>CM077116.1:179922469-181315828 GCA_039619475.1 Icerya purchasi | reverse complement strand
AATTATTTTTTTCCTTGATTTTTTCATTGGCTTTCCAGCTTAACATTCGTTAGCTTTATTCTTAACCAGTTAATATATTACTTAGTTTACTACCAAAAATATTACATTTAGAGGATTATTTAATTGTTGCGGTACTAATACATTTTCTGCGTGTTTTTATAAAATGTGCTCCCAGTAAGTATTTTAGTCGAACTTAATTATGGTGCTAAGTTATTAGTTGTTTTTTTTCTTTCATTTTTTTGTAATTGATTAAATTTACTATTTTATTAAGGGCCAATGAAACCTTAGTTGATATAAATGGAACGTTTGATTCGTCGGGAGCATTTCACGGTTCCAGTAATTATTTGGATGAAGATGCTGTAAGTTTTTCAATTGAAACTATGTTTCAGTGTGTGTATGCGTGCGATTTATGTTGGTCTGAGTCAAAAAAGTTATTTTATACTGTCTGGTTTGTACCAAAAGTTATATCTAACGATTGACAAGATATGGATTACTACAATCAGTTTATAACGAAAACTGTCAAATGATGATAATGTATATGAAGCCGTATTAGTATAATTAATCATTCACTTAGGTTCTGATAATAGCAGATAAAATTCTTGCATCATTATTACTTATTCAGATGGCTATATTAGTTAATCATTTGATGTAGTTTTAAAATTTATTCATTTGAATTATTAAATATTCGTTTATTTATGAAAATAACTTAGCTTAACCTTAAAGTATTTACACCTTATTTTATATTGATAGTGTTTCTTAATAAAAATAGCCACATTTAAATGCAGTAGGTAAAAAAAGTATTCGGTCACTACTAAAAAGAACCGCAAGACTGGAGGAGATTAGCGCACAGGGCTAAAGTACACTACATATAGTAGAAAAATAAGAGAAACGAGAAAGAAACATGTATTTGAACGAAAGAAGTTAAACATAGCTACAGGGTATACAAAAAATAAAAAAAGTGACACCAAAAAAGTATTCGATCACAAATGACGACTACAATAAAAAAAACGCTTACCACAAACGAAAAGGCGATACTAGTACTTTGTGTGCATTCCGTTGGCATCGATGACGGCTTGCAGTCGTCGGGGGGAATTTCCTTCCATGCAGTTTGTAAAGCTCGAACTAAATCCTTAGCGTTAGAAATCTTGCATTTACGGACTCAGTTATCAAGATAACTACAGATTCTCAATGACGTTCATATCAGGAGGGGAGGTGTCATGAACCTACGTGGGGCATTATACAGAAGTCATTCGTGTGTAGACATGGCGGTATGTTTTGGGTCATTGCCTTGCTGAAAGACAAATGACTCCGCCAGACCCAATTTGCCAGCGCTGTTGTTTAGATTGCCACGCGATACATTGATGTAACTAGTCACTTTCATTTACCCTTCAATAAAGACCAGATTTCCGACCCAACTAGCTGCTATACACCCCCAAAACCATCCGGTTCTCGCCTCCATGTTTTACTGTAGGCTTCAAGTTTTTGGCGTGTAGCTCGGTTCTAGGTTTGCACCATACGTATTTCTGTCCATCCGACCCGAACAAGTTAAATTTACTTTCATCGAAAAATACAATGAAATTCCAAAAGGTTACAGATTTGTTCACGTATTCCTTTGCAACAGCAATGCGTACAATCTATTGCACTTAACTGAATAACTTACGTCTACTGTAATGCATTTTTTCTGTTTTATCTCACACGCATTTGTCATCCGTTCATGAGTGATCGAATATTTTTTTAGCTGGATTGCAACGTTATCTTTTTCTGCTGCGGTTAACGTTTACTGTAATTACACATATTTTATCATTCTCTTTGTAACGTATCATTTTCTTTCATCCCTCTTCTCTTCCGCTTCAATTCTACAGCCTTTTTTGATAGTGATCGAATACTTTTTTTTTTACCTACAGTACATTTAGCTTAGTTATTGAAACCACAATATTGCGTTAATTTTAAGATAGATTTGCTTATAACAAGCAGATTATTTTTGTTTTCTTGAAATTTTTTTTTTACTATAAGCGATTTGAAAAGTAATCAATGAAAAATCCAGATGACCAGAATTATATATTAGCTAATAAAACACTTAATGATAACTACGTAGTGCGATGCTTACTTTTACGAAAACGGTAACGGAGACCTGAAAATGGTTATTTATAATAAATAATTTAACAGATTAGGAAGTATACAAATTAAAAGACGAGATAAAGAAAAGGAGACAACGGGAATAACGAAGCGAAAAATAAATCAGAAAAGGTACCAAAAGTAAAAGGGATAAAAATGAATGTATAAAACGATAAATGGGAATAAATAAAAAAAAAATTAATAATAACGACACAGGTAAAACTTGATAACGAGTGGTTAACGAACGGCAATTTTAAATTTTGTGTTGGCGATTAGAAATTAATTGTCGCAGATAACAAAGACAAAAAGGCATTCTTTCAATTTTGAACACTGCTGATAAATGAAAGAATCCGGTAATTAAGTCGAAATATTACGGAAATAAAAGAAGGCATTTACAGTGTTACAAATGTACTGCTAACAACTATGATTGTAATAACTCTACTTGTATGTAAAACTTATGAGTGTGTCTAAATATCTAGGTTTTTTTTGAATTTTTCTTATTTGTCTATATTCAATCGCTTATCGTAAACTTTTTTATCGGATAAGAAGTAAAATTAAACAATATAAATGGTAATAAAGGTACGAGAAAGATTAATTAATTATCCCCCTTCCCCTCTCATTTTATACATGTTGGTTTAGTTCGTTTTTTTTTTATTATTGTTGATAAAAGCTCATAAAATTTAAATATAAAATAATATATATTATTTTTTCGCTATCTATATTATTGTATAAAATTTTTTGTTTACAAATTCTGCGTTTTAATAACTAGTAATACTATTTTTAAAGAGTTATACTTTTGAGTTTGCCACTTAATACAATAATAAGTGATTGGGAACTAAAATAAAATATTTCATGAACGTGAGCTTATGTTTTATCCTCTCCCTCATTGGTATTGATTTTGGAGATGTTCTGGATTCGAATCTGCCGATGGTTATGGGTTGAAATATAGAGGAGTGATATGTGATTAAAATACTTTTTGCATAGCGAGCAACAGTATTATAATTCATATGCTATTGCTTAGATTATAGCAAATCGCATGAATATTGCGTTATTATTTCCGTTTTTTACGTTCTTTAACATTCCTGTTTACCAATACCTAGAAAAATAGAAATATATTAATTCTATGTAGTAATACAATTAAAAATAAATAATATTATATTTATCTTAGTAACGTTTTTGGGGCACAGTCCATCTTCAGCTAGGAACAAAAAAAAAAAATGAAATAAGAACCGATTGAGGACCAAGATTCTACTTGTTACATATAGTACTCGGTCTATTTCTTTTTTCGTTTTCTTTTCGTTTCTAATTGAAGATGGGCTGTGCCCCAAAAACATTACTAAGATAAATATAATATTATTTATTTTTAATTGTATTACTACATAGAATTAATATATTTTTTTTTATTTTCGTTTATTATTAATTCACGCGCATGAATGTAATATATTGTCCCAGGAGGTAAACTTGTTCGGTAAAACAGAAAGGCAAAGGATTATCTGCGGCGTTCAGATATTTTAATTATAAAATGAATGTTTTATTGAAATTTTGTAAAAAATTATATATGTAGTAAATTAAATTTATATTTGACAATTTCAGGGATGCAAGTAAATAAATCGCGTTCTTAATTTTTATATAATTGTTTATTTAAGTTTTTAAAGAAAACAAAATTTTTATCGATTATAATTTTTTTAGTTCGATTTAAAATGTCATTATTTTTTCATTTCACGGAACATTCAATTGTAATTTTTTGCTTCAACAAGAACTTTTTGGAGCGATTTTAATCGATAAAAAAGGTTACGTAACTTTGATTCAGAAAATTTATAATTAAATCGTAAAATTCTATGATCGATAATAATGGTTTGTTTTAGCTGTTATTTATATTAAATTTGTTACAATTACTGTTACGTACTTGATCTAGTTCCAATCTATTTTAATCACAAAACTTTTCTACACAACTGAAACAAGCTACTTTACAAAGTTTTTCGAACAGTAAAAATAAATATTTTTTTGTACTTTACTCGGGAGTGTTTTTTAAAATCAAATATATTTATTTCCTGAATTAGTATAACATTCTTTTCTAAACTTTAAATATGCCAATATTTTGAAATTTATTTATTGTTTATTTGAAGCAGTTACTACAAAATTTTTATTAAATCATAAAGAATTTTAGTACTTATGACGTGTTAAAAATGCATTATTTATTCTGTTTAATCTCTAAACGTTCAAACGTT
Organism: Icerya purchasi; assembly: GCA_039619475.1. Taxonomy (NCBI): domain Eukaryota; kingdom Metazoa; phylum Arthropoda; class Insecta; order Hemiptera; family Monophlebidae; genus Icerya; species Icerya purchasi. Next base: position 181,311,485 of record CM077116.1, on the reverse strand, counting down.
CACATAATAAGTGTTGTCGAAGGCAGCTGTCGTAATCTAATGTTTCATTCGAATGTTATCAGTTTGATTTGTGAAATACTTATGGGTTTTGTGCAATTTTGAAGCAGTGCATTTCTTCTACATTATTGAACCGCTTTGTGAACTTCTCAATAAACTTATTAAAATCTAGTAAATGTTTTTTATTGTTAAGATTTTCTTTTATTTATTTTTGTTTTATTGCATATATTAAACTATTTACTAGTTGAAAAGCTAACGACCCTAATAGATATCAGTCAGCAGAGTTTTAGATAATTTCGGTATTTTACAAATATTCTCTACTATTCTTCATTCTTTTTCAATCAAAAGATTAATTTTGATTCCATTGAGAAATAATAATTTTCCAATTAGGTTTTGTATAAATTGTTTTAATTTCAAAAATTTCTACATTTATCTAGTTTCCATACCAAGTTTTAAACTTTTTAATTATTGGCCATAAAAATGAATCTTTTGGTTCTTTAGCAAAAATTATATTTTACGTTTTTCTGATTTGTTGCAATAAAATATTCTTATACAAAAAATAATTTTTTAAGACGATAGATGGGTAATTAGGAAATAAAATTACGAAATCTGTTGCGTAAAAAATTAAACATAATATAAGTCAAAACTTAGAAAAAATAATTGTGTGAAAATGGTAAAATGTAGTTATAAATATATTCGTTTAAATGTTATAATTAGCGATTCTTAGTATTAATTGTACTTTACTAAAAGAAGTATGAATATTAAAAAAAGTCAAGTATCAGAGTTTAAACTGTAGGTTGAATCAATACTAAGATGTAATCAGAATTTAATGTATAGTCATTTAATTGTTATCTAATCATAGCTGTTTCTGTAACAATTTGCACAATAGCAATAAAAATCTATCTGGACTGGAACTAAAATTAAAATTGTAACACTAACTGTAACAGAAATTGTAGCTTCAATAGAATTTGGAGGTGTTTCCTGTGTCAGTAAATAATTTGTAAGAGTTTTGTGTTCCTGTTATTTTTAATACTAAGTATAAAGTCTTTTATTGTTGTAGTAACACATTATCACTAATAATTGCATTACTTTATACGTTTAAAGTAACTGACGTGAATAAAATGTAAAGTTAAGGGGCGAAATAGGCGTAGGATGGAGTTTTTGCAGTGATTTTCATGAATTTTTTTAACACATAAAAAATTTATATAATTTATTGATATCGTGAGGTTACTTTATACATATATTCAAGAATATATTCTGAAATTTTCAAAAACTTTCCTCGAAAATTAACGGAGATATCAGCTGCCGCACATTGTAGGTCGCCATTTGACTGAACACTTTGTGTACATTTTGGAGGTCGCAATTTTCATCCGAAATCAATTGCTCAAAAAATATACTTTTTTTATATGTGTCTCTTCTATGTGAACCTCACTTCCTTTAAAAAAATTGAAAATTAGTAGTTTTTAGAGAGATGTGAACATAAGCATGATTTTTTACCATTTTTTCATACTTTTTTTTTTTTTTTTTTTTACAATAAAAAAATACTTTAAATAAAGATATTGCTTAGGATTTAGGTTCAAATAGAGCGTATTTATATAAAGAAACTATATGCCAAATTTCAAAATGATTGATTAAAAACTTTTTAAGGGAGAGTGTACACAAATTCGAAAAAAGTCGTTTAGAGAAAAACGTGTTTGAAAACAAAAGTGACAGAAAAGTTTAATTTAAGGCAGTAATGAATCAATTTAAACAACTTACTGGTTAATCAGCGATTTCAGCATCATACTGCAATCCTTCTTCAGCTTCATTTTCAGCTTGCAACTTTTCTTTTCGTGCTTTTCGAGCTCCCTTACTGTCCTACGAGCTATGTCGATTTTGTTGGGTTACGTGTAGATCATCTACTTCTTGGGCGTGATTGAAGCTATGATTGCCAACTATTCAGCTCGTTCATAACTGATGAAATACTTGAACTATCTTTATTGAACAAGCTAGCAGTTAAATATGCAGCGACCTCAATGATTTTCAATCCGGAATGTAAGTGTTTCGGAACCAATCGCCAAACCGTCGAGTTGAAACTTTCATTCGCGTTTTGGGTATGACCGCCTAAACATCTCTCCAGTAAATCATCTCGATAAATTTTCATAAATTTGAAGAATTTATTTTTGAACTTCAGGATGCAATGGATTCGGGTGTGCTAGAGGCTTTGTTCCGAGAGCTTCAGCTTGTTTCCATTTACACCAGCTGTCTACACTTGTTGGACAATCGTCATGTTTTGGATCGTCATCCGTTAATATCATGTGGTTATAAGTTGCCATTATTGTTTTTTTCAAGCCTTCGACGCTATTAATACATCTAATAGCCAAGCCATAGTAGGTACTTCATTTTTTCACTAAAGCCTCCATCAATTTTCCTCTTCCTACCAATTTTTTCTCTCTCTTGATGCTTCGGAGGCGCGTTCCCATTCCTTTTTGAACGTGGTCTATGTATTCGCTTTTAATCACTGTTGGTTCATCACTATAAGGATTTAATTTAATCACTCCCGAGAATGTTTTGGAATCACCATCGCTTACATAATTACCGTATTTAACTCCATATAATTCTTCTGATCTTGCAAACATCATTTTAATAACTTCAACTTCCATACTTCCCGCAGACCCCTCATGCGTTTTTGTACAATTTTCTTCATCATGATCTTCTTCCTAAGTTAAATACTCTGGTGAAGTTTTCGGTTTGTTTTTCCATATTGCACACGCATGACAGTAACTATTGGTAACAGCGAGGTCAATTACTTTTTCACTGTAATATAAAACTGATGCTTCGTTACAGACACTAATTTTTCTAAAACTTCCTATCCAAGGTCTCTATTGTGAAAAGAATGAAAAGGATATCCGCTAATGTTTTTTTTTTTTTTTTTTTACATTTCCGGTAGTACATGAATGACTCCGCTCCGTATTACGTGTCACGCCCTCCGACCCTTTGTTAACGAGGGACACTCACTTAATCGGTTATAACTTTTGAACAAATTGGAAATTTGTTTTGAAATTTTAAGAGTATATTTTTGAATAGTTTTACAAGCGATTTATGAGTAGGGGGGGGGGGGTGAATTTTTTGAAGACTCTAATAGCTGATTTTTAGAAATCTTTAATACTTTTTGTTTTCATTTTTTCATTTTTACAGAGGACGGAAATTTTATCTTTGTATATATTCTAATAAATGTTTTTATTTTCTTTTAATGTTTTTTTTTTTTTTTTTTTTTTTTTTTAGGTTAAAGAAATCATCAAGAATAAGTACAAAAATGATACTGCTAAACGAATAGAATATAATAAAAGAAATAAATCAGTAAAGTTCGATGTTAAAGAATCTGTTTTGGAAGATGAAAATAAAAATTCTCCTTTAAGAGAGAATGTTTCGGAAAGTAAGCCTTGTGAACCAGTACTTTCAAGTATTTTTAAAAATAGTATGACAGTTTTTTATTATTTTATAATGTATCAAAATCTCTTTGTAAAAAGTTATTTAAAAAAAATTACCAAAAAAAAAAAAATTATTAATTTTTTAAACTTGAAACCTGACATGTAATGTGAAAAAACAAAACGTTTAATAATGCAAAATTTCGTAACACCGTTAAAAATTTTGTAAAACTATTAATAATGTAAAAATTAAAAATTAAAATTTTCTAAAAAGTTATCTGAAATTATTTAACTTAAGACCTGTATTCAACAAACAAATTTTGCAATTTGGGTTTATGCGAAACAGGTAAAAAAAAATTTTTTTTTAAATGCAAATCTTTCATTACAAAATTTAAAATTTTTGTTCTTTCAAAGGTTTCAGAAAAATTTGTTTCTTTTGTTACCAAGGGGATTGTGAAATTAAAAAAATCTCCAGTTATATTTTTATTTTAAATTGGTTAGAGCTAAATTACACCTTGACAATTAAATAAAAAGTCCGTAAATTATTGAAAATATTACGAGTACAACAAACATGAAGTAATGTTTGAACAGTAGTTCTTGACTGTAACTGTTTGTATGAAAAAAATAGCAAAGTTACATTTAATATTAAATTGTTTCTGTAGAAGTAGGCGTATTTCGAAAATCCATTAATGTAAAATCTAAGTTTGCACGATTAATTTAGGGTAATATCATTTTTTACTATTTTGGGGGATTCTTTTATTTTTCAATGCATAAAATGTCACGTTTAATTAATTTGGTTTTTCTTGAGTTTACTGTTGCACTTTTTTGTTTGTCAACAATTAATTTCTCGGATAATTTTATATTTGTTTTTATCTTTAAGCATTTTGAATTACTTGAAAAATACATTTTTCTTTACTAATTTTAACGGCATAATATAAATAAAGCGTATCCGAAATAAAATTATTATCAACACGAAATATCTAGCTGATAAAAATATACGTTCTAGTTATTTTCTTTTACAAAACTTGTTTTTAATTATTATTGTTTATTTTAATAGATGAGAGTTTTTCAGATAATTCTGATAGCAACGTAACTTCTAAGAATACCTATAATTCAACAAGTATAGAGTTGGCTGCATCAGATAAGAAGGTGGTTTCACAAATGACTGATCCCGAGGAATTAATAAGTAATCACGTGTCCCGCAATTCTGCCGATAGTAATAAAACTGAAATAGAAATAAGTGAGTGGATAAATTTTAGATTTACGATGACTAAAGTAAAGTAAAGTAGTTCCGATAATTATGTATTTCAATATATTAAAAATATAAAAATTTTTAAAGTAAGAAATTTTATATTTACCCATATGTTATTTCGTTTAAATTATGAAAGAACTTTTGTACGATTATTTTCGTTTAAATTGTACTTAAAAAATGATTGAAAAAGTTTAAATTGTTTTTTTTTTTTTTTTTTAAAACAAATAAAAACATTATTAAAGATAATTTAAATTAGAAAATGAGTTGGGAATATTTAAAAAAAAAGAAGAGATTAGTAAAACTGATCATTTTATTTTTTGTTATCTATTAAAATGAAATAATTGAAATTAACGATACACGTAGAAATTCAATAACTGTGGCATTGCAATAAAGATGAAGAAAAAAAATATTCTAAACAGTGAAAGATTATTTGACATCAACGAGGTATATAAATTACATATCACCAAAATGAACAATTTTTGTGGGTTTTAGCTATTTTTTAATGAAGTCTGAAAATCATATACAATAGTTCTAGAAATCTGTAGTATATATTTCAGCTCGTGTTTTAAAATATTAGAGCCTAATAATAGTTACTAAAATAAGAGGAAAAACTAAACAAAGTAAATTTAGTAATACGAAGGAATTTAATTGTGGTTTATGGAACCAGTTACGTAAAGTAAAATAAAGTAAAAAAAGTTGTTTAAGGAGTAACGGATTAAAGTCGCATGTCTATGTTTAAAATTAATAGAAACAATAATGTAGGTATGCGCAACCGCCTAAAGTTAAAATTTATCAGAAGTTTCTCAAAAATTATTAAATATATGTAGATTGGCAATCCCTAAATTTGAAAATTACGCAATTCATTAATATAAATGTTTAGACATTACATTGGCCATTCGTTGAATAATATAAGTAAAGTTAATAATTACGCGAAGTACAAAAAAACTTAATTGTATAAGCTCCGCTTCTGGTTAAATAGGATGAAATTTTAAAAAATTTGTTATACGCCGACGTAGTACTTTCATCTTTTTTTAATATTATTGTTCGATAGTTTAACTGACAGTAAGCTGCAGTGGTTATAAGTGTATGTAGTGATTAAAAAGTGATATTTACGGAAATTTATTTATTTGATTTTGTATGACTTTTATTTTGTTCATATTTATAAAGTAAAATTTAATTTTGTTATCATACTAGGCTCAGAATGTGTTCATTCAACAGATGACTTCGATAAAACGAATAACACTGCATATATTCAGTCGATGAATAATGAGCAGCCGAAGTCGCCATCGTTAATCCAAAATGATGTAAATCCTTCGACACATACATCAGTTGGTGAGTTGATTTTTATTTATTAGAGTTTTGCGTGCCGTCATCGATGGGGGTTATTTCAAAAATTGCGTCAACGAAAAATGTAACGGAAGTGACGTCATCAATGGAAGGTTTTCGCCACCAAAAAATGTAACAGAAGTGACGTCATCAATCGCATAGCTAGAAATACATGTTGATCATAAGGAAAATAAGAACTACATATCGTATTTTTCTTTCTCATCACAAACCTTTGTTAAGTATCACTAATGTGCAATAAATACTATGTATGTTAAATAGAAAATAGTTTTTTAATCCATTTCCTAGAAGATTTAAATTCGGAATATGATGAGGGAATTTTTTGGCAGGAATTATCTTTATAAGTAGGCTACTGTGATAGTTAAACCAGTTAGTGTGTGTCGGGATGTCGTCCGGCGAACGTGTGAGACAGTTTTGTGAACGTCAGCGAGAGGAGAAAGAGAGCCAGGAATATACCGAATTCTTGATGAATACTCCGTTTTCCTTTGGTACAACTGAGGATGAGAAGATACTTGCCTTTAAAGCAATGAAGCTAAAAGAGAAGAAGAAAGAGGGTGAGAAGTATAGAAGGTAGCGATTAAAACAGAAGATGAATACGGAGCAACAAACACGTCAAGAGGAACAAGGAGCCTTGCCTGATGAGACTTCAGAACCAGGAAGAAAAATCTTCAAATCCGATACTACCGCAGCTGACATAGAGTTCACTAGACGTTTCTGTGACATATCGTTACTATCGGTGGACAAAGATGGAGACCCGAACGAGCCTATAATCGAACTCATTTGCGACAGTGTCGAGAACGCACATAATTTGCTACTGGCAAAGCAGCACACTCTCATGTGGTCAGAGGAAAAGTATGTGGCTATGGCACCGGGTACGAATCAGACGCCACTAAACCCGATATATGATGAATACGCCGAAGAATTGTCCTTTCTAAGTATCTACCTCGATGAATCTCGTAGGTTTAGCATCGAAAACGTTACTCCGTTTATGATGGCCTCGAGTGGGATACGAAGACGAGATCGACATGGAGTGAAACCGGAACATGTCCTGTACATGGCGATGAAGATTATGCGTTTGCGACTGACTGAAAGTCTGTATGTTACTTTCAAGACAATTGATGATGGTGACAGTATTACACGAGCTGACATAGAAGACACGGACTTCTTCGAAAGGTGCGTAGAACGGAATCAGTAATTTATGAAATCTTTATTTGCCAGTGAAGATCCAGTCGTCGAAATCAATTCCGATGAACGGACTAATCTAGTCAACGAAGATCCAATAACGTGCTGTGTATACTACGATAAACTCATCGACACGATAATGTATCTTCTCGAGTCTCCAGGTACAGTCAATTCGGACAATATCGAGTAAAGTACTTTTTCAAGCGCATAGGGTTTCAACAACGAGGTAATCCACATGCTTACATCCTCCTGTAGTTAGAGAACGATCCAAAAGAAGCCGTCGATGAGAAAATGCCCACTACAGTGAAATTGATCGACCAGTTGTGTTGTGTAGATCAGGACCGAGTGAAATGTGTGAAAGATCAGACGCATAAACACACCTTCATCTGTTACAAGGGAGCTAAGGATGAAAAGAATAAGAAATGTCGTTTCGGAGCTCCGTTCTGGCCTGTGGAAACCCATTAATCTCGACAACCAGAAACAAAACATGCATTGACGCAGTTTTCTCACGTCACGTTGATCATTTGGAAACTAAAATACTGTTACCATCACCAATTGTCTTGAAAGTAACATACAGACTTTCAGTCAGTCGCGAACGCATAATCTTCATCGCCATGTACAGGACATGTTCCGGTTTCACTCCACGTCGATCTCGTCTTCGTATCCCACTCGAGGCCATCATAAACGGAGTAACGTTTTCGATGCTAAACCTACGAGATTCATCGAGGTAGATACTTAGAAAGGACAATTCTTCGGCGTATTCGTCATATATCGGGTTCAGTGGCGTCTGATTCGTACCCGGTGCCATAGCCACATACTTTTCCTCTGACCACATGAGAGTGTGCTGCTTTGCCAGTAGCAAATTATGTGCGTTCTCGACACTGTCGCAAATGAGTTCGATTATAGGCTCGTTCGGGTCTCCATCTTTGTCCACCGATAGTAACGAGATGTCGCAGAAACAGGATAAAAAGATGTAAGTAATTATAGTGAAATTTGCACACTAGGGGTATTTTGAACCAATAAATCGATCTGTTGAGGTCTAATCCATGGCAAAATTCGGTTTCGCGAGTTTTAATGTTTTCAGTATGTTACGAATCGGGGTTGGTGGCGCGATCTAATAGATAATTTGTTCTGCCTTTAGTATTATTTTTTGATTTTCGAACGTCGTCGATTATCGACTCTGGTAGTGTTTTCGTGTACGCCCCGGTGGCGTCAATACTGGTAGTGCAAAGCAATAAAACATATGATAGGCAAAACATGTGAGCGGGTAATTCCAGATACCTGTAAACGGCGAGGAACGAATAGGCAACAAAAAGGCATCGGTCTTGGCTCTTGGCCGATCAGCCGGCGGTCACATAATAGCGGTTCGAAAATTATGCGCTACGCACGCAGTAAAAATATATATATAACAAAAAAAAGAACATAAACGAATCAAAAATATCGTAACACACAGTTCATTTTTTATTTTTTTTATATTAATTTTATACTTAAATAAGAAAAAAAACTGCTTTTTAATAGCTACTAAACAAAAAAATAAAAATAAAATCGGTTAATAAACAAAGAATGACTTTGCCTATATATATGCAGATATTAAATGTTTTGCGTATTTATATATTTGTTTGTCAAGTCAATAATGCTGTATCTGAAGAAAAGATCCAAAAAATATGTAATAACGTTTGTCGATTTTAAGAAAGCGTACGATTCCGTAGATAGAACAGCGTTGTTTAATGTCCTTAAAGAATTTGGCCTAGATAAAAAATCACAAGCTTAATAAGAAAAACGTTAACAAACACATATGCTAAAGTGAAATTTAGAGGCGAAATGTCTAGACAGTTTGAAATAAAAACAGGAGTTAGATAGGGAGATGGTCTGTCGCCTTTACTTTTTAACTACATACTTGAAAAAGTTATAAGAGAATTTGAGAAAATCTATGAATTAAAAAAATATCACCGGGAAAATTAAACTAGGATACAAAAAGGATAATTTATTAATAGATTGCTTAGTTTTGCAGACGATCTGGCAATAACAGCGGAATCTACGGAGACAGCAAAGCGGCAGATAGAACTATTAAAAGAGCAAGCGGATAGAGCAGGGCTACAAATTTCCTTTAAAAAAACCAAATTTATGACAAATATTACAACCGCTCCTGATAGAATAAAAACTGATGTGGGTCAAGTGAAGAGAGTTAATAAATTCCAAGTACCTCAAATATAGGATCGATCGAATGAAAGCGGCTTTTTATATAATGAAAGAAACATATAATAAGAAATATCTATCAAGAAATGCCAAACTGAGGCATTATAAAACTGTGATCAGATCAGAAGCATTATATGCAGCGGAAGGCCTAACAATGAACAGAAAGGGATTAAATGAACAACTTGAAATTCCAAAAAGAAAGATTGTAAGAAGAATACTGGGAGCGGTGAAACAAGGTGGAAAATATATGAAAAGGAGTAACCAGGAAATATATCAACACGCGGAAAACATTACTACCGAGATCCGGAAAAGAAGAATTCGATTCTACGGTCATATGCAAAGGATGGAGCCGAGCAGGCTCACCGGAAGGTGGTTCAATTACATGCGAAAGCTAAAAATAAGCGGCACGTGGTACACAGAGACCAAAAAAGACCCGGAGGAACTGAAGATTATGCCTGAAGATATAGAACAGCGATCAACATTAAAGAAGAAATTATTTGACTGTAAAGCATACGCGGAGAAACAGAAAGGAAGAACTGGCATTCTGTGGACCGAAGAAAGAAGAAAAAGACACAGTGAAATAATGAAAACAGCATGGAAAGAGAGAAAGAAGAATGGTAGGGCCAGTTGACAACGTAGTCCATCAGTGGATAATTCGAAATAATAATAATAAAATTTGTTTGTGAAAGTGATTTATTTATTTATTTATTTGGGTTAGTCAGCGAGGACATTAGCTCAAGGAAAAAATAAATGCAGCGCAATAGGGTGTAGGAACATTGCTTGATAAGAGAGAGGAGTACAAGAAAGATTGTTCAGATGAAAGTGATGAGCATTCGAAGATTATGTGATCAGGATCACATACAAAGTGGCTGTTAGGAGAATATAAAGGACAATATGGAGATGGCGCGAGAGAGAATCGGAAAAGCGACGAAGGAAGCAAGCTGTGCCCAAAGCGGGGGCGGCATATCGCTGAGATGTTAGAGCGACGCATAATGCTAAGTCAAGAAACCAGGAGCAGAGAGGATGAGAAGGCTGGGTGGACAAGTAAAAAGAATCCGGGTTAGAGAATGAGGAGTAGTAGGAGTTGAACCATAATTGGTAATGCGTCGCAGAGAACAAAAACTCAATATTGATGGATGGAAATGTAGTAAGACGCCTGCCGGAAGAAGAAGCTCGCCGGCCTAATGAGTCAACTAACTCATTTCCTTCTATTCTGGAAGGACTAGGGATCCAAAGGAAATCAATCTGGATTGCACAAAAAAGGAAGAGGTCATGGATCAAGACGTAATCAATTGAGTGGGAAGGCAGATGAGCTACAACAGCCTGTAGCACGCTTTGAAAGTCTAATTACTGAGACTTGTTACATTTTGCAGTGATTTAGTCGGAAATTTTTTCAAATTGGTTGGAAAACAGCTGATCACAGGTAGAATTACAAGACCCTATATGAGGAATGTGTACGTGTGTGTATGTGTTTATGTCGCCTATGTTATTACTGTGTCTTGTGTTTTATCCTACATAATACTAAATTTTTTCACTGAAAGTTAATCCATGTTATGGTTTTCTTTTTATTAGTTGTGTTATGGTCTGTAATAGTGAACTGTGTCCGATAACTTCTTAATTTTAAGCATTTATTCTTCATATCATTTGCTTGTTATAATATGAAAGTCTAAGATATAGTTACTCATAACTCGTAAACGAAATAGGATGAGTACAAAAGTACCTTTCTTTCATTGTAAGAGAGCATATTATTATTATTTTTCAACACAATCCATATTTTCATTCTTTCATTGCTCTTAGCAGTGAACCAGTTGTATCTTGCTGTTACGAAAGATTCGTTTCGTGTATTTAACTAAAAACTATCCTTAATCTTTAAGTATAGAAAGAAATAAAAATCATAAAATTTTAATTTTGAGAAGTTTACAATAAACCTAAGCTTCGTAAAAGTTTCGGCGAAAGACAAATTCATTTCAGCAGTTCCTGACAAAGAAGAAATGAACGAAATTTATTGGCATTTAGTGTATTTATAGTAGAGGAAAATAGTTATACGACAGCGCATCTTATACAATCCTGGCATTATAATCTATTAAGCAATGTTTTTCGGCAAATCCTAATAACACGCATATTTTCTTATAACTTAAAATTTTTTTAAACTTCATTTGTTATACATTGTCCTTAAACACTTTCATATTTTCAACATTTTTGTACTTGATTTTACTTAATTTTCATAGTAATTTAATATTATAAATAACTTAGTTTCAAACCTTTTTATATTAATTTTACAAACCTGTTGTAATTGTTCGTGATGCAGATCTTAGTAGAAATTGATAAACATGGTAATAAACATTGGAAACTTTTTAATTGTCAGTGTTTTACAGTTTATTTTTCAATAAATAGTGTAGTCAGTTATTATTGTTTTTACATGTGGGCTAGAAACTTTCCCCCAAAAGATTGTTACCATTTTTTTATTTTTTATTATTAAAGAAATGTGTTTTTAATCAGGAATATGAATTTCGATTTTTTTTTTCTTTCAGAAAAAAAAGAGAAACATAGATATGATGAATATAATGGTTTAGTAGAAGATATGGTTTCTAAAATAATGGAAGATGAAGAAAAACCACAAATATCTCTAGAAAGGTTAGAAAATATGAACAAGTGGTTTTATTGCGATCCACAAGGAAACGTTCAAGGTACTATAGACTATGTTAAAAATTGAAATCAAAATAAATAGCCGTAATTACTAATACTAATACATTGCATCTGTATCATGTAGTTAACTTAATTTATAGCTTACCATGTTATTTCTAATCTTGGGTTTAATTTTTAAGTTACAAGTGAACTTATTCGTATTCAAATTCAATTTGTGTTTTACGAACAACTTTTTAGCTAAATTATATGTACAAATTTTTTAATAAGTAGATTATGTTAAAATTTCAAAAATTTAGGAATCTCAGTTGCATATTGTTGTCGAATACGTTAAAATGTTTATTTAACTTTGATTTGATATAGGCCCATTTTCGAGCTCTGAAATGACGCAGTGGCATGAGCAAGGATATTTTCTCGATAAAATATTAGTTCGAAGAGCTTCTGAAACGAGGTATTATACACTTAGTGATTTAGTTCAATTAAATGGACCTTCTCCGTTCCGCGACATTACACTTTCGCCTACTAATGTGAGTAATTCTTTAGAAATCCATGTTCTATTTGTAACATTATTTTTATACAAAATAAAGTGGAAAAAATATTAATTATATCGAAAAAAGCTGACATGCCGTAGTATACGTGGGAAAAAGTGTTGCAAATTTGATACTCATTAAATTAAAACACTAATTAAATTTATTTACTTTTTTGGTTTCGATTAATTTAGATTTTTGAACCGTTTTATACTTTGTGATTAAAGTTCATATAAAAATAATTAAATACATTACAACCCCTACATATTACCGTTGAAAAAAAGTACTGAAATGTTTATAACTCGGCTCAGACTCAATGAAAAGAGATGCGGTTGCTTGATCATACATATATCTATGTGTCAAGAGGAAGACGATAAAAAGGGGGAGGCGGCAACCGTTTAAAAATTTTCATAAATTATTTTTAAATAAAGTTTATGTTTAATGTGCTGTGTGTTTTTTTTTTTTTTTTTATTTTGTTTAATGTGTTTACCAAAAGTTATGAATGAAAATGTTTTACAAAATTAACTCTATAATCCATAAAGGTCTAACAGGATGTATGGCAATTCATTTTTTTCGGGCATCCTTATTTTCCAAGATTTCTCTAGTACCAATTTCAGGTTGAATAGACTTGGGAGCGATTTAGGGTCAAACAATTATTACTATTCCTTGGAAGCTCTTCGAAAAATCGATAAATAAAATGTGCATTCATAAGTAGTTAGGAAAATTAATCTGTGTAGTCGGAAAAAATGTTGTTTCGGAAATTAGTAGCTGATATTACAGTTCATGATTGGCAAACCACAATCAAGAACGGTCAGGATAAGAAGAAAATGTTGAAAAGGTAATATTAACGGTTTTCAAAATTTAACTTTATAAGTTATTTACGATTTTTTAGAATAAATTGACTTAAACCCATCTAAATACCATTAATAAGGAGTGTCAAACGATTCAGAATAAGAAAAAAACACTATTTAATACTATAATCTCGGACATAAATGCAACAAAAGAAAAAGTAATGCATAGATATGAAAAAATAGAGTTAATTTTGTAAAACGTTTTCATTCATAATTTTTGGTAAACACATTAAGTAAAATAAAAAAAAAAAAAACAACCTCAGACACGGTTAAAGGTTGGGGCCAGTTTTATTTTTACAGAATTACAGTTTTCCAGCTTATTATTAATACGCTTATTTTTCGTCTCTAAAATTTTTTGCGGAATGGTAAAAAATTTCAATTAAACCGATTACACTTGTTTGTCAATTTTATTGTCCCGGAAAGTATGTTTTCATTTTTTGAAGTATATTACTCGATGTGTTATAGGAATTAGGTATTGAAATTAATTTCTGTTTATTATAAAAATGAAAAAAATTAATTATTAAAACAATAAAATGAAAAACACTGTAACAAACACGCTAAATAAACATAAATTAATATTCTAGAAACGTTTTTTCGGGTGAATTTCCTATCTTCATCTAAGAACACCAAAGTAAATATATTAATAAGAATAAATTTTGGTATTTGTTTAAAGTCCGGAGGAGATCTAAATAATTTTTATCTTCAGCTAGAAAAGAAAATCAGAGAAATATTAGTAAAGGTAAGAATGTTTAATCAGAATCTGAAGCAGACCTAAATTATTGATTTAGGTTTGCTTCAGGTTCCGATCTCACTTTACCCCTCTACTAGTATTTCTTTGATTTTATTTTCAGCTGATCTCTAATAAAACAATTCAATTATACTATTCCTTTAGTATTAATCATTTTTATGCATATTACTATATTTCTATTTTAATTAAAATAAATATACTTAGGTTCATTTTTAATAATATTTTCTATTTTCTTTCCCAGCCGAAGATAGAAATATTTCGACTTCCTTCAGATTCTAAACATATAACAAAATTTAACCTTATTAATATATTTTCTTTTGTGTTTCTTGCTGAAGGTGGGAAATTGACCTGAAAAGACGTTTCTGGTACATTAATTTATGTTTATTTAGTGTTTGGTATAGTGTTTATTATTTTGTTAACTATTTAACGAATGGTAAATGCAATACTGTATTTAACAAATCAGTTGTATCATTTCGTTTTCGTTTTGCCATCGATAGTGATTACTTCTAGAATTTGATGCATAAATGCCATACAAACAATGAATAATTAATGTTTTTACTAGAAAATAATTTACAGTAAATCGAACATACAGCAGCTTATGATTGCAGTAACCAGCTGTTCACTTTTTTTCTTTTTTTTTTGTTCATTGTTTATTCAATATGGATTTCGAACGTTATCCGATTTCATCATTTTATTGAATTTCTTCAATTTTCGTTTAAGCAGATTTTATTATTTAACTCGATTACAGGATAGGAAACAGCAGCCGCCGAAAGTATCTGCTACCGTACCAAGTATGCAAACAACGATGACTTCGGAGAGCACGCAGTCGATTTTACAAGATCCTTTATTATTTTCTCAAGCTCATTCTCAACTGCCTAACCAGAACTTTCTATTAAGGTTGTAACATACTGATTACAGCATAATGTTTTTTTAATTACTAATGCTAGGTGATTCATTTTTAATATATCGACCTATATGTAAATTATTGTAAAATATAATTTCTTTGTATTTTGTACAGGCAGCAACAAGATGCGCCCGTGCAGAATGTTCTAAATCAGCTGAATGAAAATAGCAGGTGGTCATCCTTACCTATTTCAGAGCAGCAGCGGGTAAATATAGAATTTTATTTTATCACAATTGAATAATTTTAATAGATAAGTAGTTCTAATAACATCAAAATTTAATGAGTTACAAAACCAATATATAAATATATTTATTTATTTATTGAGTACGGGTATGCACAACAGCATGAAGCCAATTACAACGTATACAATACATAAGCTATAAACAACACACACTTTAATACACACACACACATCAATAACATATAACGTACATATGCATACACTCGCCATGTAACTCACAAGAAACACATGCCATGTAACGAATTAATATAATTTTAACAATCGATCAATACAAAAATAAATTTATTCCTTATGTACATAAAATATCTTCTCAGTAAGTACTCATTGCAATGAAGTTATAGGCACGTTCATATATACGCATACGTATACACACACACAAACCACATACAACACGTATACATCCATGGCACATACTATGTAACACAAGCGATTTAATATAAGTTATGTATAAAAATTGTTCATATATCACTAATATATGGAAGCGAGTAGACTGCGCACACTTTTAATTAATCAATTGAGCAGTAAACTAATTCA
Source organism: Icerya purchasi (assembly GCA_039619475.1). Classification (NCBI taxonomy): domain Eukaryota; kingdom Metazoa; phylum Arthropoda; class Insecta; order Hemiptera; family Monophlebidae; genus Icerya; species Icerya purchasi. The sequence continues at coordinate 181,295,659 of CM077116.1, read as the reverse complement.
ACCATCTGCTTAAATTTATTCATGTTAGTAAAAAACATTCCAGCCTCCGATTCGTTCATTAAGAAATAATTTGTTATTTTTACCAAAGTCAAAAGGGGAGAAATCGTATATAGCTTTGTTCTTACAACATGCAATAGTTGAATTTTTCTGGCCGTTAATCTGGGAACTCGGAAACCAACTTTCGAAAGTAAATTAACATAATTTATAGTACCAGTCAATAAATTATGTATAAATAAAGCGGCAGATATTTTCCTTCTATTTTCTAACGTAGATCTCCTAAACTCCTTCAACTGTTGTTTATAATTGAATGGAAATATATCACCATAATGAAAAGTGCGGTCATCTTAAAAAAGCGTTTTCGAACCCTTTCAAGTAAAAGTATGTGATTCGTATTAGAAGGATTCCAAACAGTATTTGCATATTCCAACTGTGACCGTACATACGAGTAATAAACTACCAATAATGTATTTAAATTCTGAAAAAGTGAACAACGACGAATAATAAATGATAATATACGACTCGCTTTTAAAGTTATTTGTCGAATATGGTCATGAAACTTTAACTTGGAATCAAGTAATACACCTAAATCTTTTACAATACTAATTTTTTTCAAAATTGTATCATTCATAAAATAATCATGTAATATCGGAGTTTTTCTTTTTGTAAATGAAATAGCATTACATTTTTAATATTAAAACTGATTCTATTATCATAGCTCCAATGAAGCGTAGATATTAAATCATACTGCAAACTTAAACAGACATCCATTTTTGAGATGTTATAATAAAGTTTTAGATCATCCGCATAAATGGCTATTTGTGATTTATTAACAACTTTGCTGCGTCATTTATAAACAGCAAAAAGAGTAGAGGACCCAAATTGGACCTTGGGGAACCCCAGAGGTACATGAAAACACGCGATTGGCTACCCATGAAATTAACAAATATACGATTTAAATAAGTGAACTAACGAGTTAGAAAAACCAAACTGATACTTTAACTTATTCAATAAAATACCATGGTCAACTGTATCAAAGGCCTTTTTCAAATCAGTATAAATAACATCAGTTTGGCTCTTCTTATCGATTTGTTCACTTATGTAATGAATGAAATTCATTAAACTGGTAGTACTGGATTTATTTTCCATAAACTCGCATTGGTAAGGACATATAAGATTTTTAACGTTGTTATAAATTCTGGTATAAAGTATAGATTCAAATGTTTTACACGGGATACTTAATATTGCAATTGGTCGCTAGTTTCAGATGACATGTTTGTTACTCGATTTATAAACAGGAGTAATTCTTGAAAGCTTCTAGTATGTTGAGAAAGTACAGGTTTTAAGTGATAAATTATATATGTATTGTAATGGTCGAACTAAAAAATTAATACAACCTTTATATATGTACGGCGGAATACCATGTGGCCCTGCAGATCGTTTTGATTTTAACCTTTTAATAGCTTGGTACAACTCACTCTCAACTATTTCTGTAATATTAACAACATTGTTATTTAATGATGTTGTTTTCAAGTTAGATTGTGTGACATTAGGCTGAACGGTGTATACCCGTGAGAAATAATCCGCAAATTCAGATACTATTTCAGTAGCAATGTATATTTTCTTAATGGAGTTGCTTATCATGTGCGACGTCTCAGTAAACTTAGATTAAAGTATATTTACATGATTCCAAAAACGCTTTGGATGTTTTAATATCGAGCTTTCAGTAGCTTTAAAGTACGATCGATAAGATTGTTTAATTATTTTCTTACTCAAACTTATGTATTTTCTAAATTGGATATTGTCTTGTATTTCAGCAGTGTGTTTAAAACGTTCTCTAAATTTATTTTTTAATTTCTGTGGTGAACCAAGAAGGATGTGCTTTTAACCTGTATTTATATCTGGGAAATTATTTGTTAATTATTGCATTTATAATTAAATTAAATTCATTCACTGCCTGGTTAACATCAGAACACGTAAATACAAATTCCCAATTGGTATACTTAAAGGAATTGTATAATTTGTAAAAGTCTCCTTTGCTGAAATTATATTATTGTTATGGTTATATTTAATACATTTTGATTTATAGTAAATATTAAATTGTATGTTTAATGCAGAATGATATTTATCCATCGGTACCAATGGTTCCTCTAAAGTTACATCTAAATACTCTATGTTACTAATAACTAAATCCAAAGTTTTACCATAAATATTTTTGATGTTAGTATACAATTTTAAATTGTTCGAATATAAGAACTGATTTAAGTAGTTACAAAATGTATTTCCTTTAGGTAGGACTTGATCTAGTTCTGTAATATTCAATTGAAATCACTTAAAAGTAAAACTTTATTTACAATTAAAATACGATTTAGTTATATTATTTTATAAAATTGAAAATTATCTAAGCACTAATTTGTGCACAATGTTCTTGGTCAACCTGTCTTTTGCTAACACGAATGAATTTCATGATGTTCCCACACGTGAGCAGGCAACATGCGTTTATTCTTGCAATTTCTTCTTCCGATTCAGTAGTTCTCATAACACGCATACGCCGTGCATTTCTGCTACGCGCATTGTTGAGGTTCGATTGTCTCCGCGGCATTATCTTATACTGAAATATAAAGCAACTTAGATGCCCAACAATGTCAGAGAGTTGTACCACTGCACTGCCACACTATTGCTGTGGGAATATTAAAATAATTTTTTTTTCTTTTTTTAATCAAGGCAGGACGTTTATTAAATACACTGAAATATAAATAAATTAAATGCCGCACAATATCGCACAATATATATTTTTTTTTTCATAAACAACAACTCCGTAATAACATGAACTTTTTTGTAAACAACAGCGAAAAAATTTATTTTATCATTCATCAATAAAAACGCCATGCGCCAGCGATAAACATGGTTGCATTTCGATTAACATCGCACGATACACAAAAGTCGCCACGAAAAGTAGTTGGTGCTCAAAAAATAATAAAATTGTCAAAATTTGTTTTATTTAATATAACAAATATTTATGTAAATAATTAAAGCAAAAAGTAATAGCCAACAATTAAATTTGTTTTTTTTTTAAATTGATTGATTAAATTATTTAATATAACAAATATTTATGTAAATAATTAAAACAAAAAGTATCCTATCTGTTAAGTTGGACCAAATTGCATGTACTTTCAAAATTTTATAAAAATCGGTCAAGTAAATTCCGAGTTTATCCTGCACAAATATAAAGACACGGGATTTTTATATATATATATATATGTATATGTATATTTGTATGCTATTGAAATTAGCTATGAATTATTTTAAATTGATTTAATAAACATTTTACTGACCTTACGAAGTTCTTGTACAAGAGATGAAATAAAACAATAAATCCAATACGCAAGTTATGTATTTGTATTATTTAGAATAGAGTACATTTTTTTACATCAAATGCGTTAAGTTTTATTTTATACTCGACGTTTTTTATTTGTATTGCTGATCATATTTAATAAAATGGATACTAAATTAATAGAAGGAGATCAGGATGGAAATTATAATTATTCAAAAATCTAACTTATTGCATTACTTAGGCAATAATGTAGATTGAAAAGACGTTGGTTTTATGGAAAAATCAAAGCATAAAAATAAAATAATGGAGGTAATGGGAACAATAAAGAGATTAGCTCTCTATTAAAAATAAAAAATTATATTCAAATAATCTGTATACAGATATATGGTCCTACTGTAGTAAGGTAGGGAATGAATAAGAAATAAAAAAAAAACTATAAAAATATAGAGATAATAATAAATAGGAATAAACAAGAAATAGTATTATAATATTGATGAGAGACTGGAATAATCAAATTAGACAAACCGAAAAAAATGAGAAAAATACATGAAAAAATTTTGTTTAATATACTTTTAAGATTTCATCAACAATTCAGTTTAATAATAATAAACAATTTTAAAAAACAAAAGTAGACGAAAAACGCTGGACGTGGATTTCATCAAACCAAAAAAAGACAAATTAGTAGTAGATTATGTAATAATAACCACAGATTATTTACTATAACCATAAATGAAAATGTAAGACTTGAAAAAGGAAATATATTATTATGAGGTACGTTAAATTATAAAAACAGTATTAATAAAATATTTAAAAATGTCATTTTTGATGTTAATGAATAATATAATAAAATATTTATAACACGGGCTATAATAAAGTCATCCCATAAAAACTAAAAGAACTGAAGACATGTTAGGAATTAATTTAATATCAAAGACTATAGGAAAAAAGTCAAAACGAAAAAACTAAAATTATGTGGGAACCGATGAAATGCAATAAGAATATTAAAAAAATAAATGAATAAACAGTTAAGACTAGGCTCTTAAGGGAATGTATTTTTTATAAATTAAGTAATATAAAAATTAAATAAATACATGCAGATGTGAAATAAATAAACTAATATATAAATACTTCGAACAAATATACAAGGATAACGTTAATTAAAAAGGTAATTAGGGGGAAAAAAAATTACCAACAGAACCTGAATTTTTAAACAACAAAGTAGAAAGAACGGATAAGAAGTTGATATTCAACGAAACCCTTGGGCACGATAGAATAACAAACGAACGTACTAAAATGGGGACTAAAAACTTACATAAAGGGTTAGAATATTTTTTCAGTGACATTTTAAAAACTGTTAATACCTGAAATAACTGGACGTACTAAAATATTACGGTATTGTGTTAAAAAGCGAAGGACATAAAGTTGAAAATTATTGCTCTACTACCCGTAGTTTTGACTATTTCAAAAATATTCTTTTAGGTCAACAACTAACTTGCGAAAACAAACTCGAAAACGAAATCAGCAAAAGAATCTCAAAAATTTGAGACAAATGTTAATTATTAAAAAGGATATTTAAGTGACCTTTTAATAATTATCAAAAAAATCAAATCTTTAACGTGTGCGTCCTGCCAACGAGAACTGGTATTTAACTTCAAAAATTATTGATAGATTAAAAACTGTGAAAAATATATTAAAAAGATTTAAATACCAATAAAAAAAAAAAAAAAAAAAAATGAATTAGCCTGATACATATAAAAAAGTGATTAAAATATAATATAGACGTGATTAAATATATCAGAAGCAAGAAATGAGATGAAAAGATGATCGTTTTTGACGTCCAACCTAATTTACACTTTAAAAAAAAAAAACAAAAAAAACAATTAGGAGATGAACTTAATTTCCTTAACACTAAAAACTTCCAAAAAATAGAGAATGGGAGCACTTAAAGGAAATCTTTGCTTAATGATGGAGGAAATTTTATATTTAATATTTGTATTCAAACGGTAATTATATAATTATAATTTCATCAATAGAGATATTTTGGTTTGATTAATAATCTATTATAATACTTTGTTTTTGTTGATGTATTATTAACGCGTTCATTATTAGAATTACAAAAAAAATATATGTTATCTTGTTTGACTTAAAATGTTTTGACTTTATGTGTAGGGTACATGATACGAATTTTTTTCTTTAATCGTTTTTGTGTTTAATTATTATTATCGTGGAATTAATTTAATATACGCTTGTCTTTCATTTCGATCAGTTAATCATGCAAACTGGTGGAAACGTAATAGATGCTGCTCATACGGGCCGAATACCCACTGTTCCTATAGTTCCGGGTTACCTGCCACCCGCAATTGCTCCACAACTATTAGCTGGAAATCCAGGACTGATTTTACTATTGTCGCAAATGCAACAACAGCAGCAGCAGCATTATTTACAAGCTCGTTTGCAGTTACAGCAACAATACCAAACGCAACAGCTGCAGCAACATCAGTTACCGCAACAACCACCGCTGGTATGTGTTTAACTGATCATAATATTTTTGACATCCTAAAAATACGTACGACGTTGTAGATTGCATAAGTAAGCGATAAGTATGAATTAAAACAAAGTTTGCTCTTTGTAGTTGCACTAATTAGGGTACAGCGTGGTATAAAATTATTAGTAGAAGTTAGCTCGCTTTTATATTGATTATTTTTTCTTTCTTTATAAAAAAAATCGTTAGGTACATATTGTCGATTATGTTTACTTTGCGGTATCTTTCTTTGTTGTTCATAATGCCTTAATTTAGAAATGCAATTGAATAATTTCCGCTTTTGCAATCATTAACAATGCTGTAGAAAGTCACATAAATGATCATGTTCCGAGCGGTTGGAGTAATAGATTAAGAAATTCTTATAAAAATTTTACAAAGAATAATTTTAAAATATCTTATTATACACATCTCTTAATAATTTATCTTTTAAAGAACGTTGTGAAAATCAAAACAACTAATTTTACATACTTCTTTTATGGACTTCAGAAATCCAGTCTAAAAGTTAAACTTTTTAAAATTGTTCTGTTGTAAAAAAAACTTTTTTTTGAATATTGATAAAAGTGAATTAAAAAAATTGTCACCCTGAATTTTTATCACTGTTTGAATGTTTTTTAATTTTCATTGTAATGTTCTCAAAATTATGGTTTTATGCAATTATTCATATCCGGCCAATAGTTACATAATTACCGTTCTTTTTACAACAATTTAATTTAGCTAATCCTGGGTAGCTAATTGGTAATTGTTTCGTCGCTGTATTATTAAGTTAATTTACGCTAGATTATACAAATTAAATTTATTTAAAAAAAAAAAATTATAAATAATTTTTTTGTCAAGCGATGAACTTTTTTTTTTCCTGACGTGATTTGAATTATACCAAGATTGGCTGTAATTTTAATGGATTATTTATAGGAAACGAAAATTCGGCCGGAAACTATAGCACAGATTCCTCCTTTGTACCACGCTCAGTTAGATACATCACAGCAACAATTATTTCAAAATATTGCTTTCAGTAATGCCAGTATTCCTGTACAAACTGCAGTTAGTCGTTCGCAGTCTGAACCTATTCCGCCTAATATCGCTACTGGGAATGCTGCTGTGCCACAAACTACTAATACTAGTAATAGTATACCTATGCCACAGGCAAATAATAGTAATACTGCTACCATTAATGAAACTATGTCTGCTTTAAATCCGATGCAAGCTTTATTAAAACAGCTTAGTGGAAGTGAAGAAAAAATTAAAGTAAGATTTCGAAAAAAGATAAAAATATTATATTGTTTTACCGTTGCATGTGTATGAATTTATTATTTATTTATAAGGAAATCTGAATTGTTTTTTGTTCCCCTCTTAAATTTCATCTGAAGGAACAAGTGAAAAATGTTGCGCTTGTTTAAATTTCGAATATTAAAAACGAATAAAAATACAAAATTAAAATATTTCGTAATTTAAAAAGTAGTACAATAACATTACGGAACTCGTGTTACTTATTTAATGTTATTTAATGTTATTGAAAGCCCGTCAAATAGTTGACCCTTGGTGAGTTTTTTTCGCTTAGGATTATTATAAATCCTTTCAGGCTTATATCCTTTTGCTTAATTTTTCTATTAACATTTGATCTTATCAGCGGTGCGCGAAAAACTTTACTTGTTTTCCCTCTATTTTCTTCTGAAATTATCTTTCCCATACACAAATTTTTATCTCTATCCTTTATTTCTATCGACATTAATTTTTTATAAATACTGAAATATACTGTAGGTTAAGTTAATGAAAAAGCCGATTTATTTACCTTATTTGCCGGTAGTACAATCGGTTCCTCTAAATGTTTTTATTCGCTTTCTTTACACATTGATTCTTGTTCTACATTATAATACGAGCTTACATTCATTCTACTTTTATTCAACAGGTTCCTGATAGCACGCTTGCCTTTCCTTATCGCTTACTTTTCTCTTTATCGAATTTTTCTTATTCAGTTACATTTTCTTTTCGCTGCTGTAAAGTATGACCATGTGTGCACTATGCTAAGTATATTTTTTTCTTATCTTTTGCACACTTTTCTGAGTATGTTTACTCTTCTGGTGCAATCTTTTTCGCTACGAATAATTGTTGGTTTATTCTTCTTTTTCGCTATTCGTTGTGTACCACGAACATCACCCACAGTATTTTTCTTCAAGCGAAGGGCAAGATTAAAAGAGATATTTTGGCTATAGAAAACATTCATTACAACGTTAAAACTGGGCAATTATTTTTTTAAAGATTATTGCGCATAAAATTTGTAATAAAAATAGTAAAAATTACATTAATGATATTATTATAATTCGCGTGAAATTAGTTACAAATAATTTTTTATTTCTGCCGAAAATTAATATTTGTTTTTACTTGTTTTATAAAGAAATACTAAATAAAATGGATTTTCTTCAGATTTTTACGTCGTATACATTTTATTTCAAAGTGGAACCAGTCTTATTTTTCATCGAAGCCTTTTTTGATTTTTTTGTCTTTTTTAAATGTTCAAAGGAGCAACGGCCTCCTCTGCGGACGCTTACAATGTTTATCTATTTATTATTTTATCTTTTTCTACGAAGTATTAAAATATGATGTATTTCCTTTTTTGTTTTTTAACTCATTTTTTTTTTTTATTAATACTCAAATACGTTCGCTTGGTAAAAAGCTGAAAAATTATTTCTTTTAAGAAAAAAATATTTTTTAAAATCGAGTGTCTGATTTCATTGATGAACGAAATTTGAAATTTTTACTTAAAATGTGATTTTATAAATAAATGTTTTTTTAACACATTAATTTTTATTTACCTAATCTATTTTCGTTTTCACTCTTGCTTGAAAATAACATATTTTTTAATTTTTCGCTATTCTTTGTTTTGTTTCGGAATGAACTATCGGTTTGTTGAAATTTGCCAAAGATAAAAATTCGATTTTAAGAACATTCATTTACTTCTAAATTAAAGTAATATTTTTTAAAAATATCTCGTCTGCTTTTGAATTTTTCGTCTTTTTAAAGATTATTAAAACAAAATTTAATAGTTCGATTTGGTGATTACACAAGTATAAAAAGTGTACAAGTTTTATTCTCTACATAGTTATCACGTTTATAAACGAAATACAACACGCTTTGCTTAATAATTGTTTTATTAGCGAGGGTTGTATATTAATAAATTATTTTGTTAACATTAGTTATTCGTAAAAGATAAAATTATCTTTAAAAATCTGTATACAATTTTTATGGTTTGCTTTATAATTAATTTTTATCCTTGTGGAATTTAATAGGCGTTACATAAATTTAATCATTTTTGTTTTGAATTAATAACGTCTGAAAGATCGACTTTAATTATCCGCAATTTATATCTGTACATAAAATTTTGGTTCCGAAATAATAGTACAAGTTTGTTTCTTATATTAGCAGTTTACGTAAATTTATTTCATATGTATTTTTTTTAAAAAGGTGATACTATTTTTCAGTTTAACTATCACGTGTTTTTTTTTTTTAAATTTCATTTTGTTTTTTTTTTTCGTTTTAAATATATGTCATTGTTCTTTTCTGACAACTTCCTATTATTAATAGTTTCTTCGCAATTTTGATTAACATTCTCTGTAATTTATTTATTTTGAAATTTAGTTCAAATTTTAACGATATTTTATATTCTAGTTGTATTGAAAATTTATTTAGTATGCTGAAGTAGTGAATTTGTTATCGATGTAAAGTATTACAATTTTAAATATTTATTCTTAGGCGGATTCGTTATGGAAAAATGATACCAAAACAGCTACATCTACGTCGCAGTCCACAGAAATATCATTTAATGCTCAACAATGGCTGGCACAGCTGAATTCCCTTGCGCTCAGCAACGGAGGTGGATTGTGGACTTCGGATGCAGTCCTTCCTGATGTGAGTTCTATGAGGACGGAAAAACAGATTATTGTACGTATTAATTATGTTTAAATGTTATTTCGTTTTATCCACGTTTTCTCGTATTTTCTGTAAACATTAAATTTATCCATTAAAATCCGTTTTTACATTTCTTTATTAGAATTTTCATTGATATGTAATTTGAAGTGTAATGGGAAAAAGTTATTCTATAAAGATAACAGGCATTAAATAAATACGCCGCGTTAGAAACACTTACCATCATTAAATCTATACTAACCTTCACAAATACTTCTTTTTTTTTTTTATTGTAACTGAAGATGGGGTATTCCGGAAAACGGTTTTAATACATATTTTATTTAATATTTTTATTTTAAATGTTTGTTATTTGTGTTCATTCTTTATTTTGCGTTATTAACTGATTAACGAACTGGATATGTAGATTGTGTATGTTGTTTATAAAATTAATAGTATTTAACGTCGTCAAGATATACTTGCACTACAATAAGTGAAATTAAAGAAAAGTGCCGTATAGAAATTTAATACAGAAGTTCGTTGTTCACGAAAAAAATTCAGGAAAAAGTGTTGGTATGTGTTTCTGAAATTTATTCGTTCTTTCACATTGAAACATCGACTATGGAAACTAATGGTTAGTATGAGAGGAAATTATAGATCAGGCAGTTCTAATAGATTTTTTACCGTTTACCGTACGCATAACGAATGTATAGTGAACAATCTATCAAATTGAACCTATCTGTATATGGACAAACAGGCGTGTTTGCACGTAATCAAAAGTTGTAAGAGTTCTGCGTAGATTATTTGGAAAATTAATAATTCGCTAATTTTCCCAAAACTTTGTGTTTGGTTTTTCTAGTACAAGTTGCATTATGTACAAGAGAAGATCATAATCTTTTTCTCAATCACTGAAACTTTTAATTCGGTAGAATGGTCACATATTATCGATATGCTACTGCATATTTCTTTATTATTATCATTAAAAACGAATAATTTTATAATTAGGCACTAAGATTATTAATGCAAGAAGGATTCACACACAATGGATATAAGAATTCGAAAAAAAAAAAGTTCAGTATTTTAATAATTAAGGTAATAAAAAATAAATAAATAAAATTAAGTGAACAAATTAAAAATGGTCTAGCATCAACAGGTGCTTGCTCTTATTGCTATTCTTCCAAATATGCCAATTTAAACTATTACGCACTAAAGTTTTCTTGAGATTATCGGTTTTATTAGTCTGTTCGCTTGTTTCCGCGCAAACTGTGGAAATAGTGAAATAATATGTGAATCCACAGTAGTCAAATAGAGCGTTTTTTTTTTTTTTAAAGTCAATTTAAAAAATAAAAATTCATAAAGTTCGATTAAATGAGTCAGTGTAAGATATTACTTCATTTATATTTTTGACGGCGAATTGGAATTGTGCTAAACTTTCATTAGTACTAATATTTACTTAACTTATAAAAACATTTCTTTCTATTGTTTATTTTAAGAAATTTCTGTTTGTTATAAGTTTCGTAATATCATTATTTAGATCTTGAATACTTTTCTTTAAAAAAAGCAGTTCATAAAAAGTATTATCATTTTTTTTGTTTTTTATTTTTTTAATGCAAATCTAGCTTTTTGAATTTTGTTAGAGAGAAATTTTTTAAGTTGACAACCTCAAACTATGATTCTTATTTGAAAATAGATATTTCGGTCAGAATTGAATCTTTATCAGAACTAGTATATGCTTCGGTCAGAACTACGCGTCTCGATCCACCTTATTTGCCGTTTCAAACAGTCGTTCTTATATAGGTAATTTGCTTTCGAAAAATTCAGCTATGAAGCAATCCGAGTACTCGTCCTCTTGACGTTACTCTGCCTAGCAGCATTGATTTGTTGGTTATTCTACTCGAAGTATGTACCGTACTTTTGAAATTATTGGATAAATGATAAATTATCTTGCAAAATCTTCGGCGATTTTGTTGCAATTTTCGAAATTTTTACCAAGTGGCAATAATCATTAATAGAGAACGTAATGACTGCACGCGTTCTTTTGACTCATTATAAATTTTATACAATTGCACACCGCATAATGTGTAACTTCACAAAAAAAAAAAAAAAAAAAATGCGATTATGCATTTTTGTAATTGCATAATTTTTATTATAGACTGTAAATTCATCCATCTCTTACACAATTACATTCCATTCCACTTTACTTTACAAAAAAATAAAATGCTGCAATGAACATTTTAGTAATGAACTACAATGCCTATTTTTTTCAAAAAAAAAAAAAAATGGTTGTTTTATTTTAAAATTGCCGTGAATGGATCAATTTAATCGGTATTGAGAAAAAAAGTCAAATGAACTTATTTTTATCGGTTGCAGAAACTTCTGGTCAAAAAATTAAATGCGGATAAAATTTATCAATCACATTGAGATTTGTAGTGTGAAGTGAATACGTTGTTACCCACATTAAAAACCGCTACGATAAAAAACAAATTCCATGTAAAAAATTTCGAACAAAATTCTTGTTAAACAATTTTCAAGATAAAAGCACAAATGAGGTTCTACGGTCGTAAATTTGTTGAAGAAGAAAATTTGGTTCGTTAATATAAGTTTAAAGTAAAAGGCAATTTAATTATAATTTTTTTTTTTTCTTGATATATATTGTATATTACAAAATTTTTCGTACATGTGAATCCAAACCTGAATAATAAGTGTATTACGAGGAATGCTGAATACGTGTATCTGGTAAACGATACTATAGAATAATGCCCCCCCCCCCCCGTTTTATCATAAAATTTTAGGTCAATATAAGTTGAGCTGAAATTAGGCACGCTGATTATTGGGGAAGAGGTTGTTTTGCGTGTAACAAAGAAGCGATTCGTGTGATTAATTCTATTTTATTTGCTTTAATTAAATCGAGGTGTTGATTTTTCATTTTTAGGAGGAAATGTTGAAGGCGCAGAAAAAAAAAGAATCTCAAAGTGATGAACCTGCTTCAACTACTACAAGGTAAATCAACTAAAAATTAACTTTCATAATTTATACATTAATTAATATACACTAACTGATAGTAATGTTTTATACACGGATCTCTTTAACAGTTGCGAATAAAAATGTTTTTTTATTTATGGTTTTATTTGGTTAGTAATATTGCGGCGAAGTATTTTTTAATCCAAAAATTCCGCTATTTGTAATATTAAAATTATATCGGTGTTTTTTAAGGTGTTTGCATACGTTTAACCATTTTTTTTTAGTTTTTTAAACATTTCCAATGTCTGAAAGTTGTAAACAAAACGTACGAATTTAACGTTAATTTCTAACCTAGTAGGATTGTTTTGTTTCATTTTGCAAGCTTATAAAGTAACCGCGATCAGCCAAATTTTAGAAGTGCGCTGGACAAAATATAATCGTTCTAACTAATAATAATTATTTTAGATCTGATATTTTAAACTGTAATAAAGATGTTACGGTAGGCAGGTTCGAAAGAAACCTATTCTCTACTGTAATACCATTTCGTATTATTTTTCAAATGCCATGATGTGGTATACAGATTTAAAGATGCCATGGATATACCTGTGGTAGTGATAATTTTTCTTCAGGTCCCATGATTTGATTCAGCCGTATTTTGTCTAAATATTTTATCTTACATCGTTCTTTTCCTTTTATTTTTTTCTTTACCGCGTATCTATGTATTTTATTCTGTACGTTTTATATTCCTCGTTGTTATGTAACGCTCTCCTTTTTCTATGTTTTTTAGCTTGATTCATAGGACACTTTTTCATACTTAGAAGGCTACAGAATCCGAACTTCCCACGTCCGATTTTTGTAGTACCCTGAAGAAATGATATTACTCTGTATGTAAATTTTAGCAGAAAATATAAAACAGTGTCTTTTTATCATGAGACGAACAATGCTGCAGTTAGCATATTTTTATTTTTAGACTGTTTGCGCTCCTAATGAAATTATTAATGATCTCGTAACTTTCAATTTTTAACTGATAGTTATTTTTGCAAAGTAAAGTCTTCGGCTATTTTTACAGTCAAAAATTCGAATGTATTAAATCGAACGGTTGCAACTTCGAGTTATTATGATTTCGACCAGTAATTGTGTATCTCTGTTAGATTAGGCGTTTTGTAAACATTTAATTTAAACGTATTTGTGCAACGTTTTTTTTTTTTTTCTTTTTTTTATATACATGGTATTTGTAGTGTGCAGATAATATATAGATAATGATTGAAAATGTTTTTGTTGAAAGTTCTGAATTTAGTGATGAATTACGAACGCGTAAATAACTTGATACGCATTTTTCAAAATTTATTTTTTTTTTTTTTGTATTTTTTCGTCCTGCGAGAAATCTGTATTATTCTAGTTTATAATCGAGTGCATTTTACTACACATTGTTTAGGATAAAAAAAAAAAGTTGTTTTTCTTTATTTTTTTTAAATTTTATTTTATCTTTATGTATGCTACAAAAGATGTTATATTTTTTAAATTATAATTTTTTTAAAAATATGTATTGTAATGGTTTATTATTTTATTCAACAAAGAGGCTGTCTAAAGGTGTCATTATATAATATATAAGAAATATTAGCGCGTGTAATGTACTTTTGAAAATAAACTTTTCTTATTGGTAAATATTATTACACTACGAATAATATCTTATTAATCAGTTAATTACGGAAAATAAACAAGAACGTAATAATTTCAAAAAATCTTTTAAAGACTAACAGTAAATTCGCGTGTATGTGTGAGTGTTCATACATAGAGAAATGTAAATTTATGCTTCCAATTTCTTTTTTTTTTATGGAAGTTATAAAACGTATATTCAAAACTTCGCATTAACTTCTTTTCGTATTGAACATTGTAAAACTATTTAATGGAAAATGCTCATTTTTAATTTTTTTTCTATTGGATTGTTCAAGCTCATTTTAACTTTATCGCCATTAATGCGGAGCATGCTAAAATTTACGCACGTAAACAAACAATGGTGATTTTCTTATCGCACTTTAAAAACAAGTAATTATATTTTAAATGATTGTAAAAAATATAAGAAACGGAAAATATAAATATTTCGCATAATATATGTCATGAATTTAATAAATTTAAGGGAAAATCCACATGTTTTTGAGTCATTTATTCTATAATTGTGTGGTTTTATATAAGTGAAGTTAAAGTTAAACTAATATGATACGAAAATAAAAAAGATTCAAAACGTTATTATAATACATATTATTCTTGAATTTATTAATACGCTTTTGCGTAGTTTAATAAATGTTTAGCAGTTCTTTATTTTACAATGTCTAAATCAGTTTCAACATTAAAATTTAACTTGTGTTTATTCATAATTATATGTTCAGCCATTTATGACTTTTGTACGTGTTCGCATCTACTTACGGCAATGTGCTTATTATAGAACGTATTATAGAAAGTTCTGCACGTTTGTTCCAAATATATTTTGTTGCATGTATGCTATAATGAGCAGATTGCCGCAATTAGACATGGGTACATATAAAAGTTATCTTGAGATTGATTTAGACAATGTAAAATATGTAACTAACAAACATATATTTTATATTTTTATATCACGTTATTTTAACTTTATTCATGTAACCATGATTATGGAATAAGTGACTTCGAAACATGTCGGGTTTCTTAAATTTACTAATTTCATTATATTTTCTGTTTTTTGTTTTTTATAATCATTGGTAATTCGCATACAGAAAATGGGTAATTTTAATATTAACTTAAAAACGAATATTTATAAGTAATTATTCATTTGTTGATAAATTCTTAAGCCATTATTTGGCTGCTTCATTATTTAAATTATGGATTTTTGATTGAACTTTCCACATTGCGAAATGCGTCTGCCGTGACTCGTTTTGAATCTGTTACGGAACTTTCATTTTTATTTGGGTAACTTTATTCGAAGAAATTCTGAAATCTCTGTCAGCCAGGAGAATTTTTTATATTCCTTTTATTAGAATCTCCAATTTTCTGATCATTTATTATCGGGCTTCAGCCGCCAAGTTATTGATCAATGAGGATTTTCTTGATTTTAGTCGGCGCTGCAGAGCTGCATTTTAGGTTAGCTTAGCCTCGCATTAAATCAGTGTATATCAGAAGGTCGTATATTTGCCAATATTGAAAACTAAATGTACTCCTCGAGTTAATTACAGCGTTCCAATATAGGCTTCATTTATAAGTGTGTCAATTTTTTTCGTGTGCGTTCTATTACACCAGACTGAAGAGCATTATTCCGCTATTGAGAAGTCTAATACCAGTGTCGATATTTTTCATAGTTTAACTGAAACACTCCAAGAGGACTCAGCAAATTCCCTTTAATGTTGGGTCGTGTTTTTTTTTTTTTTTTTTTTTTTTTTATGCATAACACGTGAGTATGCAACCTAAGATGACTTCTGTACTGGGATTAGTCAGCCACACACTTCCGAAAGATAGCACACTTCAGCATTAGCTAGTCAGTTATTAGCACGCTGATTTTTATTTTTCAAGATTAGGTCATACATTCCGCTTTCGAACGCAATTGCACTTCATTTTTAGATCTGTTTCTATTGTTTTTTGACACGCCTTTGTTTTGAGTAATTAAAACTGCATCGTTGGCATATTGAAACCGATTGCTTATAGTACGTAAGGTACCGCGGATGTAAATATTTAAAAGTTATCGCATCTCACTATTGACTTGTGCGGAAAACTACGATTCATCTTGTTCCACCTATTACCATCTTTTTCAATAAGTATTCGAAAGTAACGATCTAATAAAAATTTTTTTATAAGCGATTTATTTTTTCGCAATGAATAGTTTCCTGCACTAATTTCTAAAGTGCGACCAGCGATTTGATATTCTATTCGAAGCCATTTTCTTGAGTCAAGCTGACTATTTAATTTATGCAAAACGCGCTCTTGTTGGAACCCTGCTTGTTCCTATGGTAAGTACTTATTTCCATCGCTTGAAATTCAATTGTAAATAATATATTCAACTATTTTAAGAGTGCCGGGAAGTAACTATGTCAACAAAAGTGATTGGTAAATGTCGTCTAACCTAGTGAATTGTTAACTTCAATTGGGAAGGTAAATTTACGCGAGATGCGTTGAAAGTCGGTGTGAGTGCGAAGAAAACAAAATGCTATATACATTGTCGACGTCACAATCAACATTTGTAGGATAAGAACGAGTAATATAGATATATTAGTAAACTAAAAGAAAGTGTAATTGAAAATAGGTCGACAGTGGCAACAGGAAAAAAACAAAAAAAATTGTAGACACCGTTCGACGGTGAAATCAAAACTATAAACGAAAGGTGCTAATTGTGTCGTAAAATATTGATCTAAAAGTGTCTGTCATCTAAACAACGTCGGTAATCTTTATTTCTCAAATTCTGAAAACTTAAATTGTTCATATTCGAGTTCGTATGTTTTCCTTCTTTTGTAAAAGTGTTTTCTTTGGACTTAACTTTTTTATTTTTAGGCTGAAATGAATGAAAATTATTTTTAAAAATGAACCCGTTTACATAATTTCATTTAATAAAAAGTGAGATTTATTAATCTAGATAAACTCATTGATAATGTATTTCATTTTTTATGTTCTTTTTGCGTTTTTTATTGCTGTTAGCTGTAATCCAACGTGTCCTTTTGATGTGATCATAGATAAATAAGAAAACTAAAAGTTAAAATTGATTGAACTAGCCGAGTTAAGTCGAAGAACAAAAGGTAGATTTCGAATTACTTTTCATAATCAACGATTATCCATAAATAACAAGATTTCTAGATAATTTAAAAATAATGATTATTATAATAATAGGTTAAGCAAAAAAGAGACTTGCAATTGATTTTAATAAGAAAAAATAGAAAAAATCATTTATTACAAATTAAGATTTTATTTACTCGCAAAAAAAAAATAAATATATACATATAAAAAAATCGGAACTTAAAAATTCAGTTTTCAAACATGAGGTGCAAACATGGACGTATCTGAATTATTTGAATTATACGTTGCATTAAATTAAAATTAATATATTTTTGTGAAAGGTTGTTTGAAAAAGATATATCTCTCAGTGCCATAAGATGGTGAATAAAAGAATCACGATAAAATATTAACTAAAATTTACGAGTGCGATGAAAAATTATATTAATGGCTATTTGAAAGACCAGGCCTACTTCGATGAATGTTGTAAATTCACATAAAAAACAGTGACAGTACAGGTCGCAACCGTATAGAAAGCAAACATTGAGCGACGAGGTTAAGCGTGCTAAAAGTAGCTCGGCAAAAAGCAGTATCAGCAAAACACGCTCGTTATCTATTTCTATTTCCAAACATTAGTTTGTTTCGCTTTACTGATATGATTAAACTGTTTACCGATCAGTGCCGTTTTCTAAGCGGATAAGTCTTAATTTTAAAACAAATGTGAAATTGTTTTTATAAACGTTGATTGATAAAATAAAGTTTAATCCTCTGCCGTGAGTCCTTTTTTTTATATAAATAAAGAGTAAAAAGAACATTTATTTTGCGATAAAAAAAAAATCAATTCTTCGAAGCAATCTATTACGCCGATAATTATATTCAGTCTGTTTCATAACTTATCTATCATTTTCTAATTGATTTAATATCGAAGTTAAAAAAAAAAACCAAAAAGAAACATTAACCAGTAGTAGTATAATATATGGATAGTATTAACGAAATGGATACGTAAAGTAAACGTAGAGTTTGGAAAATTATTGTTCAGGATTATGTGGTCAGATGTCTTAAACCGAGCTAGAAAAAAAAAAAAACAACCGATTTTTGATGTTGCTGTTGTAACGGTTTAAATTTTGTAACTTTTTTTAAATTTTACGTGAAGGTAATATTTTAGTTCATCTTTAAAAAATAAAGAAAGCAAAAGAGTAATTGCAATTATCCGTACATAGTTTACGTGCTTAATAAGAACACGCTAACAATTGTGTAAAAAACGTATGTCTTCATAAACGAGTAAAGTGAAAAGGTATACTCATCGGTCGATAGAAAATAGGTGAATATTTCACTCTAAAGTGGTGGTATACAGGTTTAAATTAAATTTTAACACATTAGAATGCAGTGTACACAGTGTTAAATAATTGAGAATGATAAAGTTGCGAAATAGCGTAACATTTGTCTCGTAGTAACTTTTACGGTTTTATTAAATTTATTATTAAAAATGACTATTTATAATGCGGTACAATTATATGTGTAAAGATCGGAATTCTTAATTATTACACGGAATAAATTTGAAATTAATTTCGGTGAATGCATTACGTGTAAATTACATATTTAATTTAACCGATTAAATAGACGATTTTGTCGAACAATCTTGTCAAAACTGATGTTATTATCGTGAGAATTAAAAATATAAAATTGATATTATATTCATTATTTTTGATGGAATTTGTTTTTAATAGTGGCTGCGTAAAATACATTAAAACTATCTGTTAGTGGTCACTAACATAAATTAATATGACACGAACTATCTAACGGATATTTAACTTAAACAGTAGCTAATGATGTTATTTAGTAGGACTAATTTTTACAAATCGCTTTTACCACTTAAAACTGGCCCATTTTACAGTGCGTTTGTGGTGTATAATTCTACTTCTCCTTTCTCAAAATATTTGTTTTTAGAATTTCTCTTTTAATAAAATGGAGGTAAAGACATTTCGGTTTTGTTGCTGCGTTCTTTTTTTTGTCCTTTCTTCACACGACGGTAAATAAACTATGTAGCTACATTTATAATTGACTGCGTTATATATAAATGAAGAATTCATAATGCAACTATGTTTTAAATTTTCAGTTGCTATTTTTATAAAATATACATACATACATACATAGTATATATATATATATCTTTTTTTATAATGATTAAATGATAGTTGGAATTTAATAAAATAAATTGTGACCGCAGTGATTAAAACAGTCATATAAGTATTTAAAGTTATCCAAGATATAAGCTTTCATAATGTAGGCCGATTTCTTTATGAAGAACAATGTATTTATCTATTTTATGTTGAAATGAAGCACTCGTAAGTCCAGGCATTACTCGCTAATCTAAACCTCCTTCTCCCCTCGTACCTCTAGCCATAGTTGCTGCACATGACATGTAAATCTAATTTAATAATAATAATAATATAAAATATCACAAAATGTATTCCGATAGCACACTCTCTGTTAATAAAGCTGTATTAAATTTGTTCTTGTTTTTGGTACATAAATTACGAATGACTGTAAAGTCGCATATGATTAATAATAAGTGCAAATATATTTCTAAATTTAAAATTTTTGTACCCACATTTTAAGTACTTAACAGTTATGGCAATAATTTTCGTGTTGTAAGGTTTAAAATTATTTTATGCGTAATAAATAAATGGAATTAGTTGTGCCTGTTTCGGTAGTAAATGTGAAATTTCCCCGATCGATAGATCAGTTCAGTTGCTAAAATGTAATTTATCCAATTAAATTAGAACGGGAATTTACTACTATTTTTAAAAATGAATTCAATTTTAAAAATAATAACTGTATAGACTTATAGTTTGACATTAATTATTTACTTTGCTTAATATGTTGTAAAAATAATTTATTGAATCTTATTCTATTTTTATTTGTCGGTAAATACCGAAGAAAAATATCACTAATATAAAACTGCCTAATTTTCAGTAAACTATTAGCATGTATTTAAAAAAAAACATTGTGAAGTATATATTAAGTGACGTATAAATTAATTCGTTCATATTTTTCCTTGTTCACTGACAAAACATATAATCCAAGCGTAACAGTTAAAATTTTGATTTATTGTTATTCGAATTGATTTTCACTAAGAGCGATCGTTTTAAGGATTTATAAACAAAAAAGAAGATACATTACGGTTTAGTTTTATTTACGTAAGTTTAAAATTCAGCATGTTACCATGTAAATGTCCGGATTATTAAATTGTAGCTTTATTGATAACTTGATATCTAATATGTATTCATATTTTTAATTACTGAACTGTAAATTAAATATAAGTACATACATGTTTCTTGTAAACATTTCAGAACACTTGGTTATTTAATTTTTCAAAAATGAACTGTGATATAAAACTTTGCTATCAATATTATTACTTTTATTATTAAATGGTTTTAATTATAGTACATAACTTTCTTTCTCGCTTTCCGCAAGCAATTATGCTAAGTTAGAAGTACGAAATTCAGTTTTTTCGAAATCTTCCACTTCAATTAAATTTTCTCAGATACTCGTGTTGTACCGATCAAAAACCATTGTAAAATTAAGGTGTTCATTAAAATGGTATAGAATGAACAATAACTGTGTTTCGTTCAGATATTTATCATCATTTTGACCTCATATATATATATATATATATATATATATACACGGTTGGTACAAAAAGTCACTGGACTACCGCTATAAAATTCATACTAGTGACGCGATTTGCTTGAAATTCACGGTACTTAAACTTCAATATTGTGAGAAGAGACGAAATAAGTTTCAGGTTGCTACCTGCGTTAATTTACTTAGGAGACCGCCAGTTGTGAGTGAAGCTTTGTGTACTGTGTTACGTTTGCGATAATGGAACAAAGAGCCGCGATTAAATTTTGTTTTTTGTGTGGTAATTCGTTTTGTGCTGAGACCTTACTCGAAGCAGCAAGACTTACTGCCGGTAATGATCGTCTTTAAAAAATTCGGGTCCATATCGGCGGATTCAATGAGAGTCTCGCTCGCTTTCAGGGGCCGTTCTTTTTGTTCGGCGTAAGGAAATGCGGTACGAACCTGGCAGTACAGCTTTTTTGTTACCCATAACATTGGTAAGAATGTTGTGAACGGACATGGTATTCACGTTTAGTTCGTTTGCGATGAACCGACACGTAACTCGCCAATTTTCAGCGAGTACAGTTTGCACGCGAGCCACGTTTTCGTCGGTGGTCGTCCTGCTCGGTCGTCCTTCGCGCGGATCGTCTTCTAACAAGCTTCGTCCACTTTTACATCGGCGATACCACTCAAAACTCGTTGTACGGCATAACATCCTTGTATGCGTTTTTCATTAAATTGTAAACGTTTCTGATGCACACAGAGAACAAAATTTAATCGCGGCTCTTTGTTCCATTATCGCAAACGTGACATAGTACACAAAGGTTCACTCACAACTAACGGTCTTCTGAGTAAACTAATGCAGGTAGCGACCTGAAACTTTCGTCGTCTCTTCTCACAACATTGAAGTATAAGTACCGCGAATTTCAAACAAATCGTGCCACTAGTACGGATTTTATAGCGGTAGTCCAGGAACTTTTTGTACCAACCGTGTATATATATATATATATATATATATATATATATATATATATATATATATATATATATATATATTCCGCAGTACTCAGAACTATGCGGAGATTGAATAGAACGTTTTGTTATATCATTTACAGTGGAAGATCTAA
The DNA here is from genome assembly GCA_039619475.1 of Icerya purchasi. NCBI lineage: Eukaryota > Metazoa > Arthropoda > Insecta > Hemiptera > Monophlebidae > Icerya > Icerya purchasi. The sequence goes on along the minus strand of CM077116.1, from coordinate 181,273,452 downwards.
AATTACGTTTTTTGTTTCCTTTTGTAAATTGCTTGTTTTGTGAGACGAACATTTGTAATTATTAAAATAATGATGCCTTTTATAAGTAGTTTTTTGCTTTAATTTTCAAAATTTATATCTCTGTCTTCGTTTGATTAAAAAATTAAAAATTACGTTTAGTGGCCTAAATAATTTATTATTTAACCCTCAAAGATAGTCTTATTTGAAAATAATCAAGTACTCTGCGTTTAATGTCGATAGTGACTAAATTTAAATGATTTTCATATTTGTCTGTTTAGTGTAATTTTTTAAAAATAAAGCTCTTTTTCTAATGCCAATAAACTATAATAAAAATATCTATTTAGTGTGAGGTGATGCGGAAAAAATTGTGTAAATTCTGAAACCTTCCAACTCAATCTGGCTTATTTAAATTAATAATTAAATTTAGCAAAGTACTGACTTCGATTTCAGAAGTATTTAAATTTGACTTTTTCCACGATTTCTCTAATCATTGTAATCGGATATCACTGAAAATATTAACGTTAGTTTTTTTTCTTCGTATTTTATAAATTCAATTTTATAGCATATAATACGCGGAAGTTTTTTATTTTCTAATAAAAAAACCCGTTTAGTGTTCCGATTAAAATTTGTAAACTAAAATAAAGAAAGCCTTTTGAACACCTTGCGAGAGTAATTGTTTTAATTTTAAAATGCAATTAATGTGGTGAATAATATCAGTGGCGCATATTATGCGGAGAAAATTGTACTTTGCAATTTATGTAAATTAAAAACTTCTATTATACGGTTCTTAAGCTACAGATGTGTTTATCGCTGTTCGCAGATTCGATATTTGTAGTTACATCATTTTAAACTTGACTCTTTTGATGTTCCTATTTTAAAACTTTTTCCCCTTCTATATGTGTGTATACTAATTAAACTGATTAACACATAGGGGATAATAACCTACTAGATATATTTTTTCTAGGATATATAAACCGAAAATTAGATGAAATTCGAAGTTTACAAAATCCGTAAGTAAAACAAACAGTAGAATCGAAATAATTTTAGCAGGCCGTTTAGAAACATTTTTCAAAATTTACATTGTTCAGAAAGTCCAGATCTAGTAATAAATGTTTCTCCTTTGGATACTTTATTTGATTTGATAAAATGCGGATTGCATTTACTAGGTCTTACACGTTTGTTTCAGACTGGGAGCTTTTAAGGAAACGTTTAATTATCGGACAGGTTTTAAAAATGTGTAAATTAAAAAGCAATATTAAACGATCGGGGTTTATTATTAATTATTCATACTTTTAATATTTTCTGTGTGTTGTTTCCGTTGTCATATCTGGATATGATGTATATTGAAATTTATAAATGTTTTTATTGTTTGCTTTTAGTACAAGTAACAAGGTGAACGAGAGAAAAAAGAACGCAAGTACGCCACTACGAAATAAACAAATCCACCAGCTTAACGAAAATGATGAAACCTCGCAGGAGGTGGCTTCAGAAGATGACGCTGTGACAGAAAAAGTTTCAAAAATCAGTTTGGATAATAAACAAGCCAAAAAATTACAACAGCAGCAGCAGCAGCAGCAGCAGCAAGAACATAAAAGTAAACAAGTCGAAAAAAAGGTAAAACCCGTTAAACAGATAGAAAACAAAAAACCGTTAAAACTGCCGCAAGAGGATAAAAAGGTTAAACAACAAAATGAAAAAACAGTCAACAAGCAGCCTGCGGAGAAGAAAGTAAAACTAGTTGAAGATAAGAAACAGAAAGCTAACGATGAAGATAAAAAGAAAAAAGAAGAGGTTTGTTGGAATAATAAAATTATTGGTACAGTAATTTGAGTGTGCGTATGTATCGAAATAGGGCAAAATTAATATAACCGGTCTAATATGAAAACTTCTCAGTTAACTTTATTTCATATTAATGAAATATTTTCAAGTTGAAAAGTTTTATAAAAATATTATAGAATAAATTTAACAACAGATATGATTGTTAAACAGCGTATTTTCGCGCTGAATGTCAAAGAAAAACGTTAGGAGTTTAATATGCGATTAAAAGTTACTTGACAGTGTAATAAATAAATGGACTTGTTAAGAGGATGTGGATGTGAATATTCAACTATATAAAATTTTGAAAATAATGAAAAATGATAAGGAATAAAATAACTCGTACAGCAATCATTTTAATAAAATCTTTTTTTTTTTTTTGAAAAATCTATTTATTATTTTTTAACATACAAAACTTTCGTCAAGCTAAAACGCTTGTCGACGAATTATCCTATTGAACACTTTACCATCTTAAATTAACTTATACATAATCGTGTAATATTTATTAATCTTAATCTGTCTTTTTACTTATCAATACTTAATAATTTATTTCTATCTTTTATATTCAATGTTTTTTTTCCCAGTTTTTTTGTTGCATCTTGTTATTTTATTTTATGTTTATTATTTTTTTTATATTTTCTTCTTCCTGAAGCCATTTCTCTATTTTCCTTTTTCTTTCCCCTATTTTTTCCTTCTCTATTATTTCTTTGGGTATTTTATTCAACATCTGAGTTATAATATATTTATCTGTTTGCTCCCCCATCTTTGTTCTTGCTAACGGCAATTGGTACGAAAGTTTTTCTCTCAACTCGTATTCTGTGTTTATTCTTTCCTCCAATTCAATTTTCTTTTCTGCTGATATGTATTCCCATATCTTCAGTAATAAGTACATTCCTCTTATGCTCATTACGTTTTCTTTTTTAATTATTTAATTTTCAGTTTCTCCCTTAAAGATTTGCTATTAATTTCAAGCATTTAATTTGCAGTTTATTTATTTTCCCCGAGTATACCTTTCCTCATCATTATGCCTGAATTCCATATGTGATCCTCGACCCTACTAGCGCATAATAAACTACTTTTAATGTTTCATTTGTTGCATATTTCTCTAATGTATATAAAGCTGATAAAACTGCTCTTATTTTCTTTATAATGTATTCCATATGTATGTCCCATCTTAAGTGTTGGTCCATCATTACTCCCAAATATTTATATTGCGTTACTATGTCTAACTTTTGACAGTTTTTCATTTCGTATTCGCGTCTTTCCCCCATCGAGTGTACACATTCGTTCGAGTGCATTATTATATTTGGACAATACAAATCGCAGCTGTCTCTTTTTTTCCGCAGTACCAGTGCTTTAGTCTTTTTTACATTAATTCATCGATTCTTATCATGTGCCCATTTACTTATTGTTATTAGATCTTTTTGCATCCTTATTTCTGCCTCTTGTAACATCTTTATGTGACGTAACTATTGCTATATCTTCCGCGAACGAGACTACCTCACTGTAACTTAATTCCTTATATAGACCATTTGTATATAAAATAAACAGTATTGGCGCTAATTCCTACATTCATCTTCTCTTTTTCACTTTGCACATTTAAGATATATACACATGTTTTCCTCCGGGTTAAAAATAACTTTGAAACCATTATTTCAGACTATTCGTTATTCCTATTTCCTCTAATGCGTTTATGATTATTTTATGATCAACCATTTCAAATGCTCTAGTAAGATCTATAAACGTTATCAACACCTTCTTTTCCTCTTCAAAGCTATCACTTATTTTTTGGGTAAGCTCACCGATTGCTTTCGATATGGATTTTCCTTTTTGAAACCCGTATTGTGTTTTGTCAATTATTCTATTTTCTTGTAGGTACTTTGTTAGATTATTTCCTACGTACTTTTCTAATATTGTTGCAATTACATTGCTTACAGCAATTGGCCTATAGTTTTCATATTCACTGTGCTTCCCTTTTTTACATGTTGGTCTTGTTTTCCATATTTTTAACCCATTTGGTATTTTCCCTTCTTTTAGTGTCTGATTAATTAGCTTAGTAATTTCCTTCACTATATATATTTTTACTATTTTTATATCTTCTATTCTTATTCCATCGATTCCGGTGGCCTTTGTTTCCTTTAATCCATCAATTATTTCCCTCACCTGTTCTACGTTTGTTATAGGTATAAGTACATGTTTACTTTTACTTCATCTTCTTCGCTTTTCTCTAATAGCACTTTAAGTCGTAAATGCGAATTTATTATTAACTTTCAGTCCTGACGATTTTTACTAAAATTCAAAATAAATCACTTTTCTGCACTGCGTAATTCGTTATTATAATTATTTAAAGAAGAGCCTTGATATTTATTTCCTTCTTTTTACGCTACTGAAGATATCTCTAATTCGCCTGTTTTTTTTTTCGCCGTTCTATTTCTTTGCTGTCAAACCTCTTCCACTTTTGTCCTTTTTATATCAATTTACCTCCATTATCTTTGCCTGATGTATTCTTTATATTTTATATACTTTTATTTACTTATTAAATTTGTTTCTGCTTTCCATTTTATTTTACATTTTCCTTTTTTATCATGTTAATTCTAGAACTTCGCGCTTAATCTTTTATATATTTTCCCCTTAGATTATTTTTTACGTTTCAATCAGTTTGTTGCTTAATTTCTGGCACATCTTTTTATCCTTATATAAATTACATTTTTTTTTTTTTTTTACTTTCTCTGCAATTTAACTTTTTTTTCGTAACATTTTCATACTACATCACTAGATTCTTTGCAAATAACAAGTTTTCTCATTATTACTCTTCACTGTTTCGTTTTAATCGGTATATCTTCTCGTTTATTTTCTTTTCTACAAATGCTCACGTTAATACCAATGTTAAATTACATTAAAATTTAACCACTGAAACTTCTTACTTTTTTTTTTTTTTTCTGGTTCATTGATTTGAGTAACGTTAACGGTGAGCAAAAGTGTATAAAATTGCGATATTGACCAGAGGCGCATGAATGATTTTTTAATTAGCCCGATCATTGTTTAAGTCAAAAATGGATAACTAGTAGTTTTGTATGTAAAACCTTAGAAGAACCGAGCATTTTGAAAATAATTCAGGTTTAAAGTCTACGAATAAACTCCGTCGTCCAATCGTATCACCGAATCATCGATCGTAGGCAAAAATTAATCGATTTTTATTCATTGTTTAATTTAAAGTAAATATTGATCAAGAAAAATTATTTTTGTACAAAATTAATTAATGCGCGAGCGAATTAACAGTTGACCTATCGTAAAATTAAAAATCGCTAAATTGGTCTAAAGCTCTCATTGATATGTTTAATTTTTTTTTTTCTATAATATTCTCGGTACTATAAAGTTTGTAAAGTACTCAAATATCAGATTTTAATTCATTTATTTAAGAGTTATTGGAAATTTTGTTCCACAAAATGTTACGAAAATATGTAAATATTTAAATATATATGTATATATATATTTTAATAGTATTAGCATATTCTATAATTCAACAATTTTTTCTAGACGAATTAATAACGGCTCGTATTTTTCTTCGTTTACAAACTACTCGATACGTAGAATGTTAAAAAACGAATTCGATAAATATCTAGGGAGAAGAAAAAGAAGAATATTATTTCTTATGTATTAATGTAAACGGTTTATTTAATAATTTAGGAACGCAAACGAAAGGATGACCAGCATAAAAAGGAGCTCGAAAAAAAACGTGAGGAAGCCGAAGAAAAAAATAAAGAAGAATTAATAAGAAGACGGAAAATAGAAGAAGAGAAACGTCAAGCAAGGGAGTTAGCTAAGTAAGTGTCCAAGTTTGTTTTTTTTTTTTGCCATAATATTCTGACGTAGGTAATATTTATATGTTTATAAATTATATATTAGCTGATTCTATAACGTTCAGAGTGCACGAAAAAACGGTGCAATGCTGCATGCCGTTTGCTTTTTTATGCTAATAAACAATTGGTTCTGTAAAACGGACAATGTTTAGTAATGCACTGTATAATTGTTGACATTGTGTTTATAATCAAACTTCTCCATGAATTTTCCTAGCCCTATCATTTCATCTTTCCAACTTGCTTTTGTTACTTTTGTTTTTTCTTCACACCGACCCGTTCTTTAATTCCATTATTCTTTTATCATTGTTTTATCGTTGTTGCTGATTTCCTATCGAAACTATTCCCCGTACAAGGATAGTTTAATACCGGATGTTTCAACACGATTGTTTCGTAATTTTATTTTACAAAATTTAAATTTATAATCAGTAATTTATTGCAGTTACTTAAGTATTTTGATAATTTCATATTTTTACTTGATTTTCTTCCAATAAATTAATTTTGAAATATGTATAATTCTGTTATTCAATTTAACAGCGTTAATTTGCTCATTAAAATTATTGAACATTTATTATATAAGAAAGTATAATAATCCAAATTTATATGAAAAATAAGTTTTGATTATTATTTTAAAAAAGTATATATTACGAAAATTAATTATGACAAATGCTTATCATTGGGAAGTTTTTCGGCGACACGCGCGGAGTAATACAATAAAAATTAGTAAAATTGGATTTTGATATAAAAGTTTAGTCCAAAGAACTGTACAGCAACAACTCTTCTTCTCCTTAACATTCGCGAGAGGAACGTTCTAAAACTTTTTCGCGAGTATTTAGTTTGCTATTTTTTGTAGGTTATTATATATAGATATGAACTTTCTTATTTTTAACTGACTTATGAAAAAATTAACTTTTAAAAAAAAAGGGACAAGAGGATATTAAATTACACCGAGTTCCGTTATAATAGAAATGACAACTAAAAGTGTGCATAAAAATAAATTTAAAACAATCATATATTCATTGTGTATTATACGTCGATTAATTATTTCATTAATACGACGTATATTAAAAATTTGAAATAATTATTTGTTCAGCGCTAATCAAATTTCATAATATAGATTTTACTAACTAAGTACGTACACGAATTCAGAATTTGACACATGGCGAATGTTAAAATCAGTTAGTATTTTTTTTCTGTTCTTTGTTCGCGATTGTCGAATGCATCAATGTCAAGGGTCTAGAAAATTTTTATAAAAAAGGAGTAAAAAGCGACGACAGAATTTTGATTTAAAAAAAAAAAAGAATGACTGCAATTTTTATAAAGCAGAATAGAATTTTCTTGCAGCAAAGTTGTGACGATTAAATGTGTATAGCAGTGGTCTAGTTCTAAATTATCTCTATAAAGGCCAGAGCTGGAAAACATGAAAATATATATCTTGCGATATAAGAAAAGGAAAATATTGATTATTATATTTACAGTTGTACGAAATGAAATGATTAATAAGAAGAAATATTCGGTGATAACACAAGTGCGTTTAATAATTTGCTGTAAAATTTGTTTATACTAAACGGAAAGACAAATAGTTTTGCGAATATGTATATAAATATAAATTTAAAATGATTTTAAATGTTTGAATAAATTTGCACCCTCTCCCCGCCCCCAAAGGAAAACAATCACGAATCAATAATACTTTTAAAATAAATAACAATGTAAAAAAATCAGATTTATTACATATACAATAGGTTTACAAGTAAGCAGATATAAATTTTTATACTATTTAATTTCTCGAATTATGCTAAATCAAAGATTACGATCCGTTTTAGTTATATTACCACGAAATTAATTGGTCGAGTTAACAATTATGTTAGATAATATCGATTATTCGACTGCTATTTATCGTTCGGTAGACTGTTTTCGGGGAATGATGAAATTATAAGTTAATTTTTTTGCTATTGATTTTTTTAATTTTTTCTAAATCAAAAGAAATAATCTCGCTTTTATAGGAATAAAATTTTTATAACTGTCTAGATCGTTTAATTTTTTTGCGACTAAAAAAAGACAAAATTAAGACGTCTGTTTGAAGTTTAGAGTGCATTTTGTCACAAAATATAGCATCTGATCCGAAGTTATTAGTACATTCATCATTAATTAAATTGTAAAAATTTTTAAGATTAAAAACGAATTGCGTTTTTAACTTGTTATAAAAAAGAATAAAATAACCTGATTTTAAATTTATGAATAAAATATAAATATTACAATATTGCCGATTCGTTAATAAATATTAAATTAAAATAAGTAATCGTTTTTCTAAATTTTACCTGCGTGTATATGTGTATATATATATATGTATATATTATGTGCGGTATATTAGAATAGTTTCTACTTTTGTGTTGTTAATCTTTTTTTTTTGCAGTGAAAATATAAATCGTGGAATTGAAAAATTATGAAGAGAATTTTTCATTAATGAAATTATTAAATAATTTATGTCTTGTTTTTTTTTTTTTTCTTCAACATAAATGGATTTTATCTTATAATATTTTTTAGAATTCATTTTCTTTTATTTGAATATAACAAAATAATTATAGATGAGCGGCTCTAATTTATATAGTGTTGTGTTGATTCCGTTTGTGCAAGTCGACTGTCCAGCGTTGTATAAGTTGACTCTATCTGGACTACTAAGTTCAGTCGATATTTAGTTTCCTGTTAGCTGCTACAAATGCGTTTTTAGAGGTGCAATATAAATAATTAGTGACTTTAGCACGGAGTTGGAAATCTTAGGTTGTGTATTCTTTTTGGCATTACACTCTCAGAGAACAACAAAACATTGAGTTCACTTTTTTATGCGATTTTCATTTACCCACAACGGATAGAAAATATTCTGCGCATTCATTGCGTACTGTTTGTAGGCATTTTACCATACCCGTTTTGTTGGTTTGGCCATATTGCGTGGAAGAGAATATGCGGCTTTATATGTACTACTTGCTAATTATGTGATAACACAGGCACATTCGCAAATGCGTTTGGTTTTTTTTTTTTTTTACAGTTAAGAACACATCTTTACCAGACATACGCATATACTTAACGAGTTATTTACGAAAAATGTTGTAGAATTTGTTGTTAGAATTCCGCACCCCTATAACGTAGGACGATAAAAAAATATCAAATAGAATTCGATAACTGGAACAACTTGACATACAAAATTTAAATTTTGCACATAAATCACAATTAAAATTCATTCGAGGTCAGTATTTAACTTTTAAGAAAATCGATTACCTTGGATACTAAAAATTGCGATAAGCTATCAAGAATATATAATACGGAATTTAAAAACTACCTTATATATTATTTAAATAAAGAGTGAAATTCAGAACATGTAACAAAAATCACGAACTTCCCTTTCATAAAATGAAATTATTAATAAAAATTCAATTCCCTTTTTGAGTCAAGAAATATTGAGAAAAAATACGTTCTTATAATCAATTGCAAGAGTAAAGAAGTTGAAAAAACCAAAACACGCTTTAAACGTGAATATAATGAGCTTTATAATTTGAACTCTTGGGGCGCCGAAATATATATATTAATTACAACGTAATTCTTAGGCTACCCCCCCATTAGAAAAAATGTCCCAATTTTATATAACGTTTGTTATATTTTATAGGATTTTTGTGATTATGTAATTATATTCGTATGGACCGATTTAGAATTACGTTGTAAATTTTGATTATTTTATACAAAGTATAGAAGAGAAAGAGACAACAGCCCCTTGCGAAGCCAAAATGGCCGAGTTTATAATATATATATATATATATATAAGTATATATTCCTTTTTCCCTGCTATGTAATATATATCAATGGAACGCTCGCTATTTGATGAAAAAACTGCATTTTGATTCCTTAAAAAAGCATTCTAGGTTTTGAAAGATTTCGAAAAATATTTATATAATGATACTAAAATTTTTAAGTACTTGTAAATATACCCATTTACATGTTCGTTGCGTAGACAATATATATGATATTACAAATTTAAAAATGAATATCTCTGTTTTGAATTTAATATTTTTCGAATGTAAATTATAGTTATATTTAACTTAATATGAGGAATCCTCAGGGCATGAAAACCTATGCTTGACTGACCTCGCTTTATAGCGTTTTATACCGGTAGGTTAAAATTGATATTAAAAAATTAATTTGATTTTCAATTATTATCAATTATTTTTTGCAGAACTTTTACACTTATCACATTGTACACTAAAGATTAAAACGAATCATTGAATACCACGGTTTTCTTCCCGAAAATGTAATATACTTGTTATTGAAGCTAATTTAATGTTTTCTAATCTGAGAAAAAATAAACGTATTAAAATAAGGACGAGTATATTTAAAAAAGAATGATCAGGTAATCGGAATAAAAACAATATTACGGTTAAATTGGGTTGCATGTAAAAAAGTAATAAAATTATTAAAAATAATATGAAGCTCTGAAAAGAGCTATTTCAGAAAAATTTTTATTTAATCTAGTATTATAGAATAATAAAAATGAAAACAAAATAATAAATAGGGAAAGATAATTAAAAAATAAAAAAATTGAACGAATGGGTTAAAAATAAAAATTAATGAAACATTGAATTATTTATAAAAAGTAATAAGAATAAAATAATATTAAAATTATTTATTAATAATTTCATTAGGAAATATTATCTGATCTAATTTTTTCGATATTGAATTATACTGAAAAACAACCTATCAGTACATAGGGGTTAAAAACGTAACAGTTTCGCTGTAAAACGAATTCAGCTTAATATTAATAGGACCTGAAATATTACACTCCTAAGGATGATGATAAGAGGCAAGGAAATAAGAAATTGATGCTGCCTGAGGAAAGTGCGTTGACATCTTTACTTACACTGCAATAAAAGATCAACTATCTCTCGACCCGAATAAAGCAATTTTTATTAAAGCCGAGCTGCCACTTACTTGAAAGCGACTTTTTCATTTTAAACTGGTTCATTTTTTATCGCTTGCCCAACCCTGCAAGTTAAAATCAAATTCTGTTTTACTGACGTATATTTTTAACTTAGAGTTGACTCTAGAGTCGGAGTCGCCCGTCCTTAGAAATAATTAAAGTGTATACGTCTCGTTATTAATCATTTTTTTGGTTGAAATAAAAAAAAAAAAACTGAAATTTTATTTTTCAATTATGTAGAAAAGAAAAATTACAGTCTAAAGAAACGGGAGAAGAAATACGTAAGTTGGAACAGCAGAAAAGACAACAAGAAGCTTTACGTAGGCTTCACGATCAGCAACTGGCCGCGGCAGCCAATAGTAAATTGCTGCTGAAGTCGCAGTCGGCACCGGTAATAGCAAACAAAACGACCAGCGAAAACCAATCAGCTGATGAGCAAGAATCAGAAAAGAAGGTGCTTACATGTTCACAAATGTATTTTATAAGTTTGTACGGCATATATTTAATGGCATTCGTTTCTATACTTTTTATTGTGCCGTTATTTTTCTTTACAATTTAAACCGTTAACTATTATCGAAAGACTCTCTATAGTTATAAAAATTTCAAAACATGACGATTTGGTGTGTTTTTCAATATTTCGTATAATAATACAAGTTGATTGTTATTTCACTCTGTATTCTATATATTTTTCTAAAATACGATTTATTCGTTTTAGCAGGATATTAAAAAGCAGGTTAAAATTGGTAAGATATAGGAAAAGTTTCAAAATAATTATTATACTCTTGTTCACAGAAATACTTAATTATAAAGGCTGATATGGTGACAGTAAAGAATTGCGGGAAAGAAGAGAGTATTCGTTTTCAGTATTTTACTACTCTTAAAAATAAAAAAGTATTTTTAGTAGAAACACCCTTAGTGCTCTTCATTAGCAGGTATAATTCTTCGTTGCGAAACAACTTAAAACAAAAAATATTTCGGAACAACGCTAAAAAAAGATATTTATTTCGCACGAGTGTTTTTATCTAATTGAAAATTAGGAAGAAAAAGAAAGTACTTTTTAAGGGATGCGTCTACAAGCTCTACTCGTAAAGCAAATTATCACTCCCCTGGACGGCACGATGGCCTGTCTGCAAAAAAGAAAAAAAAAAAACTTCAAAGACGTATAGAAAAATTGTACAACTTTCGTTTAATCAAAGCGGTTTCCGATATAGTTAAGGAAAGTCACTCTGAAAAATTTCAAAATAATCCGTAATGTTAGTTACAAGAATGACAAGCTGATATTTTTCATCGCAGAACCCGTCATTTTCGAACTTCAGATTATCTTAATTTAAAATTTAATGCAGATCAAGTATCGCGAAGGCGTAGTAACGGTCGAAACGTTTTAAATGTGAAAAAAAGATCAAGTATATACAATCAAAAACAGGTGAAATATTTATGATACTACTTACCGGATAAGAGTGTCTTTATTTTAGATAAACGTGTAGTTTACAGAAAAATTATGCTTCGATGAATTAAAAAAAATCGTATTCTAAAAATAAAATATCGCAAAATTTATAACTAACGAATTAATGGGTGAATTAAAAAAAAAAGAAAATCAAACTAAGTCACGGTGCGATTTTGTTAAGTTAAAATTTACAAAGTACTAAGACTAAATGCATACGATTCTTATTTTCGGTAGTTTTTATTTTGTGCCGAATATCTCTGCACCGAATTTCATTTCAGGCTGAGTAGTTCGAATACGAATCGAGTCCAAAACAATCTAAATTTCGAATCCTGAACTTGTAAAGTTTAATAACTAAGTACCTCAACTATAACTATAGTTTCAGCTGCTTAAATTGCACGCCTTATCCTTTACAAATAGATTCCACGTGCTTAAGTAAATGCGACGGTACTACCTGTCTAATTTACAGCAAAACGTAATGTATAATTCGTATTTCTTTGTATCAGTCTATAAAAATATCTTTAAAATTATCCACTTCTTAAATAATGATTAAATATGTTACTACGGGGTTCTACATAAATTGTTAACACTAACTACATCAAAGTTAAAGTCCGTAATAGAATTCTAATTTATACGTAAAAAAAATATATATATATATATTATCGAAAAAAATATACATATAACATTTAATGTTTTTATTACAAAAAAAGTTTTCTAATTAAAAAATTATTTCTTTTTTATTATTTAATCAATTAGAATAAGTAGATAAGTTTAGATTAACTTAGAATTATATCAAATAATTAGTTTTAGAGAGAATACTTAAATGAAATAAGACATTGCTTGTTATAACGAATCTTTTCGTTTTTCATACATTAACTTTGTTACCAAAAAATATAAAATAAAAATCTCTAAAGATTATGAATAGATTTTAGAAATCGCTTTAATCCTTTCTTTTGACGCGGTTAAAACAACTTTTATAAACGAATTCGGTTTGACTGTTCGTACAAAACGAACTATACTTTTTGTGCTCGTTAAACTTAACTTTTTGTTTCATTTTGGGTTATGTTAATAGTACATAAATATTAAATATTGCACAAATCGCAAAATTTGATAAAAACATTATTATTTGCGTTTACATTATAGTAAATTCATATTTTCAATATTAATGCCAGAGTAATTCAACATTTAACTAGAAGAAATGTTCATAATAATAAATATTCCGTTAATTTGATTATCGTCAAAAAAAATTTATGTGAGCTCGTTAAAGGCAATATTAATTGTAATTTTTATCCAGTTCTCAACAAATAATTCAAGTTTTTATTTTTGTTAGTAGAGGTAATATAAATATTTTTTGTTTTGACTCTTATACGGATCATTTTTTACCTTTAAGTATTTATATAAATATTGCACACGTTCATACGTATAGGTTATATATAAGTGTTTTAAGGAATTATGTTACGTTATAAATGTTATGTATTATCTAATTAAATGTACTTCATTTCATATCGTTTACCGACTAAATAAATAAATTTTTTTTAATAGAAAAAACGTCAGAAAAGTAAACAAAAGAGCGCTGATTCTTCGGAAACGAATAATAGTGTTTCTACAGTGTGGGCTGAAACTAAAAAATTAACGCCAAAGTCTTTAACTGAGATTCAAATAGAAGAGCAGAAACAACTTTTAAAGGTATTTATTTTTTTTATTTAAAATTTATTATTTACTTATGTGTGTTTATACACACATACAACCCCCCCATATATATATATATATATATATATATGTAATATTTAGAAAATATTGAAAATTATTAGCTTAAATTTTATTGGTGATAAAAGAACTGAAATTTTTATTTGAAATAGTTTTGATTAGTTAATTTTATAATAATTGAAAACCAAAAATTTAGTAATTTTTACACTTTAATGAATTTTTATTTTAAATGCAATACGAACCCTATGTTTTAACGTTAAACGTGAGTTTCAAAGTTATAAATAATACCAATATAAAGGGTGAGCTCCTTATACGGATCACTTTTCATATTTTTTTAAGTTTTACATTCAGATTTTTTTTTACCAAATTCTTACGTAAGATATAGTAAAAGAGAAGTTTAATAAGAAATAGATAATTATAATGTTCAGAAATTTTGATTTAATATTCCTGCGTAAACTGTATTTAAAGCCGTAAAGGAAACGGTTACGTATATTGGAAATATAAGTTTTTTATTTTTTAATATTTCAATAAGATTAGAAGTTGTTTTAGTTTATTAATTAACGTTACGCTAGAGCCCCGCTCGTTTCAATAACCGGATGATATTAAAATCCTTAAAATACACGCATGATCGAAAAATTCATGCATTGGGAAAAATGTTTTAAATTTAACCAATAACTAACATTACTTATTAATCAGCAGATTAAAAATATGGTAAACTGTAAATTCGTAGACCTATAAATTAAATAGTATACAAACCAACAGTTACCGTTGAAAACTTTTTTTCATTAAATTGATTACAGCGATTTTTTGAAATAAACTTGAAAATTAAATTTAAAAAGTTAGTGAAGTATTTCGTTCTAAGATTCATAGTGGTGTGTAAGCAAAGAGAAGCCATTCTCGAATTAAATAAAAACCTATTCCAAAATTGCAATATCCGAAAAATATTTGCGAAGCGGAACATAGCTCCAACCGGTTCATATTAGCGAGACTCCAATGTACATATTAAGACGTAAACGGATAATTAATAAATGATAAAATTATTTTTTTCTCATGCAAAAATTTTGTAAGAAACAACTTTTAAATATTTTTCGAAATTTTCCAAAAAAGAGAGAGAGAAAAAAATATATAAAATACGTAAATAAAATTATAACCTGTTTATTTATAAAATATATGTATTTTCGGCTTTTAATACAACTAATTTTAATAACAAATGATAAAAGTAAACGCAGTACATATTAATACTTACTATTACTACAAGATGAATCTGCGTCGCTTGCTAAATTAAAACATAATAATTTTAATTGAATGAACAGCTGAATGGTTAAAATATACAATATTGTAACTGTAATGTATATTTATTTTCGTGAATATTAGAAGAAAGAATGCGAAAAGGCGGAACGATTAAAACGATTACAAGAAGACGAGGCTCTTGCCGCTGTAAAAGCGATCGAAATGTCGGTGAGATTAAATCCGTGGTCAATACCCGCTACAGGTATAAAGCGTACAAGTTCAACGAAGCGCGTAATATTTATTAAATAACCGCTGATTTTAGCGATGTAATAGTAATAGTAATAGTTGAAGATCATTATCGCATTTATTGCATTGTGTAGCGATGGTACGCCGTACAAATGCAATCCGGGTTTCCCGTGTTTTATATTGAATAAAAATATTCATTGTGTACTATTAATATTAATGTTTGCCTATATACTGAAAAGTTTTTAAACCTTATTGTAATACTTTAGATAGTAAATTTGTTAATCAAAAACAAAAATTGAAAAACTTTAATTTTTGGGTGAAACGAATAGTTTCGTTTTACGTTTTATGTATTATATTGAAAGTAATAAACATTTTTTTTTTTTTTTAACAGCAACGGTATTGTTTTAAAATTACGTATAGTATAACCGTCGGTGAAAATGGATGTAATCTAGTCATCGAATTTATAGTGTGTCGCAATATGTTTGTAGGGGAACATTTTATTTTACTACATACCTTTTTTTTCTTTTCTTCCCCCTTTAAATAGTTTGTGTAACTTAGTAAATCATTTATATCGCATAAAAATTTAATTTTAAACAAGCGATAGCTTGAGAAAGTCAACTAACTTAAGCCGATTATATCAGAGTTACAGTTGTTAAATTCCGATGTGTTATATACCTACATTTTCACGTTTTATATTAAATACCTTTGTATTTGTATTATCTTATAGGTAATGGTAATTTTGTTTCAGTTAACAATAATAACGCGTCAAGTGCTAAACCAGAATTGAAGCCGACAAATGTTAATAATAAACAGTCGTCCAATGTGCGAGGGAATACTTTACAAAATTCCGCTACAGCCAACAACAGTGCTAGTCCAGTACATAGCGCCAAAAAAGAGAAAAAAGAAAAATCAGTTTCTTTGAAGCAAATATCGCCCACTAATAATGATACTCCGCCGGTTAAAGATGAATTCTATAAATGGGGCATTAAAGCGTTGTCGAAATTTAAGCAGTCTTTCGGACTGGACGGTATGTAAAAACAATTTTTATTTTTAATTGTCGTTCCTTTATAATAATTGCGAGTAGTAGATAAGGGAAAATTTTTGCAATTACCGAAAAAACTGACTATTGAAGATTTTATGCGTGGACGAATTTTGTTAAAGATATTATATAAAAAAGGCGTACTGCAGATTTGGATACGATTTTTGTGTAATCTTTTAACTATATGGAAAAACAAAAAAAAAATCCTTCACAAAGAGGTGTCATCGTTATTTTTATATGGCAGATTCAAAGAAAAGAAAAGTATTTTTTACAATTTTTTCTTGAAACACGTTTGGCAATAACCTAAAACCTCACGTAGAGTATAATAGATCTGTCCAAAAAAGTTGTCGATTCGGTGAGGTTGTTTAACGAAAAGTTTAACTATTCTAAAATTATTTGGTGGATTGCTAACAGAAAGCAACGTGTATTTGTAATTCTTAAAACGTTTAGTAGTCAAAACGTGTTATGATTTATTTTAAATAGATTTTGTAATAGTAGTAGAAATGAAAAAATTGCCTAGGGGTTTTCGGGAGCTCCGATAATTACTTTCAGTTTTAATAACTGTTTATGTTAACAGTATCATACAGGTTACTAATTATTTCATGAAAATTTTTACGCAATCAATAGTCTGGAAAAAAAAATATGCTCCCGAATCATTAATTTTTGCGTCATTTTTGGTATTTTTGCTTACACTGGCTTGCAGTGTAAATTAATAGTTTCTACCCTAACTGTTAGTAATTTGCCTAAATGATGATTTTTGTATTTTTTCAGCTTAAAAAAAAATAATCGTTAAATCTAATAGTTCAGTTAAAAACTTCAAGGTTATATTAAAATATTTTCATACAGTGTTAATTTTTTTTTTTTAAATTATAGGTACTTCGTTATAATGCATTTACGCTGTAAACTTTTTACATGTTTTTTGTTTTCTCGATTTCTTTATACTTACTAGACTGTTTGTTTTTTTTTTGGGGGGGGGGGGCAATATCAAAGACTCTACGCCCAGAAACAACATAGAAGGGAAAGAATCAACAATTAAATAGTAACTCGGTCAGAGATAGATAATAAAAAAGAACCAAATATAAGAATGACGGACAAATATTTGAAGCACAGTAAGGAGGCGATTTACCTCTAATAAAACTCCAATTTTATCTTTTATTTTTGTTCGTCTTCTTCAATTTTCGCCATTTATTATATAACCATGAAAAACTTTCTTATTTCTGTTTCAGTTTTTTCAGTTTCCTTCATCCTATTAAATATCTTTCTTTACCTTTCTGTTCTAAATCCGTCCCTCAACATGTCGCTAGAATTTAATTTTCCAATGCTTTATGTTCCCTTTTTCCTACACACACCACTATCTATATTGACGGTTCCAAAGGGTCAAATGGAGTTCGTTCTGTTTTTTTTTTTTGTCCTGCCTTAAATTACTCTGAATATTTTAAACTTCCCTTCTTTTGCTCAATTTTCTATGTAGAATCTATTGTTATTCTACATGCTGCCCTTTTTGTTTCTTCATCATTGGTTTTCCATAAAGTGCTCATAATTTCGGATTCTAAAAGTGTTCTACAAGCTATCACATCTTCTATTTCTCTTCCCTCTTCCGATTATATAATATTTTTTATATGTTCCCTCATTCATGATCTTTTCCTTCTGCACTTGATCGAGATCGATCTTTTGTGCATTCCTGGTTATTTGGTCATTGAGGATAATGAGGTGGTGGATTCCTTAGTTCCATTTCTAGTGGCAGATTTTTAGGTACCTTTTCTGCGCTCATAATATTGTTGTTCTTTTCTCAGCCGATCATTCCAAACTATACTTCAACTCCTGTTCTTCTTCCTTTTTTTAACCCTGCCTCCTTTTATCTTATTCAGTCACCTCTTCCTGCTCACCGATGGTTCCTTGACTTCCCTTATCTTAAACGCTCTACAATCTCTGCTATTTTTCGTATTCGCTTTAATCACAGTCTCCTTCCCACATCATTTTCACGGTTTTCATCTACTTCTACTCCATTTCGTCCTTTCCATCTCCCTTCCACATACATTCCTTGCGATTTTGATCATGTTTTGTTGAATGTGTGGTCTTCTCTGCTGAACAATCGTCTTTCTACTCTGTTTTTTATTAAAACTCGGTATTCCTACTCCTTATAGTGCTTCATACATTATCTTATTTCCTTCTGCTATTCCTGCCCTTGAATTATTTTTATCCTCTATCCTCAAACGTTTAAGATTATAACTTTATTTTCTACTTCTTCTCATTTCTTGAGCTACTGTCTTCGTTGATGAACTCATTGGGGAGATAGAAAAAAAACAAAAAAAAACAGGGACGTCAAGTGCTAGGAGTTAAGTGTAAAAAATAGATCATTATTTTAAGAGGAACGGATAATCAAGAAGAATATGATTGAAATCGTAGGAAGCTTCATCATCGTTCGGGTGAAGAGAGCAGTAAAGAAAAAAGAAAATGAGAATGTAACAGTGAATGATTAAGACACAAGCGAATAATGGAAACAATGGTAGAACGTCGAAGTAAAGAGATATCAAAGAACTACGGGTTGGAAAGAAGCGTAGGTTGAACAGTCAGGTAGTGAAATAGATTATTAGAAAAGGACAGAACATAAATGTCAGACCAGTATTTGGAATGAAGCTTTTTAAAAAGAGGTAGGAGATTCGAACTTGAAATTTTGGAGAAGAAGGCGGGCGAAGAAGCAACAAATCCGCCAATTCATTGCCTTCTATGCCTGCAGCACTACGAACCCATAACAAATCAATACGGATTGAATGAAGAGAAAAGGGATCATGAGTGAGAGAGCATACTCGAAGACAGTTTTAAGAAATATAATATTGTGTACAGAACTAAGATTTGTTGTGATATGCGATATATATGGTATATGTGTATGTACGTATGTATAATTCGATTCTTGAAGCCGTATTTTTTACACAGGCTCCAACGGATCATTATGGCCACTCTATTATGTTTCTGTAAATACTCAGTTTGTGCATTCTTCTCGTAACAAAATATTATATGTTCTACTGTTTCTTCTGCTTCTTTACACAATCTGCACCCGTTTTCATCTTGGTCTTTATCGATCTCTGCTTTTCTATTTCCTTTTTCAAAGTTCCATTCTTCAGCCATTGCCATTTATCATTCGTATTAGCTTTGCGTAGTGTCTTTTTAATAAATTGAACTCTAGTTATTTCGCCATCTTTCTCTTCTGGCCTTTATTACTTCCGTTTTATACTCGCGTTTAGTTTCTTTAAACTTTAGATCGTTACATTTATGTGCCTCCTTCAGATTTTGTTCAGAATTTTTTCTCAGGTATTCTGCCAACGATTTTTCTTCTTCTTTGACTGTTTCTTGTATTTAGAGTGTACGCGTCCTCCTCCCTCTGTCAACATCACTTTGTGGATGAAGAGCATTTGGTACAACCATCTGAACCCCCCCCCCCCCATCATGATCTTCTATAATTCTTATGGAAGAGTCGATTTTTTAATTACTCAGTACAAAAACCTTGCAAATTACACCTTTCGTAAATAATGTGAAATTTTTTAAAATAGAACTCGCGAATCTCAATACCATATCCATTGTTTCTCGACTTTTACCCGATTCTTGGTTAGTAAAAAAATCCATTTTAATTTTTTTGTTTTTTTTTTTTTTTTTTTTTTTTTTATTGTAGCATGATTCAAATATTATATTTTGCTTAGAAATGTTTTTTAAACGATTTTCGAAAAAATGTTTTCTTTGTTTTTTTAAAAAAAAAAATCGATCATGATTTATTATAAAAATTTAATAAAAACGTACTAAAAAGTAAAAAATAATTATTCGATAAAAAATGCTATATTTCAGTGATATACTCTGAGTAGATATTATAATAATTCTTATACAACATTAACTTTTTGAAATTAAAAATATCTAGAAACAATTTAATGAATATTTCATGAGGGTTTTAATTATTATTGTAATTTGAATTTGGTGCCGAATTCAAAAAGTTAGTGTTGTATAAGAAATAATATATAACCTTTTATCACTCAGAAATATATGTTTTTTACCTTTTTTTTATTTCTTTTTTTTTGAGTTTGGCCATCTAAGGACTATGTAAAATAATTTAAGTACGATGTTCATTTCTTTCCTCCGTCCATATCTTGCCAGTTTTCTTCTTTTGTTTTTCTTTAAAACTTTTTGAACATTGCTATTTTTTTTTTAAATATTTTTCTATTGTGAATTCCTTCTTCTTCTATCTCCATTTTTAATTTCCACGAACCAACCTATTCGCGTATTCTGATTTTTATCAAAAAAAGTCGAATATCTTTGGTTAGTTTTTCCGGCTCCATACGCTTTTTATTAGTGTTTAGTTTCCATATATCATTTTCATATTTTGGCCCAAGGATTTTTCTTATTATCCTTCTTTCTTTCTTTTCAATTTCCTTTACACTGTTTAATGTATCAATTGTGAGACATTCTGGTGCATAAAGACATTTCGGTTTAATCACTGTATTGTAGTGTCGTATTTTTGCATTTCTGGACATCGATTTTTTGTTATATATATTTCTCGTTAACTGAACTGCTGTTTCCATTTTTTTCGCGCTTCCCATAATGGTTTCCTTGTCCAGCGCGTTTGGATCTATCGTTTCTTCTAGGTATTTAAATTTCATAGCTCTCTAAATACTGCCATACTTTGTCCTCATGTATTTTGAAATTCCTGTAATATGTTGAATAATGTTGCTCTGTCTACAGAGTCATATGTTTTCCTAAATTGAACAAAGGTTACAACTATGCTTTTAAATCTCAATCTCCCATATCTCAGTATTAGCTTCATTCAGTATTTGTTCTGGACAGGATCTTCCTTTTCTAAAACCAGCCTGGTATTCTCCAAGTTTTTTTCTTTTACTTGATATTCTAGTCTACTTTTTATATTGTTTTTGAAAGAATTTTATATGATACCGGTAAAAGTGATATTCCTCGGTAATTATTGACGTCCGTCCTATCTCTTTTTTTATGAAGTGGGTGAATTAGCGCCACTTTCCAATCCTCTGGTATATTTTCTCATTCCCATATTCTCTGAATTATTTTTTGTAATATTTTAATCGTAATAAGGTCTACATTCTTCCACATTTCTGCAATTACGGTATCCTCCCCTGCTGCTTTATTGTTTTTCAAGTCTTTAATAATTCGTTGAATTTCTTGTATGTATGTCTGGCGATACTGAATTTGGAAACCTATGTTTCGGATTTTGTTTCGGAAAAGTCTCCCTCGGTTGTTTGCAGTTTATCGAAGTATTTCGCTAGTACCTCACAGTTATCCCGATTATTTAGAACAAGTTTTCCTTCTTCATTTCTGAACCATAAACTGGACGGTTGATATTTTAATCTATATTGTTCTTAAAGGTTTTATAAAATGATCTCGTATTCTTAAAGTGTAGTAACTGTTTCTTCATATAATTTCGTTTAACTCCTCTTATAAATCTAGTCGTTTCTGCCCTTTAATTCTTAAAGTTCATTTAATCATTGTTATTTTTCGTAGAATACCATTTTTTCCACATCTGGTTTCTTTTTTCTAAAACTTGTTC
This sequence comes from Icerya purchasi, assembly GCA_039619475.1. NCBI lineage: Eukaryota > Metazoa > Arthropoda > Insecta > Hemiptera > Monophlebidae > Icerya > Icerya purchasi. Next base: position 181,251,597 of record CM077116.1, on the reverse strand, counting down.
GCAGATTTCCTTCCACTATCTATTCTTATTATTATTTTTTGAGCGGTGCTATATCAAAAGCTGCAATCACCAGTTTTGTTTTCATTGCAATCCATTTTTCTAATTGTATGCTTTTCAACTTTTTTCGGAACTCTCTGTTTCTCGATTTCAGAATTTCTGTATCTATCTTTGATACTTTTAACTTTATTTTGTGGCAGAAATTTTAATTTTATTTCGGTTTGCTCCTTTTCTAATTCGCACGTTCATTATTTCCCGGTGATTATGATAAGATAGAGCCACATGGTCAATCTAAAATTCTTCAAATTTGGATATTTGGTGATTTCCGTGTCTTTTGCTTTTTTGACAATCTTCTGAAATTTGTTGATATTAGTTTAAGGTTGAAACCTTTACATAGTTCTATTAATCTTTCACCATTCTTGTTTGTTCTTTTATGTGCTGGAATTCGCCTACAGTTTTTTGATATTTTCTCTCTTTATCAACTTGCGCGTTAAAGTCTATTAATAATATTTTTACGCTATTCACAGGAATTTTTGATATTTCCAGTTCCAGAAGTTCCCAGAATTTTTCAACTATTTCAGGATTTTTTCGATTATCATTATTAATCAGAACATGGCAATTTATTAAAGTGTACGTTTCGTTTTGCACACCGTATAAATTATGCCTGATATTACGCGCTCACTTGGCGAATAAAAATCTGTAATTGAATTTAATATATGTTTGTTCACGACAAATCCTGTTCCAAGATGAAGTATATTTGTTCCCGACATTCGACCATTCTTGCCTTTAAAGATGCAATACCCTTCTCATTATATTCTTCATCCGTGAATCTGGTTTCTTGGAGTACCATGATTTGTACTTCAGTTTCCTCAAGCACTTTTACCAACTGTTTTAATTTACCAACTTTCATTAGTGAGTTTACGTTTAATGTTCCAAAAAAACATTTCCGTTTTGGTCTTAACTTCAGTGTTTGTAATTTATTTATTTTGCATGCTGGTTCAAGCTCTCCAGAAAATGATAGCCCGGTGACGCCGCTTTTTGCGATGGAAGATGCCCTTTTCAGTTTATCTCCTGGAGTAGTTTTATGAATATTACTTTCCATCATGCGTACTATTTGAAATTTATGTTGGAGAACTGGTTTAAAACCAATTCATAATTTACGCTGAGATTGTAAGTTTCAGCAATGTACTTCAGCTGTCCCTAACATGGAAAACAGACGCTGATCAGAAAGCCGTCCCACTGGAGACAGACGTATCTGGACTTGGTTGCCGCTTGGAAAGCAGCGGGTGAAGCATATTTATTCAGGCGACCTCAACTCGCTAAGGGTTCTTGGGCAGTCGTAGGAAAGCAAAGTTTTGTAGGCAGTTTCCAACCTGTCCCTTTACATCCTCGTACTCACTACCCCGTCACCACTGGAATTGCCTACCTGAGGCTTTCCATCAGTGGCCCCTCTTGGCCCGCGACTGCTTATTTGACTGACACCTTATTCGCAGTTAACCTACATATCTGGAGGTCTTTCCACTATCCGCTACCCGTGGACACGCCCTATTCCGGTTAGAGCTCCGGATTCTTGGAAGCACGTGTATTTAGTACACGTACCCCCAAGGACGACTTTTTAGTTTATTTTAATTAAATTTTTAACGTAAATCTTGAAGTCGGCATTTTTTTTTTTTAACATTTTATTTTACAGTTTTTAGTGTAGTATTTAAATTTTTTGTCTCGCTGAAAATCACCTTTTTTACAAATGACAATCTTATAAACGGCGATTTAAAATTCGTTTTCTTTATTTTAAGCCACATTTCCATAGTAATTAACATTGATAATTTGTTTAAATTACCTGTCTACGGTAAATTTATAATATTTTAAGTTAATCGCAACTGTTATATTAATAAATGAAAAAAATTATCTAGAAAAACCGCATTATTTTATGTTTTTTAATGACTGTTCAGTTTGTGTTAACCTATTTTCATTTGTACTCACATGATTTTACCATTAAATGACACACTTTTGAATGAACAAAGAATCATTAAAATCGGTCTATATGAGAACAAGTTATGCGCGAACAAAAATAAAAAATGTAATTTCTTTCTTTTTTGAATTCGTTAAAAAGGAGAGTGACGCAAAAAAAAAAAAATGACCCCGCCGGGTTTAGACATGTATGTCAAAATGTTACATTGAAACTTTTTATAAATTATATCGAATCGGTACAGATAAAGTTATAAGATATTACTCGTAGTTTTCACGTTTGAACTCCCATAATATGGAAAACATTATATCGATTGGATACAAAATTTTCATATTACCTTTGACTTAAAAATAGCACATTCATTAAATATCTAAATATAATTAAACTCCCACACTAATGCTTTTATTATTTTATTAAAAATTACAACCTTAGTTACGTTTTTTAAGGTGAGTTATTCATTCTGTAATGTTCGTTCTTTAGCTATGTGGCAAACGGCTGAAGCTTACAAAATCCAAAAAGGTTTATTTTCTAATACGTATTATTTTTTCAAATTTTCAATATTTTGTATTTTTATTAATAAAAAGAATAATATTTTTTTAAATTTTATACACTTTCATTAAGAAGTATTGCTTGACTAAACTATTTAAACGATAATTATTCTGTACATTTTGTTTTACAGTGCCGACGTGTATTACTTTTCTGCGCGAGGTTAAGAGTCTAACAGAAATAACAGATTACGTTCATGAATTAATCGGCGAAAATAAAGAAAGCAGGGAGTTTATTTCACAATTTGTCGAACGCCGTGTTCAGGTGGATGGGCCGTTAATTGATAATTTGCATTCGCAGTATGTAAAAAGTTCGTTCAAGTCTAAAAAATCAGAATCTGCTCCTACATCGACTGTGAAAAATAATTATAGTAACGCTGCCACTAATAATAAGAAATTCGCTAATAAATTGGACGCGAATGACCAGGTAAAATAAAAGTAATTTTAATAGTATATTAACGGTCAGATATGATTTAAAAAAGTGTAACGATATTTAAAAATTTAATCTAGCCTAATTATAGTTAAAATTAAATTTTATTATAATTTAATATACTCTATTAACATGACCTCAAAAGAGAAATCATTCAATGGATCTAAGTACTGTTGGGAGCTTTCACTCGCTTTTTAAGTGATAGAGAAGATAATATTTTTAGAGTTTTAAGATTAATATTTGGAATAGCATTTCTTCAGGGTACATTACCAAAAAAAAAAGCAACAAAAACCCGGTAAACATGATTTTAAGCGATGTGCTTTTCGCGCTAAGGTTTTTTCTAAAACAATATTTTATGCTTTGATTTTCGGTTTCTGGATCGTATTTATTGATTTCCTTAATAATTCTATTGGTAAGCGCGGAATCGGCGATCCAGTCTTCGAAATTTAAAAGAAAAATTTTTGTACGACCGCAAAACTTACGAATTCTTTCTTTTAGTTTTTCCTGTTTTTTTTAAAACACTAATTTTGGAATTATTTTCTGAATTTGAAATTATTTATGATTAAATTATGGCGCTACAAATCTGATCCAAGACCAGTTAAGACGTCATGGATGACCAATGAGTTTGAAGTTAAACTTTCCTGAGATGTCACTTTTCAGTGAATATAAATAAAAAATGTTCAAACTTTTAATGTTATAAGAAAAGAATAAGCGGATATTTCTTATACAATAATTTATGTAAATGATAGCCATAATCGACTAATTAACATTAGTAGCTTTTAATAAATCTATTTATTAGCAGGTTTTCAAATGATTAATTGATTTTCAAACGATAAATAAGTAGCATGTTTTTCCAGTACTGCCAACTTAAGGATTGTGTTTTATCAAATTCATTGGAAAATTATTAAGAAAAGGATCTACGTAATGACCATTTTAATTACTTTATATTTCGTACTGTAAACAAAATTTTTCATGTCAGCAGTTTTTTTATGTAAGTAGTTAGTACAATGTCTTATTACACTGACATCTTAAATGTGGATTTTTGTTACCTAAAAAATGTTTCCGGTGAACTTTAATCATATTTAAACCCGGTTTTAGTAATGATATGGTCAGTGTGTTGAAAACTTCCGATTCATATCCTAGTCATTATATTAAAATAACTAGTTAAATGGTTAATGTTTTTTAAATAACAATCGTTTCAAATATCTCGTTATTCTCGTTATATTCTTCTCAAGTTTGAACAATAAAAATAACTAAAACTAGTCGTTAATGTTATGCACTTCTAAGGTAGTTTAGGATCAATCATAAAGAAGGTGAATTGGGTATATAATTAACGATAAATGACGAAACAACGTATTTAACTAATTCATAAAGAAATAATTATACCTCCGTACTAAATTTCTATGTAATTTATACTTAAAAAAAAAAAAAAAAAACGGTAATTTTTTACATATTTAGGGGACAGGTCTTCTCTGATAGATAATTAATTTTTTTTTTTGCTAAAACGTAAGCAATTTAGAAGTACTGTACATACATGGGCAACAGGTTTAATACTTGTCTGAACTAAAGAATAAGTATAAATTACAAAATTTGTCAATATTTAGAATTTTTAAAGATTACACATTACAAAAAATATAATTCATAGATGAATTATTGATAATCAAATTAATTAGAAACTAGTTTCCTTTTCAATATTGTCAATTATTTTTATTCATTTAAAGTGTAATATTAGGTACCTACTTTACTTGATTACGGGAAATATTTTAAACTACAAATTAAAAACAAATAAACTAGAAGAACATTATTTAAAACTAACATTACTTTTGTTTGACAATAAGATGTAAAAAGTATAATAATAGCATTTTGCATTAATATGTTACTATTGTGAATTATTCGAATTACGAAACAACAAATTTTTAAATGTACAATATATATTTTGGATTGTAAATAAACTATAATCTTGTAAGAAAGTAAACTGTAACTATTCCCACTATATCAGCAATAATAATTTGTAATTATAATTCATAAGCGAAGGAAACATAAATAACACCATATAAACAGCATTCCTCTTTTTCTAAACTAAACCGCTTCCGTACTCAAATGAAAAAATATATGAATATAAAATATAAAATACAGAGTGTAAGATACGTAAAATATGGAATATAAATTACAACATTTGCAATAAAACATTAATAATTATTTCTGACAGCTTAAATTAAATTTAAAAACATCGTATTAAATACTATAAATTACTATTTAAAAATTTTCTTTATTTCAGTACTAACTACCCTGTTTTTTTTTAAAATAACTGTTTCGTTATCAAAAAAGAACAATATGATACGTAAAACAAAGTTCAGAATAAATAATAAGAGAACAGTAGTTTATCTTTGATAGATCGGATTGACCGTATATATTTTTTTTAAAACAATTTTTTTCAAAAATAAAGATTCGTTCGTAGTATTCTCCATTTATGTACTATTTTTTATTGTTGATTTATTTTTGTAAATAGTTCTATACTTGTTTAGGAGATATAACTATTTTTTTAATTTTGTTCATTACTTACAATTTATTACCTTTAATTACATTCCAGTTTTATTAGCCTATAAGACCTCGCAATTAGAATTACATTTAAAAAGTTCAGAAGCGAAAACCCTAATTATGAATTATTATTAGTATGTACTAGCAAGCATAAAGTTATAAACCTATTATTCTATTAGAACTTTACTTAATTGTGTTTAAATTGTAATAATAAATCAATAACAGTACAGTATAAATGGCACGGTAGATTTAAAAAAAATATTTTCACGTCGAAATGTGGTTTCCAGACAAAAGCGCATATGGATATAAAAATCTTTAGGTATTAAAAATACAAAAAATAAAAAATCTATTTCAAATTGTTTAAAAATTGATAGAAATAATATAGAAACGAATCAGTGAAAAAAACTTATGAGCTAAATGAAATGTATCTGAAATATATCCGCCGACCATAAAAACATACGTAAAATAAATTGCAAAAAAAAAAGTTTAAAATGGTTAGTGGTAGAAATTGAGAATTATAAAAGTACCAAGTGCTGCTATTTGCACTTTATTAATATTATTGGTGACTCGTTGAAAAAAAGCGTAAGTCGGTTTGAATTTACTTAGAAAAATACAAGGTAAATAAAAGAAGTAAGAAAATCATTTTGCTCGTTTCGTTATTCAATTTTGACTTTTTCTTGAAAAGTATGAAAATGGTTTATTGTACTATCCATTAAAAAAATAAATGCCGGTAGTAGACTGACAAAAATTTGTATCTATTATTTATTGAAAAAGCAAATTCGTTTTTGTTATTTTATGGTAAAGGTATTTTAACGGTAATATCAAAGTACTGACTTCCCACTAAAAACGTGTTTCACCGGGAGTTGACCAACTCGTAACTAAAATCATAAAAATAATTAAGGAAGAAACTCCAACTCAAAACCGGAAAAAAAAACAGGCAATTTTTTTGCGACCTTATACATAAATCAGCTATTCACACCGAAGTTTCAAACTATAAATTTCTATCGAAGTGATTAGTTAAATGATAACTTTGATTTCTTATTTTATCTTTTGTCAGCGAATTCAGTAATAGCGGTCATCGCGTTCGAGTAATCTACTAATACGTTTTAACCAGTATGATGCTGAGACCGATTTATTAATCAGAAATTTTAAACTTCTGCATTATTTTCAACATTTAACCGAATTTTAATTTTGTTTTAAAATGATTCGGTAATCCGATGTCTTCGTTAAATATCGTTTCTATTCTATAAAAAATATAAATGAGTAGATTTAGAAACCTTTCTTTACTTTCCATAAAATAAAAAAGAGAAAAACAAAATAATAATTGAATTAACGAAATAATGAATCTTAGTTTTAAAACATTTCTCGTCAAAAATATACAGAGTCTGGAAATACCATATAAATAGAATAGGCAATTTTTCACTCCCAATATACTTATTACAAAAAGAACGCTTTATAGGAAAATTACAGCTGGTACCTTCGTATCTGGAAATTCCGATATTCACAAACCACAAAATTCATCTTTTTTCCCCAGGCATGTGCTGTATTGATCAAAAACTGGTTGTTTGGAGGTAATGAAAGTAACTAAATTTACAAAAAGTTCAAAAATAGTAGATCCCTCTTTTAAGGCGGAAATATTATTGATGAAAATTTTAAATCAGTTTATAAACATGTAAATTCGAGGAAATTTCTAGCTTCGAAATTAGGATCTGGAAACATGGTAAACCCCGAAATTTGAAGTAATTATTTTACCTGCGGGTGTTTGGTACGTTGATGGAGGGTAGCTTCCTGCTTGTAGGTAGCACTTAAGTTTCCCTATCGTATCTTCCAGTGTTCGTATTGGTATAATTATTATAGTTAGAAATTTTAATTTTTTAATTTTTATCTGCTGATTTTTTAAAAATAAAGTATAAATATCAATACACAGGTACATTTAAAAATAAATATTTTTAGTTTAATTTTGTAACAACGGCTACTCCTAAGTCAACATTTTTTTTTGTAATAAAAAATTTTTGATTAACAGAAAACTTTTCTATTTCTAAAATTTTATTATGGCTGTCTGCTAAAGTTCTTAACACATAAATATAAATTATCGATATATACAGTTAATGAATGTAAGATTTGGTAGTTGTTTTTTTTTTTTCATTTATTTATTTTGATGGAATTTAAAAATAAAATAAAATGGCGGTCTATAGAAACTAAAATACCAAATGACACTGTTACAAATACAAATAAATTACTCTTATACAATATCAGAATTTTTTTTTCCTTTTTAATTTTTAAGGAAGAAGGGCTATTTAAAGTTTAGTATGTCGGGTGAAAAATAAGGAAAAACTTTTCAAGTTAAAAAGGAATTCCGAAAAATGTGATTACAAAAAAAAATTGGGTATTTACAAATGTATACATTAATGAGAATGCTGCGTGAAAAGCATATACCATCCTAGTTTTAAAATTAGAGATATTTGTAGTAAATTCCGTATTATATAAATATAACTGTAATTTAAGATAAAGAATATTAAATGTATGAACCATTACGCTTGACTGAACTTGTTTTGTTGTATTCAATTGGAACATTTATTTTAATTTCTTATTGTTTTATTTTTCGTCAATACATTACAATTATAAATTATATCTTATAAGCACTTCACATAAATTAAATTCCAACGGTGCTGTTAATAGTTTAATGTTTTTCTGTATAAGCGAATAGTTTGTGATTTTCGTCGCAGCATAGTGAAGTGCGAATTACTACGTTTAGGTTCTTTTTTACCGGTTCGGGATTAAATAAATAAGTGTTTACCATCGCATGGTCCGGCTGTGCAATAGAGAAAAAATTTCGAAACATACTGGTGTTTAAATGATGCATTATTTTTATAAGGTTTATTAGGTATCCAGGTGAGGTGGGCTATTAGTTATCATTTGGTCTATGTCACTTGAATTCCGGTTGTCGGTTGACTAATTATCCGGTTACGCATTTTCATATGCGCCCATAAGTAGTTACGAGTCAGCGTTCATACGATTTACTTTTCGACCGAATCCAAAGCCGAAATTTCTATCTCCATTATAGATAAAATTAGTGCGCTTTTGTCTGCGTGAGAATTTATCGCAGTGCGCATTTATTCATGTGCGTTTTGGTTCGTGCGCACTTTTGACCGGTCTTCATCGAAATAAATGAATATATATATATATATACATATATATGTATATATATATAAATGCATGTATGTATGTATATATATATAAATGCATGTATGTATGTATATATATACATATATATTAATTAGAAACTGACACAAAACCTATAAATGTATAAACTCTTAAGTATTAAGTAAAGTTTACAAAAAATAAAAATCTATAATCATAAACAAAAACAAAGTTAATTTATATTATTGACTTGAGCAAATTTTAATTACAATAAAATTTGAGACATGAATTATATAAACGCGGCTTATAGAAACCGCCTAAGAAGTAGCAGTTACTTTTAGAATCAGGTAATGTTAAGCATTTTTAAAAGCGACTAATAAAATTAGTTGTTTTCAGTTAAGAAAATAATCGAATTATTCGTTACCTAAAAAAAAAAAAAATCGAATTAGTAGTTAGTCTTTAGTCGATTATGGCAATCACTAGTATATGTTTATCTATCTATCTATCTATATATATATATAAATTGGTAAAAAAATGTATTTTATATTATTTTGAAACATAAAAGCAGTGTGAAAATTGAAATTTTAAGATTTACTAAAAGCCCCTAAACATAGGGCTCGGCACACTTGTCCAGTAGTGTTAATCTATGGGAATGAATACTAAAGATAAAATATTTTAGATAAACCATTTTGAAATAATTTAAATAAGCTTATATATATATTTTTTTTTGTTTGCTCTCCTACGAAAAACTTTTTTACCGTTTCCTAAACTTTAGGGTACAACGAATAATAAGTTTATCCACATGGAGCCTTGCCTTTTACGTTTTTTTTTTTTTTTTTTTTTTTTTTTTTTTTTTTGATTTTTGGTTTTTCTTATTTAATGTTACAGTTATCTTTTTTTATATCAATTGGGAGGTTTGCTATTCTTATTTGATTTACCTGTAATTCCATTAATATGCTTTTTAATGTTACGATCAATATGTGGTGGTTTTTCACACATTTTTATTATTTCTATAATAATTCTTACTGTTTAGGAAAGGCTGAAAAGGTCCAAAAAGAAGCAAATGTTAAAAATAGACAGTAACATCCTGGGTTTTAGTGTAACTGCTGCCGCTGATCGTGTGAACGTCGGCGATCGTGATTATGGTGACGTTGAAACTAAGTAATCATGATTCGGTTCAATTTTTGTTTGCACAAATGGAAAACGCCGTGTGAATTTTTTCTAAATTTATTTTGGGCTAAAATTTTTCGTATTTGTAAGTATGCCTATTGAAGACGGAATTTTTTATATCAGAAATGTTGTGCAACCGATTTTTAAGAGTCTCTTGATTGTTAAAGTACATGTGTCTATATATATATATATATATATATATATATATATATATATATATATATATATATATATATATATATATATGGGTATATATAAATATGAAGTGAAGGAAACTGATATTTCATTTTTCACTGATGTCAAATGTTTCAGCCAGTTATTTTTTTTTTTTTAGAATTCTCCTTCATTAATTTATAATTTTAGTGTTTAATTTACACATATAATCCCAATTCAAATCCTAATAATTCTGTACACGGTATCGAAGAAAAAAAAACAATTACTTTAAACGCAAATAATACAATTTGCCACGCGCAAATTGTGATATTTTCGTTGTGATGATTTTTATAAGAAAGAAAAAATTTATTTCAAATTAGTTTTTAACTCGATCTCACGCACGGTACGTATTTATGAGCAAGTGCGTTTCGGATTTTTGTAATGTACTATTTAAAGTGCATGGTCGACATTAATTGCGTCGGCAATCGCGCGTGGTTTAACATTGTATATATCATATATATGTGCGTATGTACACGACGAATTTGAATAAAGTATCGTAAGACGTATATTGCGAAGCATTTACTTCAATTTTATTGTTAATTAATTATAATTTTGTTTTAAAATACCAGTGTACTAGTATTATATTGTAGTTTTATTTTCTAAATTATTATTTTATTGTTACAGTTTCTTCTGTTAGAATTTAAAAATACTATACACTCGTTCGAGTATCGTACGATAGCTCAATTTTAGTATTATTTGCGAAATGCGAAAGTACGTTCTTTTATCGAGGTGAGATGTATAACACCAATAGTGCATATTGTGTGACGTTGGGTTCTTATATGTACTCGAGGAAGACGCAAAAGTCGTGTTATCTAAAGTTTTTACGTGTGATTCGTTTTTTGGGAGACGCATATGTTCATTTTTTTTACAATTCATCATCTAAAAAAAGCCATTCTCACTGTTTTCGACTATTTGGTGAATTTTCGTAATTGTTTTTGCATCAGCCCATGTCTTTTATACATATTGTTTTTATTTATTTCCTTATTTTTATTTATTAGGTTTTAATCGAATTTAGTTTTGCAACCGCTTAGTAAAACGAGTAAATATTCAGTTTCGTAGGCGCCCGTCTTCTGTAATACTTATGGGAGAAATTGCTAATAAAATTGTGTGTCAATCGGATACTATAACTTACTTTTGATCGAACATAATATAGAAACGGTTTTCAGTAAGCACTTCCATTTTGGATTTCAAGAAGCTTTCTCTGTTTATATTTTTTTCAACAAAGAGAAATATCAAGGTATACGAAGAATATAAAAATTGTGTTCAGATTTTAATGATATACTTGATATTTTTAGTTTGATGCGAACGTTATTTATTCTGTTCCGTTAATATATGTATGTATGTATGTACGTGTATATATATATATATATATATATATGAATGAGTGTGTGTGTGTATGCAGGCAGGCACTATAAAACAGAACGGTATCCGTTCTTAATAAATAATATTGATGAAGAAGATGTGTAGTGAGAAGTTATAGTAATGACCCGGTAAAATTCTTTAACGTTAATTTAAGAAACACGCCTTATTTATTTTTTGTTTTAATCGTTCCGTTAATGTTGCATTTAAAATTTTTTTTCAATTACCATTTTTGTTTTCGTGTTTTAAAAACAATTAAAACATAATGCAGCGCCGTATTTAGGCTGGTTAACCGATTACGATGCATAGTGGAATTCAGTTTAAAAAAAGTAAATTTCTCGGCAATATAAAATAGGTGTTATAAAATATGAACACAAATCATTCGATGTCTCTTTCGCATATTCAAACATCTATTGTTATTCTTAAAACAACAGCTGCGTTCTGTATTTCTAATAAAAATACGTTATATTTATTTTTAATCGATTAAACTTTAATAATTTATTTTTGTGAATTTCACACATGATTAGGGAGATTGATTAGCGACTGTGAGTTCACTGTGATTCGTCGTTTCATATTTAACGTAGTAAACGATTAAGGTCTATGAAAAAGAAGTAATCAGTTTAAAAAATGTCGGCATTCGGTATAGTCGATTCGCTTAATTTGCGATTTCATTTGTTACAGTTATCGCAAGGAATAAATTTTGATATCGTACTGTCCTTCTGACCCTTCAAGGTGCCTCGATTACATGTGTCACATAGTACGACCCAGGCATATGGTAGCGTAATCTGTATGTTTTATTGCAAGTGGTAACAAAAAAAAAAAAAATTTAAGTTTTTAATTTCTACAAACATTTTTACCAAAATCTACACTGATGCGGGAAAGACATTCGTTGAAATTTAAATTGTTTTTATTAAATACATACGGATTTTTTCAACCATCTATGCGCATACGGCGTAGTTACCGATTAGAATATTATTAGACTGCAAAATATTATGTATATATCTTGCGTATCGATTATTTTACAAAATGTTTAATAGCTTTAACTGAAATCATGTCGAGTCACTAGTGTGCGTTTTTTCCCTCCTTTTTTAAAAAAGAAACTTCAAATCGTTATTATGGATATGCGCGAATATTTTCAATTGCATTAATTGTGCTAATGTGCGCGCGGTAATATCCATGTGACTGAAAACATAATCAAAAATATAAGGAATTTTTAAAAACTTGTGACTAATATTTCAGCGTACTACTATATGTGCCACTTCTATTTGCTGTTCAATAATCGAAAACACCTTGCATTATGAATGTATTCGATAAGTGTTTGTGTATGTGGACTGTGTGTGTGTATTATTTTTGTGTGTTGTATTTTACTTTCGATCGGAAAACGAAAATGCAACGATACCTTTTGAACATTTTAGACATCACTACTTTTTTTAATACATCGGAAGAGAAAAAAAAAGAAATCATTAACCGCTTTCTGCATTTGATGTTATTTTTTATTTAAACGATAACTATTACATTTTAAATGTATTTTATTTGTATGTAAAATAGCGTTATATTTAATTTTTTTATACATAAAACTACGAAAAAATGTTTACTATTTTACTCTTTCAATAAATTGAACTGAAATATTTTAATCGAATTTTCTTGACGGTATTGCGCGCCATTTTTATTTCATTTGTACATACCAATTTTTCTAGTCATTGTTGTTGCGTTTCGCGCGAGAAGTGTAATTTTACTTTGCTTGAACTCCGCGAATGGTGAACCGTAGCTTATTTTCTAGAAACTCCTCTGTACAATCGAGAGTCTGGTGTCTGGTAGGATTGGCAACGTAAATTATACCAGCGCTTTAATTATTTAATTGTATAATGACGTGTTCACTTCCGTATGTTTGTTTTGTGCTCTAAATACTCCAGTTACCTGTTTTAATTTACCGTTCGGTTGCGGTAATAGCAGCGTAAATCTGCAGTTTTTAAGTATGGTGAATTAAAATGCTTCGTTCTTTGATAAATTGTTATTGTACGTAAAAGAATTTTTTCGGCACGAGGAATTAAAACAGTTAGTCTGTAACTTTAAAACGCGCCACTCATGTTTTAATTCTACGTTTAATTTTCATTTTTTTCTCTTTCTTCAATACTATACGCGACTGTTTCTTCGTTTCGGTTTGACCACGTCAGTAATCAATTTGAATTACTTTTGAAGTTGATAGTTAAGGTGTATATCAGCTTTAGCATTTTTGTTACGCAAACTTATATTACCTTGCTGAGTCGGAGATCCATTGTTAGTACAAAATTAACTTTTGTATTAAAATCTCTCACAGTTGCGATCATTTTTTTCTCGGCTTCTTTCCTCGAGTATTCTTTTTCCGGTTAAATCAATCGTATCGAGGTAAGTGCATGGGCTTGTCAGAATACTTCGTGTAAGTTTCTGTAAAAGAATTCTCTCTTGACGGTAGCACAAAGCTTATGCCGTATTTCTGCTAGCGTTTGAAATGAGAAGTGCGCTGCGCTAGTCCTTAGGGGGTGCATTTTTGACAATTTAAATGTGTTCATTTTATTTTTAGCAGTCCGTTTTTGAAATAGTCCCCTAATGGATGTAAAACGATGCGTCGAACTTATCTATGTAAAGTCCGCTTACTATTTCAGAGATTCAAATTAAATTTTCATCTAAATTCCGAATCCGAACTTTAATTAAAAATTACCAGCTCGTATTGCATTTAAAAGTAAGACATTCTCCTCAATCGTGAATAGAGAGGGGATAGAAAAGCTCCAATTTATAATTAACTGTTTGATCGCTTTACAATTATATACTAGTGTAGTTACGCGGTACTGAATAACTAAATCGGTGCCGATGGAATGATTGAGGGGGAGGACATTTTATTTATTATACAGTAAACTTTCATATAAAACTATTGATTTGCTAGTTGTACGCATTTGCGTCGTCGCGCTAAAATGAAAATTTTTTTCACATAACGAATTTAAATTGAGATATGGCATAGTATTTGTAATATGTGGAAATATTTCAATCATAAAAATTGAGTAAAACATAGAGATTTTAAAAAATTATCGCTTTCCTTTTATGTATTATAAATTATGCTAACTTATACGCATGTATCAACTTAAATTGTTTCGTTTTAATTTTTACGTCTAAGCCGTATTTTCGGTATAAACATAAAACAAACGGTTACGTGGATTGTCTCGTAAATTATCGAATGATTAGTGAATAAATTTTAACTCTTATAAATTAACATAAACATGCAATTTGCGATAATGCAAATTTAATTTGTTCTTGTTTCTTCAATAGCTTTACTTTAAAAAGTTTATATTGCAGAATCAAAATTAATACTTTTGTTATACGATTTAATTGAAAAGTAATGTTTATTGAACAGTCCTATTAAAAGCGCCAACTTTCATTCTAGAGTGTACACTCAGTTTATATTTATCGCGGTCACTGTTATAATAAGTATTCCGTTTAATTGCAAGCCCTTAATATTTACTTCTGAAGTATCCACATTTCTAGACACACGCGTAAGATATTTTTTAAGTACACAAATTCTGTAAAAGTCTACGCAGAAATTGAATTATACATTCGATAATTTAATTATTCTTGTAATAAAATTTTATTAATGCGCTGGGAAGCGAAAAAGAGTGAATTGTACTTCACACTGGACTATCTGTTATGCGATCTTCTTTGAAGATATAAATTTCTAATTTTTAAAAATTAAACTTAAATTATGTATTTATTTCGCATCTTAATTCTTTTATACGTTCAAATTTACTTTAATTTATAATGAATATATATGCGATACCAATAGAAAGTAAATACGTTTATAAATTAAAAATTCACACGTCAATAGGGACTGTTGTTAATTCGGTATATTTGTTGTATACACATCTTGGAACAGTTTTTATCAAATGAAAATAAAAAAAACTAAAAAAATTTCCAGTAAATAAATAATTATGTTTTGTCTCTGCGAAAAAGAAAAAAAACAACTTAAGACTATTCTTCTTCCTTGTACTTATCAGTGGTTGATTTTTATTACGAATATTACAATTAAAGCCAAACATGATAAATTTAACCTTTCGATCGAAGTATATTGTGTTTTACAGACGTTAACAAACCATTTTCATTAATACTTGTAATTTAACTACTTATATGTCGCCATTTCATTAGATTTCGTTGGTAATTTTATTTGTAAATATATATATATATATACATATTTTCATAACGTTAAAATAAAATAAAACAATAAATGTAAGTCGTTTTAAAGGAGATATTTAGAGATGAAATTTTTTAAATTATTAATTCTGTTGTGCGCGTATTCGTTCTCCTTCAAAACCATTCATGAACTGTTTCTGTGATAGTATATTTTTATTTGTTGTAAATATATGTAAATAATCACTGAAATTTTAAGTCTATGCATCTTTCAATTTTTGATATGTTTTAGAAACTCCATTTCATAGTTTTACGTCAAATTAATGTGTATGCGTACACACATTTATGTATATCAATCCTAAGGATCCCGTCAGTAAGCACTCCCTGGACATCCAGGTGACCAGTCTACTGTAATTCTTTAAAGATAATCGTTACAGATATTAAAAAATACGGTTTTTTTTTTTTGTGATTCATACTGACTTTATAGTGTTCCATTTACAGTATTCGGCTTATCTTATGTTTGTTCGCAGTTGAATTGAATGTTATTCAAAAATACAGTAATAATTTCGAAAATGAATTTCCAACATTCACCATTATAAGCAATAATTCATAATGTACTAAAAAAAAAAAAAAAAAAAAAATTGAAATCATTCTACGTGTACATGGTGATTTTTTCTTTAATTCTGACGTTGGTTCTGTGTAAAGATGCGCAGGATGGAAGAACATTATTAAACAATTTGTCGCTTAAATAAATCATCCGATCCGAAACGTTGAAAATCTGAATTTTTATTCTAGTATTTGTGCATCACTGCACACCTAAAGAATAACATTACTTTTACTTTAGAGAATTTATTATCATCGTTAATGTAACGGCATCGGAATACGAAAATAGCTGTGTTAACGTAATAATCTATAAAAATGGTATGTGTAGGAATATAAACTTTTTGATTATATCTTTGTATATTATATATTAATTTTTTGCTTTTCTAAATCTGTTGTAAACGTGATTTTTCGTATGACTGATAACATACTACAAAGTATTCTGTTTTTCCGCATGGAATGCAACATATTGTATTCCAGACGTTCCTATTTTCAATTATAGCTTCTTTCTAACTTCACTTGAGCATAAAATTGCACAATTGAATTTTATTATTCGCAATTAATTTTTTTTTCCCGATAAAAACTAACTTGGATGTAATATAGAATCGGATGATCCTTTTAAGCGAGGTGATTTGTCAAAGTGGTACAATTGAGTCTCGATTATTCGGTATGTCAGTGTGTTTGTTTCTGCTTTTAAGTTGTTAGAAATTTTAATAGTTTATCGCCAGTGTTCTGTATTTAAACTTGCCCCTATAATTTGTGATATTGGAAAATTGTGAAATGTGATAAAATGTTATTTTCTTCTTTTTTTATTCACCTCGTAATATTTTTGACGCGATAAATTACGAAATATCCGATATTTTTATTTATTAAAATTGCTATCAACAATTGAAGAGTACGTTTGTTTCATAAATACTTAAACTAATTTTCTTTAAAAAGTTAATTTATTTCCAAAATTTAAAACTATAATGTGATATTTTATAGCACAATTTTGCCGAATTTAAGAGAAATTTATCGATTAAAAAGTGAGTCGAACTTTTTTTTTTTCTTTTTGGATGATGGTAGGTAATACAATAAACCTAATTGTGTTCAAAATTCAAGGTAGAATGTTGGACACACCAGAGCAGATGAGCAATGTATATTAAATATAATTGTACAACATAGTTAATGTACATAAACAATCCAATTATAACTACGGCTGCATAATTGAGTGTTGAACTGAATTTTAGAAGTTGAAAACTGAAAGGTTCCGAATGGCGAAAACTGTCATTTACATATACAGAATGGTTGACAATTCTTATGCGCAAAATAACATTATGAGGGCAACAAATAAACAGTTATTTGCAAAATTGCGTACAGAATTTTCTGCAAAATTACTTGCAAAATAATTTACAGAATTATAAAATTATTCACAGGGTTTATCTGTAAAAAACCCCTCCCTTCGGTAAAAAAAAAAAATTAATTGAAGAGAATACAGATCTGTATTTTATAAAAGATGTATCTAAAGTGAAATTTTGTGAACTTTAGTCAGAAGGTGCCTCTTATCTTTTAGATATTTGATAGGCAGGTATCTGCTTTCTCGCTGCCTGTAAACTTTAAAAAAAAGTTATACATACAAATAAAGAATAAAATTTAACTAAAACGCACCGAGAGTTTGATTGTCCTGTCAAGTTTTGTAACATATTTTCTGTGAAATGATTTTGGGCATAGCGATTTTGTTCCCACGACTGCAAACTGACCGAAAGTACTCTAAAAATTTTGTCAAGCCCGCCGGAAAAAAAAAACACGAAAAATGTAGGAACAACTTAATATTTTGATAGCAGAGAAGAAAAGTTGGAATTTACGACAATTCCATACAACCGCTTTTGTCTACATTATTCTCTATTATTGTTATATGTTAGTGTTTAAATGTCAAAACAAACGGTAATTCAATGAAAGTACGGGTTTTCTGTTTTCCACAGCATTTGTCCAGTTAATTTTTACAACGCCAACAACACTGAAACTAGCTAATTCACTGGCGCCGGTAGGCAATACTTCGAAAAGTGCCAAAAACGAAAAACACTAACAAACGCAATTACTCAGACTATTCACCTACTGATCCGTCCGATTTTTTTTTCAGTTCAGCGCAACATATCAAACAAGTCACTGCGAGTGACTACGAAAAATTCTTTAAAATTATGTAATGATAGTTCGGCTAAGACAAACGACACTCTGGAATGGCAGAAGCATATCTCGAAACCATCGTTACTCTGCACAAAATTCAGCCGTATCCACTAAGATATTTAACGTGGTGCCACGAACTGAACATTTTCTAATACGCTGGAAGATATCCGCGATGCTAATGTTGCACCAACAAATTCGAAAATAAAACTTTCTTGTTGTTGACTAATCAGCCTACTTTGCTCATGGTCGAAAATTTTGAAAGCACTAATTTTGAATAAAGCTTATTTTATATTGGACAGAAATAGAATAATTCGATATCATCAGTTTAGCTTTACGGTTTAATTTTCAACGATTCGCCAATGTCATCGGGGATAGGTGGTGCTTTTAGCGATGCTAGAAAAAAAAAAACAACATACTTTAGTATTTCTAGACGAGTCCAAAACTTTCGACAATGCTAGGCACAAAAAAAGAAAAAAAAAGTATTCTTATAATCAACCGTTTCCGTCTTTTTGCTTTTTGCGTTACTCAAATCGTTGAATTTCTACGACAAGATCTAAACATACGAGTAACGCTCCTACCTAGTTACCGTACACAGCATAAAAAAGAGGTATTCGTTATAAGTTTTTGCAGAAAAATAAAGAATCCTACAACAGAATTTGTAATAGTCGCTACCGGAAATGTTATTCGTACTCAACGTTTAAATCCATATCAACCGTATTGTGCTTTGCTGTTCTGTAATAAACTAATTTTTATAAAATGCTCGAAAAATGATGGTAGTGTGTGGATCTAAGAGCAACTGAGAAGAGGGAAGCCGTAGAATCATGGAAATCATGTTTCCCAGAGATAGAAAGAATCTATAAATATATTAATCAAAGAAACCTCTCCCAAGAACAAAAAAAAAAGATATATTCACATTTCAAGGAACCAAGTGAGAAAGTAGACAGACAGTTTATAAAATAGACGAGTGGTGTGAGGAAAATGGTTAGAAAGGAGAAAAAAACAGACGATTGTAGAGAGGAAGGCAATGGGCTTTTCAGAAATGAAGCTTAATTAATAAGTATTCCAATAAATAAGGTGAAATCGCAGGAAGCAGCTTTGTAACGTATATACAGTATACTGAATTACTGCATACACCTAAGTATTAATTACATAATAATGTTATACTATAAATAATTCTTTGCAATAGTGTCTTTTAATTTTTTTTTTTGAATATTTGAATATATAATTTAGTAATAACTGTGCAAAGTGTTAGTAATATCCTATAAAAAGGTATATTAAAATTACAGAGAAAATTATAAAGAATCCCTGCAACAATGGTTTCAACATTTTCTACGCTGGAAATATTTACTTTCAAATCTTAAACTCTTTCCAAGTACTACAGTTTGTCGTTATAGAATGTACTTACCGTTTATTTTAATTATTTCATTAGTAATATAACAAAAAGAAAGGAAAACTAAATGAAGGAAATAAATCTTTAACGGAAATATAGAGTATTCATAGTATACAAAAAAAAAAAAGGAAAAATTAAAGATTTAAACAGGTATGAAGTTGCGGACAACAAAAGCGGGTAAGTAAATGGTCCATTTATAGATATGTGAATGGTACGTTGATAATGGCGAATATGTATTAAAAACAAATGAGCACAATGATAAAAGTGGTAGAACTTGCAGGTATTGACTTCAGCGAATATTTTGGCAAAGGATGTGTACAAATTTAAAAAATGTGGGATAATATTTAAAATGTTCACTATAAAATGTACGCCAATATGTACATAAATTCTAGATGAAACAATTTCTGTTTTGTTAATTTCTAAATACAGATTTAAACGCTTTCAATATACAGTCAAGCTGTGGGTAGTAACCAGTTTTTTATAAAATTGTTTACAAAATTATTTATGAAATACGTCACTGAATTTTGGATTTATTCACAGGGTTCATTTTTATAACTGAAAATCCGTTTTTATTTAATTTCTCAGAACTGATCACATTTTTAATGTCATTTTTCTTAAAAGGGTCTAGTAATGTATTCTTTTGTAGACTAAAGCAGAATAACCAATCAAAATATTCTAGCGAAAGAATAAACTTCTTCCTTTTTTCTTTTCTGTTTTTTTACACTAACAGCTTCAGTTGTATGTTTGCTTAACGTTTGCGTAAATATAGTCAAGTCGTAACAAAGTTGTAAGTTTTTGTTTAACTGATTTGTAACATTTAGTAGAGCATGATTGTTGAAAACGAGAAAAGCTGTAGTGTTTTGCGTAATATAGAAAAAAAAGTGAACTTTTATTTAAAAAAAATATCGACCGTGTGACGATTAGTGTTGACTGCACGTAAACACCGTTGAAATGTTTTTATCTAAGAATACTTTTACACCATGTGCGTGGACCAACCTCTTTCAATGATCTCAAGAAATACAATAATCAGGAATTTCCGACATTTCGAGAGGAATGCGAGGTAAGAGGATTGTTGGAAAATGACAATCACTGGGATTTGACACTGGAAGAAGCTACACAATGTAGATCAGCAGGCAAGGCGAGAGAGCTTTTTTCTATCTTAATAGCAACATGTGGACTTTCTAACCCTCAACAACCATGGGAAAAATACAAAAATTACATGACGGATGATATTCTACATAGATTACAAGAGCATATTTCTAATGTTACATACAATGATGATTTAATTTACAATGAGGGACTAACAAAGATTGAAAATCAAGTGGTAATTATTACTGGAAAAGATTTATCATATTTTTGGATGAACAGACCCCAAAGAACCGGAGCAATTAGCAGCACCCGGAGGTACCGGTAAAACATTTTTTTTAAATTTACTTTTAGCCCAAGTCCGGAAAGATAAAGGTGTTGCTGTTGCCGTAGCCTCTTCTGGAATAGCTGCGACGCTACTCAATGGTGGTCGAACGGCACATTCAGTTTTTAACTGCCCTTGAATTTAGCTCATGAGGAAATGCCGGTTTGTAATATTACCAAAAACAGCGAGCGTGGGCGAATGTTGCAACAATGTAAGTTGTTGGTTTGGGATGAATGTACTATGTCCCACAAAAGAGCAGTCGAAGCTTTAGATCGGACTATAAAAGATATTAAGAGCAACTAAAGTATTATGGGAGGAATGGTGGTACTTTTAGCTGGTGATTTTAGACAAACTCTACCGGTAATCACTAGAGGTACACAGGCAGATGAAATAAATGCATGTTTGAAAGCGTCTACATTGTGGATGCATGTAAAAAAATTTTGTCTGACTACAAACATGCGAGTACAGCTGCATTGTGATACACCATCGGGGCAATATGCGGCTGCTCTTCTTAAAATCGGAGAAGATCGTGTGCCCACAGATTCTAAAAAATAATATGCAGAATAGAGAATGGCTATGTGAATGAGCAATTTTAGCACCGACAAATGAAATTGTAGGGCAGATAAATGGACAAATATTGTCAGATATGGAAGGTGATGTCGAATATCTGTCTGTAGACAATGTCATGGACACTGAGCAAGTGACGTCGTACCCTGTAGAGTTTCTCAACTTTTTAGAACTGTCAGAGGTACCTTCCCATAAGTTGAGACTGAAAGTTGGTGTCCCAGTTCTTTTAATGAGAAATCTTGACGCACCAGGACTCTATAATGGCACACGGTTACAAATTACACACTTGGGACGGAATATTGTAAGAGCAATTATTATGACTGAGATAGCAAAGGGAGAAGATGTATTAATTCTCCGTATTCCAATAATCCCAACCGATTTGCCAATCAAGTTCAAAAGAATCCAATTTCCCCTAAAAGCAGCATTCGCGATGACAATAAATAAAGCTCAAGGACAAACACTGAAAGTAGCAGGTGTACATTTAGAAAAAGACTATTTTTCCCATGGGCAACTGTATGTGGCGTGCTCACGTGTCTGGAGCCCACAAAATCTTCATGTTTTTGCAAAGGACAGTAAAACCAGAAACGTTGTTTACAAAAATGTATTGAATTAAAATATTACTACTGTAAATGTAAATAAATAAATACTACCGTAAATGTAAATAAACGAAAATAATTGCATAAAAGTAAATCATCAAAAAATATATATAGAAGAAACAGCCTACTTTAAATACTAATTCTCCATGGACAAAGTAGAGGGTAAATGAGGTAACCAATATGCGTGTTGATTCTACACAAACATTCGCTAAGCAACTTTTGGATATGGGCGAAAACAAACTTCTGGTAGATCCTGCAACACAGGAGATATCATTCCCACCGAACTTCTGTCAAATTCAGTCATCAATTGAAGATCTTGAAAATAAGGTTTTCCCAAATATCGGCAACAACTTGAATCAATAATAAGATTCGATTGAAAATTTTTGGTGCGATTACAGAGTAAAAATCTATTGATACAGTTACAAAAGACGATCAAGCTGTTAATTATCCGGTCGAATTTTGAAATGCCACCGCACAAACTGACATTGAAAATTGGCTCACCAATAATGCTCCTTCGGAATCTTAACATGCCAAAGTTGTGTTATGGTACCAGAATTTACTTGAAAAAAATTATGCCGAATATGATTTAAGAGATAATAATTAACGGAAAATATAAAGGAGAAGATGCGCTGATTCCGCGCATTCCAATAATACCCACTGATTTGCCTTTCATATTCAAAAAATTACAGTTTCCTGCGCGTCTTGCATTTCTGATAACAATCTACAAAGCTCAAGGGCAGTCGCTTAGAAAATCCAGGTTTTTCCTATAGTCAATTATATGTTGCTTGCTCTAGATTATGGAATTGTGTTACGCTAAATGTTAGTATTAATTTCATATATTTAAAGTTATTTCGGTTATATGGCGCGTAAAATATATTGTTCGTTCGCGTTAATTAGTAATAAAAAAAAGTTATATAATTTATCGCAAATCTGTAATAATAAAAATAACAATAATTAAATAATACAAATATTAGTAATCTTTCACTTTTACGTATTTTACGATAAAGCTTTATCGATTTTTCGTTGCAATATACAGGCCATCCATTTGAAATAAATATATCAAATAGTAAATGAATATACACTGGTAGGACAACGTCTGAAAAACGTTGTTTAAAAAAATATTTTGAATGAAAATTTTACTACTATAAATGTAAATAAACAAAACTGTCCGTTATTATGTGTTGAGTTAATTCCATTTCTCTGCCTCAATGCGGTCTCGGAAGAAAAATCAGAAGGTAGCTCGTAATACATAAAATTTTGATAATGTAAAAGAACCTGTACGTATGTAAGATTTAAACTAAAGAAATTTCTGGCATAAATTAATAATAGGAAAAAATTTCTGCATCAGTCAAGTATGGCAGCTTCAAGAGAGAGGGAGAGAGAGAGAGATTATTGGAAATCTATATGAATAAAAATGTACCGAAAGTGTTCTTCACTGATTGTTTTGAAATTTTGACACAACGTTGCATTTGAATAGGTGTGTGTGTTTTATATCGTTGTTATCTGTCGATAACACACTTGAAAATAATTAGAGTGGAATTATTTTCAGTCAATATTTTGTTTGGCCTACCGCAGCACCATCTGTTGGACGTAAAAGTAACACACGCTATACTAATGGTGCTTCCACACCTAGAGATAATTAATACGTTAGTTCTCACATAACTCTCCGCGATTTTGCTAGGTATTCCATCCTCTTTGCACGCCAAAGTGTTTCCATAATATGTTAGCGAGAATGTTAGCTAACATGTTAGCTTCAGCTGTAGAAGCACTAAAAACATTGCTCATGCCGGACAGGTGCTTTTCGAACGTTACACATGCCTCTTTCCGCAGTATATGTAAAGTCCTGAATTTATTGGGGAACGACCGGCACTGGAATGTACGTACTAATGACGCGCGTGCAATACGTCACATCGAAATCGAATTCGTGCATTGTTTGCAATCATATTGACCGCTTGCTTTTCTACATTTCCAACAGAGTTATGGGAGGAATATGAATCGCACATGGCTGAAAATATTGTCCGTCGAATGCAAGAAGAAAATTCAAATATGGATTTCACGGCAAAAATATACAACGAAACGCCAACAGTGATTGAAGATTTTCGATTAGATAATCGCGGACAAAGTTCTTAATTAATTGGGAAACCATCACCGAATCGATTTTATGCTGCTTCGTTCGGTGCGGAATTGCGTCGTGAACAAACCAATTATAAGAATCACGATCGGCTGCGGGAACGGGAGCTATTCTTGCCATCGCCCAGAACAAAGACGTGTCTACGAATTTAACAATATTATTTAGTCTAACATTCAAAGCGAGGCCGTCACATAAAAGTCTGTCGACATTGTTGCGGAAGCAGATGAAGCGATTAATTGTCCAACAGAATTTTCGAATTCACTCGATCTGCCAGGGATTTCACCTGCACGTACTGCAAATCGCAAATCGACGTGCCTATCATCGTGTTATGAAATATCAACCAGCTAAAGATTTGCAACGGCACGCGGCTTGTAGCAAAGAAAAAAAAAATTAATAAGCAACATCATAGAAGCGACAATCTTGACAGGGAACTCTATTCACGGGTAAAGATGCTCGCCCTCATTCATCGCATTCCTACGATTCCAACGGATATGCCAGTTAAATTTAAGAGATATAGCAATTCCTAATTCGATTGGAATTTTCGAATCACCATCAACAACGTTCAAGGCCAATCTTTAGAATTATGCAGTTTAGATACACGGGGATTGCTTCTTGCATGGGCGATTATATATTGCGTACTCTAGAGTCGGCAAACCAGACACACTCTCTAACATCTGCGCAAACAATGGAACAACAAAAAATATTCTATACCCGCAATCACTGTGAAATTAAACATACTAAAAAAACGTGCGCTTTTTTTTTTCTTCCTTTCCAATTTAATAAGATTGAGCCACAACAATTGGCATAGCTAGTAATAAATGAAATTCAAGTCAAATATGGAAAAAAACGTAATTGCCAACAGGAATAAAGGGCAAAACTGAAAAAACAAAAATGAAATAAAACAAATAATTACACCTCCCACCTTTCAACATTTCTGAATAAAATTCGTCTGTATTCGACGTTGTATCGCGAATATTGCCAAATTCTGATTGTTACATCCGTCAGCGACATCATTTTATTTCTTACCTGTGTACGTTTTGTATTATTAAAAATTGTTAGTTCTATTCACTTTATATCTCTGGAGCAGGAAATTCCATCTTTTCTTTCCTCAATTACGAATAATGCATATATAGCTTTCAATGTGTGAGCTTACTCGAACATTTGCAATACAGAAGGCAATAATGTCAAAACTAACTCCGGTAACTGAGCTTGGGACGATGAGAATACGGGGGGGGGACTTCACTGCATCCGAAATCGCTAAAGTTACGCAGACGAAATCGAAAAAGAAAAAAGTGCCAAATTTGATGTCATTACTTGAACAGATATCAGAGTTGTCGCCTAAAGGCTTTTAATATATATATATATATGTATTTTACCCACACTACTGTTAATGGAGTAACACGCGACTTGAGTTCGTTCCTCTCTAGTGGTAGCCGGAAAAAGCAATTATGTTGGCAAAACAGCCTCTTGAACACGCGTTGTCGCAAAGCACAGATATCACTGCAACCATTTCAGAGAGGAACTACTAATTAAAACGGTTAAAATACATCATTTCGAAAATTAATATTATACAACTAATGTTTAATTTGCTATTCGTAATTGCTACAGTTTCTTGGATCTGCCTTCGGGTGTGGTTGAACAAGTTAAGGAAAAAATACTTGAGGTGTGTCGTCTCATTGTCGG
Source organism: Icerya purchasi (assembly GCA_039619475.1). Lineage (NCBI taxonomy): Eukaryota > Metazoa > Arthropoda > Insecta > Hemiptera > Monophlebidae > Icerya > Icerya purchasi. The sequence goes on along the minus strand of CM077116.1, from coordinate 181,225,545 downwards.
TTGTTTTTCTGGTAGCCTATACCGGCTTCTTCTTCGGATTGATTAGTGAAGGATGTGTAGCACTATCAGGTTCACTTGCATTATAGCTTGCTCCGAAAGAATTTTTTCCAGCTGGACAGATTATGGATCTGGATGGTCGGTTACAAATGACGGTGAAAACTCTTTGTTACTAAAAATGTCGCGTTAAGTTGAGTTTGAAAACAATTCTGATGCTTATAGTCAGTGAATCTATAATAGTTTTTGATATATCGTAGATAGTTATTGTCTGTCCCGGGTTATATTGCAACCAAGTATCTTACGAAGAAGCGCAATACTTCTGTCCGCATCCTAAAGTAACAGGAAAACACATATTGCTTTCGTTTCAAACCGTGAGGTTAGTTGAGCAAAAGTTGCTTAAATACTAGCCCCAATTGAAATATTTGAAAAAAAAGTCAGGCTATGAAAAAACAATTTGAATACGAATCCATTTCTAGATATCATTATGAAAGTTTTGATTTTTACGCGATCGAAAACGGATAATTTTTAACGTGTACAGAACAAAAAACGGATTGAAACTGATTTTTCATTTTGTTTCATCGCAAAACAAACAAAACGTGCATGTACGCAGTGGCGTAGCTAGCATGGGTGGCACCCGGGGCGGATATTGTAGGTGTCACCCCAAAACTCAATCAAAACTGTTAAAATAAAAAATAAAAGTAATAATAATTTACGTTTTATTAAAATATTACAAATTATTTTTATATATTATGTGAAACAAATTTAGTTAGTAAAAAATCAAAATTTCTTCCTTCTAGTTTTAACACTTGCAAACTCCGAAATCGCGTCATCAAAATTTATATTTTGTGTTGCTTCATGTTCTATCGTTAAAATACCAAGATTGTTTAATCTGGTTTCAGTCATTGTAGATCGCAAGTAATTTTTAATTAATTTTAATTTGCTGAAACTCCTCTCACATGAAGCAACTGATACACATATTGTTTAAAAATAACTTTAGTGCGACCGTTAGATTCGGAAGAGATTCTGTAAAATCCCATTCCACAATTAATTTCAAATAGTCCAGAGTTGCCCAATTAGAAACAGTAATATTGGCCGCTTTTAAATGTCTTCTCAGTCTTGATGTCTCTAAGAGAAGTTCTGTTCCTGATACCTCATCGTAAAGGCCAGTACATTTTGATATAGCAAATTTTAACTGTTCAGTGTTTGCCAAAAGCAAAGTCTTTGACTGCACAACCTCAAATAATGAAGCTACATCTTTAATGGACTTTAATCTTGTTTCGAGTTCAATATTGAATCTGTCAAGACATTCTAACATGTTCTTTTGAAGTTCCGCTCTAAGTGTAAATCCAGCATTGGTGGACGATGCTAACTCACTGGGGATGCATTTCTTGTGACGAATTCGTCGTTCCATCGAAATGTTGTATTCTTCCGATTTTTTTACAGCAAAATCTATTGCCTCTTCTACTAGATGCAACCGTTTCTCTTCAGTGAAAAGACGAAGTGCTTCTAGTTTTACGGCTATTTGATCAACACTTAAGCCTTTTTACTTTGTAATGCAATCTGAGTATTGTTTACTTTCCTTAGCACATCATTCCAAAAGAAAAGATAGCAAAGAAATGAGAAATTGCACGCAGCAGGCATAAGGTTTTGTGCAGCTCCTCTGGTGTCTAAATTTGCTTCTTGGTCACATAGTTCCTCAATTGCAGAAATAATCCCATCAAAATTTTCTGCCAATACTTTTATTGCAGCATAATGAGCACTCCAGCGCGTTGTCGAAAGTCTTTTAACAGGTGCTTTGCTGTGACTGAGGAGCACTTCCCAGCAGCTTGTGGAAGCACAAAAAAAGTTGAATATTGTCTCCACTGCTCCCAAAAATGTAACACAAGTCACATTTTGTGCGAACGAATGTTGGCCACATAAATTAATTGAATGATCTATACAACCAATAAAAATCGCTTTGTTGTTTTTTTCTTTTATAATAGCTTGCACTCTTCCGTGTATTCCACTCATAACTGCTGCATTATCATAACCTTGAGAACGACACATCATAATATCTAAACCATCGTTTTCAAGCTTCTTAAGTATTTCAGCGCTTAAATCAGCTGCTTTTTTTCCATGTAAAGGAAAAAATCCTAGGAATACTTCTTTGACTTCCACTTTTCTATTATTAATTTTCACGTAACGAATCACTTCAGACATTTGATCGACATGTGAAACGTCGGGTGTGCTATCAAACATGATTCCAAAATATTTAGCCGATTTAATTTCGTTGACAAGCTGACATTTTATGTGATTGGCTAAAACATTTATGAACTCATTTTGTATTTCTGGCGATAAATATGTTACTTTAGGTGATTTTTCCTGCTTTGAATATAAGATATGTTCTTTCAATACTGCATCATACTTTGAGAGTAATTTAACTAGTTCTAAAAAATTACCTTTATTTGAAGACCCTTGTCCCTCATCATGTCCACGAAATGCTACGTTTTGTTTAGCCAGAAACAAAGTTATATCCAATAATCTAGATAAAAGATTTTTCCACTTCTGTTTTTCCGTATTCATTAATTGCAAGGCTGCGTCATCTATTGAAATTGTAAATGATGGTTATGACTGGAATTATATTTTTAGCGGTAGGATTTTGTGATTGTATTTAGCAATTTATTATGCTGGTGACACCTATTTAAGCTCACAGTGAAACCAAATTAAAACCCTTACAATACAATGGTCCTGAATGAACAAAAAACTTTCTAGGCAATAGGCATCTACATAATTATTGTTATATAAATTATTTTATTATCGGTGGTTATGCAATCAGCCACAGTTTTACGAATTTTTATAGGTGGCACTATAACTAATGTTCACAGTCGGGTGTCACCCCTAAGTGGGTGACACCCGGTGTGGGCCGCCCCCGCCGCCCTCCCCTAGCTACGCCACTGCATGTACGTCACTCGATTGACACGCTGTCGGTTGTGTGATGAGTTCCTCTCCCGCGACCGCTACTTTTCGCCATTTGAAGAGTCAACGTGTGTAATTTGCGAGATATTTCGATTACTCTCAATTTATCGCTATGCTCAACTGGCCTCTCGTTCTACTACCCTATCCGGAAAACTAGTCTTTCATGCTTGGCTGAATTTTTCTTTTTTTTTTAATCTTTTGGCCTGGGCTTTAAATACCATTTGGCCGCTAACTAATCATTAAATTAACCTTTTCAGTAAATATCAGTCTATACTTCTTTCAGGAACGCATGACCGCTATCTTTTTTTTTTTTTTTTTTTTGTGGGCGCGCCAGCGGCATTGTGACCCAACCACAAGAAAACTAAGCTAAGAAATTAAATAACTAAGCGGTCTGAAATGGACGCAACAAAGGACAGCAGTGCGGACACCACAGAAGATGAAGGAAAGGAGGGGATAAAGGAAGAGTTATAGGGAGTAGGGATACCTAATGACAGGAGCTGACTGTATAAAAGGGAGCGTTCGTTACGAAGAGCAGGACACTCAAAGAAAATGTGATCAGCATCATATGTACGAGGAGGATCACAATCGTGAAGAGAACAATCAGGAGAAGGCGTTAGAGCAAATCGAAAGCGGGAGGAGGGGAGGAGAGAATGATTGAGCTAGGAAATTCGTTTTTCCCTCAAATTGCGATGAATTCCACGCTCTACAAAATGGTTCTACACAAAAAAAAATTTGGCGCAAAATTCAAATTTTTATAGCGTTTGAATAATTTTTAAATTCGATTGCTCGAAAACGAAAACATATTCATCATTAAAAATATAATGTTTTATGCATTTTTTCTCCAAAAATATATATACATTTTTTCAGATTTTTAAAAGTTGTGGAACGTACTCACAAAAACCTTAAAAACCGCATATTTCCGGTTTTTTGACCATATTCAAGCCTCCTAAGTCTTTCCTGGTAACCTACTTGATACTCTGAATGCCATTTATGACTTTATTCTATACTACCAAGATGGTAAAAATTATTTCCGTAGGGGCGCTTCATCCTAAAGTATTACGAAACCAATAAAAACCACATTATCGAACAATCATTAATAAGTCCTAACGGCTTCGTGTATTAATAACAATTCTCAAGATTGATTATAACATTTCTATACATTTAGTACATGATCGACCACTTTTTATCGTTTATTTGTATGTTAGAAATGAATTTTAATTCCAAAGCACACACTTTCACCTAGAAGCATTATTATAAGTCGCTTTTGATAAAGCATTTAATGGGATTTTTTTCCAATCGCACTGGTTATTTTTGTGAATTTATGAAATTGTTTAAAAATATATCTATTAAATATATATATTTTTTTTGGTGGGGGGAGGCTATATGAAGACAACCCATCGGCCATTATTTAAATATATAGTTATAAGAGCAATCATAAAAATCATGAAGCTATATATTTTACTTGATATTGGCGCTGCAGTAAACTTTCTGTTTTAAATTATTTTAAGAAGGACACATATTGCCTTCCCACCGCAAATCGAGATGACTTGAATCGTAGTCATTCAACGATTCTCCTTAAAAATCTTCACGGTGTAAATGATGCTAATCTTCGCTAGTTGCTGATAGAACTTACTTAAGACACCGAAGTGAAGGCATTGCGGGAACAAGTTTCAGCACTAAAAGAGGAAGTAAAAAGCAAAGATATTCAGATCAAAGAACTAACCTCCACGGTTCACGAATTAGAACAATATGAGCGTCGCGAGAATATTGAACTACACGGAGTAACTGAAATAGTTAATGAAGACGTGCTAAATATTGTCAAGAAGGTAGCAGAACAGCTGGGTGTATCACTAACAGCGGAGAATATCATAGCTGCGCACAGGATACCTTCCAGGAATAAAAGTTTGCCTAGACCAATTATTGCTAAAATAGGTCGGAGGAATGCCGACCTATTACTGGTGTGTTCAATTCAGGACAAAGACATAACCGGTAACGAAAAGAGTAACTTAAAAATTTATATTAACGAAAATTTGCCTCGGTACTATAAAAATTTGCTTTGGGAAGTAAAGCAGAAAGCGAGAGCTCTAAACTACAAATTTGCGTAGGCAAGAAATGGCAAAATATTTGCCAAAAAGGAGATGGAAGGAAGAGCGCTTCATATCAGAAATACGGACGATTTAAATAAATTAATTTAAGCTCTATAATATAAGATGTTTTCATTAAGTTTATATTATCGTTTTTATTGTAACACGTAGAATACGTATGAATATGTGCTGTGGTATATACGGATGTGTGTGGGTAGTATATATGCGAACGGGAAAATGCGCACGAAACGATTTAATACGGCAGTTCATTAATAGCTCTTATTTTATAATGCATGCTAGTATCTCCATATGTATGCGTGTGAATATCGGAATTAATTTATATCGGTTAGTATGGACAGAAATAACACTGATCGGAAAGGAATTATTTTCCGCGATAACTGGTAATCGGATGTGTGTTGTTGGTATGGATGAGTATGTGTGCGTCGTTATACGTTGCCGGCTGGGTAGTAATGAGATGTATGTGCCAGTGGGTTTTTTTGTAGTGGTGGCGAAATGTATAGATTTTGGTGATTTGAAAGTTGTTGGTATGTGCATGTTGTGTGGATATTGGTATGCGGAAAGAATTCAGTTTCTGTCGTTTGTTGTAATGAGATGGGGTTGTTAGTTGTGTAATTTTGATAGTTCTTTTTAGAGATAAATTTGCGATAAAGTGTAACGGCTTGAGGTGCGGTGGTATGAAGCGGAATGCGATCGGTGTGTGAGATAGCTGTGAGTGTGCACTGTTGTTATGTGCAAACACTGAGCCGGAGACGTATTTGTATTTTTAAGAAGTATTGTCCTGGTGGTGGTGTTAAAGTGGCTGATATTTGATAAATCTTATCATTTCTTTTGTTTACAGTTAGCTTAGCATGATAATTTATTTTGTTACTATATCTTTACACGGTTCGCTATGTGGTCAACTGCAAATCGCTGTGTATGAGAAGTGCGTCAGGCTTGTCAGCTTCGATCAAATGAAGCAGGCGGTTCGCGTACGGATATTTGTTTGATTAAATGGGTACGAGTGTGTGAGTGAGGTAGGGTGGTACGTGTGCGAATGTAGAAGTGTGCGTAGATTTAGATATAAACCGGCGGAAATTAAAGTTATATAGCGATAATCGCGCCGTGAGTCTCGATAAATCAATGCGTTCGGAATATGGTCAATTTTCTACTGTCGCACCAGTGTTTAACGACCAATAACAATGACGTCTCCGATTCTATTTTGTAAGAAAATTAACTGCGCTAATTACACAACAATTGGTGACTGGGAGAGGGGATGTATGAGACTATTTAATATAGACAAAGGGTGTACAAAAATTAATAAAGATCTATTTCATGTACTGCACCTAAACATAAGAAGCCTAAGAAATAACTGGGATGAATTTTTGGCATACATTTATAAATCACTTGTCAGTGTGATTATTATCACGGAAACAAATGTGAGAGAAAATGAATTAAAATTATAAGTGATCCCGGGGTTCACCAGGTATAGCAATAAAAAACCAGATAAATTTAATGGAGGAGTTGCCATATTTGTCAATAATAGTTTTAAATACAACTTCTATGCTGAATATAATAATAATGCGTTCGAGTGTTCAGCGGTCGACATAGAAATACATAGCAAGAAAACAACACGAATATTTGCATTTTACCGATCACCAAGCCGTAATATCAATGAATTCTTGTATGAGCTAGATTTATTTACTAAACAGATTGAGAATAAACAAGAACTTTTAATACGTGGGGACTTTAATATAAATCTATTAAAATGTAATACTAAATCGGAAAATTTTTTAAATATTATGACTGGGTGTGGGTGTATAAGATTGATTGATGGTGTAACGCGTGAGGAATTTAGAGGTGGTAATTTAACTCAATCATGTATAGATAATATCTTTATTAGGAGCTCAACGGAAGAAATTTATGCAGGAATTATTTACTCAAAAATATCCGATCATTATATAATTAGTTGCGTATTTCCCATTAATAGGTGCTCTTACCAAAAAATGAAAGTACAAACAAAAAAACAGAGTAAACGAAATGTGGCTGAACCACAAACTTAAAAGTTATGACTGGCGCAGTCTTGAAAAGATTGACTCCATCGAAAATATCTGCTCGCAAATGCAATCTGAATTTAATAATTTATATAAGGAATGTAGAAAGCAGGTGACGTACACAAAGGAAAATAATTTTTCATTTAAAAATGACTGGATGAATATAAAAATTTTAAACCTGATGAAAATTAGGGATATATACTATAAGCGCAGTAAAAATAATACAACAAACGCGAGGTATAAAAAGTTGTATAAAACATACAGAAATATGACTAAGAGCGAAATTAGGAAAGCAAAATTAGAATATTACAACAAACAAATGCAGCATGCTAATAACAGTACCAAAAAAGTATGGCAGATAATCAATAATATAGTATATAATAAAAACAAATCTTCAATTGATGAGTTCATCTTGAGGCATTTTGAAAGTGCAAAACATGCGGCGAGTAAATTTATCGATCACTTCTCCCAACTAAAACAGCATTGTGCTCAAGCGTGTAATACGCAATTATTGAATAGCGATAACTTAGAGCTGACACTCACGTCATTTTATATTCCAATAGTTACAAACAAGCAAGTAGAACAAATAATTAACAGATTACCGGTTCACAAAGCCCCAGGATGGGATGGTATTAGAGCTTCGGATATTAAAAATAATGTAGCTATATTTACCCCCCTACTTACAGAGATAATTAACGGTTCAATTCAAGAAGGTAGCATTCCTGAGGGACTAAAAACTGGTGTTATTAGACCGATATATAAAAACGGCTTAGTGCTTATGACAATTATAGACCAATTACTATAATCTCGGTTTTAGCAAAAATTCTCGAACAATACGTTGCGTTTCATTTAAGAAATTATTTGGAGAGAAACGAGTTGCTGCATAATATGCAATTTGGTTTTAGAGAAGGAAAATCAACTGTCTCTTTGTTAAGAGTATTAACAAACAGGATAAGTAAGGGATTGGCAAACGGCAAACAATTTATTATAATTTTTATAGACATTAGTAAAGAGCATTCGATGCGGTAAACCATCAAATATTGTTGCGAAATATGAAAGAGATGGGAATCATAGGTAGGAAAAATAAATGGTTTGAAAGTTATTTGTATAATAGGAAAACCGTAGTAAAAATCGATGAAGAATTAAGTAGAGAAGAATTTGCATTAACAGGGGTGGGACAAGGAACTATTTTAGCTCCGTTGCTATTTTTGATCTATACCAACTCCCTTCATAAATTTGTTAAAAATTCGACAGTCTTTGCTTATGCGGACGATATAGCACTCGTTATCGAGCACCGTGACATCCATGAGGCCGAAAAACTCTTGCAAGAGGATGTGTAAATAGTATGTGTAGGTGGGCGCATGATAAAAATCTGACTATTAATATAAAAAAATCGAAGGCTTTGTATATAAGAACGTCCAGTAGATATAGAACATATAAGCCATCTATTAAAATACATAACAATAATTGCTTACATAATTACTTGATTTCTACTTCGAACTGTGGTTGCACACAACTGGAAACGACAGAAGAGGTTAAATACTTAGGATTAATTATTGACAGGACATTATCGTGGGATAAGCATGTTATAAATTTATCTAATAAAATCAGGCAAATGATACCGGCACTTTATAAATTGGCTCTTTCAATACCATACGGTAGTCTGCGTGTATACTATAACGCTATAGTATTGTCTAGAATCATGTATGGGATATCAATTTGGGGTGAAGCAAAACGGACGATAATCAAAAAGATTAGTAGTCAGCAAAAGAAATGCCTAAACTAATAAAGATCAGGTTAACAGCAATATTAGCCGGTGGAGAGAGAAAAATGAAATGTCTCCAAGGATGTACTATTTTTATCACCGATTACTTGAATATAAGACACAACAAATATATATCAATAGCTACAATGACAAGAAGTAGGACAACGAGGAGTAATAGGGAGGTATATTTTATTCGACCGAGAGGCATAAATAGTAAGATTGATAATACTGATGAAATAGTTCTAATTAAGCTTCTGGAACGAATCCCAGAAGATATAATGCCGAAAAAAAAATAGGAACTTGGAAATTATTAATTAAGCAATGGTTGATTGATAACACTGAGTGACATTAGAGTAGATAAACTGGGAACTGGCTGTGGAATCGACCATTCCGAAATATTTGTCGAATTTTTCTTTTTGTTTTCATATATTTTAGTCTTGTTTTATTATTATTATTATTCTATTTTTAGTTTTTATAGTTTTCTCACTAATTGTAAGTATGAAAATTAATAGTATAAGTAAAGAACTTTTGTTACACATTTTTCTTGAATAAACGATGATAAGCGTGTTGGGCACCCGCAGTTGCGGGACCCACAACTTATTTCTTTAAAAAAAAAAAAAAAAAAAAAGAGAGTTCCAACAACGAATGCCAAAGAAAATCTTATTCGGGTTATAACAAAGTTCCTCTGTAAACCATTTACAATTTGTACTACCGATAGTTACATTGTTGATGTTTTTGGGACCATTTTAAGACAAAGAAAACGAAGCTAATATTTTGAAAAAAATTTTGAATGCAAATGAAAGCGGTTTGAAGAAAAATCTGATGTGCAAGGAAAATGATGTTTTTGTACTCGATCGAGGCTTTCGTGATATAAAATCACAGTTAGAAGAAGAAAAGTATCGTGTTCTCATGCCATCATAAAAAGAGAAAGGACAAAAACAATTGCCAGCGGAAAAATCTAACAGCTCCCGCTGTGTCACGATGATTCGATGGGTCGTGGAAGCTGTACATGGTGTTGCAGCTCAAAAATATAAGCTTCTCCATCATCAGTTAGATAATCGTTGCCTAGCTGAAGCTGGTCTTTACAGTAACATTGTTTGCTTCTTAATAAATGAGTTTGGAAAACGACTAGTCTCGAAGGCTTCTTCGGATGAAGAGATATTGAATTACATTATTTCAAAAGATAGTACAGAAAACAGTTTAGCTGCAGAAGTACAATCAGGAAGATGGAGCCGAAGAAATAGTTTGTTTGAAAAATTGAAGTCTTTTGATGCGCTCGATTTTCCTGAAATGACGCAAATGAATCTAGCATAGATATTTAATGGAATTTATCAATTGCAACGAGCACAATATCTTAGTTAGCTGAAATGATGGATCAGAAAGGTGAAATAGATTTAAGCTATTTCAAAGCATCAGTTGATATTCTCAAAATACAAGTCAGATCTAGGCACATGGAAAGCACATTTTATGTACATCTGCCATGTTCATTACAAACTAGATACGATTGATTGTAACGGCATTGTACGTTCTTATTGCGAATGTGCTAACGGCATGAGAACGATCGGTTGCTGCTATCACGTTGCTGCCGTTATTTATTTTTTGTCACATGCTAGATACCTGTCCAAAATTGTGAAACCTGCTGAACATCTCACAAAGAATTATGAGCGAGAGCACGTGGTTTCTATTATCGAGTAATGATGACTGATAAACGGTCCGTGGTTTTTTATTTTTGTAAAATTTTAATAAAGCATCATAGTATTAAGGTGCCTTACTTTTCCTTCTTGTTGCCTCATTCTATATTATTAAATGAAATATGTATCTAACATTACCTATAATTACTGATACTAATTGAGCTTTGGAGGTAAGAATGTGTGGTTTGAAATTAAAATTAATTTCTGACATACAAATAAACGATAAAAAGTGGTCGATCATGTACTAAATGTATAGAAATATTATAAATACACGAAGCCGTTAGGACTTATTAATGATTGTTCGATAACGTGGTTTTTATTGGTTTCGTAATACTTTAGGATGAAGCGCCTCCACGGAAACAATTTTTACCGTCTTGGTAGTATAGAATAAAGTCAGAAATGGCATTTAGAGTATCAAGTAGGTTACCAGGAAAGACTTAGGAGGCTTGAATATGGTCAAAAAACCGGAAATATGCGGTTTTTAAGGTTTTTGTGAGTACGTTCCACAACTTTTAAAAATCTGAAAAAATGTATATATATTTTTAGAGAAAAAATGCATAAAATATTATATTTTTAATGATGAATATGTATGTTTTCGTTTTCGAGCAATCGAATTTAAAAATTATTCAAACGCTATAAAAATTTGAATTTTGCGCCAAATTTTTTTTTGTGTAGAACCATTTTGTAGAGCGTAGAATTCACCACAATTTGAAGGGAAAACAAATTTCCTAGCTTGAAAACTGACCGAGATATTGTAAAAACATTAAAAACCACAAAATTGGGCCTTATGGGGCCCTATGAGGGTTTAGAGGTCTAAAAATCTAGGAATCGGCGTTTCCATTGATGCCGAACATAATGACATAACTACTTTTCCAAATGACTTGGGGGCCGATTCGACCATTTTATCCGGCTAGACCCTTTGACAACATCAGTACGTACATAATGTGGAGAGGTAAAACACGTATTTTTCCCTCCAAAATTATTATATATGTTTATATGAACTGTTAATACACCGTTCTATACGTAACATTTAGACATTGAATTCTTAGTTAAATTAATGATTGTTCTCTGTTTAATCAGATTAGCTGTCAAACGATGTCTATACATGTTTCCGTTGCATCCGTTCTAAAATAATCCGATCACACTGATTGTGTCCGGTGCGATGTGATGTAGAAAACTGAAATATCGTCTAACGTGTAATTCAAAAAACCCGCTCATGAATTTATAATTAAAAATTTTAAAAAATTATGGACCAATCCATTATTATAACGTGTTTTTTTTTAATCAAAATAAGTCCAACACCGCGTTGATTCTAACTAGTACTTTATATATTGCGAATGAACAAACGAAAATCGAAATAAGGCGAAAACGACTTACGTCTATATATAAAAACTCTATCCTTTGCACTTAGCCAAGGCGAAACAACAACAATATAGTCTTTTTTTTTTTTAGTGTTTTTAGTTTTTATAGAAGAGAATATCAGTTTTAATTGTCTACGTCAATTAATAAATGCTCCTTATAATTATGATATAAAAAAGGCTACCGGTTAAACCTGTTACACAGGATTTTTATATCATCTCCGGCGCGTAAGATATTCATTAGCATTAGCGAGGTGAAAAATTTTGTGTTTAAAACTTCAACGAACTTTTGTTTGAAACTCATATAACGCTTCATTTTTTTTTTTTTGTTTTTTTCCTACAATTTAGGATCGCTGACAGGCAAATGCCAGGTGTAAAGGGTTATGCTAAAATTCTACTTTTCACGAGAAATTTAAATACTATATAAATAAAATGGCATCTTTGCAATATAAAAGATGGTTCCAGAGGCGTGAAAGATGTTACTAGCGATTAATTCTTCAAAAAACATAGTTCTATGATTCGCAAACCTAGCACACAACGAAACAACAATTGGGCGCCGAGGAATTGGAAAAGTTCAAGGCTATGCAGAAATTGCCAATTCGCAATCTGCGTATAAATAGTTATTTTTTTTTAGCACTTTCGTTATTGCCTTTATATTCCGACAGGGTAAAATAAGCGCTGACGGAGGTTCATATTTTTTTTTTTTAAATTAATTCTGCCCCCTTTAATTATCAATTTCGCTCTCCTGCTCCATCCGATTATTATTTGTCTAAACGAACAACCTTGCTCGAAATTTTCAATGTTCGAGTACTTTCGTTTTTTCATACATAAATTTGGTAACCGATTTCGATACGTTCGGTTTCGAAATGTTAATAGTTTTTATTTTCTTTTTCAGACACCGGGGATTTGTCGGCATGCAAGAAAAAACAAAAAAAACAATCGAAAATGAAAAGAATGCAGAACATGCTGAAAAACTAAACTTTTAAAAGTTCACATTATAGCGTAAACATAATTTTAGTAAAAAAAAAACAAAAAAAAAACAGAAGAGTTAACTCCAAAAAAAAGAAAAAGAAAAACTGCGAAGAATTGCAGTTTTAATGTGAAAACGAACAATAGGAGATTATAGATGGGGCGCATGCTAGCGGACAGAGTTACACGATTAGGAAGGATTTTGCGAGGAAAAACAAATATAACAGAGCTGGCCTGAATTGCTCTATAGACGCGTACACAGTGTTAAACGTGTCGACAAACTCGCATTAATCAAATGTTTTCCGTTTCAGACCGCGGCCGTACGAAGCAAACGGAAAATGCTCAGTGAGGAGGTGCTAGAGATAGACGGCGAATTGCCGAAATGTTAAATGGCATCGGCCGGGGCCTATTTGCGACTAGGAAATGTCAAATGAGTCAATCAAGCTTCATTCGGGCCGCTGTTGAATAAATAAATAGAATTACATCCGTTCGGTTATGTTGATATCGGTGTGTTTTAGAACGGCTGCGTGGTCGCGGGTTCGTCGCACATCGGCGCATTGATAAAGAGAAGGGAAAAAATTCTACGGTTAGGCCGGAAAAGGGCCACGGCTAGTGCAGCACTCAGTTGCCGGTCAACCGAGTCAATAGGTTTCTCGCCGACGGAGGGACCTACTCGATAAATTGATTGAAGAAAATTCTCTTCAAAGAAATCGTCCCAGTTCTATCGTTAGGCGGCGAACGTGTTTGCGCATGAGCAAATCCGAATTTCGGCATGATCTGCGCGTGCGCCTACCAGTAAAATTGAGCGAATTTCAGCTGCCGTGTACGCGCGTAGCACGCGAACGAAAATAGGCTACTAAAACGAGCAGCTACGCGTAGCAATGTAACGTACGTCACAAATTTAGAATTTACCGAAAATTCTGTCCGCCACAACGATACATATTCCTATCAAATGTCGCTTAACGTGCACACCCGGGTGCCCACCGGCGGACATTTTGTAAAAATTTTTTATGACCCCCTCAATATTTTTCCAAATCTTCCCGGGGATAGCCGTGATTTGACCCTTTTTCTATCGAATCACCGATGTCAAAAAGTTTTACTTCAATTTTTAACGATGAAAATTTTAATTCTGAAAAAAACAATACGCTGGGTACATCCGGGTACCCTGGGGTTACCCCCGTATGAAAACGCATGATTTTAGTGGAATTTCATTGCTATTACATAGATATCGTGCTATTAAATTATTCATTGTACAAATAATAAATATAGATAATTATTAAATAAATAATAACAAATTATTATGCTGTAAAATTTACTTATTTATACGCGTATATATATATATATATATATATATATATATATATATATATATATATATATTGAAAAAAATAGATTATTACTTATTCCATACACTTTTTACATTTTGTTATTGTTACCGCATGTTTCTAGCATACTGCCTTTTCACGATTAGCACGACTTTTTCTAGTTTTTCTGCGTTTTTTTTATTGATTGTTTATAACTCAGATGGCACGATCTGGTCACTTTTATCCGGCCTGTTGGGTCTCGTCGGAGGTAAAACTTGCCTGTCTCTAAGATACTCTCTATGCCCAACTTGGACGAATGAATCCGCATAACTTGTCTATTTTGAGATCTATCTTCAACTAAAGTCATAATGAGTTCTTCACTCAACTATCCTATAAATAGCTTCGTTTCATAAGTTTTTTTCTTGTATCATTTTATTATTCTCGAAATAAATTACGCACAAAGCTAGACAAACTATATCAACAATACTGAAAAAAAAAGTCAGCGGCCATTAGTGCGTCGGTGACACGTGTACCGACCCAGCTGGTCCATCGAATCGGCCCAGCCTTATACTTGTAAAATAAAATTATATCCGTTCTTTTTTTTTCGCGTCGTCGGTCACTGCCTTATCTGTGTGCATCGTGGACAACAATATAGCTGTTTTACCTTTTTTTTTTTTTGTGGCACGTACGAACATAAACTTACTTTTTCATGGAATCCAAACAACGACGAAAATCCGTTATCGGGATTTTAAAGGTGCGAATGCTTGTTATTTTTTTTCAACGTGCCAACCATATGGTTAAATTCCACGAGATCAGATGTTTAGCAAGCGGCAGCGAAGTAAAAAAAGTTATTCATCGAGATATTTCTCCCAGAGCCCTCGTACATTATCGCAAGATCCTTCACGATTCTTTCACTCTGATTTACTTCGTGAACATGCCTTGTTTCTCCGTCTCTACAAAATGCCTCGTAAAGGGTAGAGGCATTCTCCGCGTCACATATTCGCCACACTTTTATCCCATATTTCGCCGGCTTGCGTGAATTTGTTCCTACCACCAAAAGGAAAAAACTGCTCGTCAATTGTCAAATTTTCGGTGGGTTTCTACATTGACGAGGGATTTTTCGGTTAATCCTAGTTCGTACACGTGGCCTGACGTTTTACCTGTACTCAACTTTATACCTAAAAATGTGCTAATTACATTTATAAATATCTAATATGAAATGCAGATGTGAACAAAAGCTTTTATTGTTGTTTAAAAATTAAAAAAAAAACAAAAAAAAACATAAAAAACCCATAGGCGGGTACACCCCCCCCCTTCCCCTCGGGTGTGTAATAACGTAAGTAAATCCGGGTGTACACATAAGGGTTAATAACGACAGCGCTCGTCATGGAGGATAGCGGTCGTGTTTTGCATGGGGGAAAACAGAGAAAAATGTGCATATGCAATTTTTAACGGTTTCGCTTAATGCGTGAAATTCCGCAAACGCTGCGTGGCTGGGGCATCGAGGGCACATCAGCTCTGTTTAAACAATTATCATCCGCTTGTGGTATCGTAAGCAAACCCGACTGAAATCGGCAGCTTTCGATATATTCCGAATTGAAGCTTCCTCTCGTTTTACCATCACGAATAACGTTGTATTTCCGCTCACGTTTAAAGATTCCGCGGCTACCTATAAGCTGTTTTGAAAACATGTTTAATTTAGGGCAACGGAGATTACTACGATTACCATGAGAGCAGAAATGGAAAAGAAAAAAAAAAGAAGTTTTCAGCTGTATGTGGAGGCCAGCTTCTAAGAGATCGCCTTCCGGCTAATAAATTCGCAATGCGATCTTTATTCTTTTTAAGTTATAAACAATTGATTTCTTGTAAGCTTTAGTACGTTGTATGGACGGGAAAACATATACCTAGAACTAAAAAATGATGAACAAAAAGCAGATATTGATTCATAATAAAAGAAAAGAGGGTAGGAAAAAATTGAAACGTCAGGACGATATCATTAGAATGCTTGAAAATAAACATTAACCGTAGCTTGGGACCGGCTTGAATGTGCTCGTTTGAGGGAGGCCTTTGCCCATTAATAGGGCTGAATAATAATTATAATTAAAAGTAATTTATACATATGACGTAAGATAGATTATTAGTAATTATTATAAATTTTCATGGCTAATAATCATATTCAGAATGAATTATTCAATTTCCGATCATCTTAATTTCAGCGAGGCTACATATTTTACACGTTACAGAATTAGGGAAAAATAATATATATAGGTAAACAAAAAAAAAAAAAAGATCGAGAGAAAAAAACGAAAAAAACGCTTTTTTTCCCTTCATCGTGATACGTTTTTAATTCTGAAATTTTTTATTTTAAAATGGAACAGAAGTTAGGTCATCATCATTATCTGCTCAACTATTCAATTGGTCGGCAACCTATTCGTACATGTTTTAGCTGTACACAGATATAGGCATAGTGTACTAGGCAATTGTTACATTCAAAACGGGAGTGGTGTACACATGTAAGATTACATTCGAAACTGATTAGTAATCGCTGGATTTATCGATATACAAGTGCAGTCTCCCGTGTGTGTCTACTGTATGCCGACCTAGTGCGCTCATATGGAATAATTATACGTGATATGGTTTTCCATTGCCTTCCATATGATTATATTAGCGGTTATTTTAATTTAATTTCTCGTAAAGGTATCGATCGTTTATCGAGCACGGGTCCGATAAATAAATCGACCTGCTAATTTGTTTAAGTGTATAGAGATTGCAATTAGTATTTATAATGTATTTACTTTTATGTATTCATCTAACGGGGAAGATTTGCATTGAGACGTGTATGCAGTTTGATCTTCAGTTATTTGTACACGATTAAATATTACGTTCTTCTTTATAACAAATAAAACTGTGTTGAAAATCTACAGGTGAGTGTTTGCCGCCACTGGCCGCTAGATGATAAAAATTTGAGATACGCGACCGATCTGGTTTCATCGTTGTTTATTATTGTCGTACTACTACTGCCCTAGTCAACGAGCATTTCTAGAGAGATCACTTGCCGCTGCTACGGTGTCTTGCTGTTACGATGAGCACATTTCGACGGTAGAAGTCGGGCTTGTTCATCTGATTATTTATTCGATTATCGTCTCTGATTTTGTTCTGATTGTATATAGAGATCGTTGCCGGTATCGACTATTCTTCCTGTTACAATTGACAATCACCCCTAACGAAAAGAAAACCGGTTAAAAGGATTTCTTAAATCTAATTTAAACGAATAAAATTCCATAAAAAAGTATAAACTGATAATATCGATGACTTTGATAAACTCAGTAGTTCTTTAAATCGAAAAATTGTCACCGGCCTTTTAGCGAAAAGAACATTAAAATGGCTTCTCGCGGCCTCATTTAGACATCGAAGGTGTGCGGAACATGAAAATCGCATTTGAGCTGATCGAGCAGTTTCATAAACCCGAATAACTGTACAAAATATATATTAAAAACTAAAAATGTTGATACTGCCGCATCATCCGCTCTCGGAAGAAACGTAAAAAGTCGTATGTCGGAGTAAAAAGGTCGCTGTTTAGAAATAATATTAAACTGTATTTAGTTAACAAAACTTCTCGACTTTGCGGAAAGTTCAAAAAATGTCAAAAAAAAAAAGAAAAAGAAGAGATATAATATTATTGTTACGGCGGGAGTATTCGAACTAACCACGGATAATTAGGAAATGTTCGTTTCAAACGGTAGGCTAATCCTTAACGGATTCTTTACGATCCGCTGGATTAATTTTATTTCGTTTTTCATCATTTTTCCAGTTTCAGTGTCATCCATCGAGATTCCTCTGGGTACTTTTTCTGATTTGTTCTGGTTTTTTTTTTTTTTTTTTTTTATACTTGGACATCCGGCCATCCGGCTACACTCGCTCGTACTAGAAAATATTAAATGAAAACGTTTCGCTAAACGTTAATACTTAATTGTAATAAAGTTCGATTTTCAAACAGTTCAGAACAGTTGTTTGCTATTCATCTGATATTGCGAAGAAACATATCGGGTAATCGCTTGAACTTTCATAACTGGTTTCTGGTAATGTATCGGACATTATTTTTTCACCGGAGGGCTATAAATAACAATGCGAAAGCGGAAGGTGATCTAAATTTATAACGAAACTTGAACACTTACCTGCAGACTCATCTCGACCAGAACGGCACTAATTTAATCAGTAGGTTGTAGTAACATTGGAAATATCTGCGCTTTTTTCTGCATTCTGAAATGCAGCCAGAGATAGAACATGATTATTTTATTTTCCTTCCTTGCGCTTGGTGAATGTTGAGTAAAAAACATAAAACGAAGCGATACTTTTTTTTTGTTTTATTTTACAAGTGCCGAGTGCAGAGAAAGTTAATGTTAAGAATCTAAGGTTTATATTTAACTGTATAAGGTGATTGGTTACTTTTTTTTAATGAATTTTTATTCAATATGTAAATCTCGAAGTCTGTATTTTCCTTGTTTTTTTTTTTTAATGACATTTTATTTCACCATTCTTAATATTTTTTCGGATAAATTAAGATGCCGCTACTACTGGTCATTGGTTAAAAATAAGAAATGTTTAAATTTCGTACGTGATGAATATCACCTTTCGGGGGTTTTTATCACTTAATTTGAATCCATATTTCCCTATGGTAAATAACATTAGTAATACTTTAAGTCCTTCTTGTTCGCCGGTCGCTTAATTCTAAAATTTCCGCGGGGATTCATACTTGCTCCGTATTCTATTGATCATTTTTCGGTTAATTTTTATCTAGTTAAGCGAAGAAAGTATATCTCTACGGAAACTAGGTTTTTTTGTTTTTTTTTTAACGTTTATTTTAACGGCAACTTGGTAAATAATCACTGTGCTTTTGTCGACTTATATCTAAATAAACTTTACAATAAACAAAAAGTATCCCACCATTCGAATATCTTATTCGATCATAAACTATACGCGGTAATGTGGTAATACTTTCGTCAGCGATGAGCTTTTAAATGGCACACTACAAGCATCGAAAAAGGTACGCGACTAATAATTAACTTTTTTCTTTTAAGCTGCTGAAAAGTATTGTACGTTATTTTACGTTAAAAAAGGAATATCGGCGGCGAAGAATTCGGAAAAGAACTATTTAACAGTAAACGGAACGAAAAAATCCGTAATTATCTCTGTAAGAAAGTAGTCTGAATAGAACGGAGGGTAGTTCGATGAAAACGATTATTTGATATTGAAACTGTGATGTTTGTGGAGCCGGAGAGGGGGTCAAACTGTATGTAGAATATTTAGCCGGGATAATTAATTATAAGTATGTTTAGAAAACAATCGGACAAATGCTGTCAACATTATAATACCGGTTAGATGCACAGCGTCAATCGTTTATACACTTCAACGCGCTAGATCATCGGCCAGAATTTTACATGGAATTATGGGAAGAGGCAAAAAGTGCGATAATTAAGAAAAAGATTTGTATTAATTTTAAGCGATCTACATAATTTTTGTATTCCGGTTGATTTTACGCGCTGTTCAACTATGTAGAAATCAAGTAGTTGAGAATATACGTTTTTTGTTCTTCTCGGTTATTCATTTGAGTTTGGACGTATTTTCAACGGTTTTTTTTTTCTTTTTTGCTTTTATATCGTCCACGTGCTGCGTGTAATTGCCGGGATTATTACAGCACATGGATCAGTGCAAGATCAGAAGTGTTTTAATAGGTTAGCCGCTCTAATATGGGGTTAGCATATCCTGGACCTGTTTTGGCTTGTTTGACAACGCAACCGACGGTAATTTAGAGGTGCCTGCTGGCAGGTAATGTTTCGGAATGTGTTCAGCAGTTGGTGAAATGGGGAGAATTGCATATGGAACAGGCAGAGGGAGGAGATGTTCGGCCCAGCAAATAGTTGTGGGATATTGCTGTGTGCCCTGTGCGGAGTATCTAGTCAGTGCTGCAAACTTTATGCGGGACAGGACATGGATATCGGTGGCCACCAAGGCTCAGAGTGCTCACCTTGATGGCATGATGGGTGAGCCGACCACATAGTTTTCCATGTCTCTGACTTAAATTGCCGAAAAAAGAGCGGTCCCAGCTGAGGAAGAGGGGCGCCTTCGGGCATTGGACTATATAAATTCACACGCTCGTTCACCCGGCACGCCGCCATGACCCGGGACCCACAAGAACGTTACCTGTGAGCCAGCCGAAAAAGCACGTTAATGATGCGCTTTATTTCTCGAGACAGTGTGTGTAAAATTTGTGGTGTCTGGAGTGTCCTGACCGATTGCAAGGAATCTGTGATTAGAAATGCATTTCGGCGTTGGAGGTAAGACTGCAGATATTCCTTCAAGCAGAAGAAAATACCATACAACTCCCCCTCCAATACTGAGCAGAAGTCGTTGAGCCAAACCGCATGAACGATTCCCTCCACTTCGTAGGCACAAGCTACCGGCGAGGACCGCTTGAGGGGGTTTGCTTTGGCACCATCTGTGTACAGCCGACTGTAGCCGGGGAAAAGCTGCATTTTTTCCGCAACGTACTGGGACGGCAGTGTGACATCCTGGTAAGTCCGCAACAATCGGAGTATCCTCCCACGGGAGTTCAACATACTGATGTGCAAGGTCAGAGTTCCAGTTAATTACTCTTTCCTTAAGGAGGGATAGTACATTAGGGAGGGGATCGTTTGGAAAGGACGTTAGTGTGATTTCTGAATTATCGCTGCGGTGTAACTTAGCTTGGTATCGGTAAGATAACTCTCTGAATTCATAGGAGTTTCGGTACTTTCAACTTTAACTTCTTTTTCAGAATATTTGTTCAAATTAGATTTGCTTGGAGTTTTCGAAAGATCTTACAAACTACACTGAAAGCTTCAGAAAATTTGAAAAAATCTTCCATTTCTTCAACAATACCCGAGGAAGAGTGAGTACCACCACACAATATTGCCTGACAACGCAGTACTTTAATTTGCAGTATTTCAACCGCTGTCTTAAGATTTACTCTTATGATGCTATAGTACTGCCTAGAATCGCATACGGAATATCATTATGGGGGAAAGCAGAAAGTGCAGTAATCAAAAAAACGATAAGCAATCAGCATTAAAAAAACTGCTCTACTACTATTACCGGCTTCGTTTGAATATAAGACTAAAAATATACTAATTCCGTCGACGGAGAACTGTAAGGTAACTAGGAATCAAAGGCAACTTTATTACCTACGACCGAAAGGGAAAAATAGTAAGACAGATAACACTAATGAAATGGTCTTAATTAAATTGCTGGAGCGAATTCTTGGAGATATAATGAATATAGAGAAATAGGTCTTTGGAAATTACAAATTAAACAATAGTCGATAGACAATATAAATGGGAGATATTTAAGGCAGTGCTAAATTTGAATATGGCCTGTTGGTTGGGAATCGATCATATATAATACATATATATATATACATATATGTGTATATATATAATCAAGAGGATGCTCGGCGATTGTATTAAGAAGTTTTTCCTGTTGTTTTTTTTTTTTTTTACGTCTTTTGATTATTATTTTAATTAATTCTTACGTAATGTTGTATTTTTTTTTTTTTTTTTACCCCCCTTGGGTTTGCTACCAAAGGACATTAGCTCAGCAAAAAGGAATAGATACATGGAATAGAATATGCTGTAACTTTATATAATAATAAATGATGATAAGAGTGTTGGGAACCCTTACACGGGCAGTATGCCTTGTCGCAACTTATTGTAGAATAGGAAAGAAAGAAAAAAAGGACATAATGAAATTTCGAAGTTTGGACTATTTTCTTTGATGCCCGATATTAAGATGGAGAACACTTGGTGAGGAGAATTTTTTATTTGCAGCATGATTCGAGTGCAGAATTTTGTGGCCAATGCTATTACGTTTAAATTTCACGCGTCCGACAGCGATATCGGCCGTACGTAAAAGATATCTACTGGTTGGAGAATGGAACGCGTACAAGTTGCTATTGTTAGTTTCACGAATGTAGTTGAATTTGTTATAGTTAACGGTTTTTCGTAGCCTCCGTCGAAATATTCGTAAAACACTTAGGAAAATTAACGAATTCGTTAAAAAATTTCGTGAATAAAAGTATGCGTAAGATAATAGACCAAAAACAAACAAGAATAATTTCTTTATTATATCTTCCGAATTTAAAGTGAATACTTTAAAAGAAGGAGGGGTAAACTCAGCGGCATTTGTCGTATTACCGTAACGGAATCAATTGTGTAAAAACTTGTAGTAATGTCGAAGATATCTGTACTGAAATTATTCGGCGAAAAAAAGTCAAATAGGAATTCTGAGAAATTTTAATAGCCGAACTTGTACGATTCGAATTACGGTGATTTATACAGTTTTCAACTATTAAAAATTCATATTCTTCTCAGCGAGCACCGGGGTTTGAATAATTGAAAACATTTTACATATTATGTGTAACTGGCTGCGAAGAAATTATGGGCAAAAAGTAAATTTATTTTGCACCTTTTACTGCAAAAGAGTCCTTCTCCAATTTGATTCAAAATCCGGCGATCGAAAAGTTTAACGTCATCGAGGAATATTTTGAAATAGGTCAGAAAATTAGTTTCTAACGCAGTTCATCTATTCACGCGCAAAATGTGCTTTTTTTTTTCACCGGGAACGCCAGTGATTCCAGAATCTAGGGATAATGTTAAAAATGAGAATTATATTTTAATATAAAAAAAAAAAAATAGATACGATTGTGTTTTTTGATATGGTAAAAACACAACACATACCTGAAACAAAATTAGTATAAATGTCGCCCTGATAAATTTCTTTTTGGTTTCCTTCCTGAAGCAGATGTAATTTTCTATCGCTAGATTAGAATCGTGAAAAGTTTACTTCAATAATAGGCAATATGAAAAAGTTCAGTGCCGATGTTGCTGTGTTTCGGCGACCAAGTAAATATAACGATTAATTTCGAGAACAACGAATATTGAGAGACACACACAGACGCGCACATACTATGGAAAATTCAAGTTTCAAAAAACTTTGTGAATTTCCACTATTACTCAAGCAAAATATATTAATACAAACAAAGTAATAATTGTAAAAGTCGCAATAGCGATCGTCTCAATGCGCATGCACATACATTTTTTTTAAATAAACACTGCGTGATAATGTTGCTTTAACTTGTCGCTTCCCAATCAGTCAGTTTTTAACGTTTGCTGCTGAGTTCTTTTGTGGACCGTAACATTTACAGAGGATTACTAGAAAAAAAAAAAAACCAAAAACCGAACGATTGAGATTACAAAGTCGAGATTGTTATACCAGTCGTTTTTATTTCAAAAACGCGAAGTGATAATTTTTGATTTTGAAAGATATTTCGCGTTTTCGTTTTGTAATTAGTAAATGTGTATACTTGAAAGCTACGCCGATTTTTGAACTTTGTACTAAGAAAGTTTAACTACGGCACACAGTAGCCGATCATAAATATATTTTAGTTTCGAGCTATGTGCACGGTCCCGTTTATATCATTTTGAAATATAGCTTGATATGTGTTATTTTGTCCTTTATTATTATCACCTTTTTCGTTAATGTTATCAAAAAATAATAATAATAATAAACCCTCAGGGGCTCACAACTTGTGAGTATGGGTATGGCGCACCCGAGGTACCCTAGCTGTTCCTCACCCTGTTTCGCTAGTCTATAACTAGTCTTTGGATGAGGCACCTTTCTCTTCATCTTTTCCGGTCTCCCTTGACTAACTCTTATATTTTTTCTGACCCTGATGCTATTAGTGTAAGCGAGGGCTAAGGGTTTTCTTTTCCGTCTATCTACATCCTTCTTCTCTAAAAATCCTTAAGCCAAGTTATAACGCGACCCGTGACGATGGCTACATGGCACTCGCTAACGGAGCCTCTGGGATACCCCCCTCCCCCCGACTATATAGGATTACCATGGCATGGAGCTCTACCATGGCGGACATACTTTCTTTCAATTCTCGTGGGAATTATGATGAATACAATATATAATAATAACTTTATAAGAAATACCAGAAGTCGCCTTAATCAAGCTCGACCTCAAAATATTCAAGATAATCGAAATACGGAAAATATAAATCAACCTGTTGAGGATGCTTTGCTCACAAGTCAGTCAGCAACCACTAAAACAGGAAAACTACGACAGCGAACGGCATGGACGAAAGAGATGAATAATCACGTCATACGGGGTGCTACTACACCATCACCAAACTTGAATCAATACCATTAAATAGACCTCAATTTCTAAAGATATTCCTGGAAAAATACCCAGAATATAAAAATATATCCGAACAACGATTAGCAGACTAGAAAAGATTTATAATAAATAACAACCGATTAACAACCCTCGACTATTAAAAACAACGGAAACAATCAGTGGAGATATAGGAATGGAATTTGGATTAAATAAGTGTAAAAGTGTGCATATACAAAAAGGAAAATGCAAGAATAACTTAAAAAGTGAGACACTTAACGATAGAATACTCCATACCTTAAACCCAAAGGAAACATATAAATACCTAGGAATTCAACAAAACACAAAGATAGATCATACAAATATAACATATCAGCTGAAAAACAAATTCAAAATGAGATTAAAAGCTATTCTTAGATCATCTCTTAATTCAAAAAATATGTTCAAGGCTATAAACACATATGCAGTACCGATACTCTCATACTCATTCGGAATAATCAAATTGTCACACACAGAGCTCGAAGAGCTTAATAGGTCAATCCGATCAGAACTCACCAAACACAGGTTTCTACACCCTAATTTATGTATCGAAAAAATAAGTTTGCCAAGAAAACAAGGAGGAAGAGGCCTCCTAGATGTATCATCTCTCCACCAAAGTCAAATAGAAGGGCTTAGAAACTATTTCCATTCAAATGAACACCCATTACATAAAGTAATAATAAAGGCAGATCGAGACCACACACCGCTCAACCTATCAAAAAAAGAAGAGCTACAGAGTAGAAATATTATTAATGAGAAAAAAGAAAAATGGTCTGATAAAATGCTATATGGACGACATATATCAATATAATGAACAGCAAAAATATCAATAAAGAGTCAACATATGACTGGTTAAAAAAAGGTGAATTATTTCCCGAAACTGAAGGTTTCTTATTAGGTATTCAAGATCAAGTGATATCAATGAAAAATTACAAAAAACATATAATAAAAGATCAAGATACAACGAATGATTTGTGCCGTAAATGCTATCAAGCCCGTGAAACAATTGAACATGTTACAGGAAGATGTAAATTACTTGCAGGAACGGAATACACAGAAAGGCATAACAACATGGCGAAAGTAATACACCAAGAAATAGCACACAAATATGGAATAATAAAAAACAAGAAAGCACCATACTATCAGTATAAACCAGAATCAGTGCTGGAAAACGAAACTGTAAAAATTATACTGAGATAGAAATATTCTAACAGATCATAAAATAGATGCTAATAGACCTGATATTTCCTTGATTCACAAACCATCAAAGAATACATTTTTAATAGACACATATCTGCCCCTAATGACAGTAATATTAGCTAGAAACATGAAAAAACAAGTAAATACAGTAGCTTAGCCACTGAAATAAAAAAGATATGGAAACAAAAGAAGGTCATAGTAATACCACTTATAATGTCAGTAACCGGAATTACACCAAACACATTAATGGAAGGTTTTAAAACATTACAAATTCCAGGATATATACATAATAACATACAGAAAGCAGTCATATTAAGTACCTGTAACATAGTGAGGAAGTTTTTAAACCATTAAAATATTCAATTCAATTCAATTTATTATTATTATTATTATTAATGGAATTCACAAATGCGCTACAAAGCGCTAGTAGTGGTTATACAAAATCAAATACAGTTTTAATGTATACATTCTTCTTCTATGTCGTTGTCTGTGTTCAGACGTCGTGACCAATCATGAACATATTTCAACAATTTTTCTCCATTTCTCTCGATTTTGAGCTGCTTCCACCAGCTGTTGTGTTGATAGGCCTGTTATGTTTCTAATATAATCAATGAACCTGGTCGGAGGTCGTCCTCTATTCCTTTTATCTTCTATTATTCCCTGTATGACCATTTTTTCCAATCCTTCTCGGCGCATCACATGGCGAAGAATCTCAGGGCCCGCCTAGTATTGTGACTTGATATAATCCGTCACAAATTATAGTAACCGGGATATAGTAAACCCGAGAAAATAATGAATAATAATAGTAGTAGTAATAATAATAATAATAATAATTATAATAATAATAATAATAATAATAATAATAATAAAATGAAAAAAAAACAAAACACGTCCGGTGCTTCGATAGATTTTCGCTATTCATTTATATTAATATGCTCTCGGATTAGGTTGAAAGCTTTTTATTTTTATTTGTTTGTTTGGCGAACGGTAATTAATATAGCGAGATTAGCCCTAAAAAACACGCTCGTCAGCTATGAAGCTGTTAATAGCGCTTAAATTAATAGGTTAATCAATTTATAGCGCGTGGGAAACGGTCGGCGAGAAATGGAAAAAGATTTGCCCGGCATTTTCGAGATAGTGACATTTTAAATTGCTTCTGGTAGCGCTCGGCCGTTGAGTAGATGGCGACCGACGATGGTGCAGCAGCAGCAGCAGCAGCAGCAGCGGGAGCAGCAGCAGGCCGCCGGAGGCACTGCGGCAGCGATAGATGCGTTCAGAAAATTATTACCGTTGGAGTGTGTTGTTGCGAGCGTTTTTTCTTAATTTTCTCTTCTCGTTGTTCGTTCTAGTCGCTTGCTGCCTTCTTTTCATTCTAATTCGTTACTTTTCTTCGTTACTTTTGAACCTTTTTTTATTTTCGATTTCGTTTATTCATTTTTTTCATTTCTCAGCAACGGAACGTATTCCAGTTGTATCATTCGCTCTGTTTAGAAACGCGTGAAAATTTCCGGATAAAATTTTAAATCGTACACGGTGATCGATTAGAGTTGCCGAAGAGAAATATATTCGCCGTATTCGACTTTTAAACTGGTAAGCGCTTATTTTTAGCTGGTTAATAAAGCTAATTAATTACGCATAATTAATAGAAGAAAAATTAACAGACTCTAAACGTCCAACCTTAAAATTCTGATGTTTATTATTAGTCGAGTGTAACGTATTTTCGTTACAACTGAGAATTCTACATCGGCGCTATACACTTGATGATGATTGCTCTGATTATATTTAAAGCGAATCCCTTTGATGTATAACTTTAATGTATATATATATATATATATATATATATATATATATATATTCGATAATCGCAAGCTGTTGTGCCTGGTTAGTTTGAAAAATATCGTGCTAATGAGAACGTCAACAATTTAGAAATATAATAATGGCCAAGCAGCTTCCGAACTGAAGTAAACTGACCAATTTACATCGAAGTGTATGTGGAATTCGGGTTTTCATACGTGTTCAAAATTTACGAAGGTGAAATAAAGCGACGCATTACCGTTACAAAATGAACTTAAAATCGGATCCGTTGCTTTATTTTCTTTCGGAAAGCCCTTAAGTGTTTAAATTATACAAATCCTTAAATGCTTAAATTATAACATCCTTAAAAGTATGAAATTTTTCAAATTTTTCCTTCCGGTTTGCGATAGTTTCTTTTTTTTTCCCCTTTTTCAATTGCAAGCACCGATGTTGAATAACAATTAAAAAAGTATCTCTACCTAAGTATACAATACAAATGAATTTCGTTTAGGCATGGTGTGTTTTTTATGCAGAAATATTCCCAAATTGATTTGAAGAAGATGTAAATGATACCGTCGACGTATACTCTGTATTTGAACAACGTTGTTTGTTTTTTTTTTTGTTTTTTTCCCCCTCTAGTAACGTTTATTTGTCTATTCCCCTAGGTTTTTTTCTTTTTATCATCGCAGTTGATCATCACTGCTAAATACTGTATTAACACTTGTAATTATCATTGTCACCTCGCACAGTGGATAGAAAGCAGAACACTACAGCATAGCGTTTCTAAAGTAATCGAATGTATACAAGTTTTAAAAATCCAATACATTTTTACGAATATTCCATTACTTAAGGGATATAGAAAATGGATTTGTGATAAAACAGGAGATAATAAAATAAAAAATAGCAGTGGCCTGACCATAGAACGAGCGGAACAGATCAGAGGTGAACAACAAGATACACTGGTAGTATCCTCGCGAGGAGCTAAAATTATCACGGAAATGACCGCATTTGCGGTGAAATTACGAATAATACCGGGGGAGTGATTAGAATTGCCCATGATGACGAGGAATAGTAAACGAACGGCCGGCAGTCTGATATATTGTTGATCGTCTGATAAATAAATATAAATAAATTAAATATTTCGTGTTTTCCGCCATCCTCCAACGGTTGTCCCCTATATAATATCGCCGTCTCCTTTTTTTTTGTTGTCCATTTCTTTCTTGGTAGCGCGTATGTACGTTTTGTTGTTACCTCACTTTTTTTTTTTGGCGGCCAAGTCTTGATTTATTGTCATGCGATCATCAGTTAATTGTGATCGTCATCATTTGCTTGCGAATGATATGTGCGTCGATATGTGCACGGTGTTTTTATATTAATTGCGACGAAAAAAAAGATTAATGAGAATTTTCCTACACCTTCGCTATAAAATATAAAGAAAAAAAAGGGAATATGCAGGTAGAAATAATGGAAGGATTGAACGAAATTTTAGTTCGTTCAGAATAGCCGAACACTTTGAATGTCCGTTCACTGTTGAACGTATGATCACTGTTGACACGGAGTATGCTAATGAGAGCGACTTGATTAGCCGTTAAACGTAGCACGCTCGCGAAAGGTGCCAACTTTCTATCGGAATATTTCAGTATACCGTTTAACCGAATGTTTTTGATAATCTTGATCAGCTGATGAACGTTGCCGGGAATCATTGTTCGCGTATACTTTTTAAAGGCTACGCTTTTTCCCGCACTCGGCTGATCGGATTCGAACGATTACTAAAGTCGCTCATTGCGCACGCTAATCGTTAAAATTACAATGAGGAATTTGCTAAATAAAAGTAGGACAGCCAGAGGAGTCGTGGTATTTTTTTTGGTTATTCTCAGCCATCAGATGGTATGCGAGTGATTTGTAACCAGTTTTATTCAGCTTTAACGGTGATCTAGATGTGATTCATTACAATTTTTGTGGTACGATAAAAAACTGTTTGCAACTTTTGCGCGGCTTACATCAGACAGTGAAATGCAAAGCGAACCGCCGCTGGTTTCCTATCGGCAATCGTTTTTAATTTTTTCGCTCTTTCATATTATTCGGATGTACACGTATTTTTTATTGTTCCGTAATGGTTAGTGTAAAATATGTGCCGTTGTAGCCACACTTTTGGGGGTCGTTTGTTAAATCGACTCGTCACAGCGACCTCGTTTTAGATTCTATACGGTTTCGGAGTTATTGAATTTTATCTGTTTTTTTTTTTTTTTTCATATTTTTCAAATGGTTCTATCTCTAGTAGCATCTATTATTCGTATACGAGGGGAAGTCCTAAAAATTAAAGATAAATACGCTCATTATTATAATGCTGCGAATTTGTTTTTCCTTTATTTATTCCAAAATTACTCGTGTAGTACGGAGTTTATCAGCGCGTCTCACTAACACATAAGAATCACGTTTGTGCACGGTGGAGGTGGAACAAAATAGCGGCTAGTCTAAAACGGTTTCCGAAATGTTCGACAGAAAATTCGATCGGCTAGTTTACCCGTTTTAGTTCAGTCCAGGACCAGTTGATTTACGGCGAAACGATAGTGACATTTACAAATACATTTTCAATAAGCCGCGAGTAATAAGTTATTAATTCGGAGTAGATTTTCGGAATAGCTACGACATGACGTTGAATCTCGGTTTTCAACCCTTCCAAGTCTCGAAGTTTGGTTTTGTGTACTTTTGATTTTAAATCCCCCCGCAGAAAAAAAACACAGACAGAAAGGTCCGGCGAGCGAGATGGTCAGACAATCTGTACACTTCTCGAAATTAAACGGTTACTAAACATTTGTTTGTTTCCCTTGTCGTATGACACGACGCGCCGTCTTGCTGGAACCAGCTACATGTTAAACTTCTCGCCTTGACAGTTCGGGTCGCACAAATTCATTTAACAGCTGATTGGAACGTTTGCCGTGAATTTTACCGACGAAAAAATATGGGCCGATGACACCCCACGCTGCAACTTCTATCCAAGCCGTAACCTTGGGTCGATGGAGGAGCTTTTCGTGAACAATAGTTTCTTGGAAGTTTTTGTCCCATGCTGGTAAAGTTTTTGTTGGTGAACACGGGTTTTTTTTACCACTAAACGTAAAACGTTTCTGGAAATCGCGAGCTGTAAGAGTGTACGAATCATTATTACAAAATAATTGCTCGACGGCATATGCACACTGTTCGACAGACTGATCGTCGCCCATGGTGGTTCTTTAT
Source organism: Icerya purchasi (assembly GCA_039619475.1). Taxonomy (NCBI): domain Eukaryota; kingdom Metazoa; phylum Arthropoda; class Insecta; order Hemiptera; family Monophlebidae; genus Icerya; species Icerya purchasi. The sequence continues at coordinate 181,194,892 of CM077116.1, read as the reverse complement.
GGTATTGAAAAAAATATTCTTTCTTCTTCTTTCCAGCGCAATCGAGCTCGTTTTCCTAACTCACATACAGGTGGCGCTATTACGTTTTCAAATACGATCCGTTTCTCTATCGTACCCTATATATGTATATATAGGAGGTCACGGGTTCGAGACTTGTCTCGTCCCGCATCCAAGTCGCTTCTAAATTGACCCAAATAATTGGGTACCAGAGAAATCTGGGAAAGTAAAGGCGGCTGAGAGAAAGGAACTGAACCCCCTACTCTCATTAGTGCCGTTGGGCTTAGTACATTGTGAACCTTAACTTCACAATCCCAGCGCCCTCTCAAGGGTATGGAACTCACTTTACTTTTATATATATATATATATATATATATATATGTATGTATATATAAATGTATATACATATTAATTACAACGTAATTCTTAGGCTACCCCCATTAGAAAAAATGTCCCAATTCTATGTAACGTTTGTTATATTTTATAGGATTTTTTTATTGTTGTTTAAAAAATTTCACTGTAATGAAATATGTAACGAAAAATGTAACGAAAAAATGTCTTAATTTTATATAATGAAAGCTAAATGTTAAAATAGGATTTTTTTGGTTATGTTATTTTTTTTGTGTTGATGCTAGTAAGAATTACGTTGTAAATTTTGATCATTTTATACAAAGTATAGAAGAGAAAGAGGCATAAATGAAAGCAAGAGGGGTCAAGGGGCACAGCCCCTTTCGAGGTCAAAATGGACTAGTTATGTATATGTATATATAAACTTTTACAAATAAAACAGTTACATGCCCTAAATTGGAAATACGTAATTTCGAAATTGAACGGATAGATACGATATCATGCGTTTTCTGGTATGCCACTTCGATCGTCGTCTCACATGATGCTTTTTCGATGCGTAAACATTTATCTATCTATCTGCATGGTTCAGTCCTAAAACTGGTTTCCATCCATGATGATTCTTCTTCCGTATTCCCGGCTTTCCGCAGCCCTCTTTAAATCCGTGTAGCTGTTCAGCCCTGTATCTTTTAGTAATATCGCGACAAACGAATTTCGTGGCCTTCCGCGTCCTCGTCTACCAGGTATTTTTCCTTCCAGTGCATATAAAAAGATAATCATGTGCTCTAAAATGTTATCTCCCGTAGTAGGCCATAAGTCAACATTAAACTTAAAAGTAAAAGTACCTACTTACCTGATAATTGTAGCGGCCGTTGTGGAAGTATGGCGTGAAACTTTACAGCAATATAAGTAAGAGCAACTTTACACAGATTCAAATGTAGCAGGTTATCATCCTGCGAACTAGCACGATAGTGCTAAAATCTAAACCGAATTCTTCATAATGACTTGGCTATCCGCTTTACTAAAGTAGTCCATCGATATCGTAAATTTTTTGAAAAATTAAATCTAAATGCAAATTCTAAAATTAATGGCAAGCTTATGAAAACACCCTTTCAGATAACCTCTCAGGAGAAAATTAAAAGGAAGATAAAGGCTTCTCCATTACTCAAATGGTACTCTTTTTCTATTGACATCTTTATGTTTTTCATTGCGTTCTGTAACGTCTAACTGCAATCAGGACGACTGGCTCCCACTGGCAATGACTTCAGTGTGTATGTTGCCGCGGTGTCCGAACCTCGAGGTCTAAAAATACTGACTAAACATCTTCACGCTATCTGTACTGCTTGATACGATGTTAAAGTCTTTTTCCAGTAAATCCTAAATCGGGTTTCTATAGTAGTAAAGTTTTGAATTTATTATTATGGTGTTTGACTCATCATTAAGGAAGAATGTTTTGAACCAGGTATTGAAATAAACGGGGCAAAACGACTAAAGTCGTAGTATAACTAATAATATCAACGCGGTACCAACAATAATATAATAAAAATCAGTAACAATCTAATTGAGCGAGTTAATCATTTGAAATATCTTGACTGTAATTTATGGAATTAAGTGGAAATTGGAGTGCGAAATTAAAAGAAGAATAGTCGGCTTTCATGAAAATGAAAACCATGCTTATAAATAAACCATCCTCATTAAAATAGAGTGATATATAGTTCCTTATGCGAAAAAATGGAAACCATGGACTGTTAGTAAATCAGTGGAGAAACAGTTAAGAGCTTTTGAAGTGTGGTTATGTGAACCCGGAAAATGAAGATACGGAGAATCAAAATTCAGAAATATTAAAGAAATTGAATAACGTGATAGTATTTATAAAAATAATTCAGAAGCCAAAAAAAAGAAATAAAAAATACGCATTACTGAAAATTTAAATAAAAATATATACGGAAAAGAGAAAAACTTGGATAGTTGAAATTACGAAATGAGCGGAAATTAACATTGTGGAGCATTTACGCATGCCAGTTGACGAGGAAGTATAGTTATTCAGAAAAAAATATGGGTTATTGCTGATAGCTGTGCAGGACTCGCTGCCATTGAGAACTACACTGTCGGCAGCTTACTTGATTTCTGTCCTTTTATTGCCAGGAACAGCAATGTGTCCATGAATTAGGATCGATTTAATATTTTCCGATCGAACTGAGATACATAGCTCTTTTTCATTAGGCTGAAGAATTTCAAGGGTTGGGAGATAAAAAAAAAGTTTCACTCAAGGAAACCCATATAAATAAGAGTCACTCTAACATGTGTATTTCGAAAAGAAAAGTGGTGGTGGGCAAATCTCCAGTCTATAGAGATGGAAGGATGCGAACGTTTCAAGTCAAATCAACAGTAGGATTTTTTTTATTGTCTTCTCACGCAATAGTCAGTTCCATCACCTCTTGATATACTTTTTCGTTTAACAGAGAACCGTACAGCTATTTGAATATTCTATAAGCAACGGTTCATTCGCACGTGATATTTCTAACAACAGGAGAAGACAATTTTTTTATAGAAAGAAACTAGAAGTCGGTACATCCCCTTCTTATTAATTTTCTTGCGGCATTACTCAGATTGTGTACATTACGTTGATGTTTGAGTTCTGTTGGATCTTTAATGTAAAGTCATTGTATGTAGCATTCTATTTACAATTTGCATTTTCAATCATCACTTCTAGGACAGTCGGAAATTCCTATGACACTTTCGCTTAGCGCTGACCAGTAAGTTCAATCCTTAGCAATCTCCTATTTGTTTCCACCCTTACCTGTATTCAAACGCATCCAAGTACTCATGGAATCGGACCGATGAATCCTCGTACCGTTGATGTTTATTTCCGGGCACGAAGTGAATCTAACTTTTACTCAAAGTTTTTCTCTTCGTCGAAAAGAGCGCGTCAATCGCGGTCTATTAATTATAGTCTGCGAGCGTAATTTATTCGCACAAGTTTGGATACTGCTACACTAGCGTACGTGTTATTTGCACTGCGCGATAGTTACGTCGAGTTGTTAAGGAAAGCAGCGACGTGTCGAAAAACGAGCGGTAGAACCCTCCGATTAAGATTCTTGAAAATACTTCCAACATCATTTAAAACGGTAGCAATATTGCTTTAAATATATTTGGCTAAATAAAATTCCAATATAAAATATAATAATTATGGAGGTATTAAAATTATTTGCATACCAATGTACATTCTTCTAATTCGGTATGCATATAAACATTCCGGATAAGCATTAATAATCTGCTCACTCCACAATAGTCAGTGCTGAGTGCGAAACATATTCGATTCGAAGGGACATGTCGGCGATACTATTAAATACGAGAGCGATCGAAGAGAAGGAGTTAGAAGTTTCGTTATTTTGCAAGTCGAGTATTGTGATCTGTGTATAAGATTTTTAAAAATAAGATGCTGTAATAGATATAAGCCGGTTTGCTTTACTTTACACGAAAATATGCAGGAATGAAGCGGAAAATTATTTTGTTCCGAGTATTGCTAGGAAAACTATCGATCAATGCTTGGCTCGAAAATCAAATCGATAGTTTGAAATTATTCCGCTGTGAGTTAATCGGGAATAAATTTTTCTAAAATTTTAAGTAGTGGAAAAACACCGCTTGCAGGTGTTTCTGCAATGAAAAAATTGTTGTTCTAAAAGTTATTTCGTCAAATTTCGAGAAATGTTATAAAACTTATTTAATTATGCACAAAAGGGCTTCTTTATCAGACTTGGTCTACGATCGATCACTGTTTCCTAATCTTTATGTGGTACTCCATTATCGCAAAAAATTTGTAATCAACTCTTTTTGTATGTGTAATGAGTCAATTCTTCGCAGCGCAATTAATTTAGATTAGATGGCGATGCTTCAATTCAGTTGCAATTGGCGTATTCAAAAAACTATCACCGTACTTAATCGATAATTAATGAGCTCAAATAAAAGAAGGATTGGATAATTTTTTAAAAGATTGCAAGGAAAAATTTAACATTATCCGGCGCAGTCGATTAAAAAAGTAATAAAATACTGCCTACATTTTAATTTAAATAAACCCCCCTTCACTGCATACTAGCGTAAGCGGTTGAACTGCCTGTAAATTTACACTTACGCCTACAGTATATTGGAGACAAATTTTTCATTAAAACCAGGAACAAAGATTACATTCCATATTGAAAAAAATTCAAAAGTTAAAAAATAACAGATGATGAGCTAAATAATATTCAGTTTGATAGGGTAATCAACTCTCCAGTTTAAGGTTATTAAATAATTATACACTGACGGATCACTAAACAGGATCAAAGGAAAAATATTCGGTAGCTTTTTATTATGTGAACAAAGGTATATCTAAAATTTATCCGTTACCGTGGCCAGGCTCTCTTACATGATGCAGTGTGGAGTTGTACGCAATTTATACAGCTATTAGGTTCATCAGGAGGAAAAAGAACAAAAACTTTTTAATTCTAATGGACTCTTGAATCTTGAGAGAGTCAACTTTGAGAAAATGTACAATGTAGAAGTTAAAATTAGAAAATTAATCACTGAACTAAAAGAACCGAGCGCCTCTTTTACCTGGAATGAAGACTTTCGAAATATTAGTCAAGACAGAAGGGAAAAGCAAATTATTTATTAACAAAAACTATCAGTCAGAGCGTTTGATTAAGAGTGGGTCACGCTTAGCTGGAATGAGTTTAGTAGATAATCATGTCCAAAATGCGATATGAAGGGAGCTATAGAACACATTATGCGGCAATGTGATGACTACAAAATATACATATATATGTACATATTAATTACAACGTAATTTTTAGGCCGGCCCCTATTAAATTTTGTAATGTCCTAATTTGATGTAACGAAAGTTAAATGTTAGGATAGGATTTTTGTGATTATGTTATTTTTTTTGTGTCGATGTCGGTAAGAATGACGTTGTAAATTGGTCCATATGAATATAATAACATAATCACAAAATCCTATAAAATATAACAACCGTTGCATAAAATTGGGACATTTTTTCTAATGGGGGGTAGCCTAAGAATTACATTGTAATTAATATATATATGTATATATATATATATATATATATATATATAGAGAGAGAGAGAGAGAGAGAGAGAGGAATTTTTGTTAGTAATGTCTTATTATTAGATACTGTTCCGATTATAATCTCATCCATGTTGCGTTGAATGTAAAAATTTATATGATTAATAAGATAAGAAACAATACACAACTGACCGAAATTATTATTTATAAAATATTATAACACTAACATGTTTTGTAGTGAGCAACTACAAAACATGTTGCTATTATATTTCATAAATAATAATTTCTGTAAGTTGTATCGTTTCTTATTTTATTATACATGAACACAGATATCGTTTCGATGCTTAATAATCATTTATATGATTATTTAAGATATTTTAATGTAGAGCTGTAATTGATAGGAGAGATACAGGTAAATGGGTAGACTAACCAAGAGGCGAAGGCTCGCGCACCCCCAAAGAAAAGAGAAAAATAAACAAAATCAGAGAAAGTTAAATTATAAAGCGGAAGCAAAGATTGAATACTTTACAAAGGCCTGATTATTTTAAGTTTGTATTAAGAGTTCATTAAAGATTTTGGTGAAGTGTCAGATATTTCGTCTGCCACGTTTATATTACCAACTCTGATAGTGCATTATAGATTGTGTCAGCGTAAAAGAAATATTAGAATGAGTAGGGGTTAGATTTAATTTAACGTGTGTCTACGAAATCGGCGGGAAATGCGGAAAGAAAGAAAAAAACGGATTGCTTTGAAAACAAAAATTTCACGCAGAATTGTGTTTGCAACCAAGCGCGAAGTACGCTAGTCGGTCATTATATAGAATTTGAAAAATCGACAAAAGAAGGCCGATTTCGAATTCAATATAAAAACTGATATAAATTGAGGGAAAAAAAAGGTATTTATAGTCAAGGTTCACTACGAAGCTGGGGCTTATCAGGCAACTCTGTGTTCGCCGCTAAAACGAATAATCGTCAACTCGTCTAACTGCCGACACCACGTTTACCCTTTTCTTTTCTTTGCATCCATACGTAAATTTCTCTCATCCATCGGGACGTTCTTACTTTCTATCAGTAGTTTCAATTTGTTGTACACGTTGACCGTAAGTCTACCTGGTAAACATATGTTCTGTTATGTTTCGCTTCCAGTTTCATCTCAAGTTTCCTAGTTCAGTACAAAAAAGTCGATAGTGAAACCTCGTCGCTTTTCACTCCTTTTTTACTGTAACACTTCTCGGTAAGGTTTTTAGACTCCCTTTGGCCATTCTCTGCTGCCTTCCTCCGGATTTCGCTTTTCCCTGATTTCCTCCCATACACGGTCCTCTCAATTTCCCGATGATGTAGTTATTTGCGACGACGATCATGTGTTAATTCAGTGCTCATCTCTTTCTGTGGAGTACTCTGCTTCATATTCCTATTTGCTGAGGCTTTGGCTTCCTATTCCTTATTTCATGCTTCTTGTATCATCCTGTCTTTCCTTATCCAAATTAATTATTCCCGCTATTTGTTCCTTTTTATCGAATATTTCTGATCGGATTAAAATATAACCGACTTCTTCCCTTTCTATTTGTTTCTGCATGAAGATCCTTGGTTGCCGAGCCCATAAAAAAAAAAAAAAAAAAAAAAAGACTCCTAACGGAGACATTTTTAATGTCAAAACAGATTTGAAATAGGACAATTTTTAGCGATGCCCTTTTTTTATTTTTTTTTACAGCCCGATAAATAGACCCCCTCGGGCGGTACAATTTGCTACAAACTGGAACTCGGTCAAAAGAAAGCAAGAGAAAAAGTCGATATGCGATTAGGAATAAATCGGAATTTAATGACGCTGTCCGGTTAAGGCACTAGCGAGAAAACAACAATCAGCCGACTTCCGGTATTTTCTAAATACTGGCGATTAAAGTTCAGAGAATTCTTTGTGCTCAAAATAGAATTTTGGAAGCACGTTTTTTCTTCTTCGCTGTTGCTGTTTTTTCCCACCCTCCATAAAACTAAATTGAGCAAGAGGATAATAGGTTTTTTGTTTTTTGTTTTATGTTGTTTGGTTTAGCATAGCGTGTCTTCTAGCAAGATTGCACTTTTTGCTAATATTCCATCGAAAAAAGGGTGCGTTTTTTTCCAAGCTGGATGCAATGAAAGAGCGCTATTTCGCATGTTCATTAGAGGGTGCTTTTGAAATGGGCTTTGGGGTTGCGGGAAAAGTTTGACATTCTGCGCATTTTGCTGAAGAAAGTGATGGCAGGTGGCGTGGAAGTGAGGGGAAGAAGGTCGTTTGCCGTAACGCACAGTTTAAAAGAGCACGTTTAACCGTTGAACGGTCATAATGCAGTTGTCAGCTCTTTCCGTACGGCTGGCGAAAAAAAATTTGTTTACTCCAACCGAAGAGAGGGCAGCAGTTTTCTTGTGGTGGAATTAGAAAGAGAGATTACCGGCGATTATTATTTTTCGCGAGATGTTCTTACGTTATTAGCATATTTGCTTTACGCGATATTGGGGCGCTCATTATGGCGCAGTTCTGATTAATTATAGCGAACGGTTTACTGGTCGAAAGAATAATTAAATTTACATTTTCCGTTACGCTAAGCCTCGGTTATTATTATTTCTAAGTGTGTCATCGACCAGGCCAGAAGATGATAGTCCGAGTAGTTTTCAAGTGAGCGGAGAAGTAAAGAGAGTTACTTTGACAGTGTTCGTTGATTACAGGTGAAAAATGGAGAACTTGGTCAGGGCTATTTATTTAGGAGACATGTCCTCCTCAGTGCTGGTTAGACAGACGGATGAGCGTTCTCATTTAGTTTTAAGAATTCTCCGAGATTATCTTTTCGTCAGATGGTTACCGGAAGTCATATTGAGCATTTTTCAGTACCGTTGCGCAAGGATTTTGAAACACTGATAGAAACGGCGTCCTTTTTGTAGGTACTGCTCGGAATAATAATTAGTAAATAAAAAGTATAACGGTGTCGTTATATATATATATATATAAAGCTAAGCATTTTGAGAATAAACGCGTTAAAATCAGACAAAGTAACGTTTTTATTTTTCTGTTTGTATAATTTTTTCAGTGCCGTCGAATATGGTGGCCGAGCATCCTGAAGAGATGTTTATTCTTGTTTGACGGTTCATTTTTTAGCGAATTCGCTGGGCCATCGAGAAATCATGATTTATTTGTTTGTTCTTTGTTTAATTTTTTCCATAATCGTTTGTATCTACTTCAACATATACGACGGGATTTAGGCAAAGTGTCGAAGTGATTTTCTTAAATTGATCAAGAACAAGTTTTAAAACTAAACTTTGTAAACTTTTACGTTATTTCCTTTTCTGGTCAACCTTCCTTTTATTTTTCCATCCATCCTAATCTTCCTACTTGGCCTTGGTTTTACGATTTTCCTTTGCTTCGCTGTTCCGTTATTGTCTCTATTATCCGTTTACGTTTCTATCATATTATTCTTCCTTCCTCAAGTTTTCGTTTGTCTCGCACTATCATATTGCCCTCCTCTTTATCCTGACGACGAAGCCGTTTGCGATCCTGACCATATCTTCTTTGAATGCCCATCCTTCGTTAATGTAATCTACTCCTTTGTACTCCGATTTGTTATTAACCTCCCTAATTCTCATTGCGCTTTGCATATCTTATCGTTTCCGTCGATCTGCGTTGTTCCGATCCTCAGTTCTTTTATTCTATCGATAATTGACACCGAATCTACATCTGACTGATTCTTTCTTTCGTGTCGTTTCTGGGCGAAGATCCGTTCATGCTGCAAGGGGTGGCGGTGGGGGGTAAAAATATGGAATAAAAACGTGGAAATGAAAATATGTAATTTTTGACAACTTTAATATTAACTTTTCCATCTTTTTACTATAATAACAAAAAAACAAAAACAAAACAAAATATAAATAAAAGTAAACAAAGGAATATTAATAAACGAACGTTTAATATAAAACACTGCGAACGTCTCTCTGCTGTCTCTAAGTCCCTTCCGAATTCACTAGTTTTGCAAGAATTTCTTAGTTATCAGTAATTCCCTTTTTCTCTCTTATAGGGCCTCCTTTACAAATGTTTTAGAGAGGTCGAGCGGAGTTATAGCTTCCTATATTCTACCGGACATCAATGTCTCTGAATCCTTTCGTCTTCCTTCCTTCTGTACTATCCTTACCGCTGAACTAATGGCCATCCTAATTTCCATTGTTCACATTTCCTTACAACGCTCTGTTCCCAATTACTTGATCATTTCAAGCCATTTCTTCAAATATTCCTGCTCATTCCTGCGACTTTGTCACTTTTCGCGAACGTTCCCTTATCCTTAATCTTATTGTTCCATTCGCATCGATCTACTCTAGGTTTTCTGTTTCCTCTATGTAAAATTTTCCACTCTACACTCTGGTCAGATATTTACGTTCGCTCTTTCTCCAACAAACAGTTACCTGCCTATCCAGCAAACTCTTTCTGTTCACTCTTGGTTGTTTTACGGTTTCCCATTCACTTCGTTGTTCCGTGCTGTATCTATTGTTCATTTGCGCCTTAACCACAGTTTTCTACCTTCATCACGCTTTCGTTTTCTTTTGACCCCCCCCCCCCAAAAAAAAAAACTGATCTTTTTATTCTACTTACGACGGGCTATTTTAATGATCCTAATCGTATCTTTTTTGAATGCCCGTCCTCGGCGGAATGTGCTGTCCTTTATTCTAATTTACTATCTCTCGGGCTTCCTACTCTTCTTATTGCGCTTCTATATCCCGTGATTCAGTATCTCTGATTGTTTAACTAGCCATTCCTCCCTCATATTGTTTCTGAGCGGGGGTCCTTTGTTGGCGCGCTTAAAAAAAAAAAAAAAAAGTAGCATGCGCCAGGTGATGTGTTTGTTCTTTAAAAAAATAAAGAAAGAAAAGTCGCTCGTTAGGGAACGTGGTTTTTCCTCACTCACCTCTTTTGACTGGTTTTCACATTCCGTACTGAAATAGGCGCAATCGTTTTTTATTATGCATTCCTAGTTCAAATCGGCCCCAACCAGAGTCTGACAAATGTATTTTCTTGGCTACGGCCACAACTAAAGCGTTGGCTGCGGTGGCCGTTACTCCGCGACCTGAAGCCAAAACGGGGATGGCTTGTTGACCGTTTTCGCGTTAGTTACACATCCGCTCGAACACATTTCATGCAAATACATGCAATCTTGAACATCGCAAAATCTTGCGTTTGGTCGCGTCATCTGCCAGCAAATTGAAATTACGTGCGAAACTAGTCGGCTGCTCATGTCGCGGTACATGTTTGTTTCGTACAATGGTCGATGAGGGTCGCATGGCGTACCACACCTGTAGTCCGAGAAGCGAACAAATTTGATTTTAATATAAGCAGGCTATAGAGAATGATATAAGGAATGGAGTAGAATAGGCGTGCTTTTTAGTTCTTCTGCGTTTAATTTTTTTTCGAAAATTATCAGCCGAGAGAATGCGATCATATATCGCGGAAGTAAAGGGAGAGTGGTAACTACTGGAAGAGAGAAGGAGCCTATTCCTGACGATGGAAGTTATGAGCATTCGACACGGTGTTTGCGGAAAATTTCTAACAATAAAAAGGCTATCGGAAGTTCATGGACGTTGCGGATTTTGAGGGATAAGACGATACAAAGGTAAGCGCATTCTAGTGGTGAAAGGCAAACGGCTCAGTTGTTTTTAGACATTTTTGGCAGCAGATTTAACCGGTTAGTTTTAGTTGTTGGTAACTAACGCGCTTCGTTATTCTTTATACCAATGTTTTTTGGCAATGTTATTGTCGCTTCTTGTCTGGTGCTGTACCGAAAACTGTCCTCTCGTATCTATAATGAATGACCGGAGGGATTTAAATGCTGCTAGTATAGTTTCGGGTTCGGATTACTAAGCATTCTAGTCGCGACTTTCGTGTATCATAGTAGTCGACCGAATTGGAGTAAGTTTATCCGCGTGTAAATCAGGTGAGAATTGCAATTGAAGTTTTACGAGAATAATTACGAAAATTCTTACCTAGTTATTACTAGAAAGAAGTTTCTGAATCAGAGAAGAGGTTGTGAAACGGAGGCGGTTGTAGAAATCTTAGGCACAAGTGACAACTCTGTATTGAAATTTGTTCAACAATTAATTTAGGGGGAAAAAAACAGGGAGAGATTCACACCTTTCTTCGCACTAATATGTAAAGAGTTCTTTTTGATGCTGATATGTGTGGAAAACTGCTACATTCTTAACGAGATTAAATACCATTTATGATTTACGTATATCTGGGTCAAATAATAGCAATACGACTGTTACGAGGAAAAGTCTAGAAACTATCTTTTTTTTTTTTTTTTTTTTTTTTTAGACTGAACGAAAAATGGCGTCAATCCAGCAGACTTACAAGATTATAGAAGCAAGTAGAGAAATATCAGAATTTAATTCGGGCGAATACCACGAAATGAAGGTGGCAAGAGCAAGGAGGAAATGAAGAAATTGAGAGCATGAAAGAAGCACTGCACGAGGTGGGAATTCTTAATTTCAACAGTTTGGAGTAAGGATATAAACGATCGGATAAAAGGGAAGAATATTCAAATAGGATATGATCGAGATCACATACCAAATGGGGCAGGGCCATGAGAGTATAATAGAGCCGTGGAGAATCTACGAAGAGCGGAAGGGGAAAAAAGTGTGCTCATTACGTAGACGATAAATAGCGAAAATCACTGAGCGACAAAAAAATGGAAAATTATAAAACCTAGAACGATTGGGAAGTGAAGGTATGCATAGATACAACGAAGCGGTATTAAAGAAAGATGAAGGGTAACTGTCAGATACCACAATCGCCAAAGACAAGCAAAAGAAAAGGAAAGAAGATTACAAGCTGAAAACTTCTTGACAGAAGGACCACTACATTTGGTGCTGCGGTTTAAGCTAAAGAATCGACTGGTTCGTTTGCAGCAATAGCAGTGTAGCCAGGAACGCACGAAAAATCGATTCAGATAGTTAGATAGAAGATCATAAATGATAGAACGAGTTTGGATAATAAGGGAATCACATAAGTAGGAAAAAGGAACGGATAGCTAAGGGAACCCTTTTAGAGTCAAATATTATTAGGTATTCACAAGAACTGCGAGAAGACAAAATTAACAAGATTGAATAGAAAATCGCAGTCAGTTCCTCGGCAAAGGCCGGATAAAAGGATGGTAGTTTAAATGATTCGGATTCGCCTGTAACTGGGAGAACGAAAGAGACGCTAACACCATCGGAGCTTTTAGACCACTTGGTAAAGATCCGGCTACGAGAGCGAATAAGGAACTAAAGAGATAAACGCATTTTAAACGTTACTAATCGTGAGCTTCTAAGTAATACTGTTATCGTGTTCGGGTCGACGGAAAATTACAATTTAGGCAGGCTTAACTATTTACTCTTCGTTTAAATTTATCCCTGCTCTAGATTGGATTAGAAGCCTTACACAAGGAAAGTTACTGTTTGGGCTAGGTTGTTATATCTTTAGCTTCCTGAGGAAATGGCCGAATCGATGGGCTTTAAAACACGCCATCGACGACTAGCTGAAGTTTAATAAAGAACGGTATCTTGTAGGGATTTTTTTTGTCGAGTGTAACGATAAAACTTTTTGAGAATTACAACAATATACCGATCGTGATGAATTACGAGTTTATAAAAACTTAGCGTAGATTAGCCAGAGCAGTGCCGATGATTATGTATATACTCGTACATATATTAATTACAATGTAATTATTAGATGGACCCCCATTAGATTTTGTCCCAATTTTATGTAACGAATATTATGTTTTTTAGTGTTAGTGCCGGTAAGAATGACATTATAAATTATATGATCATTATATACACAGAATATAAAAGAAAGAGACAGAAATGTAAGCAAGAGTGGCCAAGGGGCAGAGCCCCTTGCGAGCTCGAAATTACCGAGTTTTATATGTACATATATCGGGCAATTGGTTAGAAGTTAATATTGGACGTTGTAAAACACGTGATTTCCAGATCGCGTGTATACGCGCAGACGCAGAAAAGATGATGAAAAGCCGTCTTCGACAATTGCCAAATTTATTAGTTATAACTTTTTTGTTTGTATTTATGTTTAGTGTACGTTACTTACTCGTGATGCTGTCGCTAAGGTCTTAATAGACAACACGTATCTGTAATATTTATTGAATAAAACATCTTACACTTTATATTAAATTTTATGTATGTTTTATTTTAAATATAATTCTATATATTTAAAATAAAAAAGTGCATTAAAAGTTCATTAAATTATTACTATGTAAATTTATACATAAAAATTAACTGATAAACACCTATCGCACTTTCCGCATATGATATGATAGGTAATTTTCAAACAATGACTCTGAATTCGGCTTGTGTTTGATGCGCGTAAATATACGTTTTTCATTTTTCATACGTACATGTTAACAACCTCTGTTTTTTGATTTCGGAGTATTGTATCATTTTTTTTAGCGTTACATTTCGTTAATTGTTCCGGTAGTTTATTTAAAGTCTTAGACATGAAATCATAGCCTGTATTCTTGTGTTTATTTAAATTATATCTTATTGATATGCATCATTAGACATTATGAACATTCTAATTTATCCCTTCCCTCTTTTTCATATATTTATTGTAAACGATATAGAGCATTTCAATCATTAATCTAATTTTGTCAGTACTTACTAAAATTGTGTAGGATAATGGTATTATTCTACAACGCGTATTCGTTTATTAATCTGTCCATTTTTCCAGCTGATAATGTATTATCGAGATATATAAAATTTTCAACTATTCCAGTTGCGTTACATCGACGTATATATTCAGTATGATATTGTGTAGCCTCAATTTAGAGTATGCACTTTTATTTTAAAATCGTGTATTTTATAATGATTACTAGGTTTTGTTCTCATCGCTTTTCCTTTTTCACGGTTAATTTTTATCCATTTTAAGAGTTCACTTAAGTTAGCCACTCGTCCTGCTTCCGATAGTTTATTGCGGACTACGACTAATGCAATCAGAAAATAAATTGTTTTTTCTTAATTGCATATTTTGATATTATTAAAAATAAAACAATGAAACAGGAAGTAAGTCCTATGAGATTTCTCATTTTATACGCACCGCTGATGTATTTATATATCCACACATACACTTACACATATATATAATATATACAATATACATAGGTATATAATGCATGCTATACTCCGAAAATTTCATTAAGTTTTTCAAACACCGGCTATAATAAAACGGCAAGGGAGAGAATTAATAAATGATTGTAAAGGGAAGTTACGTAAATCAGACTTAAGAAGAATGTGTGCGGAGATGGAGTTAAATGGTTCTGAGGAGTTATTGATATCTCCTGGATTGATCGGATTAGATGAAATAAGAAAATAGATGTTGTGAGTCAGACAATGGATATCATTTCTGATTAAAAAAGCTAAACCAGTATATTCGCCGCCACAACTGGAACTGAACTAATTAAAGAAAAACCACGAATTTTAACGCTAGAGAATTGTTTTAGTTAAATTTCCGAAAGGAGCGCAATATTTATATTGATCTAACAGTCTCTCAGGAGAACTTTATATTTGCTTTAAGGCTGCGGCAATTTCACTATAAAATATTTCAAGTTGACAAGTCATTATGAAGAGAAAAATGAGAAATATAAAGAAAAAGGGAATGAATAAAACAAAGTGAACGTGAACTTGTAGGATAATAAGAGAATAGTGTAAAGCCA
This sequence comes from Icerya purchasi, assembly GCA_039619475.1. NCBI lineage: Eukaryota > Metazoa > Arthropoda > Insecta > Hemiptera > Monophlebidae > Icerya > Icerya purchasi. The sequence continues at coordinate 181,179,777 of CM077116.1, read as the reverse complement.
AAAAGGTGAGAGTATGAATAAGGAATCTGGAAAACTATAATGTAATCATCCGTACAGTACAACTTGAATAGAAAACACGCACGGAGTAAGTAAAGAAGGGGAATTCCAATTAACAAAGAGTTTTTAAATCCAAGTTCGCACCGCTCAAATAAATCATTGCGGATGGACCGTGATATGCCATCAACTGACCTAGTCGGCGGGGCATTATGCAAAATACCAACGGGATGCATTATAGAAAATATATAACCAAACGACAGATCGGTAATTGTAAAATAATAAGGAAAATGATACAGAACAGGATTTGATCAGAAGCAACGACATCCATCGCTTAAAAAATTCATGGCCAATGAGTCATGCTAAGCCAGCCTAATTAAAGGAGACGAGCGACACCAAAAGAAAGCTCCGAGAAAAAAAGTAAAAACGTTCGCGTAATTAACGTTGGTATTGAACGAACTCTGTTAATGGTCGTATACAGGCAGTTCATATAACCGCTTTTACAATTTTTATAGGTAAAAATGGAAGCGAGGCAGTAATTTATGTAATATTTAATTATAATATTTCCTAAAGACAATGTGTTTGTTATTAATCAATATGTGGAACTATGCCGAAACGAAATAATAATAATTGCGAAATAAATGATCGTATTTTAAATTCTCTTTGTAAGAGTAAAGGAAAGCTTAAGCAAGTTCTTTCGTGAACGAGTAATTGTGGATAAGCCGCAAATTTTTTTACAAGACATTTCAAAGACATTTGGTGAAGTTGGACTATATTTTTATTTTCTAAATTATGGAAAAAGCGGTACGGTATTAGCTTGAGAAGTGATGTTAGATTTAATGGAAGCATATTCGTGTCGATAGTCTTATAGACACTCTGTACTGAGACAATGTTGTCTTTAGAAGTAAATAAATTGTATGAATTTGACTGTTTCAATCTGTACGACGCGGGCTTAATAATTAGCAATGGTTCAGAGAAGATTAGAAGGAGGTTTACCAGCCCCGTTAGATAAGTCCGGCGTTAATTTAAATTAAATTTAAATTTAAATTAAATTAAAATTTAAATTAAATTAAAATTTAAATTAAATTAAAATTTAAATTAACGATTGGAATCGAAAATTAAATAACGGCGAAGCGAGAATTGAAAGCGGTAAAAGAATGAAACGGACGAAATCAAATGAAAATAAAAGCCGGCCAATATAGATAAATTAAACGATCTCACCTATCTGTTCAACGGTTAATTGAACACGCTGCTAGTTAACTTTATTACACGAGTCAAAACCCGTACTCTGAAGTAATGCTGATTAATTTCCGACTGTCACGAGGTGTCGTACGTAAAGAATTTATATCACTAACGGTGTATCGGTCACTACGGGGAAAAACAGCGGAGTTTGTTATCGGCTGCCTGATGTGTAATAAAAAACCTGTATGGACGCAAATAGGAACTATTTCGAAGGCGTTCCAAAGAAGGGCTAATATCTAAAAATAAAATATTAAAAAAATTCCCGAGACATAAAAAATTCCGGAAACTTTTTGGCTGTATTATGCTTCCCGGAAGGCTTAAGTGTAAATTTTATTTTCAAATTTTATCCCCCTAAAACAGATTTTATTTTTTTCTACGATACATTGCTGTTCTCAGAGAAAGGTTGGTTTGGTCAATTGATTCTAATTTTGAGCAAATACTTTTGCAGTTAAGTCGCAACGAGATTCTTGAAATTTTGAAGATGACTGCGATATGCCCCTCGAGCGTCGAACAACGATGAAATTTTTTTTGAAACCGTGACCAAGATAACAAGAACGAAGTTCACAAACAAAATGCAATTCAATACGGGATACGGAACAGATCAGACAGTTATAACTGGAGAAGTATGATTCCAACGCAAAAAAAAAAACACGAAACATTGTTTTACAGCGAGTTGAAAAAATTGAAGAAAATTCTTCAGTACTGGCTGCTTGGAATTCATTTATAACGTAAACAGTGTAGTATTTCTCGAAGGTTCCTCCCTAAGCCCAACTCTTTTCAATATCCATACCATTATTAGTGTGTTGTCTCTCTTTCTTTGAACTTTTCGTCGTTATTCTTTGCTGATGACATCCTACTTTTTACTTCCTCCGATGACATCGCAATTGCCAATGAAACTCTTAATTCCTTTTTCCTTGCACAGATCTATCATCAATTCACCTTTTTATCCGTGTAATTTAAAAGTCTGCTTCAATTGTTTTTACTCTTCGTCCTTACGATTTGGCCTTGATTAATTTACGCTTAAGCAATACGTCTCTGCCTCGTGTTAATTGTTTTTGTTATCTTTGAGTTTTCCTTAACGGTCGTCTTACATTTCATATTAATTATTCTGTTATTAAACGGCTAAACTTGCTGAAAGCCCTGACTGCTAGCAAATAGGGCAGCGATCCCTATTTACTAATCTCCCTATTTAAATCCATCATTCGTTCAAAATGTGACTACTGCTTTTTTGTTTATGTCTGCTCCTCCAAGTTCCGTCTGTCTAAATTAGATACAATTCAAAATTCTTGCTTTCAGCTCTGTCTTGGTGCCGTTTAATCCTTGCAATCTTGGCTGAATCCTATACGCTAACTCTACTATCTCTCCCGTAGATCTTATCGAGACTATCGGTTCCTCATGAAACGTGTTTTGAAAACGTCCTATACTCTTATTCATTCGTTCCTTTCCATTTATAAAAACCGGTGTTTTAGACCTGATTTCTATCTTAGCTCATATATCCGTTCGTCTTAGTCTGTTTTGTCCTTACACCGTTTCCAGTAATAATCTCCCGTTTTTTTCCTTTTCTTTTTCTAATCTCTGCTACCATGCCAAGATCCTCGTTTTTCAAAATTCTTTCCATACAGAACTGTAATTAAACAGGAATTCTATAACACAATAAATTCACTCTTGCCGTATGTGATTTTCATGGATGGTTCTAGGGGGCCCAATGGTGTTAGTGCTTCTTTTATCATTTCCGATTTTAACCTTTCAGAATCATTTCGCTGTCCTTCCGTCTGTTCAATCGTTACAGCCGAATTGATGGCTATCCTCCGCTCCGTTCTTTTCATTTTTTCTAACTGCTGCTCTTCTAGATATTTAATTATTTCTGACTCTATCAGTGCCTTCCAGGTACTCTGCTCCCGCATTCCGACTCACTCTTTGCGATTTTATCATTCTACGCATACCTGATCCATCTTCTTTCTTCGTATCACTCCATCCATGTTGGTTTGTTGTGGTTGTTCACCCATACGGGTATCGAGGGTAAACTGAGACGGCGTATTCTTTGGCTCGAGTTGCTGCTGCTCCTCCTTCTTTTTTTAACAAAATCCCATCCTCTAATCCCATCTTAAATTTTGGTCAAATATTTGCACTTCTTCTTTCTGTAAGGAAAATTTTCCTTCTGTTTCATGGTTCCTCGGGTTTTCTTCACTCCCTCGTTTTATATTGTTGCTTCCATTATTTATCTATGTTTTAGTCATTCTCCTCTACCACCCTCCCGTTACCGCCTTTCCTTAGTATCTTCTCAACATTGCCCTCTCCATTCGAACGAATCAGCGGTTTGCGACGTTGATCACTCTAAATATGTTTTTCTTGTTTTTTTGCGTTTGATGGCGGAGCGACTTGTCAACGAACAAAAATATTTACGCAATAGGCCGAGCTTAAACATATTTAAAACTTTACGCATACTAATGACGTAACGGAAACGAGAATAATCGCGAGGTCTTCGAATAGGTACGTTGATTTTAAGATGTGAAAATGTTCATCAGAATTCAAACAAAACATGATATTGCAGCTAGCGAATTGAAGCAGGCAGAATGGTGGGGATGTAAATACAGCGGCCGGAGGTGAGGAAGTTCAGTTATCCTTCTTTGCCAGTCTTGAATTATTCACTGAAATTCGGGTATTACTTACAAATTCGCCGGCAAACAAGAGAGAAATATGTCAAAAAAAACCGTTACGGTTAGTGTATTCATCATAGTGTGTCGGCCGGTTTCACGAGGAAACGTTACTATGGCTAATGTTTTCAACGCGATAATAAATGAAGATGGTGCAAAGAAAAAATCTAAAACGATCGAATTTTACAACTCAAAACACGGCGTCGATTATATAGACTCTCCGAGTGATAGAAGATTGTACTTGTAAAAGGTGTGAATGGCAAAAACAAGACAACGGTCCTTTGCAGTATTTTCCAATGTGCTGAAAACGCCACTTTCAGTGCGTTTTTTCTTCAGACCCACGAGATCAGTATGAAAGCAGTAATAAATAATTAAAGACGGATTGTTTTGAATAAACTTTGTAGCCTGTTAGAGTGATCCCTACATAGCCAGAAGACACAGTTAGAAGGTATGAAGGTACTCAATAAAATACGGCATCGAAAAATTACGTTATTAAGTATATGCTTCTCCAAAACTGGAGAGAACGAGTAAATATATTCAGTGCAGGAAAACCATATGTAAAGAGCATTCTATCATTAAATGTAGTAACCGAATCAAATACAAATAAATCATTTCGATTACAAATATTTTACCTTATGCATCGGATCGAAGGAAAAATAAATTTCTTACAGGTGAGTGAAGTTTGTAATAATAGCCGGGACTAATTATTTGTCAAGGAATATAATACGTTGAAGAGGAAGCAATGGTTATTTCTTTTAAACTAAAAGAGAACTTTAATCAAACGCTGTTTACGTCAATTTGACGGCCTTAAACGTTCGGCGTTTCCAGGTTTTTGCACTAAGTGTAAACAAGCAATTAATTGTGTAAACAAATGGAATAGATTTGTCCGGGTGTTGTCTTAACTTCCGAAGCGAACAAATCAGCCGCGCTCCTGACCAGTTTTGTAGTTCAACTTTGTCTTTAGGAAAAGTTACCATCTCGTTAGATTGTTCATAATTGCCATTCGGTCAGTTTAGACTTAAGCGGAATAATTAAAGTTTACTTTCGTTTTTTCCGCCGGTCTACCAGTCGAATGTTTCAAACTGATTCCGGAATGTTCACAAAGCATGCAGGAGGTTAATCTAAAGTGCCTCCCGTAAAATTTTTAATTAAAATAACATTTGCTACGGGTATATTGAAAAGTTTGGAATATTCTAGCAAGTTTACTGGGAAAAAAATGCCGATCTTATACCTAGTTTAACATACGGCAGTCAAACCTGGTGTCTGACTTCAAAAATTATTAATAAAATAAAGGTAACACAAAATACAATTGAACGGTCTATTTTAAATATTAAGAAAAAAGATAAAGTACCACTCAAACTGATAAAACAAAAATTAAAAAATAATATAGATGCAATCAGATATGTTAGAAGACAAAAGTGGGCTTGGGCTGGTCATGTAGCAAGAATGAAGGATGACAGATGGACGTATAGAGCCACTTTCTGGTTTCTTGCACATTATAAAAGAAGAAGGGGGCATCAGTTGACAAGGTGGAGGGATGATTTTAGTAATTTTTTATTGAACAAAAATTTTCAAAGAGTAGCCATAGATAGAATTGAATGGGAGAGATTACAGGAAACCTTTGCTCATCATAGGCCGAGGAAATTTAATATTTAGTTTTTTCTATATCAAATTTATACTATTCATGTTTGTTATATAGTTTAAGAATTTCCTCAATAAAGGTTTATTATTGTTATTATTATTATTATTATTAATACAACACTATATTACACTGTAAAATTTATAATAAGCCAGCATTATAAAAACAATATTTATATATGTACTTACAAAAAAAAAAAAAAAAAAAAACGACACTCAGCAACTACCTAAATCTCAAATTAATCCGAAAAATTACGCAAAATTCAATTCAACAAGGTCGTGTAACAGCTCAAAAGGAATCCCAGATCCGTTAACCCAAAATGCCTAACACGGTGCGACAGCGAGCAACGAAACCAACATCTACTCTCAATTCTAAAGTTCATATTCCTATTCGTTACACCACGCAATCATCCATAATCTTATTTTATTCTTCCATCTATTTGTATTCTCTTCTTCTCGGATTTCTTTCGATATCCATTAATTTTATCAACACCTCTTCTTGTACATTGTCTATTTTACTACTATTGACTCCTCTTGACCGTATACGTAACATATTTTATTATAACTCGTGGTCCGGTAGATCCTTTCTTTTGTAGGTAAAGCAGTATGTTGCGTTTTCAACCTTGACAACTTATTTTGTAAAATCATTTTCGGTGACACTTCTTTGTTCCCATATGTGACCATTTGTTGACTCACGCACCTCTTAAACCCATTTGGTAGAATTATTTTCAAAACCGGGTTTTTTGCATTCGGCTAATTTTTTCTTCATTTCAGTTGTTTTTGCTTCCCCTCAAAAATTTTTATAACACATTTAATTCTAGACATTATCAAAGATTTAAAAAATAGTCTTAAAATCTCACACGTCATCACCTGTTTTAATTTATATAGCGCCGGTATAGATTGCCTGATTTTTCCGGCAATGTTATCGATGATCCATCGCACTGTACGGTATCAAAAGAAAAGAAATAGCGGAAAAATTGCAAGAACCAAAATAGGCGAAACAATTGATCTGGGAACAACATTGGTCGGGTTTTTTACCGGTAGTCAGAGAACAGACCGTTAGAAGTAGAACGATGAGTTTCGAAGAGAAGGGGAAAAATAACTCAAAGAAGTCTGTGTCCCAAGGGCTCCTTGGTTTAAAGGATTTAACAATTTCGAGAGAGAGATTATATATATACATGTATATATATATATATATATATATATACATAATAAAAGTCGGTCATTTTGGCTTCGCAAAGGACTCTCTGCTCCTTGACCTCTCTTGCTTACATTTCTATCTGTTTTTCTTCTATACTTTGTACGAAATGATCAAGATTTACGTTATTCTTACCGGCGTCGACACAAAAAAAAAATAACGTGATCATAAAAATCCTATCCTTATTTCCTTTAAATTAAAATATTTTCAAATTAATTTTATATAATAAAAAAAAAAAAAAAAAAAAAATAACCAATAATTTATACCATAGATTTTATTAAACTACCGAAACAACTGAACATACTACAAAAGGATATAAATCACATTAACTTAAATCACTCGCAACAAATTAATAATGGGTGCATAATTAATGACGTTTTCATTTAACATTTAACTTTCGTTACATAAAATTCGAACATTTTTTCGTTACAAAATATCTAATGGAGGCCGGCCTAAGAATTACGTTGTAATTAATATGTAGTAACAGTGACCAAACCGAGAACGGGTCATAACAAATTCTCAGTAGTTCACCTGGCCGGAATTAACATCATTAATGAAGAAATCTGCAATAGTGGGGAAATATAGACCACATTATTTGGCAATATACGAACAAGGTAGAGATAAACTTGGAACGGAAATACTATTGCAGTTGCATACCCCTTCCAGTGATTGTAACTTAGATAGTGGCAGATCCGACTTCAAGTCTAGCTTTACTAATGTATAAATTTATGAAGCGTCGCAAAACAGAAATATCTAAAAGCAAGAAAGATGTATAAAAGAAATAAACACTCTTCATAAATCGTTAAACGGAATAAAAAACTGGCTAAATGCCGAAAGCTGCGCCAAAAAACATATAAAAAAAAATTATTACTTCGATACAGAACTGAGCTTTTAGTTACTATGTCATCGTATTAATTGTTTAAATATCTTTTTTTGTAATAGACTTTTAAATTAATTTCTTGTTTTTTTTTATTTTTTGTGATCGATAGTATACTTAGAGTACGTGTTGGTTTTTTGTGCAGTATAATTCTTTGTGCCGAAATATGAAAGAATAAATTTGCTTCAAGGAAATATATGAAAATTCTGAACTAAAGCGGAATTATTTTATATTGGAAATGTGTAATCCTTCTTTTCACACGGTCTAGCTCCTGCCTTTCAAAACTCATTTTTATTTTCAGGAATTTGTTATTGTTTGCTTTGAAATGATCGTGTTGTTTTTAATAAATTCGTATGAAAAATAATTTTTCCTTCCCGTATGATGTATTGTAATCAACAAACACTAAAACACATTGTTGAAGAATGTGACGTATACTGAAAAAAATGGCATTACATTTCAAGATCTACATCAGTTGCACGCCGATTCCGTAGTTTAGCGCTCGAACTACAGATCAACGTCATAACGATACGATCGGCAAGGTAGAACAGTAAGGAATCAATTTATTAACAAATGTAGTGCGATATTTTTTACATGTAATACTCATTGCCATATGTTCGATTGACTCTTTAAATATGCGTAAGTTATAAGATTCTAAATTCGTTTGATATATTCACCGTTGCTTTCTATGCTTTTATATACCGTAGGGTCTTTTTGGTATATTTTTTTGTATTCTGAATTTTTTTTTTGCCAAGTATTTGTGCTGGGTTTTTTTTGTAAGCTAATTACCCATTGCTGTCATTTATTCTTACTGCTACTTTGGTTTAAAGGATTTTTATATTGCATATTTTATAGCTATTGTTTACTCTTTTTTTCTTTTTTTTGCCATTTTATCAGCTATGTCCACCCAATTATGCCCCCCCTCCAAAGGCGGGGGAGTAATTTTAAAGTATACGCTGTATTATTATTTTCGTGAATTTTACTGAACTAAGATGTAACAGATTTCATTTTTGTTTATTTATTTTACCTAATGCCGAGATGGAATCTGTTAGAAATAATGTGTCTTTTTATTTTTTATAATTTTCAAACTTTTCACTGCTTATATATATATATATATGTATATTTTGGATTTCGTTCTAATCGTGTTAGCGTACTTTCATTTTTATTCTTTTCTTAGCTTCGTTTGTTTGGCCTACTTCATCTGATTAATGCAGTTGTTTGTGACTTAAATCGCATCTTTTTTGAATAATGTTCTCTATTCCGTAATTTGTTTAAAAATTTTGACTCCTTTCTTTATCCCTTTTGTTTACCTTTATTCGTTATCGCTATTATTATTTATTTTTCATACTTTCATATTGTCATTTGGTTGATGAGCTCTCCTAATAAACATAATTCCAAATGTGTGATTATGTAAAGAACAATTTTATCTGAAACATTTAAAAAGCGGAATTTAATTAACAAGGAGCATTCGTCCGTCTGATGAGGCGCACATTCTATGCCTCGAATTTTGCTGTTCAACAGCAATAATTACGCATTTAAGGACTCGACCAGCCCCGTGCCCAGATTTTTTTTTGGGGGGGGGGGGATTTTATAAATAATACATTTTTTACTAATATTCACACAATTAATAATTTCCATCATTTTCATTTATATATTAATAATTTCCATAAATGAATTACCCCGTATAAACATTAATAGAAATTACATATGTATTGATCATAATCGTAATAAAAAATTTTGCATAAAATATTAATGAAGTACCTAAAATATGGAGCTTTTTTTTTCTTTTTTCTTTTGAAGGTAAGAACACCATAAAAAATCATCAATTTTTTAAGATTTTTGTGTATTTATAACTGTTCTCATGGGCGGTTTAACCCCCCTCCGCATGGACACGGTCTTGGACTCGACAATAGACAATAGATATTTTCTCAATCGCACAACACATCAAATAACTTTTACCTCAAACATTATGCCGTTACTCGCAGGTATAACTATTAGAAGTATACATTTTTCCGCGACAAGCGATCATTCTTTACAACACGGGTTTTAAAATAAACTAATGTTGAGGCGCGAAGTATAACCGAAACACTATTTTAACACGAATTAAACACCATTCAGTACTAAAATACTACTTTCATTTTAGATGAAAACAATAAATTTTAGGGAAAAAGATCATATTACACGGAAATGGTTTATTTTAGGGAAATAATTTTACTACAACACGATAAGTAAACATTGTTCGATTCTACACAATTTAGGATCGTACATTGTGAATAGATAAATAATCGACTTTTCAATAAAATAAAACATATCGGTTGATAATTTAAAGTGAAGTACATATAACTTAAATAATACCGATGTAATTTATAACTTGAACTATAAATGTAAGGTACTGAAATTCATATAGCGTGAGTGACTTAAAATATCACCAATCAAGGGCGTCGCCGGCCGATGATCCGGGGAGAAGGGGGGCAAGATGATAGAAAGAGGATATGAGTTATAGGAAAAATGAAATTTATAAATTGTAAAGGCTTAATATTTTATTAAACAAGAATAACATCTTAATTAAAACATAATTTTCGTGGGTTTCTGGCAAATTGTTCACGATTACGCGCCTATGATTACTCATCATGGCTAGTTAATTAAAAAGTTTCAAAGCTCCGGGGGGGGGCAGATGCCCCTTGCCCCCCGCTGGCGACGCCCATGTCATCAATACTACTACGGAATATGGATTCGAATGAAGGAAATTAATCCGAAAGCCTTCTGTGTGATATTCGTATGCTGAGCACAGGTAGAAATACTATGTTTCGATATTACTCTTTTAAACTAATATTCAGAGCTTTATAAAAGATATGTACGGTAAAAATCATAAAATAAAATTGTTTAAAAAAAAAGTACGAACTTCGAAGTTTGTCCTAAAAATAAAAATAAAAAATTCGCTAAAAAATAAACAAAGTAATTTTATTCGATAAAAGGTAAAATATATTTCCGAGTAGTGATATCTAAGTGAGGAAATCGTAATGTTCTATTTGAAACTATAATACAATAAATAGATTAAATAAACATGACTGCAAATATTTCAACGCAACACGAGTGTCTGTACAGAATCATTAGGAAGAAAACTTTTCCCTCTTGGGTTAGAGGTGCATAAGACGCCCAAAAATTTAACTGAACGGCAGAAATCTGGAATGTGAACCTATCATCAAGAGTTTTTCAGGTTATAAAAGAAAATTGATTTAAACAGTCGACTTTGACGTCGTTTAATAAAATAATTTAGACGAAGTAAGGAGAACCTGGTGTCATTATCACACAAAAGACTATAAACAGCATAAGAAGGAAAGACCGTAAGAGACATTAATTGTTCAAAAAACGCACTTGCTAGTGTCATATTTATTGCAATTAGACCCAGCAAAAATGTTTAATGCCTTTCTAGAAGTTTGACAATGGTCATTGCATGGCACTCCGTAACGCTGGCTTTAAAAATTCAAACTTACTCGGAAAATGAGTTCACCGGGAATATAGATTCTGAAATAGAATAACAGTAAGCGGTAGAGGTAAGTTCCTGCGATTGCACCGTAGGGTAATATCTGCTTCGGTTCAGATTACTTATAACATTAATCTACTTCGCACCGCTATCAAACTTAAACTTAATATAGAGATTTGGCGAAGGAACAGACGGAACAGTACACCATCTGCTTCTCCGTAGCTTTTACGGTCTCATACCGATGCCATTTTATGACCGGGTAGCCAATGAAAACTTACCTTCGTACGTTTACTGAAACTTTTAACACATTTGTGTTTGATTTCATATAAAGAGGGTGGCATTTCTAATTAAAACTACCGTTATAAACTTAAACTGTCGATACATATAAATACTTCTGGTCTTCCGACATGTATTGAGTATAATTTCTAATATCTTATCTTTTGCTACCGGCTCAGCAGTGAAAATCAACAACACAGACCACTCCATTCCCAATTAATGTTTTGCTGCGAAATATATTTTGTACTTCTTCTTCTTCAACGTGTCGTACGCAGTGTTCTGCGCGTAGACGATCATATATTATGGCTTCTTGCCGCCTGCATCAGTTGTCCTATCGATGATTTTTTGGTCCACTGTCGGACATTTCTGGTCCATACTATTCTTCTTCGACCTCTTCCTCGTTTCCCTTCTATTTTTCCTTGAATGATCAACCGTAATAGTTCATATTTTTGTCCTCGTATATATAATATGACCAAAATACCTAGTTTTTCTTGCTTTTATTTCTTCAATTATTCTTCTTTCCGTTCTAGCTCTCTTTAGCACCTCTTCATTAGACATTTTCTGTACCCAAGATATCTTCAAGGCTCTTCTATATAACCACATTTCGCACGCTTCGAAATATTTGAGTGTTCTTACGGTATATGTCATTGCTTCGACCCCATACATTAGAATCGGATATATGTAGCATTTTATGAAGTTCTGTCTTATGCGGAGACTTAGTGATTGGTCCGTTAAACTTCTCAAACGTTGTTTTGGCTTGCCCACATTTTCTTTTAACTTCAGTATTTGGATCAAGCTTCTCTGTAATATAACATCCTAGGTACTTAAATTGTTTAACTTCTTCGATGTTTTTCCCATTAATCTGAATAGTTGTGTTTCGATGTTGCTTGCGACTGACTACCATAAATTTTGTTTTGTTTTCATTTATCCTAGTCCACATTTTTTACCTGCTTCGTTAACTTTGTTAATAATTTTTTGTAACTGTTCACAAGAGTCAGCCAGAAGAACGGTGTCGTCTGCATAGCGGATGTTATTTATGTACTTTCCATTTATCCGAATCCCAGCTCTGAGGTTCCATAACGCTTGTACTACTAAATTGAAATGCATTAACTCGTAGGGTTTGCTTTTTTTTTTTTTTTTTTTAAATTATGAAAATATAATACGAGGATTGTTAACTAGAAATTGTAGTCGGTTATTTTTTAACTTCTATCGTTAAACAATTTTTAAAAGAAAGTCATTTTATCGCTTTAAAAATTTTCCAGCACATCAGTTCGATTGCTTATATTTAATTTTCAAAACTGAAATAAATTTTTATACATTCACTTGAGAATCTATATAATTTAACTTTATAGTTTTTTTTTTTTTTTTTTTATGTCATTAAAGGTATTGTCGATGCACGAGCATATATTTTGTGATAATGTATATATATATATATATATATATATATGTATATAGACGATGAGCAAAAGCATATATGTAAATGCGCTAAATTCGGACTACTATACCGTATTGTATTATCGCTGAGAATTGAAGATGAAATAGCATTTGGTACAGGGAACATTTGGACGGATTGAGGGAATTATTCCATTATTTGTCGCACGAAATCGTGTCTATGTTGAACACGTACGGTCAGCACTAAGGTGTGCTGCTGCACACAGACTAGAATTTCTAAAGCAAATCAACGAAAATAAGGTAGAGAGAAGAAGGATTACGAATGATAGCGTGTTTCCCGTAAATGATAAAGTTGCCGGAGTAAGTAGGAAATCAGTAAAAACTTCAAAAAGGCAGCCGCGAAATTAGAAATAACTAAGTAATAGAAAGACAAAAATGATTAATGTGAATAATAAGAATGAACGCGTACGAAGAAAATGAGAAAGTGACAGTAGTTCAGCGGAATTCATTTGAAATAAGCTGAAAACATTAAGGAATTTTAAGTTGTCGGAAAGAATAAAATCCCCAAGGACAGTATTTTTAGCGTTTCACAGACTGAACAGCTTCTGGGGGAAGCGGGAGTTACAGTTACCAGCGATAATAAAGTTACAGAAAAAGAAAACAGAGTTTCGAAGATATTCCGAGAAGAAGTAGAAATGTGAATAACATTAGGTTTAATAGCGGAAGAGAGGTTGAGGTTAAAAAGGACATAGAGTTACTTGCAATGCAAGTTTGCAGATGCACCATAATCTTCGTCACATTGCATCTGATTTGTTTAAAGAATATTGTGATTTTTCTTTTTTCTTTTTTTTTCTTGGCTTACATTCAAGTCAACTCGACTTTAGATAGTAAGCGAATAGTAAGTATTTAATAATGATCATCATACTTTACGGTAAATACTGACGAGAACGGAGGTAGAGTATACAATTTTAAAAAATGTTTAATTGCGGAATATACAATTCTGAGTCACCTTAGTTTAGATTTTTAGACCCGTTCGTAAAAATATTTTCGTTAAAAAATGACTTCTTGGCCCCTCTTTCCGCGAAAGTCAAGACGGAGAAAACGGTGCGAAGCATTTCAAGATCGAGAGATATACGAAGGAAAGCAAAACGATCGTTTGTTCGGAAAACACGATAACACAGAAGCATAAAGAAATTCCTAGTACGTAAGAAACATTGCCCTACGGGCATCGCATTAGATTTCTTTTTTTTTTTGTTAAACTCAGTTCGAATTTGATACAATTTATGATGACACCACCGAAGCAAACGAGCGATAATAGGAATTCACAGCTCCTCGCAACGACTGGCAAATAAATCGATATATTCTTTCCTTTTGTAGTGACTGTTCAATGTTAACCAGATTAATATTACTACCAAAAAAAAAAAAAATAATAATAAAGCAAAACACAAAATTGGTGTCCATACGGACCACGCTTTTGGAAAGCGAAAATGTGTAATATGACGTGCGCGGTACCGGTGCGAGCCGGATACTAATTATCTGATAGCATCACCAAATCGTCCTTCAATACGCGACCGGACGTCCCCGCACATGCGTACCTGTGCTTACCAAACTCTTTTCAGAGGAAATGGAGGTAGAACTGTCGGTGACGCAAAATACGCCCATATGAACTCCGAAAGTTTCGGAAGCTAGCAAAATTTCTCACCACGGGGACATCACTGAAACCGACTGTTCGACTCGTATATGTACCGTTGTTTATTATTTCGAGGGTATTTTTAATAATATCCATTGCCCCCAAAGCCCTAATTCGTAATTGTTACGAACTGCTATGCTCTTAAATAGAGATTATTTCAATTATTGAGATCTTAGTTAGTTAAATGTGAAAAGATGAAAATATCAATTTGTGAGGAAAAAATTACGAGCATAGTACATGGCAAAATATATTATAGCAGAGTAGGTAAGAATAAGTGACGTCAAGTCCTATAACCGTATTGTCAGCTGTGCTATTTTTATATGTGTTTTATATTAGCTTCGCTGATAACTTTGTATGTTTGTAATGGAATTTTGGAATCCATTTTTCACCCACTTCCCGATGTCCGTATGGTTCGAAATTTTTACTAATTGCCAGAACCCGATAGATACAATGCAACATTACGATGCGGGAAAAAAAGATCCCTACACCTGCATTTAAATGTAAAACATGTGAATGTTTATAAACGGAATAAGTTTTATTTCCCGCGAAAACACGATAGCTTGAATTTTTTACATTTAAATGCAGGTGTAGGGATCTTTTTTTCCCGCATCGTAATATTGCACTGTATATATCGGGTTCTGACAATTAGTAAAAATTTCAAATCATTCGGACATCGGGAAGTAGGTGAAAACGGATTTAGAGTGCTGTATTGTATTGTTGAATTTACGGAAAGGTTAGACATGCAACGGAATTAAGTATAGCTTTAGTTAAACGCAGAAAATAATCACAATCAAATATGATCCTTCTGTTACATTTCCCCTTCAAGACTGAAAAATTAAAAATAAAATTGCAGTTTAAAAAAGTAAAAACAGATGCTTTATATGGAAGATGCGCTAATACTTGAAAAAGTTATAAAAGAATGGAGAAAAGCTATGAATGAAGAAAATATCACTGGGAAAATTAAACTAGGATACGAGAATTATTAATAGATTGCTTCGCTTTTGCAGACGATCTGGCAATAATAGCGGAATCTACGGAGACAGCAAAGTAAAGGAGCCAGCGGATAGAGCAGGGCTGCAAATTTCCTTTGAAAAAACCAAATTTATGACAAATATTACAACCGCTCCTAATAAAATAAAAACCGATGTGTGGGTTAAGTGAAAAGAGTTAATAAATTCAAGTATTTAGGAGAATTAATCGAGCAGAGTGCGTCAGAAAAAGAAGCAATCAAATATGGCTTTTTATTTAACGAAAGAAACATATAATAAGAAATATCTGTCAAGAAATTCTATAAACTGAGGCACTATAAAACTGTGATCAGACCAGAAGCATTACATGCAGCGGAAGGCCTAACAATGAACAGAAAGGGATTAAATGAACAACTTGAAATCGCAGAAAGAAAGTCTGTAAGTGAAACAAGGTAGAAAATATATAAAAAGGAGTAACCAGGAAATATACCAACATGTGGAAAGCGTCACTACCGAGATCCGGAATACGGTCATATGCAAAGGATGGAGCCGATCAGGTTCATCGGAAAGTTGCTCAGTTACATGCGAAAGCTAAAAATAAACGACACGTAGTGCACAGAGACCAAAAAGGACCCGGAGAAACTGAAGATCACGCCTGAAGATATAGAACAGCGATCAACATTAATTCAAAATAAAGATTTAAGTTTTTTTACAATATTAACCTATGAGTGCAGAAGTGGACATGAATAATTAATTTCAATCTGAAATAAAGCACGGACTGATTTTATATCATTTACATTTATTGAGGGACCGTATGACTACTGATAAAATCACCTCATGCTTTATTTTGAATTGAAATTAATTATTCATGTTCATCTAAATTTTAATTGCGAACTAAAATTAGTTATTAATGTCCACTTCTTTTCACTCTTAAGTTAATATTATAAAAGAATTTAAATTATTTTACGCTTTTTAGCGCATCTTATATATGAAAAGCATATGTTTTTAGTTTTTTAAACTGTAATTTTATTTTAACATTAAATTTCCACCTAATATTTTGATTTCTTTTGAACGTAATAATTCATGTAGGATATTGTGTTTTGAAAAAAAACGTGTCACTAAGTAGCAAGTACCTGACCTTCTTTTGTTTCGACTTCTAAGGCTCCGACTGAAGTAGAACAGCATGCGCCAGCAAATAATCTAGACAGCGATTTTGAAGGACATTTAGTTTATTACGATTGCTATCTTAGCAGTTGCTAAACAGGAAAGAACCGCAATCAGGGACACTTCCGATCTTGTATAGAATGTGATCAACGGATAACCCGATGTTAATTAGTGTTTTAAATGAAACAATGTATTTAGAAAATTTATTGTTGATATAATTGATATGCCTCCTCTAGATGAGTTTTGAATCTAACACGCTTCCTACGTACCTATATTCCGTAAGAGAGAGAGAGAGAGAGAGAGAGAGAGAGAATAAGAAAGCCATATCTACAGACACGTCACATAGACCGAGAGTTATTAAATACTTCAAACAGAAAACTACGATGATAACGTAGTAAAATCCAATTAGGGATCATAGCTAAAAAGTTGTTTACAATCAGGGATGCTCGTCTCAAATTATGATATTTACGAAATAGTATCATATTACCTGCAAAATGAAATTATTCTTAAGAACTTTTATAACGTATATGTTAAAAAGTGACACTCAGTAGTGAGCCCTGACATATTCTGATTATAATCCCTTTTGTAAATGACCGTAAAAGATGACTTTTTTCTATCGGAGAACAAATTAAATATTAATATGGCCATTGGAATCATTAACTCGATTAATGCATAATAGAAGATTATGGATATATTATCAAATTTAAATGTCCAGAAAGCAAGAAACTAGATAACTTTTTGAACTGGCCTCACAATCCAAACCATCTTTTCTGAAACTAAATATACTTGTAGAGAGAGAACGTCATATTACTCTAGCCATCAAGTTTTCAAACGATTTAGAGGCCAACGAAATTGGACAACACGTTGATGTTTCGCACTTGAACTTTTATTAGGTTTCCTAACAGCGAAATCTTAAGTTCGTTTCAGCTGCTGCGAACATCATTTGACTTGAAAATGTAGTTAAAACATCTTTGTAATAGGTTCATTTTGATAATATTGAGGAAGTGTAAAAAATTCTTTAACGAATTTATGTTACCTCTGAGGCTAGAAGAAAATACACCGTTTCATATTAAATGCGCTAAACGTTGAAGTTCCCGTTTAATATTTACACTAAAAAACTAGTCATTTTTTCCTTTTTTAAAAATCGGTTATAGTGATAATAATGTAGCTGATTTTCCATTAAGCATTCACTTAACAAAAGTCAAGAAATTTTAGGGAGCTGTATGAACACAATTATTTGCGGACCACCACCGATAGTAAACAGCAGTAATTAAAGCCAATTTCGAAAAATAACTTTATTTTATTTATTTATTTTTTTATTTTTTTAATATGAAAATCACGAGACAGAGTGTGGAGAAAAAGAATTAAAGGAGGAGTGTCCGTACCAGTTGTTTGTTGACATCGCTTTAAATAATACATTAAGGGAGCTTATAGTAGCCGAGGAGATATGACTGGATTTATAATTGTAGTGAGAGATGTTAAATGATTTCAGGAATAATACGAGGGAGCTGGCAGGCAGTTAATTATTCTGCAGGAGAAGGAAGCGAGTCCCGAATGAACCACAGAGGGTAGGATCGACGAGCGGAAATTTCTATATGAAGCAGACGGAAAGAGATTAAATTCTCTTATATTTGTAGAATTATATCTGGTCTTTGTGATGTATATACGAGCTGCGATGTTCTATTTGGTTTTCCTTTTTTAAGTTTTTACAAAAAGTGCAGCGAGTGTTTTCTTCACGTGGTGGTAGCTTTATTATCGATACAGAAAGTATTCCTGCTTCCTTCTTTGCAGCTTGGTCGTCAGTTCGATGAACACGTTTTTTATTTTTTGTTGGTAGTTAAAATTACTTAATATGATCATTTCTTTAAATTACAATTTAGAACATTTAAATCTAACATTAATTTTATGGAAGTGCTCGCTTTTTTTTCATTTTTGTTGTTTCGTTTCGTTTTGTTTTTACTGACCTCAAAAGGGGAAGTTGCCCCCGTTCATCGCGTAAGCTTTTCGCATAACTTGTGTGCGTGCATGTAAGTCGATTTTAATGATTCTCTGTTCATTCGAAAGTGGTGTACACCATCGGGTGACCGATTTAAAATATTAATAAATTTACTACGGGGACGTAAGTTGTAAACAAAACTAATTAATGTTTATTACCAAATAAAAAAACCGTCATAACGCTATTTACAAGCTCATTACTGACCGAAATATTACGCTTCTTAACATCACTGAGTGTGTAACTCTTCTGACCATGTGGAATGATTCCAATGATATCCCATTTGTTTATTTGAACGAGTTCGGAACAGAAATAGTTCCGCACGAGTATTGATGAGTGTATCGGTGGTTATTTACTAAGTAGTCGTTTAAGTAACGTTAAAAAAGGTGTCTCTCCAGAGATGTACTCTATTTCCTTAATATTAATAATGGTAAAGTAAATTAAATCACCGTTATATATGCACTTGCATAAGTGCAAGTGCATATATAACGGTGATTTACTTTACCCATTATTAATATTAAACGCAGTTTACGGAAGAAAATTATTTATAATTATTTCCCTAATTTCGCCAGACGAAGATTAACCAAATTATTTTTATCACAATATAGGAAAAATATGAATCCTTGATTTTTAGAAATATAAAATATCACCTTTTTCGTCAGTATCGATTACACATCACATACTTAGCCGGTGAAATGTACAATTTCATTTAATTAATCATATTTCATTGTTAACGTTTGTTTAATTCGTCTAATAATTGTGTTTTTCAGCGGTCACCGGTCACAGAAAAACAATGGCTATACACGATTAAAAATTAAACGGAGAATTATATAAGTAATGAAAATAAATAAATGAACGTATATCACGGTTGGCATCGGTCGGGGCGTTAGACAAAACGGAAACCGCTTCAATATTAAACATTTATAACCAAAATAGAGCGATGTAGCGCTTTCGTCCTTAAACAAAATTTTGATGGTTGGGAGATGTTTAAAAAAATGTCACACGGACTCTAAAGATTTCGTAAAAAATCTTGAAAATACACGAACGAAAAAATACTTACAGTTCTAAATAAAATCACAGGAAAGTGTAGAATCGAAAATAAAAAGATAATACAGAAAATACTAAAACAAATACATAAAATTCCAGCAATACGAGACAAAATGTTGGGATAATAAGATCAAGGAAAATGTAGTAACAAATGACATTTTCTTGCTGGAGTCAGCTTGCGATAAATTAACAAATCACTAACAGAAAGAGATTGATTTCACCGTAAAAATACAAATCATTATGCGACATACATATTGGACTTGTAATTCCGATTCAGAATCGCCGGTTAAATCATTTTTATAGTTCTAACTGCGGCAATATTGCTGCTTTTATCTTCTTTAAATATTATATTAGCAATACACATACATATGCACACACACCCACCCACTAAAAACACGCACACACACACAATATATATATATATATATATATATATATATATATATATATGTATATATGAAAATCGTTGAACATAAATTGAGTATTCCTCAATTTTGTGAAAAAATGTGGTTCTTTTGGGTAATTTTTTTTTCTTATTATTTTTTATTAGTATAACAGAGGCGATTGACTTAAAATATTATCAATTTGCAAAATTACCATGGAAATGTAGCTTTGCTACTGACTTCGAGAAAGAAGGGGTTACACGTTCGCCGTGTTTTTAGAATTACGTTGTAAATTTTGATCATTTTATACAAAGTATAGAAGAGAAAGAGACAGAAATGTAAGCAAGAGGAGTCAAGGGGCACAGCCCCTTGCAAGGCCAAAAGTGGCTAAGTTTATATATATATGTATCTATATGTGTATATATGTATGTATATATGTATGTATATATGTATGTATGTATGTATGTACACATATGTATATTGTAACGTTATTATTCGTTTCATTAAACTCTCGGGGATGACATCACGGCCTCTTAGTTACTGCGGACGAAAAAATTATTATTATTATTAAAAAATTTATTATTTGAAATTTTATGTAGTGTATTAATAAAATTTACCTACATGAATTCGACCACTGAAAAACACAACACTGAATACGAACACACAGATAAACAAGTATAAAAAGATTGTTTAAAATTAATATAAAATTGCGCGTATCACTGTTGTCGGCTATGATCTGAAGTTCCCTGGGTTGGTTTTGTTCGATGGCTTTCCGGTGATCAGGGTTGCGACAATCAAACAGCGGGATTCTTTAATCCAGTATTGGTTATTTCAGAGAAATTTTCGTAATGATTATTAATTGGGCTTTCGTTTTTTTGGGTTATGCGGTTAATCGATTTTCACGATTTGACTACCGGAAGAATACTATATGCACGATCAAAGAAAAGTCACAGAAACGATAATATGGGAGAAAGGTAAAACAGCGACTGACCGACCAAAAAAATCTCTATCTTATCTTTTTTTCATTTCTTTCATCCATTCCACCCCGTGACCGACGGAATTGACTGAGTAAGATGCGTGCTTCTCCTTGCGTTAGTGATTGGTTATTTACCCGCGACCAACAACAGGATTTCATCAACAGGCACATTTTCTCTCCCGCCACGTTTCCCGAAATTTTATAATTTTTCTTTTTTATTTATTTTAATATGCAGTATGTATAATGTATATGTGATATATAGAACAGTTATGACTTTTAAATATTTTAACGGTCTACTACACCATTGAACTGTTCCGGAATGTACTAGACAGACGAAAGGTTGCTCAAATGTTAGCCAACGTTCGATAACGGACATAGCACCGTGATGATGATGAACGGTCTACTACTCTATATGTCATTAAAAAAAATGGAAAAAAAACCGGAAGAAAATGGAAAAATGACAAAACTGGGATTGACACTGATTTTGAAGGAAACGATAGGAGAAAATAAATCGAGGAAAAAGTGAATGTCAAGTTTATGCGGACTTTTTCATAAAATCGCGGAAGTAGAGAGAACAAGACAGAGTTTCTTTAAAGTTTAAAACTTTTGCTGTACAAGAAAGCTTTTCAAACTAGGGTCAAAATGATTTTCAGCAAGTTGCCTATATTGAAATTTTATGAAAATTATTGAGCGAGTTGACTTTCAGATTTTTAAAATTTTAAATTTTGAAACGGAACAATTCTTCTAAAAGCTAAAAAAGGAATATAATCCTGTTCTACGGAAAATATTGTGAAAACAAAATTTTCGGTAAAACAAATCCGCAAAGCCCAGACAGGAAGTATGTAGAATTTCGAAATGTTTAGAAACTATATGTATTACGACGGAATTAAAAAATGAACGGTGACTTTTATCCGGCAAACGTTAGAACGTTACTAGAGCATAAGAAAGCAAGTTATACCATAGCACTTTAGTCTGTAAGGTATCATTGTTAAAGCAAGTTATACCATAGCACTTTAGTCTGTAAGGTATCATTGTTTTGTTAAAGTTCATTTTGCGTCACGATGTTAAGGATAATCGTCAGGAAAATTTCTTTAGTTTTTTTCGCTTTTTACTTTTTTCCCATTCTTTCTACCGAAATGTATTTCAGGTTGGCCGAGGTCCGGACAGTTTGGTAGTAATGAATATATTATATCTTTTCGACGTGGCAAAATGAAAAATATTACTCGTCGGCGAGATATTTCAACGTAGATGCGAAAAACTATTTCGACTTTGTACCATGTTTACTATTTACAAACCCCATCGATCACCGATACACCGCAAATGTATTTCGATTTTTTTTTCAATCCTTTTAATGCTGCAGTTTCATCAGAATGAAGCGATTTTGGTCCTCACCTACATGTGTTATCTAAATCGCTGGCGATCTTATACTGAATATCGAATGTTCCGTTGTTCCAGTAGTGCGTTTGCTACTTATGTTAATTTTGATAATTATTTACCTGCTTTAAACTGCTGCAATCTGTTACTGTTAAAATCGTACTAACCGATTTAAATTACATAAATTTAAACCGAAAAGAACTGTATAACCTTTAGATTACGAAGTTGGGTAAAAATTGCATTTTGTTTATTTCGCAAAATTGCCAAGAGTAGATCTAAAGGTTTTTCATTATTTTTATTTCGGAATATCTTTTAAAGTCGTATTATTTTTAACGTATGAAAACTATTCAGATTTCTCATTTCCGTCAAAGTTACCTAAAATTTAAATGTGCATATTTTACGATTTATTTATCGTTTTCAAATTTGTAGTACTTGATTTTTTCCATGTCGTAAGAATAAGTATATAGAACAATCGATATATATATATACATACATAGCGCAAATTAGTGTTTCCTCAGTTGAGATGCAGTCTGATATTTTCGCTAGCAAACCGTAACGGGAGAATTTAGTAGTGTCCCCTTATTTATGATCTGATCGTGCGACAATGTAGATTAAATAAAAGTAACGGTATATCGGAATTGGCCCAAGAACAGAGATGTACCCGGAACTGGAAACATTTAACCGTACCTAGTATCTTCTCTTGTGCCTGCTACGAAATCCGGATGCTGTTATTTATCACGGGTAAATGTCGGTCTCCAGAAAATGCTTTACGAAAAAATGGCTTGCAATATGATTTTACGACACATAGAGTGGCAAATTAAGTTAATGCGAAAAGCTTGGCACATCTGATGTTCGTCAACTGACACTCGAGAACCGTAAAATGGACAACTGACAAAACGCATTCCGGTGGAAGTAAACGTCCGAAATCAGAGCTGGTCATCACGGTGTAACAGAAACAAAAAGCACTTTGCTAAATATAAAATAATAATAACACATCGGTGGGTATAATAATCGCTCTTTGTCGCGCTAATGGACTGCCATCTGGATGGCCAGAAATGTTTCTACCCCTGTTCTAAGCCAAGGCGGTTACGGTGTAATTAATACCGGGAAACTTCTGTCAGTAAAACTAGAGAAAACAAAAGCAAAAAAGTCTTACCGGAGTATTATCAAAAATAAAAACATCGGTGATATAGAAAATTCGGACGTGCGAGCAAGCGATGCTTTTATGGCGATTTTGTTTTGTTTTTTTTTTTCCCCGTTACCATACACGTGACCAAAATATCGGTCTACTTTGACCGTTTACAATCGGAGCGCATTTGCAAATACAAAATCGATAATTTTTCGGTAAGCTACAGTAAAGCCATGGAGGGTTTCCAATTTTTAGTACTTAGAAGCCATAAAATAATTCAACGAACGTAAACAAACGTCCGGATATAATCTGCTTAAAATTTCGTTATTGTTATTAATTCATAATTGTTCGCGACCTTTCAAAGGACTGACGAAAAATGAACGGGTCTTTATAGTCATATGCGTAACTGCGAAGTGTTGATCCTTTCTTCGACCTGTTTACTTATACTTCGACGCGTGTTTGGGTCTCATCTTGACAGAATTTCTGCTCGATAGATCGTCAACTCCTAGGGAAGACCGCCGAAGCAAAAGTGATGTTATTTAAGGGAATGTGTCGCTTATACACACCCACGTTATGAGTGCCGAACAGATAATTTTACTTATAAATCGTGATAATTTTATAAAGCTATCAAAGTATTTGCGTATAAATTTTAACCGAAAATCTTCAGTTATCGTAAACTATCTGATCTTCCATTTTTTAAACTTCCAATATAAACTAACTTTTTCCATACATATATATATCTTCTTTCTCTCCTCAACCTAATGATTGGTGGGTACTAATATGGCCATGCTAGATCCATATTTGGGAGTGGGCACGTGCTTTTATGGTGGTATAATTTTCACCGTTTTTTATTTGGTCCATATATCTAAATCTTGGTCTGCCTTTGCTCCTTCTTTCGTTCATCTTTCCTTCGATTATTGTTGTCATCCATTCTGAATGTCTGATCAGATTTCCAATCATTTCATCTCTTCTCCTGTTGATTGCATTCCGGATTTCTCGTTGTTCATTTATCCTGTGCAACACTTCGTTGTTAGTTGTTTTGCTCGTCCAAGGTATCTTTAACATCCGACGCCAACACCACATTTCGAACGCTTGGATCTTATCATTTTCGCTTTTTAAGATTATCCATGTTTCTGCTCCATATGGTGCCACACTCGAAATGAAGCTTTTTATAAAGAGCTTTCTGGTACTTATTGATATATTTTTTGATACGAGAAAGGGTTTTTTCACGAAAGCGTTTTTCGCGAGAGCTATCCTTCTCCTTATATCCTTCGTGCTTCGTCCGTCTGATGTTACTATACTTCCTAAATAGGAGAACTCGTTTACTTGTTTTATACTCTGTTGATTCAAGAGAATATTTATACATTGTTTTCCGCTTTTCGAGCACGCCATGACCTAGGTCTTTTTGGTATTTATGGTCATTTTACATCTCGCTCTTAGGACTTTATTTAAAGATTCTTGCAGTCCTTCCTCAGTTTCCGCTATTACTGCTATATCGTCGGAAAATCTTATTGTATTATATACTCTTCCATTTATTTTTATTCCATTATTATTTTTTTCTAGATAATCTTCCATTGCCTTCTCGATGTAGCTGTTAAAAAGTATCGGTGAAAGGTTGCATCCTTGACGAACTCCTTTATCTACCGTTGCTTTTTGTTCACCTATAATTATTGATTGATTCTTGTACAGGTGGAATAGTAGCCTTCGGTCTCTGAAGTCTATGTTGTGTTTCTTCAGTGAGTTGAATAATATATTCCAGTCTACATAATCGAAGGCCTTCTCCATATCTACGAAAGCAATGTAGACCGTTTTTCCTATTTTTATAGCTTTTTCAACCATCAAACGTAGGGAGAGTATAGCTTCTCTAACGCCTTTTTTTTTCCTGAAACCAAACTGATCATCCTTTAAGTTGTTTTCAATTCTAGCTTCTATTCAATTATAAATGATTCTTGTCAAAATTTTGAGAGCATGAGGCAAAATATTCAGTGTTCTATAGTCTTTACATTCTTGAGAATTATGCTTTTTTGGTATGGAGACCAACAGACCCTGCTCGAAATCTTTTGGAATGATTCCTTCCATTTATATTTCATTTAGTAAATTAAATATTGCATTTTTGGTTTTGTCACCTAATAATTTAAGCAATTCTCCGGGAATTTGATCAACTCCTACCGCTTTATTTGCCTTTAGTTTGTTTAAAGCTCTTTCGAATTCACTTTTTAATATGGGCGGACCTTTCTCTTCTTCTTGTAAGTTGGCTTCTTCTTTCAAAATTTAATCATCAATTGGATCACCGTTGGATAGCTCTTTAATGTATTGTTTCCATCTGTTTTGGATATCCTTATTATCAACTAACAGCTTGCCGTTTTTGTCTCTTAAGGTATTTAGTTTCTTTCTTTTACCTGAGAATTGTCTTTTGATATCATTGTAGGCCTTTTCTGCATTGCCCTTTTTCATATTATTATCTATAGTTTTACACTGTTCGCCGATCCATTTTTCCTTAGCTTTCCGAATTTCTCTGTTTACCATATTTCTATATTTCTTATATTTCTGCTCGTTATTGTTTAACTTAGCCATTCTTCTTAATTCCATTAGATGTAGTACTTTTTTAGTTACCCATGACTTGTAAATTATTTTTTCTTCTTTGCCTATTTGTTCTTCCGCACTTTTAATTATTTTCTGTTTGATGTAATTCCATTTCTCATCAATCCTTGTATGGAGCGGTGTATCCTTGTTAATTGCTTTATCGGTTTCTTCCATAAAGACTTTCTGCAGTTTTTGATCATTTTTAATTTTCATTATGTTCCATCTTTTAAAATTGTTGTTTTTTATTTTCTTTTTCATCCGTAACTTACTTGTCATTATTATCGGTATATGGTCAAATTCTACATCTGCGCATGGAAAACGTTTACAAATCTTCACTTGGTTGCGGTACCTACTGCGTACTAGGATATAGTCTAATTGATATATTTCAGTATTACCGGGGGCTCTTCAAGTATAATGGCCCAAACGCAAGCGAATCATAGAAAGGACAACGGAACGGGGAAGTGAAGGAAACTCAAAGAACCAGGGGTTAGAGGGAAGACTAGGTTGTACAGACAGATAAAAGGATTGTTCGTTACGGAAGGAGGAAGGTTAAATATCTGACCAAAATTTAAGATGAAATTTGGAACATAGGGAATTCAAGTTGGAAGATGGAATTTTTTTAAAGAAGGAACGAGAAGAAGCAGCAACTCGAGCCAAGGAATCGGCCGTCTCATTACCTTTAATGCCCATATGGCTGGGAATCCACAAAAAATCAACACCGATGGAGTAGTGAGAGGAAAGAAGATAGATAAGACAGCGTATGCGAAGAATGATGAAATCAGAGGAGTTATCAGGAAAAGGGGAGCTGATCGCTTGAAGAACACTCATGGAGTCTGAGATAATCAAATAATTAGAAAACTGACGACTGGAAGAAATGAAGATAATGGAGCGTAGGATAGCCATCGACTCGGCTGTAAAGATTGAACAGAAAGAAGGAAGACAAAATGATTCAGAAAAATTGAAGTCCGGAAGAATAAAAGAAGCTCCAACACCATGAGGTCCCCTGGAGCCATCTGTGAAGATGGGTACATGCGATGGAAATTGAGAATTGATAATGCTGTGGAATTCCTGTTGAATTATTGCCTGTGGAAAGGATTTGGAAAGTGAGGGTACAAAAGAAACATTGGGAGAATGGCAGAGATCGACAAAGCTAAAAGAAAAGGCAGGAAGATTATTACCTGAGATTGTGTAAGGCCAAAAGGAACTAAGGCGAAGGGAAATGAGGGCTAAAATAGGGATTTTCCTAGGCGTAAAACGCCAGTTCTTATAAATTGAAAGGTAGGAATGAATAAGAGTACAGGACGTAAGAGGAAGACGTTTGGAGAGGAAACGATAGCCTAAGTAGGATCTGCGAAGAGACAGGGATGGTGTGTGAGACTCTGCGAGAATTGCTGGAATTGGAGTAGACTTGAGAGCACCAAGACAAAGCCGAAGACACGAATTTTGGATAATGTCCAATTTAGAAAGACGAGATATAGAGGCACAACCGTAGATAAAAGAGCAGTAATCAAATTTGGAACAGACAATGGCTTTATACAAGACGATCAGAATGTACGGATTACCACCCCATTTTGTTGAGGAGAGCGCTTTCAGCAGGTTTAGCCTTTTAATAGCAGAAGAGGAAAGATAATCAATGTGTTCAGAGAATGTCAGCCGACTATTGAGAAAAACTCCAAGATAGCAGAAACAGTTAACGTGAGGAAGAGGTAAATTGTTTACAGATAGATTAAGCAAGGCAGGATTGTAAGGGCGAAGTGAAAAGACAATAGACGAAGACTTAGAAGGAGAGATAGAAAGGTTAATTGAGGATAAGGAGTGATCCAGTGCAGTAAGAGACGAACTAAGAGCCTCATTAGCGGCTACAAAATCAGAGGCGGAGGAAAAAAGCAGGATATCATCGGCAAAAAACAAGGAGGATGAATTTAAAGGAAGAGAAGCAACACCGATAGTGTAGATATTAAAGAGAGTAGGACTAAGGGAAGAACCTTGTGGGAGGCCGCGAAAAATTTTTCTTTCATGGCAGAGAGGTACAGAAGAAATATGGATAGAGCGATTCATCATGAGATTAATAACAAGGGAAGAAAATTTAACTGGGACGTTAATTGTCGACATTTTTTCTCTTAAAGTTGGCAGGTGTACATTATCAAAAGCAGAGGAGACATCAATGAAGGAAGCTAAGGTGTACTGTTTTTGGATGAAGGATTTGTATATACTGGAAACAAACAGACTAATACAATCAGGAGGGCCAATCCCAGGCCGAAAGCCAAACATATTGCTGGGAAGAACGTGGTTATGTTCCAGCCACCAAACAAGGCGCCTGCTTAGCATACCTTCGAATAGTTTTCTGATACAGGATGCTAAATTTCTTCTGATCGTAAAAAAGTCGTTAATTTTTTCGAAAGATTGAAAATTGAAAATCTTTAAAATGTAAACAAGGCACGAAGAGACATTATATTTATTTAAGGTTGAAAATATTGCAATATTAAAACGACAGCATGTTTATGTTGGCGTTCAAATATTGCAATATTTTGCAACCTTAAATAAATATAATTTCTCCTTGTGCATCGTTTACCTTTTATATATTACAGTGAATACAGAAATTGACATTATAATTGCTAAACTTAAAATTAAAAAGTTTTACCCAATAAAAATTTATGATATCATCATCATCATTCCCATCTCCTATTCAGGAGGTTGGTGCGGACCTAGTTTTCCTGCAGTTGTCTCCGTTTGGTCTTTTGTATTACTTCTAAAACTGATTTCATTCTAGTTATTCCATGTATATCCGCCTCTTTTCTCGTAGTCTTTTTTCTTGAATTCTCGCCTGTATCGTAGTCGTGAACAGATGACCAAAGTACTCCATTTTTGCTTCTTCGATGATATTTAGCAGGTTTGGTTTACTAATTTTACATTTGTTCAATATCACTGCATTTACTATTTGTTCCTTCCATGATATTCTGTACATTCTTCTATAATACTATATCTCGAAGGCAGTGGTTTTCTTTCTGTCAGTCTCCGATATCTTCCAGGTTTCCGAAGCGTATCGCATTGTTGACCACACGAAGCAGTGAAGAATTCTCATCGTTCTAGATTATTAAATACACTTCTACCGCAGCCTATTCTTCTTCTTATTCCTTCATCGTCTTGTCCGTTTTCTGTAATTAAGCTCCCCAAGTAACTGTACTTGGCTACTTGTTTACTTTTTCCCCCATCTATATATATATATATATATATACTATATATATTTCCACTGGAGATCTCTTTTGTGTTTTTGCTATTCTCATAACCTTAGTTTTTTTAACGTGTACTATCATTCCTAACTTCTTGTCTTCTGCTAATGTTATATTCATTATTGTTTGTAGATTTCCTCTGGACCCTACCAAATATACCTGGAATCATCAGCGTAGCTTATATGCGCTATTCTTGTTCCGTTTATATTAAATCCGAGGCTATTAAAATTTCCCATTTGTATGTGTTGAAAAGTCTCGGTGACAACATGCAACCTAGTCGTACTCCCCTTGCTATTTGGCAGTATTCTTCCGACTGTTCCTGTCTGAGTTACCTTCTGGTTCCAGTATATATATATACATGTATTTAATTATATTTATATCTCGTTCGTCTAATCCGTATTTAATAAAAATGTCTATTAGTTGTTTATGTAGTACTCTGTCGAAGGCTTTTTCGAAGTCTACAAAGCACAGATATACATCTCTATTTACACCTATTGCCCGTTGGCTGAGGATTCGTAGTAACGAAATCACATATTTTGTACCTCATTTTGCGATGAAGCCATATTGTGTTTCACTCAGATAATCGTCTATTTTGTTTTCTATTCTTTTATTCATTATCGATAATAGATTTTTTAGTACCTTATTGTTCTGTAATCGATACATTTTGTTGCGTTCAACTTTTTGAGGATTGGTAATAATAATCGATTTTAATAAATCCTCTGGTATTATTCTTTCTTGGTATGTGATTTATTCATATTTCCAGGTTACTTTTGTCTGATGCTATTTTGTCATTTCCATAGTGATGCTATCTTCTCCCGAGGGAGGCTTAATTCATGTAGTAATATATCAGGACCATCTCCCGCAGTATTTGATGATTTATAGTACGGTCTCGTGCTATGCCCCCATATAGTTCCTGAATGTATTTTATCCATTCTTCTTTTATTTCATTTTTATCTGTCCTTTGATATTTTTTATTACATTTATCTTGTTCTTCTTTCTTTTCCATTTTTTCATTAATTCTTTGATTTATATATATATATATATATATTTCACGATAACAGTGCCTGTTTTCAAGTTCCTCCATTCTTTTACATCTTTGTTCGTTATATTCTTGTTTTTCTTGAATACACTTTGAATTGTTTCATTTAATTTAATATATTCCTCAGTATTCCGGTTTTTTATTCTCCTTCGTTCACTAATATTTCCTATTATTTTTTTCTTCATCCAGCGTTTGTTCTTTGTGACCCGATTTTCTTGTTTTAGCATGCTCTCTGCATTTTGTGTCAGCGCTTCCTTAAAATTTCTCCACATTATCTTTGCACCTGCTTCTACGCCGTTTTCATTTTCATCTTTTAAACTTCTGGCAATTCGGGCTTTTTATGGTCCATTGCTATATTTTTTTTTTATTGGCCTGAATTTCGGTTTTTTTAATCTACTGATGTTCCGTCTGTCGCTGCTTTACTTACTTATACGTTTCTTCTTTATTCCAATATTTATTCTATTTCTACTTGGGCCAGGATAATCGGTTAGCTTGAAACTATAGATATAGTTTTAAAGAGAATTTTAATTAGAATTTATGATCCAATTTTGAATTTTATAAGTCACTCCAATCGTGAGTTATCGATTTTTATTTGATATTTTTGTCGTTTCTGAACCATCATGTGCACGGAATCCTAAAAAAGAAAATATCGAAATCGGTTTTTTTTTGTTTTCTTAAAAATAAATACAGGATAAGAGATTTTAATTTTAATCTTTTGAGATTTATCTTCGGTGGCTAAATAAAATAGAATCGGATCGAATCGAATCGAACGAGAGATAAGGGGTTTAAAGAAGGCGTCGGTTATTAATGAACGCGATAAAATTGCGTTACGTACGATATAATTAGTTTTTGGTCGAGGTGCGACGAAGAGGGACGTTTAGCTATTAATAGTGATGTATGTCGGCGATTGTTTTCAGTGAGATTGACCTTAGAACGGCAACAGTCGAGGAGGCTTTAATTTTATTTAGAAGGATCTTCTTCTTCACATATGAGACATTTGTGCTGTTCAGTGTTTACTTTTTCCTTTCGGCGCAACTGCTACTCGCTTTATCGTGTCCCTCGAGTGAAAACATATTTAATAGAGCTTATCTCAGGCTAGTTATTTTTCGCGACGGTGTCTTCGTGTAGTACTGCGTCCTGCCACTGCTGCCGCTGAAATACATTGTGTGCGAGCGTTGCACGCGCGTACCGCACACATGATGAGTCTGTCGTGTGGATGCTGCGCAGAGACAAAGTTATCTGCGTACTGGTCGCTCGGTCGTTTGACACACTAAATAAAGCCGCGTTAAAAATAAACTACTGGTACTTCTTTATGCGTTCAGCGTCTCTCACAACGAAAACGTTAAATGTTTCTTATAAATAGTGCTTAGCATCTTTCCATCCGCAATTCTCGATTCCACTTTGATCCCACTTCATAATTTCATTGTTTTTTCCCGTGCGCGCGCCCCCTTTTCGGCTACTACTTGTATTTTCAGTTTTCCGGCCAACCATTATAAATATTTCGCTAAACTCGCATCTTCGCCGAGCATGTTGCTTTCCTTCTAGATGGCATCATGCTGCGTCCTAGTCTCTAGAAGGCACCTGGTTAAAACTGAAACTGTTTTATGCTGTTAACACCCTGCTAACACATACGGAGACGATGATTAATCGGTTGCGCGACCGGTGGCGAATTCGAATTCGGGGCATTCTAACATGAATTTCCTTCCTCTTGCGAAATCACCGTATTTTCGTAAAAAAAAAAAAAAAAAAATCGCTTAACTTCTTTTTTATGAAAATCCGATACTCTTTTTTAATAAGGACGATAACGTTGTGCTTGCCGAGAAAAGGACAACATACGTGTGATCAATCAAAAATTCAACAGACGTAGGACAATCGAATCCGGTCGAAAAAACCAAAACAGAAAATCGGAACTTGCTGGAAAGTGTAAAATTTATCGGACAGTAGGTGTGTATTCTGAGAATCAAATGAGGTGGTCAGTTTAAACGTACCTTACAAATAAGAGTTACTAAAAACAAGTTATTCGTTTTTTGTTTTTTTTGAGAACATTTTGATTAGTCAGTGCGCCATGATAAAAGGGATGATTTATCCGGTAATCGTCGAGTTCAAGGTTACGCGGTTTATAGATTTATTGATGTTTTGACAAATGTCGATTTCGCCATGAAAACCTGATTCATGATTTGCTTAGCCGGACTGTTCTTACTAATTGTTCAAAGTTTAGCCGAACAATCGACGTGTAACATTTTATTTTCTATTCTCATCCGCTGAAATTCAAGATCTCATTGCGCACCTTGTGTTTTCTACTCTGTCTATTCTCCTTGCGCTATATTGGTTCTCCTCCGCTTTGTGCACATCTGACCGAATCCAACTTTTTTTTTCTTTTCAATGCTTGTGTCAACATGAACATTGGCCCAAGAACTGGGAAAAGTAGAAGAAAGAAAATCAGATTTTTATGAGACGTGAAATATTTAACAAAAATGTATCAAATGCTTGGATGACAGAAGGAGCAGGAAGAGAAAGAATGAACGAAACATTATAAGGAGTAGGAACACTGCTTGACAATAGAAAGCAGTAGATAGAAGATCGTTCCAGTGAAAGCGAAGAGCATTGAAACGTTACGTGATATCCGCGTTACATACAAAGTGACTGTTGCAGGATGTATAGGACAATATGGGGATGGCACGAGAGAGAACCGGAAAACCGACGAAGAGAGTAAATTGTGTCCAAAGCGCAGGCGGCACATATCGTTGAAATACTAGAGCGACGCATAGAATCAGGAAACGAGGAATAGAAAGGAAAGAAAGGTTGAATGGACAGGTAAAAAAAATCCGGGTTAGAGAATGAGGAGGAGTAGAAGTTGAACCACAATTTTTAATGCGCAGCAGTAGACAAAGAAATAATATTGATGGATGGATATGTAGTAAGAATCCTGCCGGAAGAAGAAGATTTTCTTGAGCTAATGTCCTTACTGACAAACCACTTAAAAGAAGAAAAAAAAAAAGGTAGCCGATCTAACGGGTCAACTAACTCATTTCCTTCTATTCCGGAGTGACCAGGAATCCGTAAGATATCGATCGGGATTAAATCAGAAAGGAAAAGATCTTGAATCAAGGAACGTATATGAAAGATTACATAATCGGTAGAACTTTAACCGGTGGCTTTCTGTTTTCCTTTTATTCTACTCAGTCCCTGGCTCACGTCCCCCCCCAAAAAAAAAATAATAATATCAATGTTTCCGCCACTATGGAAAATCTGAAATTAAGTCGATGTTTCTCATCTTTCTCTATCCATCATTCCGTTTCTTTTTTTCTCTTCGGTTGTTTCTTTCTCTCTATGTATTTATATGTATTTATATGTATAGATATATATTTTTTTATGCATATATGCATATGTACGCTGTTGTGTTGCTCTATTCGTGGAAACAAAAAGGGCGACGAATGAAAGAAGAAAAAATTCCAACATAAGAAACATAATCACTTTTTATTTGTTTCTCTTTTCGTTAATTATAACGGTAATGGTAATATCGGGTTTTTACGGTACGAGTCCGAACTTACCGATTTATATTGCTAGTTGAAGATTACGACTTCGAGTCGCCGACTAGAGGGCGAAAAAACTCCAAG
The DNA here is from genome assembly GCA_039619475.1 of Icerya purchasi. NCBI lineage: Eukaryota > Metazoa > Arthropoda > Insecta > Hemiptera > Monophlebidae > Icerya > Icerya purchasi. The sequence goes on along the minus strand of CM077116.1, from coordinate 181,145,832 downwards.
GATTAAAAATAGTTTTAAAAAAAAATGGAGAGAAGAAAAAAATCCTCTTCTGTGCCGAGCGAACGGTATGCTATTCGAGAACGGAACTCTGGCTAGAAACGGAGACAGAACCAGCCTTCGAAGAGAGCTAAAAACTGACTGACTTCAAGAATATCTTCTAACTCCACTTCGAGTTGCAGACATCGATGATGAAAAGCAGCTTTTAAGATAGGTCGATAAGGTCGATAACGAAATGACCAACGGGAACTAACAGTACAGACAACCAGAAAATAATTGAGACAATCAAAGTACGAAAACATATGAACTTATTTAAAGACAAAGATGGCGCTGCGCAAATACGAATGGGGTAAATAGCTAACAGGTATGCTATAAACAGAATTTAAAGAATGATAAGATAGAGGAAGTCGGTGGCGTCGATAGCCTTTGGTCTATAGTTTAATGATAGCGGCTGGAGCAGTAAGTTCTTCAAGTGAACGGAAGATAAAAAAATATATATGTATAATATTGTTACAAATGCTAATACGTGTAAAATATAGAACCGATGATAAGCTGCGAGTAATTTTGATTAAAGTTAAGATAATAATAAATATAATAACACTAATAATAACGATAATAATAACAATAATAATAACAATAATAATAACAACAATAATAACAACACTAATAACAATAGTAAATTTAGTAATATAAAAAAAAATATCGTAATGGCACGAGAGTAAGTAAGAGAAGTACGGTCAGAGTACAACAATGCGTCTATGCATGTTCATAGGCAGATATTTACTTTTGGTTTATGTCGTTCAATACGTATTCACGCGGGAAATCGTGACTGTTTTGAGAAAATTCGGTATAAGGGGCCTGGAATATTGTTATAAGATTTTAAATATCAATAATTTTTCTTTTTTTTTCTTTTTCCGAAAATAAAAGTTAAAGGAAATGGAATTACATCTTTTCATTCGGAAACTACATAAATATTTAAATTTAAACTAAAACACCGGCATGTTTCTGGAACACAATCATGGTATTTTACAGAGTTAAAATTATTAATTATATAATTTTAACCTTGAAAAATATCATGATTACCGGACTGTGTTCCCGAAAAACGTCGCAGTCTGGAATAATTTAAAAGAAAAAAATGAATCATAACGTAAAGTTGAGGCAGGATGGTGTGCAATTATAGACTATTTATATATATATATATATATATATATATATATATATATATATATATATATATATAGCTATACATATGTATGAAAAAAAAAAAAAAGATGTTAATAAATTTCGCAGGTGTATGTAATAGCGGTGCGTAGAGCATTTTGTAACATTCGTGTACATAATGGTGAAGTTATTATTGGTGTGGCCGTTTCAGAGTACGTTGCCAGCTTGTTATCTGGGCGATTATAGGTCGTCCTTTCGGTCGTCATGCTATGCTCGGCAACTTGCACTAAAAACTTCCAACTTGCACGAAATGTTTTCGCGTACATTGAAATTACGTCGGAACGTGGAATCTGCCAATAGGGGCTCAGTGCGCCTTGGTACGTCGCGAGTTAACACCGGAGGGAATGGGAATATGCGAAATGCGCTCTAACATTTACTTAGCGAAGAAATGTTGTATACACAACGCCACGCTACAACATTGAAACCTTACAACCTGCTGTCAGGACAAGCTTCGGCTCGCGCCACTCTTTTAGGCTGCCGTACACGGGACTCGACAATCCCGATTAAAAGCAGATTCCTTTCTTCTAGCCTGTAATCGAAACATCTTCACGCGTTTATCATCGTATACGTTTATCGGCTTACAATAATTAAATGCGCTAAAATCAGTAACTTGTAGTTTTCTTAATTTCGAATGCACCGGATACACACTCACACACACACGCACGCGCACGCACTGGTATAATTATCGAGATTTTAATAATTCAAGTAATATACATTCCGTAACGGTTTAAAAGTAGGGGAAATGCGAAAACGGGTGGTCAGGTGTGAATGGATTGTTCGGTGGTACATATTGGAAAATTCAGAATATCGGTAAATGATGGTAATAATAATGATATCGAATGATCACTTTGTAATTTGACCTTGCTAAATGATGTACGATTTGTAAATTATCATCGTTCGTTTGAACCGGCACTTTTATGTTTCCCTTTTAGTCGCCTACTTTTGGGATATTAGCCTTGGAATTGGAGAAAGGAAGAGAAAAGTACATTCTTAAACGTTTCCCTAGGGCGGGAATAACAAAAGTAGGAGGGATATATAAGAAGCAATGATGACGATAGTTGGACACCGGATTTTCAAGAGAGAACAATAGAATGAAAATCGTCCAGCGAAAATGTTGAAGTAAGATTAACGTCACAAGAGAGCGAGAAGGACGAATTACAAAAACAGATGAGAAATGAAAAAGTGAAGCACAGGAAGGATGATTGAAAAGGAAAATAAAAAAGGAAGACAACAAATAGGCGAAATTGTGAGACATCTCGAAGAGAGGAAATCTCGTTGAATAGAGAGGTAAACTAGGATTTGAAAATTAAAATGGGATAGGGGTCGACCGCTAGTTTAGAATGAGCAGTTGAGCAAAGAAAAGCAATATTTGAAAACGCGCCAAGGAATCTGCCATTGGTAAATGAGGGAAAAAGTTGAAAAATCCGCTAAAGACTATAGGATCGATTTCGATTGAGTGAGCGATAATGTGAACGAGAAAAGCAGATAGATAAATTATGATGCGGACTTAAAGAGGAAAAAAGAAACAGTAAGATAGCACAGTAGATTCAGATAGTTGAGCAGCAGCAGACATAAGAGGATTCGGAATAATTCGAGCTAGAAGTGAACGAGGCGTAGAATCAACTCCGGTTTAGGGTTGTCGGTAAAGATGGCGGAATGAAAAAATGCGCAATTCTGGCCGAATGCTGTTGTCGAAAGAAGGGTTGCTTTATAAAAGTTTAGTACGGGTTTCAGTTAAAACCGACCGATAAAATTAACCTTAAACGGTGTAAGCATCGAACTCGGTCGAATAATTAATTATAATTCTACGTAACGGGTAATAGCGGTTGAATAAATTTTTAATCGACCGCGAATACCGCTTCATTATAATTAATTAAATTCAGAATAATTATTCTGACAAGACGGAGTTTTTCGCGTAAGTCAATATTGCTAGGTCTGGTCGGTGCGTATCGGACGCAGATAAATCGAACAAAATAATCCGAGATACATATTTAAAAAATTAATCAATTCGCAATATTATGCCGAACATAAATAATAAAATTATCATATAAAAAATGCGCAAAACATATTAGAAATATGAAAAAAACATTAAAAAACATCTACTAGTTTCGACGAACTACCGTCATTATTAAGAATCATCTTGATAAGATTGATTCTTAATAATGACAGTAATTCGTCGAAACTAGTCAATGTTTTTTAATGTTTTTTTAATATTTCTAATATGTTTTGTGTATTTTTTATATGATAATTTTATTATTTATGTTCGGCATAATATTGCGAATTGATTCCTTTAAAAAAAAAAAAAATATATATATATATGTATATATATATATATGCAGTGGCGGCCCCCCGGGGTCGGGGGGATAGGGGACATCCGCGTAATTGGCAACTGATTACATATCTAGTCAATCCCGTTCAACAACGAAGCCGAAAGTGATCGGGATTAATCGTTTTGTATCATTCGCTAGAATACCATCATGGCGAAGCAAATAAGATTTTAGATGGCCACCAATGACCGAGATCGGTCGAAACAGCAAAAAAAAAGAAGAAGGCGAAGAAGCATCAGTTTAGCAAGAAATTTGTTCTTTTATATTGTCCATATCTGACCGAATCTGATTTTGTTTTTTTTTTTTTTGGGAACGCCAACCAAGGGCAATAATAAATTTAACTGACGGCTCTTTTCTTTTTTGTTGTTTCTGGGTGTAGGTCTTTGGCTGACGTTCCCAAAAGAGGGATCTAAAAAAAAAAAAAAAAAAAAGCAGGAAATTTACCATCGCCGCGTTTGTTGATGCTACCGCTGCCTTTGACAATATGTTCACCTACCTTCTCTACAGAATAAAATGCTTTGCATTAACATCCCTCTTGAGTTTACTACCTTAATTATCAATCTTTTCCGGAATAGAACAATTTGTCTTTCTACTCCCTTCTTCGACAATTCCAGATCAATTTTTCCAGGTCTTCCGCAAGGATCGTGCTTGAGTCCTACACTTTTCAACATTTACTTTCACAGTCTTGCTACTCTTAACATCCCTTCTAAGTCCTTATTCTTCGCTGACGATATTCCCGTCTATTCCTCCTCTAATAATCTTTCTTTTGCCAATGACGAGCTTAATTCCTCCCTTGCTATTTTGGAATTATCGTTGTCTTCTCTTCATCTTTCTATTTCCCCTGAGAAGTCTGCCTCTGTAGTTTTTACATTTCGTCCTTTTAACCGTTCCTTAATTAACCTTTTCCTGCGTCAACTCCCTATTCCTCTAGTTAACTCTTTCTCCTACCTATGTACATCGGCTCTCAAGAGATTAAATTTCCTAAAAGCGTTGTCCCCTCGGAAATGGGGTGGCGATCAGTATATTCTCCTCATACTTTATAGATCCATCATTCTTTCTAAATTGGACTATTGTTCTTTTCTTTATGCCAGTGCTCCCAAATCCCTCCTTACCAAACTTGATCGCATCCAAAACTCTTGTCTTCGCCTCTGTATTGGTGCTCTGAATTCTTCTCCAACTCCTGCTCTCCTAGCCGAAACTGGCTTCCTTCCTTTATTTATTCGAAGACTTTATCTCGGTGAAAGATTTATGATTAAACGTCTTCATATTCCTCACTCGAAACTCGTGAATTCCTATCAATATATTCCGGACAACTGGCGTTTTTCTCCCAGAAAAATTCCAATTCTTTTACACATATCCTCCCGATTTGTCCTATTTTCTCACTTTATCCTCTCCTATAACAAATCTCCGTACTTTACTTACAACTTCTTAGAACTGTCGTTTTCTCCCAAGCTATTTGCTCTTCCCTCGAACATTAAATCTCTTCCGTTTCCTGTAATACATAACGAATTTAACCAAACTTATTTTGACTATCGAATTTATTACTTATACCATTGAGACTTTTATTTTGATTTTCGAATACTGTTTTTAACCATACTTGCATCTGTATTAATGAGGTTGCTTCTATCTCTTGTGGCGCCTTCACCGCTGCTGTACTCCCTTCCGACAAAAGCACAGACGTATCCGAACCAACAAAACCTGAGTCATTTGGCATTTCCTTGCTTCCCCTTCTTACTACTGGTGGTGTCACACTATTTTTTTCACTTCTTAACACTCTTTTTTCAGACATACTTGTTCGTTTCACCCCAATCGCAAAGTATTCTTTAAATTCCTTGCGAATTCGTATATCCCATCGTGGTCGCCAATATTTATCGCAGCTCAGTCGGAAGTGTCCCAATAAAACTACGATAATTTTTTTTTTTACCAGTTAATCTCGTTTCTTTTTATTTATTTTATTTTGTTTATTTATTTCTTTTTTTAAACGTAAATTTAATGGGATTGCCTAGTCGGCCGAGAACATCTCACACCCACGCTCATACAATAAAATTTTTCGTGATTGTTATTATTTTTTTTTTTTTTATTTCTTTTATTATTATAAAATCGCCGCACAATATCGGAAAGGAAATGCAGCTGCACCAAAAGACAAATAAACAGATAATACAAACTCACGAAATATATAACAAGAATTACTATTCACACATAAATCAAAATCTACACCGAAATATTTACAACATTAAATAAAATACAAAATCGGGCCTGTTTAGTCCGTCGCCTCCAGGATCTTCATCTGTCCGGACGATGCTGTCCTTAAATCGTTTCCGCTACCCGTACTGCTTGGATGATTCGCCTCCGATGGATCTTGATCATCGACGTTCTTATCTCCGGCAGCTTTTAAGCCGTTTTTTTTTTAAAATTAACGGTAGCTCGCGTGAAGACTAGGGTTTTTTACTTGACTAGACTATTCGCGGTATAATTTAATTTTTTTATTTATTTCTTAATTAATTTATTTCGCTTTGACCAGATTAACTTGAACACGAACCGTGGCACATACGTGAATAAAATTAACGATATTTTAACGTCTCTCACGAGATGACGCGTTTTCGGACCAGCGTAAACGTTATCTGTTTAGATACTGCTCTCAGCCGAAGCACAGGCTTCCCTCGATCTCTTATCATCCTGGCAAGCCATTGTCCGCGACACTTTGAAAATTCCCTTTTACCGCTAATTCCGACTTTGCACTATAATACTATTAATAATAAACATTTCTGTTCTCTTTGTTGATTTCAATTTATTTCGCAATTCCCCGGCTTATGCATTACCTGTCAACTCGTATTTGGAATTTTATTTACTGAATATACATATTTTCCGTTTTTAACTTTACCACCGAATTACGCAATAATTTACGGCTTTACGAAATAATTTATTATTGAATTTCTCTTAGACCCAGTTATGGCTATAACGCCATACCGGAAAATCCGACAAAATTCCTACATTGTAAAATTTATAAAATTTATTCCGAAAAATTAACATTTCTACTTGAAATCAAAATGATCTAATCCGTAAGATGCGCTATCAGCTTTGCCGGAGCAGAAGCATCAACCATTGTCCGTACAAAAACGTTTCCAGAACGAAATATTCTATATATTTCGATCGCCGGTTATTATCTAGTAACATTAATAAATTAATCATTTAACAAAAAGGATGTGCGGAAGTTCAGCGTGTACGATAAAGTATTAGAAAAACAAAAAACAAAAAAAAAAAAACAAAAAAACAAAAAACAAAAAAAAAAAACAAACTTTCGCTTACCTATTGAATAGTGCCGACCCTGATTTAATGTACGCCCGTCTTATTTCACTTAGTTGCGTGATGTTATTTATAAAATATGAAAGATTTACCCGAATTAAATTATTTTCACTATTGCAGGTTTAATGCGGAAGGAATTTTCTGCTCGCACGCTAATGCGGACTGCGCAGTTATTATAACTTAAACATGAACACTTTATTGTATACTTTAGACTTGGCCAGTTTAGAACATATCGATTTACGAGGAATAGTCAGAGTCTGGTCATTTAGTTTCTTGCTAGCAAACTCGTATTCAGATGTTTATGATAAACTGGCATGCACTTGTACTACAAATTCGTTCCATTCTGTTCAAAAACGGTCCGTCATGACTGTCTATACTTTATGTCGAATGGTCCGAAATGAACCGGAGCTAGAGTGTCATTTCTCAATTTAAAGTTCGTGTTGTTCATTTACATGATTTTTTCCTAAATATTTATTTCGATGTTTGCCGATGCATTTTTCTAAAATGCTGCTCGCATTACTAAATTTACAGTTCTTTGTATTTTTTCGTCGAACTTTACTTTTTAATTAGCTTGACAGGCGCAAAATGGCGGCAATTATGGCTTCCACTGTCTGCCCCTGCCGACATTTCGTTAAATAAAAATACCCAATTATATCCGATCCTTTTGAAGTCGAAAATGTTTTTGCAAGTTTTGTACCATAATAATCTTGTTTATTATTTTTCCCCGGACAAAAAAATATATGTCACGTAACGGTACACCGAGTAACTATCGCACTTGACTTTTTACTTCTTTACAACTATCAAATCATCGTGTCCGAGCTAAACATTCAAATATCACTTTCCACTTAACCCCGGATTCACTCCGTCCGTTTCTATTAAAATACTTATTTCTTTTCGCTGAAATCTATTTTTTTTTACACAATTACAATCAAGTTTGCTCTCCCAGTTCGGTCCCGAAGCCATGACTAATTAACAGCTGTTATTCGGAAGTAAAACAAATACACTTTCTTTTCGCTTAAAATTATAGGCCCATAACCAGAGTAAAACGGGTACAGCAGGCACACAAAAGGATGCTACACCACTAATTTGACGCGAGCTATTTAGAGCCCCGATTCTAAGAACTTTTAGAGTTCGTTTGTTTTGTTTTTTTTGTTTTTGTATGGGCACTAAAATTAATCTTTGACTCTGAGTAGTGATTTTTTGGGCAGTTCGGTCGGTCTATTTTTAATACAAGAATTCAAGAATTTTTCAAAATCTAGTCCCAATTTTTTCGCGTGGACATCGCTTCTCATTTAACATTAAAAAACGACGGTCCAAAGGTCAAATTTGTCATCCCAATCCGAAGTATCTTAGCCGAGTAGTCGGAAAAAAAACAACAAACAAAACTCCGAGGAGTGACTCCAATCTTTGGCCCTTAGGCTGAGCCCGTCCGGTAATCCGACCGCCCTTCTCCCCGTTTTAAATTAATTCGTGTTCAGAAATCGAAAACAAATGAAGTTCCTCACTTCTCCTCCGTTTGCATTTGGTAAAAAATTCGATGATGAGTATTAAAAATTAATGTCCGGACCCCGGAAACTAACCGTATCCCTTTCTATCCGTTTTTTAGCGACTGGACGTAATATTTTTAAATTTGTTTTCCATCATTTTTTATTTATTTTTTTCCCGAATCCGCCGAAATCCTAACACCAGAGCTTCCGATCGCACGCCACCGCGGCTGCTGTCGCCACAGACGTTATGAACATCGAAACTGGTTCTTACCTTCGTATACACCTATATTCTATTATACATATATGGGCCACACGGTAAATATAGACGTACGCTCTTTACATTTAAACCCTTGACATCCTTGTTCGCCTGCGAATGTAACCAACTGTTACCGACGGTAAACATCATTTTCCCATCGTCCATCCTATATATTCCGAAGTCATGCATTGAAAAATAGCTAGAGAAATTTGGACTGAGCACAGTCTCGTTTATAAAACTAGCTCGGTACAGTGAAGATTGCTCTTGCTTAAGCATTAATTCCGTTTTTTCCGAGTTGTTTGCCGTTTGTTTTTTCATTGTATTTAAATAATCATTTATTTTTCGTAAGCACTAACATTCTTAAAAATGAAATACTTAGTTATTTTCCCGATAATGTTTACAATTTTCAATGATCAAAATGTTCCATGATTTTTTCTTTTTTTTATATATGCTTCAGATATATTATATTACATGATATGAAAATTTTATTTATTTTTTCTCAAGTATTTCGAAGATTTCTCTTTAACCGCAACATAAGTTCATTGTAAAAAAAACTATCACAATTTCAGCATCATTCATGGGAGGGATTATTATTATAATAATGATTTTTTTGACATATTCGTTTTTCTTCTTCTTTGATTAAGTGCCGTGTACTGCCGCCTAGGCCAGAGTCACGGATAAGATAAAAGTTAGATAGAGTGGAATAGGTTAGTGGTCTTGAGGAGACGTAAAAGCCGTTTAATTTTGTCGTGGCAATCAGACAGGATTTCGGAAAGGTTGGACGACTCGAGGATTTGCGCTCGGTATGAATTATAAGTGGGGCAGCTGACGAGTAAATGTCGGATTGTGACATTGGAACACAGTGGAATAGGTTTTTTTTAGGCAGGAGGTGACTATGAACGATTTTGAAGTGACCTAGGCGGAGTCTTGTGACAACGATTTCATTCTTTCGATTGGTGAATAATGAGGTTTTCCATGGTCGAATAGTATCTCGAATTGAGCGCAGTTTGTTCGTGTTTGGGATGTGTTGGTCCACTGTTTTTGCCATGTTTGAAGTGATTTTTGCACTATATGAGCTTTCGGATCCATTGACGGAATTTCAATGTTCCGAACCAGAAAGAACAATGAGCCTTCTTTTTCCGCAGTATCCGCGAATTAATTTCCCTGGATCCCAACGTGCGATGGGATCCATGCGAACGAAACACGGGTACCTGTATTACAAAGAGTGCAAATAATTTTCTCGGCTATTGGGTGTTGGTGAGGAGAGTTGTATTTTTGAATTGATGTGATCGCGTTTAATGAGTGTCTGTATGTATGAGGTTTGAGGAGTGAGAATCGGAAGTTATTACATTTTCTATCGCAAGTTTTATAGCAAATAGTTCCGCCGAAAAAATATAGTGCCGGAAGAGAGTAATAGGGGATAAATTTTTTGTCAAATGACATTCCACAATCTGTTCCTTGAGGTGTTTTGGAGCCGTCAGTAAAAACTATTTTGCAACCGTCATATTTGCTGATAATGCCAATTGATATGCGGAACTTCAGTACATGGAAAATTTTTTTATTCCCGTCGATAACGTTTTTCTTTCACTATCCTCGTGAATTAATACGTGAAAAACTCGATCTTTTCCGCGGTTTCTTCAAAGGAGCATCTGCAATTTATGACTTTTTACAATAAAGGATGAACAATTTTTTAATCGTGTTATTCATATTTTCAAAGCTGTATTAGGATTCTTGATAGCTTTTAGCGGGTATACTTATTTTATAAATAAATTTCTAACACCGCAGATTTTCAACTACAGTTAATCCGTAAAATATGTTCTGCAATAGTATATCAGTTTTTTGTGTTACTGTTTTTTTCATAGATTAGCCGCGTTAATATGGCTGCATATTCAGTTCCTATGTATCTTTCCTAAACGCATATTCGCTTCGCGGTTTGCTTTGAACGAAGCGTGTCGATTAGTAATAGGATATTTAAAAACAGCGACAGTAGGAAACATTTATTTACTGAGCGGCATTTTTTTTTTTTTTATTTATTTATTTATTTGGTGAATAATAACATAAATACATAGTAATTGAAACATAGCCATGAGTATCTCAGTTGAATGAACACCTCATGGATTGGAAACAATAAAAAGAAAATGAAAGAGACAAAAATTAACCAATATAAAAATTAAAATAAAATTATACATTAAATGAAAAATCTTCAACATCCGAATATTTGGAAGCCATGATAAAATTCGCCGCGTGCAGGAATTTTGATAAATTATCGTTGTTTAATGGAAAACAATTTACGTCTTTAAACAAGAATTTCCATTTGGCGCACTCATTAACGATATGGGTGACAGTTTCAGGAGCATCTCCACAGGAACACAAATTGGTGTCTGCTAGATGGAAACGGTGCAGATAACTTTGAAATGTACCATGTCCAGTAAGAAATTGCGTCACATACGTATTAATATTATTAATTTTGATTGGATTGGTTTTAACCTCGGGGACGAAACTAAATGTTAATCTTCCAGTTGAGCTATTGTTCCAGCTATTTTGCATTTCAATAAATCTATTGTTTAGATCCAACTCCAAATTGAGATTATTTAACCCTTTGAAATACAAAATTTTATGCTGCAATACGGAATGCAGTGGCAATTGTCCTGCTATTGTTCGCAACGCATCACCGGAAGTAGTTCTAAAAAAATACGAAGGAATCTGTAACTGGCGTTTATTTTTGAAAATAGTCTTGTAAGGAAGGCCCCATAGTGTCGAATCGGAACAAAATGAGCGGCATAGCGCGCCATCACACATAAGAGCCGTATAATAGTTGACAAAGAAAGGACTGCTCAATGCCGTGACGAGAGGCATCCAATGTACGGTCAGACTGAGGTAACGTATAAGCTGAAATTAAGGAGCAGTTTCATTAGAACTACTATCGAATTGAGATTGCAAACCGAAAAAGAGCGCATAAAAACCAGCGGAGTACAAAACTACCACCAATCCCCCTCCGAACACCAGATGGGGGAGCACTGCCACCAGGACCTCAAAGAGAGATGGCCAATATGGCGCACAATAAATCGAATCGAATGGACCTCGTGAAGACATGCGAATGCGCAGAACTTCAAACAATACAACATATACTGGTATGCAAAAGGAAATGACAAGGCCAAGATCTTGGCTGAATATTGGTGCGATAAAATATACAAAAATTTTGAACGAGCCGCATACAAAAAGACTTCCATATCGAAACGATATAAAAATATTATAGAAAGCGCAGTGCGACTTATAAAGTTATCAGCAATAACAGGAGTTAATGGCGGATATCGATAAATTTCTTTCATCAATCCGGTCTACTGTTTGTAATTTATTATCACGAAGTGTACACGGAGGAATACACCACAAGCTATTCAAACATTCTGTTCACTAAAGTCTCAACTTTCCCACACCAGTGCCGATTTCACTGAGTGGTATACTCGATTCAGTCTTTATATTAAAGAGCACAGGGGTGTGTATAGCTGAATATCAGGACGGATCATCGACCGAATAAATGATCTGGAAATAAAATTAAAAATCAACGCAGCGTATTAATTAGTATTTCTTCCTATTTTCCTTTTCTACCTACTAGAGCGAACAAAAATAGAACGTAATAAATGCTCAGAATAGCAATGATGAAGAGTGTTTTAAACATTCGATGTTAGCAAAGTTCATTACTAGAAGTCCGCAGCAAGTATCGCGGATTATATTTGCAATTCTGAAATTGAAATTACGTTCAGATTTCCGAGAAAAGTAATACAAATTTTTCAATAAACGTGTACGCGTTATTATATTATAGGGATAATGTAGGGATCAGACTGATGAGGAAAAGACCCATTATCGTTGGATAAAAAATCTCTTGAACGGTTTGATAAAAAAAAAGAAATAAATCTATATATGTAAACGGTGCTTGGATGTAAAGCGAATTCCTTATGTACACATAAAAACGGGGAAAATCAAAACAAATCCACGAACACGAGGCCATATTTGCTGGAGAACACATTTTGCGTGGAAACGGCACGTTGAAAGGTATCCGCAGTTTGAAATATAAAAAAAAAGTAATAATAAGATCGGTGTTTCGATCCGTAGACATGGCGGAAAATTACAAAAATCGTTTAAAGAAGAAGAATAACTTATAAATTACTGATAGAGCAGGAATATCGAGTGTTAGTATGGTTTGCATAAATTTTTGTACATCCGTAGACGAGAACTGCAGACAGCAGACTGCTTGTAAGACGCTTTCAATGTAATAAAAATACAATTTGTCGTATGATCAACCTGCGCGTGCACTTGTGATGCATTGGCTATGTCAGATGTAACGCGTGTTTCGTATTACGTTATTATTTCTATTCAGGCGTTAACGTTTTAAATATCTCCCGAGCTTCATGTGTTTTCCAGGAAATACTCGAAATCATTAATAATTACCGTCTCTCATATTTTCAACATCAGTCAGTGTCTGTGTCGATTTGTCGATTGCTGCATGAAGCCTAGCCTCACCAGTACTTCCTTAAAAATGACTCTTCCTCAACAATTTTAAGAACTGATCGTACATTCCGGGCTAATAACAGCTTTTGTTAGTTAAAGCATATCAAATGCTTTTTAGCAGACAAAAGAGAATTTTATCTGCCCTATTCGCGGCGTTTTTAACTACTTTCGTCAAGATTATATCTGTAACATTGTTATTTTAAAACCTGTTCTGTGTGGTGATAAATTTTAAATTAAAAAGACCGCTGAAATCATTTAATTCATTCACCTCTATTGCCTACTTTTAATTTCATTTCTTTCGTTTCATTTTATTTCATTCGTTCTTACTGTTTTATTTCTCACTCCGTCGTTATGTAATTAAATTCTGTTATTTAAATGAATGCCGGGTTCGTCTGACGTGTAAACCTAATCATCCCTGAACCATTGCTAAAAGCGTAACTCATGTGTTTAAAACGACACGAATAAAACGATTTCTCAATTACTTCATCCGTTCACATCTAACTTACCTACTTAACTTTGAAGAACAAATTGCGCTTTAAGTCGAGAATTTAGAAAATAAAAATATAGCCCAGTTCCACTATCCGATGTCTTTAAAAATTTTTCATAAAAAAAGCTAGCCGGTTTTCCACAATTGCTTTTTCAGGAATAAAACCTGATTAAGCTTATCTTCTACTCTCACGGCCAATCAGTTAACAAAAAACTTAAAATACGATAATTTACTCCGCATTCATTACATCGTTTCGGCATAGTTCGGGATGCTACAACTGATTTGTCCATCGATGAACTACTCTTAAACTAATATCATCCGAAGGTTACAGAAACATATTTCTGGAAATTCTTTGGCGCGCCGATTCCTTTTAATCGAAATTAAACTTTTAGGCTTAACTCTTCCGTCTTTTGTGTCAATTTCTACGACGCCTACCGCGTTAAGGTTGAATATATTCGCAGATCTAAACTTTGCGCCGTAATTGTCTTCGATTCGGCTATTACAGATTATTATGTCGGAGCAAATCTATCTGCTCTGCTTTTGTTCTAGTAGTGAATTTACTATCGCCCAACGAAATAGTCCAGCTAAATTGCGTTCTTTGTGACGAAGATCATTCAACCCTTGACCCTTTTTGACCGTTATTTAAGGAGCAAGTAAAAATACATAAGATCGTCTCTAAGATGTTTCACTCTCCGAGGCTAAAAATATCGTTTGAAGCTGGCCTCTCCGGCTCTCTCCTTTACTAATATTTTTCTCCCAAGTACAATTTCAAAATTATTCCGATAATTCCACCTCTTCTTGTATTATTACACTTATTTCCAAAAAACATCATTCCTAAGCGAAATCACAAAGTACTTTTAACAAATATTATTCCAATTTAATCATAAATGACAGCTGTGAAAGTCTGCGGTCAGTAATTTCTGGCCATTTGCAAAGTCCGTCTAAGATTCCACCTTCCTCTAAGTCAATGTATATTGAATAATTCTGTTCCTATTCGCCCCATATCCCTTCTTTCCGAAAATTACTTAATTTTTGTTTTATTATCTAACCTCGGTAAGTTCGGAAACCCTAATTTGGACGACAAAATATCAGCTTTGTATCAAGTTTTACAGTTTTAGCTGATACGTCAACATTTTTTCCAATTTGACTTTTATTTCTCCTTACATTAACATATATTGTTTTATTATTTTTTATATATTTTCTCTTTTCGCCTCAATAATATGTTTTCGATTCTTATTGCTGTTAATGGTTTTATTCATTTTTTCCTATGCCATTCCTTTGCTTCTATTTTTATCTATAAAGGTTGTAAAAAATGGTTATATGAACTGTATACGACTATTATCAGAATTCGTTCAATACCAACGTTAATTACGTGAACGTTTTTACTTTTTCCCTCGGCGCTTTCTCTTGGTGTCGCTTGTCTCCTTTAATTAGGCCGGCTTAGCATACAAGGACTAGTTGGCCATGAATTTTTTGAGCGATGGATGAAATTCCATTCTATATCGTTTACCTTTCTTTTTTTTTTTTTTAATACGTTTATTTATTGTCGCTCAGCAACTCTGGCTATTTGCGACGAATACATAAAGTTTACATCTTATAAATAGATTACATAGCGATTGATTTTAAATATTTCATAGGATTTTACGACAGATTTAAATTTAAGTTAGTTTATATCTTATATTATACAGTACAAAGAGGTTGACTTTAAATATTTTATGAGATCTTTAGAAATCAATTCATCATCGCTCAAAATGTCGTAGAGCGATTTCCCCTCGAGGTTGCAGTTTTTTCTATGTTCCACATATTTTTTTACATTTGCACAGTAGATGTTGTACGGTAATGATTTCGTTGCAAGTATGGCATTGAGGAGTTTGTGTTTTTTCTAAGATGTATTTATGCGTTATCGAACAATGACCAATTCGGAGACGTGCTAGAACGATTTCTTCTTGTCGATTGGTTCGATACGATGTTTCCCAATGTTGCAGTTCCTTTTTGATGAGAAATAATTTATTTGAACTTTGGGTTTGTTGCCATTCAGTTTGCCACTTTTTCTGAATGATTTTCCGAATTGATTTGGTTAACAACTTGTCCTCTTTTTTCGCCTTATTGATGCAAGAATTAGCGAGTTGAAAGGTAGAATACCACGGAGGTCGATCTGGCGAGTGGATGGTATAGATAGGTTGAGTGTAATTCAATCCTGCAATTAATCCCATACACTGTATCGGAAATGGCTTTTGGATTCTGGATTTTTTATCATACTGTTGTACAAAGTTTGGAAACATGTTCTTTTGGTTGGAAGGGTTTGCGGTGTTAGCTGTTAATTTGACAAAGTGTTTTAGCGACAAGAGACGTCTTCTGAGTTTTAAGGGTAAAATATTACTCTCAGCGTGTAGACTAGCGATAGGACTGGTATGAAATGCACCTGTAATGAGGCGTAGAGCGGTGTTTTGTACTGGATTTAATTTTTCGAGATGATTTGTCTTCGCGCTATTATATATAACTGATCCATAATCCAGCTTGGATAAAGTCAATGCCGTATATAGGTTTTTCAATGTTTTCCTGTATCGTTTCCCTTATTATTTTACAATTGCCTTTCTGTCGCTTGGTTATATTCTCGTTTACATTTCTGAGACTTTGCGCTTTGAATTTTATTTGCATTCTGTTTTATTCATGTTCGTATACATTTTTCAGTTTAATTTCACCGTATATTACGGTAAATTTCTTTTCCAATTGTTTATTCTCTATGTGGCTTACTTCATATTCTGATATTTCCATGAAAAAGTACCTTTTCTATATGTATTTTTTGGATCAATACAATCAAAACTTCACTTTCACATCTACGCAAGTAAATTATTATGTAATTAGCAAGTGTATTTTCGAATGGCTCTTGCCAAATAAAGATCGCGCCACAATCCATTCATCAAGCTTCCAAGTGAAATGAAATAAAACAGAACAACGGTTTCGTTAACGAGCTAACAAATAGCTTTTTGGGATTTAGTCAAGTTCAGCCGTGCAGAACTTCCGTCGGCGCGGTGTAAAAATCAAATCAATGCATTCAAAAGAGAAGCAAAAAAATAAAACAGAAAATTTACGTCATTATAAGGTTCAGTTGTGCGGTTATGATTATATGACGCGAGAAGACATAAACATCTGGAACTGAGAATGGAAACGTTGTATTTTCAGTTCTTCGAAACTGATTGCCGGCAGTCCGGTCATTTTTATCTAAGTATCTCGTTAAAAATTTTGCGCAGTAGAAATATACGTGTACGTCAAAATTAGTTTATGAACAATTAAAAGACACTTATTGTAAATATATTGCAGTTTAGTTAGTAATTAATTTGTTGTTTTCGCTTATTTTTAAAACTTCCGCACAAGAAGATACTTCTATTTTTAATATAACTATGCGGATGAAATATATAAATGTAGAGCCAAGAATGGGGAAAATGACCCAATTTTCTTTATACATATATATATATATATATATATATATATATATATATATAATATATATATATATATATATATATATATATATATATATATATATATATGTATACATGTACATACGAGTGTAAGTGTGTACATGTATGTTTATCGTGAAACAAACAAATTTTAGAAATGTTGATATCTGCGTGTTAAATAATAATTAATGAAACTCTAAGTAAACGGTAATTTTGCAAACGTTAGAAACTTGCCGGAAAAAAATTTGAATTTTTACTGCGCAAAAAAGATCCTTCACTTCTAGCAGTATAAATTTTCAGCTTAATATGCGGACATTCGTAAAAAATTCTCGGCGATTTGTTTTTTTGCTTATTTGTTCTGTGCGCGTGTATGTATATTTGCATTTTGTGTTTTTTGTAGTTCATCTAAACGCACAATTATCGATGACCTACAGATTTTTCTCAATTTTCTTCGGTACTCAGCCATTCTGGTCGTTTATAAAACGCACATACCCTTTTTTTTAACTTAATCAATATATCATCGGTCTGAACTCCTACATCTTTTTTTTTATTCCGATCACTCTGCGCATTATTAATTCATGCAACTCTCTAATTTGAATAATAATATTCCCGTAAAATTTTAATCTCTGTTTTAGTATTGAAGAAAAGAAACGTCTCTATTAGAGTTTAAATTCTTCTGCTATTAACTTATTTGTTTTGTGCGCTGTGTGGGGAACACTTAATATCTTTCTATAACGAAACATTTCAAAGGCGTTTATTTTACGACAGCTGCAAGCATTAATGTGATCCGGAGTTCAGATTTGTAAAAGACAATAAGGAAATCAGTGTGCTTTAGTTTTTATGTATTTGATGATTCTTCGAGATTTTTCTTCTTTCAAGTTTTAGATTGGAACTCATCCTTTGCAGCAACGATGGAATTCATCTTCTGATTTTATTATCCGCATAACGCAGGGCTTTTCCGATTATTCATTTACTATACACCATGTTGAATAGGATCAGTGATAGAATACATCCTCGTCTTATAACCTTATCCGGTTAAATGCTTCTAATATTATGTCGTTGCCAGAGGAGTACATTTGTTATATCAAGAAGACCAGCTGTGTATTGGAACATCTTCTCTTTTCCAAGTTGTTCCGCAATATTTTTTACTTCACTCTATGAAATGTCTCGGAATACTTCAAGAAACAAAACATTCCCTAAATATTTAATTTCATAGAATTTTTCTAAAATCGTTTCTATTTACTTTTACAGGCATAGATCCTACTTGTTTTTATACTCCTATTTGTGGAAGAAAATAATGTTTTAATCTCTTATAATATAATACGGTATTTACTCGCGTAATTTACGCACTTTTTTGCCGTTTTTAACCTGCCAAAAAAGGCGGTGCGTAAATTACGCGGGGAATCAGATCAACCTGCATTCTGCGGTTTATATAGGCGTAATAGGTGTGTATTTCGAAATTACCTCTTACCTAAACAAAATACTCATTAAGTGAAACTGAAACTTTATTTCGAATCAAATATATTTATACGATAATAGGTGTAACTATTACGGTAATTTATAAATTCGAATACCGATAATTTACTTTTAAGAAATTAGACATTGTCTAATAATGTTGAACCTATTAATGTATTTTAATAACGCGTAAATATGGTTTATATTATTATTTCTCCAAAAAAATGTGTACAAAAATTAGGGTGCGTAAATTACGCGAGTAAATACGGTATATAAAATATGACTTTATTATCATCAAGTATCAAGAAGGCTGCAATAGTTTAATTGTTGCACAGATTAACGTCTCCTTTTTTAAATATTGGTGTGCATATTGCGCCTGTCCAGTTTTTTGACCATATTACCTTTTTACAAATAAATGAATAAATTTTATTCTGAGATCACTGGAATTTATCGTTTCTGCGAATATTTCATCGGATCCTTGTTGCCTTGTAATTTTATTATGGCCGATTCTATTTCTGAGTGCTATTTTTGATGTTGCCACATTTGCTAATGTTGCATTGGTCTGATTTCCTGACTCTTATGTCATTAAGACCTCGCAGTACTAACGCCGCCTACATAAAATAATTTGTCTGTGATAATAGAGTATCGTGTTTATTTTTAATTGAACAATGGCGAGATTTGAATTTATTACCGAGATAAAATATTTTTCTGAACAGATCTTTTGTTTCATGTTTTTTAGCAAGTTTCTTTAGTTCCATGTATATTAGTAGTCATTGACGTATCACTGATAATTATGTCGTTGTACGAAACTATAATAATTGTCGTGGTATATTGTGCTGGGAACAACATGTTCACGTTTAGTTAGTTGTATTACAGGCTTCTTCTTCTTCATTCCGCCGTCTCCGTCTGAAGTTGGGCGATCATTGTTGATTTTGATTGTACGGTTTCTTGTAGATCGGCTGTAGTACATCCATACCATCCCCTCATATCTGCCAGCCAAGACATTTGTCTTCTGCCTAGTCTTCTCTTCCCTTCAATTTCACCCACCTGCACTAACTGCGGAAGATGGTATTTTTCCGGATGTCTGTAGATATAGCCAAAATATTCGCGTTTCCAGGCTTGTATAATTTTTAGCAGTTCGGTTTCTTTAGTCACTCGATTGAGAACTTCCGAATTCGTGACATGGTCTCTATATGAGATTCTGAGCATCCGTCGGTATACGTACATTTCGGAGGCAACTTTAATTTCCTCTCGTGAGGGTCCAACTGTCCATGCCATAGAGTAGTATTGACCAGACGTAGCATCTAATTAGTTTTACACGTTATTAAATAATATTCATTGAGGGGGTTTTGAGTTTTTGCACTGGAATAATACTTTTGGGTCTGAATCCTAATGTAAATGGAAGAAAAACTGGCGCAGTAGTTTTCTCATTTCCTCTTCATAGTGTTAGAAGATGAATTTAGAGGGGCCAAGAAATTGGTCAACTTAGAAAGAGATTAATTTACTTTGGCTGATTCCTTTAGCTTTGGAAAAGGAAACATTTTGTAAACTAATGATTTCATGAATTTTAACCTAGGTTCTTTATAACCTTGATAATTATTCTGCTACAAAAAATACAACCGTAATAAACCGTACAGTTTATCCGGGGACAAGTGGTGTATTGTGAAGAGAGATAATTCTACCGGTAAGAGCAACCGGATGCACCATAACGGGAAGAACTAAAACAGCCAAAACGGAAGCGGTTGCGGCTAGTTTGGGTTTGTTAATCATCGATTCAACCTTTACGCCATAAGAATCGTAAAAATAAATGCAAAAAGGGAGTTCGGTGCTCAAAAATTTAATTCAAACGAGAATAGGAATGAAGGTGTTATCTGAGGTACACTTTTAAATTTTCTGAATCCTCGTAGGGAAAATTTGACAAAATTTGGTCGATAAATAAACCGATAGGAAGTTTCGTACTATACCGAAAGAAACAGCAAAGATCGAAGAACGAATACTCGAATTTTAAACTTAATATTTTGGTTCTTTTTATGTGCTGTATACTCAGCTTTGACCGGAAGCATACTGAGGCTATCGTAACTATATAAATGAGCGGATATACATTTGTCATTTTCAGAAACTGGATATAGTCTTTTTAAACTCCTCTGGATTATTGGGATTCACATAGTTTAAAAAGTGAATTTAAACCAGAATTCACATGTTCCGCACCAATAATAATAGCGGCTCCAAGTGACCAAATTTTGCATTTTCTGAAAGAAAGTTTAAAAACATTACGTCCGTGCACGATTGAATATCGAGCGAATGAGAATATTTATATTCCAAACAGAATTATATTGTGGAAAAAAAAGTTTTAAAATTAACACAATAATAAAAGGTCATTGCAAAAACTAGTCGAATATCACCGAACGTCAACGATCCTGAATGATAAGTTACAAATTACTATAACTAAATTTATATAATACTAAATACTAAATTAGGAACAAATATATCCTGTAAAGTTTCTTGATATCATTTTATCCGATCCTTTCATCGGAACTTCGAGATTCCAAATTTAAAACTGAAAATTTTATTTGTACCTGAATTAGAAAAATTTCCTATTATGAATACGTTTATCAGAAACTTTGAAATTTATAACCAGTATAATTCTCGTTCCGCAAAATATGATGGTACACTTTATTTTTCGTTCTCTATGGAATTTTTTCGCTTGAACTTTTAAAGTTTCGTCATAAAATTGAAATACCATCTTGTTGGTTTCAAACAGAAACTTTTCCATTGCTGCATAACGCACCCGAAATTAAAATATTTTTTTTTCTTTCTCCAAGATTTTTAAGCTTTGAATATACAAATTTTAAGTTGTAATATTTCCTTATATATATATATATATATATATATTTATGGGGGGATATTTATGAGTTGTTCTAAATTTTTATAGTATTCGTACCGCTCAAAGACACTCTATATTTCGTAATTTTTTGAACTTTTCGTAGACTCTTAAAGTTCCGATAGAAAAACGAAGTGTATTTTTGTTATTACGAAGCAACGCGAGCTTTCAATCGACATACTACGAATCTGGAAAAAAATGCGTTTTTTAAATCCCGAAACCGCAACTGGGAAGTTTGAAATTGGTTATGACTGATTAAATTTTATCGTTTGTTCGCGATTTTTACCGTTTCTAACTATGAAGAGCATTTTATTCGCGATTTATGTGCCCGATTTCAAATTTACATGCTAAATGGTTTCAGAATTATTGAATTTTACATGATTATGATTTTTAAATCGTTATATCAGGTACCAAAAGTTATAGTGCCGGAAGTGACAATTTCTCTTCCTGTGATGTATTTATTACAATAGTGCAAACCACTAAATCGGTCACAGATGTTTTTTGTTTGTTTTTTTTTTAATTACTCAAAGGGTATGTGAAGTTTATGTAAACCGATATTATATAGAAGGTAATTTCAGGAATCAAGTGACTAACATGCAAGAATCACGTTTACACTCGGCGGAGGTAGAATAAAACATGAGGTCTGTCTAAAAAGTGTTCGAATGATCGGGTGGCGAGATCACCCCTTGGAGTAGTCGAGATATGGAAAAAGAGAGATAAAAAAATCAGAGATCACATCTAATAGTATTCAGAAATTGGCGGGAACTAAAAAACAGCAGAAGAGCTGCAAATTGCGGAAACGTTATACAGTAAGCAGAATGAATTAAATTAAGTAGACGGGGGAAGTAGGTAAGCGTTCAGAATAATAACGCTCGAAGAAGAAGAGGTCAGTGTGTTTGTAATTAGAGCATACGGAGTCAAGAGGAACAAATCGGCCAGCAAAAGAGGCGGTGTTAAAGAAGAAGAAAAAATTATAATTATCTCGTGATTGAAAATTTGTCGCGAAATTACGTTTTTATTAGCTTTTAAAAGGTTAATTGTTTTTTGTTTTTTTTTTTTACAAAGGGGACATTCTTTAGCATTTAGTTACCTTTTTTTTCGTACTTGAAAGCTGAAATATTCGCGCTCTCATTTCTTAAGTGGCCGAGAATATGATTACATACTATTTAAGGGTGCCTCTCTGCGTAGTGGTAAAAATGCTGGTTAAGAGAAATATTAGCGGTGCGCATCCAACCGAAAAGTCAAGCCTTAATTGGGAGTGCAAATAAAAATCTTCCTTTCGAGACTATTGCCTGCCTCTTTCATTTTCCATCGTAATCGGCTACTGAACTCTCGCTTTTTTTTTTATTTTTATTTTTATTTTTTTTGTATCTTTGTTTGCTGACCATCTGTCAGATCCGGATATGGGTAACATAAAATATTTACGCACTATAATTGGCGAATTCTTTTCAGTATAGAATACTAGATTCGCCGAACGACCTTTATCTAGCACGTTTAGGATTGGCTAGTACAGCAACACAATTCGGTTCGAACTTCATAATCAGAGAGTTTTAGGTGTCAGCCATTTGAAAAAAAAAAAAAATACATATATGTATGTATAAAAAGCATAAATAGCGGAACAATGCGAGGGCCGATAAGTAATAAAAGGCAATTCAAAAAAATTATCAAAAAATACAAAAATTTACAAACATCATTTGCAAACGCATGTTTTTTTAGATCCTTTGCAAACAGAACATGCAGAGACTAATTACAGCAAAAAGGGATTTCAATGAAAAGGGTGGTTTTATTGCCAGTCGCAAGGTGGATTAATCTAACGAATTATTGAACGTAAGCAGAGTAGGAATAAAGCTGTACACTCATATGATTAGAGAGAGAGAAAATATTGGCGCGTAAATGGAAGACTATCTCTTTGGTTTACGCTGTAAATTATTCTTGTTGAAATCAAGATTCCCAATAACACTAATGTGAACACAATTGTACAACATGAAAAAAGAGAAATTGACACAAAATTCGCAGCTAATGCGACGTACATATTTTGCTGATAGATTATTAAACATCACCTTGATGTGGCAAAGAGGTCTCTCGTGTTCACCGTTAAGAACATGTTCGGCGATAATGTAGGGTCATGCAAGCCAAGCAAGTCTTAACAGAGAAGACACACGTGAGACGTTTCAGTAAAGAGTAAACGCGATAATCATAAAATCAGCCATACGCGCCATATCTACGGGAAAACTGTGTAACGGTTCTATCGACTGTAGAACTGCGCCATTGAAAAAATCAGCGAAACCCCTAGTCATGATAACAATAACGGCATGTTTGAACCATATGATCCGACTGGCGAGCAGCGCTGGGTCGTACTCGAGAAATAGACGCCTGGCTACGGAAGACTGGCTAAACCAGGCTTTGTGTAGAAAATTTTGGTAGGAAAGCTGGACTGTTGACGAGGATAGCTACTTGGAACATTAGAGGTACAAAACAGATTTTCGAACAAACAACGATTAGAATGGAAAACATTGCAGTACTAGGTGTATCCGAAAGACACTGTAGATTAACTGGACACTTCGTAACCCGAATGTAAACACTGAGTTATCTGGCCCGGAAATGAAAAAAATTTTAAAATGCTACGGGCGTTATTAGTGTTGTAACAATGGGAAAGTTTGCAGTTTTCGACAGGTCGATTTCCGCGTCCGACATTCCTCTGACATACTATGTTTTAACGGGTTTTTTAAATTTCTGGTATTTTAATTTTCCGCGTAGTTTCAGCTACGAATCTATCACTGTGTCTGAAGTACCGTTCAATTTTGCTATTTTTCTCGACAAGCCTTCCTAAATTTTAAACACACTTCATGGCCTGCGTTACAATCTAGATCTAAGTAAGTTTTTACGTCTTTAACAGATTCTTTCATCTATTTATCATCCGTTTATAGTCAGAGTTCTATTTCCAGTTAGTCAATTAATGAGCGTGTATAGCTTGCGCACACCGGTATTGAAATGTAGTACTCTACTTATTGTTAAATTGTTTTCAAAAGTCCTAAGAGTGTGTTAGCGCAGTTATTTCTTTTTCCTATGCTACACCTATCGACTTAGCGTTTCTATTATAGCGGAATTGCAGTCTCTCGCAGTATCAGTAGCAATTCTCCCTATTCATTTTTTCCTAGTACATATTTCCCCATACGCTTGAACCGTGTTCAATATTCCAAATTTTACCCTCACAATTCGATGACGACAGGTGAACAATAGCGGTGCCCTTAATATGAAAATGATCTAGCGAGGAAATTTATAACGGAAATTTTTGAAAAAATTGAAAGACATGAATCAAAAGATTTATTTAATTCCTACGTAACAAACCCTTTTCAAGCGTAAGATATAACACATATATACATATATCTACGAGGGTGGTTCAAATATAAACCGGAATTTCGTCATAAAAATTTTTATTTTATACTTACAGTGCTCATATTTTTTACAATTTTTCGAGATAACCCCCCTCGCACGCTACACACTTTTTCACTTCTCCGGCAATTTTTTTATTCCTTTTTCGTAAAAATCTCGCGGCTTGTCACATAGCCATTTGCGCACGAACGATTCCACCTCATCGTTGCTGTCGAAACGTTGTCCACCAAGTGCTTCTTTCAACGGGCCAAACAAATAATAATCACAAGGCGACAAATCTGGACTGTAAGCAGGATGTTCAAGTGTTTCCCAGCCCAATTCGGCCAATGTCTCCATCGTGAGCCGAGCGGTATGTGGCCTGGCGTTGTCTTGAAGCAGTATCGCACTACGGATCGGAATTTCGCGCCTTTTTGTTCGATAGGCCGGTTTGACTGTGTTTTTTAGGAGGTTACTGTAATACTGCGCCGTCACAGTACGTTGTTCAGTTAGGAAATCGACTGCGATCACTCCGTTCATGTCCCAAAACACGGTACACAACACCTTCCCAGCTGACTGTGTAACCTTCGCTTTGACTGGCGCTCCCTCTTTTTTCTTCCGCCACTCCATAGACGAGCGTTTACTCTCCGGCGTATAGTAGTGTACCCAAGTTTTGTCCGTGGTGAATATTCGTCGCAATAAATTCTCTCCTTCCTCTTCATACCGCTGCAGGAGACGCGTACAAACTTCCCAACGAGTGAATTTCTGTTCAAAATTCAGAAGTCTTGGCACCCATCTGGCTGCAATTTTGCGATAACCTAGCCGATCATGAATTATTGTCTCAATACTACCTATGCTGATGCCCAATTCGTCGGTCATATCGCGTACACGGACGCGTCGGTCAGCCAAAATGAGTTGTTCGATGGCTTTGACGTGTTCATCTGTAATGCTGGTTTTTGGGCGCCGCGCATGTGGTATGTTTGACACCACTTCACGTCCTTTTCGAAACGCGGAACACCACTCGTACACTTGAGTTTTGGAGAGATATTCATCCCCGAACTGTTGGCGTAATTTTCGGTAAATTTCCACGGATTTTACGTCGTCTTTGACTAAAAAACGAATAATGATGCGTTGCGCAACAGACACTGGTACTTCTTTTTCACTCATGGCTCTAACTACACTAAAAAGTGAGCTTACGCGGTTCTAATTGCTCTACATAACAAACCGGTCTAACTGCTAGTGCAACCACTTTTTCCACAATAAATTTTTCGCGAGTTTATTTAAAAATTCCGGTTTATATTTGAACCACCCTCGTATGTTGACAAAAAAACCATAATAGAAGAACCATCGCGGATAGACGAGAAATTACTAAGAGATGGTGTAAATATTGTAAAAATTAATGATTACACAGAACGAAAAACCAGACGTATATTATAAAAGAAGCCGCGCCCATTCTCAACGAAGAGATCGGTATAAGTAAATCAGCAGGGTGCTGTGGTAAGATAAAAGCGAAGCCATAAACATCATCATCAGCCTGCGTAATAAAATATAGACGAACGGCGGATACTGATTTTTAAATCGATACGTCAATATCTCTGAACAATATCGGAAGAAAAATTGATCGACGAAAAACTGATCAAATGATAATACTAGTGAAAGTCTGTTGCCCGCAATTTTAGATTAAAACCGTTCCTCCTAGCATAAATAGCGATAGAACGGCGGGTTTTGCTTTGTTCTCCAGACAAACAACTACTTAATATGAAGCAGATTAATTTAAAAAGTCGTACGAGTTTAACCATACCATTACACAAAAGTAATACGGTTCGGTGGCATACACGTGTGACTGATATTATTACAAGAGTTCGATATATGCGAACAACTTACAGTGCTGACACATAAAATTTATACGCGAAATGTACGATATTATATGTAAGAGCGGAAAAATAATCATCTGAAAGTTATCGAATAGAAAAAGGAAAGCAGTCTGCATATTACGATACTCTATAACAAATATACGCAGCGAACAGCAACAATGGGAATAATTACCGGCGGAAGAATACGGCTAGCAGATGGCCCCCGGTGATTAATAAAACGGAACTGGTAACATTTCTCTGAAACTAGCTGAATACTACAGGTTAAATGGCGAATCTGGTTTTACGGCGCCGGGCAACACAAATCATAACGATTACTGACAGGATTGGAATACTATACTTCGAGAGGGGTATTCCATCTGGAGAAAAAACTGCGACAATATCGGGAAGGTTGATAATCAAACGACGTTTCGGGATGACTAAAAGTGCAGACAAAAATTTGGGAATAACAAAAGCAACAAAAGAGACACTTTTGTACACTATTCTCAATAGTATGTCAGAGGAATGTTGGACGCGGAAATCGACCTGTCGAAAACTGCAAACTTTCCCATTGTTACAGCACTAACAACGCCCGTAGCATTTGAATGCTGAAAAAAAGTTAGAAACGAAGGCCAATGACAAATTAGTGTTAACAGTGAAAAAAGATATTCAAGAGATTCTCCATTGGACAAGTCCGATTTGTCGACTAGTTATTATCAATGTCGATAGAATCAGCAAGAAGTGGCGGTTAATTGCACGATTGATCACAATATAAGCAGGCAGCAGTGCAAGAAAGAAGACATGTGTATACATTTTTAGTAGAACTTGCCGAGAAACATTTAAAATGTATACGGAAATATCGATTTTGCATTAGAACTGTACGCAGGCGTTAAAAGCTGTAGACCATCGAGCGCACACAGCGGTTGTAATTATCGGTGCTGTGTACACTCGTACATCGTCTAATTTATGTCGATGTTAGGATGCGATTTTTTTGACGGACTGGTTTTTGCACTTGCGTGATTAATATGTGAAAGTGTGCGGACCGGTCGATATATATATTATCTGCAATCGTTATTTCGCTGCAGTTATTGTCGTAAATATCGAAAACTATCGTGTAACATCGATAAGTTTCTAGACAAATCGTATAAGTGGGGACAATCTGCCTTCGTTAGTTGTTTGTCATATTCGAACAATAAAAGCTAGAGCTTCGCCGCTAGATAGATAACGTGGTGGGCTTTTCTAATTTCATTGTTTGCTGACCGTCCGGTACTAGGGATCCATTGTGTCCGTAAAGTAAGTCACGCTATTTTTGGACAATTTCATTACACTGTTCGCTTTTGTCACACTGGGCGCAGCTTTACGGAAAAGCCTGTTTCTTCGAATTCGTCACGCTACATTCTTCTGGCACGAAGTATCCGCGAAATAATTTCCGGCTACAAATTAGCCTTCTGTCATTTCGAAAAATCCTCTAAATTACCGCTCATTATAACCGGCCGCCGAACGTTAGCGCATCGCTTTACCGGCAATCGTCGTCGTCGCCACCGCACAGGGGATGGAATCGTGTGTGCTTTTTCGGTTGTTACTTGTCGCGCCGACATTCGATTACGTGTGCTTATCGAAGTCGAAAGTAAGTCGATTTTAATGTACTGCACCGCCCGATGATAAGCTGGCGGCGCCCGTTTAAGCGACCCGTTGGGATTTTTTCAAGCGTTTTCATTCTCCGCGCTACGCAGAAAATCGTTTCTCGTTCCCTCCAGTTGGTCGTTTTTATTTTTTTCGCCGTTAAAAACTGCGCCTCGATGATCGTTTCTTACCGTGCTACGAAATACGTAATCACGGATTTTCGGGTTTTTTATCGGTGTATTTTTTTCGAAGGAAATAAACGTAAACAATTGCCCCGTATACGTTCGACAATGGAGTGTTTTTGAACAATTGTTTTTCTTTTTTTTTCTTTTTGCAACTATCGTAAGTATAATTTCATTGTGAAACACACTCGACCGAGAACGATTCTGTTGCTTATATGTAATATAAATCCAGAAAATAACCTCTCACCAACTGTGATAAGTCAATAATAATGGTAAAAATTTAGAAATTGGTAATTGAAACGAGAGAATGTCGTAGCATCGGTTAATTTTTTGCTTATTTTTCGGTTTGGCGACCAAAAATCATCTCGATAATTCGGCCAAAAATGTCGACAAAGTGAGCGAGAGCTGGTTTATTATTCTTGCGAGCGTCTGATTGAACCAGCATTATTATGAGTCTGTTCTTCCATTGGCTGTCCTTTGCAGGTATCGCACTGATGAATGGTCGCAACTTCGCCTTCTTCTTTTGCTCTAACGTTCCCTTTCATCTGCAGTTCATCATCCCTCCTATAGGCGGTATTTTTTTTGTTTTCCTTATTATTTTTGTCTTTGCTATCTCCTAATTCTCCCCTTCCGATTTTAGCTTACAGGTTATTCAGAAGATTTTTTATCGCCATGTGATCAGCGATCAACAGCACAAATGAAAGGTAGAAAAAAAAAAATCCGTTGGGCGTGAATTTTCCACGGGATCTGAATTTTTAGTCGATTGTCCCTCAGCACCGATAAATGGTTATTATAATGCCAGAGGATCAAATTTGTAATACGGCTAGTGTACTTAGCAAGCGCTACAAATTGTCTCCGCCTTGATGATTCAGGAAGGATCTTCTTGGCCGTGTTTAGTAAAAGTAATTTTTCTACAATACAGTATCAACACTAGGTTACTTACAGTATTAACCAAGCTATTCGGTATTATTCCATTAACAATTAACGGTGCTATTTAACCACGTACTAAGTGTTCCAAAATATGTCTCATCTACTTGCTAAGTTTCGTCATATTTATTCACTTTCTCTTCTCGAATACGTTATCCATATTTCAGTCATCACAACGATATCTCTATTTAACGTCTTCTTATTATCCATTAAACTGTACTGTTTCATCAGGCAGCACAGTTCTGTTCCAGTCTCTAATTCATATACTACTCATTTTCCAAGATGCTTTCAGACGCATATTTATAATACGACTGCTTAGATTTAATCAAGACGTAATTCCAATTTCTTGCTGAACTATAACCGCTACATCGTTACGCTTTTTGCACATAAAATCGTATTGTTAACTGTTCACATGCGCCCAAAATATACTTAATTGTTTCACTATGCATCTTCTACATTTATCCGAGATATTTCAGTTTCTAGTAATGTATATTCTTTTTTTTTGCGATTTCTTATTGCTCGGTTTTGGATTTTGCAACTAAAAACCCTTCTGTTTCCCGAATTAATTTGTCACGTATCAGTCACTTATTTGATAAAAATTTATCTATACATTAATATCTTGTAATTCTTGTAGGAAATCACGCCTCGACCGTTTGTTTTTTTTTTTTTTTTTACTTAAGAAAACATATATGTGTATTTTATATATATATATATGGTCCATGTGCTGTATGTAATTGCCGAGATTATTAAAGCACATGGATCAGTGTAAGATTTGAAGTATTTTAATAGGTTAGCCGCTTTAATATAGTGTAGCATATTCTGGACCTGTTTTGGTTTGTTTGACAATGCAACCGACGGTAAGTTGGAGATGCCTGCAGGCAGGAAATGTTCCGGAATGCGTTCAGCAGTTGGTGAAATGGGGGGAATTGCATATGGAACAGGCAGAGGGAGGAGATGTACCTTCCAGCAAATAGTTGTGGGCTACTGCTGTGTGCCATATGCAGAGTCTAGTCAATGCTGCAAACTCTCTGTGAGACATGGATATCGGTGGCCACCAAGGCCCAGTGTTCACCTTGATGGCATGGTCGGTGAACCGACCACATAGTTTTCCATGTCTCTGACTTATGTTGCTGAAAAAAGGGTGATCCAAGCTGAGGAAGAGGGGCGCCTTCGGGCATTGGGTTATATGTTGCTACTTTAGCAGCCAAATTCACACGCTCGTTCCCCGGCACGCCGGCATGGCCCGAGATTCACAAGAACGTTACCTGCGAGCCAGCCCGAGAAGGCACGTTAATCATGTGCTTTATTTCTCGAAACAGTGTGTGTAAAGTTTGTGGTGCCTGGAGTGTCCTGACCGATGGCAAGGAATTTGTGATTAGATATGCACTTCGACGTTGGAGGTAAGACTGCAGATATTCCCTCAAGCAGAAGAAAATACCATACAGCTCCCCCTTCAACGCTGAACAGAAATCGTGAAGCCAAACCGCATGAAGAACTCTCTCCAGCTCGTAGGCGCAAGCCACCGGCGACGACCCCTTGAAGGGATTTGCTTTGGCGCCAGCTGTGTACAGCTCTGACCGTAGCTGGGAAAAAGTTGCATTTTTTCAGCCACGTATTTGGGCGGCAGTGTGACAACCTGGTTCGAGCAATCGCTGAGCAGGGATAAGTCCGCAACAATCGGAACATCCTCCCAGGGGAGTTCAACATATTGATGTGTAAGGTCAGAGCTCTAGTTAATTCCCTTTTCCTCAAGAAGGGCTAGTACACTGGGGAAGGGATCGTTTGGATAGGTCGGTAGTGGGATTCCTAAATTATCGCTGCGGTGTAGCTTAGCTTGGTACCCGTGAAATAGATCTCTCTGAATTCATAGGAGTTTCGGATAATCGTTAAGGGTGGGATACCCGCTAGTGAACAGATTTGCAACGATGGCGACGTCCTATGCGCTCCCCAAGATAATTCGTATGTTGTTTGATGAAGAATAAACTTGGCACCCATAGGTCAATTTACTTAAAGTGAGAGATTTGTACACAGTTAGAGCTTAGGATCTACGTTGTATTTCGGATTTGACAAACATTTTAGTATATTCAAGGATTTCATGCACTTATTCTTAAGATAATGGACTCGAGTATTTAATTGTGTGGAGAAACGGGAGTGGTGAATTCCGTAAGAAAAGAGTTATGTCAGAATCGGGTTGGCACAAGCGTCTTTTGTGAAATTTCAAACATACGGATTTTGTCAGAGAGAATTCCAGGACATTGTATTTCCAAGTTATTGATTGTTGATTGAAGAATTGATCTTGCATTGGACGGAAGGTTAGAAGGAAGCAATATATTAAGATCATTAATACGAGGTGTGACAATTGTGTATTCGTAGAATTATTTCATAGCGCGACTTGTGGCAACACTGCGATGGTGCTCGTGATCTCGTTGGAAAGAGGGGGCATTTCTGAATCAGTATATCTATTTTTCATAACGGTAGCATTTATATATCGCGTTTTGTGGTCGTTTAAACGAAGTAAGATTTTTAGACGTGTCGTGAAAATGTGCGATGTAAATCGTGATCAAATTCTTGGTCAAACGCGGAGTAAAACCGCCATCAGAAATCCTCGTACAGTTACAAGACGTATTTAAGGAAGACGCTATGAAACAACCTACTGTTTTCAAGTGGGCTAAGCGGTTTAAAGATGGCCGCGAATCAGTCGAGGACGATCCGCTTCTACCTGTTAAATTAACGTTCCCAAATATTTAGTTTATTATATAATTATTGCTTTTATTACGTTGTGCGGGCTATTTAAAGTGGGGAGGGGGACTGTTATTTCATTATCTTACTTTTACCTTCCTCGTTTGGAGTTGCTATTATGGAGTTGGTTAACCATATGTTTGCTCCAGTCACAACGTGCGGAGGACAATAGTAGCAAATGAAGATAGGTGTCGGCAATAAGAGGCTCTACGCAGAATGCCCTTTGACCCCCTTATTATTATCATTATATTTCTGTACAACCCCTAATATTCCTTCTGTTTCATGGTTCAAGTTTCCTTAACCCTCCCCCGTTCTCTGCGTTTTAATCATTCTCTTCTACCATTCTCCTGTTAACGTTTCTCCTTGGTTTCTTCTTCGTATTGTCCTCTTCATCTGAACGAATCAGCGGTTTTCGACGCTGATTACGTTCTCTCTGAATGCCTATTCCTTTCTACTGAACGTTACGTTCTATATTTTCATCTGCTGAAGCCCGAGCTTCCTACTCCTTATTGTGCGTCTTACCTTCTGTTCTTCTCTTCTCTTTCCATCATCCCAGCTATTAGTTCCTTTATATTGCCTGTATCTGATTGAATAAAAATTTAATTGACGACTTTTTTTTTCTCCTTGTTTGCTTGGTTGACGCTCCTAAAAAAAAAAAAAAAGAAAAAGAAAATTATTATATTTCTTAACCATCGCTTTTATTATCACTTGCGACAAGTAATTTTTAATTGGAAACTAGTTTAAATTTTAAATGTTTCAAATTTTTTTAGAAGTTGCTATTGATATTTTCAAACATTTTGCGTTAATTTTATTGTATGTAACGAAACGAACACTTTAATAGACGTAAATTAAGATTTCGGATATTATATAGTTATATAATTATCGCTAACAAAAAAGAGCCTAACCGAAAACCACAACGTTACTGACAATAATCGAGAAATAACTTTGGTTCAGATTTCTTCAAACGGACACGTGTTGTAACTTATATTAGTCGTGTATCAAAATTGCTGTGCGATCGTGACCACCAAATGGGTGTGTTGCATTCTCGTATCGTAACATCGTGAATAACATCGAACCAGCCGCATGCGGCTGCGAATTTACACGGGTTTATCCGTAAGTAATTTCTCTATACAGTAATAAGAACTGAGGTGGCCTTTTCATTATGTTAATTTTGACGTTTTGTTTCTTCGTGAGTGTCCAAATACGGATATTTCACGAGTCTTTATACTTCTTCACCAACATATAGCAACTACTGCAAAACTGTTACGTACTGTTGTCTCTTTTACGTTTATCGGCTGGCAGCCATCTTGTTTTTGTTTTATTTCTGCATCGTACATATTTTGCGTACTATAAAAATGTGCAACGCGGTGACGCTGCGAATTAAATAAAGTGAGGCGATGTTAAGTAATTAGTATTTTTTTGTAATTTCGATTTTTTAGACATGGCGATTTGCGAGATTATTCGTAATGAACGTATATAAAGCCGCGATGGAGTGTAAACTGGATATTGCCGGCGGTAATCACATTGTTTCGGTCACTTCTTCCTCATCAACCAGGTAAGTTTCCGTCCAAACTATTCACTTCGTCCGATATTAATTTGCAATCATATCAAATGGAAGACTTTAAACCATTTCGATCAGTTAACATTTCTGTTACATTATTATTCGTCGAATGCTAAATAATTAACGTACGCTGTTTAAGCAAAAAAGAACGCAAAGAAATCACCGGTTTATTAGTCGGAGTATTTTCTTGAAACAATGAATGAGAAAACACGAGCAAATTCGAAGCCCTTAAAAGAGCTACTTGGAAGCTGTGATCAGAATAGCAATCAAATGAACGAGAGACGAGAATGAAAAGTACACTAAACGATAGTACTACGAGCGAGACGTAATAGAACCGGATAAAAAACGATAACGAAATAAATAAATATAAAAACGATGAACAAATATATGGAAAAAAATATATATGATACCAGTAAAACGAATTCGAACAATGCTTGGCATACATAAAAAACCGACTCTCTCACAGATGCTACAGCTGGCGAATAGTAAGTTAGCCTATAGTGTTCCATTATTGCTTTACGCTTAAAGCTAAATAAATAAAAATAATAATTAACGTCAATTATTATTTACATTTTAACGATTAGCAATTTCTATTTTTAGTAAAATGAACCTGTTTAAAATTATCTTCTTATGTACCGTGTACAGCGGTATTCGTATAAACTGTCTTCTTTGTTACGATTTTGATCGTATCGACTTTACAAAATTACTGCTTTAACATTGCTCCTTTCAAAATTTTACCCCCCCCCCCCAAACGACTCACCGAAATTCACGGGTACTTAAAGAAAAATGGAAATATTTCGTCGTTTTAGGTGATGTCTGTTCATACTTCTGACGGCCACTGTGATACTTGTTCTTCGATGCTAATAATTTTGTTTTGGAGTTAATCTGAATATTATTTTCGCAAACTGCACAATGTTTTAGGCTGCATCAGTTTTTCATCCGTTGACGCTTTTGCCGAAAAGAAAAACACACCCGCCCCTGTCGTATTTTTCGCCCTCGATTTTCGAGTTACACATTTGTTTGGAGAATAGCTTACTATCGACTTTCAAAAAAAAGGAGGTTATCTGTTCATCTTAGCGGCGGATCTACGAGGGGGGCATCCCCTTCACCCTAAAAGAAAACCCAAGCCTCTATGAAAAAATTTGTTATAACAGGGAAACTTAATTTATGCTATAAACGATTTGTATGAATTTTACCTACGGATTTTAATAATTAATATTTAATACCATTTTCTAGTATTACAACTATTAATGTTCCTTTTTTATTCCTATTTTAAACACAACTGTCATCGATCTTTTGCCATTTTTATTTATTTTTAATTTTAATTTTGTAATTTTAATTAAAAATAGTTCATTGAGAAATATATATATATATATATATATATATATATATTTAAATTTGCTCGCGAACAAAGAGAATTCGGATCGGATTACTAACAAAAATAAAAAAGAAGTAAAGTGTCTAATAAAAATACTATATTTCTTACTATATTTCTAAACTACCATATTTAAGGTATAATTTTATTTTCTTCATAACTAAATATAAGTCAAAAGTTAAATTAAAAATTGTAATAATTACGTATTTTTAAAACATTTTTATGAATTTCTATACAGATCGCTATTATTTGATTTTCTTTATGAAACAAGGGGGGTATTTCTCAAATCTACTGCCTACCGTAGAGAAGATTTTACGTAATTATATAATCCCCCCACCAATGTCCCTTCTGGATCCGTCCCTAGTTAGTCTTGTATGCTTTTTTCTCTTTTTATGTTTATCGCGCATAACATTCATCTGGACCGATTTTATTGATTCTTTGTCCACTAGGAAGTATACAGCGCGGTGATGTACTGATGAAAATCGATGAACATAAACTGATTATTCGTCAAAAAACGTGAAAAATGTGTGTTCCCTTTAGACATATTAATTACAAGTTTTATCGAAAAATGTATAAAAATACGGAGAATAATTTAACAAAAAATTTAATTTTTATCAAAAAAAAATTAAGTATTAAAAATTTTTATATAAAATGTTTTTTAAAAAATAAAAATACCGACTTCAATATTTATGATAAAAATTTAATGAAAATGCACTAAAAAGTGAATTATAATTATTCGATAAAAAATATATTTCATAGTGATGTAATTTAAGGTGATATTATCGTAATTCTTATACAACATTAATACCTTAGAGCAGGCACGAAAATCACAAATTCTAATATCTAGAAACAATTTAATGAATATTTAATGCAACTTTTAATCATTATTGTAATATGAACTTGTTGCCTGCTCTAATTAGGGCATTAATGTTGTATAAGAATTACGATAATATCAAGTTATATCACTCTAAAATCATTTTTCATCGAATATTTATTTTTTACTTTTTAGTTTCGATATTTTTTTTTTAAAAAAAACTGTTTTCTTTCTTTTTTTTCTTTTTTTTTTTTTTTTGTACAATAATTAGCGGGGAAAAAAAACAAACCCTGATCACTCCCGTGAACATGAAGTGTTTGCTTCGAAACGCATCGGGGATATAAGATTATATACATAATTGTTTAATTAAGTGTTGAAATTGATTTATTTTTGTCGTGAATATATTTATCAATGTGTTCAATTAATAAATACAAGGTATATCTCTCCCTTGACTTTCCGTCAATCGATTGTTATTGACTCGAATTATTTTTACAAATCACAAGTGATCTGATGTTCCTTCCAAGATGTGTCATCTGGAGCAGACGGATGCGGTCAATCACCCAAATAAAACGCTGTCCTTACAGACACTATTACAGCCTTAGAGCAATTACCCAGCAATTCGGGATGTTCAAAAAGCTGATACTAATCCGAACAATGTTGCCGGTTATTCACCGATGAAAATAACACTTGTAAACATGTTTTAACGATTTAGGCATTTTCAAAAAGTAATTGTTCCGAAAATATATAATAAAAACGGTCACAGTGAAATGGAAAATCGGGAAAACCGAAATTTTCGATCAAACGGTATGTTAAGTACGAATAAATTCGATCGTTTCCGAAGAAATATAGTTTAAAAATAGTACTTCCCTCATCCGGGGGAGGGCGGATCGCGAGACGTCATTCTCCGTCATTTACACCACCCTTTAAATAAAATAAAATCTTAATTGGGAAAACTGGTATATCGGGTAAAATCCATTTTGTGTATTTCGTTACCTTGTCCGCAAATACCGAAGCTGTACCAGCTAAACCTTATTCCTATATTCTTCGCACAATGGGGGGGGGGGGGTACTATAACTTTTTTTTTTTTTTTTTGCGCTATCGAACTCGAACCTAAAAATTACGTAGTAATCTTTTCTTAATATTGACACAAATCTGTGCGTAAAAAGCTGGCTATTTTCTTAGCAACTAGTATTTCAGACACCTTCAATTTTATAATTCAGGGTTTACCCAACTCCAACGGCTTCTTGTTAGACGAGAGCGAGTCGACTCTTAGAGTCTTTGAGAAAAAAAGCATGTTTCGATAAAACAAAATTTGATTCTGACTCGAACATCGGTTAAAAAATGTATGACACCTCTAAATTCTGAAAAAAGGTAATGGGGCGGTTGGACATTCAAAAATCATCTCATCATCTTTTATTGTAATTTAACCAAAACCGGTAATATACTTTACCGTTATCCTTTCAGTTGTGTCTAACTGATGCTATTGCTCGCAGCGTATTTTTTATTCTTTTACACCTTTTACCGTCATCTCTGCAGGAGTGCCATATTTTAGGTGTTGTATTTATAGTGTATGCTGAATTTGTTTCGGAACAAATACCAAAGTTTCAACATGTATTGTACCACGGTGTGTGTAAGAGTCTATATAGGTCGAAATGTTGTTCGATGAAAGAAAAAAAGAACGTAATAGGTAGAATGTTCGTGTTATCGTATTAGTAGCGAACAGTATATAAAGTTTCAGTTCTTACTTAATTTGTAACAGTGACAGAAAACCGAAACTCGACTTTGGAGTCGAGAAAGGATCAGCTTATATAAGAATCGAGTCGACTCTGAGCTGGAAGACTTACCCGTAAGAAGAAGTTGACTCTAGAATCGATATGAACCACAGGTTAGAGCCGCCTATCTTTACTTTACATATATCTCGAGTGAAAAAAAAAAAACAACCAAAATGCCATAAAATACATACTTCAGATTTTATTATAGAGACAAAAATTATTTCGTGCAAGCTGTTAATGGAATTTGCGAGTCATAGAACGTCGTCAACAGACGATATTCGGAAATTGCTACACAAACAGTAAATTAAAAAATAGCCCATTACGGGTTAAAACTGCCTTTTTTGCAAAAATTATAGAAGACTATCCTTGTGGAAGTCCAGAGGGTGTTATTTACTCCTCTTAAAGTTAAGGCTTCCTGCTCCCTACTGTGCTTCCTATATCCAGTCCTTTCCTTCTCGGTCTGTTGTTCCTGCTATTGGTTCCTTTATTTCTGCCATTTCCGATCGAATTCAATTTTAATTAGTTAACTCTTCTTCCTATTATTTCTGGGTGATACCCCTGGTTGACGCCCCCCCTTCCCAAGTCTAGAGGGTGTAGTGAGGTCAATGGGTTTGTACATATATACATGTATGTAGCATGTTAAAATATTATACGCGTATAAATAAATAAATATTTTCCATTTTTTTATTTATTTATTTAATTTTAGCAGAAAAGAACCGAAATAATAAGATCTGTTTCGTCGTAGTTGTATGTAAAAACTAGTCAGTATTAATAACTAGCGCCGATTAAAGATTTTCGCTAATCTCTTTTCTGTGCACCTTTGAAAGTTAGATTCGAGTTAGATACATTCTGCTCTATCCATTGCTTAATGAACTAAAACTAAAGCAATGGTTATAGGAGGAGCCATCTCGAAGAGATTACTATGTCTGATACTCTGGCTGGATGAAAACTATGTCACCCACTGTAACGGGAGACTCACTTTGACGGTCGGAATCATGTTGCAGATTTCGATTCGTATTCTTCGAATTTCTATAATCGGAATACTCCGAATATCTGGCGGGAGGCGTCTTCGATAGCTGTAATACAAATACCACTGGCTTGTTGAATGAACGCTTGTTTAAATTAAAAAAGTTTATCGACCTTTTATGTAAGTTTTAAATTCGATGATATTTCGTTGAAGAAGAACAACAAAAAAACAAAAAAAAATTGCTTCAAAGTTTCTAATGTTTCATATTTAAACGCTGATAAGACGACGTTTTCTTCTAATATAATACTGACACCTAATTGTAATGTACAATTTAGAGGTAGAATATAGTACATTTAAGAAAAGTAAACTCGTTCGTATGACAGACGGCAGTGAACGATGATGCGAAAAATACAGAAAAGGTACGGTTACGTATATGTGTCGTCAAATTCAACGGTCGTACTATTTTTCGTTAAACCGTACGGTCGTTATTTAGCTCTCGCGAGGTACAATAGACGATAGAAATTCTTGCCCGCCCGATAATTCTCGATTTACGTTGAAATTGCCTGCGAGAATGATAGGTCTAAAGTAGCGATCTAACGTTCGTTCAACTCCTTTATGATTCCGACAAGTTTGGCACTCTGTATGCCATCGAATTTAAAACGAAAAATTGCCGTAAATCCATAATCGATGTCTCGGGAGGTATAAAGAAACTAAAATTCGCTAATCCGCGTATAGCGCAAATGTCTCCTATTGGGATGCGGCGACGATACCGATTATTTTCATTTGTACGGATTATCGATCGAATTTCCGAAGGTCGCACCTGTTGGCATAACAATGAGGCTTTTTCCTCTTCGGAAAATCCAACTCCTCCAGCGCGAACGGTGTTATGACCTATTCAATTGAAGGACATGGAATTAACGCGCAGTCCTACACATAGAACACATATTCTAACGAAATATCATTATCATCATAATAGTACCAACTTCGATATTGATGTTTTCGTGTCACGAATTAAGCGCAATGATGACACCAAAAAAAAAAAAATTTCTTGGCACATCCATGTTAATGTAACAAATAAAATTAATGAAACATTTAAAACTCTTCCATGGTAGATATAATTACGGAAACGATTTAGACAGACCATGTTTACGATGTTTAAACTTAAAGCACTTTTAACCTTTCGGGGAAGGCTTACACACTTACCCCATCGTCAGAAGAATATATATTCTAATGACGGTAAGAATCTTTCTGAAATGTCAAGTTTTAAGTTGAAATTTCCTAAACCAAGTTGTTTTTCCTAAATAAAATTAACTTTAAAATAAAATACGCAATGTGGTCGAGATTGTCAAAAATATTGACACCGTCCGCTGGTTGCTGGTGGTATAATTCAGCAGCGCTGAAATTATGCGCATCACATCATGTGCCTCATTAATAAAAACCGACTTATTGATCGAAAAATTTCAAGTCGCAGCGATTAAACTTTGAAATCGTTTCCTCGCAGCAGCATCCGAAACTGATTTCTTCAGAGTGTTCGGAATTATGACGATGTGATTTTTTGCCATTATTTATTAATCTGTAATAAACGCGGTGGTACTTTTTTAAGAGTAGTTTAACTAAGAACAAGGTAACAGACAGGTTTTATCATATAATCCAACCGGCGAAAAAGTTTCAAAGGAAAAAGAAAAAAAGATTTTAAAATATTAGC
The DNA here is from genome assembly GCA_039619475.1 of Icerya purchasi. Taxonomy (NCBI): domain Eukaryota; kingdom Metazoa; phylum Arthropoda; class Insecta; order Hemiptera; family Monophlebidae; genus Icerya; species Icerya purchasi. The sequence goes on along the minus strand of CM077116.1, from coordinate 181,105,567 downwards.
AAGAACGGGGAAAAGGCTAATCGTACAGAAGTACGTGAAAGAAAAAAAAACTTTTTGAATGATTGAAAAAATTTCAAAAAGTTTAATTGAATTGATTTCTAAAATGGAATTTTTCTTCGTGAATAAATTCGATTCTCTTGATCGCATTTCGCTAGTAATTTAAAATGGAAGGCGAGGCAACATGTTAATGACTTAACCGATTATTTCTTGAAGAAAAGGATTCTTTCTTTTCTTTTTTTCTTTCATTTTATATGATTCGAACTGAATGTAGGAAGTTACTCTTCCAATTGTCGCACATTTATTATTTTACACGCTTACTGACAAAGTAACTATTTAATTTATTCTTCTTTTTCTTTATTGCCCCACAATTTTCGCTATTTTGAATAATTCGAAAAGCGAATTCGAACAAACGCCGCTGCCCAATGCGCTCCGGTAGCTGGGACTACATATTGACCGTCGCGAAAAATAATAATAGTTTTTATTATGCTGTTTTATTTCGTTTTTTTTTTTTTTTTGTTTTTTTTTTTGATATCCGACGAAAAAGATATTAAAAATTCGGAACTTCCACTGTGGAAAGTATTAGAAGTAAAATTATTTCGGTAAACACCGTATCGTTAAAATTGCTTGATTGACGTTGAGGACAACTTACGCTATAACCACCGTCAGAATTAGCTGAAGATATGTTTGGAAAAATGTATAAAAAATTTTAGTCTCTTTGATCGTCAAAAAATAATAAAACGACGTAACAAATGAAATTGAAATATGCGGCAAATTGTCAGAAATTACTAATCTATATTACTACTATTCAGCAGACAGTTTGTGTTCATTTGGAAAAGGAACAAATGTGTCTACAAACTGCATTTAAATATTGTCCAGGACACGTTTAAACCGAATGCTCCCTTACCGTTGGAACCAACCTCTTTCGACCAATGAAAACTCACTGCTTTTTTCGTTCCGTCTATTTTCCAATATTTCCATCAGTGAGCATCGCATTTAAACGCGGGTTTCTCTACAATAACAAGCTGGCTTCAGAAGAGGGTCAGAATATGTGTGTGTTTTTTTTATTCCAATTTATACATTTTTTTCTCCCCTTTTTTTTTTTTTTTTTCGGCAAAGACGTAGAGTTGATCGTCATAGCGACTGCGGAAACACAAAACCGACGGTTAATAAGGAGTGTACTCATTAATATTTAATCAACACCATACCACTTAGACTGCAATATTCGTGTTATTATACGGAAACTTTCATATTCGAAATAGGTTTTTTTTTCTTCTTTCATCTTTCTAGTCCTGCTTGCAATCAAAACAACAACGAAAAAAAAGGAAAACAACTACTTACCATCTTTTTTTTTTCTTTTTTTTTTTCATCTCTAATGGAAGCGTTGCAGATCGAATTATTTTCGTTATCGTGATAATCACACAGCCGCTCCGCCGTACACATCCGAAGACGATGTAAGAAATCATATAGGAAAATTTAAGTGTGTGTCCAAAACATGTATATCTCCTCGACTTTAGTCAGTTTCTTCTTTTGTTAATTTGATGGGTTTTTTTTTTTTTTTTATGGGTACGCCAACGAAGAGCAACAGCCCAATCAGCCAAGGAATCTGAATGAATGAGCTAGAATAGGAACAACTGACAAGGAAGGAAATGAGAAAACATAAGAGTCATTGTATGGAGTAGGAAGACCAAGATCCAAAAGCCGAGAATAAAAGAGAGAACGTTTTGAAGAGAGTGAGAAACATTCGAAGAAGACATGATATTGACATCGTGCAGAAAAAAGGAATCCTTTGGGTGAAGAGGGCACCGCGGAGAAGAGATGAGGGAAAAACGATAAAGTGACGAAGGGAGAAAGGTATGACCGAAACGAAGACGACATATAGCGATGATCAGGGGACGACAAAGAGAAGGAAACATGTCGAACCTCTGGTAAAAGGAGGTAAGGGCTGAACGGAAAGATAAAAGGAATTCGGATTTGAGAAAAGAGAAAAATAAATATCCTTCCATAACGTAATATGGAACTGTCTGGATGTATGATTTAATATTGTGAGCGGGAAATTTATGAAGAGGATGTCCGATAAGAACAATGGCGACGATTTCTTGATATAATTTGCTGTCCTTTAATCTTGTACATCCGAGAACAACCATTTTCGGGTATTGTCGAGAAAACCCTCTTCTGCTAATTTTTTCTTTTTCTTTTCTACCTTCCCCATCAATGTTTCTAAACTACCTCTTAGTATGTATTCTAACTATGCCGTGTTTTTCAGTGCTTTGATCATATTGACCATCTTTGTGGTTTTTTTTTTAATATATATATATATATATATATATGCTATCTAAACCTGGCCACGCTTCGCTGTGCCTCAGTTTAATATTAATTATTGGGGAAGTAAATAAAAGTATTCTGGATAACTTAAATTCACTGAGAAAACACATCATTCAATTTAATGCCATACTTTGTTTTACCAATGCTGTGGAATGAAAGGAAAGAAAGAAAAATGTTTTTCGGTGAAAATCGTTTTTTATTGTAAAGCTAATGAATGTACTACATTTCCTGTTCGTCCGTTTTCTGCATATAAAGATCAGATGGTTTACCTACTCTGGAGCATGCGAAACATATAATTGCCCATGTGAGAAGCATTCATTTCCTACATTCAAAACGCACACTTGCAAAAATTGTCCTTGCGCTTTATTAATAGTCATAGCGAACGCAAGGCGTATTGAAAATTTAAGTCGTTTGAACTCGAACGTCATATTTGTCAGTAGTATTCGTGGAAGTAGCACGTCTTCACCTGTATGAGGTCCGATTAGAATTGTTGCTTCAATTAGATTATTCATCAATTTTTTTGATTCTAATCATGTACCATGGCATAACTTTGGCTGACTGATGTTTCGGAGTAATGTAATTGGCACTCCAATTTTCAAATTCGGAATGTGTGACGGTAGGAATATCGGGTGAACTGAGAAATTCCATTGGGAAAATTCACTACTTCTCACTTTGATCCGTCACGGAGTCAATAGATTTGTATGTCACTGTTTCACTTTGTGATTCTGTTTAGAATGATGTTCATGTCATGCAGCCGCTAGAATGGTCTTTCCACTCAACCATGTGTGATTTTGATAATTTTTTTCGATTCTTTCGAGAATACCTTGTCTACTGATTTTCTTTTGAATTTACGATGTTGCAGAAATTAGAGAGAAGGGTGATTTTTCCTGTTTCTAGATTTGTATGTACAGAGTATCACCGACTTTGAATAATTGTCTTCAAAATATGGCAACTGTTAGATCGTTTTGAAGTTGAACTCTCATATTCGTTGTTTAATGATTTTTTTTTACTTTACTCTGAAAAGTTGAATATTTTAAGCAAACATGCAATTCATCAGCTGGTGTTGAGTGAGGTACCATTGAAAGCGTTTCCCTGAAGTCACCGGATAGTAATGCTCCACCAAATGGGAAACCTGATTATTTCGCAAGTCTTTCAGTGTATGGTCCAATGCTTCCAATGACTTCTTGTAAGCCATTGTACATCCATCTATATACATATACGTTTCCATATACAATTTATGAAACTGAATTATAAAATTAATTTCGATTACGATCTATTTTTTGATTTTTGCTTATTTTAAAAACACTCGATCATTCGCGTTGAAATTTCAAAAAAAGTTACATGTTTATATTTTCGATCTCTTCAGTTAATTACAATCTATAGGCAGAGTATATACATCTGCACAAATATCATTTAAATAGATACATGCAGATACAAAGATAAATAATTTATTTATATCGAACACTTCACCGGCATTTTCAAGGTACTTGGTAAAAATGAAGGTGTAATCGTATACTAGTTAATCTTTTAATTATTGATCGTATTTCAAAGAAGAAGAAAAAAGAAAAAATAACAAAGAGGAAAACGAAATGATAAAACGTTAGAATTGATTTAATGAGAAGTGATTTGATTATATGTCGTTTCATTTCATACATTCTCCGATAATTTAAATTAGGCCTTTTTATTTTAGGTCGCAATTTTATTTTTTCATCTCCATTTTAATTTCATTTTTTTTTATTTCAATCGTTCGGATCACGTGTTTTTCAATTGCTTTTTTCTCTCGGTGATTTATTTTTTTCATACAAATTTATTAACATAACTTTTCAAATATGTTATATTTTATTCATTTCATTTATTATTGATGTTACATATTTATTTTCCTATGCGTATTTCAATAAAAGAAAAAAGAAAATTGTCGAAAAAATGACGAGAACTTTAGAAAAATGTACACAGTGAGTAGGGGGAATAGCTGCATTCTAGGAGAATAGCCAATCAGAAGCGAGTATTTAGATAGCTGACCACGGTCCCTTTTATTCATTTAATCAAGAGACAATACTTAATCAAATGGCCATGCTCTCGTTTTCTCCTAGCTTTTCAAGTAACAGTTTACACCATCATGCTGACATATCCTACTCTAACTATATCCTTCTGCTTGCTTTATCTTCATCATTACAAACCAAAATCCATATATCTTAACATACAGCACGCCTCAAGGCAACTGCCTGCTTTCTCTGCAGACAACAGTACAGGAATATCTCTATTGCCCGACAACAATGTTCAACCAAAACACGGATTAAAAGGCTCTTTAACCAGCCAGTTATAATTTTTCTAACCCCCACTAAGTTGCTTTATATGCCTGTGTGATTGCATCCGCGTTGATGATGCATTTAGCATTGTCTGACCAATGTAATAATTTGCTAATCGATACTAGAGCTATTTTGTGTATGTAAACTTTGAGAATATGTTTTACTGTTGATTAGCCACCTTTAACACTTTCCTAACCCATACCAAATCTGCTATTTGTGCGTGTTTACGCGTGTGCTGATGACGCGACTACATTTGCCTAACCTGTTGAATAATTTGCTAACCGGTTCTAGTTATTTATGATCGTGTATACACACTCTTTAAATTTTTCTAACCGCTACCAAATCTGCCGTTTTTTTTTTTTTTTTTATGTATGCTTTGGGGATGTGTTTTATTATATTTATAACTAGCCAATGCTAATATAACTTGCTAACCCAACATTACCATTCCTCCCATGCTTGTTCCAACGGATATTCCATTGAAAATGGTTTGATGTGTTGTTTAATTGATATTAGGCAATCTAAAAGCAATGCTTGTTTGCGTGTATATAATTTGATATATATATTCCACCCATGTTTGAAGCATCTGCGGTGTTTATATGATGTAAAAGATGCAATAATGTATATCTAACTAAAATAATTGTGTTGACAAAGTTTGTGAGGAGATATGTCTCCGCTTACAAATTTTAGTATGCATTTATATGTATATATCCGACGAACATGATAATCGTAGTATTATGGATTATTCCTATTCCGACCTATATGTTTCTATCGAAACAATTTCTATGTTCATGTATAGTAAAATGAAAAAAAGCAATACATTCTACCGAAATTATTATTTATAAAATATTACAGTATCAACATGTAATGATTTTTGTCAACTGTATTGCTTTTTAATTCTATTAAAATACATTAACTAGTCGATAATTACGGCTTGTGTTATAAAAATATCAAATCATCGAATATTTCTATTTTTCGGCGAATACTTAAGAAATGTAATGTGGTACACAGCTTTTATACGAATAATAAAACGTGAATACACACTATCAAACAATGAAACTGATAGCGATCGTTTGGGTTTTTTGCCGCTTTATTTTAAATCGATCTACAAAAATATTGCCGGGAATCAGCAGTCGGCAAAGTTTGAGTAAAAAAGCACGGTTTGTAAAAGGATTTTCGCTGACGCCGAAAAACATTCAAGGCGAAAATGAGCGCGTATCGTGTGCTACCCTGGAAACTAGCTAACCCAAATTGCAGATAGTGGTGTCTGAGCATTATTTAAATTTACAGTGTGTATACTTAAAGTGTCGAGGACGTCGATAATGTTAATCGATTCCCTTAAACATCGTAAATAAACGCGATAAAAGTGAAACTCCTTAACTGATGTCCAAAAAAAACAAAAAAAAAAAACAAGAAAAAAACGAATCTTTTCTTTATAAAAATATATAAAATGAGAGTTGATAAAATGATTCAGTTCATGCATATTTTTCCGATGAAATTGTGCATGAAAAACAACAAAAACACCTAAATGTATAATATCGATTTAAAAACGATTATAACTACGCCGACATGTTTCGTACTGTTCCAAATTCATCGTGATCACGGGGAGTGTGTACATATCAGCAGGGTAGTTATAATCGCTTTTAAATAAACATGTTATCCGTTTAGCCATTTACTGGAACGCGCGGCTTGGCGGCAGAAGTAAACTGGTAGAAATTGTCAGGGCACGAAAAAGCGTTATGCGTCCTCCAGGCGACCTTCACTTTCTTTCTCTTTCACTCTGTCCCTTTTCTATTATATACGTGTGTGTGTGTGCACGTGCGTACGAGTATCGAGATTTGAGCAGCAAGCATTATGCGCGGTCAACTGTATAAGTTCAATTCTAAACACGTGTAAATTTTATTGAATTTGAAAATTGGCGAGGTTTTTTTTTGTTTTTGTTATTGTGTCGTTTTTTATCGTATACTTTATGAGAATGACTTTATACTTATATATATATATCTACCAAAAAGTGAAAGGAACTTGGTTCCTACCGGGAGTCCCCCCCCCTCTGGACACCACTTCTATTTTTTTTTGTTTTTCGCATATCGTTTTATTATTGTTTCCGGTTAACTTCATAATTCTGATCTGCCTGCATATTTACACGGTGTAATTGTTCGTTTCGCCTAGCAAGAATGGACAACGGCAGTTTGACTGTCAGCTTAGTATGGCGCACGCGGAGCGCAGTACCCTGCAAACAGTTAACGAGTGTAACACTTTCGTTCAACAAAAATTAATGAATAATATTACATAAACATTACACAATTAACAACATCTTCCTGTTGAATATGTGTGCTAGTATAGTTGTAATGTTCTTTGTCGGAAGAAAATATTCCATCTTCACCGTTAGCAAAGAAAGAAATTAAAAGATTATCTGAGTACTCAAAAAGGAGACCAGATTATCCTTTAACCAAAAAAATGGAAAACGAAAGAGATACTAGTAAAGATGTACGTGCTGTGCCCGATATCATCTGGTACAGACTTAAGTCGTACTAGTGATGGGAAATGTGACGCAATTTGCTTTGTTGACGCACAGTGTGTTAACAGGCAGTGACACAGTAAGACAGCAAATGACGCTTCTTACATTTTTCGTTATACGATGCTGCGCAAGACGTTTTTAATAGTACTTAAATTTGCGGACGAATGATTCAAAATAAATACGTGTTTCAAATCAGGTTTTCAGTGGCTGCTTAGAATTTGAATGATAAAGTTAATATAATCCATGTAAACACTGTATCAATATAATGACACACAGCGAGACAACAAGTGACGCTTTTTACATTTTTCGTTGCCAAATTTTGGAAATAGACTACCAATGACCACCAAATGATTCTTAATTGTTTCTTCGCAATGTTCATTTTGAATTACCGAAAATTTCTCGACCAACTTCAAGCAGCCTGCGCGAAAGGTTTTTTTTATTGTATTTAAGTTTATGGACAAATTATTCAAAATGAAAAAAATTATAAATTCAGATTTTAAATGGCTGCTTATAATTTTAAATTTCTGTAAACATATTACAGTGAAACAGCAAATGACACGTGTTACATTTTTCTCTATATAACATAGTGTAGTATTCTATGCGAAAAAAAAAAAAAAACAAAACATTTCTAATGTTACGAAAGTTTGCCGACAAATTTCCTTAAAAATATACAAATAAAAATAAAACACTTAAACTTCTTGTTCGACAACAAAACAACCGAAACAGATAAAATGAATGTTTTAAATATTTCATCGTTTTATTGTGTCACTGTTTCACTTTTTTCGATTAATTGAATTTTCCAAATGTATCTAAAACCCTTAATTGTTTCCGTTAGAAATGTCGCAAATAGTATGTTACATTTTGCCCATTTTTAAAATATTTGCATTCAAAAAAGGGGGGAAAAAAAGTGTTGTATTACCTTCAGCTACAAATTTTCATTTATCGAACATTTAAAGAATACTAAAAATAAATACTGTTAAAAATGATTAAAATAATATTTCAAATGAATAGCAATAAATCGCCGCTAAACATAAAAGTGGATTACTTAATTCCTTGAAAACAAAACAGTTGAAACAGATGATGAGATAAATGTTTTAAATGTCTCACTGTTTCGTGTCCATTTCGGTTAACGAAACACACTGTGAAACTGTCGAGTAACGAACTGTGCCGACACACTGTGTCAAAACTAACTTGTACTAACTAGTGAAGATGGTCTAGATACTCGGATGATAAATACGCGTTTGAAGCCGGTACTTTCTGTGTGCTTTTGAAGATGGCGTATATTTAAAGACGTTTTTTTTTTTACATTTATTCATTATTTTCGCTAACTAATTAAATTAAACAGCGGATGTTCAGCCAGGACTGGATTTAGTTTGGCGAAGGGTTAATAGTGTGATGCGAAAACGGTCGGTATTGCACAGTTATTAGTTGTTTTTTTTTTAATTTCACTTTCAGTTCGTTGAACTTGCAAACGTATCTAAAAAAAAAAACTCCGCCATTACCGTCATCGTTCTGGGAGAAGCTAAATTTTCCTTTAGAAGGGGAAAACGGCAATCGAACACATCTTTGTTCCGGCGATTTCAACGTGTTCTCGTTCGGAAATTTCGATAAATGGAACTTTTGAAAAGTAAAGTTAATGCGCCGGAATTAATTTTCAACGCTAACGACGCGTTCAGTTCCAGTTATAATGAGCATATATATATATATATATATATATATATATATATATATATATATATATATATATATATCTGTGTGTCTATACGTATCTGCTGGATAAATGAAAACGATGGTAAAACACGACGATGATACGCTGAAGATCAGCTCTGCCCGCAGCCGCTAACTCGAATACTTAAGTGATACATCTGAGTCGCCGGCGTGCACATTGAGACGCGCACGCGCGTGCTGGTAGCGCAAATCTCAAGACACGGAAACGAAGGAAGGAGGGGGGGGGGATAGGAAATCGGACGCATTTGCGAGTATTATTAGAAAAAGGCACGCACACAGCCTCACGCGTAACTGCGCGGATGACGGAGAAAAATAAATTAAAACTCGCAGTTAGTCTCCGTGTAACATCATCAAACACGTTCAGCAGAACGGTCGGCCTAGATTTTCCGCTACCTGCATCGTGCGTCATGGCCCTAATGGCATCTTCTTTATTTCATTTTATTTTCCGGCCATTCTGCACGAACAACAACAGCTCCGAGAGCAGGAGGAAGCACGAGAAGTGGCGCGGAATGACTCGAAAATTTTTCAACGGCGACAAAGACAGTGCCTTTTACGGATTCCGGTGCAAAACAATCGAATGGAGTGACAAACGAGACTGGAAAAATTAACGGCGAACAAGGCAACGAGAGAATGTCGGAAAATAATGTAACAAGGAGAAATGAAAATTCGGGACCGAGGATGTTGCTGGTACGCCTCGGCAGGACTAACTAGGGACTGCTGACGCAGTTCGGCTTCAGCGGAATGTTAGTCGGTCGATTGGAAGCGGCCCGAACGGCGAACTGCACTAGGTACCGAACCTGGTCTCTGTTCGTCGCCCGCCGGCTTGCCCGAACGCAATCGCAACTATTTTTCAGACGCTGTCTCCCGCGCTGCCTTCTCGCTGTAATTTCAGCTGTCTGCAGATATTTTGCGCGCGTTTGAAATTAGCGCCCCGACCAAATTAAGTTCCGCTATGTGTTCGATTTTGCACGAAAATCAGCGGACCAAGACGGAATTTAAACGAAAAAAAAAAAAACAAAAAACAAAAAAAAACAAAAAAAAAACTTTGTCGCTCGCTTAGTCTTATTGATTTTAAACCGTGCCGATCTCAGCCTACTTAGTTAAAGTCTCCTATCCGATTTTAGTGTCGTTTTCTTTCCGATCTGTTAATAGGTGAAAATTTTTATCTTGCGGAGTCTTTTTTTTTTTTCTTTTTAGTCTGCCAATTTCCGTTTTTTAAAAAAAAAAAAAAAAAAAATTATCTGTCCGATAACATGTGGTTTTACCGACTAATTAATAACACCACGACTGTGCAATATTATCCTACCTATAATAAAATTGTACAGCCGTGTTATTAATTAGTCGGTAAAACCACATGTTATCGGACAAATAAGTATCTTCAGAGGAACAACGAGGTGAAGGATAATAAGAAATCTAATCAGGTAGTTACGCGCTCGTTTCTGATTAGTCGACACTGGTTTATCCTCTCATTTGCCGTTTTAAAATGTTTCTGTTTTTCAATTTCGATAACTTAGCTAATAATCTAACTGCTCTAACTTTTATTCCATTTTTCCACTAAAATAACTACGTTCTCGAAATTGATTATTCATAGACCGTCCGGAAACTACCTGTCAGTAACGGTTAATGTACGAGCACAATGTTACCTATTTGGTGAAAGACAATGTAGACTTATAAATTGGTTTATTAGCTTTTAAACCAGAGACCACGCACCTCGATAAGCCAAAAATTCATTCGACTAAAATAGTTTCTTAAAAATTAGTTATGCTGCTGACCCCTGTCATAAATAAAAAATTACATTTTTTTGGCAAAAAAAGTAATGTATTAAAAATTAATTTTCATCGGACTCGACTTTCGATAAGAGCAGGTTTTTTTCTCTTTCAAAGTGCGACCTTCACTATTCACACGCAAACGCATTCGTTCGGCATTTTTTTTTTTTTTTTTTTTTTTTTTTTTTTTTCGGGCTCATCAAGGACCTTTACTCATGTTCGGCCCATTTCTCAAGCATTGGTCTGTTTAAAATTCAGCTTCAGCAGTGTGGTTGGAAAAATCATGAACTGCACTCGTACGGGAACATTGGTGTCCGCGTAATAATTCTTTTTTCAAATTTGGAAAAAACCAATAATCGCACTGCGCTAAGTCGGGACTTTAATCGGTGCTCATAACTTCAATGCTGTGATCCTTAAGGAACATGCTGACGAGATTAGCAACATGAGGGCGAATGTTATCATAATGGAGTATCCGCTTGTTCTTGATGGCATTTCATTCGGGAATGTATCGTTATAGGATATGTAGTACGGTAGTATGTTGCATTGACCGCTGTTTTCTGCAGAATAATATGCTGATAACAAATTCCCCTACAATCAAAAAAGACTATCAACATCACATTTCCTGTGGATTTGTTTTACCGCACTTTCTTTCGTCTTGGCGAACTTAATGTTTTCCAAGTGAAATACTTTGCCGTTTGGTCGTCTGGGATCGAAATGGTGGGCGCAACCTTCGTCGCGCGTTATAACAACTCATTCTAAAAAAGTAGCACTTTCTGCTACAGCTGGTAAGCCGTTTCGAACAAACATCTATTACGATGGTTCATCCGATCTAGCGTTAACAGTGCGACATCCAAGTATTCATTCCTAAATTGGATTGACGTTTTCGGACTGTGAATCTGTGCTTCCAGAGCTCTACACGACAAATGTCGGTCCTGCCGGATAATTGCAACAAGTGTATTGATCTTTATGCACACCGTCGTAAGCACACTGTATGCAATTAAAGAAGCTGATTCGTGTCCCTCCTCCGCGAATTCTTGGTGCCATCGAAATATCGTTCTTTCTAACACGCGCTCGTCTTTGTAGGCTTCCTTCATCATGCTAACCGTTTCAACTGCCGTTTTTTTTTTTCAATCGCGTACGAAATTTTATCGCAAAATGTTATTCGCTTTTTACATCCATTATTACAAAAAATACAAACGCACTAATATGACCGGGGTCGACGCAACCCTTCAGACCACTGTACCTAGGCGAATTCTAAACGTGAAACGATGAAACTGTTACCATGGTAATACGAGTAGTATAAGTTAGTTTACATGCTGATGCATTGCTGTCTAGTTCGTGTTTAAAAACACTACTGCAGTAGTTTCCGGACAAGTTATGTATTTGTGTTTTCTTGGTGTTGTGCGACGCTGGATTTTTCCACGTGTTTGTGACAACATATATCTAACGATGCTTGAAGTCCATAGATCATCTTATTACCTCCTACTCCATGTGGGCTCTCCAATCCCGTTCCTTCGGATTTTTCTCGTCTGTGACTTTGTCGCCTATTTGCGCACGTTTTCTTATTCATAATCTCACAAATCATTCCATCCATGCTGATCCGCTCTACTAGTCGTAAGAAAAAAGAAGGTAACGAAATGACACATTCCTTAGCTCAATCTGCTGCGTCTACCTGTCCTTATTTTACTAAAATTTCTGCGTCTAACCTGCTTCCTGTATGTACAAATTTCCAGTCTAGATTTCGGTTATGCTTTTTTCTTTTCTAACAATCTTTCCTTTTGCCGAATTATCCAGTCGAGTCTTGCTACCCTGCCTCTATTTTACGATTTTCTCTCACTTGGATCATGCTTATAGTTCGGTTGCGCCTTAATCACGGTCTCCTTCCCTCCTCACGTTTTCGTTTAACACTCTTTAACACTCTCTCCAAACAGTCGTTTTCATTCTAATTACGAAGCTATTTGTATCCTAATCTTATCTATTTTGAATATCCATCCCCCTCTATAGAAAGCGCCATTCTTTATTATGATTTATTACCTCTCTGACTTAAGCCTTTTACACCTTGTCACTTCCTCAATTCCTTCTTTGTCCGTTATTTCAGTTCTTTTTTCATTAATTGTGTTAGTTTCGACCGCATCGGTATTTCTTTTTTTCTTTTTAATTGTTTCTAGACGGAAGTTCTTTGTCGACGTGCTCAATTAAGAGAAATTTCCTCAAATGTCTACGTTTATAAGCCGGCTTAAAATTTTTAATTATAATACTCATGCCGCGAGAGAACTTTTCCTCATATGTTTTACAAGTTTTCGTTAAGGGCAATCGAAATACGATACATTTCGTTATCCGCAAATGACGAACTTTCAATCGATACACTCCCAGAAAAAATTTAAAATTTTAGTTTGGGCGCTCGAAGGAATCAGTTTATCTGAAGGTTATTTAAATTTTAAAGAACGTTTTAATTATAAAATTTGCAGTATTTATAAAGTCATTTTCGTCACATAAGCATTTTTTTATTCATTTTAATATAATGTGTGATTTGTGGTAGAATTATTACTCTTTTACCAGTCAAGAATGAAACGATTAAGTTTTCCCTGGAGCATTGCGGAAGAAAGATTGATAATCGTTATTCCGGAAAATTGAACCGGTTGTCTCCTTCGGTGGCGGGGTTGATTATGCGATAGGCTGGCAGAAAAGTTACTTGCTTTTATTCGGTACCAGTTGGCACATCTTTCTCAGTTACATTTTGAAATTCGGTTCCGAGCTGGCCATTTTCCAAAGCGATATTCGCAGATGGTTTCAAATCGAATTCAGTTTCAATTCTGCAGTCGTCTTAGACCGAGATATACTCGTTTTAAGTCTCCAGTGCGTCATAATTCTATGTATAATGCGCATGCTATATACTTGTTGTTAACTTTGCAATCGATTCCGAGCAAAATTTGAACTTATTTTACATTGCGAATTTAATTTTTGAACGCAAACGTAAGACTACAAACGAACCGCGATTAATAAGTGTAAAGGTAATTCAAATTAAGGAAACTTATCAAAAAATTTAGAAAAAAAGTGTTACGCTGAATTTTGGACAGAAATACATGTAGGATGATATTACAAGCTGTTCATCATTCTACAAAAGTTTGTGTGAAATAGGATCAATATGCAGGCGTCTAAAAGAAAGAATAATGAAAAGAAATAAACTTTGAAAGAAAGGCGATAAAACAACGAAAAGTAGCCTCTGTCAGAAGTGTAAGCTTTAGCTACATCTGTGTAGAATACTATATAGTCTGGATATTTCTGTATTGTAGCTCGTGCTATTTGCGTAACATCGGGATGCTGGAGTTTATTATATTTCATTACGGAAAAATCAACACAGATGGCTCGGAAGTGCCATGGCAGTACTAGCATGTCGAGCGCTTGATCTGCGGAAATTATGTAATTACGCTTATTCTCCGGTCTGACGAGAGCTCTAGAATCTCAGGTAATGATACGTTAGTGAAATTTCCGGTGCCGTTGAGTTCCTTTGTGTGGCTATCGAGAGACAGACTAGATGTGAAATGCAGATAGATTTCTCGGTAAGTGTAAAGTTTTCGGAAATATTTTAAAGAGGGAATTACTAGAAGAGTGCACAGGCTAGTGGACATGGAAGATTTACAAGTATGTGTACGCAAAATTGTGCGAAGGGCGGCGTGGTGCATTGCGTCAAGGGATTTCAACAAAGAACAGCTGGCTTACGAATAGGTCTGTGACCCGTAGTTGGTTCCGAAGAGGACCAAAGACTTGTAGATAGAAGGCGGGGTTTTAGGGGGGAAATTGTATTTTACATTTATCAAATATTTGTGGATTGATAAAAATTTGTAACATTTAATTCTGGGGTTGACTATGTATGGACGCCACGTTAGTTTATTATGGAACAGTAGGCCAAGAAACTTAGCGCAGTAGACTGGAAGAGGATTGGAGAGTTTTCGAGTTTTAAGGAAATACTAGGAGTGGTCTGATATCCTCTGTGGAACTTAACACAGACAGTTTTGGATGGAGAAAAGGTAAGACTATCATCGATACACCAGAGAAATGATTTTTTTTTCAAATTTTAAAATTTCAGGTGGGGGCTAATATGGACACCCTTCATCTGATGATATCTATTTTTTGACTTTATATTTAAGAGAAAAAGCCTCCTAGCTCATGTGGCTTTTGAATCTACATAAACGTCAGTTACCATTTACGCAGCCTGTGAATTCAGGAAGAGTTGCTTTAGTAGGAGATAGTAAGGTAACGCCGATCCGGACGAACATTGTGACCTTCTACAATTGGGTAAAGCATTTTAGAAGTCTAATTTGCCAATTAAACTTGCGAAAAACAATTACAAATGCAAAACGCCACAAATTTAAAATTCTTCTTCTTCTTCTTCTTCTGGTGCCCTACGTCATTGACACATCGGCTATCTTTAATGTTCTGCTTCTTGCCGCTTTCACCAAATCTTCAAATTTCTTTAATCCTGTCCAGTCTTTTATGTTCATTATCCATCCAAACTTCTTCCTGCCTCTCGGCCGATTGCCCTCTATTGTACCTTGTAGTATAGTTTGTAAAATACGGTATTCTTCTCCACGGATTATGTGGCCAAAATATGTAATTTTCCTTTTTTGAATGATATTCCACATTTCTCTGTAACTGCTGCTCTTCTTAGAACTTCTATATTTGTTACTTTTTCTATCCAAAGTATCTTACGCTGACGTCTCAGTAATCACATCTCCACCGCCATGTGCCACTTTCCAGATATTTTCTTTATAAAGCACGTCTCTACACCGTATAGCAATACCGGCCATATACATATAACGTTTAATGATCTTTAATGTTATAGGTAGAGGGAATTTTGGTTGTATTAATACATTACCAAGTTTTCTGAATACGTCTTTGGCTATTCCACATCTGATTCCGATTTCTTCGTCACGATCTAATTTTCAGTTGATCACTGAGCCCAAATATTTGAATTTCTCAACCTTTTTAACTGGTTCTCCATTAACATATAGCGCCTTTTATGCAATTTGTAAGCGGGAACTACCCATCAATTTTGTTTCAGGCACATTAATTTTAACTCTAAATTCGTGTCCTTCGTTCGCTGTAAGTCCTCCAAACTTCTAGCTAAGATGGCCGAATCATCCGCATATCTTATGTTTGAAATTCTTTCTCCGTTTACCTTAATTCTAGCTTTTTCATCCTCCAGTCCTACCTTAAAGATCTTTTCCAGGTAGAGATTAAATGAAAGCGGCGATAATATACATCCTTGACTTATACCTTTGAGAATTTGAATACTCTGCGTTTCTAATCTTCCATCAATACGAACTTTGGCTTCCTGCTTCCAATATAGGCGTTTTATTATTCTTATATCCTTCTCATCAATACCGATATTCTGAAGGATTTCCATTAGTGGTTGGTGTCTGATGGTATCGAATGCCTTTTCATAGTCTATGAAACATATATACATTGTGATCGTAGTCATAGCATTTCTGTAACAGGATGTTCATGGCAAATATCGCTTCTCTTGTTCAAAAATTCTTGCGAAAACCAAACTGTGTTTCTCCACTTTGCTCTTCACATTTTTTTATATATCCGGTGGTGTATTACCTTTAAAAACATTTTTAGCATGTGACTCATTATTGAAATCAATCCTAAATTCCGCACAATCTTTTGCATGCCGTCTCTTTGGTATTGGAATAAACGTCGATTTCAACCAATCCTCTGGGATTTCCCCAGTTTCATATATTTCATTAAAAAGTGCGGTCAACATTTGGGTATCTAGCCACTTAATTATTTCAGCTGGTAATTTATCTTCCCCAGACGTTTTCCTATTTTTCATATTGTTCATTGCTTCTTTAACTTCTGATTCAAGGATCTGTGATCCCGCTAATTTTTGACTAGCTTCTTATCTAGGTGAAACTGGGGCTAATCTTTAGTCATGAAAAAGTTTTTTGACATACGTTTCCAAAGTTTCAATTAGCTCCTCTTGATTGACAATGATTTCTTTTCTGTTGTTTCTTAAAGCTGTTAATTTAGATTAACGTTATGTACCCGTTAAAGCCTTAATTTTCTTGTGGAAGTTAAGGGAGTCCTGTTGCATTAATAACTTTTCTACCTCCTCGCACTGTTCTTCCACCTATTCTCAGCTTTAATTTGTTTACGTATTTCTTTATGTATGCCTATATACTTATTCGTGTCATTACTATTATTCGCCTTTTTTCCTTTCTTCCATAGGCTCCAATATTTCTTTAGTCATCCAAATAGTTTATTACTCGTAATTCTTGTTACACCGAGTACTTCTGTTGCAGTTTTAACTGTTTCATTTTTAATCCTGTACCACATGGTATTCATTTTACCACTATGTATTTCATCTATTTCCTTTTCTGTCGGAAGTCTTTGCACAGGCATTTCTCTACTAGTTTTTTTCCAACTTCTGATTCCCTGAGTTTTCCTAAATTCAATCTCTGTGGGTTTCTTTGACTTTTCTGAATTACTTTATAGCGCACATTAACTCTAGCGACCACAGGATTATGGTCGGATCCAATGTCTGCATCAGGGTATGTTGAAGCCCTGTAATGTCATTTTTAAATCGGTTGTTTACTATAATATAATCTATTTGATTTTTCACAATCTTTTCTCCCTAATCCTGTGGCGATCTCCATGTGTAGGGACACCTAGGGAGTAACTTAAAGAAAGTGTTTTTAATAATAAATTTTTCTTGAGAGCAAAATTGAACTAGTTTTTCGCCTCTTTCATTTCTTCCGCCAAGTCCAAAGTGTCCCGTGACGTTTGGTGTGTTGATTTGTCCAAGTTTTGCATTAAAATCACCGATTATTAGAGTTAGATCGTGTTTTTTGAGTCCTTTATTGATTCTATGTAAAGTATCGTACATAGTATCAATTTCCCTATCGTCTTCATCTTTAGTTGGTGCATGAATAATATTTACATTTGGACTAAGATTTTTCAATTGTACCACCATAATTCTATCAGATACCGCGATAACATTGGCTGTATATCTACTAAATCATTCACCAAGAACAACTGCGACTGCATTTCTGCCACTTCTTTCAGATCCCGACTACATAAATTTCTTATCTCCGTGGATAATAGTTCCACTTTCTGCCCACTTGTGTTTGCTTATTCCAAGAATAGCAATATTCAAGCGGCCCATTTCATTCATTACATTATGCACTTTTCCGCCTTCCAGTAAGCTTCTAACATTCCAAGTAGTAAAAACAAAATTTCTGCTAGTTTTCAACTTGAACGGGGAGATTCTTAGCACCCTGCGTTGACTAAACAACTGCCTCGGACTAAGGGCCTTGGACTTTTTTTTTCTTTTTTTTTTGTTTTCCATCATTGAAAGTCGCAGAAGTGCAGAACATAAAAGTGTTCTGGGAAAACCGTACGCCGGTGGTTTGCCTTCCAGCGGATTTTTTGTCAGAGTTTACTCCTTTAGCTAAAAAAGCCGGGTTATAAGGCGCCGGACACCCGTCTACTCGCTCTAGATCAGTATTCACCAATCCGACTGGGACACTTATGTCACGAGCAAGTTGCTGATAGCCTGCTGTTGTTACGCAGTAAAAAGCTTAACGATATTTAATGAAAGGAACGCCTCCGGAAAGTAAACCCTTCTCCGTTTTCCTATCAGCGGTGTCTTGTGAGTTTCGATTTTGATTTTTTAATCAGCGCTAAGCCCGCCGAACAGAGTACGGAACTACCTGGTTGTTGTTTCGTTTCTCCGCCGGTGGGGCTAACACCGTATAGCGGTCAAGTGACTACTGACTAGATAAGATGACTATAGGTACAACAAACATTTAAAATTACATCACAAAAAAGAACAATAATCAAATTACTTACTTGTACACGTTCAACGGAAGAGAGAGTGAAGTAAAAATACCGGCACGTATATAAGTCTGCGTTTTGTCACTTACAAAATCCCTTTAATGAAAAGAGACCTTTTTATGTATAATTCTTATAAATATGAACTTCAAGAATGAAAAAAAAAATGTCATGTTTGGTTTTAAATATAAGTGGATCTATTGAAGCGAATGGCACAGGGTAAATAGAGAAATACGGTCATGTTAAAAATTGAGTTTCGAAACAATTAAGAACTGATGAAAATTGACAAAGTTGCGGAAGCTCTGAAATGGAAACGCTACTTTCGGCTAGGAAAATGTACGGTATTCGTATAACTTAAAGTAGCAGTTTATTTTCTTTTTTTCTTTTACAATGAAAAGAAAAAGATGCACTCCGGTTACATTTGTATCATAATGTGTGCAATATACGAATAATATTATGCGACCTAATTAATAAATTAATAATTCTACCTGATCAAATGCAATATAACAGATCATACGAGAACCGGAACGAAAATATAACGTATATTTTTTATGTAAACTTATTAAGAACGGAAACATAATCATTTAAAAATAAATAACGATCAATTTTGAAATTAAAATTAAGCGGTTATAGGGCGGCTACTAAATCGAGAGAAAAAAGAAGAAAAAAAATTGCAAATGTAAAATGAAACTATTACATATGTAGTATCAAATGCTACAAACGCGGATTAGTTATTGTTCCAAAATCATTTTTTATTCTCGACTTGCAGCTTATAGTTGAACCTGATTATTATACGGTAGACATTATAAAATTACGTTTTAATTTAAATAGAAAGGAAACGGAAGTTGAAGAAAAACAATGTAAACTCAAACCAACGAGAAATAAGTTCGAGTATATATGCTACAGTTGTAAAACCAGAAGGGTTATATGCATCAGAAACGTTAAATCTAAACAAGAAAATATTAACAAATCAATTAGAAATAAGGGAACGGAGAATCCTGAGAAAGATTATAGGAGTTAATGGAATGATGGACAGTTCAAATGGGTTTCGAACGATAAACTATATAGCAAAATTGAACCACATTGTCCATATCAATAAGGAAAAGAAGATTATTATTTTACGGGCATATTACCAGAATGCAAGAGGACAGGTTAACCAAGAGAATTTATGAATTCATGAAAACGAAGAAAATAAGACCTGCATGGTTCAATGAATGTGAAAAGGATACGGAATTAATGGATGTTTAATAAAACAAACTTTAATAACAAACAATAAGGGTAAATAATTTATAACAATAAATTAGATAAATACCTTAATTAGAAACGTTTTCGGGCATAACTCATCATCAGCTAAAACTAACTTAGTGG
The DNA here is from genome assembly GCA_039619475.1 of Icerya purchasi. Taxonomy (NCBI): domain Eukaryota; kingdom Metazoa; phylum Arthropoda; class Insecta; order Hemiptera; family Monophlebidae; genus Icerya; species Icerya purchasi. The sequence continues at coordinate 181,085,723 of CM077116.1, read as the reverse complement.
AAACTTAAAACACACTGGAGTGAATATATGGAATACATGTGTATAAATAGTAGATACATAGGAGGAACAAAACATAGAAGGTATAAAAATCAATATAGCGAAATTAATAATACTTAATACAAAATGTAAAATGAAGTAGGAGGAGCCTAAAGTTAAATTTTTATATTGTAAAGTGGATTATTATTATTTGGTAATTGGTCATTTAAAATATTATCTTTATATTTATTTATATAATATTTTTCAGCAATGTTCATAATATTTCCTTTGCCATAAGTGGCTAGGACAGTTACAGTATTTTCTAATGAATCTGGTTTATGTTTATTTTTAATTAAATGTTCAGCATATGTTGATTTATCTATTTCATTATTATTAAATGATTTTATGTGTTCTTTATATCTACAATTAATTTTACGCCCTGTTTGACTAACGTATGATTTCTCACAATCAGTGCAATTTATTTTATCATACATTGGTCAAATAGGGCGTAAAATTAATTGTAGATATAAAGAACACATAAAATCATTTAATAATAATGAAATAGATAAATCAACATATGCTGAACATTTAATTAAAAATAAACATAAACCAGATTCATTAGAAAATACTGTAACTGTCCTAGCCACTTATGGCAAAGGAAATATTATGAACATTGCTGAAAAATATTATATAAATAAATATAAAGATAATATTTTAAATGACCAATTACCAAATAATAATAATCCACTTTATAATATAAAAATTTAACTTTAGGCTCCTCCTACTTCATTTTACATTTTGTATTATTCCATATATTCACTCCAGTGTGTTTTAAGTTTCCACTAAGTTAGTTTTAGCTGATGATGGGTTATGCCCGAAAACGTTTCTAATTAAGGTATTTATCTAATTTATTGTTATAAATTATTTACCCTTATTGTTTGTTATTAAAGTTTGTTTTATTATACAGGTTTAACAAACGAGTATGTATTCACCTACATTTAATGGATGTTACTGAAACACAAATGTTTAATAAGGAATGGTTTCATAAAACAGTTGCGACGGTTTAACAAACGAGTATGTATTCACCTACATTTAATGGATGTTACTGAAACACAAATGTTTAATAAGGAATGGTTTCATAAAACAGTTGCGACGTCAACAACTGGTTAGATCTTTTTGCATCAATGTCTATAGCTGATTTTTTATTATTTTTTTTGTTATTTCCTGTTTAGCCACACATTCTTTTTTAATTTATTCGAGTTCGTTTTGCTATGGAGATTGCCCGCGCAAATGGCGGTTTTCAATGCAATATGCAGCAACAAGATTCGAGTTCAATTCGCATGAAACATCGCAGCAACAAATTACCCCATAGCTTCTTAATATCATAACTTCTAGATTTATTTACAAAATATTTGTTAATAAATGTTTTGGATTTTTGTATAATTTCGATCTGTACCGAAAAATTATTTTTCTTTATGGATACATTCGAAAATTTCATTTTTATATATTTACAAGTTCATGCGTTATATTTATAAAACTTTGGTTAAAATATGAAAAAAAAAAAAAAAAACAAAATGAAATCCATTTAAAAACGTCTTTTGGCGTAAATATTTTCTTAATAACCTTTCTGCTTAACGATTTTCGTGTTTTTTTTTGTGTTTTTTTTTGTTTCCCTTTTATTTATAAATGCCTTTTCTAAGTTGAACCGCTATCTTTTGTTACGAGCGCGCTAGAAGAAAAGAAAAAAAACGCAAAAGAAGTCGCTCGGAATTCAAAGATGATAATATCAAGAGAGGGAAAGATAAAATAGCTGCAGGTTACCTTTTATTTTTTTTCTTTCCTTCATTTTTTCGCTTTTGTTTAAGGACGTCAATGAAATAGCCGCGAAAGGTGGGTGAAAGAAAAATAGAGACGAATGAAAGACGGACATTGACCAATAAAAACCGGCTGCGATGGTGATTTGAATATTGGTTGCGGACTATGCGGCGTGCTGGTTAATTATTTATAGAGGTAATGATAAAAGCTCTTTAATCGCCTTGAGAAGAGCTTTCAAGGAAAATATCCCTGCTGCCGGCCGGTTTCACCTTGCTGATACGCAATTTCCTGTACGGCAGTTTAAGTGACGTTACTGCTTCTCGGTGGCAGTATTGCTCGGTAATAGAGAGTAGTCAGCTGGCAATTATTTACAGAGCTTTACCCTTACGGAGCAGTTGTAGCGCAACTGGAGCTTTAAGAACGGTGTAAAAGTTTTTTTCAAGTGGATGGACGGATAAATGAAAATTAATATTCCGCCCGGATATGCTCTATCATACGCCGATTTCCCGTACATTGTCTTCGCAACTTTTACCCGAGCTTCCGGCTGCTGCCCTCCTAATGACAATGACGTCAGTTGCAGTTCTGTTTAAGCCGAACTCGGCCGTGCCAGCGCTGTTATCTTCGCTTTTTCTTTTGTAAATAATAATTTAATCTAGATATCGCAGTCGTCAGCCGATTTTAATCAAAGTTTATCGAATCTGCCGGTTTTCTGGGTCATGCGAATATCAGTAATGCTGAAATAGTTCCTCCGTACACTAACAGAAAACAGCTTACAAATTCCAATCTCGCGAACGCAGTGAACAAGCTTCCTTTTAATGTTAACACTGCTATTAATATAATTTCCTGCTGACAAAGATTATCGACAGCTCGCTTTCAGCATAGATATTGCTAGTACGCGTCACTCTGATTTAAATGTACGTACACCATCATATTTTATTGATGTTATTTTTTTTTCCGTAATCACAAAGATTTTTATTAGTTCCAAAACAGTGGTAAATTTTCTTTTGCCGACGGTGTATAGCTTTTTTTTTTCATCTCTTTGACTCATCTCATAAAGTAGAATATAGTGGGAACCTTGTATATTTTACATCAGATAATATTTTAATTGTGTTAAAAATTAATTTGGTTTTTTTTTTTTTTTTTTTTTTTGGAGCAATATACTTGGGTATGCACTACAGTCCATCCAAAGTTATTATTTAGTATTGCTGCACTGCCCGCAATACTATTTATATAACACCCTCAAAATTTTTTTACCTAAAAATAGTGTATTTTACTTAAAATTTCTCAATTTATATAAAAATAGTGTTTTAACATAAAAATAGTGTTTTAACATAAAAATATGTACTTTACTTTCAAAATTTGTTCTTTTTTTCCGGATTTAAGTTGGTATAAAATAAGGTGTTTGGTGTACATACACCAAATATTTTTAATATTTATTTTATTTTATTATTAGTAAAAGTGCAGTCGAGGAATTTAATACTTTAATCATTTTTCGTTCCTCGATGCACAATCTCGATTTGTAAATAGTGTTAGTTTTAGTTTGAGATGTATTGTTGTTGTTCTCGCTCACCCGATATTTAGTGTGTTTTGGTTGAAAAAGTCGTTTTTTGACAAAAATCCCGTTTTAGTTGTTTTTATCCTCGTTATCATTCGTCTTCGCGATTCCGCCAGATCTTATTCTCGTTGTTAGCAATTTGAAATAGCCCTTTTCAGGGCTACCCGATGGTTTATCGTTCGCACGTAAGTAATTAATATACATACCTATTTTGAATTCGTTTATATTTTGTTTAAATCAATTTGCGCGTGAATAACGTCTAAACATAAGGTGATTATAGTATATCGTATATGAGTATAGTTTTCTGTTTCCCTGCTTGCCTGAGATATTGATAAAAAATAATATTGCGGAGTTGAAACATATAATTATCGTGAAAAAATGAAGAACGTCGTTTGTCTTATTAATATGATAATCTTAATGCTCGGAAAATTAACAGTGCTGCTACCAGCATCTGGAAGCTGTCATGGATAAATACATTACCATATATACGTACACATATGTGTAAGCATGCAGCAGCAGCGGTGATATTTAATTCTCTCATAAGTTGAACTGAATGTTCAGTCAATTTGGTCATCTTTATGACTGTTACAGGGCTAATATAGGTTTAGTTGGTAATATTACTAGTACTCGTTTGTTTCATCATTATGTGGTATAGTGCACCTTGCAAGTTCACATATAGTTGTAAATAATATACATAAACACTACATATTGTGCAAGCTTTTAGATATCATCACAAATGTAAATGCAGGACTTTTTATTCATCAACCTGCACAGTAATAAGAATTGTATTCATTATGTTTCCAAAAACGAAACCGCCACCGAACGCAAACGTGAATTGCGGACAAAAAATCAGTAAAATCGGTGTCTATATAAATATGAGTTATTCACAACAAACATAAAAAAAAAAAAAAAACATACGCGACGAACGTATAACCTACTTTTTTTTTTTTGGTAGACGGTAAAAATTAAAATATAACAAACGTTATATAAAATTGGGACATTTTTTCTAACGGGGCCCGGACTAGGAATTACGTTGTAATTAATAAATATTAGGCATTAATTTAAAATTTAAACGACAATTTCCAAAAAGAAAATTTCGTAATGAAATCACATATCTACCGATAAGTGCCGATATTACGTTATGACGGAATCGATTATCAGTAAGCCGCATTAAATGGAACTTGAAAAATGTATTCATTTTTGTATTTTAGATGATAAAGAAAAAAACGTGGATAATTTCAACTATTTTCACCGATTTTTATCTTCTTCCCGTTTAGATTGCTGTGAATGTCTCCTTGCCCGGAAACTAAGTGCTTTACTTATCCGATACTGGCGAGAACATTGCAAAGGTGGCGGTGGTGGAGGTGGTGGTACAGCTATTTCGATAACTGACAAGCTGGCCCACCAATTTTGGTTTTCATATCCTCCGCCGGGGGCGGGCGCTAATCGATCTCAAGGTGATGAAGACAAGAAAGATCGCAAGGAGCAGTTGGAGGCGGTCGCTAGATCGGAGCAGCATCAGCGTTTGCAGGCGCAGCTGAGGGCTACCGAACAGTTGGAAAGAGAAAATTTGATCGACTTACGTGCCCCAGAAAAGGATAACCGCTATCATGGGCAACCTGTTCCCGTGCAACATTCCGCTCCACCCAAAACCGAAACCGAATCCAGGTCGGACAGAAACTCGTCTGTGTCCAGATTTTCGCAGATCAGTGCAGATTCCACTCAAGATAGGACGCCATACATTGAGATGAAAACCGATTCTGCTTCTTCGATGTAAGTATTGGAATTTACCTTTCTGATTTAGAATTTCAATATTATGAATTAAAATAATAATGATAATAATAAATTCGTACGAAAAAGTAAAAAAATAAACAAGAAACGATGCATACATATACATTATATGCATTCAAAATAGTACACTTACGTATATATAGTATAGTAAGTAAAACTGTTAATTGAAATAAATGAAAAAATAAACCATTAATAGTTACAACAGTGACAATAAGTACAATTCTGATGTTAATTTAACAAACCAAACGGCACGGATCACCTCAAACAACGTGCAGTATACACGACTAAAGTTTTTTGTATAGGTTTTCTGCGAAAGAATTCGGAACAGAAGAAAATATTTTAAACCGTGCTTTGACACCTCCTCGTAGTGGTTAAATTTCGGAAATCTACTCTTATTGACTGATTCAATAAGATCCACAATCCTACATAGATAATGGATTGGAATTTTATGTTTAATGGTTTGGCAAAGTCATACAATAGAGAAAGTATATTTGACAATGCGATTGTACGAAATAACTATTCTGTAGAAATAAATTCGAAATTACCGAAAAATTTAAATAATACAGTCCGCAATATTGTGCTTCATCGTGTATTTCGTTGGATGGCAACTCCACCTGAGTCGGTTCTACATTATTAAGGATTTAGCGTAGCTTCAAGATTGTAAGAGTCGTTACAAAACACCGGTCGTAAGAGCCGGTTCAGTATGTGGAGTCATTACTGTCTGAATACTCCATCAGAACCGCATATTTACTGGCGATCTGTATTTTAAACTTATTATGAGGTATTCACCGAGTTGATAACTGTGTGAATGTTTGATTCGTGTGGAAAAAAAAACTATTTGTCACGCCCATACTTCCGTAGAACATGTTCGTACAGAAACCGTGAGTGTGTCACTTCGACGGCTTTGACCGCACCGATGCACCGAATGAAACGATGCAGTTAGGAGCAGCTACAACATTAAGTACAAAGCGTGCAAAATTAATTATGATCTGCCATTCGGACTAGAGTTCTGCATCGATTTTAGTTTAGGCTATATTCTCGATGACCTGCGACAGGCAAAGTTTTACTTTTTTGGGAGATATTCAAAACCGGATGTAGTCATTTGAAAAGCAACCTAATTCATGGCGAAAATCATCCATGAAGATAGTTATGCTTGACGAAAAATACACAGTAGAAATACACCTTTATTGTTTGGGCAGAATGTTTTATGCTCATTTTTTCCTTTTAGCACATTAAAATGAACGCTGACAAAGTAAGTGCGTAGTGAGGCATACAAAACTTCGAGAGATATTCTCATGCAATAAGAACCGTCTTTTTGATGTGAATTGCAGCGCATTTATAGCTTGTCTCACTTTAGTGTTGATAGATATTTAAAATGCTGAAAGAAACCATGATAACGAACAGACTCAGTTTGAAGGTTGTCATTGCCTCAGCGTTAATTCTATAGCTCGAAGGTTGTCGAATTTTACATGAATCGCATCGATAATTTCATTTCACTACAATCCAGCTACAATAGCGATGACGCGTGTTAGATATTTTACTTGCGTTTCATCTGCCGACGCTTGCTGGCAAATACACTGTATCGTTGGTGTAAGAATATTTCACGACAGCTAAAGGAAAATTCATCTTCGATAAATTCGCAAAATCCGCACTAACGATCTTACGGAGTCTTGTGGACGCCAAGGGAAACTTTTCTGCTGAACATATTATTATTACGAAAAATGCCATTCTATTTTCAAAGATGAATGCAATTCGCGAATCTATAGCAAGAGTTTTGATTTCATTGAATAGGCCACGGAAGTAGTTACCGAATAAGCCCGTAAAATGTTTCTTCTAACTAAAGGAGAAATGTGAATTATAAAAATAAAATCCCACCGATTTACGTTTTCTTCTAATTATTTTTCCTCTTCCCGTGAAATATTTCCACTTAAACTGGACATCAGTACTGATTTCACAGAAAACTTTTTCTGCAATCTCATCTCCTATTCGTCGTGCATTCAATTTTTCCGTTTTTATTGAAATTGTCGCCAACAAATTCAAGTCTCTAATGAATTGTTGATTTAACTTTTATTATTGAAACACGCTATAGATCGTTCTGGTGTCGTTCGTTTTAACGAAAAGTTTGTTATCTACTACGACAGATGCACTTTTGGTTTTTCAATGCAAATTGATTATTCATTTACAAACATAAGAATAAACATTTAAGTGTCACTAGCGGGAATGGGGTCATTAAGTTTATTTTTTTTTGTTGCATGCCGTGCCGTTGTGAAATTGAATATAACGAAAAAGTCGCACTAGCAACTAACCTTGGTCATAGATTGTTCGTTTATGTCTGACAGAAGTGATTCGAGAAAAAGGGAAAATAGTATGGGGATTGATTAACTCTGTTTCTATTCTTGGCGGTACTTTATCAAGTATTTTCTAAAGTATCAATTAATTTAAAGCTTAACGGTTGCTTTTGTGATACGTAAGTAGCGCCCAAGTCGAACACCGATCCGACAAATTTAAACTACACTCCGCCTATCGGAAATAATTTTACGAAAAACTTTTACTTTTTCCTTTTTTATGTACACCTTTAAAAAAAAAACAAAAAACAATTGACTCTGTTTCTCATCCTTGGTTCCATTACTTTCCTCATCCATAATTACGAAACTATCACGCCATCGTTTTAGACTCCTTCTTTCTTCTCTAAACGGCTTTTACTTGATAACAGCTCCCCTTTGTTCATTACATCCTGAAAATCCCTATTATATTTGCGTCCAGCTTTTAAAACTTAACCTTCCTGCTCCCTAAAATGTCTCCTATGTTCTTTCTTTATTCATCCTCTCGGCTATTCCTATTTTAGAATTGTTCATTGATTATCCAGTGAAATAAAAATACAGTTCACACACACACACACACACACGCACACATCAACAATATGGGGAGGCGGTCCTTTTCTCCTTATTTCCTTGTACAATTCGATTATCCGTTCCAAATTCGATTACTGTTCCTTTACCTTCAGCTCTGCCTCAAAATCACTTCTTTCCAAGCTGAATATAATTCAAAATTCTTGTATTCGTCTTTACCTTGGTGCTCCAAGATCTTCTCGAGTACCAGCAGTTCTCGCTAAGTCAAACTCGCCTCCCATTTTCATCCGCAGATCCTATTTAGGATATCGATTCTTCTGTCGTTTTACTCCCAAGAAAATTCGTATTCTAGCCCACATTGCTTTGCGGCTGAATTCCTTTTTATCCTGCACAATTTCTTATAACAATCTCCCTTACTTTTTTTTCAATTTTGCAGATCTCTCCAATCCTCCTAATGTGTATTCTACTTTCCTTTTTCCTCCAAATCCCTTTCCTATCCAACAGTTATACAGGAATTCCATAGTTATATCGAATCCCGTTTTCCTTCCCATACGGCTATTTTTACGAACGGTTCGAAGGGGCCTAATGAAGTTGGAGCTTCTTTCATCGCTCCGAGCATTAATTTCTCTGAATCTTTTTGTCTCCCTTCTTTTTGTACTATCTTTACAGCCGAGTTAATGGCCATTTTACGTTCCATAATACATATTTCCTCACATCGTTCTTCTTTTAAATATTTCATTATCTACGACTTCACGTGTGCTCTTAAAGCTATTTCCCCTCATTTCCCCTCTCACTCCTCTGACCTTTTTATCCGCCGTATTCGCTCTCTCATTCACACTCTCTTCTCACTTCACGCTATCCGCATTGAAATGCTCTGGGTCCCCAGTCATATGGGGATAGAGGGTAACGAAATGGCAGATTCCTTGGCTCAGATTGCTGTATCCTCCCACTTTTTTTTCTCTAAAATTCCCGTTTCTAATTTACTCCCGTTGTGCAAAAAGTTTTATGTTAGATTTTGATCAGATTTTTACGTGGTTTTACGATTTTCCTTCGCTTCGCCGCTCCGTTGTTGTCCCTATTATCCGTTTACGTCTGAATCATACTCTTTTTCCTTCCTCATGTTTTCGTTTTCATCTCGCTCTCTCCTCTTGTTGCCCTCTTCACTCTGACGACGAAGCCGTCTGTGATCCTGACCATATCCTCTTTGAATGTCCATCCCTCGTGAACGAATGCACTTCTTTGTATTCCAATCTGCTGTCACTCAAACTCCCTACTCCTTAATGTGACTCGTATATCTCATCGTTTCCGTCGATCTCAGTTGTTCCTATCCTCAGTTGCTTTATCTTATCAATAGTTGACCGAATCTACATTTAACTGATCCTTCTCCCTCGTTTCGTTTCTGGACGAAGATCCTTTGTTGATATGCCCAAAGGGGGGTTATAAAAAAAAAAAAAAAAAACATTAAAAGAAAGGAAATACATTTTGATGGATCTTATATATTTATCTTTTGTAAAGCGTGCTTTGGCAACTGGGTTTTGATTTTGTTTTTTCAAATTTATTGTTAAAAATAGCGTAATTATTTAAATTTTTTATTATGTAACGTAAGATTTAAACTAAAGAAATTGCACCGGATGTAAATTTTTGATATCAGCCAAGCATTAATGTCGGTATCATTACCGCTTCGGTCCAACTCGATTTTCCTTATATAGTCCGCCATTTCTTAATTGACTGTTCTTTAAAATTAAGGAAGAATTATTTAAATGTGCTTTATTAGTGTAGCCATGCAGTTACCGTTAAAAATGGTTTAAACGTATCAATTGTGAGACATTTGTTAATTAAATCACAGCTACGAGAAAGCGTATTTCTAAATGATATATACTCGTACTGGACAAAGTTCAAAACTGCTGCCTTCGGTTGTGCATTGGAACGCTAAAATCTTCTCCTACGCTGTCTTCTCTGAATCTGCGATACAACCACTATTTATCCGCAGATTGCAGCTTGGTTATAATTTTCTAATTAAAAGTCTTTCTGTGTTCACATCTAATCTTATCTCCTCTTATCTTGGTATTAAAAATCAATGGCGTTTTGTTCCTCATAAAATCCCCATCCATTCTCTTGTAGCAGATCGAGTCTCCAATTTTTCGCTTCACGTCTTTTCGCATTCCAAGCTTCCTTACTTTTCCCATGACTTCACCAGCATTTTATTAATCTCTTCTCTCTCCCTCTCAAGACCAGCTCCATCGCACATTTTACAATCCAAGCCGAATTCCTCCACTTGCTTGATACATTTTTTCCTTCTCATCTAACATTCTTCACTGACGGTTTTAAAAATGAGAACTGAGTGGGCGGCGCGTTTACCTCCCTCTACCTGCATCACTATGAATCCTCCAAACTTTCTTCCTTCTGGTCTATCTTCACAGCGGAGTCTATCTCCATTTTACGCGCGGTCTCGTTCATTACATCCATATGAGGGATCAGAAAATGTCTCATTTCCAAAACTGTTCTTCAAGCTATTTCTTCTCCTCCTTCTCATTCCTCCAACTCTATTATTCTCTCAATTCGTTTTCTTATATCCAATCTACTCTCATCCCGCTCCATTACTATTGATCTTTTGTGGGTTCCTAGTAGCCATTCTGGCATCGAGGGCAGCGAGTTAGCCGATTTTTTAGCCCGTTCGGCCTCTCGCGATGGTCCTTAACTCGGTAATTTTCCTACCCCTGACATCCTCCTTCTTTCCTCAGCTAATCATTCCCGACTATGGTCGGGGACATCTATCCTTCTTTATTTTCTAATCCCGCCTCTCATTATCTTCAAATTCAGCCGGTTTCCTGTTCTCAGCCGTGGTTTCAATCCTCTTCTTATCAACGCTCCGCGATCGTTTCCTTAATCAGACTGCCCTTTCCGTAATTTCTGTAGTTGTTAGGTCAAAGCCGCTGGCGCACCCAAAAGATAATATATAAAGTAATATTATTATTTTATATTAAAAAAAAACAAAAAAACTCGTACTAAGAATAGATTCTACGAATAACTACGAATATTGAGGGTGTAACACAAATAAAATAAAAACATATATTCCTATTCGTTGAAGTCGGTATTATTTTCTTTTTTCTGTTGTTCTCAAATAATTTTTTTTTTTTTTTAAATTCGGGAGATGACTAAATAAACGTTTTCAATTATATATATATATATATATATATATATATATATATATATATATATATATATATATATATATATATATATATATATAATCCTATAAAGCTATAAAACTAATCACACCTTTAGAAATGTAAAAGCAATTCCGGTTAATACATATGGAAAACAAACAAAAAAGGAGAAAAAACGTTCTTGCAATAGAATATAGTAGAAATAAATTTAACCCATAAATCCGCATATTCGAGGAACAATGATTAATTAATCAACTCGTGAAACCGCGCAAAACCTATTAATACCGTTAAAATTGTTTTGTTTTAACATGAAACGTTCTTTTTTGTTTTTCTTTTATCGATCCAGGGTTAGAAGAAATTTTTGCGTCACGTTTTTTCCCTCGTTAAAGATGTGATGCAGAAAATCACGCGAATTCTTAGGCATTTTGTGTAATTTATAAGTAATTTTATAAGTTAAAATTCCTAAGCGCTAACATTTTTTATTGTATGTATCTTTTTTATTATTGAATTTTATATAGAACAATTTAAAATCATTTTTAAATATAGCTACCGTAAATTCTTTACAATAGCATAGTGATTTATAATTTTAATGAAATAAGAAAATTTCATTAATGAGATCAAATTTGTGTACCCATCGATTTGAAAATGACTAAAATTTCTGAGATTTTTTTGCAAAAAAAAAAAAGGAAACTGGAAAAGTGAGCATGCTTTTTGTGTAATATCTATTTTTTTAAGTTTCCGGAAACAGAAGTTCCAGTTATTTGATTACCAAAAATATTGCATCATTTAATGTTTTTCTATGAAGCGGAGAAAGAGAATACTACGAGTATTTTCGTCTTATTTTCAGAGTTTTTATTTTTGTAATATACACGGCAGTGATTGAAGTTGCGGTCAGCATTATTGATGCACATTAGCTCCGCAAACGAAATATAGGCGAAGAGCAGCACGAATAAGGTACTTGTTCAATGTCATATTGAAGATTGCTTCATCGAAAACTATATTGCGAACTGGTTAATTATTTCATATGCCTCGAAAGAAAATAATTTGATTTAATTAAGATATAATGATCTCTAAGTGAAACATAATAAAATTGAAAGTACAAATTGTATCATTTTCAGTATAATCTGTATTAAACATGGAAAATTGAACAAAATATTTAGCTATGTTGGCGTAATGAATTGCAATTTAAAATTTCGTCGGATATTTTGTCAAGTATAGTTGAAAAAATATTTTGAGGATTTTTTAACAAGAAAACAATAAATGAATATTCAATTAGATTTGTCCCAGAAAAGTTATTCCTTCTAAATTAAATTGTACAGATATTAAAAATATTTACGTACCGAATTTTTTTAATATATGTAATTTAAAATCTTTATTCGCGATTTACCTAATGGTTTTGTTTCATTTCTATTTAATTTAATAATAAGAAATTTTCCTTTAAACTCCACTAAAACGAATGCTTGTTTTTTAATTGAGATATAAGATATTATTAAGTTTTTAATTATTTATTATAATTTAAAGTCTACTCGCGTAAATTTAAATAAAAATCTACAATAAATTGAACAGCTGCAGATAAAATCATAGGCACATAATATAATAATAATAAAAATATTGGGGTTTTATGTATCCAAGTGAGGATAATATTGTATCATGAAATGAAGTCGTACGAATTTACCGCTATGTTAATCATGTACAACACTAAAAAAAATTTAACTTTGAAAAAAATAAAATAAAGTTATAGTTTAAAAAGCTAAAATTTTTATTTATTTTTTCGATGTTTTACAATTGCTCGGCGATATTTAGAACAGAACACGTTCGAAAAAAAGTATGTTTTAATTTATTCAATAAAAAAGTATTCTTTGAAAAAGTATTTTCTGTGTTTTACTCGTTGTATTCGTTTCTAGTAATACTTATCCATCTGCTCTTTTGTTCTTTTTTTTTTTGTTTGTCTTTTTTGAGATGCATTGTTGAAACAGAAAACTATAAGGGCTAAATCTTAAAAGAACAGTTTCGTTAGGGAAATGAAGAAAGGTGTAATAAGTAGGTTGAGTATTTACACACAAAGGAAACCTTAATGAAATAGTCTGAAGAAGAAAATGCCTAAAGAGGTATTCTAATTACGGTTTTGTAAGAGTAAAAGGGGAAACGTCGTAATAATGACTGTTATAAATGGTAAATCGTGGCTTTGAGCTCATTTTAAAAAACCACTTCACTCAGATCGGCACATAAAACGATAGCAGAGTGGTGTATATTACGTCATAGGTCGTTCTACTATTCAAGGAAAAAACTATTTATTACACACGCATATATATATATATGTATATATATATATATATATGAATATGTATATGTATATATATGAATATGTATATGTATATATAATTCCGTAACTGAGCTAAAAATTACGTCAGAACCATTGAAGGACGTCGCTGGGAAGAGCTCATTCCTAAGAATTAGAAGAAAACAGCAAAGTACAAAAAAGTTTAAGGTTCTGTCTAAAAGTAATAGTGAAAAAAAATAATTTATTTGTTTTTTTTAAATTTAATTATTTTTATTTCATTTTGTCTTTTTTTTTTTTTTTCTATAATATTACTGTTTTCCGTGTATTTTTCTTCCCAATTTTTTCCATGTATTTGTATAAAATACGTGCCGATTTTTTCTTCGATTAGCGCAAACATTGTTTTGGGAAATATATAGCATATTAAGTTTTGTAGAAATTTACTTCGTTTTTATATTGCTAGATTTTATAGAATCTTCTTCGACACTTTTACAATTGTTATCTTTTATTATTGTTAAATTATGTAGACTTTCCGATGCTTTATTGTGCAATTTTCTTAATCATGTACTAAACAAGGTAATTCATCTTTTTATTAGATGCTTATCTCTTTAGTTTATCACATAATGTTCGAATGTTCATCATTTTCATCTGAACAATCTTCCTTGTACTCCTCTCTCTTATCAAGCAATGTTCTTACTTCCTATTGTGCTGCATTTATTCTTTCCCTTCCTTCTCCTTTTGTCGTCCAGGCGCTTGACACATTCTTGTTGAATGTTTTACGCCGCATAAAAATCTGATTTTTTCTTTACTCCTATTTCTTGGGCTAATGTCCTCGCTGACAAACCCATAACAAAACAAAAAAAAAAAATAGTTTACGATATTTGGTTTTTCTTGTTGGCGTTTCTTTGTACATTCTTATTGTTGTTGTTTTTTACTTGTTCTATTTTTGGTATACATTCTTTACGGTATAATTTATGTCTTTTATTGATGCTAATTTCTCGAACGAAATTTATCCATCTACTTCATTATGATGAAGTATCCATTTTATTGTTATTTCTTTCCTTTTGTACCATACTTTGTGTATATAAGTAATAAGGTGTTTTTGTTACCTATATTTAGTTGTAAGAGATATTTTTGATAATTTGTGTGGTCGTGCTGTATTTTAAATATATATATATATATTTTTTTTTATATACTTCTCAATCATGGTTAGACTCCGGGCCGTGCATAATATCTAGACTATTACGGTCCAACAGTCTCCGGTTACAGGACTGCCCTTAATCCATTGTCCCTGATGAATTGAAAAACTGTGCTCCGGTTCTGAATTCGAGAGGACATGGCTGAGATTATCAAAAATCCGTGTCTCGTTCTAGAGGGTTGGCATGTAGGGCAATTTATGAGAATATGATCAACTGCCGGTGGCTCTTGGGTGCGGCAAAAGGGACAAATGATTTTGAGGGTGACCGTCCTCCAACAAATGGTCGTGGGATAGTCGCGTGTGGCCGAGGCGTAAGCGGTTAAGCGCACGACAATATACTCGTAAGATCCCCTGGGAGGGGTACCATGGCTCTACGGACTTCTTAATACCCTGGTGGTGGAACGGAGGTGGAGATGTGTTGTTGGTTACACTGCTCCATTATTTGACTTCGTATTGCATCTTATTATGTATAAAATATGTACTGTATAAGGGAAATGCAAACTCTGGAGAAAAGATTAATCAGATTAGTAAAAAAATAAGCGTATAAATGACGGCTAAGTAATTAATATAATGAAACGGCCTCCTGACTTTATGGGGTTGTGCTAAAAATGCACATATCAATGAGATACAATGTTTTCAAAATAAGGCCATTAGACTTATTGTGTCACCTCCTTGGTACGTCTGCACGGACACACTCCATAGGGACTTTAACATACCTTACGTAAAGAAAGAAATAAAACTTGCCGCTCATATACTAGTCGCTTAGAAACCCATCCCAACCCGTTAGCTATTAATCTGCTTGACAAAAACCAAGAAATTCGACGGCTGAAGTGCTCTAGAGTCTATGACTTTATTTAAAACTTGAATAGATGTTCCTGGGGAACCCTGATAATGGTGGCCGCTTACGCGTTAATTTGCATTCCAGTGCAATTGCTTGATGGTCTATGGAGACCAGTTGTAATTAATAGAAAGATTAAAAAAAAAAAAAAAAAAATATTTGCGAATATACATTGAGGTTATGAAATGATATAAGAGTATTATTATGCTAGGAAACTGTTGTATTTTTTCATTCTTTGTCGTGAAAGAAGTTTCAGATTTAGTTTAGATAATATTTTACGTAATAACAATAATAAAACATTAAAATAATCATATCACTAATACTGGATACATGGAATATCTAAATAAGACGAATCGTTAGTAGTACTGATAACTAGAGTAATATGTCTCCGAACTCGTTCAAGTATAAGTAACATTGTATTATATTTACTAATAAAGAAGCGAGGCATGTGCTATTTTTTAGGACTAGGTCGACAAGCCGAAGAGCTTGGCAGGGTCCTTAAACGTAATGAAAATTACAACGAAAACAAAGAAAAAAAAAAGAAAAAAAAGTTTTACCGAATCGATGAGACCGCGCAGCGATTAAATTAGGCGCGAAGTTATAATCAACGTTCTTGTGCATTACACGTCATTCGAAATGTTAAAAAAATTTGATTAGCTCCTTCCAATCAAATTCGAAGTATTCTTACGTTTTCTCTTACGGTACCGGAGTTAATTTCCGTTTGTTCGGGCATTTCCATTTTCAAGTACTGTGGGGGTTTCCCCGATAGCCCGAATACTTTTTTCTCCCGAAAACTGAAGTGCCTTCGCCAGCGGCCAAATTAGCCGGATTAGCCGTCGCCTAAGCCGTATAAAGCGTAACGCATATGCGGCTTGTATGCGGTTTATTTGCGGTTTTGACACGATGTTGCCGGCCATATTGAAAATGTTATATTTATCATAGCGCCTAATCTTTTTGTAGATTTGCTTTTGTTCGGCAACGAACGTGTGTCCTGGTGAGGAGGTTGCTTCGAGGTTGTTCCAAAGACCGCGGTGCATATATTTTTCGGCGTACGTGTACATTTTGTCGCTTTAAAAATATGCCACGAACGGACGCCCGACGAATTATGTGCGTTGACTAAGGGGTGTGGATTTAGAGAAGAACGCTTTGTGACGCTGACAGTTAATTTATCACCGCCGGTTAACGTTGTCTGCTAGAGCTTTTCCGAAATTACGTCACAAGCAATGCGTATAACCGAGGAGCAGCTATGAGCAGCTATGCAGAAGAAAAAAAAAAAAAAAAAGGAAAAACGCTAAACAGATAACGTATAATATTTTATTTCACTCTGTTTTTGTTTTTGTGGCGCTTTGATCGAACTTTTTCGATATGGCGCGTTTGCGCTGCTAGATTCGATTCCGATTCGAAACGGGAACTGTACTGTGGTAGCTCTAGTATCATTTGACGGCCGGATAGTTACAAGTTTTATATCGAGAAAGATGTATGCTGTAGTCTAGATCGAAATTCCAGATCAAGGTTTTGGCTAAAGGCAAACAAAGGTGCCAATACGCCGCGTATTTATGGTAAACGTGCCATCGAATTTTTCGAAATGAAAGCAGGAACAGGGAAAATAGACTTCTGGTTCCTGCGAAGATGTTACCAAAACGGGTTTACATTCTAGTGCCCTCATGTTCTATTTCGTGCAAACGGCTTTGAATTTCGTAGATGATTTTTGTACACTTTTGATAGTTACACGACGCTTCAAAACGTTACAACTATATCTTTTACACACCGCTAGAGTCGTATTAATAGATCACGCGTCTTTACAATGCCGTTTGTATTTCTTTTTTTTTGTATTTTTTTGACATACCTTTTTAATTGGCATTATTTAGAAGTTGAAACCTTGTTCGCCTCGACATTTTATTTCGTTCGCATTCGATAAAATTATTCGTTTTACTGGTTCAATTGTTTCTTTTTATTATTTTCGCAGAAACAATTTTTATCTTCAATAAAACGGAGCACAACTGTGCTTTACTAATCGTGAAATGACGAGGAAATTCTTAGCAGATACAGTTGAAATTGAAGTACTGCAGAAGAAAATACTTCTACACATGAAGCAAGAGTGATGGGGTAATAGCAGCGAATTGTTTGCAAATGTAAAGATTTTACTTCTTTAGAAGACAGCATTATAATGTAGCGCATAAAGATGGATAATGAATTAATGTAATTAATACGCGTACGTTAAATTAAAGGTGGAATTATGCAATTTTGAGGAGTCGGTATTTTATAGGCGATTACTGCACCTGTTTCTTCATTATTTTGCCGGTTAAATATTATGAAGCGGTAGACTAATTTTAATTTTTAAGAAAAATCTCTCTCCGAAGTCGTATTACTCGATGCGTCGTGATTACCTATTTTTACATCTTTTAGGCTTAGCTCACATTTCGACCACCGCAGAACTACAAAGTAGTAGTCGGTCGTGGCTAATTTCATTTCGAACATATAGAAAAACGATATGAAAAAAAACGCAATACTACCTCTCAGACGGACCACTTTCTGTCGTCAGCTCTAACGGCAGTCGTAACGTGTGGCTCTTCGAAGTGGTTCTCACAAAGTTGTGGTTCAAAAGTAGTCGGTTCCGACCCCAGTATAACCACAGCACAGCCACGAAAAATTGGTCCGTGTGAGTTAAGCCTTAGCTATTTTAGTGTTCGTGGCGCAATTGTAACATTAGTGTAGACACAATACACTTCACTTTGCATTGATCAGTGAATGTCTGATTTATCGATAAAAGAAATGTGTAGCCCCAACTGTGTCTGAGACTATATACTATTGACTAACTAGCGCCCACATGTTTGCCAAATGGTCTTCCATATGATTCTATTAGCGATTATTTAATTAATTCATTTTTGTAATAATGTCTGTCGCTGCCCGGGATCGAACTCAAGACTTCCGTAACGGAATCCAAGCACTCTAGCGGCTACACTTACTAAATCCAATTAAAAAACAAAAAAGGTGTTATGTAGAGTAATTTACTTTTCTTTTTTTTTTTTTTGAGAAAAATTGATGCAATATTGTGTAGGCTTAGAAAATACTAAATCCAGTTGAATAACCAAAAAGTGTTATATACCGTATGAAGAAATGTTTGTTTTTTCAGGTGATTCATATTATATACCACGCGACTGTTTTTTGGTTAAATACAACACACGCAATGTTAATACAGACTATTATGCAATAACGTAGAAAAGCACCGAAACTATATTTGCTATGAAAACCGTGTAAAATAACTACTCAGATTTTACAGACCGCTTCCATTTAACACTAAGCCTACCGACATATCTGTATACCTCTATTGCTACCATGAACGGTCAAATGACCGGTTCCACAAAAATATATCTATCTTAATATAGCACGGGATTTTAGTTAATTGAGCAGTAAAGTAAACAAAATACTTTTTTATATTTAGAAAAGTTTTATTTAAATTTAAGCATTTCGAGCACATTTTTTACAAAATTTATTATTTTGTAAAGCACATTTTCCACATATCTTTTACAATTTACGCAAATTTTATTAGTTTTAATGTCTTCATAATATCTTATTTGACAAGTTTTCCGTTCAGATGAATTTATAGTTGTAGGGGTTTTTGTTATTTTTTCTGATAAACATTCCTTGCTTGGCCGTCTCTCCTTCTGATATTCGGCCCCAAGTTCTTCTGTCAATTGAAATAAAAATGCTTGCCTCGATATTTCTTCACCAGTCGTTTCCTTGTATAAAATGCAAGCATTTATTCCGGCTAAATCCAAGATATTGAAAAATCCCTCTAAAGGCCTTCTTTGGCATTTAGATTTTACACTATATTTTCTGTCCATCTGATCGGTTACATCAACACCGATTTCACGAGCTATTGTAAAATCTAGTTGTCTCTGGTATTATCACTTTCTTCAATTTCAACGTATGAATGCAAAGTATCAGCACTTTTTTATTAGCTTTAGAGCTTTGTAAATTGTAAGAATAAACTCATTAGATTTGTATATTATTGTGGAGAAGCGTTACTATCATTTGGCTCTCTCGCTAATTTTGGTAGCTCTCTTTTATTTCCGCGATTATTTGGGACAAGCGTAGTTTTTTTCGCTCCAAGTTTTCTGGCTAATCACATACTTGTAAAAAAAAATTATCAGTAGTAATATTTCTCCCATGGCCGGTATATGGTTCTGCTAATTTCAAAACTACAAACTCCCCAAAACTAATGATTCCCTCATCGTTTCCCAAATATGGGAAGCCGTTTACTATAATAATATACTTACTATTTACATCGGAAGCTAACCAGAATTTTATGTCAAATTTGTCTGGTTTATTGGGCATGTATTGTAAGTAAATCTGCAACGTGCTTTTGTTGCAAACAACTGTTCATCTATAGAGATATAAGCTCCTGATTTGTAACAGTTTTTAGACTGCTTTCGATAAATTTGTACCGAATTTCAGACATCAAAGCGAACTTATCATTTTGTAAGCGTTTGCTTCGTCGATTTCAGTTGTCAAACCGACTAAACCTCGTGACTTCGGTAAATTCATTTCGGCTCGTAGTTGTCGAGAAAAATGACGCACCCCATTTCTAATTCCATAAATAAGATAAATCCATATTTCTAGCCTCGTATAAACCGCGTGCATATAAAAGTCTAATAAATGCACGTAATTTTTCAGCAGGTAAATTCCATTTCGTTTGCAGCACTCGAAATGCTTCTAATTCGGTATGTATTCTTATCTGTTCAATCATGTTATGATCAATAATCAAGGAAAATACCGAGTCGACTTTGCCCTTCATAATATTTCGTTTAAAGTATCCTGTCGGCCCTGACATTTCTTCTAAAATATTATACATCGGCGCTCTTCCGCGGTTAGACTCTTCTCTTATTTTTTTCCAAACAGTTCCGTCCGTACCTGTTTCAATTTCTTCTACATTTTCATTTTTGAAATTGTTTATAGTTCTCTTTCTTTTTTGACCTCTTGGTCCATCCGAAATATCCTCTTCGTCACTACCGCTGTCAAATATAAGTCCTCCGCTGTATCATTATCAATATCGGAAACTTTCCGGCCATCTTCCGAACAATCCTCGTCAATACTATTTATTTTGTTTAATAAATTGATATTTTTTTCGAATGTCTTAACATTTTTGGAGATGAATATCATGACTTGAAGTTTCCTCTCTTATTTCCTCTTAGTGCTATGTGCTCGGTTTCCGGATATGTGACTCATGCTCTGTAAAATTTTTCTGATATAACACGAATTCCTTAACCGGTCAAGTGACCGCTCGTGGTAGACCAGACATATTATGAATTTTTTTCAAAAAGTGAGCAATAAAGAAATTCGCGAATATTGAGAAAAATTATAGAAAAAGTCAAAAAATTACGTGACGATACGGTAACGCTATATACGTGAAAATCGAAACTTCAAAAACGGTAATTTGACCGGGCTTGGTAGGTTTAGTATTAAAATCAAATAGGGCTGCGAAGATTGCAGATACATGCAGTATATTATCGTAAACAAATAACACCATTTATTATTATTATTATTATTACTATTATTATTGTTATTGTTATTATTATTAATGTTATTGTTATTATTATTATTGTTATTGTTATTATTATTATTGTTATTGTTATTATTATTATTGATATTATTATTATTATTGATATTTTTTGTATTGGGAAATGAATTTCACTCGGGTTAATGTGAAACGCCAGATGAATAAAAGTCTATTTTTCATAATTTCTTCAAATATTTCGGTGTACCCGGAGATGCATTAAGAGAGCACCTTTGGCAGGACAGAATTGCTCTATTCACGTGTTTGACGCGTGTGTGCATACGCGTATGTAAAATCTATCAGCGGCAATTTGTTCGGTCGGATTTTCGGAAATAAGAGAATTCTGCTGCCACTACAGCCGAGACGAACTTTTCAAACGAAAATCCACCGGTGGCTGCCGAATGAAATAAATTTTGGACGGATTCGTGGCGTAGCAATGCATTTTAACGGAGGCGCGCGCTCGGCTTGGCGCACCACAAATCGTACGGTATAGGCTTACAAATTGCCCCGTACGAAAGTTACATCGCAGTCCGCATTTAATAAATTGCCACTCGCTGCCAAGCTTAGCCGGCAGCCGTGGACTAACTGAAAAAATTGCACCGACATTCGCAGTTCGCCGTTCGGCCGTTCGTCTTGCTAGGCTACTACCGTTTTTACCGTGTCTATTCCTGAACAAGTCGTTCTGTTTCTCTTCTTTTGTTCCGTCCGTGAATTCTGCACAAAACCGACGAAACAGCCACTTCGTCCAAGAACTTGGCAATATCTTCTGACCTATTATCTTTATCCGGCCCGTGCCACGCGCTCGCCATTTCTTCATATTGATATTTTTCACCTTCGTCTACATTTCGTATTCCTGGCGCGTGACGGTTCTTTTCTTAAGATGAGCTTTAGACTGATATAAAACCGATATCTAAAAATAAAACGAACTGCTAACCTACAGTGCCGTTTTTACTTAATACTCATTACCGATACGCTTAAAGTCTCTTGTTCAATTTGATCCGGTGGTTTATACTCTTGATCGTTGCGAGTCTTCTTTTCGTTGACAGCTTTACTGGTTTTCGTCATTTTCTTTTTTTAAATTATTTGTAATTAGCCCCGGTGCGAGTGAGTTTTGAAGAAATATATTTTAAAGAAACGATTTGAGCCACAGATGACGGCTTCGAGACGTCGTTCCTAATCCAAGTCGCTCCCAAGTATATATGAAATCGAACGTTGGTTATACCAAAGAACTCTCCCCGAATATTCTCTCCAAATCCATTAGGTTTAGTACATTATGAAAAGCTTAATAAAATCCGTTTTACTTTATCAAAGGTACAGTACTTTGAACATGTCGAGCGACTTTGGCCACCAAATACATATTCCTCGTGCCAACTTATTTCCGGAGTCTTCGAGTTCATTTGTTGACTTCACACCCATAAATTCTAATCCGGATAATTGTACAGATGTTTCCCGGAAGTCGGAATCCAGTTTATTGTTTTATAATTTTAACGGATTTAGAAATAACATATATATATATATTTGTCGTTCTGAAATTTAACGATCGCATTAGAGCTACAAATACTGGCGACAGTTTAGCATTTTAAAAATAGCACTACGAGATTAGTGGCGACAGCATGTATTTGTTAACTGTTTGTAATTACTTCAGGCAATAAGAATGAGTATTACGTTTGAAAAGTTATCAACAGATCTTCAGAAAATTCTACCCATTGATATTGCAGGTTGCTTCTTTATTTAATGTCAATTGTAGTTATATATGTGTACCTATTTATTATACAAATTGGATACCTAATTTAGTACTGCGTTGCGTATTAGGAATGTTTTATGAAAAATAAAATAAAAAAAAATAAAATGTTTTTGTTTAATTTCTTTTTATTTCGCATATCAAGTACACTCAAGTCTCCGCTAGGTTTCTTTTGCTAGTGGTTAAGCTGCTTGGCTACCAAATCGGAGGTGTCATAGGTTATCGGGATTTGTCTCGTCCCGGATCCAAGTCGCTCCCAAATTTACCCAGCCTGAAATAATTGGGTACCAGAGAAATCTGGGAAAGTAAAAGCGGCCGAGAGAAAGGAACTAGCCCCACCGTATTCTCATCAGATCTATTAGGCTTAGTACATTGTGAACCTTAACTTCACACTCCTAACGCTCTGTCAAGGGAATGAGACCTATTTTACTTTAGTTACCATTTCGAAACAAGTCTCAAATGAACTCGGTACACTTACAACGTAAAAGGTCTCTAGTGTAAAGGAAGCACAATATTTCAGTGTAATAAAGGGCTTTGGTGCGAAAGAAAAATAGAGTAAAATTCTCCGTTCAGTCTGCGAAGTATTTCATCTTCCGTTTTCAATTGTGTTGTATTCGATATTGTTCTGTAATTCGCTACTTCTTTTTAAGCCGTCACTCTTAATCGCATACCGGTAGATTGTCAAAAATATGTGTAACGAAAAGGTGAATACATATTATCGTGACAATGATCTAGACATTAACTATTAACCGATAATATCGATGACTTAGTTAATTTCCTCGAATCGTGGAATATTTGTAATAATCTATAATTTACGGTAATGACGTAAACGATCAAGAGATGTCGAGTGTCGTTAAATAAATAAACAAAAAGACTACATTTTCGCTTATTAGGACTTGGCATATTCCCATATTTTCAGTATTATGCAGGAAGCGAATAACACGGAAAATTAAATTATTCTGCCATTCATCCTTTAATTTTCAAATTATTATCGTTAATGTTTTTTTTCGTTTCATATTAAATGTTATTTGAATTGGTGCTATACTCTTCTGAGACATCCTTACAGATATTCTCTGAATTCACTATTATTTGAGGAGAATTCGGAATTTAAATAATAGGATCGCGAAGTCTTCCGGATTCATCATTCGGTAACCTGTTTACTATTACCCTATTTATATTGTTCTATAAATCAAACGTTGACACCAGCCCGCCGCACGGTAACTCCTTAAATTAAACGTAAAACAATAGCAGAAAGCTTTCTTAAAGGCTGCCAGGCTCATTACGACGACAGCATTTACATTACATTTCATAAATCAAACTCCAGAAAGGCTGCAACCCAGCTCCCCCTTAAACTAAACAGAAAACAATAGCAGAAAGTTTCTGTTCTCTCCTGTCAGCTCGAACATCAAAAGACATATTCATCAAATAAAATTCTTTAATACTGTCCATCCCGTCAGATGTTGCAAGTATAGTCGGCTGACTGGTTAACACGTCATAATCACGTCGATCTTTCTTTCATTATTTGCGTGTTTTCTTTTATCATTTTTTGCTAGCATTTGTAGACAAGAATTTCTTACGGAAAACGCTCTGGTCATTGCGGAATTCCTGGCAACGAGTCAGTTGACTCGTTAGCACGTTCGGCGGCGACCAATGGTCTATTCATTAGTAGATTTCCTGCTCAAACTCTCTACTGTCTTTCTTATCGTTCCCATCACGATTTCTGGACCGAATTCTATCCTTCATTCTTTACCAATCCTCGATCTTTTTACCTTGCTGTTCAACCCTTCCCTTCCTCTCTTCCTTGGATTAATCTTTTCCCCTACCTTAGCCGTTCGATTATTTCCTCTATAGTTCGCCTGCGGTTCAATCATAGTTTGCTTCCGGCTTCTCTTTTTCGTTTTTCTATTGTTCAATCTCCTTTGTGTCCTTATGATCCTCCAGAGCTCAATTATACCTGTGATGCGAATCACATTTTGTTCGAATGCCCCTTTATTTCCTCCGAACGTTCTACTCTGTATTCTAAGTCTTCTGCGCCTTGGCCTTCCTACTCCTTATAGTGCCCACTCCATTCTTGCACTCCCCTCTCTCAATATAGTTCCTTTGTTGGCCTTGTTTATCTCCTCAATTTCTAATCTTTTCCTTATATAAGGTACATTTCCTTGCGTTGGGTAAGTTCCACTGTTGACGTGCCCAAAAAAAAAAAAAAAAAAAAAAAAAAATACGGAAAATGCTATGATGTAACTTATGGTCACCGCTATAACCTACTCGCGCCAGTTTTTTTTTTTTTTTTTTGTTTTTGTTTTTGTTTTTTGGGCGCGCCAGCGGCATTGACCCAACAACAACAGAAATTAAGGAAGGGGTTAAATAAAGAGACGATTAGAAATAGAGCTTAGGAAAGATTGGAGTACAGGGATTATATCTGGAGATGGAAAGGAAAGGACAAAGGAAGAATTATACGGAGCAGGAAGACCCAGTGCCAAGATTTTCGAGTACAAAACAAAGCGCTCGGAATCAAGGGCAGGGCATTCAAAGAAGATGTGGTTTGCATCACATATGAGAGGAGAGATGGAATTATGAAGGGGACAATCGGGAGAAGGGGACAGGGAAAAACGAAAACGTGAAGAGGGTAGAAGTGAGTGATTAATACGCAGTCTGATTAAGGAAATGATCGCGGAGCGTTGATAAGAATAGGATTGAAACCACGGCTGGGAAGAGGGAACCGGTTGAATTTGAAGTTAATGAGAGGCGGGATTAGAAAATAGAGAAGGATAGATGTCCGACCATAGTCGGGAATGATTAACTGAGGAAAGAAGGAGGATGTCCGAGGTAGGAATTTTGCAGAATAAAGGACCATCGCGGGCGGCCGAACGGGCTAAAAAGTCCGCTAACTCGTTGCCCTCGATGCCAGAGTGACTAGGAACCCACAGAAGGTCAATAGTAATGGAATGGGATGAAAGTAATTTGGATATAAGAAAACGAATTAAAAGAATGATAGAATTGGAGGAATGAGAAGGAGGAGAAGAGATGGCTTGAAGAACACTTTTGGAATCGGAGACAATCAGACATTTACTGATCTCTCTTATGGATGGAATGAACGAGACTGCGCGTAAAATGGAGATAGACTCCGCTGTGAAGATAGAACAGAAGGAAGGGAGCTTGAAGGACAGAGTGATTAAGTGAGAGGGAGGTAAACGCGCCGCCCACCCCATTATCGTTTTTAGAACCGTCAGTGAAGAATGTTAGATGAGAAGGGAAAGATGTGTCCAGCATGTGGAGGAATTCGGCTTGGAGTTACGATTCATCTAAAAGTAATATAATTTTCCTCGTAGATTCGCTTCCACTGACCCCTTTATTATTAATTATTATTATTATTATTAGTCTTAATTGATCATAATTTTTTATTCTATTAATATCGTCATTATTACTATTATTATTATTATTACTATCGTCATTGTTATTATTGTTAACAGTGATAAACGGTAGATGCTGAAGTTTCACAATCACTGCTATATCACGAAGGCAAAAAAAGTTTAAATTTCTTCCGGGACAAGTTATTTAAGGAAAATATTGGATTATTATTTGCGCTTTGAATTCGTTTCGTCTGAATGGTTTTTTGGTTTGAGGCTAAAAGGGTTTTTTCCTAAAAAGACCAGTATCGCATAGCAGCCCTTGAGGAAAGTTTTAATACAAAAATAAGGAGTTAAAGAACAAGGAAAAAAGGATTAAAAAAAAAAGGAAGTAAATTAAAGTAAAATAAAAATATATAAATAAATATGTAAACAACAGTGGATTAATCAAAATGAAGAAAACTAATACGACTGTAAAAAACGTTTTGGTTGCAGAGGAGATTAAGTAAAATGAGTTAATCCGTCTTCAGTTGTTTTTATGTTATAATATCGATCAATGATTATGATTAATCGATAAAAAGCAAACCCGATCGCGATATAAAAACTCTGCAAGTATCAATTGAAATTCATACGTTTTCAAATATTTTCAGTAGTTCTTCATGACGAATTTTATCGAACGCCTTGTGATAATCGAAGAAGCATAAATAAACGATTTTCTGCTAGTCTAGGCTTTTTTGCATCAGTAAATTAACTGCTAGAAGTGCTTCTCTAGTGCTAAGCCATGGTCTAAAGCCAAACTGGTATTTATCTAAATTCCTTTCAATCTTATCTCGTATTCTGTTGTGAATGATTCTCAGAAAGGCTTTCGAGAGATGACTCATGAGGCTAATCAATCTGTAATTATCACATCTATTTGTAGATGATGTCTTCGGCAATGTTACGAAGGTCGACGTAAGCCATGTGGGAGGTAGGATACCATTGTGATATATTTGATTGAAAAGTTCGAATTTCCCATTTTCTGCCATTAGAGACACGGTTATTTTTTCCTTCTAAAGGTACCGGGTATATATACATTAAACCTCTTTATACAGATTACAGGAATCATGCGTTTCTTTGAAGCTCTTCCAATATTTCACATTTCTGCTTCATCCATTTGTTTCTAGCATCTCTAATTTCTCGTCAAATTAATTTGTTTAATCTTTTATACTCATCTCTATTATATTTATTTTCTTGACGTTGTTTCATCAGGTTTAGTATTCTGTCTGTCATCCAGTTTTTCTTTTCTCAGATGTAATTTTCTTTTCCTTCATAGCTTTAATATACTGCGTTCTAACTTTACTTATAACTTTATCCATCCTTCTCTGGTTAGTTTCATGTTGCATTTCATTATAACGATCTTTAAACGTTTCATTTACTATTTGTCTCATTGAGTGTAGATTTTCCTTATTTTCAATGGTCTGAAGGTCTATTTGGTCTTCATTTTTCTTTCGTGTTCTCATTCTTTGGAACTTAAACATAAATCTCGCTACCAACGGGTGGTGATCAGACCCAATGTCTGCACTAGGATATGTAACTACTTTCTTAATCGCATTTCTGTATCTTTTATTTATTATCGATATAATCTATCTGATTCCTTATAATCGCTCCATCGTCGTTAATAGGCGCCGTCCAAGTGTACAGCCTTCTTTTTGGCATCTGCAACCATGTATTAATCACTGCGTAATTATTTTTCAGACAAAACTGGAATAATCTTTCTTCTCCCTCATTTGCATTATCGAGCCAAAAGGGGCCAACTAAATTTACCCTTCTTCCACAGCTTATTTTAGCGTTCAGATCGCCCATGATTATCGTTATTTCTGATTTTTTTAAGTTATTTATTAATTCTTGAATGTTATCATAAATTTTTTTAACATCGTCGTCATATTTTGAGTCGGATGTTGGTGCATACACCTGTATTAAATTTAATACGATCCTTTTCTACTTCAGCTTTAGCGCAGCTATTCTGTCTGATTACCAGTTCGTTTATTCTATTATCGACAAGCAAACCAACTCCGTTTCTATGGTTTGAAGCTGTATTGCCTGAATAATATAACTTTATGTTTTAATATTCCGTTAGTGGGTGTTCACATATACCAAAAATGTTGACTTTCATTCTTTTCATTTCTTGACGCAGGTTACCCAGTTTTCCGGGATGAAACAGACTTCTGACATTCCAGGTTCCAATCAAAATTTGTTTTTGGTAATCTCTGCAGACGGTGATATTCTTAGCACCCTGTGTCCTATTAAGGGCCGCACCGAACTCGGGGCCAATTTTTTATAGTTTTTTGCCATGTGATTACCTGCGGATTATATATAGTGGTCGGTTTCCTTTTTGCCATTACGCCGGATTTTCTGTTAGGGTTTACTCCTTTAGCCGAAAGAAACCGGTTTTAAGGCGCCGGATACTCGCCTACTCGTTCTAGATTGATATTCATCAATCCGACTGGGGCACATATGTATGTCTCGAAAAAGTTGCTGGTAGTCTGCTGTTGTAATACAGTAATATGCTTCAACGGGATTTATTGGCAGGAACACCTTCGACAAGTGAGCCTTCCTCCGTTTTCCTATCAGCGATATGTAGTTGTGAGTTCCGATTTAGCTTTCTTAATCAGCGCTGAGCCCGCCGAAGAGGAAATTACTAGCCTGCATGACGTGCACGTACGGAGCTCACATGGCTGTTGTTTCGTTTCTCCGCCGATAGGACCAGCACCTTATGACACGGTCCAGTGACTACTTACTAGAGAAGTAAATTCTAATTACAACGACCTGTGCCCCGCACGGCATAGCACAGTTACACATCTTGAAAAAGCATTTCCAAATTATATATGCAACATAAACGCTGTAGTGTTTAGTTTTAAATTAGTAGTTTAAATAGTAAGCGTTATAAAAAACTAAACCGCGATAAGAAAATATCCTGCAATGTTAAAAAATTTATAAAAACCTAAAAAGACACAGGTACTGTTCTGGGTAGCTGCCCTTAGTTGCCCCCTCCTCCCCAACAAAAAAAAAAAAAAAAAAAAAAAGATACAGGTATCATTGGTCCCATTTGAATAAGGTGAAAATAATTGAGAAATATTTCTATTACGATAACGAAGATAGGATGATTTTTCGTAAGCGTGAAATACTGTCTCTATTTCTTATTCCATCGACGTTATCCGTTGCGTAATTAATATCTCGATAGCAGTAAGCCATTACGGTGTTTATGGGGAATAAGGAAGACGCGCGTATAGAAATAAGTGTTGACCCGGTTATAACTAGTCAAAAGCCGAAAAAAGTCGGGCAAAAAGCAAATTCTAAAGAAGAAATAAACTACCTTACGAGAATAAAACACCACCTAAATACCGCCATTTATAAAAGCAAATATCTTCCCGCAATAATAGAGATGTAAACGTTCGCGATAAACCCGCCAAATACAGCTTATTTATTTATTTTATTTTTTTCTTCCGGTCTTTGTAAACAACTGTCGGCTGCTGGTACCGGCAGGGATAAAATGGAGCCGACCTTATGAATTTTATATCATCGCTGGAACCGTCCTCCGACAGAGTTAGCAAGTGCTCGTCTTAAGTTCGCATTTCCGGCCAAGTCTCAAATCCCAACTGACAATAATAATTCTCTTTTGGAAAACCCGCTGGTGCCCTGCTTTATCTATTTTTCATTAAACCATCGTCGACCGGTCAATTTTATTATTCAAAGGTTTGCCGATATATCGTTCTACGACTCTGTTTTCTTTGCTTTCCCGCAGCGCGTGTTATTGTTGAAATCCGGATTAATAAAAACATCGAGTTATTTTTCTATACTACAAAGCGACGTTCAATTTCGGTTTCAACGATCGGCATGCGCTTATATAATCGATGCTGTTTCTTTTCTCTTTTTTTTTTTTGCTGTTGCAATAAGCATTTTTGATATATTTTTTCGGTGCTTTTGTTTATGCAATGGTTTTACCGATTGTTTTCTTCTGTCTCCGTACCGTTTGAAGAGTTTAAATGCTGATCGCGCTACCGTTCGGCGTGCTTGATTGGTTAATTACGTTTCGTTCGGCTACAATATCCGGCTGCGGAAACTTCCAACAGTTTCAGTTATACTGCATTATAAGTTCATAATTGAGCGTTCGTAAAAAAAAGAACTTGCTGATATCGGGTTGCAAATTGCCGGTTCGATGTAAATTGTAAATTTCCGTACTCACAAAAAGTAAAGTAGCACGTGAAAATTATTTTTATTCGTATTTTTCGAAATTGTCGCGATAATAACGATAATTTAAAATGATAACAATAAGTAAATCGATAATCTATTTTTATTTATTACAATATAGGATAGTGCGCCGAAGATAAAAAACTCTGATGCTGACATTATTTTTATTATATTGTATAATAATAAAATAATTTCAGCGAGTTAATTAAGCGCGGTACGATGAGAGTATTCCAAAAAGAAAACGAAACGGATAGTAAAAGTCACCGATCAACTAATGGAATTTTCCGCAGAGGGAACTGAAATGAATTCATCCGGAGCAACTCGAAAATAAACGACTAGTTGAAAAGAGATTTCAATATTTTTTCGTCAGCCTTTGCCTCTTCGGTTAAGCACTTACATGCTTCAAGTGGTCGTCTGATGGTAGTGAGTATCTCGTTAAAAAAACGAACCAAGTTGCGCGACTTCTGGCAGGCACGATTTAATCGAAATTATCATCAGCCATTATCTTATCCGGTCATTCGGATGATTTTATATTAGCGCCCCTTACGAAAATCGGAGTGACGTTATTTTTTCGGATCGAATAATTAACGTTTAATTTGGTGCAGCGGAAAACAAGAAAGGCCCCAGGTAAAGACAAATTAGCAGCAGATGAAACGATTCCGACGTATGAGAGTGCACGATAGGGCGTGGCGGAGAAGCAGGTGAGTTTTATGGGATCGCTGAAGAATTGGCTTGAAATTCGACAAATGCCACTTAGGCGAATGAATTAGAGCATAAATAACGTTGTTTTGTCATCATTAACGCGGAAACTTCCAAACCGATTCGCCGATTTCTATCTTTATCTTATCGTTTTCTGTATCTTCATCGAATAGTGCCGCTAATAACTAGCCCGCTTTTAGAAGTGTGCACAACACCTGAATGCACAATGCGTTCGCCGTCTGTCTCTCGCCTATGCTTAATTAATTTCCCATTACGTTATTAGTCAAACGATGACTTTGGCACACGTTCTTTTTTTCTGCTTGTTTGACCGAAATAAATTTCCTAGAACGCGCTGCTCTCCATTCTTCCACCAATTCACCACTCCATTCAGGCTACTATTATACTATTAATGTAGCGTGCACCTTTTGTGTCCCTGATTATGCCCACTTTTAATCCTGTTCCCTACACCGAAAAAAAGTCGCTATATATATTTATATTTAATTATGATAATTTGAACACGTGATTGAATAATTGGGCAGATAATGAATAAACTAAACATTATACGCCCGCACATACATATACATAAACATATATATATATATATATATATATATATATATATATATATATGTATGTATATATGTGTATATGTATGTGAGTAGATGGAGATATAATATATAGACGGAAATATACTATAGATTAGCAAGGTAAAAGATCAACATGTTTCGTATAATTCACGGTATAAAATGATAATTCAAATTTAAATATAATGAAGAAGACTCGAAAAATAAGAAAAAAGAACGATAATAAAGCTAATAATCGTAATAAATATTAAGATTATAAAGTATAACATTGAAGTATGTAAATAAATAATTAAATAAAATAATGCGAGATGTAAAAACTATTATAATTTTTTAATTTCAAATAATGGCTTACTTGTTTGCATTATTACTGATTTTATCTTTATATTTATTGATTTAGTATATTTCAGCACAATTTGGTAAATTAGAATTATTAATGAATTTTGTAATAGTCCACTGATAAGTATTGAAAGTTATTTCATGTTTAAGTATAATATGTGTCAGCCACTAATGATTTACTTATGTATCATCGCAGCAAGATGTTCACCATAAAGCGTTGCGAAAGTGTGTTTAGTCTATAATATGTAAAATCCGTTTAAGATGAACAAGTTATTCTATGTATATCGAACTCTATGTAAATCTTATTAATTTAAAAATTTTTATTTTTTAATTTTGCATAGAATGTGTTATTAATTCGGTAATTGATGTTACAGTTAATTTTAAATAATTTAGTAACTGTTGTCGTAAATTTAATTATTTTTATTTTGTCCTTTTTGCCTCTCCGATTTTTTTCTTCTCTATCTTGATCTATGTGTTTTCCGCTTTCCGCTTTCGCTTTCCAGTTCTTGCCGATTTATTCTATATCCTGACTTTTCCTTTTGTCGGTAATTCAAATTATTAAATCTCATATTATTCTTTCCGTTCCTTTTTTTACTCGTCGACGTTCGATTATATTTTAATCGATCCCGGTTCTAATCATTCCAGACTTCGGTGGGACATGTATCCATCTTTATTCTTAAATCGTTTTTCGCAGTACCGCCTTATTCAACCGGTTCCTCGTTTCCTGCCTTGGCTTCATTCTATTCCTGTCTGTCGTAGTTCCCTTAATTAGACTCGAAATCAATCATTCGCCACTCCCTTCTTCTCGTTTTCGATTCGCTTTGTCCCCCTCCCCTTTCTGCTCTGTTTACGGCTCTGAGTCTTCTTGTATTTGTGATTCAAATCATATCCTTTTCAAATGTTTTGCACTCTCTAACGAAAGCTCCCTCATTTATGTTCAACTTTTAGCTTTGGGTCTTCCTACTCCCTTTAACGTTACCTATATCCTTTCCATCCTATTGCCTTCAGTTATTCCGTTGCTGCTGTCCTTTATTTTTTCCATTTCTGACCGCCGGGCTATTTAGTTCTTTCTCTTAATTTATCATGTTGTTGGTTCAAGGCCGCTGGCGCGTCCAGGGTAGGAAAAAAAAACAGATTTATAAATAATTATTTAGACTAAAATTTAAATTGCACGGTAGCGCCCCACGCGCATGTAGCCATTTTGTAGGATGGCGCCGGTTATTATTTAGACGACCGGTTGTTTTTTGGAGCAACGTGTTTTTAGTTTAATGCAGTTTTAATTTAGACAAAGGCTCGTGTAGGTCGACAGCTGACGAGGGCTTTGGTTATGCGTGAACGCGCGAAAACAACGTGTTGTCTATTTTTCGGTTATTTTTTTAATTTTAAGTCAAAGTGTGTAAGCACATTTTTTTGTACAAAATGATTATTGTAAATACACTTTAGTGATTCGTGATTCGCTAAAATGTGTAATATTTGTCAAATAGGGCAGTGTTATTTGGTTTTATTTTTTTGTCATTTTTCATAGGCTCGTTTTTTTGTTACTTTTTTGATCATTCGGCATTCGTTTTTTCTTTTTTGTGTGACTCGGCGCGCATCGAGAGTTCATATGAGCTAATTATTTTCGGGGTTGACTACTTTCGACGTCTGATCGGGCGCTATAAAAATTACACCCTGCCAGAAACCTGTTAGTCGAATGTTGTCACAGTTAACCTCGATAACTCCGCAGAAGATCAAGGAAATGGACCGACCTTTCAACAAGATTATGCTGACCAAAAATATCCAACCCCGGATGATAATTTGACATCTCCAATGCGAATAAGGATATCCATGGCGTTCGAGGTCGAATACCAATCAGATAAACAGCAGCGACGGGTCCAACGAGACGAAGAACTACAGAAATCCGTCAGGTTTAGTTCAGTTGCCCCAGATCAGCCCTTATTCCAACCGTTCGTCAGGAGTGATTTGCAGATTGGTGAGAGTTGGTCTTGCATTTCTTTGGTCAAATACTAGCGACTATAAACGAGTACCGAACTAAAACTTGTTGTCCATCCTCGAAAATTAGGCTTGATTCACGCTAATCACAATGAAAATTAATGGATATCCAAACAGTTCGCCGAACCGATATAAACCATACGGAGTCACTAGTGTCGAACGTGAAGGATCTCAAAAATCGTTGCAAGTTGGAAAAACGCTGGAATTGCGTCGGACACAGAATCGCCATACGCGTCCCCAGTCATCCTAGTTCCGAAAAAGGATGACACTTCACTGCTGGTAATCGACTACCGACGTTTGAACCGCCAAACCGTTCAGTTAAACTTTCCAATCCCCACCGTCGTTCAACACAGCTGTAAGAATCGGCTGGAGCTTGCTATTTTGTAACATTGGATCTTGCATAAAAATACACTAAAATTACTAGCAATCATCTGATCTGTCCAGCGTCTCCGGTCATTCTTACATGGCATACGTTTTACCATTGTAACCGATTGCCAATCGATCGTCTATCTAAATTCAGCAAAGAGTAAATCACCTCAGCTGTCCCGCTGGTCACTAACATTGAGTACATACCAATTCGAAGTAAAGCACCGAAAAGAAAAACAAATGTCACATGTCGATACGCTGAGTCGATCGCTGTCGCCGCATTTCGATAGTTATGGTCCGACCATCGAAGAGGAGGCAACACTCGAATTGCGCACCGTTGTTTACCCGGCCGACGGTTAAAAAAGGTTTAGTAATCTAAGCACTCGAATTCCGCATCGGAAGTTTGCCGGTATGAAATATAAAAAATCGAACGAAAACGGCACCGGGATCATGATATTTGTTGGACATTTCCAAAACTGATGCCCGCTTTATCGTATAACATTTGAATGTTCAATGGCTTTCAACATTTTTACGCATCCTATTTAAACAATAGCCTATTTTTCGCAAAACCGTTAAGGAGTTTTTTTCTAAGCAACCGAAATGTTTTTCCAAATAGCAAACGTTCCCCATCGAGATACGATAAGACATTCTGGAAGTCACTGAAAGAACGACACTTTTACTGATTTTATTCCTTCGTCGATTTTATAAAATCCGGAGTTTTTTTTTTTAAAGCGGTGCGCAATTCGAGTTCTCAGCAGGCGGGCTATTTCGGGTCGGTGCGCAACTCGAGTCCGACCTATCACTGTGTGAAGTGTTGGTGCCCAATGCGGGTGTCCCCGAAGAGAACTTCGAAAATCAGCAACCGTCGCACTTCACTATCCTGACCTCAGAGGAACTAATACGGACACATCAACTGATTGATTAGCAAATCCGTACAAGAATAGATTTCAATTTTTTGAATTGGGAAATGGGTTTTTCATGAAGCAAAATGGATTTTTTCTGTAACTAGAAACGAAAAAATAACCTGTGATGTCCTACATTACGCTACAATTACATTAGGCTACATAACTTCCCATCATCGCCGAACGAATGTATTAGAAATGCTGAAGATTTTATGAAACATGTAAATAAGTATATATAAAATAAGGGTGATTATCTTGAAAGCTGAAGAACTGCAAAAATTCAGAGCTGAAAATACTGAAGAGTCGAAAGAAGTTCGGTCAATTCACGGTATTCGTGAGTTACCCAAGAGACTGATGTTGCAGCAAATGTGGATAAGGAAAGTTAAATGAGAAAAACCAACAAACGAGAATGGATTAGTTTTGGCTGTTAATTAACATATATGTCTGATTATTATACATTATAGATATCTATAAAATAACAGGTTCCTTATTATATTGATTTCACATGTGTGAATTACTCTAATTAAGAATTATTGAATAAAAAGTGTACATTATTTTAATTCAACTTAAACTGGAAAGTCAATTAATATTGATTCCTTCGCTTAATTCTTCGTTAAGAAATAGTCTATCCATGTTTATATAATCTAAACATTACGATACAAGCTTATATATAACGCATATCGGGCTTTAAACATGTAGAAATAGCCATTTTCTTTGTAAGCCCGTATCTCTAGAACGGGACAAAGTGGCGCATTGCTATTTGCTGGAAAGATAGTTTATTTAACTTTAAAAAACATATTCAAAATTCGTGCAAATCGAAAATGGCCATTTTGAGATATACAGTTTCAAAAAAAAATCACTTTTTTCGGTTTTTACAATTTATCTCGAGAAGTTTTTAAGTAATTAAAAATCGAATAAAACCAGGTAAACGCTGACACAATTTCCCACATATATATCGGGTTTACTTGCTCA
This sequence comes from Icerya purchasi, assembly GCA_039619475.1. Classification (NCBI taxonomy): domain Eukaryota; kingdom Metazoa; phylum Arthropoda; class Insecta; order Hemiptera; family Monophlebidae; genus Icerya; species Icerya purchasi. The sequence goes on along the minus strand of CM077116.1, from coordinate 181,049,533 downwards.
CGGACGAACAATTCAGTTCGGATTGCTAACGAAAATAAAAAAGAATTAAAGTTTAATAAAAAATACTATCGTTCTATTTTTGCTAGTAATTTACTATTCAAATTCTAAATTACCATTTTAGGATATTGATAGCATAAAAGAACTAAGGATCGGAACAGCGGAGATCGACGAGAATGATAAGATAAAAGAGGCACAAGAAGGATTAGGGAGCTTAAGTGACACCAGATCAGAGTTTTTTTTTTTTTTTTTTATTATTATTTATTTATTTATTTAATCCGCTGTACCTTGCGGTTTTTCAGCCAGAGTTTCTGATTGTTACTGTTATTATTTGTTGTTGATGTGTTTTGTTTTGTTATTCATTACATGGTTGACAAAGCTGATCAAATTAAAAAAGTTTTTTTTTCATATATTTCGGTTATTGGTTTTTTTATTATTTTCCGTTTTTCTCTTTCGTTTTTAAACTTAATGCATTCGAAAATCGAATGTTAATCATCTGTTTCCTCTTTACAGTCTATACAGATGTCTGTTTCAGCAATTTTAAATCGTTTCATATGATCAGAGTTTACTTCAAGAGGGACGGCCATTCAAAGAAGATGGCAATACAAGTTGATAATACCGAGGTCCATTCTAGATTAAAGTTAAAAATCGGCGTCATCTAGTCGTGCAATTAATTTAACGGAGCGGTTAAACTATGCTTTTTTTTGGAAACCAGTTAAATAGTTAGATTCGATTTGAAAATAAAAAGTAACTAAAACATTTTTGCCGCGGCTATTCCTTTTTTTTTTTTTTTTTTAAACAACTTTAATTTTTAATATCTTTGTTTCATTGAGCGAGAAGCAAGACGTGGAAAATCAAGAAACACTAAAAGCATGTTATGTGTGTGATTATAGTACTACTATCCGGTTGTAAGTATGCACCATTTATAAGACCGGCTTAAACACCTATGTTTTAGGGATTTTTTTTTTTTTTTTTTTTTTATGGTCCGGCTTTAGTTAATTCACGCTGATACCTATAGTCAAAAGGATAATGAAAAACGATCCAAGCAGATGGTAAATAAGTTGAAAATTTTTCTTGTAGTACAGCAAAAAAATAGAAAAAACCGGAATACTATATACGCGATGACCGGATAACCTCTAAATTATATAAAAAATTTCAGTCACATATTAAAAATTTTTATATTTATCTTATAGTTTCGTATTTAATAATAATATTACGTTTTACGGGGCAATTTAAAGAAACAAATCGCAATTCAAACAGTTCCGAGAACTTTGCGCGATAAATTACTTAGCAGCAGTGGTTTTATTATAACAGGTAATTGTTATTCTTTGAAATGAGTGGCGGGGGGGGTACCTATTGAATGGGCTATTTCTAAGCAATTTTTACTTTGAAACGAATGATTCACGACTCCTTTGCTTTTTTTACCTTAGGCATCGTATTGCGTCCTTTGTTTTTCTTCATTACCTGTGACTTGCCGTGTTCTGGTAGTTAGTGAAAATCACGGTGTTACATTAAATCACGGGTTTTCCAAGCTGTAAAAATTAGAGAATTTACGACACACGTCGTCATGTTTAAGCGACACGATAAAAATTCGAAAAAATTACCGTTTCGGTAAAGAAAACAAATCTCGCGATTCACCTTTCCTTTTTTTTTTTTGTTACCAGTTTGTTTGCTCTAGTTCTTTTATCGTAGAAGCGGGTCAGTTGTTATTCAATAGCGGTTTTGTACCGATTGATTTTGTATTCAGAGCACGAAAGTTCGATGAAAGTTTTCCGGTACAGCTACACTTTATGCTCATTTCACATTCGACAAACACCTTCTTCCTGTAAAGCGACCGACACTGACATTCATCTTCATTTCCGTTCAGGTGACCTACCTTTGTCTGCAACTAAAAAGTCTTTCTGATTTTTATTTATCGAAGATTATACTATTAAAGCGAAACCTTAATGATTAATTTCAATTAGGCGTGGACAAACTGTTCAACTTTGAAGAATATTTATAGTTATGTCCGATACAGCTTTCCTGTGTGTATTTACAAAAAAGATTTAGATCAAAAAAGGATAAACAAAAAAAAAAAAAGCGAGGAAGTAATGAATAAGTAAATTCCAAACATTAGCGACGGTGCTAAAAAATTGATTAGAAAATCGTGGACTTGCTTTTATACTTTAATTAAAACAAATTGAAATGTTAAGCAAATGCATGTGTAAATGTCTAGAAAATGAAAACGATCGATGTCTGAAGCGATCGATTCAAAGTGTTACTATCCGAATGAGATTACTGCCGAAAATACCGTCAGACAGAGCTCCGCATTGAATGCAACTCTGTCGTGTACGTTAACGTCGCTTTCACTAACGCGAAGACGAAGCCGCTTCGACGCATCGACAATGTGTCTTCTGACGATTTTTGTTTTAGCTTCCTTTTTCCCTACCGAAGAATAATTAACAGTTTAAATAAACGTTCTCCGATTTATACCGGAAACGTCAATATCAAATGCACTGCTTCATTTGATCAGCTCCCCGGCAGATATTGTCAACAACATTCACACTTGCATCGCATGAACCGTACGTAATTTTAATCAGAACAGAACTCCCATCGATCGTTGAGTATACTTCAACTTTTATCGCGTCTAAAATTTATTCTTTACCCGAACTGTCCCATTGAAAATGTACGCGAATTGTTATAGCTCTGCGAAACAAATTATGCATGAAGCATTCTACTACCCTCCGTGCAGTATGTTGCTTGGTAGTGATGGTGCTCAATTTCATGTCTGGTTGCCACTTATGTCGAATTACGTCTAGCTTACGTAGCCCCGACATCTCTTCTTGTTATCCTATGCAAGCAGTATCCTAATTCGTTACAAACCAAATTATTCTTTAGTCCCAACGCATAAAATCTTTTATCCGATTAATCACCTCACCCAGTGTCTTTTTAGGTCCAGTATATTGTCTTTTGGCGCTAATCTTAAATATTAAATTATTAAATTTGATCATCCGTGAGACTTTCCTGATGATTCCATTTTGCAAAAACTTTAAACTTTACCGGAAAAATATATTAAAATTACTTCTATATAATTACCGACACGTTTCCGGAACACAGTCCCATATTATTGTAGTATATTACAAATTAAAAAACTGCAACGTATTAAATATAAAGTTTAAATAATTTTAAAGAGGAAAATACAAAATTAGTCGATGTATGAAAAATTGTTTAATTAAAAGTTAAGCTAACAAAATGTTGACTAATAATAAATAAATATATAAAAGCGATGAAAATGTGAATTTTAAAAAGCCACGCACAATAACCCATCATTAAATATTAACTTGTAAAACGAAAATTTCAAAATTTATATCTTTGTTGTTTTTATTGCTCCTTATATTTATTTATTATTAGTCGGCATTTTGTTTTAATTTAACAATTTTTCATACATGGACTAATTCTGTATTTTCCACTTTATAATTATTTAAACTTTATATTTGCTGTCGTTTTTTAATTTGTAATATACTATGATTATATGGGCCTGTGTTCCGGAAATATCTCTGGGTAATTATATAAATAATTTTTATATATTTTTCTGATAAAGTTTAATTTAAAGTTTTTTCAAATTAATAAACATTGAAGTTTCTCCCAGAAATGTACACACATGCGCACACACGTGAGAATCTTGCTAGATTATCTTCGACAGCGTTCCCGTTAGAGATTGACGAGAAATAAATATTTTTGGCTAACTGAAGTATATTACTTCTCTCTTCAGGTACAGAACAAGCTCAGTGTCATTATTCAATATCTTAATTTGTAGTGGATTCTTTAACACTCATATCCAAGCCGTACAAAAATTGTACATATGTTTTTTCTTTTTCTTTATATCAGAGGTTTTTAATTTGATATTTCTCAGAGCAAACGGATTGTGCAAATTCATTTTCATTCTCTTTAGAAACTGATACTTCTATTCGACGGAAAAACGGCCGGTTATTAAAAAAAATTATCTCGCGACAAATAAATTTGACCACAAAGTCACGTTGATCGTCACTAGTTCAGTTACATAATTATATTCTCTTTTTCGATCACGCATTGACGTTACTTCGACGCGGCACATATTAATGCAGTACGACAAGTTTGAAAGTTCTTTTAAATTGAGCGAAACATTGTTAAACTTGTAATAAAAGTTCATTACAAATAGCAACACTATAAAAACATAAAAAAAAAATCAAGCACTGTTTTTAAGTATAGATATCGAATGTACCTTTTCCTAACGAAGAAAGAAGAAGATTTTATTATAACTTAGAACTTTACCTGAGATATCCCTTTCCTTGTAAGTCGGTAAATTAAGTAAATATAGAATAAAGTTGAACAATGTTCTTTCGGTGGCAATTCAAAAAAAAATTTAAATTAAGTATAACTAATTGTTCAACTCCTGCAACTAATTCTTCAGGGAAGATTAGACGGAAAGAGAAGCCGAGGAAAGCGGAAAACGGCCTGGTTAGATAACATCAAGATATGGACGAGAACATGGTCGTTAGAAAGAATCATACAAGAAGCCAGAAATAGGAGTTTTTGATGCTGACATATGTGATCGTCAACGCTCTTCGAAGAATATGACACCAAGAAAAGAAGAATAACTAATTATAGTATCTAAAGTTTGAATTTATTTTAGAGTTTTTGTTTCGACTTGAAAATAGCGAATTTTTTATATATTATAATATAGGTCGGGATTTAAGGGATGTGTAATATCTTGACCACCAAACCTGAGGTCACAAGTTCAAGACTTGTCTCTTTTCGGATCTAAACCGTTCCCAGGGGTTTACCCAGCCTGAAATAATTGGGTAATAGAGAAATCTGGGGAAGTAAAGGCGGCCGAAAGAAAAGAACTGACTCCAATGTTCTCCTCGGATCCGTTAGGCTTAGTACATTACCTTAACTTCACAATTCCCGACACCCGGTCACAGAGGTATGGGACTTACTTTACTTTATGACATAAACGGTTTTTATCTAAAATTATGTTGCCGCAATAGCCTAGTTGCTGGAGCACATGACTTCCATTACGGAGGCCTTTTGAGTTCCATTCCAGGCGACGAAAGAAACTATTACAAATAATTAAATAATCGCTAATAGTCGCATGGAAGGCAATGGCTAACTAACACGTTTAACATCATATGCAAGCTAGTTGGTATGTAGACAGACACAGTTGGGACTGTATTTGTATGTTGGTAAAAATCAAACATTTACAAGCAGTGTTCCAAGTGTGGTAAACTCACGGTGTGAACAATTGCCGTGAACACTAGACCTGTACAATTGGAACGTACAAATAGCTGTCTACGCTTAAAAACTAAGTACGGCACTACTATAAGAAGAAGAACAACAAATATTATAATGCACGCTAGAAGCGAAAGTGTTAAGCGGTTTCGTAAATACTGAATAAATTCCGTATTACAGTAATAACATTTTAATGCATTTCTCGAAATTAGAATTAAAACATATTCGTATTGTTTGAAGCGAATAACTCGGTGTAATTGTCACATTAAACATTTTATTGCATTTGCAGAAGACTATTTCTACTGGGCAAAATATAAAGTGAAATATTTGACGACGAGATAGTTCGGTATAAAGCGCGCAGCAATAGTGAGCAGCTTTGTGTACTACGTAAAAAAATTTTTTTTTTTTTTTTTTTTTTCTACCCTGGGCGCGCTACGTAAAAAAATTATAAACGAACTAAACTATGATATAAATGGTTTTACGAATTCTTATGCGGTCGCGTTCGGCGTGTTTTATGCGCTCAATTATTTCGTATTTTCATTAGCTATTGTGTTTCGATAAGACTTTAATTGTTTTTTGTTTTTTTTTTCTCTTCGAGGCAGTAAGAAGACGTGTTTATTCATCTTACTTACGGTTTCGTACAATAGCTTAAACTCTGTAAAAATTCTTCGTGAGCATAAATTCTTTTTTGAAATGGCCACGCCATCAACTAATGTTTCAAGTTTTACACTGATTTTCACCTACAAACTTCAAGATAGTGTTTAAGTTATACAGAAACAACGGGTAGCGGCTTTCCTAGGAGATATCAAGGAATCATACTATGCCGTTGAACAGTAGGCATGTGCCATTGAGAATCTAGTGTCTCCTCAAAACATGATCAGTGCATCAAGAATCTTCAATCAGTCGAGTTCAATTTCGTGCAATCACTAACAAAATCATAGAAAAAAACGGCAATCACACTTCAAAAATTTTATAAAAACTAACATGAACAACTCCAACACACAACTATCTCATCTTTGGAATACGTACAAAATACTCTATGAAAGTCAAACCTTGTTACAGTCCTGTCGACGTGTATTAACAATTGGTTGTCATCGGATGTCCTATTTTGCAGGCGAAGTATATTTTTTATTTATATTTTAACAGAATTTTACATGTTAGAAATTCGGTTACTAGAAAAGTAGTGATCAGGACTGGGTCATCTCAGAGATAAGTCTTATTTCATTTCACATTTTTATTAATAATTATTCTGTTGTACAGCCATTCATTTTGAACACCAATTTAAAATTAATTACTGTACAACATAAAAGAAACAATGAGTGAAATAAACAGATATAATGATTATTCTGTTGTTAAGTGATAATTCACACATAATTTCCTTCGCTGATGATGTCGTAGTTTACAACAAAAACAGTGTAAGTCTTTAAATGTAATGAAAGAAAATCGAGACGAAAATTAATTTGCGCGATAAAAATGTCTACACACTTGTTATTTTTACTCTAAAACCATATAGTGCAGAAAGAAATTGTGTTTAAACAATATAAAGTTATATTCAAGTGGAACTTTATATTTAAATCGCCGTTTTACTTGGAAGACTACATTGTCAAATTTTAAATATGTTTAACCCATTACAAAAATTGTAGGCATTTATCTTAGGGATCGTATGCGGTAGTTCTTGAGTTCTCGTGAAAGCTATAACTGTTTCTAGATTACGGTTCTTTATAATTTATCGTTTCGCCTCAAAGGCCAATCATAGGAAACTGAACAGTCTGTAAAACATGAGTTTCGTAATCTGAAACATTAGGTCTCTGCAGCACCCATTTTCAAGCTGAAACTATTATTTCTCGCTCTCTTTATCAGACAAAACTTGTTAGTTTTTTTTTCTTTTTAATAATTATAATTATTAGGATTTAATGTACAGCCTGGTATTAATACATCATTCTACAGTGTTTTTCAACTCGTATAATCTCTCGTAATTAGAGATAACTACAGAGTGCTATTATCCGAATTCACACCTCTCTATCTTCGAGCATGGTTGGCAATTATTTTATTAACTTGATCAATGAAAAACTTCTAAATTTCATTAAAATATTTACTGATGGTTCTAAGTTGGAGGGGTTAAATGTCTTGTATAGGTTTTCTTTATAGACGGTTTAAGTATATTCAGTCCTATCGAAGGCTTTAATTTTTTCGGAAAAACTTCTAGTTATAGCTAAGGCTTGTGAGTATATTTTCAATATCCTCGTTGGTTCCGATAATAATAATAATAATAATAATTGGTTCGTAATGATAGTTTTAGTTCATGATCAGCTAAATTAAAGACAGCTATACCAAAATTGCTGATTGCATCGATCATCCGTGTAAGAAATTGAACTGCAATTAATATTTATTATTTTACTGAAACGTTCGATATCTTAATGTATCTCTAAATAAGGAATATTCCGCGGTAGTAGATTCAAGGTACTATAAAATGATTCAACGCGGGCTCCTTTCGGTTCTATGGTACCAAGAGCTCTCGCCAGACAGGTGCATCAAGCATGTAGAGCTACTAATGATGATAGATCAAAAAGGCGCAACGTTAAGACACAATTTCATCTCTCAATTAACTTCGTGAAGGTATTTAACGGTAAGAAATACGTAAGTAGCAGGGTTATGAAGTGTATTGGACATGAAGATTTTTCCGCTTTATTCTTCTATTATTTACTTTCGTATGATGGGGGGGGGGGTGATTTTGTTTTTTTCGCTGTGCTATTTAACTATGCTCAGAAGCACGGCTATTGCAAGCAGTTACAGAGCGTTGATTAGTAACTTATTTTCATTATTAGGATTACGCATTTTGGAAAGAGAAACTAAGCTAGACTGTGCACGGAAAAAATTGATATTTGGATACAACTGGAAGAATGTGGTTGACCGCTATTATTGCATGTTGTTCGTGTATGGGGAGCGCTTTCTGATTTTTTTTTTACCATACAACTATAAAACACAAAATCAAAATAAACGATTATTAAACAAAAAAAAAAAATCCTGATATTCATGTTATTAGAGATTTTTGTAAAATACTCATGTCGTGTTTTTTTGAAAAATTTCAATTACACTAATCCTGGCAAAGTTTTACTCGGCGGTAATCCTAACTGCGCTCCAAATTTCAAAAGTACCCACGAAAAGTGAACTCTTAATCAAACGGAAATACAAGGAGTTGTCGCCGGGTACGCAGAGTTCCCACGGCAATCGTCCGTGTGATAGTAGTAGCGGAGTTTCGGTTTCGTTGCAGTTTAATAGTCGCAGCGGACCAGTTTGTATTTTTTTGTTACATACTGACAATGAGAATGCTCTTATTGAAAAAATCCTTCACCAGATCTGTTTTTAAACGCAGTAATTCTCCGATCGAAGTTTACCTCGTCAGCTTGTTTAATGCTAGCGATGCTCCCCATGTCTGTTCAGCACGTTCGGAAGTAGTTTCCAATACAGACATTCTCAGAGGGTAAACTAGGCAGCGGCAGACCTTCAGTTATGATCAAAGAATTGGTGAGTCGAAAGTGTTCATTGCGATAGCCGTGTCATTGCGAAATCGAAGCACTGTAATTCTTGGTGGTGTTTCTGAAAAATAACAAGTTGAAATTGTCCACTGTTTGCGAGCGAGTATAGACCGTATTACAAAGTTATTTATAAGAAGCGATAAATGTCTAACTGTACAAAAAAAAAAATAAATAAATAAATAAATAAAAAAAGTTATAAGTATGAAACGTTTTTTTTTACTTTTTTTCAATATGGAATAGGAACTTTACTTACGGGCCGACCCTCGTGCTTAATGATAAATTTATTTAAATTCGAATAATCGAAACGAAATTTAAAAGCGTATCAGTTTGTAAAATATAAATAATCTTACAATGACATCAGCACGGAATGACATCGGAGCTTTTTAAGATCGGCCTTATTAAAAAGCTATTTTTAAAGTGACGTCATCAACGGGCTGTGACTGCTTCGGTTCTGCTCAAAGCGCAAGAGCTTCTGTTCGATGCGAGAAATTCTAATCGAACGTTCCTTTACACATTCCTCTTATCGAATTTTGCACTTTTCATTACTTTTCCGAACGTACCATGCGCTTAGCAGGCTAAAACAGTAGAGGAGCAGCTACCGTGACCTGACTGCGTATTCCGGAACGGTGTAGCACACCGGTGGTAGCAATTACTGTGTCGGCTGGCTAATGTGCGCTTCCGAATTACTACATACACCCGGTACGGACACTTGGCACGTTGCCGTGCTTGCTCTGTCGAAGTTAATAAGAACAACATTGCAATCGCACTGTGGCAATCGCGCGTTGGATTCGTTCTCAGTGAAATAAATTCGCCTCGGTAGTGAAATTCACTGCTGAAAATATTAGCAAATTATTTACGAGCTTAATCAGCCAGTTCTCCCGCAGGTTTATATATTTGCGATCTCGGCCGGAAAGCTGTGGATCACGCTGCGTACGATCTGGCCCGATGAATAGTTTGTGTTTTTAAAGGAATTTTTTCTGTAAAGGCATATTCAGTCTGGACTTATAGACAAGTTACGGATCATTTCTTTTGTTGTCTTTTTTTTTTTTTTGACGGCAGATAATGACATTTAGTGTACGCCAAGCAAAATATTTACACGATATTTTACAGGTATTAAATAATTTCTCGGAATTACAATCATTACTCTATAGAGATTGGCTGCTATTTTCAGAAACTTATATTTACGAAAGAAATCGATAAATGCGTATTTTGCAAAAAAAGGAAAGCCCTATTATATATTGATGATGCGCTTGTAATTATATGCGACAGCGTAAAAAACTGTGAAAAATTTAAGGCGATTCATAAACAAATTTTACGGTATTATAAAATGCGCGAGGAGAAAACAAAAGTAAAAAATCCGAAACTGGACCGTTCTAGATGTTATGTTTTTTGTATTTAAAATAAGTTTTGGGTCTCACATGGTTAATTTTGTCCGTTGTGTGAGTGCCCGACACGCTTGTTAACGTTTATTTTAAGTATAGAAAATTACAACTATTCTTGCTTAATCTATACGTATCATAATATTAGCCAACCTAAAATTATATAAATTATCACATAGTACAAGTATATATTTATATATACAGCTAGGTACACACGCCGTAAATACTCATCTGTATACCGATACACGAGGGCAGCTAAATATCTTCAAATCAAAAAACCTGATCTTCTTTTAAAGATAAATGTCAAACAAATAAATAAAAAAAGAACATTAAAAAATATAGCAAGATTCGGGACGTATGTGTTGGGTTTTGCACACTATTCTTTCAGTCATTTCCCTACTTCCTTCCTCCACGTATCAATTTTTTCCCCCTTTAATATATTATTAGGAATTGTATTTATTAATGTAATCAAAAAACCGAATCATCAGTATTATCAATTCGTAGATTTACGCCTCAAGGATAGGCGTTAGATGTATTAATTTTTGGTTTCTTGTTAACCGAATTTTTTGTCTGAATAGTAATTTGAGGGTTGTTAACATTAAATTCTAGTAATCTATAATAGAAATAGGACATATCTTGGGGGACATTGCGTTGTTTTCCTTCCACACATAATTGATCTAAAGCCGATTTATTTTCAGTAGGGTGGTATAAGATTCAAACACCTTTTCTGTATTTTACTTATTTTATTTATTTCCGTTTTCTTAGCCCCCACATAATATATTTGAATTTCATATAAAATTCTAAACATTATTATTGAATTATAGTATATACACATAGTATTCGATTTGCTAGAACTTGTTTAATTTTATATAAAGCTGGAATTGGCTGTCATATTTTCGAATTTAAACTTTGAATGTGTTTTTTCCAGTTCAAGGATTTATCGATATATATATACCTAGATATATGAAATCATTTACGTATGACAAAAACATAAATGGGTATTGATATTTACATCAAGCTCATATAGGCAATCGTTATTACGAAGGATATAATTCGCAGATCGCGTTTCTTATGTTTTGAATTGTTCCGAACGTGTAATAATTTTGATTTATTTACATTTATACTTAGCTCCTATCACGTGCCCATTTACTAAAATTATCCTATATGCTCGTGTAATAAAATCTCTAAATTTTTATGCTCCCTTAATAAAGCAATATCATCGGCAAATACACATACCGTTGCATTTTCAATGTGCTTATGTAGCGAGTTAGTATAAATTAAGAAAAGAGTATAGAGGCCAATACGGTGCCCTGACCTGCTCCATATTGAATAGTTTTTTCATTGCTTTTATTCTCTGCGATTTTTATTTTCCTACTTTTTATGTAATTCTTAAACCACTTTAGTTGATTATTTTTAATGTCCAAATTTTCTATGTCCTTAATCAGTAATTCATGGTCAACTAATTCTAAGTCAAACGCTTTAGATAGGTTAATAAATGTAATCGAGAAATTGGTATAGTGCCATATTTATCTTATTTATAATCGTTCTCAGTAATGTTACCGTAGATCACAGAAAAAAAAAAAAAAGTGAGAGGCGAATTTCAATACTTGAATTCTCCGAAGAAAACCTTGGTTAATGTTGTAAAGATTTCGGCATATCATTAGCAGAAGTGGCCGGTTTCGAATTTCCGATCGATGACTTGAAATAGTAAAAAGAAGAGGCATAAAGAGGTTTCAAAAAACGAAATAGAATCGAAGCAAATACCATAGAACTACAGATTTATGCGTGTGTTCGCTTAAATGAGAAATCCGGAGATTCGTAGGAAAAATAAGATCGTAGTGTCCGAGCTGTTGGAAAATAGAGAATCACTTAAGCCGAATTGAACACTTGATATCGGCCGGTACGCGGACAACATTCTGCGGATTTGCGATAGTTGTTATTGTATATGACGGCAATAAATACTCGACTTTAGAAGATCTGCCAGCGAATTGTTGGGCATGCATAGGGAAATTGGGTTTTTTTTTTGGAATCAAATGTTTTTTTAACACGAGAGCAGTTTTAGTAAAAAATCACGACTTTATTTTAAGAAAAAAAGCTAACAGAGAAATTGAAAAGATACTTTTAACGCAGAAAACAACGTATATATAGTCGGATTCATCGCGGGAACCCGCTAACATTTTATTAAGAAGAAAAACGTAATAAATGAAGAAAAAAATCAACATCAATCAAGAAAAGGCTCTTCAACTGATTAGAGATGAATACACACTTATATGCAACTGAATGTTTTTGGATTTGAACAGCGAATAGAGGGGGCAGATTGGAATTGTCGAAAAGAAATGTGAATAAAAATCGTAAGCAAAATACTTAAGAAAACCGTACGATCGTGTCCAAAGGAAAACTTGTCAAAAACCGGTCGCGGATGCATTGAGCAAGAAGATTGCCGTTTTGCGCAGAACATCCCAACATGTTTTGAATATCAATCGGAAAAAGCTAGTGTTCAAGATGGTTCTTAAATAAACAAAAAAAGAAAAAAAAAAAAAGGGATACGGATGGTGCAAAAATCGGTCTATTGAAAAAAGAACAGAATTTAAAAAGCACAACGTATAAAAAGAACAATGTCTAAAAAGAACAAAGTTTAAAAAGCGCAAATTTAAAAGAATTTTTAAAGGCTTAATCAACAGGAAGAAAATCGTAAACAATAGGCAGCCCAGTGGTGGAAGAGAAAACGTAGAGAGGATGAAGAAGTGAAAAATCCGGAAAATGAAAATGTTAGTAGTTTCCACGCGATCCGACGATAGAAGAAAGAGAAAAGAAACAATCGGTCGCAGAATCGGAATGCTGCGGGCCCTTTGTTCAGTGATAAGGTAATTCGGCTTAATAATTTGTCGGCCTCTGTATGATAAGGTTTGAGTTTTATTGAATAGTTTTACGAAATGCCGAATGCGTAATAGAGACGCGTTGTGGTTTCTATCGAAAACAAATCGTGTAAGCTTTTTTCAGCCCAAGTGGTTCTTATCGAACGCATGAGAATCATACTTCTGTTAGCTCGAGCTCATTGTTGGTCTCCGTCAAAGAGACGGATGAAATTAAAAAAAGAAAAAGAAACAACTCAATAAAAAGTAGAATACCCGATTTTTTCATCCGCATTATTTTTCTTTTCATCCGCCATATTTCGTCAATATCGCAGAGGAAGAAACCTAAAGTTTAAGCCTATTTTTTTTTCTTATTTTAAAAATTATTGCCCTCGCTAGCTACTTTCACCGAGAAACAATAAAAAGAAAAAGACCGATAATGTTAACAGCTGATTTCGTAAACACTAACACAAATGAACGGCCGGAGGCTAAAATCTAACCAACGCGGATGAAAAACTTCTTCTTTTTATCTCTTTCAGCGAGGAACTGCCGAAACGAAAATCGACCGGCAAAAACTTTAAAAAACACGTTTGAGCCTGCAATTACTAGATCTATTCCCCTAGAAGCTGCTGGTGATTACGAAAACGTGGATGAACGTATCGAATGATTAGCGAAACAAATGAAATAATAAGCAGTCGAAGTGACGAATCGAGAGGAAAAGATATCTCTGAAAGATTTATTTTAGCGGCCGCTAGTTAAAATTTGTATTTTCGACCGATAAATTATTTGTCGATTTTTTATATCTAACGCGTGGTTATCATGCCTGATATATGGTCGACCGGGATATTTCGTTATAATTTTGCATCGTCAGGAGGTAATGAGATAATCGCCGATATATTAAGCAGAGCATTACAGTTTGAAGAATGTGTTAAAATTAGATGAACTATAAAAAGGAGATAGTCACATACGGGATAAGAGCGTGTTAGTCTATCGCGATCAAGTATCTTAATCATGCATAATTTCTTATCCTCGCGTGTCGGTTCATCTTTACGGGGGGGGGGGGCACTCATGTGTTGATGTAAAAAAGGAAAACTTAGCTGGAGGATTGCCGAGGAGTCGATAGATAACAACTACGGCTCCGCTGCAGGTTTCGAAGAAAACACGTAGTCTAGGAAACCACCAGTGAAATAGACGATGGAGGCCGTTTGTATAGCAGAAAGGCATCGGGTACCTTATCGGATAGTAGCTAGATCTGAGCGTTCATTCTTCCACGGGGCTCATAAAACACATTATTTAGCATATTTGGCGGGTCAGCCAATTTTCAAGGATGCACGGTTCGCAGTATAGCAAGTAAAATGATTTCTTATCAACCTCATTCTTGTTACTCGATTTGAAGAAAATTTAACCGACCCGACTTGCTCATCTAATTGTTTCCGGGCAAGAGCTGCTAAACAATATGAAGCTGAACGGTAATTAAAAAAAAAAAAAAAAACGGACCAAAAGAAATCCCGTCGGTATCCGTTTTTCTCGAATCAAATAAGGATAGGCGTTATTATTCAGAGATCATTACGTACGTAGTAAAATTGAGCTTATTCAATTAAAGCTCCGATTTCAAATGAATTTTTTTTTGTAAAAAAATTTAAACTAAATTATAAAAAAAAATGTTATCCACTACTCATTCGGTATTCAGGTGATTAAGGTTATGTCGCTGACACTTAGCCGAACGCCCGCTTTAATTCGTGCACGCTACGCGTATGTTTACCGAAATTCGTTAAGGAGGAATATTTTTACGGTGGGGATTAAAATTTTCAAAGTTGTTACAATTTCGTGCATTTCGCTTAAATAGCAATGCGTGTATGTGAGCGTTTATTTTTCACTTTATTTTTCATTTTATTTTTTACTTTATTTTTTATTTTATTTTTTACTTTATTTTTAATTTTATTTTTCATTTTATTTTTTATTTTATTTTTCATTTTATTTTTTATTTTATTTTTCATTTTATTTTTCATTTTATTTTTTATTTTATTTTTCATTTAATTTTTGATTTTATTTCTAATTTTATTTTTAATTTCCCCCTTCCTCTTATAATCTTTTATTCAGCCGCTGGTGAACTAAATTTCATTATAAAGAATCGTTTTTTACGTCGGCCCGGAAACAAGCGCGGTAAATTGGAATTTGTCGGCAGTGGGGGCTAGTATTGGCCTAAATTGCAGCGGCGTTAAACGACGAAGTGTAATTTATTATCTAGTCCCAGGGCAGCGGAGCCGGCAAATAACTTTTCGCCAACGAGCCGAGAGGGAAATTTAATTTATCGATATTATCGTCGAATGGCGAAGAATATTAGGCTTATTCTTTCATTTCGCGCGAACAACCGATTTGCTGTACAACGTTTGACTGGTTTAGTTGACCGGATCTGCTAACTTTCTTAAACTTTCATTTGACTTCCGGTTTGCGTATCGTGGAAAGTTTTTAATTATTTTCAAATCGGCCGCACTTTGCCAAGAAAATTAGCAGCCGACAATCGGAATTCTTTAATAAACCTAATAAAACCGAGCTACTACTATTCGGAAAATTGTTTCGTAGAAACTTTTATTTTTCGAAATGGTAAGAAAAAAACAACAAACAAAATAGCATGATAAAGGACACAAAAGGCCGTAACTTTCATTTGACCGCTAAAGTGAAGGAAGCGTAGCTTTTTAATAACTTTTGCCTTTTGAGCGCAATATTCTTCAACATTTATCTTCTTTCTTTTCCTCCTTTTGCTCTCCTTTTTCGCTCTCCTCTTTTCTCCCTTTGTTAGTGTTTTAATCGAATTTTTTAACTTACAAGCAAAGTAATTTCAAGTATGCTGAAAAACGAAATTTTTTTGTTTATCGTTATATCTGGTTATTTAAAAAAGCCATTATACACTCCTTTCTACCTGTAAAAATTCCACAGGTATACTACTACTACTACTACTACTATTAAAAAATTGCTGAAGGTGCATCGGTTGGAATTTTAGGACTTTAAACTTTAATTGCGAAAAATTTCTCATTAGCTCCGTTGGACGTTACCGCATATTTGTAGAACTCCTTCAGGTGGAGAGATGTTTCCAGAGGTCACTCGATCGAGGCAACATTATACTATAGCCCCCTCTTCGGTTACATTAAGCGGTAATTAGTTACTATCGGATTTCGCGATTCATTATTCGCCTTTTTTTGTTTTTAAATTTTCAATTGCGTTTACATTGTTACTGTGTGCGGGGAACTAAATTATTACGCCACGGTATAAACAAAGTAACGTTTATTTAACTGAACAACTGGAGAATATTCCGTCTAGTTTATTTGGCCCGTTTCGATTACACAACGCTTTATCATCTGAGTCGCTTTAAGTAACACTTTGACTATTTGCAAAACTTTAAAATCACGACTGGTCTTATGAAAAACTTTTTTAAAATAATTCTTCTAGTGTTCGACTAAAAATAGAACTCGGTTCGTTCCGTGTGCCAAATTCATGCTTCTAGTACAACTTAGTAGTTTTACGAAGCCCCGAAAATTATTTTTCCTTTCCCGCAGATAAACATTTTTATTCACTGAATTGTCTGAATTTTTCGAGAAAATCTGCTCTGCGGGCAAGCTGCTTTTCAGGATGCGATTTTGAATCCGTCTAATTTCGGCCAAGTATACACGGATCTGATCGTTATCGTGATAGCTGCCCTCATGTGTCGATGTGCAGGTGAGTATTTACGGTGTGTGTACGTATTTGTACGCGTATACTATGTTATAGTATACATACTACTCTTAAGTTGTCTAATATTATGATGTATAGGATAAGCAAAAATAGTTGTCATTTTGTATTCTGAATAAACGTTAATAAAGAGTGTCGGGCACTCACACAACGGGCATACTTACTACTCCACAACTTATTTTTAATAAAAAAAAACACAAAACGAATCAATATTCATCCTCGACTGACAACAGCATCTCATACTCGCATTTTCGCTCTCAACACATTTTCGGAAATTTTTTGTTATATTCATTTTACTTATATTATTTATTTACAGACTGTATAATGTTATACCTTATAGCGGCATACATTTGTTGACAAAAGCGTGAAGTTTAGTGTTAAGCTTTTGTTAACATTATTTTTCTTTGCTTAATAATTTTACTAAATCACGCGTTTAATGACTCATCACTGCCGTTGAAAATCATTTCGTGACGAATAATTTTCGATAGTTTTTCGCTAATAAACTGCCGATCCGTTTTCTTTTTCAGCGAATTCGTTTCATTCGTTTCATTCGTTTCTGGGCATTAAAGTATCATTTTTCGGACCATGACTAGAAAATATTTCGTCGGTGATGCTGTTTTACGAAAACTTTGCATCTTTGCTCGATGCGAATCCAACCTTCTGACCGACCACCCATCTGTGCTGATTTTTCCCGATTGTCGAATTTATAATTTTCTACTTTGTAAAAACCCTACTTCGTTCTCTCCTTCTTATTAACCCTTAACTGGTCCGATGCCATATTTGTAACATAAACAGTCCGACGTATTCTGTGAGACTACTCATTTTGAAAAAGAAAAATATACAAATAAACTAAATAATTTATTTAATATACATATTAATAAGCATTACTAAACTTAGGTATGTTAAAATTAAAGTAATTAAAACAAAAATTAGCAAAATATCAAATATGATGCCGATAAATGAAAAACAAAAACTTATTTGCAAACTAAGCTTTAAAGAAACCAAGAAAAAGCAAGTAAAATGTATTATTTTATACTGTGAAGTTTATAAGCCATTATATAAACAAAAGAACAAGAAAAAGTAAAAATGTAACAAATATTCTGGATTCCAGCATAAGCCAAAGTTACTTACTTTGAAGAACAATTTTTGCATAGTGGATCTGTGCACTCTAGAAAAACGGGTTTTTTACACTGCAGGCACATGTATTTTGTCATCCTACGTCTTTTACTAGGACATAAGTGACACAAACCTTACGTTTTTCTAGAATGAGATTATCTTCGTGGGTGCGTTTTTGTTCTTCCGGAACATCAAGTATCCTGCTGATTGTAGCACGTATTCCACATGAAATATTTTCTATCGTCAAACGCCTTTCCATATTAACTTTTACTAATTGCATCGCTAGTTGCATTGCAAATAGACTTTTTTCTTTTATTGTAGGATTATTTTTGTAGCACTGGTGAAGAATATATGAATTTGTCACAGAAATATCCAAAACGCGAAAAAAAAAATGCTAAAGGCCATCCTTTTAGTGTGGGAATTTTTATTACAATATTGTGTTTTCTTGTTCTAGACCTTCTGACGTACACCACCTGTACCGATTTTTACCATATATATATATATAACGTTTATTACTATCACTTACTCTGTCTTCAACAATTTCTTCATTGCCGTCTGAGTCAGATAACTCTGAATTGGTATTGTGTTCTGATTCAATAGCCTTCTGGCACACTATCTATATCACTACCACTGTCACATTCATCGAACCATTTTAAAACAGTTTCTTCATAATTTAAATCGCTTAAATGGACACGTTTTGACCGTCCGACCATATTTCACAAAAATTTCCACACGCAAAACTATTACACGAACAGTCCGGCGTCGTCTGACAGACTACGATTGAAATAATTTCCATCATAACTTCTAAGAAAATATCGCAAACTCATCCAAAAATATGACCGTCTATCGCGGACCAATAGAGGATGGATTAGGTAACAGGAGAAGTGTGTCGGTTGTTTCATTAAGCAATGAGAAATAATTATTTATATCCAGTCGTCTGTCAGACGACGTCGGACCAGTTAAGGGTTAAATTTCATTTATTAAAAATAGGAATAAGTAAGAAAAACGATATTTTGATAAGAACGATAGATCGAAAAAAAACTCCAGATCCTGAAGTGGAATCGGTAATCAATCTACACCGGAAACAAATGAAAAACAGGTGCGCAAGAGATCAGTTTCATTTCAATTAAGAACTGTAGAAAAAAGGAGAGATTTGATAGAATAGAACTGGAACCAATGTACGACCTCTTCCGCATAGTTGAGGACAGTGTAATACGCAGTCTTGAATTTCTGTTTCTGCTTTCGATCAAGCAAAAGTCCGTTTGTGTTTGACGCAGTTTTAATTAAATCCAATCCACGCGTACGATGATTAAAGTAAACCAAGTTATTCACTTTTAATCCGAATTAAAAGTAAACTTATGAAATATATACTCACGTATTTATAGAAAACGAATGAAAGTCCTAGTGTGTACGACGACCGATTGAAACTGAAAGAAATTAAAAAATAAAACTGGTTGAAAGAGCAAATTAAAAACAGCAATTAGTTGCAACGTTTGTGCAGCTGTATTTTTAGATGCGGAAAAAGCTTCCGATTTACAAAAAAGGTCGTCTGCAGTCAGATTATTGCGGTACACTCGATAACTAACATTTTCGAACGCACAGCGGAACATTATTGAATCTGGGACATTACACTTTCCGTCGCAATTACTAAAAAACTTACGCAGTATCGAAATTGCTACACTTGCACATGCTACCACGGCTTTAAAAATATTTTTGGAGATTCCCGTGTCGCGCTTTAAGATTTATTAAAATACGTTCGATGTTTTAATTGAAATTTAATTGAAAAATACGCGACATTCAACCATTCGATTAATATTTTTCCTCGAAACAGCGTTCATCTAGTAAAATTCTGTAATACCAGTTCGAATCTCGGCGTAAATATGTGTACCCTATTTTTTACACTACAATTCGTTTCATAACTTTATACTGAATTTTCCATTATCCACCGCTTGGGAGAATCATTTCCGGTTTTTATCTTGTAATTAAATTCCGATGGTTTTTTTGCATTCTTCCGTTGATTTTTGCATTCTTCCGTTTACCTCGATTTTTCCCGTTTTCCTTGAAATACGCCAGAGATTGCACAGAATAAAAATACTTCGTTCGTTGCGAGAAATAGTAAGGTGTTACAGAACCGCTCTTAAAGAAATATATGACATTTGTAAAAGTTAAATAATTATTAATCGTATTTAATAACGAGAATCTCGTCGACTATAACGAACACTATGAATACCAGCTCGCAGTTGTTAACATTATCAGCGCGCGCGAAACAATTAACGTAAGTCGATTCTTTTTCCGGTGAGCGAACTTGAGAATGGAAGTTGCGTCCGGTTGCACCGAGTTATTTAAAGAAGACGGGTTCTTTTGAAATGGCTTTTCTCAGACCTGCCAATTTTATGTTGTAAAGTGAGGGCAATAAAGAGATTGTAAAATGCCTACAATACATTATTAAAGTAAAATAAATAAATATCAATATATATATATATATGTATGTATATATAATTGACAAATATTAAATAAATACAGATACGTTGAAAATGTTTTCAGGAATGTATTCCAGTTTCAGTTGAAAAAGAAGGGGAATGTAAGTTAAATCGGGAGAGAAAGAAATAACATATACAAAAAAAAATGATCAAAATGAGCCGATAATAGAAATGATAAATATATGTATGTCGTCGCGATGGCCTAGTTGCTAGAGTGCTTGGCTTCCGTTGCGGAGGTGTTCGATCCCGGGCAACGGCAGAAGTTATTACGAGAAATTAAAATTAAATACTCGCTAATAGATTTATGTGGAAGGAAATGGCAAGCCACCACGTATACCACCATATGGGATTGCATCATAACGCGATAACAAGCGATTGCGATCAGTTTTGAGTGTAGTCTTGCGTCTACACTAGCGTCTTCATTAGCGTCGCATATTAACTATTACCATGTAAATTTAGCAGCAGGTATAAAATGTATCTCTCAATTTGCCTGGCCAGCAGCACAGGAGATTAGGCCAACTTATACCGCCAGGGATTGCCTACATCCAGCAGTGGGTTGCTATGGACATATCATATCGTATATATATATATATATATATATATATATACATATATATATACACATATATATATATATATAAATAAACAAGTTCAGTGAAGTATGATGTTCCATACGCTGGGGATTCCTAACTATAATTTACATTTACATAATACTAAATTCAAAACAAAGAAATCAGATTTTCGCGCTGCAAAGAGGAAGAGATAAGTGCTTTTTTATGCTTTTTTGAACTTTTCGCCAACTTTGAAAGTTTCGTTAAGAAAATGAAATACGATTTTGTTCCTGACAAAAAGCGATCTTTCCATAAACATGCCCGGTAAAAAAAATATTTTATTCAAAACTTACGAGCTTTCGGCACTCTGAGAGTCCAAATTTAAAGTTGAAACCCCGGATGCTACAAACTAGAGAAATATACGGGGATGCGCATATTTGTAACCTAGTTTAAAATTATGAATTATAATATTGGCGAAACTGGACATGCCATTTTTTGCGTTTTTCTTTTTAACTATTCAGCAACTTTTTTTTTTTTTTTTTTTTATTGGTCTTGTCAAACAAGGACTTTTACCTACAAAAGTTTCGTTAAAGAAATAAAATTCGATTTCGTTCCTCACAAACAGTGGTCTTTCCATCGATATATCCACATGCCCGGAAAACAAAAATGTTCAAACATTTCGAGCTTTAGCGCTCCAAGGAGCTTATTTTAAGATAGGAAATCTGAATTTTCCAAACTAAAAAAATATACGGACATGTGCGCATATTTTTAACCTAATTGTTATCTATAATACTCACGCCGCAAGGCGGAGTTTGCACTTTAGTTTATACACTTTTTTGAATTTTTCGCTAACTTCGAAAGTCTCGTTAAGGAAATGAAATACGGTTTCGTTCTCGACAAATAGCGATCTTTCCAACTTTCAAAACTTTCGACGCATATAGCTTTCCTATAAAGCGATCCTTTGTGCATAAGTTTGAGGTACGTTTTGGTTTTCTGTACTTTTTTACTCAAGCAATTGTTCGCGTGAACATAATTAAGGGGGTGGGGGTTTATATATTTTTTTTACCGTAATTTTTTACTTTTATGAAAGATCTTTTGCGTTTTGTTTTATATTTTGAATTTTACTTTTAAAGGTTTATGTGGAGATGAGTTATGAATTTTTAGGAGAATTTTGAGGTCGTTTTATATTCCAACATTATATGTTCTTGGCGGTTTTTTTGAGCCCAGGGTAATCGGTTAGCTTGAAGTTATATATTTTCTTAATGAGAATTATAATTATAATTTATAATTCAAATTTGAAGTTTATAAGTCAAACCGTTCGTGAGTTATTGATTTTTATTTGATATTTTTGTGGTTTCTGAATCATCTTATTAGGATTCCGTACATTACATGTATACGGAATCCTAAAAAATACGAGCAATATAAAAAAACCGATGAAAAAATAGAATGAAAAGATAAGAAAAGTTTTTGAATGAGAAGTTAGAAAAATTATAGAAAATTTTTATTAATATCCTTTACAGAACAAGATAGAAAATATATATCGTACCGAGCTACTAGAAATGATAATAGCGTCTGCCAACAAAATTACGTTGGAAAAAGTGAGTTACGTAACTCCCCGCCTCCCAAGATTATTTTAAGTCTAATGAGTGACTGCTCCAATAGTATCTTGCCATATATACAAAATGATAATGCGAAAATCGGTTGAAAGTATGCCTTTAAATTAATTTTTAAGAAATATTAAGACAATCCGAACGTTTCAAATAGTACACGTAATATGAACAGATATTATTCGGCAGATGATAAGAAGTTGCAAAAAGAAGGAGATAATATAAAAATTGAATAAAATATAATATATCAGTGCGCAATTTGACTTGGATAACGTGAATATGATTAGAAGATTATAGAAAAGAAACTATGGTTCTACTAGACAAATACAGTTTCATACGAGTTACAGGGGTCGCCATGGATCCACAAACGTTGCAGGTTCCTTTTACGATACGAAATAAATCTACTACAGACAGCTGCTTTGGTTACCGGGGAATTTTTTAAAATGTTAAAGCAGTTTCATACGTGTAACTGCATTGTCCGCGAAGAGTACTTGATTTTAAAAATGAATGAAAACGAAAAGCATTAAAATTAATCGAAACTAAAGCTGAAGTTATCTTTTTAGGGGTTTTAATGATCGGTAAAGGAGGAAACGAAAAAAAAAAAAGTTCGGGAGATTAGCACCTCTCGACTAAGAAGCTAGGCAAAATATGGAAAGACCATAAGATATCTGAACACGGTGAAAATAGGTTGATCAATCGTGATATTCTCAACAGACGTTCGGAAACAATTAATAGTACAAGTCGTAAAAAATATAAATTCTTTGAAAATGGGGCTAGTTACAGGAAAATATTTTGTGAGTCTCATGAACACCAAATAAATCAATCTATTTCAGAGGTTAATGAAAAAAAAAAGTACTCGAATCGTCAAGATAAAACTTTTCGCCCGTGTAACAAGAATGAGTTTTTTGGAAAAAGGGGATAATTCGAGGAAAAACAATTGGAAAAAGAAAAAAAAAAAGGTCCCTTCCACTATATCGACTATATTAGCCATGGCAGCGAATCTGTCAACTATGAAACATCACTGTAATGTGTCCATTACATAGAAAAAATAAATAGACAAATAAAAATAAAATAAGGTGGAATTAAATAAAATTAAATGAAAATAAATAAAAAATTAATTAGAACATCATGACAGAGGCGGTGCGTGCATAAATGGGAACCAGTTTCTGGCTGGGGGTTGTCGTGTCTAGATCGATTTCGAGTTTGACAGATGCGCGCGGTGATTGGTCAACAAAAGAACGGATCGGCGCGTCAAATATATGGGAAGACAACTAGTTCGAAAGAAAAAACGGAATGATACAAAAATCGTTGAAGAAAAAAGTCAGTCTTCATCAAGTCGCAGAACAATATCGACTCCTTTGAAAAGAGAAAAAGGTGTACTAGTAACGAAATCGTGTCATAACTCGGTTTCCTGGTTTGTCGTTTTTCCTATAAAATCCGAAAATTATTCCAATTTCGATTACCAGGTCTCCTGCCTAAGTTCACCGAGAATCCAAGACAAAACCACCAACAAGCGAAAGAAGTCCGTTCGTAAAACAACCGAAACACGCTGATGTCACCAAATCAGGGGATCTCAGATTAACTTGCAATCCATCGCGTATCAGATGTAACAGTCATTCCGTTAACAGCACGCAGTCCGTCTGGATCAAAACAGATGGGACAAAAAACGGATGAACGTGCCGAGATGAGACAAAAACGAGGTTACTGCTTCCACGGAGAGGAGGAATGACGGGAGAGAGTGGCAATATGATTTTTTTCGGTAATATTGAAATACTTGTCAAATGTTGGTTACTAGTACACTACTTTGAGAGCACACACACGCTCGGCAACGAAACTCGAACGGACTTCTTTCGCTTGACAGACTATACAATTTATAATATTTTTAATCAATCTTTTCTTTGCGCCTGTCCGTTTATGTATAATTAATCATTGATATTCGGCGACTGACCGTTTAAGAAAAATAGGCGTAGGAAATTAATAAAAATATAAATTTAAAAAGCGTAATAATGATAATGATATTAAAATAAAAATTTAATAAATTCAAATTCACGAGTTCTAAACGATCTCGGCATCCTCGAGGTTTGAATAAACGAATACAGTATTACAATAGGAAACGGTATGCAAGAATGGTATTCTTTAACAACTAATCAACGACGTCTCGAATCAGACAACGACTAACGAAAAAGAAATAGCATCAGTGTAGGATTAAATCTTACCGTTGCCCCAATTACCTAATAGTGCAATCTATATTTAACGGTAGCAGTTTAATGGTAAATACAATACCTTAACGCGAGTGCACCGAATTTCGGTAGCGAATAGTGAAACATTTGAAAACTAAAAAAAATTGGCCGTGCGGCATCGTATACCGAATGTACAGACCAGAATTTACAGTGCAGATTGAACATTATACGTTCTTAGCACATTTAGAAAGTTTTTCGAAATTGAATTCAGTTCGTAGTAAAACGCTTGTCAACCGCATAAAAAATGAATTATGTCGTTATTAAAAGGCATTCTGACAAATTTCGCATACAGCGATTTACACGGCGGACCTAATTTTTTTTATCAATTAAAAAGCAAATATGCAGGGCCGTATCTAGACCAAAATTTTGGGGGCGGGGGGTTACGAAAATATTTTTATAATTATACAGATATGTATATATATATATATATGTGTGCGTGTGTAATCATGATATATGTTTATTTATAAATGGTACACTAAAGCCTTGTAGTAAATTATTGTATATGCAATATTTGAACACTACAATAAAAACTAATAAAAAATAGTCGTTTCCATAGAATTCATAAAAATCTCAAAAATTGAAAAGAAATAAATTTATTCTGAATTTCGGTCTATTTAATTCAAACAGTTATTATTTTGCAGACATTTCGGAGGGGGTGGGGGGTTGAACCCAGAAAACCACCTTTCAGATACGGCCCTGCTCGTATATATATATATATATGTATATATATATATTAGAACGTAATTCTTAAGCTACCCCCCTTTAGAAAAAATGTCCCAAATTTATGTAACGAAAAATGTCCCAATTTTATGTAACGTTTGTTATATTTTATAGAATTTTTGTGATTATGTTATTATATTCATATGGACCGATTTAGAATTACGTTGTAAATTTTGATCATTTTATACAAAGTATAGAAGAGAAAGAGACAGAAATGTAAGCAAGAGGGATCAAGGGGCACAGTCCCTTGTGACGCCAAAATCGCCGAGTTTATATATGTATATAAATATATATATATATTAATTACAACGTAATTCTTAGGCTACCCCCATTCGAAAAAATGTCCCAATTTTATATAACGCTAAATGTCCCAAAAAAATGTCCCAATTTTATGTAACGTTTGTTATATTTTGTAGGATTTTTGTTATTGTTATTTAAAAATGTCACAATTTTATGTAATGAAATATGTAACGAAAAATGTAACGAAAAAATGTCTTAATTTTATATAACGGAAGTTAAATGTTAGAATAGGATTTTTGTGGTTATGTTCTTTTTTGTGTGTGTTGATGCCAGTAAGAATTACGTTGTAAATTTTGATCATTTTATACAAAGTATAGAAGAGAAAGAGACAGAAATGAAAGCAAGAGGGGTCAAGGGGCACAGCCCCTTGCGAGGCCAAAATGACCGAGTTATATATATATATATGTATGAACATATATAGGGAAATATTTGGATGTCCGTGAATTAGTTTTATTTAAAAACAAATTTTTATAAACCGAATACATAAGCGGCATTCGGAAACTAAATACGTATTCTAATTGAAAAGAAAAATGCCCCAATCTCGAGAAGTTCGACGTTAACCGGAACTTCAAACAGACCAATATTGTGTCACGGAACTGACCAACATGACGAAATCCGACAAAAGAAAGCTCTTCCGGATCTTATGAATATCGATCGATCTGTGTTTCAGTCGTTTGACTGGGTCGGCCCTATCGTCCAAGTCCTCCACCTTTTCCTATCCGCTATTCGCCTTTTCAGTTTCGCGTATGTCTTGATGTTTGCTTCTTTCTTGATTGTATCCACCAACGTCTGCCTTGGTCTTCCTCTCGGTCTGCGCATGGCTATTTTTCCTTCTATGATATCTTTCAGTAGACTATTAAGTCTTAACACATGCCCTATCCATTTCAGCCGTGTTTTCCTGATCGTGTTTAAGAGTGATCTTTCTTCTTGTGCTCGATTAAAAACTTCCTCATTCGATATCCATGTTTAGAAAGCTTCAATTTTCTGTCTATCTTTCTTGTTTAGCGTCCATGTTTCCGGCGCGGAAAGTGCCACTGTCCATACATACGACTTAACTATTTGTTTCCGCAGTTCAATAGAGAGTGTGTTCTGCGTAATCACCTGTCTTTTTCTCATGAAGGCCACTTTTGCCATTGCAATCCTTCGCCGGATTTCTTTGCTACAATATACATTCTCCGTTATTATGTGTCCTAGATATTTGAAGGACTTTCACTTGTCCCATTGATTGCTATATTCATTTCCACTGGCGTTTTGCTGATGCACATTACCTTTGTTTTTTCAATGTTTATTTTCATTTTATATTTTTCTGCTACACAGAGCTTAATCTTTGTACCATTTTTGACAGTCCATCTTGGCTATTTGCAATTAATACTTGACTTGTGAACATATCTCCCTCTATTAATATACCGCCGTCAGACTAAAGAAAAGCCTTCAGTGCCGATGAAACAGTTTCTTATTAAATCGATATTCCACTGATGCAGCCGCAAAACAGAGCCGGATATTTTCCAGCAAACTTGAATTTCAGTTGGCGCACATGAATGCCTTTCAGCAGAGTTTTTTTGCTTTCATACTCTCAGGTCTCTGGCTGCAAGGATACTATTTGTATTTTACCCGTTTCATAGCGTGCCCTTGTTTCTGGTGGATTAAATCTCCAGAATTTGCGACGTTGTACTTGAATTTCGATAAAGGCCGGACACGTTTAATAAACGAAGAACGTACGGCGATGTACCGAATTTTTGTCTAGAGTACATCCCATGTTCCACTGATAATCTACGAATTACAGTACTCCGATTTACGAATTCCTCGAAAAGTCGCAGAATTTCGAAAACTTACTATATATTCTTTCTGAACGGGTATTTATGAAACTGCACGCGCGTCATATAGTTTATGCATTTTTTTCGATAAACTCTTCGAACTGGTGTTTGTTCCGGAGTAGTGGAAGCGAATTTTAAATTTCTTCCGGATTTTTCGGAAAAAGCAAAAGTCGATGATCTTGGTGAATTAATAATGTCAACGCGTGTATTGTAAAAGTGAGAATTTTACAAGAGTGGAAAGCTGCAACCAGATGATTTGTATGCAAAATAACGTTGTTACCGTTCAATGGAGTAATTTTTTTTTCTTTCTTATTTACAGTATTACAAACTGGCCATCTAGGCCATTTAATGCTATATTAAAAGGGGGGAGGGGATTATCGAGCATGAAAAGAGAAGTACCCAATGGTAGCCAACTGATAAAGGCCATGAGGTTTCTTACGCTTCAGCCGCCTGACATCGTTAATAGTATTTAGCAGTCCAGTAGCAAATTTGTTCAGATGACTTTCCAGTTTTCCTGCATGTCTTTGGCCATGAGCTTTAATAACATCTATCACATACTGCTATGATACTGATGCAAATTTAGATTTGCTGAAAAGTGCCATGGCACGCCTTCGTTACGGGGCTAAAGATTTTATTCTGCGTAGTTTGTATTATGCTCAGATATGCAGGTTTAGCACAATCCCGAAGATATATTTCATAGGACCAAATGGGTTTTAAGATATTTGTGTATATTAAACACTCGCTGTCTATATTTCGTGTACTATTTTTTGCTGTGAGCCAGTACCCTTTTTTTGTAATTTAAGTATCTCTTTTTGCTGCTTCCAGTATCTAAGTGTAAAATCTCGTAAGTATTTAACTGTTATCTCCACAGGCGACTCCGTGTTATTTATCCTGACGGTTGGGATTGTGCGACTTTTCTATTCGTGAATTGAATGTTTATTGATTTAAATTTCGTCAATCTGAATTTTTCACCTTTTTAAACCAGTTTTCCGCCTTGGTACTAGCCTTCTGCAGATTGTCACTTGCTATGGTCGAATCTGTATGTGACGCAAGTAATACCGTGTCGTCAACAAATGTAGAAATACCTGCGCATCTTCCGCTATCGGAAAGTCTGCTGGAACCAATCCAATACACAGCGTGACTGCTGATCCCTGCGGGCTACTAAAACTGGATATAGTTCTGAATAGGTAATGAACTCAACAACAGATATGAGAACTAGTTGATAACCGAATTTTTAATTTATATATAAACCGTTATGCAAAAAATGAGCTAATAGCTGTAAGAAGCAGAAGAGAAAAAAAAATTGCGCCAAGTATATGCAATTTATTCGCGCTGTTTTTAGATTAATGACTACGTCGTTCTTACGTCGGCGGTAATAAAAAAAAAAATCCGTTTCAAAATCTGTAGCGGGTTTGCGTCACTCTGAAAAATTTAATTTTGCAAGTGGACTCGCGTTAAATTAAAACCTGATTCTTATACTACAAAAGACTAGCATCTTCCAGGATTACGTCATTTTTGTTTTTATTGTATCGGGGGAAAATGAAAGAAGAAGAAGAAGAAGAAAAAGAAAAAAAGTTCGGGAACTATAAAAAACAAAGTAAGTGCAATTATACAAACAATAAACCGACCAGAAAATATTTAATATATTAAAAATAATAACGCCAACGTGTTTTGGAGACGCTACTTCGTGTAACCGTAGTGAATATATTTAAAATGTAAACAATATATGTAAATATCTGTATAAATGAATAACGTGCTATGTAGAAACATAGAATATAATAGTATATTACGGATAATCGAAAAAAGTAAATATAAAAAAGTGTAAATCATTGACTAAACTATACCATGATCATGAACGATGTTTTATATATACATATTTTTTCGATTAACCGTAATATACACATTGTATGTCTCTACACATATGTTATTAATTAAGTGAATATATTATGCGTTTATTAGTTAATTAATATCTATATAAAGTTGAAAATATCGAAATTATTAAATTTCAGCTTTATATAGATATTTATATTGTTTACATTTTAACTTTAGTGTATATTCACCATGATTACACGGAGCAGCGTCTCCGAAACAATTTGGCGTTTCAACTTTTTAATACGTAAAATGTTTTCTAGTCAGTTTATTGTTTGTATGATTGTATTAATTTGAAAACATGTTTCTACAAAAAGCACTTATTAAAAATAAATGTCTTGTAAACATAATGTAAAAACATTACAGATTTCTTTATTATTAGAATAGCGTAAATGACCACGTACCAAAACTCGGTCCGTCGATGGCCACATGGACGACAGTTTTGCAATACTTATGGTAAATTTCGTTGGATCATTTTTAAAATAGTAGTAATGATAATATTTACACGGTATCCGTAACAATTTCTATTACATCTTCAGTTACGTCATAACGTTTTTTCAAAAGGGTTTTTTTTTTTTTTTTTTTGTATTAATCAACTCGGGGTGAGAATTACCTGGATTGCTTCGATGATCATCTTCCATGATCATCTTCGATGATTCTTACGTAAGGGTCGGTTTTAAGTGATTTACGGTTTGCGAAAAATTTTCGTCTGCTGATGATGGTTCGTGGATATCATTAAAATAGCTTTCCATTAAAAGAAATTTCGCTGCATAATCTAATCGATAGGGAAACGTTACATGGAAATCATTCTTAGTCGCAGACGCGAAATGATCTTAAATTATATTTTCTATCGCACGCTAAGAACGCGGTCTCCGTTTATTATCGCGTAATTTTAATATCACCAGGGGCGTTCGTTTTCCTTTTCCTTTTCTCGTTTTATTCTTTACAGTCGCTTTCTTCTCCGTTGCAGTAATCGTAATTTTTTCTACATATATTGCGCGTTTTTGAAGGTTACTTCTTCGTGATTTCCGCTCGTATTTTACATTCGAAGATTACGGCTTAGCGCGAACTCTACATTATTCGGACCAGCAATTAAGTTCGATCGAGGTGGCAAAAGTTTTTTATTTCGGTACGCCGTGTAGATAAATTTAGAGTTGCGATTCGCATGTTTCGTAATTTGCATTATTTCCTGAATGCAAGTGCGCGCCTATAATAAAAACTGACTACCGCAAAGCCATCTTCCCGGCCGGAAAATCGCTAGAATACTAGCGAGAAGAGGAATATCATCGGAGCGCTTTTTAAGATGGTGCGTGCGGTCGGAGGAATAAATATAGTCTGGGATAGAAAGCGGGGCGGCGAATAATGGAATAAAATTAGCGGTAGCGTGTGTGCGCGAAGGAACGACGACCGGGCAGCCGCCAAGGCATAATGGACTTGTACCGAGAGAACCTTAGTGGTGCCCTTTAAAAGCTGCGCGCACGCCGAAAGCACGCCGACTATTGGCCGGATGGTGGCACCAGCGACCACTACGTCGACGGCACAATGCGGCATCGGCCGTCCTGTAGCCGATTTATTTATGCCGGCGAATATTAGCGCTGCAGTGATTTCGACTCGCCAGTTGGAGCACAGTCGTGCAGACAGACATTTTTCAATGCGGAGGACCGTACGGGTTTTCCTGCTGCCTTGCTTGTCGCAGTCGAACCGGATGACGTCGTCTGCTTTTGTCGGTTCGCGCTCGAAATCTATGTTACGGCATGCGGTAAAAGCTCTTCTCCAATCGAAAGCTGGTCGCTTTGCAGCAGCTGTGACGGTCCCGTTTAACAAATTATTCTGCGTCGAGCAGCCAGCGAAATTCGTTCGCCGCTCTTATCTGTCTGACGGACTCGTTTATCAGTGCCGAATTCGATGTGAGCCTAGTTCCGACTTGTTCTATTTCCTGACTACCGTTCGTACATCCTGCAGTCGCGACGCCGAACAACATTTGCAGCTGTGCTGTAAGTAATGCTGCTAATTTTTTCTTATTCGGCCGTTTCGTTTAATGCGTCCATCATCCGTGCATGTATGCTTTGTACGCCTACCATCATCGATCTGGCCGCTTGTCGAAAAGCCTCCTCTCTAATCTCTCTAATCTCCCTAATCTTTCGAATCTTTCGAATCTTTCTAATCTTCCGAATCTTTCTAATCTTTCGAGCTTTTCCTTGCAGAATTATCAGCGGCTGAGA
The DNA here is from genome assembly GCA_039619475.1 of Icerya purchasi. Taxonomy (NCBI): domain Eukaryota; kingdom Metazoa; phylum Arthropoda; class Insecta; order Hemiptera; family Monophlebidae; genus Icerya; species Icerya purchasi. The sequence goes on along the minus strand of CM077116.1, from coordinate 181,017,874 downwards.
TCTCCGAACACTGTTTAGTGTAACGCGGTACGTACGAGTGAAACGCTAACGGAGTTACGTTTGGTTCCGGTAAAAAAAAAAAACCTACAACACTTAATTATGAAAAAATAATTTATTTCGCGCGCCTTTTTTTAAGAGAATTATGAAATATTACGAATCAGCTTAAGCGATTATAACACATCCTTTAACGCACGCACGCAGCCTAAAATCTGTGAAAGGAATTTTCAAATACTTATCAAACTGTTTTTTTTTTTTACTGAAGTAAAAAAATAGCGGGAAATTATCGAAAAGAAAAAGAAAAATACTGCTAAATTATGAATTGTTACAACGATTTTATGGGGCAGTCTCTTCTCCATGTGCCCTATGTCCAGTTTACCGAATTAACACACCTATTCAAAGGTAACTAATAAATTTAATAGCCAAATTTTCTCTAAAGCATTCTAAGGCTTGTTTTCATTTATTTCTTTATTAATTTTTTTGGCGGTGCGTCGATTATTGACATTAAACTGGCGTAAGTAGAATTTTCACAAGTTCCAGTTTGCGTCGGCAGGATTCGAACCGGGTCCTACCTGAACAAAATGCCGTTGCCTTAAAGAAATATATCCAACAATTTCTCCAAACCTTACTTTTTTAATACACAAACTGGTAAAAAATGCCATAATATATATATATATATATATATATATATATATATATATAATAATGCTGCAATAAAAAAAATCTACAGCCTGTTCTATAGTAGCTAGAGAGTTAATTTTTTTTCAGTCGGACGTATTTTCTTCGTGAGATCATAAAAAAATTAAAAAACCCTAAAAATTTTAAAATTAAAACCCTAAATTTTGAAAAATGTGAAAAGCAAGTTTTAAGAAAATTAAAAAAAAAAAAAATCCCTATGAGTTATGGTATTGATTTTCTTTTTAATCTGCACACTGAGGTCTCCAGCATAAGGGGGAATTATAAAATTCGAAAAGTTTTGATATTTAGGGACCAAAATTTGGGAAAATACACGCTTAAAGCGGTAAGACTAGAAACTAAAATAAAGTCCACAGCTCTTTCCATGATGGCTGGAGAGTCTCTTTTTTTTTTTTTTTAAGGATGTATTTCAATCGCTAGAACATAGGAAAAATACGAAAGCACCAAAATTTTAAAATTAAAGGGGCCAGATTTTGAAAAATAATTTAAGTGTACAAATTCTGAAACGACTGGAGTGATGGTCAACAGTGACTTAATATATTATTACTTAGATTCTGATAAAGATAACAACTTTCACCATTGCATTTAAATAAATAAATATTATCAGTATCTTATTTTAAAAAGAATTAAATGAACTATATCCCTCACGCAAATATTACCCTGCTAGCGGTTTCACTTTTTCAGATATTTTAATCTAAATTTCACTTCTTCAATTGACGTATTCGTGTACTTTTTTTTTTCTTTAAAAAATAAATATATGTGAACGAAGCAGTCTTTATGAAAATTTATAAAGTAAAACAATTTAAAGTCCGAAGGAACGGACTCCAGCGCGACTAATCCCCTGGTATATATATATATATATATATATATATATATATATATATATATATATATATATATATATATGATGATGATGATGATGATGATATCCCCTCGATTTCAAGTATGGATTCCAGTCTTTTATTGATGAGTCCTTAAATGGTTTACCAAGCCTATCCTGGCACCGAAGATATATTAATTACAACGTAATTCTTAGGCTACCCCCCATTAGAAAAAATGTCCCAATTTTATGTAACGTTTGTTATATTTTATAGAATTTTTGTGATTATGTTATTGTATTCATATGGACCGATTTAGAATTACGCTGTAAATTTCGATCATTTTATACAAAATATAGAAGAGAAAGAGAAAGAAATGTAAGAAAGGAAGGTCGAGGGGTATAGCCCCTTACGAGCCAAAATTGCCGAGTTAAATATATATAGTGAAAAGTAAGGTGACATATCCAGGTGAAGTATGATATTGCGCAATAAAACTTTTTCTATCTTAAGGTTCATAATAGATCCGACGGGAATATTAGGAGCCAGTTTGTTTATTTTTTTCGCAGTCACCCTTTTTTTCCCCATATTTCCCGGGTTTAAGCAATATTCACTTTTAGGTGTTAGGCATGTGTTTATCCCCCGTGGGAATAGCGATAGGCAACATCCGATAATGATACCTCTAAAATGGTAGCCAGAATTTTTTTATAATAACTTTATCCCTTGCCTACATTGTATGCTACTCGGTAAGTTTCAAATATATAATCATTTCGGCACTACATAGAACATAAAGTAACGAACCGTACTTGTACCGCAATTCGTTAATCGCATACGGAATATATATATATATATATATATAGACTGCACGCCGTATATGAAGTCAACAGAGCGGAAATGACATAAATACGAGTATGGCAAAAGAAGGTTGTAATTCACGAAATTAAATTACAGATCACAAAATTATATCGGTGACACATGAATTTCTCAGCGTGAAAGAATAAATTCTTTTCTATAACTGTATATTGCCAGTGCTCGAATGTAATATAAAACCGTCTAGCGATGTGGAAATAACAAAATGTCGCAAAAGATATTACGTGCTACGAAAAGTGTAAAACGCAAAATACGAGTTTATACGGCGCGCCGAAAGCCTAGGTAAATGGAATGAGAAAAATTTCCATTTTTCATGTTACATTTTATTCGGGCGGTGTAAATAAATGAAAAATTTAACCGCACAAATGAAATGTTAATGAAACTTTAGGCAAAGAAAAAGCAAAATAAATTATTAGTCACAGAAATATAAATTATATTAGGAGGGGGGGGGATATTGTCACATTTGTAGAACCAGAAATTGTGTAGTTCTTTAAAATTCGCCTGGTTAGAGATTTTTTTTAATCCCCTCCGTCCGCCATCGGCTTGGTTTCAACCTTTTAACCGGTTTAAGTGCAACATAGTCTTCAAATGTTAAAGTTCAATATCACGTTTTTCTCTCGGTTCATTGTCCCAATGCTCTTGATTCCTTCATTCTGGCTATTTCCGACCGAATCAGTATTTATCTGATCCTCTCCTTTCTGGTTACTGCTGAGTAAAGGTCGTTTGCTGACGTGCCTAAAAAAATTTTGAGTATTGTTTGTCATATGCCTGACCTAGGGAATTTGATAAGAATAAAAATATTATATTTATCGGTAATGTGTAAAAATTCAGAGTTAATCTATATGAGTTTTTCTCGTTGTTTTTGAAACCAGTTAACTGCCGTAGAGCATGGTTAACATTCGGTTCATCGTTTCCTGCCTTGGTTTCATTCTATTCCTGTCTGTCGCCGTTCCATGGTTGTTTCCTTAATTAGACTCAGAATCAATTATTCTCTACTCCCTTCTTCTCGCTCTCGTTTTTCATTAGCTCTTTCTCCTTTCTGCTCTTTTCACGCTTCTGAGCCTTCATGTATTTGTGATCCAAACCATATCCTTTTCGAATGTTCTGCACTCTCTAACGAACGATCCCTTCTATACGCCTAATTTTCGGCTCTGGGTCTTCCTACTCCCTTTAACGCTACCTATATCATTTCCTTCCTCCATTGCCTTCAGTTATTCCGTTGCTGCTGTCCTTTGTTTTTTCCATTTCTGACCGCCTGGCTGTTTAGTTCCATCTCTTAATTTTTCATGTTGTTGGGTCATAGCCGCTGGCGCGCCCCGGGTAGGGAAAAAAAACATTTTTGTCATAGTTTCACTGACATTAATCTGATTCAATAATAAGTTTCTTTAGTCAGTCTACCATTCTAGCGTGTCCTATTCTATGGCGTATAGTTCGTTTTGTGTGTAGTTGCTAGGGAGATTTTCCTTGACACGTAGGTTTTTTTTTTTGTACTGTATAATAATATATCCATTTTTTGTCTATTCGTTACTATATTCTGTTATTTTTTCACCGCACCATATACAGCATCTTTGGCTAGAAGAGCGGAAAGTTGGACATTATATTTTTTTTAATTAGTCCAGACTCTTTAAGAAAGAATAGAAGGGATAGGATAGTTATAGGATCGTCTTGTAATTAGGATTTAAGGTTAGGAGGTAGTTTGTGCTTGAGCCGCGAGCTTTGAAGTAATGAGCATAGGACGAGAAAATGAGTAATAGAGATAGGTTGCATGAAGAGCATAACGGAGCGGAGGGTCCAGACAAAATGTGGCCATACGAATGTCTTGTATTCATATTTTTAATTTTCGGCGACTTTCCTCGTTAATTTGTCAACGAGTTCGCTTTTATTTCGCTATGCACCGGTATCCATTTAAATATGACGCGATTGTTGCAATTTACTTTTACCATTTTATTTTTTCTTTTATCTTAAAGAATTATTTTCGATTACTCATCTAGCGCTTAATGAATCGGTTAATACTAAATAATTACCGTTTTTATTTTTACACTTTATATTTTTTAAATTTTTAGCGCATTTTTATAAAAAATTTTAGATTATTAGATTAAATCTCGAAGTCGGATTTTTCTTCTTAAAAGTATTTTTAAAATCCTTCTGCTGTTGGAGCAGTCCTTTTTTTTTTTATTTTTTTTTTTTTGTAACATTTTTGCAAAAAATGTAGCAATTAAAACAAAATTCCGCAACACCTACTTTTTCTTCTTTTTAGGTGTCTATATCCGCTCAACGAATGCCGATGATTATCAGATGGTTCTTTGACAACCTTTAATATTTCGCTTCTATCATCTGCTTAGTAGTAATATTTCATATCCGTTCTGTTTTCTTTCTATCTGGCTTTTCCCTGAATCTTTGCTTGCAGTATCAGCGGTAATAATTCGTATTTTTCATTTATTATTATTATACATTCTGGATATGACGGGTTGGTTTCCTTATTTTTTTTAGCGTCTCTAGATCCTCTTTTTCATTTTACCCTACGACCGTCGAATAATATTTACGAATAAACGTCTCGGAATCGCATTAGTTCTCAGTTTGCTTTATAATTCGATTTTTTGAAAAACACTACGGCGTAGTTAAATCCATTACTCATAGCTCGCACCATTTCATTACTTTAAAGCCGCTCTTCCCTAGCTACGTCTTATTAAATGCTCCATATCGGCGGGGTCGCTCTCGTTTATACTTCACCACCCGTTTTTTCCCGGAAGCTGTGTAAAGCAAATGTCTATTTTCAACGTAATAAAAATAATTGCAACGGTCGCGTGTGCTTTTTTTCTCTTTTTTTTTTTCTCTAACGTTGTCCTGAAAGTATACGAGAATATTGTGCACACACAAAAGCGGTAAAATACGAATGATACTTTTTGCAAGCATAATAGCAAAAATGGAGCGCCGATTATATTTCCGAATTAATACCGACAAAGTTTAATAAATTACTTCTGCGGAGTTCAGTGTGTGTATGTATATCCAAGTGAAAAATCTAACAGCGTCAAATGTTTACGCGGGAATACTCGTATAGTTCGAAATGTACTCGGTGAATTTATTTGTTTTTTGTTTTTTTTTTAATCGGTAACGCCGACAAAGGACGACGATCCAGAATCTACGGAAAAAATTAAAAAGATCTTATATAAAAACGTAGGAAATAAATACAGTTAACTTGGAAATAATGAAGGACGAGTAAACATGTTGCACAGTAAGAGGAGTAGGAAGATATCTAAATTTGGGAATTGAGAATATATAAAAATTGAGCGCATTCAAAAAGAATGTAGTCGGCACCGAAAATACGATTATGATCATTTACAGCGTGCAGAAAATGTAACGATGGCGGCTGGAAAAAGGAAAGAGGAAAGAAGGGTGTAATTGAGACGAAGATCTGCTATAGAAGAGATAGGGAAAAGATAGGAACCAAGCTGGCTTGGTAAAATACCATGAATATGGGAATGTGCTCCCGAAACATGTCGGTTATTTAGTTTTAAATTCATAAATAAACGAATTTTCCGAATAAAAAGGTTATATTTATGTAATGATAAGAAGAGTGAGCATTATAAAAGGAAGTAAACCTCGGCCCATATTTTTTTAGAGTGAACAAGTCGTGACAAAAGATATTATTGGCTGGAGATTTACAAATTTAATAATACATCAGCCGTTGACAGAAGCTGAACATGTCAAGAAGTTGATTGCATTGTTGCCTGGAATACACAATAAACTGCGTATACCCAAAAAAAGGGAAAATGAAAGGTCAATTTGAATGGAATGAGTTTGCGACGATAAAAGAACGCATAGACAAAATTATATAGTCGGTTAATAGCGGCGGATGAGAAGAAAAATAGCTGATAGGATACTTTTAAAATCGGAAGAAATAAGGAATTTGTTGCCGCGGGAGGTAAAGAAAATAATGATTGCTCGAAGAATTGCTTAATAGAACAAAAAGCTGGAAATTTAAAGCTTTCAGTTGGAGAAGTGAAGGGGGAGAAAAAGGCGTTTAGAGGCATGGGGCAGTATTAAGGGGAAAAGACACAATTCTCCGAAATGAAAAGATAAGATGGAATCGGCTGGGAAGAGTTGATAGGAAGCCGCTTTATAAGGAAGCGATCCTCAAACGGAGATCTATACGGATATATGCGTTATGCAAGAGTCGGTGCACATTACCAAACCATAAGCGAAAACAGGAATTTTAAATTCGACGTAGTTTCGGAAGGAGACATTTAGGGAACGTCTCCATACACCATAAGAAAACAATATTCAAGTTTGGAATGTATAACTAATTTGTAAAGGATAAGAAGATTAGGTCGCAAAGCTTTTATCGTATTCATATTCTTTTCAGTCAAGATGTGTATAAGTAAAATGATCATGGAAAGACAAACGACTGTCAAAAGTGGCACCAAGATAAAGGAAAGAGTTGTCTAATGGAATCAACTAGTTCGGAGAAATATTGATGTCGAAAGAATTGTACAGACGAAAAAAGACTATGCAGGTAGATTTTGAGGTGCGTGTGCGCATCAGATAAAGATGAATAAAGAAAATGTTAAGAGAGGAATTTAATTCACCGCTGATTTGAGGAAGAGTTAGAATGCCGCTAGCAAAAACAGCGTTGATTAAGGTATCGATAGAGAGGCCAAGGTATTAAAAAGAAATGCACTTAGCCAGAACCATGAGGAAACTGCGGAAATTATGTTTTGAGAACAGAACGGAATGAAGTGTAGAGATGGATGGATTTGTTTAGAAAAAACCTAATAATGAGACATATGGGATAAAAAAGGATGCTGATAGAAAACGTCATGTTTTTAAGGAGAAAAAGGTGAACGTTATTAAAGGCACAGTGAACATCGACGAAGGCAGCAACAACAAATTATTTTTTTGGAAGTGATTTATAAACGCGGGGATGAAAGCGACAAATATAAACAGGAGGGCCGAGGCCCATATGAAAATCAAACATATCGTCAAGAATTTAATTGTTCCGTTATAACCGGCCATTATTAATTATACTTCCAAATACTTTCTTCAAATACGAAGCCGAAGAGATTGAACAAAAGAAGGTTGGATTTTTGGGGGGAATGGAAATTATTAAAAATGAGTTTCTTAAGAGGACAGAGCCGGAATGCGGCAAAGAATTTAAAATATTTATCGGTACTTTGAGTGAGGAATTGGAAAGATTTTTAAGAATGGAAAATACGGTCTCTATTCCTGCGTAGAATTTTAGCAGTTTTGAATTTGTCAACAAAAGTTCGTTGAAAATAGGGAGGTTAGAAAATCGGGGAATGATGTTAGGAGAGTAGGTGTACTTTGTTGAAGGAAAAAACACTGCTACTAATAAATTCTATGAAGGAAGTGAGAGTTTTGTGACAGGAGGGGTACATTGATTTAGGAGTTTTGAAGGCTTCAGCCATTTTTCCAAATGTAGTAGAACGGCAGAAGAAGGAGCATAGAATTTTTCAAGGGATTCCCTTGCCCCTTGTTTAAGCATATATATATATATATATAGATTACAGCGTAATTCTTAGACTACCCCCCATAAAAAATGCCACAATTTTATGTAACAAAAATGTTCCAATTTTATGTAACAAAAATGTTCCAATTTTATGTAACAAAAATGTTCCAATTTTATGTAACAAAAATGTCCCAATTTTATATAAAGATTGTTATATTTTATACAATTTTCGTGATTATGTTATTCGATTTAGAATTACGTTGTAAATTTTGATTATTTTATGCAAAGTATAGAAGAGATCAAGACAGAAATGTAAGCAAGAGGGGTTAAGGGGCTGTGCCCCTTGTTACGCCAAAATGGCCGAGTTTATATATGTATATAAATATATATGTATCTCTTGAGTTAGCTTTTCTGTAGGATAGGAAGTTAAAAAAGAAGTAACCGGATTAAAAAGTCCTAAAAGTGGTAATGATGGAATCGAAAGCCTTCTTGTAATCATTATTCCGCCGCAATGACGAAGTCTATAGGTATTTCTAAGCGGGGAGGTGTTGGTGGAGAGGGAGTAGAAAAAGCAAGGGGGATATGGAGTTAAACCGCGAAATAGGATATCTCAGAATTATTGTACGACAGGTGAAAATCGGCCGAGGAACATGATTTATCCTAGTCCGTTTTGGAAAGATTGAGTAGCGTATAAGGGTTCGAAATAAGAGGATGCCCGAGGAGAGAGTCATTATGGAAAATAACAAGAGGAGTGCGATCAGTTACGAAGGTGCCGTCAAGAAGCCGAGAACAGCCAAGAACAAGATCAGAAGCTACGAAAGGAAAGACTGGTAACGGATTACTGTTGGCACTGCTACTTTCAACGAGAAAACCAGGATCTTGGACGATGGCTCTAGAAATCGATAGACTTTTTTGGAAAAAATTCATTTTTTTTACCGTATTCATCGATCGTTTACTTATAAATTATAAATTTCTCGCCATCAAAATCTCCCCGAAAGGATAATATAACTGTTGCGTAGACATGGTTTATTAATAGATTCAATTTCTATTACTTTTGATAAGAGATTCATTTTGTGTAGCAGCGGGATGAATTGTTGTTTGTGTTCTGTACTTTATAGAGGTTCCTCCGAAGAAGGCGTTCTCCGTTTAAAGTAGCGTTGACAGGAGTTTTCGTTTTTTTGTTTTGTTTTTTTTGACACATTACGGATAGGGATTCTGTCGAAACTGAGATGCTTCTTTGCCGGCGGTCATTTTAGCGTCAAATAATAATGAAAAGCGAGCGTAGATGGAACAAAATAGTTTTTTTAGGATATCGAAGTGAAATTTTCGTATATTTTCGGTGTACAACAACGGAATATTCTACCCGAACGAAACGCAACTAGCTGGCCGTGACATCAGTAAAAAATGTGAATTCGAAATTTAATAATAAAAAACAAAAAATTTCTTCGAGTGTTTTTTCTGTAATTACACGTAACATCCAAGTTGAGATCCTTCGATTATTTTATTTAAGGTGGCGTGAATTTTAAAAAACCGTTACGGCCGCATCTGGTTAAAACACTGATCGACGGTAAAGTTTAAATCTGTAAATTTAACGGTTAAAAGCAGGCTGGAAGTAAGAACGTCTTAATAAAGTTCGATGCAACATTCGAGGATAATAGCTAAAATGTACGAGTATAACGGAGCAAGTTAGTTGTTGCTTAAATTCACTTATATAGTAGCTCTCTAGAACTGCGGGCTTAATTTTGTAGATGCGGTTGGTGTATGGGTAACATTTACATATTTATATTTGTTTCCGATCTAATAATTAAAGTAATTACGCGATCGGGAATATTTCCCTGAAAGTACTATAAAATTATGCTAATGCTGTTCGTTAGATGCGGAACAATGGTTACAAAAATTGAATTATAAAAATTCTACGCCGGATAAATCGTATAATTACTTTATCGCCTTATTTAAAAGACTCAGGAGTGACTTTGAAAAACAAACTTTAGGAAAACTTTGCACGAAACTAACCAACTTTAAAAAATTCTTTACAGAGGGTGTTTTATTAAAAAGTAAGCAAAAAATACGATTATTTTTTTAAAAGTTCCATCTTTACCTCGGAATAATTCAAATTACTACACTTTTTTTCGATAAACTTCTAATTAATTTAAAAACGCTTTTTATCTAAAAATTCCTCTAATTGCATTAAATGAAAATCGGATCTCTAATGTGTGTCAAATACTATTTCGAGACTTTTTTTTTGCATTAGTTTTTTTAATAATTGTCTTCGTTAAGCGGAAGTTTCAACTGAATTAAAATCAATTTATTAGGTAATATCATACATTTTTAAGAATTATTATTACGCGTGACAAGAGATTTTTTATTTTTATTTATTTTTTTTTATTTTTATTAGAGCTTAATCATCGGCTTAACGTAACATTTAACGTCGAAGAAAATATAGTTGAGGAGCGAAGAAAAATGTAGATTAAGTGAAAGAGAGGTCAGCGTTATATAAACCTTTTAAATTTTTAAAACGTAAGTTTCGTAAAATAAAGCAAGTGTAACTTGACGCGTTAAAAAACAAAACACGAGCACACATTAAAATACCGTACCGTAAAGGTGTCGGAAGAAATTTATTTTTATAGAGCAGAAATACATATCTCGGTTTTGCACTGAACCTAAAATATTCTGGTATAGTGTAAAGTTAGACTATTACTCATGACGGCTTAGATCTTTCAATTTTGGTTACTGTTAATTTTTTCTTCATCTAGTATCGAGATTAAGAAAAAATTTCTAGTCGCTAAAAAGGATAAGAAAAACGAAAACAAGCGAACAGTTAAAAAACAGATAAAATAATTTCTCCGATAAATTAATAATTAATCATCGCAATATTTCGTGAAGTTTCACGGTAAATGTTGCCCCCCTTTTTTTTTTCTTGGTCTTTTTACGACGGACACATTAACACAAGGCCGGAAAATCAAAAAACAACGTGTATTAAGAAAAGCTGATTAGAACTGAACGCAATCAACTATTGACTATATGAAAATGATATCGAAATCATCAAAGAGAAAGAAAGAAAAAAGAACAAGAGGAGAAAGCCGGAGTCTTTTAAAAGATATGAATACAAACAATTGAAAGAAGAAATGAGAAAGAAAGACGGCCGAATTGATCGTTAAAATTGATGCAGGAAAGAAACGAAATTGTCTCTTTTAATTTCCTCCATTCGTAACAATGGAGCGCAATTCGCATCCATTTTATCCTTTCCATTGTTCGCGAGCCTACATTGACTCTTCACATCGATGGTTTTCCTCCGCTACCTTTTAATACTCGTATAAGGTCTCCCCGTCGTTACCCACAACAAATCAACATAGACGGAGTAGCGAGAAAACGAAAATGGCTGAAGAGCACTCATGGAGTCGGAAATAACCAAATAATTGGAAAACAGACGACTGGAGAAAATGAAGATAACAGAGCGTAGGATGGTCATTAATTCGTTTACAAAGGTAGAACAGAAAGGTCCTTCCGGACGAAATGATTCAGATAAGTTGATACGGTGAAATTCGGTGTTTATAATACCATGGTGACGTGTTGTAGAGACGAATATTACTGGAACCGACAGAGACTAGTATATAAAACGTTAATCTCTCTATTCATTGCGGTGATTATAACGAAAAATCGGTTAATACGACCAAAACTTTGGTACGCAGATAAATAGTTATTGCTTACAACAAATTAATGAGACACAAAATTTAACTTGGAAAAATTTTTTCAAATAAATTTGCCAAAAAAAAAAAAACATGAAATTAACTTGTTAAATGCTTATTGTAAACCTCGAAATTGATAAAAATCTCTGGTCGTACAGTCGTGTCATTATCAAGAACGTTAGCAAAAGAGACTGCACTGCTCATCTCGTTATAATGAAAAATCGAAAATTAGAGATTTCTTCAAAAATAAGGATAACTATCGATGCGTAGCAGTTTTTTTTTCTGTTTTTCATACTTTTTTTCCCATTGATTTAGGTTTTATTTTTTCACGATAGCACTTTCATGCATAAAGAATAATGTCGTGTTTATACTTTTGAATTCATCAAGAAAATCATGTACAGTCATGATTATAAATAAATGATTATTTGTTTAATCCTGTAAAATATTTTACGAAAGTTTTATAATAAATTTTAGGTATTAAAAATCAAAGTAGTTCACTTGATATTATCGGATATAACGATTAAATTATTCATCCTAAGTCGTTGTAATCGATTTCTACTACATTTAGAATCTTACATGACCGTAATTGAAAGGTTAAACAGACCGTTTGTGCTAGTTTTGAGTGAATTTAATGAGTTTATTAAGGCAACATCATGTAAAAGTATTATATTCAATATTATATTTTTTGTTTTTATATTTTGCATATCGTGAATATTAGTTAGTAGAAGTGGAATGAATCGAATTTTAAATACATTCGTTATCAAAACTATACAGGCTTCGGGTCGGTGAAACTTGTGATTTTTTTTTTTTTCCGTCTTTATTTTTTCTGAACTAGGCAAATATTAGAATGAATCTTTTCTAATTTTTTCAAAAAAAAACGAATGTGAAAATAACAAATTTAGAATACTTCCTCTGCCGTATTTACTTTAACGAAATCAAAAGACTTTCAATTGTAAATCATCTAGATATAAGGAATACAGAAAAGTTTTCCCTACGGAGAGGAATATATTATACGATACTAACAGATGTACGGAGTAATTTACGGAAGGATAAAAATTGTGATTAAGAATAATTTTTGAATTTCCAACAATTATCATTCTGATTTATTCTTCGTTTTAATTCGACTATATTTATTCTTTTTTTTTTTTTTTTTTTTGCTTTTATTTTATTACATAGTTATCGAGCTGCCGTGTCTAGTTTCGAATGTATGGAAGACGCACCCGGTAGCGCTACCGGTGGAAGTGCTGTTGCGGCATCCGAAAAATTTGGTATGAAAGTGCAGATCGTTCCATCGACTAAAACTTGTTCCATCAACAACAGATCTTCAACGCCTTCTGGATTGTACTATCGGAATTTGGGCAAAAGCGGGTTAAAGGTTCCTAATATCGGATTTGGTAAATGCTTTAAATTAACATTTATAATCATTAAAATTGGCGCGTAAAATTATAAATAGTAAAAGGTAAAAACAGTACGAAGCCAAGGAATGATTACCATCGATTATAACTGAATAAATGTTCGATGAATTTCGCTGCTAATTGCCAGCGGCATTTTCTTTACCTAGTCGTTTTCACATAAACATGTTCAAGAATGGAGAAAACAATTTGTTTAAAAACGACAATATTACTAAAACAAGTTATCATAACCAGCATATAAAAATAAATGAAAAACACTAATCATTTTAATAGGAAAATATAATTAAACAAAAGAACAGCGAATAGTCTCCGATTAGAATCCATATTCAGATGTACGGATTATTATTATTATTATTTCCCGAACATGAGTTATCCGAAACTATTCATTGTTGTCCATAGAATTTTATTTACTTATTTTTCTGTTAAAAATTTTCTTTTGATTATTATTATTGCTTTTCATTTACTTCGTAAAAATAAGTTTTACTAACAAAATATCGATATGAGTATATATTATCACTTACGCAAATGTTCCATATTAATGGTAAATATGATACACGTTGATTGTAAATTAGTTTCTAACTGAAAGGTAACTTTTTCGCCTTTCTAAAATTAGTGTTTTTCCGTCCCCATCACCGGTTTCACTTTTAGTGGTGCAGAATGTGCAACAATAACTGGAATTCAAAAGGGAAAAAAAATTCTCTGTCGTAAAAGTATCCTACACGTCCTAACGCTGACAACTATACCAGTACAGTGTGAGCTAGTTTTCTTGAACGTGTGGTTTCCCCGGTAGTTCAGAAATCGTCCTTGAATTCTAAAAATAAAAAAATAAAAAAAGAGCTAATGAAACTTATATAAAATGCTAGAAATTGTACGCTGTGTATTACACTTGTATTCGATGATTCGATTTTAAATTTTGCTGCTGCCTCGTTTATAAGTTGAAATTAAAATGAGTTTACTTAAAAAATTGAATGTTATTTAATTCGAATAAAGCTGACGGAACTTGCGATGAATTTTATTCGATTTTTCTAAAATTTAACGTAAGTTGCGATCGTTTTATTTTATTGAACGTTTTTGCAAATGCCAGCCTAAACTCCAACAATCTCTTGATCGAGTGACTCGCCGTAACCGCAATATTGCAAACCACTGTAAGAGGCATGTTGATTTATTTGACAGCCGGCAACATAGCAGCGTACTGGCGAATCTGCTTATTATAAACGGATGAGTTTGTTTCCGAGAATTGTTGACTAGCGAATGGCTCCCTGAAGAATCGCTTCTGATTACGTAACTCCGTACGTTTGATTTTATCTGAAAATATATGTAGTATGATTTGTGAGCATATAGACAAAACGTTCTTCCTCCGGATGTATAAGCGATGTATAAGGTGGTACAACTCTAAATTCCCATTATCATCATCGCACGTGCGTTAAACTTCATACGTCCTCTAGTATGAATTTCAAACGGGTTTTTATAAGGGGGATCGTTATTGAACTTTAACAGCCTCGAGCAGAAGGTGTTTTTATAGCATTACCAACGGTTTCTAATGATCTAGTCCACTTTTTAAAGATCTATTTATCCTTTACTGTTTTAGTTTAAAACTTTCACGTAGTCAGTTAATCGTTCCGATTAATATATCATCGCCTTGTTTCATTTCGTCGCGTATAGTTCAGCTAATCTAAATGAAGATACGGGGGTCGTTCAAAAAGTAAGGTTCCCTATTTTTTATTTTCGAAACTAATAAAGCTAGAAAAACGAAGCGGACAACGGCATCGAATTCAGCATACTGTTAATTTACTTTTTCACATATATTCACACCTTGTTTAAATTGAAGCATCTGTCGAGTAGTCGAGAAATTAAATTGTAACTCTCTACCTTCGTCGTAGAAAATGTAACCCCACTAAGAAAAAAAATTTTCAACTCCTCGTCGGTCTCGAATTTTTTTGCGTGGTACCTCCTCGTGACGACACACTCGGAAACTGATCAAGAAGATCGGAAACGGTTTGGCAGCGATCGGATCGCAGAGTTTCTTCGATTTTTCGCACACCAGTTCGTCTGAGATTACAGATGGTCTGCCATTGCTCGTCCTTTACATTCGTCCTACCTCCTCTGAATTCACGGCACCATTTACGAACATATTGAACACTCTCAATTAGTGCAATTTTTGTATGGTTTAAAAAACGAAGAACCTCGGAATCGAGGCGGCATCTTTTAGAATTTCACTCATGATTAATTCACGTAACTCAAAAACGAAAAGATATACAGTATTTCGGTTAAGACTAGTTTAAACTGGAATGTTGTAGCTAAAAAATGAGACCACGCCCACTCCTGTAGGTTTATTCTAACCGGCTTTACAGGGGTGGGATTCTTACTTTGTGAACGAACGGGCCTCGTAAGATTGAGATTGAAGAAATTACGTGTATAAAATGTTGGGATTAATCAAATAAAATTTTTTTTTCCCTGTTTATAATTATTTCCATTAAAATCCCTACTTCGATTTTAACATCTTTATTTTTAAAATATATATATATACATATATATAATATAAATAAATATTAGTAGATTTATATACTGCATTTATCAGTAGTATGAATAACTCAATTATTCTGTCATTAAGCAAATTATTTTTATCTTACAATTAGTTTTTTTTCCCTCTATTGTTAATAACTTCACTAGCTTGCGACACATTTTGAACATAACTTAATTTTATATTTCTGATATTTAAGGAAATTTCTTTACTCTTTACATCCCCGAATTGTACTTTACAATGAAGTCGTTTATATTCAAATACTATTGTTATGTCATTACTTATGTACACTTTATCGATATATTAGTAATAGTATACCAATAAATAATAATGATATTGAAGCTATTAAAAACTTGGCAGCATTAGTAGTTCACACGATAACATTAATGGCAATAACAGCAACAACAACAATAATAATAATAATAATAATAATCAAATCAAATTAAATTTATTTATGAAATTCGTACGATAAAACTTAAGTAAATTAAAATATTTTTATTAAGCCGTAAATGCGCTCAATAAGCGCGAGTAGCGGAGGTGTCAATGATATACGTGAGCCACCTTTATGTGTATTTAATTTAAGTTATATGTAATATAAATTTTGTAGCCCACGTTTACAAATTATGATTGCGTTCTTAATCGGAAATAATATATTAATACATATTTTAAGCCTAGATCTAAAATTAAACACACATACATATCCTCAATCCCACATAATTGACATAGGAACTTCAATAATAATATATAGATTAAACCTAAGTATGCAATAATAATAACATTAATTAATAAAGCTGTATAAATAGAATAAAACTGCAGAATGTAAAATAAAATAAAAGTAAACTTCTAGATTATGAATTAACTCTAATTTAAAAGTAGCTAAAAATAATTAAAATGTATTTTATATATAAAAAATTTTTACCGAAAGATGTCATTTATTTTATAGTTTATTGTAAAAATAATAAACGTAAAATTAATATAAATGTATCAACAGTTATAACGAGACTTATTTGTATCGGTAGAAATTGAAGTAAAATAAAATAAAAGTAAAAATTAAAACGTAATTGGTTTAAAGTAAAGTTGGCGTAACAATACGAGATAATATTTAATCGATCTCATCGATTTTATCACCTCCATAATAATAATAATAATGATAATAATAATATGAATAATAACCGTAACAAAAATAATAATAATTAATAATAACGGCACTACTTTATTCTCTAATGACCGCAGATTTTTCATTGTTTACGTCAAAAATACCTCCGCCAATAAGAATGTAGGCAATAATCATCCTTTAGTCCTTGCGGGACTAATAAATTTCATCTCCCTATCCTTTATCATTGTTCTTCCTCAAGGAGAAGGCCGAACTTTTATTCCCCTACTAATTCTTTTTTTGTCGCAGTCAGATTTCCTTCTTGAAAGGAATGTTATAGTTTATATTCCTAATAGCGCCTTTTACGGAATGAACATTAACTCAGATGTGCATTCTGCATTCTCAGAAGACGACATTTTGGAGAGGATTGAATCATCAGTTTCAATTTCATCCGTCCATCGCATCTGTCGCACCTCCGACGGTATCGAAATCCCTACAGGATGAAATTCTATGAAATCGTTTTATCTGATTTTGTGTTCATTTTTAAACTCCGCTTCGTTGTCTCTCCTAGTATTCGTACACCTACACGCTGCTTGAAATGCTTCCTTTTTAGGCATTTTGCCAGGTACTGTCACATAGTACTTGTAATATAGATGACCCCACTGTTCTTCTAAACTTCTTATCTCTGATTGTAGCAATCTTCAAGAGCTCCCTAATTTTCATAACTGTAAAGGCTTTCCCTGCGCCTATGATCTCGTTCTTGGCCCGAATGAGTTAGGCAAAAAAACATTAAGCGTATAATGGCGTTGAAAAATACTTCGTTCCTGAGACATCCAATTAAAAAAAAAAAAAAAATAATAAAAATAGTTTAATCTCTTGGGCGTTTTCATATGCAGACTGTGTTTCGGCATTTGTTTTTTCCTCTAATTTACCATCCACATTTTCTCCGTTTTCGGTTCTTCCGCTCCTTAAATTTGCTCCTCGCCCTAAATCATCGATTTTCCATAGCAAAAACATTCTAATCCAAAAATTCATTTTAATCCTTCTCTACGATTTCCCTCTCATCCAATCGCTTGCCGCTTTCCTCTAATGAATGGGTTCTCAATAAGTCTTGCTTTTCTTTCGACAATTCCATCTCACACAACAATAGTTCTTTAGTACTTAATACCTCTAACCCTACGCCCTTAGCCAATCTTAAGTCTTCCTCTTTCCTTTCTGTTCTATCAGTTATTTCTTTAACCAAGGCTGTCGTGGAATTTCTTGCAGTTAACACATTCTATCTAATTTCATTAACTTTAAATAATTACGCGTATTACTGACTCTTATTACTCATGTTAAAAAGTAAGGGAAAGTTAGTTTAGGGCTTAGTATTTTTTCCTTTACCCCGTTCTGTTTCTTTGCTTTTCTTCTTTTCCATTTCTATTTTATTTCATTTTTAATTTATTCTCTTCTCCTTGATCATTATTTATCTCTTTTCTTTATTGTTTATAGTTTAATTTCTCTTTTATACTGGATTACATTCGGATTATTTTCCTAGAACCGTGATCGTAGCAGATTTCATTCTAACTATTGAAAGTGCTGGTACTGCAGTGGCCATTACCACTGTCAGGCTCAGATATGTTTACCTTAATTGTGTCTTTCAGCAGTGTACTCGCGTTGTAACGTCTTTAAGGCTGAGGAGATACTCTGCTACTATTCTATGGTATTATAACATACGTATTATTCTCGCAATGGCAAAACTGCTGCCGCGATATTTACGCCATTTGTTTTGTTTTGTTTTGTTTTGTTTATTTATAATTGAACCGTAATGGACAGCAGATTGCGTACGCCGATGTCTATGAAAAGTACCTTTTTCTTACTAGCGACTTTTCTTTTGTTTCTCTTAAATTAGCATCGCAATACGCTGTTGTCAGGTAGACTGCTGGTACTTTTTCATCACCGGACTTCATTTTACAAACAACTACTATCTTATTTCTTCCTCTGCTCATCGTTCTTTTCTTAAGCTGTTAGACTCGAGATCCTTTTTCTCTTACACTACTTCTGCTTTTTCATATTTTTATCTTTTATTTTTGTATTTATTTATCAATTTATTTTTTATTTCTCTCCCATTTGCTCACCTCATATTTTAGTTATTCATTTTTTTATTCCATCTAGTACTATTTCTTTAGTCGCTTTTTACATCCTTTTTCTCTGTTGGTCCCTATCTTTACAATTTTTCCATCGTCTCTTTCCTTCTCTCTTCGGTTTCATCATACTTTCTACATTTAATACCTTACAATACAACTAGCACCGCCTTAGAGGTAATATATCCAGAACATCGGCGTTACTCTCATTTCGGAGACATGGTTACGATCGCATATGACTATAAATTTCAGAGGATTTCAGTTGATCACTATCATGACAATGATTATGGCGGATCTGAAAGTCTTATTAAGAACAGAATTTTTCACTCTCATGAAGTTTTCTTTGATTTTCCTTCAAGTCCTTATTAACCTAACATTTTACACATTTTCTTCACTTCAAATTGTGCACGTCCGCTTAACATAGTTTCCACTTATGTTTCTCTTAGCCGTGATCTTCGTCATTTTCCTCTCACTACGTTTTTTGATTCTATCTCTCGACCGTTTGTCATTAGCAGTGACTGGAATGCCTGTTTCCCACTTACGGTGTTGCTCAATCCATAACTCTAACGATACTGCTCAATCCATAACTCTAACGCTGCTGCTCAATCCATAACTCTAACGCTGCTGCTCAATCTATAACTCTAACAGTGCTGCTCAATCCATAACTCTAACGGTGCTGCTCAATCTATAACTCTAGCGGTGCTGCTCAATCCATAACTCTAGCGGTGCTGCTTAATCCATAACTCTAACGGTGCTGTTTTTGAGAATTTCATGCTTTCTGAAAATATAGTTCTTCTCAACGATCTTTCTCCTGCTTATGACGAAAGCCCATTTAGCTGTGATTTCCTGGATCTAACTTTTCCATCTATTACTATTAGTTTTAACTACTCGTAAAACTTGTCGGCTATGCATTCGATCATAGTCGCGCTACCTCTAGAGTATTTTGTTCGAATGCTACACTCGAAAACTTCCTTGCCCATGAAAGGGGCCAATGGAAGAGTTAGATACATTCTAAATCCCTCAAGAAGTACTCGTGAAAAGTTCTTGCTCTTCCTTTTCTAGAACTATCTCATTTAATCATATTTGGAGAATGGCCAAATCATTTAAATATTCATCCAAATTATCATCCCTATCTCTAAAAAAAAAATAACTTTTTTTTACCTCTATCACTCTCATGCCCTAGAAAACTATTTGAAGATATGCCCAACAAGCATTTTATTTGATGGCCAACGCACAATGACGTATTTCCCTTCAATATGTTTGGCTTTCATCCAAGTTTAGGTTCTGTCGATTGTATCAGTTTTTTATTTCCGATACATACAAACTTTTCATTAAGAAAATATATATACCCTAGTTTGATCATATAATCTTTCCACTTTTCGCGATGAAATGATGACAGCTTCTCTCATTTACAATCTTATCTTGAATATTATTTTGATCGCTTTCTTTTTTTAGTCACTCATAAATACACACATTTACGGAAATAATGCGCGATAAATATTTACGATATTACAACTTCAAATTGGAAATTTTTTATTATGTATGTGTAAAATTGGTTATCTTTAACTTATAGGATCTTTGGCGCATGAAGCATTATAGTTGCTTTATCTTATTTAAATATAACAAAAAGAATAAAAAATAGATAACTTAAACTAGTTAACATTAAATCAACGATGTACTCCCTTTGTTAAAACAAAAAAAAAAAAAAAAACTGCAGTATTAGAAGCAATAATCTATGATGTAGTCATAAATACTATAATTTAAAAATTAAAAATGGTGCGGTAATTTGGCAATGTTCTCAGTGAAAAATACATACGAATTGCAACGTAAAGAGGTAAAATTAAACTAAATTTATTTTATATTAGGATATCTAAAACTCTAGAGCCTACGTACAATTTTAATTACCTTCTTGTATTAAGTTTAATGTAGTTTTATGGATATTGCCATTCCAACACAGCCGTTTAGTATCTAGAACGCAACTTGTTTAAGAAATTTCTGCATGAACCTTATTTGTCCGAGTTATCCTCCCGTAATTCTTAAACCAAATTTTGCCGTTCCATTTTTTATAAGAAGCTAAAAAGAAATAGCAGATAAAACTTTGCTTACAGTGTTAGTGAACAGAACAAAAGATAGAATGAAATCAAAATTAAGAAAATATATGTAAGTTAAACAAAAAAAAACAAACAAACATATATACATATATATATATATATTAAATTTAAAACACAAAATGGACTAGAGTTTTCAGCCGCGAAAACAACTTGCATCCATTTCTGCAGATTACGGACATGTCAAAAATCGCTATCACTATCATTACAAAGCACAAGAATACCAAAATCTCCGACTGTTAAATATCTCGGCTTGTTGTTTGATCAAACCTTATCATGGAAACAACATGTAAATCAATTAAAACAGTCCTGCTTAAAAAACTTAAACCTGTTGAAGAAACTATCCCACACAACATTCGGTTCAGACAGACACACATTACTCAAAATATATCGTACTATTATTAGAGCTCGCCTAGACTACGCAGCACCCATTTACGGTTCAGCTTGCAAATCGACACTGTGCTCGTTGGACTCGATACACCACACCGCCATCAGACTGGCGATCGGTGCATTTCGCACTAGTCCAATAAGCAGCATATTATGCGAAGCCAACGAATGGCCTTTAAACGTTCGTCGAGATTATTTAGCGGTGAAGTTTTTAATTTACCTAAGAAGTACAAATAATATCCCTGATGTTCTACTGACGCCTGAGGTCTCGTACCGTTCTAGTCATTTAGCAGAACTTCTAAACAATCGCGCATATTTTGCTGCTGACACCAGAAATATTAATGTACCGAACAATATCCTTCATAAAAGAATCTCCGCTCTTCCACCAACACATAATTCGGAAATACGATGCAACGTAGTGTTGACCAACAGCTCAAAATCTGACATACTCTTGTCATATACGAACGCATTGAAAGAATACAGTGCATATGAAAAGTATTACACAGATGCTGCAAAAAATATCGAAGGTACTGGATGTTCCTTTGTACATCGCCAGCAAATCATCAGCTATGCGCTTCCAATGGAATTGTCGGTAATGTCGGCCGAATTAATTGCGATCAAATTAGCCATCGAATCCGCCATAGATCAGAATTATGATCGTATTATCGTATTCACAGACTCATTACAGGCCGTCAATGCGATTTATGAATGGCATGCTACCCTGAAAAACCCGATTGTTCAACAGATACATTACTTGGGTATTAGCTCGACTATGAACATAGTAATATGTTGGCTACCGGGACATTCAAAGATAAGTGGAAACACCACAGCCGACTTAGCTGCGAAACAAGCAATAGGGAAATCCACATTATTATCGGTTGCAGTCCGAAGGAAGGATCTTTACAAAGTTACGAAAACCCAGTTTCAGCTACAATGGAGCCGTTCCTGGGAAGAATTGTCGCTTGAAAATAAGCTGAGAAGAGTCAAGCCTACTACTGCGCCTTGGAACATCATCATGGCATCAAGACGTGATGACGTTGTATTAACAAGACTGCGCATCGGCCATACAGCACTAACGCACAAGCACCTTTTGGATCGTGCCGACGCTCCACTCTGCCAATACTGTGGCCAAGGTCCTTTAACAATAGAGCATATCCTTTCCGACTGCACCCAACATTCAATCTATCCCCATACTACTATCCAAACTGCCTTATCCGATGATCCCCATGAAATCATAAAAACACTATCTTTCCTCAAACAAAATAATATCTATAGCTTAATTTAATCATATCTTAATATTTGGTGTCTTTGGCCACAGTAGCAGTACACGGCACCACAAAAAAAAAAAAAAAATTTAAAACATAATTACAGAGAGAATGATCAAAAATAAACGATGCGGAATTGTCCGAAAAACCTATGATTTTATTAAAAAGTATCAGAAGAGATTGTATAGATGATAAATAGAAAAAATTAATAAAACAAATACTTTGGTGAACCGAGTTTAAAATAAAATTTATCAAATAAATCCGTAATGCCTTACGATTTAAATATATAGTAGTGAAGCAAACGGACTTTCACCAGTTCATTTTACTGCTGTGTTTTAAGTATGTTTATAATCCTTCAGTAGCTGCGTTGCGATCAATTGTTCTCGGATGAGATCGGCAAAATCATTTATTTATCTCTATTATCTTTTTTTATTTTTATTTTTTGTCGGGGTTTCATTTCTCGCTCCGTCATTATCTTGTGTTTGAATTTATCACTAGTTTATTTTTTATTTTTTTTTTTTTAACCCCCCTTTGGGCATATCAACAAAAGATCTTCGCCCAGAAACGAAAGGAAGGAGAAGGATCAGTTAAATGTAGATTCGGTCAGCTATTGATAAGATAAAGGAACTGAGGATAGGAACAACTGAGATCGACGATAAGATATACGAGGCACAATAAGGAGTAGGGAGTTTGAGTGACAGCAGATTGGAATACAAAGAGGTACGTTCGTTCACGAGGGTTGGACATTCAAAGAGGATATGGTCAGGATCACAGACGGCTACGTCGTCAGGATGAAGAGAGCAATAAGGGGAAAGAGCGAGATGAAAACGAAAGCGTGGGGAAGGAAGAAGAGTATGATTCAGACGTAAACGGATAATAGGAACAATAACGGAGCGGTGAAGCGAAGGAAAATCGTAAAACCAAGGCTGCGTGGAAAGATTAAGTTGGATGAAAAAATTTAAGAGGAAAGATGATTAGAAAAGGAAGAAACGTAAAAATCTGACCAAAATCTAACATGAAACTTTTTGCACAATGGGAGTAAATTAGAAACGGGGGAATTTTAGAGAAAAAAAAGCAGGAGGATACAGCAATCTGAGCCAAGGAATCTGTCATTTCGTTACCCTCTATCGCCATATGACTGGGGACCCAGAGCATTTCAATGCGGATAGCGTGAAGTGAGAAGAGAGTGTGAATGAGAGAGCGAATACGGAGGATGAAAAGGTCAGAGGAGTGAGAGGGGAAATGAGAGGAAATAGCTTTAAGAGCACACATGGAGTCGGAGATAATTAAAAATTTAGAAGAAGAACGATGTGAGGAAATATGGATTATGGTACGTAAAATGGCCGTTAACTCGGCCGTAAAGATAGTACAAAAGGAAGGGAGACGAAAAGATTCAGAGAAATTAATGCTCGGAATGATGAAAGAAGCTCCAACTCCATTAGGCCCCTTCGAACCATCCGTAAAAATAGCAATATGGGAAGGAAAACGGGATTCGATATAACTATGGAATTCCTGTATAACTGTTGGATAGGAAAGGGATTTGGAGGAAAAAGGAAAGTAGAATACATTGGGAGGATTGGAGAGATCTGTAAAATTGAAAGAAAAGTAAGGGAGATTGTTATAAGAAATTGTGCAGGATAAAAAGGAATTTAGCCGCAAAGCAATGTGGGCTAGAATAGGAATTTTCTTGGGAGTAAAACGCCAGTTTTGCAGAATAGAAAGATATGAAGGAATAAGTTTGGAGGATGATAACGTTAAGCGTTTACACAAGAAACGATAACCTAAATAGGATCTGCGAATGAAAAGGGGAGGCGAGTTAGACTCAGCGAGAACTGCTGGTACTCGAGAAGATCTAAGAACACCAAGGCAAAGACGAATACAAGAATTTTGAATTATATCCAGCTTGGAAAGAAGTGATTTGGAGGCAGAGCCATAGATAAAGGAACAGTAGTCGAATTTGGAACGGATAATCGAATTGTACAAGGAAATAAGGAGAAAGGGATCGCCTCCCCATTTTGTTGGAGAAAGAGCTTTCAGTAAGTTTAGTCTTTTAAGGGCAGAAGAGGAAAGGAAATTAATATGTTCATAAATGGAGAGACGACTGTTGAGAAATACACCGAGATAGCAGAAGCATTCCCTACGAGGGATAAGATTGGAGTTTAAGGATACAGAGACTAAAGCGGGATTAAAAGGACGAAGAGAAAAGACAATACAAGAGGATTTTAAAGGGGAAATAGAAAGGTTCAAAGAGGAAAGAGATTGTTCCAAAGTAGCTAGAGACGAATTAACACTTTCGTTAGCATCTACGATATCACGGGATGAGGAAAAGAGAAGAATGTCATCGGCAAAAAATAAGGAAGAGGAGTTCATAGAAAGAGAAGCAACAGAAATAGTATAAATATTAAAAAGAGTAGGACTAAGGCAGGATCCTTGTGGAAGACCACGTGAAACAACTCTTGTAATCTCGAACGAAGAAGAAGACAGGAGAATAGTACGATTTAACATCAAGTTAACAATGAGGGAACAAAAATGCGTCGGGATGTTAATTGCTATCATTCTATCTCGAAGAGTAGGGAGATGGACATTATCAAAAGCACTGGAAACATCGATAAAAGTAGCTAGAGTGTACTGTTTATCGATGAAAGATTTATAGATATAGGAAACAAACAGACTGACGCAGTCAGCAGGACCTAAGCCTGGACGGAAACCAAACATATTAGAAGGAAAAACATTATTGTGTTCGAGCCACCAGACCAGGCGCTTGTTAAGCATGCCCTCAAACAGTTTTCTGAGACACGATGCTAGGGAGATCGGACGAAGAGAGGAGTTTTTCTTAGGGATAGGAATGATAATAAAGGTGTTCCAGGCAGGAGGTGTGACTCCTCTGGACAAAAAGGAGTTGAATATACAAAGAAGGGTTCGGAGAGCAAGATCGGATAACTTTTTTAGGACAAAGAAGGGAATACCATCACGACCTGGAGTGGGGCTGGAAGATTTTTTGAGAATGGATTTTAATTCATTAATATTAAACGCAGAGGAAAGAGAATGAGAATTAGGGTTTTCCGTAACAGGAAACGGGCAGGATTCATCAACGTTAGGAACATAAGCAGGAGCAACAGCATCAAGAAAAGAAGACAAACTGTCGGAGGAAATAGTATGGATAGAAGGACGTTCAGAAGAAGGGAATTTGAAAGCTCTGGCCATTTTCCAGATATGATTGAGAGGAGTAGTTCTCGAAAAAGATGAACAGAAATTTTTCCAAGAGGATTTCTTAGACGATTTTAGAATAAACCTAGCCCTTGCATTGGCCCTCTTGTGGGCAAGAAAGTTTTCGCGTGTAGGATTTGATCGGAAAATTCTAAATGTAGCGCGACTATTTTCGAAAGCGGCATTGCATTCTTCGTTCCACCAGAGGGACGATGCTGATCCACGATGGCCTGACGATGACGGTTTACGGGAAGGAGAAGACAGCGATAGAGCAGTTTAAATTAATGCCGAATTCATCCGACGGGCTAGGTAAACTTCCCACTAATCCTTCCCGTTTGTTACTAAAAGCGTCACTAATCCCGTCGCACAGATTAAAACCGTCAATAAAACAAATAAAACTATTCAACAATTATCTTTTCCGTCCTCGTCCAATTTATCTGCTTCAAAATACAATAATGTTTCGATAGAGAACATTAATAAGCTCGTGAAATGGATATTTCTAATACCTCTAACAGTTCTCCTACAGCTAATTCCTTAGCTAAATTTAACAACCTATCCGTACTACTGCCAATTTTTGGAAGCACTGTGTTAGACAAATTTTTGTCTTAGCTGCAAATTTAGGGGAAAAAATAATACTTATCATCGATCCACGGCATTAGTCAAAAAGTTCATAGTAAAATCAGTGGTATCTTTCTTATCTTTCGCTCTGGTAAAAATTTAATTCAATTTTATATCAGCGGTAGATATAGATACTAATACATTTTTGCTCCCCGACGACGACCATAAAGAACTGAACTTATTCTTCAATCCCTTTTATTCCTATTTGGTATAATCCGTAATATTCTAGTCGATCTCGGTGTTGAAGAACTTTATAGTAACGGCTCATCCGATATTCCAATCTCTAATATTCGCCGACTGTACAAACGTACGACTGCTAATTCTTACATTTCTATTCCCGTTGTTGAGATCAAATTTATAAGCTCTAATCTCTCATCCTTTATTTATTTTTATGATTCTCACCGAGTTAACAGTGAACCAATGATCCGTGAGCTTAAACTTTGCCACCCTATCTTTGTTTTCGGACACTTTAACGCTTCATGCTGCAGCAAAAGTACTTGTTCCCTATGCGACTCCTCCGTAGAATGTTCTATTTCTCAACAAAACGGTTCTTCTATTTACTAACCATTCGGGACTGGTCCTCTATTGTCAAGTTTTTAAAGATCATGTCAGGATTCACAAAATCATGAGTCTTAAAAACAATTTTTATCCTAAAGTCAAAAATATTAACGAATGCACGGCCGTTTACCCCGCCTTTACCTTTGCTGATATTTCAAACTCTGTTAGTTTTCCTACCTTATCTAAATCATCTGCCAATACAAAGAGAAGACGACAACATTATTCTAGCAGTTAATCCTCCTCTTACGTTAGAATTCCGCCTTAAAAGCACTATTCTAATTCGAAATCTACAAATCCTCTTAATATAAAGGACTAGTAACTGGGAAACAGTTTCTTGTAATTTTTATAGACATCAGTAAAACATTTGATACGGTGAATCATCAAATACTATTGCGGGATATGAAAGGTATTGGTATTATAGGTAAACAAAATAAATAGTTTGAAAGTTAAGTGCATAATAGAGCGAGAGTTGTGAAAATCGATGAAGAACTAAGCGGAGAGGAAACTGCATTAAGAGGTATAGGGCAAGGAACTACTCATATATTAACTCCGATGCTGTTTCTGATTTACACCAACTCCCTCCACAAATATGTTAAACATTCGACTGTATATGCCTACGCGGATGATGCAGCACTCGTAATTGAACACCATTACATTCATGAGACTGAAAAACTTTTACAAGAGTATATTGATACTATACTTTGGACACATAATCAGAGGAGAAAGATATGAAATCATCCGGCTTCTTCTTCAAGGGAAAATTGAAGGAAAAAGAGGAGTGGGACGCAGCAGACTATCTTGGACCCAGGACATTCGGAAATGGACCGGAATAACATCTATAGAGAGATTAGTTCAAGCTGCCAGAAATAGGGATATATGATCAACATCCTCTGTGATCGCTACGCACGGTAACCATGTACAGCATTTTGATGATGATGATGATTGATACTATGTGTAGATGGGCACATGATAAACACCTAACGATTAATATAAAAAAATCAAAGGTTTCATATATAAGGACGTCCAGCAGATATAGAACACACAAACCTTCTATTACAATGTACAATAATAGTTGCTTATACAACTGTTTGACTCTTACCTTGAATTGTGGTTGTACTGCACTAGAAACGACGGATGAGGTTAAGTACCTTGGATTAACTTTTGACAAAACATTATCTTGGGACAAGCGTATTACAAATGTATCAAACAAAGTTAGGCATACGCTACCAGCATTATATAGATTAGCTCAATCAATATCATATGATGGTCTTCGCGTATACTTTAACGCTATAGTCTTGTCACAAATCTTATATGGAATTTCAATTTGCGGGGAAGCAAAGTGTACACTAATCAAGAGGATTAGTAATCAGCGAAAGAGATGCTTAAAGATAATAATCCCCAAAAAAGATCAGGTTAGTAGTAACAGTAGCTGATGGAGAGAGAAAAAATAAATGTCCCCAAAGATGTTATATTATTATCACCAACTGCTTGAGTATAAGACTAAATAATACGCCATTATCTTCGACGAAAAGAGGAAAGCAACTAGGAAATGGAAGTGTACTAAACTCGACCAAAATGTATAAATATTAAGATAGACAACACTGATGAGGCAGTATTAATTAAATTGCTAGTACGAATTCCAGAAGATTTAATGAACACAGAGGTAGCACTTTGGAAACTAATAATTAATCAGTGGCTGGTTGAGAACATAAATGAGGGACAATAAGTTAGTTTTTAATTGTATATAATGGTGGACAATCGATCATACGTATATAATTAAGACGGATGTTCGTCAAGTGTAATCGTATAATACGGTGTACTGTATATAATGTAAAGTAGGTATTAAGAAATTTTGTAATTATATTTATGAATAAACGATGATGATGTTAGGCACCCACAGATGGGCAGTATGCTTTGTGGAATCCGCGACTTATTAAATGAATAAAAAAAAAAAACAAATCGAACTATTCTAATCTCACCCTCAATGCTGGCACTAAAGTCTACCGCTCCATCATTCCTGAGCACCCTCCAAATTCTTCTTAGTTCCACTTCCTCTGGCATCATGATTGCCGAATCGACTTCTTCTTTCGGTAACACTTCTTTTTTTTCTTTTACAGATATCTTGGCCTCTACGTTGCTATCCGTTCCCAATAAATTCGATATCTCCAATTTGGAAAATAAAGCCGTATCCGTATATCACGTTCTATAATCTTAGATATGGTTGAAGTCAATAGTTTTTTTTTGAGTTAAGATTTTATTGTGATCGCTTTTCTTTCTTTTTTTTTTTTGTTTTCCTTCGTACACCGGTTATTAATGCTGGGTAATTCTCTCGGCTGACGACCCCCCCGTCCCTGAAAAAAAATCCATTTACATTATGTTAACGTTACTACTTGTTTGTTTAGTCCTTTCATAGATATCATATGTCTTATAACAATCTCCCTTACTTTTCTTTCAATTTTGCAGATCTCTCCAATCCTCCCAATGTATTCTACTTTCCTTTTTCCTCCAAATCCCTTTCCTATCCAACAGTTATACAGGAATTCCATAGTTATATCGAATCCCGTTTTCCTTCCCATATTGCTATTTTTACGGATGGTTCGAAGGGGCCTAATGGAGTTGGAGCTTCTTTCATCATTCCGAGCATTAATTTCTCTGAATCTTTTCGTCTCCCTTCCTTTTGTACTATCTTTACGGCCGAGTTAACGGCCATTTTACGTGCCATAATCCATATTTCCTCACATCGTTCTTCTTCTAAATTTTTAATTATCTCCGACTCCATGTGTGCTCTTAAAGCTATTTCCTCTCATTTCCCCTCTCCCTCCTCTGACCTTTTCATCCTCCGTATTCGCTCTCTCATTCACACTCTCTTCTCACTTCACGCTATCCGCATTGAAATGCTCTGGGTCCCCAGTCATATGGGGATAGAGGGTAACGAAATGGCTGATTCTTTGGCTCAGATTGCTGTATCCTCCCGCTTTTTTTTCTCTAAAATTCCCGTTTCGAATTTACTCCCATTGTGCAAAAAGTTTCATGTTAGATTTTGGTCAGATTTTTACGTTTCCTCCTTTTCTAATCATTCTTTCTTTTATTTTTCCATCCAACCTAATCTTCCCACGCGGCCTTGGTTTTACGATTTTCCTTCGCTTCACCGCTCCGTTATTGTTCCTATTATCCATTTACGTCTGAATCATACTCTTCTTCCTTCCCCACGCTTTCGTTTTCATCTCGCTCTTTCCCCTTATTGCTCTCTTCATCCTGACGACGTAGCCGTCTGTGATCCTGACCATATCCTCTTTGAATGTCCATCCCTCGTGAACGAACGTACCTCTTTGTATTCCAATCTGCTGTCACTCAAACTCCCTACTCCTTATTGTGCCTCGTATATCTTATCGTTTCCGTCGATCTCAGTTGTTCCTATCCTCAGTTCCTTTATCTTATCAATAGCTGACCGAATCTACATTTAACTGATCCTTCTCCTTCCTTTCGTTTCTGGGCGAAGATCCTTTGTTGATATGCCCAAAGGGGGGTTAAAAAAAAAAAAAAAAAAAAGATAATTATTTTATAATGCGTTCCTTCGGCGTTGCTTGCCTCCTAAAACTAGGTTGGTTGATAGCGTGCGAAGACCCAGACGCGATGATTGTTTTAAGAATTTTTGAGCTCCTTTTGTGGAGTTTTTGACTTTATATATCATTTTTTCTTCTTTTATTTTTTTAATCATTATCTTTCAGTTTCTGTGTCTTCCTCTTCAAAGCATGTTAGTGTTGTTTGGCGTCTTCAACTAGGTTGGTTAATGTCATACCACGACCCATGCCAATGATTTACCTGACGGCGGGTGCGCTTGTTTTTACTTCAATTTTCTTATCCAGTTCCTTTTAAATGTTTCATTTTTGCTCATTTTAATATATACTACGTTAGACTATGGAAAGGGAATTGTTTTAAATTTTTCATTATCTTTTTCAGTTTCTTTCCTTCTTTGGTCTTTTGTATTCTTTCAACTTTTTCCCGTATTGCCTCTTTTTATATCTTCTGCCTACCTGATAATTCACTATACCCTGTTAAATTGGGATTCTATAGTGAAACTGCTGTATCATCAAGGCAAACAAAAACTCTTTAGAACAGCTGCTGAATCAATATAATATCAATATTGCGCTACTTTCTGAAACTTAATTAAAAAGCTCTCCTGATATTAGCTTCCGTGGTTTCTTCCTTATCAGTTGTTAGGTGTTTCAGATATCCAGTTTGTGGTCTATGAGGAACTTGGTACACATCTCCATTTCTAAGAATTCTTTCAGACGCTTTAAAACTTCATTTCTGCTTGTATTCCTCCGAATTACGATTTTTTCGTTAATTTTTATCCTTTTCTTTCATTATAAGTGATATTTAAAATGTCCACTCTCCTCTGTAGGATTATCACAATTATAGTAGAGAATTTTATCCTTCAAAATGATTTATTCCTTCTTAATGATGGTTCTTCTACTTGTATCAAAAGTCTACTGATCTACCGTTTGCTTCTCTTAATCTTAGTTGCTCATGGTGCACTTTGGACAGTATTTTTGGAAATAACCACGTTCCTATCATCATTTCTTTGAACGAAGTGCACTCTTCGTCTTTCTTTACTTCTCTTTACACTCCCAAATGGGTCCTTCTCAAAGTTAATTGACCTAAATTCCGTTCTTTCATTCATTCTTCACTCTCGTCAATTCTTACAATCTAAAGTTTTTTCTCAATATGATTTTTTCCGGTTATCTTTTCTTCTCTTATTAATAATCTCTTCCAGCGCAGAACCGTCTTTCTTTTCGCTCCCGACTACTTTTTTGAAGATTACCGCAAGATTCCTGCCTTAGCTCAACTTTGTGTTCAACATCTACTTTATCAAAATTGCTTCTTTTCCTCTAAATTTTTGTTTCCTTCTCTTGCCAATGACATCCTCACTTATTCCTCTCATCACAATATCTCACGCGCTAACTCTCAACTTCAAATCTCTTTAAAATCATTAAAAAATTACTGTCGTTCTGGCTAGTTGTCTTTCATTTCATTCACTGTCAGCCATTTATAATTGTCAGACTTAGAAAGGCTCAACTTCATTAAATCTCTTTTCCACACTAATTGGGGAGGAGATCTCGTGAGATCAAGCTCACGTTTTACAAATCTTTTGTTCTTACCATCCTTGATTATGTTTTTTCATTTTATCCAAGCTCGGACGTGTCCAAAATCCATGTTTCTGCCTCTGCCGTGGAGCCCGAAAAACTACTCTGATCCTTTTTCTGCACATGAAATCTCATTTGCCTCCTTCTTTCATTCTAAAGTCTTGTTTAAGCTACCGTTTTCTTATTAATACCTATACCCTCATCTGTCGTTGTTCCTTCTTACTCCCCTATCTAGCATAATTGGCATTTTACTGCCAATAAAATTCCAATACTATCTCTCATCTCTATCTGCTCCTTTCAATTTTCACCATATACTTTCACTCATGATAAGCTGTTACACTTCAGTTTTTCTTCATATCTTTACCGTATTAATTACGTTTTTATAACTGTCCAGTCGAAACATACTACTACGCAGCATTTGATTAGATCAGAATTGTTTTTTGTCTTCCTCTCTTTTTTTTTTTTTTGTTCGGCCAATTGAGGGCAGCTACCCGGGACTACTGGACTATGTTAGAAATTAAATTTTAATCCAGTCACCAGCTTTGGAGACGGCAAAGTTAAGATATAGGAAGCCTTATAGGGGGTAGGAAAATTCAGCTTTAATAAATGAAACAGGGTATTGTGTTCGGAGGATTGGAGCATTCAAACAGTACGTGGTCAAGATCACAAACGAAAATAAGGGCACTAGATGCGATGGACAATAAGGAAACGGGAAAAGAGCAAAACGATACCGAGAGGATGGGAGCAAAGTGTGATTGAACCGCAGACGGCAAATAGCAATAATGAGAAAACGTTTGAGGGTAGGAAAATAATAGAACCATGAAGAGGAAGTAGGCTAAATAGAAAGGTAAAATGAGTTAGGATTAGAAAAGAAGAGAGGATATACATCCGATGACATGAATTTTTAGTGAGAGGGGGCGTATGTTGTGTCTAGGAATCTTTTTAACAAAATGTAGAGAGTGTATCGCTGAGCGAGTCAGGGAATCCACCGCTTCGTTACCATCAATACCCGCATGACTTGGAACCCAAAGAAGGTCGATGAAAATGGAATAGGAGAGAATGTATACGAAAACCAATAAAGTCAAGGGAGTATGAAGGAAAGGGAGAGGATATAGCTTGAAGAGCACTTTTGGAGTCTGAAATGATTAGGTATCTATCAGATTATCGAGTTGTAGAAATAAATACAATTGCTCGAAGAATAGCATAAGGTTCCGCGGAAAAGATGGAACAAAAAGCCGACAGCTTGAAGGATTGAGTGGAATTGCTGGATGGGGAGAAAAAGGAAGCAGCTACTTCCTCTGAACTCTTAACATCATCAGTAAATACTAAGGAATAGAGAGGAAGTGGAATTAATAACAAAATTAAATTCTTGATTGGCAGCTGAGTATTGAAAAATAGACTTTTCATGAAATGTACGAACTAAAGAAAACGAAAACTTTTGATGAATGAAATAAAGAGCATTGAAATTGCGCAAATCTATAGAAATGAAAGAAAGCATGGAAATTGTGCAAGTCTCTCGAAAAAATAGTTTCCAACGAAAGTTGTCTTATCATTTTACACGGTCTTATACATATTTACACATCCAGTCAGTCGTGTTCGGACCGAGCTCCGATGATGTTCGTGTCTGTCGATCTCATGAAACCTGAAAATCGGCGATTATTTCAGGTTCATAGAAGAAAAACTCAAAACGAATCCAGCTCTATTAACTACTTGTGAGGGATCGTGTATCTGATCTTCGTTCGTCACATCGGCAAAATTGATTCTAAAAATTACACAAGTCACTTCAGCTATCATAAACCCATATTGCCCATTACTTCTAAGGATCACGTGATACGAGAATAAAAAAAATTTTTTTAAATAAAATCATTAACATTATTATTTTCTTTCGAATGCGAGATATTCATTATCGCAAACAGTTGAAAGTATCAGAGATGATATTAAGAGACAGCAAACGGCTAAACATGTTTTTTGAATTTTAGCCGTAGGCTCTAAACAGAGAGCATTGGGGAGTTCAGGAGTCACCAACGGTTTTTTTCTTTTTTTTTTAAAATTTCATGCTATCCGTTCGTTTGCAGGCATAGGCAGTTGAATATATCCAGGGACTTTATATGTTGAAATGAAAAATGTAGTAACTGGTTTTTCTTGTAAATTGCTTATCGTTCACTTCTGCGGAATAAATCAGCAGATTAATCTTGTTCAATAGCAAACTCGACCAAGGATCTTTTTCTGATGAACCACTTAAATTTTGAAATTTTTTTAATGAATTTTTAATACGATTATTACATATAATGTCTGTGATGAAATTCTTTGGTAACATTAATTTAATGATGTCATTAGCTGAAAAATCGCGTTACGACCTATAAAGTACGTTACAGATTATTATAGAAACAAAAAAATGAGTTAATTCGGTCCATTGTTCTCAGGTACGTGGACAACATTTTGCAACGACGTGGTTGCCGAACAAGCCGAATCTATTATTGCAGCAGCTTACGACGCAGGCATAAATCTGTTCGATTTATCGGAAGCGCACAGCGGCGAAAAATGTGAAATAGAGTTGGGCAAGATACTAAAAAGGAAAGGTTGGAAAAGAAGTTCATACATCATCATCAGTAAAATTTATTGGCATTCGAGGTACGGTCTACATTTAATGATGTTTCACTATAAATTATCGGTTGTAATAATAAAAGAACGAGTTCGTAAACCGGATCGCTTACGGTTATAAAACGTAAAAATGTGCGATATTTCATATATATGAGCTATTTAGTTTAACGTACAATACGGATGAAGAAAAGTTATATTACTTAAGAAGTCGTATAATTAGCTAAACAGTAGAAATTACTGAATTTTTTATTTGTTAATTTTTTTTAACTCTAACAATGGTATCGGTAACTTTGTTTAAATTATACGGAAATTATATTAAAAAGAAACCAAAAAAAAAACAAAAAACTAACAAAATACAACAAAAAAACAAAATAGAACGGTTAACAATTGAATAATTTTATAAATAAATTTATGAGCCAATCTCTGTAAGGCAATTAAATTAGACATCTCTTATTTCGTTGATAGTGCTCTAGACTATGCATATCTTTTGAACAAGTATGATTGAACAGTAAATTGTACGTTGCTTTCAAATTATACGTAACTTTCAAATTATACGTAACTTTCAAATTATACGTAACTTTCTTCGTAATGAGATAGCAGGGAAATCGCATTGCGCACTATAATTTTACCTATATTAACTCATCGGCTGAAGAGAGAGAGAAAAAAAAAGTACCAAACTTTAATTCAGAATTTGAACGTGATTAGTTTTTCAGCAGCTTCTTAGAATTAGTTGCACGACTGGACTATAGCCCGGTTAGTCTAACGTACGAGGTCTCAATTTACGTGTATTTAATTCAAATTTACACGGATATGCTCGAAACCGTAAACGATTTTATGTTCTGACTAATACATTTTTTCCATCATAATTATTGTGAAATAAAGACTTTTTTTTCTTCTTCGGTTCAGTTAATACACGTACAAAAGATAGTACAAAAAAATACTATTTTCATTTATTAATTGCGCATTTAAAAATAATGTTTAATTTACTTTTTTCCCTTTGAATACCATTCTAGGACTATTTCGGTTTTTATTTACAGACTATAACTGAATACGAAAAACGTAAATTTTGAATATTACATTGAAGACCAACCGTTATTCTTTTTTTCTTTTCTTGTACAACATATTCCTTAATAAATATTAAACAGTAGGGACTTTAAATTTTGTGAAAAATTGTATCTTGTAATATTACCCGTTATTATTACTATTACGATTTTATTTGGTCTTATATTGTTATTTGTTATCATTATATTTATACAGTTTAATAAACAAAAATAATGTTAACCTAATTTTAAATTAAGCACCTTTCAGCTACTCGATCTTGGAATACTTAAAGAAATGCTGTCCTTAAAGAAGCTCTTACTCGAAATTTTCCCACGAGTGCCGCGGATAGTAAGGCCGACATCGACGGGAGATCCACCTCTTGAAAACGGTGATACGAATTTATTAAAAAACACTAACCTCGCATAACAACGTACGGTCTTTTATCATTGCTCATTTTCTTCTTTATTGTTTACATATTGCGCATTATCAGAGTTTGCCAGTTAGCGCTAAAGTGTTTTTCTCCTCCATAATTTAGCAACGGATCTGTACGAAGAAATTGTTCATCCGTTTCTTAATTGGGAAATTTCTTATCCGGAGTATTCCACAAAAATAGCGCGAAATAAAATAAGTTTTTTTTTTTTTTTTTTTTTTAACCCCCCTTTGGGCATATCAACAAAGGATCTTCGCCCAGAAACGAAAGGAAGGAGAAGGATCAGTTAAATGTAGATTCGGTCAGCTATTGATAAGATAAAGGAACTGAGGATAGGAACAACTGAGATCGACTGAAACGATAAGATATACGAGGCACAATAAGGAGTAGGGAGTTTGAGTGACAGCAGATTGGAATACAAAGAGGTACGTTCGTTCACGAGGGATGGACATTCAAAGAGATTTTTTTGAACCTATTCCATTAAACTCGGTAGCATTGTATATATTTCAAAATTAACGGAAACATCTAAACAACGCAATGGTTATTTTGTACGGGAATTCTGAAATTGTTATCGCTAATGTGCAGACGCTAACATCGCGTTACCTGTCCTATATGCATATCCAGTTGCAGCTATGTTATGCGTGTGTACACGCATAATTAATGTCATCTAGAGATACTTAATACATGACCGTGTTCCCGAAATATGTCGGTAGCTATATAAATAATAGTAATATATGTATATATATACACGTATATTTCGGATGTTTTAATTTTTTTTTCAAAGTTTTTAGTATCATCTAGTTATTAAATAGCTGCAGCGATGTAAGTGTTGCCGTATTGTGTTTTCAAGAATGTTCAAAATTATGGATCTAACATGATATTCTGTTATCAATAAATCAATTTACCTCTACCATTTACCTAGCCGTAATGAAGTAGACAACAAAGTAGTGGTCGATATGTGACCGTTGTGTCCGCGACTGCTTTAATTAAATCTGCGCATCGCATAAATAGGAAGCCTCCGCCATAGAACACGTAGTCCTAGAGTACGGAAAGCAAGTGTCTGCACCAGTTTCATATCTTGGTACATCTGTTTAATTTCCCCGTTATTTTTTATGAAATTATCTCACCATTCATAAAATTATTTTCTTCTTGTATCATTTCTCTCTTTTATCATTTGGTAGTATTTATTATTTTTTCAATATGTCTTTTCTATTTCATGTTTTTTCTAAATCATGTTCTACCTTTTGTCTTTTTTTTAAATTTTTCATTGGTCGCTTGAAAATTAAGTTTTTTATATATTCCAGCACTTTAAATACTGATAATATCGTCCGTACGGTTTGCATATTTTTGAACGGAGTTACTACTTTCTTTTCGTTGAATAATCTCCTTATTTATAATATGTCATCTTCCGTTTCGGAGGTTAGCAATCCACATAGCAATAACGCTCCTTGATGTAGCTGATCCAAGTATTTCTATCAACGTGCAACCAAACCATTTTTTATGATCTTTCATCTATATGTTTTTGGAGCCCTCCTATCGATCTTTTTCCCTCGAGTTTACCTTTCGTGATCAGTCGAAATATTTTACATTTTTCTCCTCCAGCGACAATTTTAATACAAGGGTATTTTAAATTCAAAAATCCCTTCATCCGTAAATGCCGATTATTTTCTCGAATTCTAATATGTATGTGTAGATCTTGTTCGTCTTCGCCGTTTGCATAGCAATTTACCCGGAAGAATCCGTGTGTATATTTAAATTCTTATTCAGATTAGTTGTGTGTAAACTATTATTTTGAGAAGAAAAAAAAATTTTTTATTCAACAAATTCGTAAAATTAGGTATATCCCATAATGTAAACAAGATTTAATCAACAAAAATTTTTTTTTCTTTTTTTTTCTTTTTTTTTTCTTTTTTTTTTCTTTTTTTTTTTTCTTTTTTACATTGAATTACCGTTTTTAACTACCAGGGGGTTATCAGGGTGAAAACTGTGCCTGGGCTGCTTTAAAGACCAGCTCTCTAACTGCCATCCTGAATGCACTTCTTCAAAGTGTTACATGATTTGTTGTGCAATATTTCTGCTAACGACGTGAAAGTGCTTGGACGGACCGCATTAAAACTACGGCAGTCAATCAGAAGTGTACTGACGGATATGTTAATTCTGCACAGTATGGGCAATTCTTAGCCGATTGATACATTTTTATTAATGAACATATTTACATATATATATATATATATATATATATATATATATATATATATATATATATATATATATATATATATATATATGTATATATTGCAATTTTTTTGTTTTTTTTTTATACGCCCCTTTTTCCCCCTCGGGTACGCCAACAAAGTTTGGCTCATAAATACAATTGATGGACTAATAAGAGGAACAAGGAAATCGAAGTTTACTAAATCATCAACAGTTTATATATGAGGAAATAGTAGAAAATAATATTCATTACGAAAGAAAGGGTGGCTAATATTGAAATTGTCACAATCGCCGAAGGAGAAGAATGAAATTTGAATAATTATTGGTACTAATGACACACCAGCAACTAGAAATATGAACAAAACAGAACAGACCAGTAAAATAGGAAATAGGAGCGGCTATGCCTACGATTCCAAGATGCTTCACGAAAATTACACGAGCGGAATTATAGTCAAGTCTTACGGATCCGAACGATATTCACAATGTGTAAAGGAAACAGAAAAATAATACCAGAATATCATGACCACATATGCAATTAAGCAGTGCCCACACCGCCCTGGTTTTATTAATACATGACAACTGAAAAGATCTATCATGATGACAACTACAGTAAAGTAAAGTCCACACAGCTCTAGACCGTATTCAACATTATACATTAGAAATTATGCTAAAGCAATATAGCTACATCACCACCAGGTGGAGCCTACCTTGCTCCAGCATACAACTAGTCCAGAAAGACTAACCATTCAGAGCAACATGGCCGCCATCAATACAGACAAGTAACTGCTTTAGAATTAGTTGTAAAATGCTGTACCGAGAAAATGTCCCTGTATTATGATAAAATTTTCAACGACCTTCCATCAATGCCAGCCATAAATTCCGAAATTGAAACTACGCTCCGTATTAACAATTTCTTTCGGTCAATATTGCGTTAAATTTTTAAACACCGACCGTTCTTTTTTTTTTTTTTTTTTTTTTTTTTTTTAGCCCGGAATAATTTATTTATTTATTCGTTTTTGGTACATCTTAATAATTGAATTTTCCATTTTGTAGATTTGGATTATCACGTAAACATATCATAGAATCCGTTCGAGCTTCCTTACTTCGTCTTCAGTTAGATTATATAGATGTTATTGTAATTCATAAGGTGGATCCGATGTGCAGCATGGAAGGTAATTGTT
This sequence comes from Icerya purchasi, assembly GCA_039619475.1. Taxonomy (NCBI): domain Eukaryota; kingdom Metazoa; phylum Arthropoda; class Insecta; order Hemiptera; family Monophlebidae; genus Icerya; species Icerya purchasi. The sequence goes on along the minus strand of CM077116.1, from coordinate 180,978,437 downwards.
AATTTACAATTGGCGCGTACTACTTATATTCGAAAAATAACAAACGCGTAACTGTTTATTTAGTGTTTCGTGAAAAAAAGGCAAAAAAACATATTATTATAGCGAAATGAGTTGATCATTATAGTTCGCAAACGAGTACGAAATCGGTATACAGTTTGCGATGACGAGCGTGGCTTCTGATAAGAGACTCTCTATAGATAGCTTCACGATACTCAAAAATATTTTCTTCCTTTTCTAGTCGGAAAATTTCACGCGGGAAATGGAGAAGATATATGAGGAGAACCAAGAGAATTATTCGAGCTAATAAACTTGGAGATACTGTTTTTCAATTTATTTTTATTTTTAAGTTAATAAATCGACTGTAATCGCATCTATGTTGCGAAAGTTTCGATTTTGAAACAACAAAACAATGCACTTCAATTAATCGATGTCTCATTTAACAGAAGTGGTACGAGCTATAAATTTTATAATCGCACAAGGCTGGGCGATGTATTGGGGAACATCGAAATGGAGCGCGTACGAAATTATGGACGCTTTTAGCAACTGCAGACAATTTAATTGCATTACTCCGGTAGTAGATCAGTCGGAATACCACATGTTCTGCAGAGAGAAGCCGGAATTGTATATGCCGGAATTATTCAATAAAATAGGTACTGCTATAGTTAATATTTCGATAAACCGGATTATCGCGATTACATTATTATTACAATCATTATCGTCATCAAGCATGACACTACATCGTTTTAAAAAAGGTTTTTATAATATTACGAGTTTTTCTGAAATACGAACGTTCGCAATTATTAGAAACGTTAATGGTATTAATCTTTTTCATCGTCTCGGATTATTTCCAGTAACTTATTTAGAAAAGAAACAAAACAAGCCGGAGTCTAGCAAGGCTAACACAGCGGCCCTTTCATCATCGTTGGCTTCTCTTACAGGACGTTGCCAACATCTGTACATCTTCCAACTTTCAGCTTCCAATATTTCTTATCTTTAACTTTTCCTTTCCTTATATTTAATTTTATCTTTTTCCCCAATCGCCATCTGCCTTTATTTAGGATTCGTTCTACATTTCCTGTACTGCTTACGGTTTCCTTTGCACGATTTTTCTACCACAAATTTTTTGTTCCCATGCTTATGTTATCCGCTATGTTTAATTATTTTCTTATGCTATAGGTAACGCCTGTCTTCCATACTGGACAGAGAGTTTTCAGTATTCTATAAATCCGTGTTCAAACCCGTTTATTAACACATTAACACTTACTAGCCACTTTTCATAATTCGTTTCCTGAAATCTGGACACGCATTTGCCTGTTTCTTAGGAACGGTAACGGGATTAAGTGTAATTTAAAAGCAGTTCTGTTCCAATAATATTTCTTGTATAAAAATAGACCTGTAAAATAGCATCATAACTGGTATCCATTTGGACTGATTTTAGTGATTTTTTGTTCACTCGAAGTCAGCGGTGCTCCCATGTCGGTAAATCCGTGATTATACATAGAAAGATACTCGGCAGTCATTGAAATAAACGTTAGAAAAAGGGAGTAATTTCTTTAGAGAAGTTTTTAAAGAATATAACAAACACGATTAACGTTCAAAATATTATCAATGCGTTAAACATAAAAAACGTAAGTTGAAAAAAAAAAAAAATTTAATAAGACGAAAAATTAAAAATTATCAAATTATCACGACGGATATATATATTTATATATATATATATATATATATATTCGAATGAAGAAAATTGAAATCCCCTTAACGCTATTTACAAGCGCATTACTGACGGAAATATTACGTGTCTTAATATTACACTGCGTATAACTTTTGACCGTTTGGAATGATATTCGAATGATAGCTTTTAATTAGTCGAAAGTGTACCGGTCAGACTATACGAGTATATCAGTAAGTATCGCTGACTGCTTACTAAGTAGGCTTTAAAGAAAGCATTTCAAAAAGCAGTCGGCCCGTATAAGATATACTGCTTTTACTTAATGTAGGCGGACAAGAATTAGCGAAAAAATTAGAATGTAGGGGAAGTATGAACACTTGAAGTTTTAAAATTAAAGTTTTTATTTTTTAAATTTAATTATATGTTTGCGTGCCGTTTACATAACTCCAATGGTTATTTACGCTGAGCAAATTAAATTTTATAAAACCTGCTCATAAGGTTAACTACTGTTGCATTACAAAATGTGTATGTGGGAGACTCCTTGAAAGATATATTATACGACATAGATGTAGGTTCTAGACGCAACCTATTCGGGACAGCGAATTCTTTTCTTTTCAGGTCAAACGGTGGCCACCGAAACTCAACGTTTGAGTAATGGATCTTAGGAAGGTTTCTTGTCGCAACTACGGAGAGATCCATCTTTCCTTCATGGTCCTCTACAGAAAAACCACTATTTCTGAAGACGAAGTATCAGGCGCCATAGAGAAAGATAATGCTGTCTTAGGGGGCTCGCCAAATCCATACATTCATTTTCAGGTATTCTCTAGCATGTGCCGGGATCCAAAGAAACCTTATCTGCGTTTCAATAGTCGATGCACCGTTGTTCTTATTTTCTATACTAAAGAACCGGTTACGATGGACGACCGGATAGACTGAAAGTAATCGAAGAATCTGTAATAATTAGATATTGTTTTTTTAATAGATTCACCGATCAATGCCAAACCATGGAAAATTCCATATAATTAGCTTCAAGGAGCGAGCAGTAATCATGCAGTCGCACAGGCTGAACTTTGGCTGAAATTAAATAGGCGCATGCTATTGGGGTATGAAATAATAAGGTATTCGCTTTGGTTCCATTTGTGTACATTGTGTACATTTGTATTTTCTGCATTATTCTCCGAAGAACGGGATGTTCCTTATTATTAGATGGGCGCGTGCGCAATAATGATAAATATACAACTAACAAGGAGTGTTTCCATGCGGTTCTTTTAAAAAAACGGATGGATCAGCGCTGTACTTAATATTCTTTTCAGCGAGGGAGTGCAATGGATCATAGTGGAAGAAAGGAGAAGGAATGTTAGAGTTCATTGAGAAAGATTGGGATTTTACGGGAAATGTAGAAATTAAAAATATCGAATAACAAAACCCGCTTGTTACACAGACACCTGACGTGGTGGATATCGGTTCTAAGGATTTTATTTGATGCTTACTAGTCGAAGAATACATCGGACAGCAGCAAGTTAATCTGCTTAGAGCAAGTGATCTCTCTATATATATATATAGTTAAAAGTAGTTTAGCGATGATATTATTATATCTGTAATTGAATAAATATTTTCAAATAGAAAGGGATTTATAACGTTTATGATTGGGATCAGAAATGTGAAGAGTCCATGTGAGGGTCAAGAATTCAAGCCTAAAACTTTGACCGAGTATGTGAGCGGAAGGGAAGAAGCATTTAGGAAAAGGGAAAAGTCAGAGTTTGAATTCAATAAGCGGCGACTCTTACGGAATTTCATACAGTGAGTTTTACTTAGAGAAAAAGATAGGCCATTATTTTTAGTTCATGAATGTAGCCTATTTATTGCGGATTGAAGAATGCATTTAACATTGTATGGAAGGTTTGATAAAAGGGATATATTAAGATTGTCAATAAACACAATCAGGCTTTAATCAGCGGCAATCATTCCGCAGTATCGTTCGTATGGAGAGGATAAATAGTGTTACAATTAGTGGAGCACCTTGGGAATTACCATTTTCTACAAGAAAAGGGGAAATAGTGGACGAATGAATTTTTATTTGAATCAATCTGTTTGGTAGTTCGTTATAAATTTGCCCATTTAACGTGTTATACCGGCGTTCTTTAGCTTTGCGAGAATTTTATGTCGCCGTATGCGGCAGCGAAAAAGAGAGCTTGTGACCTATTCTGAGCTTCAAGTATTGTCTCTATAGGCCCAGGAGGTGGAAAACAGGAGATCTTGATTTATGTGTTAACGGAAGAATATTTGACGATTCTAGGAAAAAGGAAAGCCGCCTGACTTTAGAGACTGAAGAAATTAAGGAGAAATAAAAGGACATTTGTTGGATTTAATAATTGAAACGATTGGAGCTGATTTTCAGGAAGCTGGAATGAAGACTTTGTTATATGTATATATTAAGGAGGAGTTGTTTAGCAGAGTCATGTAAGTATTTGAGTATAAAATGATAAATAAAGTAAGCCTCGGGTGTATTGTTTTTAGTTTATTATTGAGTTGGAAATTCAATTCGTTATTGAAAACGGATCATTGCATGTTTGAATAGAGTAAAAGGATATAGGATACTGTTCTTCCCTTATTTTGTGTTCGAGAAATGATAGCGTATAACAAGGAGGACAAATTTGCAAAATGGAGTACAAAGGCACATCATTGGTACTTGTGAGTAAATAATCGTTAATAAGTAGAGCTGGAATAATAGTAGAACGATAGTTACCATTCAGCGGCCTAATCTTTTTCCACACGATGCTAACGGATGTATCTTTAGAGATGGAAAAAGTATTATTAATGTTATTTACCACATGTAAATGTAAATCCAAATAAGAATAATAAATTTTAAAACCTTGAAGCGCGATTTACAAATTCATTACTGACCGAAAATTTTAACATTACATCTGATATCCAGCTTTATACAGTAGTTCGAAAAATACACAGCACTTTAGGTAGATCTTCCCGTATTATCGCTCGCAAATATTTACACTTGAAATTGTGAAATGAAATTGTTTTTTTTTTTTTTTTTTAAATACCGATTCCACAATTTACTTTAAAAATTTAATAAAAAAGACGCTAAAAAGTAATAATTACTCGATAAAAGAGAATATATTTTACCGTAAAATTTACCTTAGGATATTATAGTGAAACACCATTAATACTTATTGAAGCTTCGATACACTAAATTCAAATTGTAATAATAATTAAAAACTACATTAAACGTTTCTAATGTTTCCAATGCTTATAAAAAACGAATATATTACTATTCTTATTTAATATAATTATCGTTGCAATTTTAATCTACGCCGAGGTTAATTAAGGTATAAATATATCGTTTCTTAAGAATAATCACAAAATCCCCTTGAAGTATATTTTATTGTAAAATGTATTTTTATCGAATTATTGTTTTTACTTTTTAGTCGATTTTTATTCAATTTTTAGACTAAATCTGAAGTTGGTATTTTTTAAAATTATTTTTACTATGTAAATTCTATAAAACAAAAACATTTTTTTTTTTTCAGTTTGTATTTAAATTTCCATAGAACAATGTAACTTATTCTAAAACACCAGAAATCATTTTATCTCTTACGGAAGGTTTATTTTTAAGTTCGATTTACAATAATTCTAAATCAACCTATGTAAAATTTTAATTTCCAATTTTTATCCCATCTTTATTAAAAAAATATGACTCCACGTATCTTAATTAGACAGGCACATTCGATATTTAAATAGTATCTACATCAACAGAAAATGTTTATCAAAAGTAATCTGTGTTTGATAAATATTTCATTTATACTTTTTAAAAGTAAAAATCAGCAATCTTATCAAAACTTGCATCGCGATGTGCGCATTTTGAATTTTTATAAACCCTTTATTATTCAGTCGTATTTCAATACGATTATCAGCAGCGGACGATTATCCATCAAAAAGGATAAACGCAGAACGAACAGAAACAGAGATCACTAGGGGAGTTATTCAGAGAAGACGAATATAACCAGATGTACTGAGAGTAAATAGCAAAAAGAAGAGTCAAATGAGGTTGATATTAGAGCTAGTAGCCAGAAAGAAAATAAAATATAGGGCGGAAATAGGAAAGAAAGAAAAATTCTCAATAAACCGTGTATACGATGTAGCCAGGATATGACTGCGACTGCTGTACCCACAAAAATTCCCATCTGATAATGTGGCCGCGACTGCGAAATAGTGCAACCGCTACAGTATCCGTCCAGAAAAGCAAAATAATTGATTATCCAGCATTTAAACGGCAACATGCTGTCGACAAGCTTACAATAGATTGAGGATAAGAAGAAGAGCAACTCCAAATCAGAGGGAATCAACATAATCGCTAAAAGATAGCATAGAATTCATACTAGCCCAGAAAGATGCACACCACCTTGACCTAGTATTACTGTGGACACCGTTCGGACAAAGAGACCACAATGCACACTAGATAAAGGCGGTTGAGAATGAAGAATACTGAAATATGAACAGGATGAAGAACTTACTTAAATGTTTATACGGTGACGTATTAAAAAGAAAAATTTAACAATAGTAGGAATAACTGACAGCAAGGGAAAGGCGAAGTTGTACTTCATTTTAATGACAATATATTTAACTCTTCCGGATAGTTATCATCATTTCTGTTTAGCTTTTTAACTCCGTTAATGCCCTGCCCGTGTCATTGAAACCAATGAACGTCTACTTGTCTGTATCCTTTAAAACGCTTCTTGCTCGATGGTTTTCAATAATTACTTACCTCCCTATTTATAATAATTTAAAAAACTTCATTCCAAATTTTTAATGTTCTTCGTAAGCCGATCCAACATTTCTCGTAACTGTGTACTCCGTCTTTGTGAATAATAGTTTATCAGCTACAAAATAATTTTTCGGTTATATTTCAAGCTTTGATTCCTTTTTTTCAATTTTAATTTTTAACATACATTAGACTGTATTCTAACTTAAACTGTTTAAGGTTAAATAATTTGTATGTATTCGTGGAAAACATTTTATTTAAATTTTAACTAAAAACATTATACTGTAAATTTTTCAATCGCTCCGAGACATTTACATTATTCATTCGTTCAGCCACTGTGCGTGCCGAAGTTCAGTCTAAGTCCTAATCACAATCGTATTCGACGGAATATTTTTCGGAGGTTAAGTACAGACGACTCGATGACGAATGTGATTACACCAAAAAATTTACTAGGAATTATTTTCTTTCGAAAATAAGTGTCATACTTGTTTTATATTGAAATTCAGTTTTAAAATTATTTCTTTCGTATTCTCGTATTTTTAATTCTGCAATATTTTTGTTCTAACAGTTTTCGTTATCTCTATACACGATAGATCCCTGCAATGAACATATATATATACATATATATATACAGGGCGTTCTAAAATGATGTTAACAGTTATAATAAATAGCGATTTCACTACAAACTGCTAAGAGAGGGGAAAGGGCGCGCTTTTGGGCTTTGGAGTAAATGCACGAAATATAGCTGGAACTTTAAATGCCGCCAAGAGAGTGAGTTTGCCGGGCACAGGAACAGACGACAAAAAGAGTATCGCAAATCACAGCGTTTCATAACAAAAAAGACAATGCAAAACGTGTGAAAAACGTACTTACCAAAAAATAAAAAAGGAAATGCTCCGAAGAAAAACAAAAGATAACTAGCAGTATGGTTCGGTTTGCTCGCCGTTGACTGTCATGGATAACTCGTATCGATCGAAGGCCAAATGTATAGCGCGGCGACAACACGTTCACTGGAATTGTTGCGATCGTCTCTGTAATTTTCGTTTTCAGTTCTGCTATATTTTTTACCGGTCGCGCAAAACCCACATTTTCGGTATGCCCCACATCAGCGACTACTTTCCTGAATAAACATTTTCGGAAGCACTGGATTGGCCACTCTAGGCCGCTTCTTTTTTTGGCCCCTCTTCAGCCTGGACCTCACACCTCCGGACTTCTGACTGAAGAATGTGGCAGAATTGAAAGCGAAAATTCCAGAGACGATCGCAACAATCCCAGTGTACGTGTGTCGTCGCGCCGTACATTTGGCCTTTGATCAGTACGAGTTATCCATGACAGTCAACGGCGAGCAAACCGAACCATACTGCTAGTTATCCTTCGTTTTTCTTCGGAGCATTTCCCTTTTTTTTTTGTTTCACGCGCTTTGCATTGTCTTTTTTGTTATGAAACGCTGTGATTTGCGATACTCTTTTTATCGTCTGTGCCTGTACTCGGCAGCCTAACTCTCTTGACAGCATTGTGTTACATTTCGTACATTTACACCAAAACCCAAAAACACGTTCTCCCCCTTGCCAGTTTGTAGTGAAATCACTATTTAACTGTTAACATCATTTTAGAACGCACTGCATGTATGTTATATATACGTATGTATATATATATATATATATATATATATATATATATTTATCTTAAATTAAGGCAATATTGCACACAAACGTAATATAATGAATTAAACCGCCTCAATTAATATTATGAAAAGTATAGGAATACTTTATCAGGATGTTCTCGTAAAAAATAAAATGATGAGAATCAGGCGAAAATCAAATGTTTAAAAAATAAAATAACAGTTTTTCGTTAAATTTTTACTTTTAATCGAGATGCATTTCGTAACTAGTATGCTATGAATTATTCTTATTTATTTGTACTAAATTAATTAATTTTTCCGTATTAATCTTTGCAGAATAAAAATTTTAGCGCAATAATTAACGATAATAAATTATCGAAACAGTCTGAAAAATACACGTACAATATTTCAATACATCGATATAAAATCGAGCGACCAAAAAATAAATTGGCCTGAATTAGTGCTACTTCCGTTGATTTGGACCGAGGATTTAAAAAGGTCCACTAACCTCTGCATCGGAATTACGTGTCGGACTTTTACAGTCTACACGCAGTCTGCTTAACTGATAGACGTTTCATTGCAATTGGCGTTTTCGACGGTTTTCAAGATTTTTATATGTTGTACTTTTAAAAAGCATCGTTAATCTGGTAACGAGAAATCATACAAAATTGCTGATATTAAAAATACTCTTTTTTGTATAACGGTTTATTTAAGATTATTTGAAAACATGACCAGTTTTAATTTTACAAATACAATTTAAACATTCAGTTCAATTTTCCGCTTACAAAACAAATATACTTTCATAACAAAAAAAAACCCACTATACGTTCATTTACTCTTGAACGATTAAAATCTGTCTTTTGTAACGAACGGATCAGTGCTTCCAAAACACTGAAATACTTCAGCGGAATTCTACCAAGCCGTTGTAAAATTACGATTTTGTATTCTTACGTTTTTCACGATTAGAAATGGAGTAGTAATGAAATAACTTGATTAGTACGATTTACCATTATAAACCGGGTAAAAAGTTGAAATATAATACTCCGTTACACCAAGTATCAAAATTACACAACCCACGTTCCGAAAAATATTAAAAATTTTCTAGATTTCGTAATTCCGGAAATCGAGAGTTAATGTTGTAATATTGGTTATATATATATATATGTTTTTTGAAGCTCCCTTTTACGTAAATATTTATAATGTTTGTTTTTTGTTTTTTTTTTTTTTGGTTTTTTCATAAGTTCAATATCACTTACGGAAACATGGTTTTTTATTGGTTTTGATTAAAGTGACGACAGGCAGGAGGAATTCAATTAATTGGTTATCTTGTTGTGAAAATTTTTCTGATTTTCCTTATACACATGTTTCAAATTTCTCACGTTAATGGTGTTGGAAGTTTTTAAGAGTGATTTTTTAGGCAGTTTTAAATTCCATATTACGTAATGTACTTTTTTTCTCTTTTTTCTTTAGACCCACCAATATTACGTAATATCTTGATAGTCCCTTTTTTTTTTCAATTTTTTGTCGCCTCCAATATGGGCCGTTTCAGATGTGATCCTTGAACAATGTTTTCATTGTGATACTTATGTGCGCAATTTCAATTTAATCACCGTTCCGGAATTATTGAGTTTTGTTTTGTTTTTTTTTGCGATTTTTAAACTATCCTAATAGGACTATTCGAAAAAAATTTTACACGTGATAATGCTAAAAAATCGTATTATATTGGAAGCAATTGGTGATAAATCCGGAAATCGCTGTTAAAAGAGCTACTATTATTCGTTCTTAATTCCTTTACCAATTTCGTAAAATTCGACTGTTCCTTTGAAGGACGCGATACCAACAGTCAGAGTGTGCAATTCCGGTGAGACTTCCATTCGACATCGGATGAAACTGGATCAGTTTTTTGAAATCGGTCAGTGCCTGCGTGACCATACAGTAGTATGCTTATATGCAATTTAAAAAAAAGAATCGGACAAAATACATGCGGGGTTCCATTTTGACTAAGGTTAACGTTCGAAATGAAAAAAAGGATATCACCGCGCAAGACTATTCATCGAACGGTACATGTATATTTGAATTTTTTCTTTACAGTAGAGCTCTCGCAGATTGATAAATAAAGCGTCTTTTAGTTAAAAGACGTGCACGATGTCACGATCGGAACAGTTCGATTTTACCCTCGATAGTCGTGTGTGCATCACTAAATGTAACTTTCAGTCTGTACAACGTTCTATGTATATTGTAACATTTACAGCGTTATAAAATTCACATAAACTACACTTTCGCTTTTGTTGGAATACAGTCAATTAATGGAGTGTATTATATTCTAATTAATCATTCAACGGGCGGTTTGAACCATCACAGGCGATTAGCAGTATAAATTGTTAACCGTTATTACGTCGACTGTGCTAAAAGTTGCAAACTGCTCAGTGGTTCCGATGAAGTGTACTCGCCTGATAGCAGAAGAGTTTTAGTAAACCAGCGGTATTATTCAACCGTAAACAATTAGAGGAAAATATTTCAGATGAGAACACGGCGAAAACTTCCAATTGACCATAGTCAAAAAATGTTCTCTTTTACACTGTTTACTTATTATTGAAGAGGAAATAATTCAAACGTGTATAATTATTTTTAGCGTTTTTATCCAACTTTTATTGCTAAATATGCGGGAAAAGATGGTATTATTAGTTTCAGGTGTGTTGCTTATTGTTTCATTGTTTAATCATTTTAAATATTGACCAAAATCACTCTTTACATGAAACAATTAAATTGCATTTCGAAGTCAACAGTAGATTTTCTCATAATATAATCACGTCATGTAAAGAGTGTGTTTAGTATTTGATAATGTAGAAGACAATATATATATATACATATATATATATATATAATTTCTATTCACTCTTTCCTACTGATACTACTAGACTATTTTATTACGGCACGGGACAGAATTTTATCTATAATTACCTACCTCTGTGATGCTGACGATTTTGTTTGTTGCTTGTTGTTCGCTATTTTGAAGGAGTCAGCCTGCCTGCGGTTATTAATTTCAACTAATTTTGAATATTACTTTAATACATTTGTGTTAAATACCGACGTTGTTCGTGGTATTGAAATATATAAAATTACACAAAAGGCGCATAATATATTAATATAAATTAACCTAATTTATGTTTCTCTTCTTCTTTGTAAAATATTTGTATATTCGCCATTACATTATCTTTCCCTTTTTTTCCTGTCCCCCTCTCTCTTGTCGTCTCCTTAATATTGAATTCTGGACAAAAACGTTTCAATTTTAAGAAAGTTTCAAAATTCTGCTGCCAGGTAATTCGCGGTTCTACTAATCTTCTAATATTATCCTTCAGTGCTGATGGTTTTTTTCTAAGTATTCCTCAAGTGTTCGATAGCTTTTTTACGAACGCAATTTTATTTTACTGTACGCAAAGTTTGTTTGATTTTTTTTTACTATTTCAGATCACTTTTTGTTTCAAATCATCTCATTATTGTCCCGAAAACTTTTAGTTAATATTTAATATGCACACGATTTATTCGCTTCATTTGGATTGTTTTATTGATCACCTTTTCTTCAAGCATCTTCGTTGTAATACTGCTCTTTATTGTTTCTATACATTTTTATGTAAGCGGCACTTCATTGTTTTCGTTTTTTTTTTTTTTTTTTTTAGATTCAATTTTAATACATTTACGCAATTGTTTTGGTTGTATTTAATAAAATTTTCGTTCGTGTTTAACAGTATTTATAATTTTATAAAGTCACCGGAATCTACTTAATTTGTAAAAACTGAACAAAACAAACCAAGTATAATACCGTGTACTGCAGCGACGTAATGTGTTATTTTTCGTTACACGAATGTATAAAAATAATCTTTTTAAAAGTATGAAAAAGTTAACCCCATTAACTAAATTTACATAATCAAACTTTCTAAAAATGCTAAAAATAATAAATGTAAAATTATGTCCGATCGGGAGGGAGGGGGGGGGCTAGACGTATAATTTTGTATTTATTATTTTTATCATTTTTAGAAAGTTAGATTATGTCAATTTAGTTAATACGGTTAACTTTTTCATACTTTTAAAAAGGTTATTTTTATGAATTCGCATAACGAAAAATAACATTACACGTAGCTGCTGTACACGATAATTTGTTTTGTTTATTTATTAAGTATTTAGAATATTATCTGTAGAAAGCAGTTTATATTTTTGCGGTATACTATTCGCGTTGTTTAGGTAATTAAATTATCTTCAAAAGCGAAATATGACAAAAATTTCTCCGAATTCATAATCAAGCTCAATTTTAGTATTCAACGATAGATTAAAGCTCGGCCATACTAATGTAACCCATTCATACCTTTTCAATAACACACCGCCACCATCCCGTCCCTTTTGTAACACTCCTCAGTTTACTCTCCGATATATCCTAACAAGTTGCAATACTTTATCCGAATCTGGCCAAAAATTTAATCTATCCTCAAACCTACCCCCCAAGTCAAAATTTCAGTAATTTAGCAATAAACGAACTTATTAGTATATTTCATTTATTAGACACGTACACTTTGACTTTAGAAAATGTTCAAGCAGACTTGGAAATAAAATGAACAAGTATTATAGAATTTTCTTGAAAATCATCATTTTTAAAATTACAAAATCACCTCGCGAAAAACTTTTCGCTTTAAGGGGTCGGATGACACCACTGCTCTGAAATCTATTTTGTGTCCTCGTTATGTACTCGGAGAGCTCCTTTCATACTACGATCGCAGATAGATGTCTCCTACACCTAGGTGCGTTATTTACTTTTTGTAGTTTTGTTTTTTTTTTGCTTCCAGATTTATCCGAGAAGAGATTAAAAGCAGTATGTAGAAATATACATACTGCTTCATAAATTATATCGACGCCGATGACTCTGTTATAGAATATGAAGGTCCACTACTCTTCTAACAAGGGAGTCATGCACATTATGGAACTTGACTATGAAAAATGTGCAGTTTAATGTAAATTTCTTTTCTTCCTTAATAATAATAAACAATTGACTTTATGCAAATTTACAACGACACGCTTACAAAATGAATACCTTTTTAAACGAACCGCTTAAACGAAATTCCGAAATATCTCGGATTTGTAGATTTCAAATGGATTTTGTGATTAATTAAAAATTCGTGCAAGAATGTACTCTCGCAATAGGTAATTAAGTGCCACAACTGGTTTGAAAATGCGTAGCAATGTGAAATGTAAATGGACTTTTGGAATCCGAAACTATAGTCAGCGTTTTCTTTTTAACTATAAAATTAAATTTTTTACGTCTATTGAAAATAATTACAAAAAACGCGAATATAAATTTTGTCTTTTTTAGTGACCATAGTAATATATGTATATGTATATATATATAATATATATATATGTGTGTGTGTGTGTGTGTGTGTGTGTATACTTATGTTCATCTTCGTATTTGCTCTGCATTTTTCACTACTGTAATAAATTCAGGCCGGCTTCTATGCCAACTACAGACATCAGCCTAAATTTTAAGTTTCCCAACTTTTATTTGTTCTTCTTGAAATTCCCGTTATATTTTTTCAGCTAATGCAATACTTCAAAACGGAGACGATTGCGCTAGCCTTGTGTCACTCTAAATCTCGTACCGTGTACATAAATGATTTCGAGTTGGTTTTTTTTTGTTGTTCTTTTTGGTACTCCTTTTTTTTTTTTACATCATTGTTTTGTCGTATATTAGTAATCAATCTGACGTAAAAATATAAATAAAATATGGTTTTTTTGTGTTTTTTTTTGTTTTTTTTTTTAATGGGCTCTGCGTAAACACTGACCCAACTACATGGACTTAGATCACCTACTCAGATTCTGAGGCGATTGGAGATAGAGAGTATAAAGGAAAGAAGGAGGAGAATAACGGCTAGAGATGGGACGGAAAGGATAAAGGAAGCATTGAAAGGGATAGGAAGATCCAATGCCAAGAGTTCGACGTATAGATGAGAACACTCAGGAAAAAGAGCAGGGCATTCAAAAAAGGATATGGTTGGGGTCGCATATAAAGGGAGGATCAGCAGAGTGGAGAGGGCAAAAGGGAGAAGGTGAAAGAGAAAAAGAAAAACGAGAAAAGGGAAGGAGGGAATGACCAAGTCTCAGTCTGATTAAAGAAACAATAGCCGAGCGCCGAGAAAAGGGAAGAAATTGGTACCAAGGCTGTGAATTGGGAGTAGGCTGTAGGAGGAATATACCTGTCACAGATGTTTTTTTTATTAAATCGGTAAACTGTTACTTTCATTACAAGTGTATAATGCCCGGCATATTTCGCTGTGATTTTTATCGCTGTTTTTTTTTTTTTGTTTTTTCGTTGTTGCTATTTACCTTTATTATACACGTTCAAGTTCGATTTATAAAATACAATAAAGATCTATAACGTAACGTTAATGAAGAGTTCTAGTTGTTATAGGAAATTTGTCGCATAAATCGAATAAAACGCACAACTACGATTTTTTAATCACCCCCCGGTATCGTTTAATTGTTCAAAAAAGCTTTCACGGAACATTGCAGTTATCGCTAAACGAATAAAATCACATTGATCTATAATCGAAAGCACTTTTTAATGGAGCGGAAAACAAATAAAAGTGGTAACTTTTTGGAGTGAGGAACCTAATAAGTTTATTCATTTTTTTTTTTTGTTTAAACAGATAATGCATTATTTTTAACTGTTTTAACTGATTCACTGAAAATATTTGAAAAAAAAGATAAGAAAGTCAGAAATAAAGGTTTATCAAATGTTTATTCGCCATATTTAAAAAAGAGCCACGACATTCTAGTAACGCACAGACATTTTCTAATATTTTAAATAGGAAGAAAAGAAATGGATAGCGAATACCTTTTTTTCGGTTATAAAATCGTTTGAGAAACTGTTTAGGGTAAGCTTGTGCGCACGACATGGTTATTGTAAGCGACGGTTTTTGTGTACCAATCATAATGATATAACCGACGTAAGAAAAATTCTTGAAATTCTCCTGTGACCGGGTAGTTTTTTTCGCGTTTTTTTTTATTTATTTTAACTGGGTTTGTCAGCAAAGACATTAGCCCAAGAAATGGGAAGGAGGAGCAATCAATTTATACTCTTACGCGTTTAAGGACAGAGGATAAAAGTACTTAAAGGGCAGAAATAACCGAAACAGCAGGAAATGAGAGAATATAAGAAGCACCGGTTGTTATATATATATATAGGGATATTAAGTTTCAACAGCGAAAAGTAGAAGGATACGATTGCTCAGCAGAGAAGGCTACACATTCGAATAAAATTTAGCATCATGAGGAAAGTATATGGAGGGGGGGGTGAAAAGGACAAAATGTAGTAGATGCAGATGAAAACTGAGAAAATGATGCAGGAAGGAGACTATGGTTAAAGCGAAGGTGACGAACTGCAGAGATTGTGGAACGTTTAAAAGAGGGCAAGTATCAAGAAAACCAGGAAGAGATAGCTGAATAGAGAGATAAAAGGAGGCAGGATTAGAAAATGAAGAAGAATCCGCATTAAGAAACATTTTTAAAAAAAAAAAAAACTATCATCTTTTTGTATTTTCGTATTATTAGTGACGACGGCACACTATCGCAATCGAACACCAAATTTTTTGCAATCAGCGTACTACTTCTAAAAATTTCAATGTAAAATGAAAAACTGTTTCTCCTTCTTAATCGGAAATTCCATATTTTTAACCCGTAACCAATTGGGACTTTCATGCGATGAAATTTGATAGTTTATTCAGTATGATAAATTATTAATCCTCAATTATATCATTATTCACTTATAACACATTTACTCTGAGCCTTAGAGAGATGATTGTGCAGAAACTGAAGATATTGACGTATATGCGCACACGCGTAATAGGATCTAACTGAGCATTCATCGGTAAATTATTAATAATGGATAGTAAAGTAAAGTAAGTCCCGTACATATCCTTTCAATAAGGTATCGTAGATTTCAGTTTTTCATAATGTACTTAAGGTTCTAATGGATCTAATGAGAATACTGAGGCCAGTTCTTTTCTACTTGGAATGATCCGCCTTTACTTTCCACCAGATAGTTCTTTGAAATAACCAATGTTCAATTTCAGATTAGCGCTGGGACAGCGACTTGGATAACGAGGCAAGTCTCGATAACCTATGGCACCTCAGATTTAGTAGCGAAAAGATCGAGAGAGATATAAATTTGAAAGATAATAAAAAGGCCAATATATAAAAAAAAAAGTGAAGAAATTTCAAAAGCAGCAGTCCTCGGCTCGTTGTAGAGAGTAAATACGATTAAAAAGTAACGATTAAAAAATAACGATTAAAAAGTAACGATTAAAAAGTAACGATTAAAAAATAACGATTAAAAAATAACGATTAAAAAGTAACGATTAAGAAGTAACGATTAAGAAGTAACGATTAGAAAGTAACGATTATCGCCACATCATTAAATAAGCGAATAAGATTGGATATGCGCGCTAGTAACGTCCAAGAAATATCGGTATAGATAAATGTAGAGAGATTGTGTAAAATCTGAATATCATTAATAATAATCTGCGCAATTTATGAGGTACTTATGTACTAGCCGAGAAGAATTCCATATTGTCTTTACTGATATTTCTCTTTCGGTTATCCTTTTAAATTACGAGTATAGGAAATGGACGATATAGTCTGCATTATAGATACACGCTATATGTATTGTGTGTTTTCACTATTTCTCCCCGGTACGCTATAAATCGGCCATTCTTCGCGAAGGAAAAAATTACTCAATCTTAAGAGTTGTACATATATATTTTCTTAAGGAGCACGTTGCTCTCATGTTGTCATTTTTTTTTGAGCAGTTAACAAACGGAATGTGTACGGGGGTGTTACAGCAACGAATCCATTCGGGCGGTTAATATTGGCGACGTGTATCGCTATTGCCGGAAATTTTGTAAATTTTTTTTAACGCGAAATTAAACGAGGAACAACTGTTCGGTTAATTTGCTGCATATTGAAAAA
This sequence comes from Icerya purchasi, assembly GCA_039619475.1. Classification (NCBI taxonomy): domain Eukaryota; kingdom Metazoa; phylum Arthropoda; class Insecta; order Hemiptera; family Monophlebidae; genus Icerya; species Icerya purchasi. The sequence continues at coordinate 180,961,361 of CM077116.1, read as the reverse complement.
AGGAATGAAGGGGAAAGTTCGAGGTGGGCCCTGGCCGTAAAAGTAACTGTTGACGTCATACCATCGGTGCGCTATACTTAAATACGACGATGATTACGTTATAACTGACTTTTTAAAAAAAATTTTCCACTTCAATTTAGACCGGAAAATTCACACATTCGCGCTCTAACTCTAGTTATATTATAGTGTGTTTACCGATTTAATGTGCCGCTCAACTACATTGCAGGCGTTGGCTTGATAGCGTGGTCTCCTATTTCAATTGGTATGGTTTTCAAAGAATTTCCGTATGTGAATAATTCTCTGATGGTACGTTAACGTAAAAATTGCCAGCATTTAATACACATTCATTGAAATGCATAGTTTAGAGTAATTAACATCATTTTTTACATATTAATAATGTTAGCTAAAATATTATAATAGTTTAAACTTATTACGATACGTAGATTAAATATTCGATAAAATCGCACCGCCCTGCTCGCCATTTTAGTGCGTCTAATAGATGATAGTGTATACACTCGAATATTCCTTAGCAGCAGTGATTAGGGGAATATTTTTATTGTTTAGCGAAAAAACAACAAAAACAAAACAAAAACAAAAAAAAAAAACGAAATTTCTTTTTTCTGTAGAAAGCTTTAAAAAAGTCGCGACACACTAAAAAGCGAGTTTTTCCTAGTGAAAGCCGCCTACCAAAAAAACGGTTCTGATAGAAGAAAAAAACACGTAAATTTGATTATTAAAATACTCGATAAAACAAATTAAACGTGAAAATTTTTTTGGGGAATTTCTTTTGTTACAAAACCGTTCGGTTGTCGAGCGAGATTACAAGGAAAAGCTTCTGCTGTCCCGCTTTCGTTTGCGCAATTATTATTTTTCCTATTAATTTTTATAACTTTAGAAAATTCCAGTCCGTAATCATTATCGAAGAAACGTTAAATTTTAACACACTGATGTATGTAAATTCGAATTTCTTCGAGCCGTATTATTCTGCTTCTTTCGACGATTTTTCATCATGTTAAATTTTAGTGAAAATCGTTAAAAATAGTGTAGTTTTTTCCTGGTTCTCGTGTGAGAAGAAAGGACACGCACGCAAACACACACATACACTCGTTCGTCGCTTTAATTTTCGGAAGAAAATGCGTTATTCGATTTCTTCTTGTGCGCGCTGTTGTAGCAGCCCGTAACTGACTAGTTGTAATTGTGTCACTCATTTTCAAATATGTATACGTCACCGTATCAGCGAGAAGAGACACTTAATGAGGAGAGAATAAAAAAATTACGTACATAAGCTCACGTGCATAGAGTGGAAAAGAGAAAGAGATGACGCCTTTCGCGAAATAGCGGACTGTGTACACACGGTTGCTTTACCGGCTGTCAACGGGAATACTTCAAAGTGAAGAGCAATTAAAGGCAACAGACATAAAAGATTCCATTTTAACCAAAAACAGACGTCACAGACGCACCCCGCTTACTTCCTTTGTGCACTGATACTGGCCCAAATTGTGAATGAGCATTGTTCTTCTGCCACTGTTTTACGTGTTATTTTCCTAGTTAATTTTTTAAAAAGCAGCTGATTAAATTCGAAATAATCATAATAATAATAATAATAATCATAATAATAATCATAATCATAAAAATAATAATCATAATAATAATAATAATCATAATCATAATAATCATAATCATAATAATGATAATTATAATCGGTTTTTTTGTTGCCGTTTTGAATGTGGCCTTATTTGATTATTCGCAACTGATACCGCGATTGGAAAAACGAAAGAGCTGAAGAACGGAATTTAATTTTTCGTTAATGAACCCATCGACACCTAGACTTGCGAATATTTCATTAATTTATTTTCACTGTACTCGCTCCTTTTGCGAGATGTGATTTATTTCTAAAATTATTTTTGAGAACAGCGCTTTTTTCTCACTACTTGGAATTAACTGCTGTGTAAAGAGCGCCTGATGGTGTTGTTATCGGCGGGGTTATTATTAAATTTATACCAAGTTCCGATTGACTGAAATTTTTTCATTTGTAAAATCTTCCCTCGATTTTCTAGATGTATTCGCTTAATTCGGAAAGTCAGTTACAGTTACCGTCGTCCGCTTGTTCGCGCGCTATTCGCTGTACAAACTACGCGGTACATCGTTATTTATTTATTTTTACATTTACGTAGTATTTGTGTGTAATAAAATGTTATTATTTATGTATACAGAGCAAACGAATTCCATTTACATGGTCAGAAGATGAAACTCGTTTTGGAACGATAGAGGTAAACGTATTTTACATTGAGCAGAAAATAAAAATTATCGATACAAAATTAAATATAAAATAACCTTTCTTTTTTTTTTTTTTTTTTTTTTAATAAGAAAATCTAGGCAAATAATGGTAGGGGCCATTTTGACATGTCTTACGACTGGGACTTGTTTTGCATACGCGAAAAAAAAAAGAAAAGTGCTACCCTTATTTATATATTTACAGCGGGGTAAACGTTTTATTATTCAGTTTGTGTACTAGAAATGTTATAGTTGTGCTTTACGCACCATCCTCGACCCATAGTGCACAATGTTGGTACAAAAGATACGAAGATACTAATTGTGAGTAAACTTTTATCCGTTACCTTTTTTTTTTTTTTTTTTTTTTTTTATTGTAACTTGTATACTAAGTACAGAACAATTTTTGTAGCCATTTGGATAAAACTGATCGCGTTAATAAAAATTGCTTTATTACTTCGTTTTGAGAGGAATTTCGTGTCTGCCATTGCGAGACGCGTCAATTTTTGTTAGATATAACGTCATAGCTATTTAGGAGTAATACCACTTAAGTAAAACGAGTTTAAAAACTTTTCATATTATACTTAAAGTGTATCATCTGAAGAGAATATTATGGACCGGTTCCTTTCCGCGTCAGATTCGCCTTTACTAACATCCAGATAATTTCTCCGATATATACCAATGTTCGCCTTCCGATATATTCAACCTACATGTACACCAACTAAGAACACCTGACTGTGACACCTCCGATTAATCGTTTAAAGAGAAGTTGGAGATGATAAAGTATACAACAAAATATGAAATAATGTGTTTTTTATTACGGACTGGTCGTTCGAAATTAACGAGTCTCGCAGGATTAAACCGAAATATGAAATTTCTATTTATTTCCGCAGACTTCTCTAATTTTTACACGATGAACTTTATCCGAGAATCGGTGAAGTGTATTTCATTTACTTCCCAAGATGATCAACCTATTCCGAATTTTTCGCATGAACATGTTTTGCGCTCTTCTTCTTATAATTCTGCTGTTATTATGCAAAGAACTTTCCGTTATTTCAAATATTTTAATTATTTCAATCATTTCAAATATTTCAATTACTTCAAATATTTCAATCATTTCAAATATTTCAAATATTTTAATTATTTCAATCATTTCAAATATTTCAATCATTTCAAATATTTCAATCATTTCAAATATTTCAAATATTTTAATTATTTCAATCATTTCAAATATTTCAAATATTTTAATTATTTCAATCATTTCAAATATTTCAATTACTTCAAATATTTCAATCATTTCAAATATTTCAATTACTTCAAATATTTCAATCATTTCAAATATTTCAATTACTTCAAATATTTCAATCATTTCAAATATTTCAATTACTTCAAATCTTTCAATCATATTTCAATCATTTCAAATATTTCAATTACTTCAAATATTTCAATCATTTCAAATATTTCAAATATTTTAATTATTTCAAATATTTAAAATATCAAAGTAAAAATAATGATCTATTGCGATGTACAAATGCGCTGGAAAAAAAGAAATCAACGTAAAAAATTGATCGCAATCATCGCAAATAACACGTTCCGATAACAGCATAAAGAAAAAGACAAATTAAAGCGTAGAAAATTTTCAATTAAAAAAACATAGTCACGCCTTCCATCACTGCGCGCGCTAATGCTAATCGTGTGTGGTCACTTTTCAACGTCCTTTCTGGTTGTTTTGAATAAATTTTCTAATCCGGCCCGGAATGCCAAAATACGAAAAGCGCTCGGCTAACTTCAGTCTGTTACAAAGTTTCACGAGAGAATAAACAGCACCATTCTAATTCCGAGAGAGTCCCGATGGCACTCTGATTGAAATGTATTTTGATAGTTCTTCACTGGGATTAAATAGCGAAATAAACTTTTATTCATCGCGGTAACGATCATATCATTTCTCAGTAGTGATTAATTAACGATGTTATTAGTCGATTTAATATCGATGTGCGATTTATTAATGAAATGAACTTTTCTTAAATTTAATACTAAAACTTTTAATATTTTCTACGTCCACTGCATATATTGCTAAAAGCAACGTTAGCCACAATTTTGATGAAGAGTTATAATGGGTAGAATTTGTTGTTAACTCTTATCGGTATATTTTAGCAGTACGGTTGAAATAACGGTCAAAAATTAACAATTTAAAGAATTTCTTCGTTATCTCCGGCCGTCTGTCTGTCGTGCTTCTTTCTTTCTTTGGCCTTTTTATCAGTCGTTGAAGAGCGAATTTTAAACATGCTAATGCCTGTTTCGTCGCTAATTTCTCTTAACACCTCATTTTCAAATCACTTCTATGCGACGTTTGGAATTAATTCCCCTTGTTTTTGAATTTCACCGCACTGTACTAGTGTGTATTCATAAAGTTACGAAATTAAATTATAACGATTTTTTTATCGAGAGATTTCGGTTAACTAAAAAGAAAACGGTTATTTTCCTACTTTTTGAATTTTTCTATCGAGAGATTTCGGTTAACCGAATGAAAAACAGTTATATTCCTACTTTTTTTGTTTTTTTTTTTAGATAAAGTCGTTTATTAACGTATTGCGTCGATTAGATAGATCAGGTGTCAATTGGACGGAATCGCAACACCATTTTCCGTTTAGCCTGCTAACGCTAGATCACCTGGTGAAGTGCATCGTACATTTTACCGATGATAGGTCTATTACGACGGCGTCGTAGTTTATTTAAGTACATTTTTCAGATCTTCGTTGACTTCTTCGACAAATGCAATACACACATATATATATATATATATATATATATATATATATATATATATTTATGTGTAAGGCTTCGTTGGATACACATACTTCGGAATTGTTATCGTTGTACCATCTCAGCTGTAAGTCAGAAATACGGCAATATCGAGTTTGATATATTTGTCTCTTTCTAACCTCTCAAGCTCATAAGCTACAACCCAATGGTAAGTGTCTGGCGCGGGGAGGAAAGCCGTCATCATTCATATATGTGTTATATGTGATTTCGCCATATGAACCGTTTATCCTTTGTGATTTTCAAGTATCTGAATTTCTACATTGTTCGATTTTTACTTCGGCATAAATGTGGACGAATCATTCAGAGAATAAGCCTGGCGAACGAATTCGTTTTAATTTATATAGTTCAGGAACACTGCCGAACAAACCATTCCAACATTGATGATATTGTCGATCGTCGAGCACACCGCTAAATCATTAGCGGTAGAAGCGAAATCCAAATTAATAAGATGTATTGATTTTTTTCCTTTAGAATAGGATACAATTCCATCGATGATGAGCTTTTCTGAGATACTTCTTTTGATAATGTACCGAGTAAAACTGATTGGCCTTGTAGGAGAATCTTTAAATCTGTTTTTGTTTTTTCTTTTGCTTTATATACATACGTCACAAGTATTATTGTTTTTTTCCCAAAACTCCGGTAGATTTCGAATTATCGCATTCGAACTGTAAATTACGGCCTTATTTAGGACATGAGACAAAATTTCTCCTATTAACTTGTCAGCATGCGGTGCTTTCTTCTTTTTTGATGTCATGCCCTGACAGAAGGGCACCTGAATGGTTTGGTGTCGAAAGATCACAATTCAAACGGTTGTTCCAGTGAGTTAATGACGTGATTTCTTTGTAGCTGGCAAACCTCTAATCTGTTTTATTGTTGTTAAGTTGACAATATTATAAAGTCTCTGTGTACGTATTACCTCTCGAATTAATTTTTTTGCAGTTATAAAAAGTTTTATAATGAAAGTCCATCTGGATTTCATTGTTTAATTATTTTTGGCTAAATAAATTATACTTCGTCTTATATAAAGGATACGAAACAGTGCCGCTAAGTTTTCTCCTGTTGATCTCGCATCTGTTTTAAGTTTGCAAACTGTAATCGGTGTAGTTCTGCTTTTATATCCCCGTCTTCGTTATAATCGGTACAACTGTATATTTATCAGTACAGCCTGCCGAATATCATTTACCACTTTGAAAGTTTCCTTTTTTTTGGTTACCTTCGATGAGCGTAGTTATTTCAGTTGGTAATTCTATCGATAAATTATTTTGTTTATTCAATAGTCGCGTATTATATATTAGGCCGATCAACACGAGCCGGAAATAGATCAATGCTAGTTGTGCGCATTTTATAATCCCTTTGCAAGCCTGTGCAAATGTAAACATCCATTATATCTGGGGGGGGGGGGGCCTTCTACTACAATGTTGAGGAAATGATAGCGAATTTGAGTGCACTGATCTCATCAGTTATTTCTAGGATAATGTTCGTAGTCTGCGCCACAAGTAAAAACTAACTTGAGAGAAAGATAATGGTGCAGGTAGAGGATTTTCAATCACCTTACGTAGTTAAAACTTAAAACTATTTTTGGTAACGGATGCGAGTCGATGCATTGTTAACGGCGTTCTCATTCAGACTTCGAATTTGTTACATTCATGGCAGCATTTTCACATTTCACGTTAGCATCACAAGAGAATGTTGTGCGATAATGGTTCAAGTTGAATGTGTGTAAGATGATCGATAAAACTTTAATTAATAGGGAAATTGATGGGTTTAAAATTTTTGAATTTCAACGAGATCCTAAGCGTGTTCGGGGTGTTATTATGGAAATTACAATGTTTATCCCCTGCGTGTATGGTTTCTTTTAGATGTGGAGCAATTTAAGTTAAACAGGCAATTTATTAATTTACTCTGTACACAGAACATCTTTTGCGGCTAACCTTCGCACCTAGCGCATTTAGCCGGTCAATTTTTTTTTCACATGTTTTCTGCCTGCCAGCAGTCACACTTTGTACAGTGAAATGATAAATTGTAGTAATCAGTATATAGTATGTCTTAAAATCTAATATCGTTTGCAGCACATTGTACGGAATTCCTTTTGGCTTCTCTGAAATAATCATCGCTCTGTTGAGTAATATCATTATTTTGAATACACGTTCTTCGTTCAAAGAGGACTTCTTGTCAATGAAAAACACGGGAAAACTTTCTACTTTGCGCTTTAACATGTTTATTATTCGTACAACTTCGATTACATTTTTGATCATATATCGGCTATCCCCAGTGGATATTTCATAAAGAGCTAGCTCTGTATTTTCCTGTGCTAGTAGATGTATAACAACAAAAGAAGCTTCATTAGCCTTTAATTTTATTATGTTTCTCTGGCCGGTAGCGTTCTCGTATTAAAACAGTACACAGTTATTCCTGTCAATCGATGATTCTTGTCAACATAGATTTTAGATAAAAATTGTCCTCAAGTTGATGTAGAAGAAAAACTCTAAAAGGTGTTGTAAAATATTTTTAACTATTTATTAGAGGCGGTTTAAGATTGCTAATTTCCAGAAAAAACCACCCATGAAATTGTTATCGGTTGTTTTATTTAAATTTACGGACGACACTGCGGTATTTGCTATTCATTTATTTCATTTTTATCGCCATTTTCAACGGTTAAAAATTGATAAATAGCACGTCTACGCCGAACTTGGTACTTTTTCCGGTACAGTTTTCCTCCGTTGATTATCCTTTTTTTTTTGACAGCGATATTTCTAACGCTAATTTCGCAGATGCGTCTTCGTCATTAATTGTGTTACCCTGTGTTCATTTGTTGCCGGAGAGGAAATAGTAGTTTTATTGTCCGTGTTTATAAGTGAACGATTAATACCTGAAGTATTTACCTCGTGTCGTTATTGGAAATTAATTGGGCATTAGTACCTGAATTGCCATTGTTAAATGAATTCGAAATCGAATATGATCTCCGAAGGTGTAGGTGATCTCTCGCGTTAATACGGTCGTTGTTTTACTAATTCGGTGACCACTTCAATTTAGTATCCTGTGTACCCTTACCTGAGTATGTTTTCCTACTTTATTTTCGAGCGTTCTCTTTATATCCCCGAAAACAGTTCTTTTATAGCTCGTCACTTAGCACTCTTTCTTCGGCGCCTTTTATCAAACGTCGGCTGTTTTTCACGTATGTGATAGCAATGCTGTTCCGTCGAAAAACGTATTGTATTCTAAACGGCAGTAGGCAGTTCTTTTTATCCAACCGTCCTCATCCTTTCAGATTGATCCATTTTATCAGACTGTTAGCTAAACTGGTTTTTAAAAACTCGGAATTAGGTTCGTTCAACTTAACAAAAATACTAACACTACAGAAAATTAACTTTGAAATCGCCTATGTTTTATCATCCCCAGTTCGAAATGACGCTGTTAATGGTGTACCGAAATCAAAAAGCACTTCGCTTAATTTCGACGTAACAACGATTAAATATTTAGTGGGAAAAAAAAAAAACAAACAAGACCGCGGCCTACCGATTTTTTTAAGTTGTTTATTACTATTTTCCCGCTCCGAATAATAAACTTATTTACAAAAAATCAAATAATAAACGTAATTTTCAAATTTCGAGATTACTTTATGATCATCATATTTTTTTAAGTTTTTCCGATTGTTGCGCGTTGCTACATTCCTTTTTTTTCGCATTCACCCCTTTTGTTATTATTATTATCGTTGCCGCATTCTCATTTTTTCACGTATTGTTGTTTTCCCTCATACTGCGTCGCTTATTATTTTCTAATTCCTCCTTACTCCACCTTTCCAACAATTTCCTTCTATTTCGCTTCCGCCTTATTCGCTATTCTTCGGTTTTCAACATGATCCTCTTTTTTTAGATATCTTTCCATTCTGTATTTCAGGGCGGCCGGTATATTAAAATAAGGCCGCTGCCGGACGTTTCATTATCAAATTTTACGTCATCGATGGGTGGAACTTCATTTCTGATTATACACTCTGTACCCGTTCACGTTTTATTATTTCAACCCGATTTATATTTTAGTCTCGGTATTTCTACGATGTTATTTTTAGGATTGCGCACTGAGCCGAAGAATAATTTATTTTTATAGATTTTATCTTGGCTGAAGGAACGTCAGTCGGAAGAAAGCGAAAAACAGTTGGAAAAGCTGCGAATAATTGCTCAAATTGCTGAAAAACTAGATTGTTCGCTAACGCAATTTTGCATAGCGTGGTGTTTGAAAAATGAAACAGTGCAATGCCTACTCTTAGGAGCTAATAACTTGCAACAGCTTTATCACACGTTAAATAGTCTAAAGGTAATATGTATGTTTATTTGTGTACATTAATTCCTTCGATGTATGCTAACGAAACCGACATGGGGGTCATTCATTTTCCGTCGAGTCTTTCTAGACACAAAAACTATCAGCAAACCCCGTCCTAATATCATTAAAAATACAGCAGGAAGAAGACAAGTTTTAATCATCTTCCGCGGTCTTTACTACTCTTTTATTACTTAGAAATTTAATATTAAAAATATAATTTCGTTAATACATATATAAGTAAACTGAAAACATGAAAATAAAAATTCAACTATGAATTTTCTGTTTTACTTTAGAATTTAACTTTCAGTAGCCGAAGACATACATGTGTATATACATATATATATATATATATATATATAAACTCGGCCATTTTGGCCTCGCAAGGGCTATGCCCTTGGACCCCTCTTGCTTTCATTTCTGTCTCTTTCTCTTCTATACTTTGTATAAAATGATCAAAAGTTACAATGTAATTCTTACTGGCATCAACACAAAAAAAATAACATAATCACAAAAATCCTATCCTAACATTTAACATTCATTACATAAAATGAAGACATTTTTTCGTTACATTTTTCGTTACATTTTTTATTACATAAAATTGTGACATTTTTTAAATAACAATAACAAAAATCCTACAAAATATAACAAACGTTATATAAAATTGGGACATTTTTTCTAATGGAGGGTAGCTTAAGAATTACGTTGTAATTAATACTAAGGGACTGGTCTCGCTGAGGCCCGTTCTTTCGGACTTTAAATTGTTTTACTTTGTAAACTTTCATAAAGACTGGAACATTCACGTATACTTATTTTTTTTATTTAAAAAAAAAAAAAAAAAGAAAGAAAGACTCGAATATGTCAATCGAAAAAGTGAAATTTCGATTAAAATATCTGAAAAACTGAAACCGCTCACAGGGTAATATATATGTAAGAGGACTATGTTAAATTTAATTATTTTTATAGTAAGATATTAACAATATTTATTTAAATGCAAAGATGAAATTTTTTTTTTTTTTTTTTTATTACAATCCAAGCAATAATATATTCAAGTCACTGTTGACCAGTAATCATTTCAGAATTTGTACACTTAAATTATTTTTCAAAATTTGTGCTCTATAATTTTAAATTTTTGGTGGTTTCATATTTTGGAAAGAGCTGTGGACTTTTTTTTAGTTTTCAATCTTACCGCTTTAAGCTTGCATTTTCGCCACTTTTAGTCCTTAAATATCAAAATTTTTCGAATTTTATATTTTTCCTGTATTCTGGAGACTTTATTATGTAAGTTAAATAGGAAATCAATACCGCAACTTACATAGAACCGGCTTGGAATTTGTTAAAAAATTTTTTCTCAAAACTTAATTTTCAAATTTATCAAAATTTGGGTCCTTTAATTTTAAAATTTTGGTGATTTCGTGTTTTTACTTTATATTCTAGCAATTGAAATACATCGTTTAAAAAAAGAGTGACCATCTAGCTACCATAGAAAGAGCTGTGGACTTTTTTTAAATTTCCAGTCTTACCGCTTTAAGTGTGTATTTTCACAAATTTTAAATATCAACATTTTTCGAATTTTATATTTTCCCCGTATTCTGGAGATCTCTTAATGTGCAGGTTAAAAAGAAAATCAATACCATAACTCATAGAAAACCGATTTTGGAATGTTTAAAACTTGATTTTCACATTTTTCGAAATTTGGACTCTTTAATTTTAAAATTTTGAGGGTTTTATAATTTTCTCATGATCTCACAAAGAAAATGTGTCGATTGAAAGAAAAAAACTCTCCAGCTACTATAGAACGGCCTAGTCGATTTTTTTTCTTGCAGCTTTATAAGATATATATATATATATATATATATGTTCACGTATATATGTTCAAGTATGTATGTATGCATATTTTAATATTTTAATGTCCTTATGTCACGTTCGCTTTATGTTTTACTATTTGCATTTTATAGTAATATAAAGTTAGTAGAACAGGCCAGTTGTCGAATTACTTTAACAATGTATGTCTTAAAAAACAAAAATTTTGTAAAAATGGTAGTTTAAACAGGGATGTAAACGTATGCAGCATTCGTTGTATATTTCTGTATGCGTGTTTAATTTTTTTATTCACATTAACGACAAGGCGCATCTGCCATAACACTAGAAAACAATAAGACAAAACAATATTGAACCGCGTCTACAATAAACTGAACAAACGAATATTCCAAATAAAGCAAGAGAGCTTTTCTGATTGCACGATCAATCTGAGCCCTCTTACGGGAAAAAATTACTCAATATAAATGACCAGTTGTTAGATTGTTCGAATATCACCTCTGAAGGATGAATCCGGTATTCTTCGTGATGAAGATCTTTCGAAAATATTTTAACCGGATAACATCCAGTCGCAAGTAGTATTTAATAGAATAGAATTGCCGAAACAACCAGTCCAATTTGTCACTCCGCTTGAGATGGTAGCAGCTGAGATCGATAATAACACCGATTCTAAAACATCACCAGGAATCGATGAGATCTTACCGGGACTATTAAAACAACCGTCAAGAAAAAGTATTATACTATTCACATGTACATATTTAACGCTTGTATATAGTTAGAGCATGTACCAAAATGTTTTGAAAATAAAATCATTACGCTCAAAAAGTCAAATAAACTGGCGGAAGAAGTCAAATTATATCGACTGCTATCACTGTTGGCAGCTAAATATCAATGCTGCTAGAGGAGTTAGTCTTAAAACGGATTAAACCTTTTACGAAACTGCCTGATCGATCATCAGTTTGGCTTTCGCAGAAAACATTCAACAATCGATCTAATACATCGTGTGACGTTATTAATAGAAAAAACATTTGAATAAATCTGATACAAGTAGGTGTTCCGCAAAGTAATTTCTTAGGACCGATCCCCTGTATTTGTTGTATGCTGCGGACATACCATCGTCACAAGATACAATTGCGGTGCTCGCATATAGCAAGATTATCAGTCAACCGTTCCCAGGATTAAATCGTGTAGCAGGATGGGCGAGCGATTGGATAATTCAGTTAAATAAACAGAAATCTGTACATGTCACTTTTGCTTTACGTAATACCGGGATCGGTGTTATGTAGTCCACATTAATAACCAGCAAGTTCCAGTTGCAAATTCTGAAAAGTACTTAGGTATACATATGGGGGAATTCAAAATTAACATGGAGAACTCACATCGATCACAAAGTATTCCAAATACGATAAAAAAAAAAAAAAAAGCACACGTCAAATGTTTCATTGGGCGTCACTCTAAAATGAAGCTGGAAAACAAACTTCCTAATATGTAAAACCGTTATACATTCAGTATGGGAACACTTACGGAATACAAATATGGGAATGCGCTAAAAAATCAAAAAATACTACAAACGGCTTAGAATAAGTTTCTTCGGCTAATTTTACTAATGGTCGTTGGTTTCAACGAAATGATTCATTCCATGCGGATTTGCGGATCAAATGGGTCAACGAAGTAATAAACGATTACGCTCGGCAACTTCAGAAACGGCTTCATTATCATTCGAATCCGGGGAGAAGCCTTGCTACTTTTGTCTACAGATCTGGACTTGAGAAGATTTAAACGCTTCCAACCTGGTGACTCTTGGTTGTTACCGGGTAATATAATTAACAGTAGCCATCAGGCTATACCTCTGCATATATATTACGCTAATTACGAGCACTGATTATTTAGATTAGATTTAAGATTGCAGAAATAACCTTATTAGCAGCTATAGTAATAATAATAATAATAATAATAATAATAATAATAATGATATTAATGAAACGAAAGTTTAATAAAATTTTTCAATGATCATCATCACCTAAGAATGCCAGAATACGCTGAGAGGTTTTTTTTTTTTTAAATAGAACGCAAAATCGAAGTTTGTTTATCATTGTTGCTAGTTCGATAATTTCCTCGTCATTTATTAACTATTTGGGTGTCGGTTTCATTTAACTAACGTCATTTAGTCATTTATTTTCGCATCTGTCATCCTCGGAATTATCGATTTCTAGAGTTAACCGTTTATGGGCGATAACCGCAGTATTTCTAAAATAATTGCAAATTCGAAGCAAACATACGAGGCACTTTCAAAAAGTAAGTTTCCCATCCCTGTGAAACCGGTTAGAATAAACTTGCCGCAGTGGGATGATCTCATTGTATAGCTACAACATTCCAGTTTAAACACTAGTATAAACCATAATAGTGTATGTTTTTTCGTCTTTGAGTTATGTGAATTAATCATGAGCGAAATTCTGAAAGTTGCCACCATTCGCTTTTTAAACCATAAAAATTTTCACCAATTGTGAAATTCATCGACAAATAGTGGAAGTTTATGGTCCTGTGATGAGTGTTCAACATATTCGTAAATGGTGCCGTGAATTCCGAGGAGGTAAAACGAATATGTAGAGGACGAGCAACGGAGCTGCAGACCACCTGTAATCTCAGACGAACTAGAAACTCTGCGATTCGATCGTCGCGAAACCATTTTCGATCTTCTTGACCAGTTTCCGAGTGTGTCACGAGGAGGTACCACGCAAAAATATTCGAGACCAACGAGGAGTCTAAAAATTTCGTTCTTACCTGGGGTTACAAAATTTGGCGGCAAGTTCCTACGAGGAAGGTAGAGTTATAAATTAATTTCTCGACTCGGCCAATGGTTAAATTTAAAAGGTAAATATATGGAAAAGTAAATAAAAGTATGCTGAATTCAATGTCGATGTCTGTTTTTTTCTAGCCATATTAGTGTCGAAAATAAAAAATAGGGAATCTTACTTTTGAACGACCCTCGTATTTATATTCTTTCCTTTGTTTTCTCATTTTTTTTTTTTTGGAAATACAGCACTGCAGTGTTTCTTCATAAGCGTAATTTCAGTAATAACATTCTGAGAAATTATCACTGCATCATAGCAATTACCAGAAAAAATTGTAAACAGAAAAGGGGTGATTAGAAATAGTCCCGAATTTTGTAAGAAGTTTTAGGAGTTAAATTATTTGTGGAAATACATATTTTGAATTTCGAAAAATCGTTAATTGTTATTATAAGACTGAATTCGTACGCGTAGGAAATAGATGATAATAAATTTCACGTTAAGCATATTAAGCAAAGTATTAGCCATTTCCGTATTACATATACATATATATATATATATATATATATATACACATATATATATATATATATATATATATATATATATATATATACTAGGGGGCTTTCCCCCTGGCCGCTTCGCGGCCCAACCCCTCCCCGGATCCGCCCCCAAACCCCCGTTTTGAGAGAGTTTCGTCGTGACTAAGGCTCAAAATGCATATATTTTTCGATGTTCTCACTCGACTCAAGGCAACATAAAATTGCCCATGAGTGAAGACATTATCCCTCAAATCAACAGCGGCGAAATCCAATGTTTCACCCGGAGCTTTGTTAATGGTCATGGCATAGGCTAACTTGATAGGAAACTGCCTTCTTAAAATTTAAATGCCAGTGTCGCATGCTATAAATTTGAAACTGATCCTAGGAATTAGAAACGTCTTACATTCATTTTCCGGACGAAATACTTCAATTATGAAACCTTTAACAGATTTAATGACGACTTTTCTTCCATTCACCAGACCTTCTTTGAAATTCAAATTTCTGATGAGGATACAAATCGCTCCAATTTTTATAGTAATTTTGTGATTTGGAACTCCTGGGTCTGACATTTTGTTTAAAATTTCAGTACATAAATGTGTGGAATCTCCATTTGTTTCTTTTTCATCAATCAGAGTTGTATCAGCACTATATAAATTTATTTCATCCCCAGAAATTTTTTTCCCTATTATCAATCTGTTTATTTGATTTATGTTTTTATTCGTTGTTGATAAAATACATCTTTTGGACATTTTAGAAAAATTTGATAGAACATCATCGAGATAAATGTGATCAATCATTTCATCAAGTGAAGTAAACATTTTTAAATCGGGGAAATTTAATAGGATTCCATTTTCTTCGCCATACAAAGTCTCTGGACCCCTCTTGCTTTCATTTCTGTCTCTTTCTCTTCTATACTTTGTATAAAATGATCAAAATTTACCATGTAATTCTTACTGGCATCAACACAAAAAACGTAACATGATCACAAAAGTCCTATCCTAACATTTAACTTTCATTATATAAAATGAAGACATTTTTTCGTTACATTTTTCCTTTACATATTTCGTTACATAAAATTGTGATATTTTTTAAATAACAATAACAAAAATCCTATAAAATATAACAAACGTTACATAAAATTCGGACATATTTTCTAATTGGGGGGTAGCCTAAGAATTACAATTAATATATATATAAATCGAAATAAAGTCTAACATTGCACAGAAGTTACAATTATATCATGTTATTATTTATACAAACAACAGCGACATGTTCCGTAGTACAAACTACATGATCATAGTGTAACATAAACATACACCATGGTGATGTAATTCGTACTACGAAACATGTCGATATGGCTTTATAAATAATAATATTATCTGTGTAATGTTACTTTAGTTCGATTTACATAGGTAATAAATTTATTTGTATTAATTTCTCCCGCATTCTCTAGTTTTTTTGTTTTGTTTCGTTTGTTTTTTTTCGTTTTTTTTGCTTTCTTCGGTTGCGTGGAAAACGGTCAATCAACTTGCACCGTCCTAACACGTTCTCACGTGGCAATAAGTGAATTCACACAAACTTGCCTCTCACTGGCCATACATCATTCGTTGGTGTACATTTAATATTGCTCGGCACGCTCATACACTCGAAATATGTTAGCCTTCGCACGAGGTGTGCTACCTGCTGATGGCATTTTAAGTACGTAAAAGCAAATTTTGCACGCGTGCGCTTCTGTGTATCATTGCGCACTAGTGTGCACGCGAAAGATATTGCGATAGACCAGTTTCCGTTTCGAATAAAATTACCGATTCTTTGCCGGGCCGTGTTTACATGCATTAGTTTTCGCTATGGGAAAAAGTGAATAAATTTACTCGATAATAAATTAAAAATCACTTGAAAAGAACAAACTGGAAATAGTTCTAGCTGTACAATGTAGAATATTCTCACAGTAACTTTTGAGCGGAGAAAATGTCGGAACGGCAACTTGTCCAGAAATTCTTCCGTTCTACCGTTACGGATAATGTAAAATTTTGTTCGAAGACAGCGTGAAATGTCGTATAGAAAAACAAAAAAGGCTTCGTAAGAGTCGAAATCGATTTTCTTTCTTTCGGTAAAGCTGTTTGGTCGCTATCTTAAAAATCAGGTTAGTTTTCTACAGTTCGATAATTTCACGAATACGTTCACCAGTTGCTATTAATTATAAACTACTCGTATTAATAAAAATCGATCGATATTACTTTTCGCCGCAGACGAATACTCTTACCGTTTTTCATTAATTATTTTATAGTTTTGTATTTTTACTCCGCTTCGTCAAGCAAGCGTGCGTGCGAGCTACAAAGCAATATGCAAAGAGATTACTGGATATCTAAAAAATAATATATTCTATTATGAAAAATTATTGAACGTTGCGCGAATTCAATTAACCGCCTGTGTAATTTGATTTGATTTTCGAACACCCAGATGAATGCTCAACGCTTTTTCGTTTTCGATGATTTTTATAAGTTTATAAACGCGCGTTACACCGAGCAATGAGCCTTTTAGAAAATCTGGAAGTATTCGTTGAAGTGCTTTGAAGTTCTCGGAGAAAAGCCGATGCTCTCTTTTTTTCGCTGCTGTCATAAAAGACGTTCTGTAAAAAGTACCGTATTGAAAAAAAAAAAGAGCAGTTTTAAAATATGGCTACCATCCGCGCAATCGCTAAAAAAGCAGAAATACTCTCAACGTATGTTTATAAAAGAAAGTAGTGTCGCAAAAAAAAAAATTTATATATTAAATTTTGTTGATAAACTATTTTTATCGTAGGCTAATAAATTAATTAAAACATATCGAGACGAATTTTGATTTTCCGTCCCTGTTCCCGGTGCTAGCGAAACGGATTTGAGGCCTTCCTGCTTCTTTCCTTCGTGTTTTTCTTCAGCGTGGAGCTCGGAAAATTAGGAGTGTCCGGATATTTTTAATGACCCAACATGAACTCCAGATTAATGCGCAGCGAACATTCGACTTTTACAAACAAACAAAAAAAAAAAAGGAAGACGAAAAAACACGCGAAAACCATATTTTTCGTTTCCTCAAACGCGCAGACACGAGACTCCTCCCAGAGGAGTATCGCCCAGAGATAAAGTCCGACTGTTTGTTACGATTCCCTGCGACCGAAAACGGCAAAAAACCAAAAAAATCACTCGTGAATATCTTTTAATCAAATACGTGTATTTCAGTAATCGCGAATTAGACGAGCAAATGACGAAAAGACAAAAAAATATATCCGACAGAGAACGACTCGCAATACAACTAAATCACAATAGCACGGTTGTGTCTATATCTACGTATCGTATAACAGCGGCACAAGGCGTAATAGAAAAATTTCGTACGTAAATGACTCGTCACAGTCACAATACAAAAAAAAACAAAACACGACGATAACCGATGTATTGTCCGAGCGAACCGGTAAGCAAACTAACGGCAAAGTGAGTAAATATAAACGAGCAAATAATACAGGTAAACCGATCGAATGATGGCACACATTGCTACACTGCTCGATTAACTACTTCTTTTACAGCTCACGCTGTCAACGACCGGTGGCATAAGCCACATTCAAACACTGCAGTCACAGATCGCAACGCTACACCGGCCGAAAATTTGACAAAAAATTATCAGATTTCACACTTTTAGCCGTATTAACACTCCTTCTTCGGTTCACTACAAAAATCTCTCGATATCAACAATCTCTTCGTTCTGGAATGTGGCGACTTTAACGAATCTAAAATTGAGAACATTTTCCATGGTCGAAGCAAAGTTTAACGCGTCCCGTTTTAGAAGAGATGGTTTGTTTTTCGTTTCTGTAACCTCCGTCAAGTATTGCTATGCTTTCCTTTGATATTTCACGTTTTATGCGGTATATCGCAGCTCGCAAAATCCGCAAACGTTAACGGAGTTGTAGGCGAAAAGTAATTTTCGGAATATTTCGCGTATAATTATAATTAATGTTTAGTCGGTTTTTTCCTTTTTTTACCGTTTAATTGATGCGTTTACTATCGGTTAATTTATCGTTAATAGTTAGTTTCAAAGCTTAGTCCGAACATAATGGCCGAAGTGGAACGCACATTAGACAATAAACCTATCCGTCCTCCAATAATCTCGACGCTGGCACTCAGATGACAAATGCTTTGTCCCCAAAATAGCGGCGTCAGTGTGGGCGGCGGCGGTGGCGGGGACATATCATCACCGAAAGAATTGGAATCGCAGCAAATACAGGAGAAAAAAATGCAACAAGTGCCCTTCTGCAGTATTCAGTGACAATACGCCATCGTTGGGGTGTACTGCTACGTTATTTTTAACAGAAGGACGGTGCTGTTAAAATCGTAGGTAATTCCAGCTCTTATTTCACGTCATCATTAACAGATCTCTCGGTATTTTTTGTCCCCGTTTAGTTTTAAAATTTATTACGATTAACGTTTGACCACGCGTACACTTTTCTCGGTCGCTCGTAATTTTCTAATGCGAATAAATATCGAAATGTTCTAAAGAAAAAAACGAAAACTAATTTCAAGCCAGTTAAAAAGTATAGCTATATGCATAAAGTACATGTAAAATCTTGTAATCGCCTCGGTACGATATCTAACACATTCGGGAAGGATATTTAGCAAAATGCAACTCGTAATTTATTTCTAAATTTAATTCTCCACTCGGTGCGGTATGTTTCGATCAGTTTCGAATGATATGTGTACCATTACTATCTTATTATTAGTATTGTTTATTTTGTTTGTTTTATGACGTCAAAATAGTCGTTTCAATTGCGGCCGACACATTCGGAAGCGTGTCAAATTAGTTGTTCAAAAATAACGAAAAAACACGGTGCACCTGATTTGAGGAAAGCGTTATCTAAGAATTCAATTGCAAACCAATCTAAAGTTAAGGAGAAATTTTTAGACCAAAATGATTTAACAACAACGGAAGAAAGAGTGGTTGCAACACAGTCAATAAGCCAAAGTTATACCATATACCTCAATTTCGAGGGACTAATGTTCTGAGTTTATTTCCTAAAATTTCCTTTTGTAGAACTCAATCTGTTTACTAACAATTAATAGTGCAATTATTACCCCTACAGTTTACACCTCAGACGGCGGTTTACAGTCGGAAGCAGGGCGAGTAGAGTAAAGATTTCATAAAAACTGTAGCAATCTGTTCAATTAGGAAACATTTAGTAACAACATGTACTACTATTGTTTGTAATATTGTATGCACCGTTAACTTGAATGGATCTCTCTTGGCCTACGAATATTTCACAAAAGAAAATACTGGTCTCTTGTAACCTATTCCACTATAAAACTCTTCGAGACCTCTTGATACTTTGCGTATAACGGAACTACGAAATATTTTCTAGCATAGAGGGCAGCACGCTAGCCGAGATATGAGGTCCATGGCGAACGAGTTGAAAATCTTCATTACCGGTTTATTAATCAAAGAATTGCCTCGGTTCTCGGAACCAAAGGGGGTGTTCAGATACTGAGGATAAACTGCGCTTCGAATTTTGAAGATTCTCGCATGCTTTCTTATCCGCACTCTCCTTTCCAGTCGTTATTTGCTATATGGCGGCCGCATCCTCGATGCGCAATGAGACGGCAGATTCTTGGGTTGTCTTCTCGTTTCTTTATTCAATCTGTATTTTCTTGCCATTTTCATCCGATATCCGTTATTTTAATCATACACTGTTACTTTTTTCCCGTTTCCTCTCTAGCTTCCCTCTCATATTGGCTTTTCCATCATCCGAATAAAACCTGTAACTCCGATTGTATCTTCTTTAAATATTTTTCGCTTTCTGTCTTACGTTACTTTTGGTCATTAAAACACGGACTTCCTTCTCTTTATTGTACCTTTTACATCTCACTTTTTTTCTCCTCTACTCATCATTCCTCCGACTACTGGTATTATCGATAATCAGAATTCAACTAACATTCCTTTCTGATCACATTTTATTTCTGGATACAATAAGTTTCTAGTTGATGCCCCCCACCTCCAAAAAAAGTAAAAAAATAAATTAATCAAAAAACAGTAAATTCTCAGAAAACTGACTTCTAAGATAAATTAGTATCCATCTATTATAATGTTAGCGAAATACTGAGAATATTATGGCTGTATGTGTTTGGGTAAAAAAACATACATCGAATAAAGGTATTACCGATAGCTGTGTAACATGTCTCGGACTCGTTAAATATAGCACAATAATTGTACGATATTAGCTAAATAAAGAGTAGAGGTATGTGCTAATTTTTGAGCTTCTACCGACAAGCTACATAGCTTGGCGGGATCCACAAACGTAATACACATGCTGTAAAATAAAAAAAAAAGCAGTGACGTGCCCACGTTTCACAACCAGGAAGGGCATAAATCACCCTTATACATAGAGAGGCCTATATACATTAATAAAAAAAACATGCAGTTTTATTTGTCACTACTGATAATATTTTATATAAATTAAAGGAGTATTTAATTACGAAGTGAAATAAAAACGGTTTTCTTGTTTACTTTAAATGATTTTCCCTTATCAAATTTTTATTTTTCCAAGTGTAACCGAAATTTCTAGTTTTTGTTTTCTCGATTCAGTAGCAACTTTGTTCTATTTTTGCGACGACAATATAATATTTAACATAATTAAAAAATTGAATTTTATTAATTTAAACGATCTCCCTCCATATTTATTTAGCTTTCCGTTTAATTTTCTTGGTTTTTTATTAAATAACTATTATATATACTGGTATAATATATATTTTTCTGAGGGGGCGCCGTCCCCACAGTTTTTTCTCTGGATGGGGGGACTTCCTTTGTCCCCCCCGGCCCCACCCCACCACACCTCCGTTTGGCACGTCGCTGTACAGAAAAAACGAAAGAATAACAATAACGTAATTAGAAAATTTAAAATTATACTTACAAAAAATGTTTACTAATTTTGTTTCTTTTTTTTTCAGGTTCCCCAACAAAATACCATAAAGCATAACCAATTATTACCCTTTCTTTATTATTAAGTAGATATAATAAAGTTCGTTATCGTAAAGTTTAAAACTTTTTCATATCATAACTGCTGTATTCCAAATGTATCCTGTAACGTATTTTTATTTCAAATATTAGTTAGCTCGTGATAATTTACTTTTCCTTTTTTAATTACATATCAAGGATTGTTTATTTTACGATTACCAATACCAGTTGTAGGAATAATAAATCTACAAAATGAAACCCCCTTGCATTTGTCAATAATTATTCGAATAGTTTTCTGTAATAATTCTACTTATTTATGTCTTCGTTGTTATTATCGTTAACGATGATTATTATAATTATTACTATTACTATTGTTATTATTATCATTATTATTATTATTATTATTATTATTATTGTTAATTATTTTTATATTCGCATTAAGAAGAGTCATTTCTGAAAATTATATGAACCATACACGATAAAGTATGTATATTTAAAATATACCAAAAAAATTTTCTATACAATAATGAATTTTTAATGTGTAATTTTCACACATAAATTTTTGACTATGCAAATATTAAGGATAAGTCTTCAGCTAAGCTTTTGTCGACGCGCTAAAAGTTTTATTTATAATTTATATTTAACATCTGAAGGAAAACTAGCAACTTTTGAGCGATTCTGCTCTATTCAGAACCTAGACAAGTCAAAAGATTTTTAACACATTATTCTTACTGATTTCACGACGAAATAACACGGTTTATACAATAGATAACCGTAAACTATTTTAGTATTATTTACTTAATGATGACATTCCAGTTTGGCATCTACCATCTGTAATTTATAATCTACTTTAATTTAAATTTAAACTTAAATTTAAATTTAAGTTTAAAAGGTTTAAAAGGTTTAAATTTAAATAAAACGAGTGTGCAAACGTAATAAGTTAATCGTATCGTTTTAAAAACGAAGTTAATTTTTATCGTGTCTTCTTTTTAGTGTGTTCCTTATTTTAATAAGTCAGTTTAGAAACTATAATGAAATCAGTAATTTTGTGCTCAAATATGAAATAATTTTTACCATCGTAAATGACTCGTGTAATATTTCACACGCACGCAAACTGAAGAATATTAAATAAAAAAGAAGAGAGACACTTTCGCATAACATTTTTTTTGCGATCATTTCGCGTGTGCTATTATCTTTTCTAAATTTTACTTTAATTTTTTATTAGCTAAATATTAACAATTTCCGCTGTATTACGCACGAGTTTTTCGCTTTCGGCTTTTAATTTACCGAGATAAAGATTTCATTAAACCAAGTATACGATAAACGGTAATTACTTATTTGTCTACGTATACATTTCGACTATAGTATGCGCGGATTTAATGTACGCGTCTGAAGACACATTAAATTTATAACAAATTTTATGAAACTGACGATATTTTATGACTGCAACATAAAACTATATTTTCCAAAATGTAAAATATTTTAAATCGTAAAAATCTCATTTCGAAAAATACATATTCCGTTATCTATACTAGTAGTAAAAATATCATAAGGCTTTTTAAGTGCACGAATTATTTTCTATTTATTTATTCGTTTATTTTTTCGTATCGTTTATAAATGCTGCTACATATGATCACTGTTTCGCAACAGACCCTATCAGTCTAATATTAGACTGAAAAAATATCATAAACGGACAGCGTAGCTATTTGTCTACAACGAAAGAGGTCCAAACTTATCGGTTCTGAACGGAATATAGATCACGAATATCACATCGGAAAAAGAAATAAAACAACCGCTATTGGATGAAAGTTCAAAAAAAAATAAAAATATAGTTTAATATCGTGTAAAAAAATACATTTTAATACAGTCGAAGAGTTTCGGTTTTAATTTAGTATTTACATTTTTTTAATCACAATTGTAACAAGTTAGTCCTTATAATACGTCATCGTCAACGCTCTTTGGAATCTATTAGTGACGGTGGCAGTAAAAACTTCGAAATACATTTCCGCAATTTCGAAAATTAAGAATAACGAACGTTATCAGGTGTTTATATATTATAAATTATTTTAGAAGTCCCTCTCTGTTTTTGAGCTGAAATTCGAAGCTTTTTTCTTCGTTCAGGCTAATTTTTGGAACGGAAACATGCAGCTTTCACAGAGCAGGACAGAGAGCTCGCGACTTATTACTATTCTAATTTTAACACTCCAGCGGGTTACAACAGACGAACGTTGTTTCTACTCGAGCGTAGGAGACAAAACAAAAAAAAAAAAAAAAAAAAAAAAAAAAAATCTAAAAAAACCAATAAATAAAAATTAAAGGAAATCTACGTTCGACTGTGAAATGTACGGATGTAATTGCTTAATTTGATTCACGGTTCTTGATAAGTTGAACGTGAGTACAGTAGCGTTTTGAATTTTAATAATTTTTATTTGACGTAACATTTAAACGCATTTATTAATTTTATTTTTATTTTAATTGTTAATTATTTATTTTCGTAAATAATAAAAATTAATGATCGTATAACGAAGTAGGAATTAAATGTTATTCTATCGTTGAGTATAATATGGATGTTTACAGATGGTTTTACTATATAATTATTTCTTACGCAAAGAGAAAACAAAAATCTGCCAAAAATTTAATTTAAGTTGATTTTGTAATAATAATTACAGTAAACTGTTGTTTTTCCTTTTTCTTAATTAAATTTTAATCACTTCGGTGAGGGCTCTGCTGGAAGAATACCCTATTGAACTCTACTTGTAGTGATTTTAAATCTGCTAATTTTAAACAGAAGTTGAAATTTTTCGTTATTTTATAAAATTAGCATTCTTTGTTTTTCGGAATATTCAGACAACATTTTCTAGTATTTGCTTAGGAGAATACTTTTTACTATTTCATTTAAATACTATTTGAATAGATTTTTTGATACGCGCGGATGAAATTCCGATGTTAAATATATCGATTAAATGTACTTTTTGTTTTTTTTGTCTAGTACTAAAAACACAAGTATATCTGTAACAGTATTTACTAAGTTTAAAACCAATTTTTCCAACTACTACATACTTCATATCATTATTAGTGATATAATACGTATATTATATTTATACTTATATACATATATATATACTTATTATTATCAGTTCACTGCCAGTATTTTATAATATACAATATGTGTAACAAAAATATTGTCCGCAAACTACCAACTGTACAAATTTAAAATTATTTTCCTTTTTTTTTTTCTTTTGCCGTAGTTCCGTACAATTTACAATTAACAATATCTGCTTTGTTACGTATGTAATAAAATAATTTCATTTATTAGATTCACAGTTTTATTTATTTTATATCTTTACTTGGATAATTTAAAAACGAATTTTGGTGACGTGCAAAATTATGCATTGCGAAGCTGTAAATTGTGCAATATAAATTTGTTTATATCGGTATAATTAGTGAAAACATAATAATAATAATAATAATAATAATAGCAATAGTAGTAATAATAATAATAATAATAATAATAGCAATAGTAGTAATAATAATAATAATAAATATTGACTACAAAAAAGCCTTTGATAGTGTCCAACATCCATAGCTCTTAAAAATACTGGAAATATACCACATTAACCCAGTACTACATAACTTCCTCTCTCAAATAATGAAAAAAATGAAAAACAAGAATAAATTTTGTCACAGAAACCACCAATATCCAAACAGAAATAATTAATATAAAACATGGAATATTTCAAGGTGACTCGCTCAGTCCTTTGTGGTTCTGCCTCAGTATAAACCCTCTATCAAATATATTAAATGATTCGAAGTATATATGTGATTAACATAAAGTACAAAAACAACAACTACAAAATAAACCACCCGATATATATGGATGACTTTAAATTATACAGCACCTCCTCAACTCAAATGAATTCATTACTAAATACAGTAGAAACCATAAGCAATGATGTAAACATGGAATTTGGAATAGAAAAATGCAAAAGCCTTCATGTATGGAAAGGAAAATGTTCTAACCAGCAAGGAATAGAAAAACTCAATAATGAAATATTAGATAGCCTAAACATGTCAGAAACAGATAAATATCTTGGTTTTCAATAAAATGCTATACACTAAATCATACTAAAATCAAAAAACGAATTAAAAGAAAAATTTAAAAAAAGATTACAAGCAGTAACCGAAACACATTTGAGTTCCAGAAATACATCTGCAATTCCGGTCCTATCATATTCATTCGGAATATTTAGGTGGACTCTAACTGATTTAAAAGAAACCAATAGATTGATACGAACAATACTCACAAACCAAAGAAAATTACATCCAAATTCGTGTATAGAACGAATAAATTTACCAAGAAAAGAAGGAGGCAGAGGTCTAATAGACGTCGTAGCACTTCATCAGAGCCAAGTAGAAGGTATTAAAAAATACTTTCACTCCAAAGAATACCCACTATACAAAGCAATAATCGAAGCAGACAGAAATTCGCGAATAAAGAAGAAAAAATAAACAGTAGGAAAGGAAAGAAAAATGGATCAGTAAAGCAATACACGGCAAACATCCAAATATCATGAATACCAAAGGAATCAGAAAAAATTTAACGTACACATGGTTAAAAAGGGAGAATTGTACCCGGAAACGTAAGGCTTCTACTCGCCATACAGGATCAAGTAATATCAACAAAAAACTACCAAAAATATATAATTAAAGATAAGAATATGCAAAACGATCAGTGTAGAAAATGACACCAAACAAAGGAAACCATAGAGCACAGAGGTTGTTGCCTGCTAACAGGAACAGAATATATAGAAAGACACAATCTATCTATACATATAAAAATGAATCATCGATTAGTATGTACGCCCATAACTTGCGAACGACTGCATCGAATTGGTTAATTTTTTTTTTATTGTATTCGTTATTGCCAGGAGAAGGTTTGTGTGAAAGAAAATTTTAGGAAAGTTCACTGGAAAAGCTTTAAAGTCTCATAATATAAAAAGTGAGTGAGAGAGTATGTATATGTATATGTGTAAAAAAGAAGGATATATTCTCGGTCGCATCAGTGTCATCGTAAAAAATAACGAAGATGGGTCTGACTATCGATGAACAATTAACAAAGTGAACAAAAAAACTGTCCTCTAAGGGAGAGCGCCCATCTAAGCGATACGATTCCGATACGACAGCGATTTTAAATCGTAAGCGATAGCAACACGATTCCGATACGACGTAACGCCCACTGAAGCAACGCGATTTATCCGCTGGAGAAGCAACTTAATTTATAATGCGGTGTGATAGTGCAA
Organism: Icerya purchasi; assembly: GCA_039619475.1. NCBI lineage: Eukaryota > Metazoa > Arthropoda > Insecta > Hemiptera > Monophlebidae > Icerya > Icerya purchasi. Next base: position 180,934,535 of record CM077116.1, on the reverse strand, counting down.
AAAATGTCATATTTTTCTTCGTTTTCCTGTTCTTTTTTTAGTGAAGAAGCAATGTATCGTTAGTAAATCTTAACAATTTAAATCAAAAAAGAAAACAACGTTATTGAGTACATCCATTTTTTCAAAAGAGTAACAAAATAAAGGCTTTAATGTTTATAAAAAACTGAATATATACTCGGAAAAGTTCTAAAGTTTTTATGGAATGAATAAGGAAACGTTTAATTGGTTAGTAGAGAAAATTGGCCAAAAATTGTAAAAAAAAACACCCATTTTAGAACATTTATACACTGCAGAAACGTATTTTAATCACATTACGGGAAATACATTTGTTAATTATGTATATCTAAATGTTTAGAAACATTTTCTATACCATATACATATATATTGCTGTTAATTTATATTACATAACAAAATAAGAAAACGTAAATATTAATATTTATTTCATAAATATGAATTGTTTTTAAAAATATTCTGAAATAAATTTAAAACACCGATTTTAAATTGTTATTTTTGCCGATTATTCATATTACGCATAAAAATTCAGAATGTAAACAAACAATCGCTTGCTCAAGCAACTAAATATAAAACATGTAGCACTCGAGCGACGGCGATACGATAGTTGCTTATCGGTTGCTTGTTGCATCGCGTCAGTGGGCGCTAACTCATATAATAACGTGGGTTATATTCTGAACTACATTTAGTTGCTATCGTATCGGAATCGTATCGCTTCGGTGGGCGCTCTCCCTAAAAGACCAGATTCTTTTTTCTTCATTGTCCCTTGCCGACATCATCGTTTGCACAAAGCGGTTAACGATTGTCACCGATACAAAAGAACGAATATTATACCGCAACCTTCAAGGGTCATAAATAACCATTTCGGAAGTAACTTTTCTGTCCGGTCACATTGTAAGGCTAATCGTCGTAAATGTATCGCTACAATGCCGATCTTCTACGAAATTTGCCGAAGCGACTTCCGTAGGTATATGCATCGAAGAAACCTGTTTTTTAACGGGACAAGCTAGAAATTTAAAAGTTGGTTAGTTATAGAAAATTCAAATTCCTCGATCATTTGAATTTGTGTCTTTGTTCTGTAAACATTGAAGTAAACATTTTCAGCGTATTTAAACTTTTTAAAGTGATTTTAAACATTTTTCAAAGTTTTTCCACAGTCATTCATCATTCATTTAATTTGGTAATTACAATTATGCATTTATTTATTTATTTATTTAAATTAATTTCTCCTTGATTATTATAATATACGATACAATATCTTATATATAAAAATTATGTGGGTTTCGCTTCTCCTCCAAAACGGCTGAACCGATTTGAATAATTTTTTTTTTGTTGTATTCGTAGTTCTTAGGAGAAGGTTTGCAAAAAAAAAAATAAAAAAATTGCACCGAAATTGCACAATTCGCAAAAAAGTTTAACTCAAGAACGGCTCGACCGATTTAGCTGATTTTTTTTTCCAAAATATTGTCTAAAATTTAAATTAGGTTCCTACAAAAAAAAAGTTTGAAAAAGTTGCACGGAAATTACAAAATTCGCCTAGAATACGTTAAGCAATAAAACATGCGGTAGGCCAAACAGGCGAGCGGGTAATTTCAGATACCTGGAAACGGCGGGGAACGAATAGGCAAAAACAGGCGTCGGTCTTTGATTCTCAGCCGATCAGCGGGCGGTCGCTTAATGACGGCACGGAAATCATGTGCTACGCATGCAGTAAAAAAAAAAAAAACATAAACGAATCGAAAATATCCTAACAAGCAGTTCTTTTTTTATTTTTTTTGGTATAAATTTTATATTAAAATAAGAAAGAAAACTGCTTTTTAATAGCTACCAAACAAAAAATGAAAAAGAAAATCGGTTAATAAACGAAAAAAGACTTTGCCTATTTATATGCAGATATTAAATGTTTTGCGTATTTATATATTTGTTTGTGAAAGTAAATTACTGAGAATATGTTGTGCACATTTTAAAACTCCCCTTATGTGCAGTATATTCTTATTACATTTTGCAGTGATTTAGTCGGAAATTTTTTCAAATTGGTTGGATCACAGACGTGCTTACATCTAACATTTGTGAGTTGTAGCGAACAAAATTTTCCGTCATTAAATGGTCGCAACGATAAACTAAAAATATAATTAAAAGATGTAGCAGAACAATGTAGGCGAATGGTTGTTTAGCGAGTACAGTGCAAACCGGTCTGCACTTCTCTTAAACATGATACACCCTAAATTGGGAAAAAGAAAAGAAAATAATAAACGACCCGACTTCACAAGTACCGCGAGAACTACGAAAAAAATGAAACACACGTCCGGCAATCAGATAACGAAAGAAATTTGAGAAACACAAAGAGATTGTGCCAACAATGAGACATTTATACAACTGAAAGGTCTTTGATCCGAAAAATTAATTACCGACAGGAAATCGAAAGATTGACCGGAAACATTACAATAAGTGCATCAACCATTTTTTGCATGTATTTCGTGTTCCGAGTTATTCAGACCTATTCGTATTTTCGTTTCGGTAAATGTGCTTCATTTGGCCGTCCGTTACTCGCATATTATCCATGTGTATTTGTTTTTAAAATGTGTTCAGTATTTTCGTAACTTTCAGTAATATTGTGCGATGAGTGCCAATTTTATATTTCAGTCGTATAAATATTGTAATTTATTATTTATTTTAGCAAGAAAAAAAATTTTAAAGTGTTGTACAAAGGCTATATATAAAAAGACGTCTATCACTTTGACTGCTAAATGCCCGTAAAAAACACATAGAAATATATTTATAAAAATCAACATGTGCAGTCATTGAAAACATTTTCCAACCATCCGGAAAGTGAATTCGAAGGCTCAATTCTGTGTGTTTTTAGATTGGCTAAAACGTTTTTATCTTTATCAGTAAACATTAGTTTTATAATATTAATTCAACGTATTACAACTGAGCCATAGCAACGCGCGGCCAGGTCTACTATCTATATACAATGGCTGTCCCACGGGAAGTGAGAGTAACTTTGGTGTGAGTAGGCAACCATTCACAGCGCGTTTAAAGCCCATTTAATCAGCTATCGAATGCAACAAACCGGAAGTTCATACCTCACCTCTACACCCACAGCATCGATTTGAAAAAAAAGTGTTTTGTCAACCTCTACAATTTTTTTCAAGCGGAGCGGGCAGGTTGGAAACGCATCGTAACGAGTCTCGCACTCAGATAATCCTAAAGGTCATTCCATCAGCTGTCAAATGCAACAAACCGGACGTTTCTACGAGCATTATTACGTATTTTAAAGTCGAAAGAGTAAGACGCAAATTGTGAAAACCACGTGCAGTTTTGTGTTGTCAACATGAATAAGAAAGGTATCGAGCAAGAACAGCGGTATGTGATTCGTTATTATTGTTGGTTGCAAAAAACGGCTAATGAAACGTTAGATTTATTAAAAGAAGAAGCGTATCCTGATGATATTCAACTCGGTAATTCAACAATATTTCGATAGCATAGCGCGATTTCGAAAAATATTCGACACCGATCGAGAAGTCGTGAATGCAGTACAGACCATTTTAAACAGAACACCTGTCGGCGAGTTTAAAGCGACCTTTACAAGCGAGAGGTGTTATTTCGTGAAGATTAATATGAATAATGAAGATGGGTAATAATTGATGTAAAAACTTTGAAATACAGTTTCTTCCAAAATGTTGTAATTTTTTGTCTAAAAAAACGGTGGCGATCGACGAAACACTTTTTTTCAAATCGATGCTGCAGGGCGAACCCCTGGGAGGTAGAAACTCCCGGTTTGTTGCATTCGATAGATAATTAAATGAGCTTTAAGATGTACCCGGAGCGAACGCGCTGTGAGTAGGTGCCTACTCACACCAAAGTTACTCTCATTTCCTGTGGGACAGGCATTGTATATAAAACAAAGTCGGGTTAGTTAAATCAACGGCTGGACCGATTTTTATGATCTTTGATTTGTTGGATTTATGTCCGTCCCGACTAGCAGAATACAAAATTTAAAAAAAAAAATTATGAAGAAAATTCATTTTTTTTTGCTATTTTTGGCCCAAAAGGGGAGTTCGAATAATTTTTTAACCGTAATTTTTAAATTTTATGAAAGGGCTGTTGTGTTTTGTTTTATATTTTGAATTTCGATTTTAAACGGTTATCTGATGATGAGTTATGACTTTTTTAAGGGCGATTTTTGAGGTCGTTCTAAATTCTATATTATATATTCTAGACGGTTTCTTGCCGAGCAAGGTAATCGGTCAGCTTAAAGTTGTAAATTGTCATAGATAGAGAAGTTTAATTGTAATTTATGATCCGATTCCGATAAGTCAAATCGTTTCCGAGCTATTATATAATTGAATATTTTTTTTCGTTTCTGAACCATCTTATTGGGATTCCGTGCATTATATGTGTACGAAGTCCTAAAAAAGTGTATAAATTTACTTTAAGAAATTAAATTACTTTAGAAACACGTTTTTTTCGTGTATAGCTCATCATCAGCTAACTGCACAGAGTACACACTTTATTAAAAAGTATATAAATTGAGTGTGTACTATGTGTTGTTAGCTGATTATATAGCCCGAAAAAGCATGTTTCCAAAAAGTAGTTTACTTTAATTTTTCAAAGTAAATTTATACTGATTTTTGTTATTAAGGGGGATAATGCCTTGCTGCCACGTGAATTACATTTATTTCAATGTAATTAAAATACCTTTCATTTTGATTTTTGTACATTTATTGAACTTAATTTTTTTTGAGTATTGATTGCTGATAAGTTAACACAATATTTATTGGTTCTGGGGCGGTACGAAGTTCGCCAGGTCAGCTAGTAATGTAATAAAAATGATTAATACAATTTAATAACCGATAATCAGCCATATTATCCAAAAAGTTTTAGAAAACAAAACCATTAAACTATATTGGGATACAGTGATATTAACGGATCATGCAGTAAACGCAAATAGACCAGATGTAATATTAATCAACAAACAAACAAAGAATGGATACTTAATAGATATCACGGTACCTAACGATAACAACGTAGAGGAGAAATATAATGAAAAAATAACGAAATATACATCACTAGCAACAGAAATCAAGCAGATTTGGAAATAACGAGAAGTTATAGTAGTACCATTAATACTATCATAAACTCCTTCATAGAAGGAATAAACATTCTTTAAATTCCAAAATACATACACACAAAAGCACAAAAGGCGATTATTCTGAACACATGTAACATAGTATGAAAATCCCTAAACCAATAAAACAGTAATAATAATAAGATGAAGATAATATAGATTGTATCACGTCCACTAGCCAGTGTACCTAGCGAACAGTCGTTCAGGGAGACATTACTTTTTATGAAATATAATGCACCAATTTTTAACTTTAATTACTAAGTATATAATTATTTAATAAAAATGTAAAAGATTATAAGCTTTTCATATTATTTACGCACCAATATGAAATTTCTTTTAAAAAAAATCCTAAGATCCGCATCCGCAACATCTCTAATATATACAAAGACGCACTCAGGATATTTTTTTGGTTAGGGCTAGAATTTAGAAGATGAGTTAGAGCGTAGTAACTCGGTAATTGGACTAAGTACCTATATATTTCCGTGGTCTGTAAATTAAAATAAAAAAAAAAAAAAATTGCAAAACTAACGAATTTTATTTAAAAAAAATATAATAATAATAATAATAATAATAACGTAACATTATGTTTGTAATAAGCATAAATTAGGTAAGCGTACGAATTTTATTTTTAAAAAATTAGCTAAAGGTATATAATAATATTATACTTGTAATATAAGCAAAAAGTGTAAATATGTATGTTTCTAAAAAGAAATTAAATAAAACAAAACATTACAGAACGAAATTAAGTTTTCGAGGATTTTTTATAAAAATATCTAATACTTCGTCGGCAATTATACTTATTTCACGGTGTGTATATTCAACATCGCAAGACGAACTTGATCGATGTGTGATTTCGCAAAACGTCTTCAATCTTCTCAACGTCGAGAATGATCTTTCTGCGGTGGCCGTAGTAATTGGAATGGTGCAAAGGATGCGTAAGAGTGTATTCACGATGCTGTGATAGCGTTTTTCGGAATTGAAATATTTTGATCAGAATCACAAAATTTTGTATACCACAGCTGAATACTTGACTTCAATGACGATTCCGAATGATGAGGAAGGTCTTTTAAGTAAAATCGACATAATTCCAGAAATTGCTTCATTCGATTTCCATCGATTGGTTGTCCGGTAGGAAATAGACAAGAAAAACTAGAAAGAATAGTTTCATGCTTTAAAAAACGTGCATTGAGATGTTGGATAAACATGTCTACCCAAGGCATATAAATATTGGGACGAAAATATTCTTCTGTATTTTCTCCTGAAACGTTACTTCTCGTAGTTTGCTGAGTAGTCGTACGAGGAGCTTCGATCATAATATTCAACCTTTGTGCAATATTTTGAGCAGTTTGAAATATTTCTGCAAAACACGCTTCAGAATTTTCTCTTTCAATCATAACTGTTCGTATTGCAATTTTAGCCAAATCAACAGCTTTCGATAAATCCGAGTCTTTTTCTTGTAACTTTCGGCTCAAAGGCAAAGTATAACTAAGCAGCTTTTCGCCGCAAAGTAGAGATATTATAGATCTTTTAGATATTTTTATTCAAAAAACACGGCTATCTTCACGCCACAGCAATGCAATTACGAATTGAAAGAATTACAACGGCGTCCGAAACCGCAAGATTCAGACTATGTGACATGCAATGAACACGTAAATCGCGGTCGGATATTCTTCAGATATAATGGTTTGAACGCCGTTAAACTTACCACCCATAGCAGCTGCTCCATTATATCCTTGGCCACGAATATTATTAGGATCGATGTTATACTTGTGCAAAGTTGACAAAATCGCATCAGCCATATTTCTACTGGTTTGCTCCACGATTTTTTTAAAGGAAAATTTTTTTTCGCAAATGTATCTGCATCATGTTGCAAATCATTTTGATGCTGACGCTGAGTATCGATATCTAAGCGTAATTGTTTATCAATAGATGTACCAGTACTATTCTAGCTTTGGCCTTTTTTAGTTGGAAAAAATGATCCAAGGTACCTTCACTTTGAGTTTTTCGGTCCATGCTTTATATTACGTTCGAAAAAAACGAAAAAAAAAAAACAACAATTTGCTGTCGGTAACATAAGCATGTAACCGACCAAATTGGAAAAGAGTTGATTACAGTTAATTTCAAATACTAAAAAATTCCGGGTATAAAAATTGTAATATTGAAAAAGCACTCGGTAATAGCTACATAAGTCTATGTGAACTTTTACAAAAACGACGACGGAGCTCTGAAAAGGACTATTTCAACAAAATAATTACGAAATTCGGATATTGAAGAAAACGTTAAAATACGGAATGCAGAACAAAGTTGACAACGGGAAAAAACAAACGACACACGTGGTATAAAAATAACAACAAAGAACGGACTTACCCATCAATACTACATACAACCCAACCAATCAACAAAATTATTTTACATTTCTACATCGAATTCATTTCTTTTTTCTGTACTATCCTGCTTTACGCTACAAAATTAATTTTAGAAAAAATTTCAGAGATTTTTTGGGGGGGAGCAATGGCCTTGTGGCACCCCCTTGAGTTCGCCAATGAATACATATCATCATCATCATCATCATCGTCATCATCATCACGCAGCGTCTTTGTTTCCAAAGATTACATACACCAACATTTGTTCGAATAAATATTTGGCTCTATATTCTCCTATTCCTTGCGGCATTAATTATGTCCTTGAGCGTTTTTTGTTCCAGCCCTGTTGACATCATTTCTAATCTTCTTCTTCCTCGCGGCGGTTTTCCTTCGATTTTGCCTTCTATCGCCAGTGTGAATAGTCCTTCTTCTCTAATTTTCTGCGCCAGGTATTTCCTTTTCCTCTTCTGGATGTCATCAACCAAGGCCGTCCTTTCCATTCCGCTTCTCTGCAGCACTTCTTTATTTGTTTTCTTTTCTTTCCATGATATCCGCCACATTCGCCTGAGCGTCCACATCTCAAATGCGTTTAACCGTCTAATGCTTTCCGCGTTTAACGTCCAAGTCTCTGAGGAGGCATATTTTGCTATCAACGAATACATATATATATATATATAAATATTAGTGGCGAATCCTAATTTTTCATACGGTATTTCTCTAAAACAGAAAAATGTTGAAGTGGAATTAACTGGACGTACAACTTCGCACGCATTACCGCACAAACAGAACCCTATTAAGAAGCCATATTTTTTTTAAATTTCAAAAAACTAAAAATTTATTTAAGAAATAGTTGATACTTAAATTTCGATAATTAAATAATTTAAAAAGAAGTAATGCAAAATGAATTCAAAAATGCTTTTTTACAAAAAATAAATACCGACTTCAAGGTTTATTATAAAAATTTAAAAATGCACTAAAAAGTAAAATATATATATCAGAGTGATATAACTTAAGGTGATATCGTAATTCTTATACAACATTAAATTTTTGGAGTTGGAATTAAATTCATGTTAGGAACAATTTAATCAACATTTAATGCAGTTTTTAATTATTCTTTTAATATGAATTTGATGCTAACTCCAAAAAATTAATGTTGTATAAGAATTACGATATCACCACTTAAGTGTTGTATCACTCTGATATATATATTTTATCGGGAGTAATTATTTTTTACTTTTTAGTGCATTTTTAAATTTGTATAATAAACCTTGAAGTCGGTATTTATTTTTTGTAAAAAAGCATTTTATTTTTAACCGACTTCAAAAAAGGAGGAGGTATTCAATTCGACTGTATTTTTTTTTTTTTTTTTATGTGTGTTACCACAGAACTTTCTTCTAGATAAACCGATTTTGATGATTCTTCTTTTATTTGAAAGGTAGTGTTTGTCATGTGGTCCCATTTAAATTTGATCAAGATCTGACCGATAGTTTTTGAGTTATCCTTAATAATGCGGGAGATTGGAGCTTTTTGGATGCTTTTCATTCATGATTGTTTTCACCGTTGGATTAGATTTTTGACTTAAAATACTGTAAATTTTCCAAATTACCATGGAAATGTAGATTTTGGTGTTTTTACCGTGGAAATATCTGTTCTTATTAAAATATTTTAATTTAATTGAATAAAAATGCACTAAAAAGTAAAAAATAAAATGCTTTTTTACAAAAAATAAATAGCGACTTCAAGGTTTATTATACAAATTTAAAGATGCACTAAAAAGTAAAAAATAATTACTCCCGATAAAACATATATATCAGAGTGATATAACACTTAAGTGGTGATATCGTAATTCTTATACAACATTAATTTTTTGGAGTTGGCATCAAATTCATATTAAAAGAATAATTAAAAACTGCATTAAATGTTGATTAAATTGTTCCTAACATGAATTTAATTCCAACTCCAAAAATTTAATGTTGTATAAGAATTACGATATCACCGTAAGTTATATCACTCTGATATATATATTTTATCGGGAGTAATTATTTTTTACTTTTTAGTGCATTTTTATTCAATTAAATTAAAACATTTATTTCCACGGTAAAAACACCAAAAGCTACATTTCCATGGTAATTTGGCAAATTTATAGTATTTTAAGTCAAAAATCTAATCCGACGGTGAAAACAATCATGAATGAAAAACATGCAAAAAGCTTCAATCTCCCGCATTATTAAGGATAACTCAAAAACTACCGATCAGACCTTGATCAAATTAAAATGGGACCACATGACAAACACCACCTTTCAAATAAAAGAAGAATCATCAAAATCGGTTCATCTAGAAGAAAGTTCTGTGATAACACACATAAAAAAAAAAAAAAAAAAAATACAGTCGAATTGAATACCTCCTTTTTTGAAGTCGGTTAAAAAGTAAATAAATAAAGAAAAACGATTATTAAGTTACTTTAATTTAAGAACTCCATAAAGCAAAATGTTTACAGCGCTTTATAACAGAAAATATTGCAATACACTATTCAGAAGAGAGTTGCAGCCGTATTAAGAAATCTATTTGAAAATGTACGCTCACACTAACAAACTTTTCTAGACTGCCGACCTGTGATAATCGCTGTTTCGCTGTGCTACCGCTTCTGTACCACTTTTCGTTTGCCACACAGATGGCAGATTTTCGCTAGCGGTACACTTCGCCAAACGTACGCTATTTCGCTATGATAAAATAACGATGATAGTCACAATTCTGTAGCGAAAAATGTACAGTGTATCGTTGAGAGTTCGGTCAAGTAGAGAAGTACCTGGTTCTCTAAACGCCTAATCGGCTGTTTACACTATTGTAAGTGCGAGTAGGCTTCTCAACGCAGCTTAGTGACTCGCTGATGCAGCCGAAGTGCTCAGAGGGTCCGGCGAACAAAACAGACGAACAGATCACTAAATAATCGGAATTCAACAATTCTTTGACTATACTAAACTTCAAATTACCATCTTCCTAAACAATCTTCTTGTGGTATCCATGTAAAAATACAAATAAAAAATATTTCTGATAGCTTTTTATAGTTGCAACAATGCCCTTTTGAGTTATGTAAGTTTCTGTGTTTCACTTCTATAAAAGAAAAAATAATAATCACTGGCAAAACCTATTCTTGTTTATCTGCGCTTTATACATTTGTATTAATATAAATATATTCACGAATGAAAGAAAAAATTTAAAAAAAGAAAAATATCTCTCTGAAAATTTTGTTTTAAAAGAAATTTTAACTTAAAAGAAGCAATTAGTTAATAGCACATAGTTAAAATAAAAATTGGTTCGCGTCAGGACGTTATATTCACTACTAAGTCGTTACTCACCACCAAGTCTGAAGTTATAAAGATAAATAACACCGATAAGGAGATATAGAATTAAGCTGTGTGGTAGTACTAGCAGATCAAACTTGCAGCGGATACAACGACAACAGTCTAAGATGTTATGAACAATGACAGCAGCTCCAAAGTATGTATCGAACGTGACCTTGCATAACGATCTAAAGATATCATTCGTCGAAGAAACCCATAAGGAACAGTATGCAAAATTTCTCAACAAATTATCGCAACACTGTACACAAACAATGGAAGGGAAATCCAGCCAAGAGGCTAAAAAGAAAATGGTGCCGAGATGCGGTTCCAATTACCTAATCTCCCTTTTCATTAGGTGTAATAAGTAAGAGAGAAATAAATCATTGCATGTCCAAGTCTCTCCTGTACTCTAATTGTTCAAAATTGATATCTATAGTATATTACAAGCACCGCTGTTTGTGGTATGAATACATACCGACCCAGGGCAAAAAAAACATAAAATAAAATAAAATAAAATAATGTATTTTAAAATTAAACTGTCGACCAGACATAAAGCGCAGACTAACACTAGCGTTCAGTGCTGTAACCAGATTGTCAAAGATATGGAAGGATAAAGCACTGTCATTAAATACAAAGATAAATTTACTAAATAGTCTAGTTTTTTCTATCGCCACCTACGCCTGCGAAACCTGGTCCCTTACCGCTGAATGTATCAGCAGAGTTAACGGGTTTGAAACCTGAGCATATAGAAGACTATTAGGAATATCGTGGCTAGACCGAAAAACCAATGAATATGTCCTCAATAAATTGAATGTACAAATGCGTCTATCCAGCAGGATTAGGAAAAGATTTTTGGGTTTTTTCGGACATGTGGCGCGAGATACAAATTCATTATGACGCCTGGTAATAACCGGAAAAATCAATGGTAGAAGGAAAAAAGGAAGACCCAGAACGCGTTGGACTGATCAACTAAAATCGTTAATTGGCTTAAGCCTGCATGAGGCGTTGATGACGGCTCAAGATAGGTTAGCATGGAGGATGGTGACGAACGCGGCTGTTTCATAACATCACTACGCCCTTTCGGGGGTTTAAGGAAGAAGACGAAGAAAATTTTGCTAAATTCAAAAGTTTTGTTAAGAAAACGAAATATAATTTCAATCATTTCCAGATAGCAAGCTTTCCATCGACTTATCAAACATTGAGAACTTTTTTTTCTGATTCTTGTTATTTTCGTCGTCCCGAGCAAGGGTGCAATTATCAAGTTGTAATATCAGTTATATCTCTATACGGATACAAAAAACTGCAGAGTTTGCCTGCAATTTGCAAATATAACCACTATTTAGGCTATTTTCATTGTACTTAAAAGCAGATTTTTTTTTTTTTTTAATTTTTATTAAACTCAAAAACTATTTAAAGCAATGATGATGAAATTGATAAAGCTTATCAATAACGTTTAAGTTAAAAAAGAATTTGTAATTTTTGCTACATATTTTGAATTTCACTTTTGAAGGGTTATTTAATGATGAGTTGTGAATTATTAAATGACTTTTGAAGTTGTTTTAAATTCCAGATTATACATTCTTGATGGGTTTTTGTGATTTTTGGCTACCAGGGTAATCGGTTATCCCAAGTTGTAGTTACCTTAAAAATAATTTTATTTATAATTTATGTTCTAATTTTGAATTTTCAAGTCAAGCCATTTTAAAGTTATAAAATTTTATTTGGTTTTTTGTGGTTTATGAACCGTCTTATTAGGATTCTGCACATTTCGTGTGTATGGAATCCTAAATATATATATATATATATATATATATATATATATATATATGTATATGTATATGTATATATATATATATATATATATATATGTGTGTGTATATATATATATATATATATATATATATATATATATATATATATATATATATGTATATACTATATATATATATATGTATATATATATATGTGTGTGTATATATGTATATATATATAAATATATACAGGGCCGGATTATAGTCAAATGCCGCTGTGGGCTCAATAATTTCTGCCGCTCTTAGAATAATTTATAAATTAAGTAATAATAAATACAATCGAGTAACTGAAGTAAAAAAGGTCATAAAAGTTAAAAATTAATTTTCAATTAAAAAATTTCATTAATTTTTTAAACCTTACCTAAATTTTATTATAATTCTATACATATGTACATTATTTTTACATGTAACAATTAAAGTTTACATTTTTTACGACGCACTTTTAAAGATGCGAATTCATTTATTACATCAGCAAAGTTTAAATTCTTTACTAACTGTTCTTCAATACTTATAAAATAGAAAAATCATTTAACTCTTTTGGTGTGAGACATTGTTGATCTGAAAAAATGTTGAATTCTTTTCATTGCAGGAAAAAAGGAGCGTTCTGCTGAGCAGTTTGTTGAAAATAATGAAAGATAAATTCTCCAAACGCAATGTCTAAGTTAGGAAATGCATTCTGCAAATGTTTACTTTGTATTAAATTTGCCATTTGAATAATAATATATTCTTCATTATGATTATTTCCAGTTTTAGGATTATTTGAACACGGACACAATTTTTTTTTACTATTTTCGTTTAAGCTCTTCGAATTAAATTTAACTAAATGAAGTTTATCACGTGTGTACGAATGAAAATGAATACATTTTGAAGTTAACGAATTTTCGAGATCTGTAGGGTAATTGTTTATGAGGATTTTTGCTGATTTTATTCGATTTACTTCAGATGTCTCTTGATTTGAAATATACTCTAATATTTTAAATTAAAAATGTTTCAATGTTGAATCTTTCCCATCCACTAAGTTCAACAGTATTCTCCCGTGAGATTCTCTGCCCAGCAATTTTCTAATCTATTTCATTTTTTGTTCATATCATATTTTTTATTAGTAAAATTTTCTGATATTTTACTTGCTTTATCCTCATAATGGTCAAACATATTCCGAATGGAAGCTACAAATTTTGATATTCATAAAGATCAACTATTTCACTTAAATATCCGGTGCTTGTAATCTTCTATGAATTGCATAAAGTCTATCCATCATTGTTGACCATATCACGCTTAAAAGAGCAGTTTCAAATATTTCAAGGTGATGTATAATACTTTCAGCCTCAGATCGAGCCACAGGTTTTTCATTATTATCATCAGCTATTTCATTTAATGCGTCTCGTAAAGAACATCGTAATTTTTATCTAAGCTGGAACGTGCATCAACTCTAGCCTAGCCATCGTGTGATGGAAAGACTTTTAACGACCGGTTTCCACTTATTAATTTAGAAATCAAAATAGCTCACCTATGAAGTCACAGTTTCTAACTATATAGAAAATATATAATATCTTTAATTTTAATTAGGCATAAACTAAAAGTTTTTGAAAACTACTTTTCTCGTATTTTAACACATCTATTTGTCCAACTTTTCATGTATGTTTAAATATTTACATTTACGTATATCGCGTATCATTAAGAAGGGTTACCGTTACTCCGGTTTGAAAATATGAATTACCTGATGTAAAACAAAGGCCTGAATATCTCAAATTTGTAAACAAAAAAAAAAAAAAAAAGAATAGCATTATTATACGTGAACAATGCATCAATTATGAATAAGTAAAAATAATACAAATTATCGAGAAATGCTTTAAGTTATAAATTACATCTCTCATACAAAACATTATATTTTGTTATTCTAAAATGCCGTAGATATGAAATAATATAATTTTGGAAATTTTAAATATTTTTCAAAAGAAAAAAATTTTCAATCTCATGCAAATTTGCCGCCCTTCGAATTTTGCCGCTGTGGGCTATAGCCCATTTAAGTCCGTGATGTAAATCCAAGATTGTGTATATATACCCGTCTCCGCCTGAGTGTAATTTTTTGAGTAAAACTTATTAAATCGTAGTATATTGAATTTACTTTATGTCACTAAAACGTGAAACATTACACCTTTTCCAACCACGGCAATCCATCGCAGACAATATTTATCCGATTATATTTCAGTGGCGAAAATAAAGCACATAATTTCATAAGGTAAACGCACAAGTTCTACAAAAAGTCGCTCGTATAAATGTACAGAATTTTAATCGGCCTGATAATTGGCTCTACAAAAAGTCTGACGTGTGCGAGCACTCTTACTGGACACTCAGTTTGGATGCGTAGTAGAATTGAAATAACTCGATTCAAAATGTTGAAATTGTCTACAATCATATACCAAAAAGTTATTTTCTAGTAATAAGTCTATGTAAGTTATAAAAGTAATGAGAGATTTCCTGAAATTAATTTTCTCATAACCATTTCGTAATCCTGACATAGTAAGGTCGTTACCAACTTCGTTCACAAATAATTTGCGGTGTGCCCGGTTCAAACTTTTAGAAAGGATTGAGACGTGTCCCATCATGGTATTAAAATAAGCTAAATATTTTTTTAACTGGGATAAATGTTTTTTTTTTTTTTTTTTACGAAAAGAGCTCTCAAAGGACATGTTCTATTTTGGTATTAAAATAAGCTGAATATTGAGACAGATTCGGCGCCATGACGATATATGATCACGCTGTCTAAGTTGGAAAATAATGATAATAATTACGATAAATTCCAGACTACGTTTTTTGACAATTTCCCAGGAAAATCATTTCAATTTCTCAGGCTTCCTCGGGCAGCGTGCAAACGTCGCATTCTCCGGCAAGGACGCTAAATCGGCAAACTTTGACAGAGATTATTAGATTGCAAAAGGAAGCAGCGAACTGCAACATATGAACAGTGACTTTTTAAGTTCAAAGAAAATGTATAAAAAATAAATTATTCCACGATTCTGCCAAAAACATTTTTTTCACTTATAAACATAAACCTACTAATAAAGCTCACGTCAGAAATTAGTTATGCTGTTCAGAAACTAAAGGGCGACTTTTCTGTTTTGTTTTCAAAGTTATAGATTCAGATATTAATCAGTCAGCACGGTTTACGAAAGATGGGTTCGATGACAGGAAGAACGCGAACAATTTGTCGAAAGGGCAAGAAGAAAGTACTCCGCATAGAAAGGCTATAATTTTGCCGTTAAATCGCAAAAACAAGAGAATTCGTGTGTCAATTCTCAACTTGTGAGCCAAATTCAGACCGAGCAAAATTATTGGCAGATGCTTTTAAAACGAATTATTGCAGTAATAAACTTTTTAGCAGAACGAGATCTTGCGTTTCGGGGTAGTGATGAAATTATTGGTTCAACACATAATGTGAATTACACTTAAGTTAATTAGAATTACTTTCCGAATTTGACGTTTTTTTATTATCTACAGAAAGCTGCGAGTTTCTGCCTAGTAACCGATACATCTTCCTTGTTGTAATATTTAATTCATTTCTTTTTGTCACGATTAGATTGCACCATGTCAGTCTGCCATCAAGGTGCATGTCCACATACTTTACTTCCCGTTTTAACGGTATCGTTTTATTGTTCATTTTAATAGGTTGATGATCTATATGTCTATTAGTGAATATTATGTGAACCAACTTATCTTCGTTGATTTTAATTCTCCATCGCTTACAACACTCGGAGATTTTATCAATTTGCAATGTGGTATTAACTTTATGTAGGCATTTATTAAAGCACAAAACAGCCGTATTATTTGCAAAAGTATCAGAAAGAGACTTGTTCAAAACAGGAAGATCTGTTGTAAAGATAATTTACAATAGCGGACCCAACACACTCGCCTGTGGCACCCCAGCTCTTGCCAGATATATATATCGGATAATTCCCCCTCTGGCTTGACCTGGAAGTATCTTTTATCTAAATATGATTCCAGCATTTTGTAATAATAATAAAGCAAATGAGTTCGTAGCTTATACAACAGCCCACCATGCCAAACCTTATCAAAGGACTGACCTACGTCCAGGAAAACGCAAGAAATTCTAAAGCAAAAGTCTCTCTTTAAAAAAAAAAAAAAAAAAAAAAAAAAAACTATTTTTCTTCTTATGCCACTTGCTTTCCATCCTTCTTCAATGATATTCCGTTCAAATTTGACGTCATTCTGATGATCAGTGGTTCTTTTTTTATAGCGTTTTGAAGCTTTAACTTTAATTATAATCACCCTGTAGAAGATACCCTGACTAGTTTAAAAAATATACCGATAATAATAATAATAATAATTCGTAATATGCTGTAGTGGAAAAAGCTGATGTGATAGGCCAAAATAGTAAATGCGGGTGCGATAAATTCGACTTTTCGAGATAATATGCGAAGTAACATGGTGGCTTTTTAATTAAATTCATAAAGCACTCTGTTCTAGGTCTGCTCTGTCGTCGTTCGGCATAAATTTATTTCGCATTACATACGAACCAGTGTGTAAAAAAGCTTTCAAAAATAGTGATATCTTTTCGATGAAAGACAACATACAACGTTGGTATTCTTAACATTAGGCGTGTGACATAAATTTTCTCTTTCGCCGACAGACTTTCGAAATACTTTCTTCTTCCACCTCAGAAAAGTCATAATAATGCGGCGCTCAAAAACGAATGTCGCTAAAACGACGCCGATGAATGATAACCTTGACTTTCAACTATATCGGCCTTAGAAGAGGAAATCGATGCTTTTGTAACCCAGCTCTATGTGTTCATTCTGGAAATGTGCTATCAGTGGACCCTATGCCTCTTGACTATGATTGACTCATCTGGGCGCTTCGTATTCTTCCTTTTTCAAAAATTCCGTTATTTATTTCAACAGTTCGTTCAATTTTCGATGCGTCGTTATCGAAAGTCTTTGAACCTTTTCAGTTGTACTCCATTAAACATCGGTTCTGCCCGACTGTGTATGCCCAGCATTGTTGACCTTTATTCTCCTAGCTCGCATCAGTATTAAAAAACCTTGTACGACCTATATATTATTCATTACCATGCATCGGATTTATCTGAATAATATGCTTTCGTTTTGCTGACTATTGCAAAGATTACTTTATCGAAATTTTAAAATGGAACTTGTACGAAGCTCGTACCATTGCAGTTAATTTATGCACACACACACATGCATACATGCGCATATACATGTTCGCGTACATTATAAAAATCTCTTTTATCAAAACCGTCAGAATCGTTTTTTTTTGAAAGATACAGGATAGCCTGAACAAAACAGAAACATTATCTGCAATACTATTTGGACGGATTTGCATTGGGCGGCACCCCTGCTACGATGTCACACAGGCGGCGACAAAAACACATTCCTAATTGACCAGTAAAAGTTCGAAACGCGTCTTTCAGCTCAGCTCTCAGCAGAATGGAGTGTAAAATATCGCGGGACGGCTGATCCCAAAACTTATGCAATTATACTTACAATCATTTAAAATGACAAAAGTACAGCTAAGTTAATATTTCGATGCAGCGTAAATTTTTGGTTAGGTTTTTTTTTCGAGTTATATGAAACAATTTGAAATTATTTAATATTTATATACGAGAATAATAGCTTAGTCGGAATGGTTTATAAAGGCAATTTAGCGCCGATTTTATGGGGTGTGCGGTACTTCAGAAAACTTCGGTACCGCTTTTTTCTTTATTTCATACTTTCGTTATCGTGCGATATCGGTAATCAACTGTTCCGACTGTTTCACCTCGCGCAGATTATTATCCGTTAAATGCGTCCCTCTCTGAAATAGTTTCAACGTTAAGTTAATTTTCAGTAAAGTTATATGTCCCATGAGAAACGACAACTTCTCTACTTATCGATATATGCAATTTATTGCAATGTTAAAATATATCGGGTTTTCCCACAATTTTGTAACGTATAAAGTATACAAAACATTCAATTATATTTGGTTTTTAATTACAAAACTTCACTTACGATAAAAAAAAAAAAAAAAAAAAAAAAAAAAAATGCGAACCAACGCTTATACTCATCGGCTGATAATAATAAAAAATATACCGAACCTAGTTAGAGACACTACGCAGTTATTTATTAGCACTTGTTTAATCTTGCGTGTTTATAATATTTTACAAGAGAACAGATATCACACGTCTCATCATGGATATACCCCCGAGATAAAGTCTGGCCAATTTAGCCGGCAGGTGTCACGCAAAGCGGGGGGAAAACGGAAAAACGGCGCCATCGTGTTCCTTCGCGAACAAAGAGGATTAAAGTCTAGTAAATTTTTCACCGTACAATATTATTATTCGTAAATTTGAAATAAAATGAGGGTATATATGGCCAGATAATACTAACGAAACAGATTGAAACATTTCTGGCTCTGTACGATGCGCGAATTGGTGTCGACCGGAACGAGCACATTTCTTAGATTAAGCTGAGCATTTCGTTGCAGTTGCTTAATATTTTTTCTTATGCGAAGTTCAGTAAGTAGGTGAAAAAAGGTCGTTTTAACATTATTTTAGCTGGCTCAGTTGGATCCAGTGCGGCTTTGTTTCCGAATTAATTAGTCTCCAGAACGACCGTTGTTTATTATTTACAGACATGACTGCAAAGCTGAAAATGGGTAATTACGACGAATTCGGATGCCCGTTTATCATTGTACGCGCGCAAAAGGAAAAAAAGGTTTTATCTGGCAGTGACGTTGTATTCGTGAGTTTACGTTTGATTTGTTTGTGTGCTATTTCGCTACGTTTTTTTTTTTTTTTTTTTTTTTTTTTTTTGTTTTTTTATATGTAAATTGTAAAGAGTTTTAACGAGTAGTGTTCCTTTAATCTTGAAGTGCCCCTAAATTATGGCCGTAACGCAGATGACAGCGGTCGCGCTCAACTCGTAATTCGATAAACGGTGTTATTTTATGTTTGACAAAAAAAGGTTAATTACAAACAAATTTTAAAGGCGCTTTTCAGTTTACTTTTTATAATTTTGTAAACAATTTTCGGAAATTGAAATGTGCGTTTATACGCGTTATCCTTATTAATCAATTCCAAAAATACAGTTCTAACAACGGCCAGAATTCAACACTACTTAATTAAATCAATCATTAATGTGTTAACGTAAAAAAATAAATAAATTTAATTCACATCGTTTTAAGAATGTAACGCTTTTTATTTAAAAAATTAAAATTCGTATAAAGTCGTTTTTGCGAAGTATTTTTAGTGACAATACTTGTACAATATATAAATAAAATCGATTTTCTCCCCATTATTGGAGTGTATTATAAAAGCTGGGAAAAAAAAAGTTTTAAACGATCTATTTTAAGTAGTCATTTCAAAATTCGACAGTTTTAAGACCATTTTTGAGGGTTCATAATTGGAAATTTTTGGATTTTATAATTTTTCTGTACATGACGCGCGGTGAGTTGTCTGAATACCGAATTTCAGCTTTCTAGGTCCAGTAGATGTTGCAGTATATTTTGGCCATCTTAAGTGAATATATATATATGTGTGTGTGTGTGTGTATATATTAGTTTTTTGCTTAAAATGAGCTGTTCGATATCAGCTGTGGTTAACTGTAGAATGCTGAAATTTTGGGTAATTTGTAGTTTGAAAATCATGTTTTTATCTACATTAGGGGAAAAGTTAAAGTCCGTTTTCGAGCTTTCCAGTGATTTCTGTATATATACACAGCTGTGCCAGCAGCCAGTTTTACTAATTTGGCTGCATGCACTGCCGTGCGTATAGGTATACATTTAAAGGAAAACATATCACGATGATCAGAATGGGAATCTTCGAATTATTATTATGCAAATGTAAATTTTTAATTGATCTTGTTTCATTATATTTAATTGCCTAATTTTTATTTTTATTTCTTACCATTTTGTTTCTGCTTATGAAAACAATTAGCGTATATTCTCGATTATGTAAATAAAATAGCAGCAATGCGGTTAATAGTTTAATATTTTTTAGACGGTCCGGTATAGAGAAAAAGTTAAGACAGAATTCGAAATTATTCGCTTTTTTAAGATTTGTCGAGTGTCGACTATTAGAGTTACTAGCTGGCTAATTAGTCGAAGACACGCATTTTCTTTCCTACCCTAAAATAGTTACCAGTCGGCGGAAAATCTGATAATAGAGAACCGGTAACAATTTTAGGATTTGAACATAGAGAAAAATAAAAGTTTCATAGAGTATATTCAGACGAAGATGAAGAAACTCAGCAAACTTTAAAACAATGCAATCTGAATTAATACATTGAAGAACCTATTTCAATACTTAATAAATTTCGATATAATGCTATTCCAACTTACGAATATAAGTAAAAGTGTAATAAAATTACTCGACGATAATAAGCAGATGTGGATTTGGGGTGGTAGTAGGAATTTAGAAACGTAATCACGATTAACGCGAAAACAAAGAATTACTGTACGAAAACAATTTTGAAACACAAGTGTTGAGAAAAATAACTTACAGCAATTACCCAAGTCAGCCAATAGGTGTCCTGCGCCTGGTAAGTAAAAAAACTTACGGTGACTAACCCCGGGTGCTATTGACCTGCACTTCCATACGAGATAGTTAAGCTGTCCAATTATTGAACTTTATATTTGAACTTCGAAGTATGCAGATCTGTTTAGCTTAAAATAGGATCGCTTACCAGTTCTATCATAGCTGTACATTATGAACGTAAGTTTAATAATTAGTTTTTGTTTTCAGTATGAATAATTTATTAGAGTAGAACGATTACTATTAAAATAAAAAATTACAGTACCGCAACTAACCGAGTAGCTACTTCGATGACTCGAACAGACCTCTGTAATATGAACTAATGAAAGAATGTGGAAAGTAAAGCAAGCGGTGAAAAAGAATATCCCGCAACAGTCGTAAGAGTATTATCGGTAAAGTTTTGGAAAAATGTAGTAATGTTAAAGTCTAAAGGAATATAAAAAGGAAAATTGTTTTTTGCCGTTTAATGGAAAAGAAAAAATGTGAAAAGCAAGTGATTTTTCTATTTTGGAAATGTTTAAATCGGAATCTGTCTTTTTTCTTTTTTTTTTTTTCCCGTTCTTTTAGTCAAACATCATGGCCGCTAAAAAAATCGTCGGTATCATGAAAACATCGCTGGGACCTAAAGGCATGGATAAAATGATGATCGATGAGGACGCAGACATTATTGTCACTAACGACGGAGCTACGATTTTAGATAACATGGATGTCGATCACGAGGTGGCTAAAATAATGGTTGATTTAGCGAAAACACAAGATCAAGAAGCTGGCGACGGTACAACGAGTGTTGTCGGTAAAAACCATACGTAAATTTTGTATACGACATCATGTCTGCGATTTTTACGGTCGAACGTAGACTCGAAAATAATTACAGGAACGGTTTCTTTCAACTTGACCGATGCAAAATGCGTTTTGTCGATTCCATGACGATCCTTAAAACAGAGTCTATTCTTACTTCTATATATTCGAAATCGTTTTCTCATGCGGGCAAACAAAGCAGAAATTCCACGGCAATTTTTCCCTCGCACGTGACACCGTTTAATTGATGGTTCAAAGAGATCTTGCCGTTGCCGTTCTACTGGTCTTCGACATTTCAGAGTGTTACAGGTCTGCTTCCCGTTTGTTTTACCTTTAAAAATTAATTAACGCTCATCGTCGAACCTGTCAGCGTCATCGCTGATAGCTCATCCGAACAAACGGTGGAAGTGTATCAATAGCATTACGCCGATCAAAATAACTCGAAATCTGCATTACCTAGCTCGGCGTACAGCGTCGCTGGTGACACGTAGCTCATCCGAATTAGCTGGTCAACTAAACACCTGTATTATCTCACATTCCCGATGATATGCACTGTGCATCATCTTAACATGTATCTTACAAAAGTCTATTGATGATGCTACAATCCCCTGCCCACAATCAATCAACTCACATCCGACTTTAATTCGGTTCTCGCTCCAACCTTTAAAATACGTTATTATAACGATACAGTATCGAACAAAGTGTTACGCATTTAAAACTAAAAATGTGAATTTTAATCTTCTTTCTAGATAGCATACGAATCAAGCGAGGAAGGTACTTGCCATCAGATATGAAAACCTAGCTGTTCTTATTCTCAAAAACACCGGTATATTATCACGGCATTCTCTGTTTAACTGTTCGCTAAAACAATTTAGAAAGGTGTTGCCCCTATTACGACAAGTTAACATTTTAGTCACCGTAATTGTTTACCTTTTAAACTGAAATACTAACAGAGAAGTATTTTAGATTTTTTTTTTTCACTAACCTGTCACGAATTATTATCCATACAGGCTGGCAGCGTTAAAGAGTGCAAACTACAAAAAAGGCGAACATAACCCCAGGAGGCGATTTTGAGTAAATTTTGAATTAAATGGCCGTTTAGAAAACTTTAGAATTTGTTTTTTAATTAATCAAAAAAACTCTGGATGAAATGTTGCGTGTATTAATTTAATTTTCACCTAAGCGCTAAATATTTTTAAGAGAACCGCTGACCGGTAATGGCCGAAATATTCCTCAGAAGATGATTGGTATTCGAAAATAAAATTGCGTAAAGTTCAATCGAAAATTCGGTAACGGTTTTTTTTATAATTTCTCCGAAAGGTCAGTCCGGCACGATGATGTTGAGAATTCTGTTCGTTGCGTTAAAGATAACTATAATTTACATACCGCCGTACGTGAAATTAAACTCGATATTTCTAATTTCGAAATTTTTTCCAAGCAATTTCCACAGCCATTAAAAACTTTTCCTGTCAACGGGAATGCATTAAATATCGCGACCTGATGAGCTTTTCGCGAAGTTCTTTCGTTAAGAAATCGTGAAATACGGTTTCGTTACCCGCAAATAGCGAACTTTCCATTGATGGGGGGGGGGACACGTTTGTGTACGAATTTCGGAGGATCGAAATAGAAATTTCTTCGAATATCCGCGTTTATAAGTTGGTTTTAAATTTTTAATTATAATACTCGCGCCGCGAGGGGAAGAAGTACTGATTTTTGTTCTTTTTCAAACGTTTTACAAACGTCAAAGTTGATGAGTCGAAGTGTGATTTTATTGAGAAATTTTGAAATTTATCTTTTTTTAAGAAATCCAAATATGGTTTCGTTACTCTGGAGGAGCGAATTTTCCTTCTACATACAGCATCTCTAGAAAATAAGTGCTTTTTTTTTCTAATTTTGGAGTTTGGACGCGCCTGGAGAATCTAATTTTAATTGTTGTTTAGGAGAAATATACTTTTTTTCCTGTTTTTTTTTTTTAAATCTAAAGGAGGTTGTTAAGTTAACAGATTATCGAACATATTTTCATTTCATAAAAAAATCCTCGATTTTTGGTACGTATTTTAAGGTTTACGTTTGCAATGGGTTTTCCGGTAGTGATAAGAATTTTTTTAAGTTAATTTTTTGGATTCCAAATTCCATATTCGTATTCTTGTAATGCCTTTTTTGTTGGGATTTTTGGCGCTCAGAGTAATCAGTTTGTTCGAAAGTTATATACATATATACATATATTCCTTTAGAGAACCTTTTAATTACGATATTTATACGCACAATTTCAAAATTTATCAACTCAGCAATTCCTCAATTGTTGCGTATTTTAATTTGATTGACATTTCCGAACTATCTAATTAAGACTTCGAATACTAAATAGGGGGGGGGGGGGATACCAAAAAACACGTACGTGAAAACCTATAGGAAAGTGAGGAAAAATCGAGTATGCCTAATTTTTAATATTCATTTTTTACAACTTTTTACATTGAGATAATCACGCTTCCGCAACCTAACGATCAGCAATCTGTAGTAACAAACTACTGCGCATACGATGATATTGTTAATTAATACAAGCTTACATTAGGGCAGATTGTAAATTACACTATTAAAATTTCCTCGGTATATTCACTATACAGCTTTAAAGACAAACGCAAATAATAAAATTAGCCTTCATCGTATTAACACGACAGTTGTTCATCAAAGTAAAAGCGCGTCATATAAACAAAAATCAGCATTCTTGTTTACTAAAACACTATTCATTTTATTTCAAACATTTCCGATAAAATGAGTACAAACAGTTTCATTTATACTATTACATTGATGTAGCCGAAAACATTCAAATGTTCCAGATGCTCACTCAGAGAGTTAGAAAATTTAATTACACAATTTAATAATTCTATATTTTTTCGGAAAATCAAAATTTTCAAATGCTATTTAGGACAAAAAAAAAAGAAAAAGAAAAGATATATGTATATATATATATATTGTTACAATTCGTGGATTTTCGTCTGATCCCTGTTACGGGAAGCCAATGTTACAACTCGAGGATTTTCCGGGTCTCTTCTACGGAAAGCCAAGGTTGTTATGATTCGAGGACTTTCCCGTCCCTTTTACTGAAACCTAATGTTACGATTTGACTTTTTTACTGTTCTTTATTTGCGGGCGCCAGTGGTAAATTACGGACTACCACGACTGAATTAACTCTGCCAAGCAGAGCGTCAGGCTTTTGCGAAAGAAATTTGCCGACAAAGATAAAAAAATAATAATAAGGCCGTTCTTTTTTTGAACATACGTGTATATAGTCACAAATATAACATAACAACAAAAAAATAATACCACCGCGTAACAAAAAGAAAAACTCATTCGGTGAGGACTAGAAAAATAAACGTTGCATTCGCGGCGCTGACTTCGACTAGATTTTTAATATTTATCGAAGCGGTAACTCGACCGCACAACTAGATTTAACATATATGACGAACGACTAGATTAACGAACTTTTTGACTATTGTTATGACGACTCGTTTCGTGCTCAATCAAACGGTAACTAACGGTACAAATTCGCTCGATAATAATTAAACAAAACTAACGGTACATTGCCGAAATCCTTATCATTTAAGATGGCATAGCCGTTGTAACACTCATCTCACACGGCTCGCGCGGCCGACAGGCACTATCCTGTTGTCGCGGACCACACATACCAGGACACTTACACAACCCCTAACACTACCCGAAATTCGACGAGAATCGGAAATTACCTATTCGGTCGTGTAAATATCCCGGCCGTATTCTCCGCCGACAACGAACAATACGATGATGCCGAGAGATCGAAAATTAATGATTTTAATCGGAGAATAATTTCTAGCTCGACATCATCGCTATATAGCGCCGTAAATACCGAATCCGTATCAATATATGTATACATGTCTGAGCACTGTTCGCATTATAATTCAAAGTTAGCCACTCACAACCGGCTAGGCTTCTCTACGCTGAAAAAACTTTGCTAGCTATATCACCGGTTTCTATGACATTATACGCATATTTTTGTTTTCTGGGAGGATAAACAATTCATCATCATCATCATCATCATCATCATCATAGTGCCCTACTCAGCTTCTGAGCATCGCTAACTCTACCTATTCGTACCTTCTAGCCGTACAGACAGAGGCATAGTATTAGACGCAAGATTAACATGAAACTGACTGTAAATGTTTGAATTATCGATATACAAATACAGTTCTATTTATGTTTGCCTACTCTATACGTGGCGCAGTAACCTAGCGGTTAAGGTGCTTAGTTACCAAATCAAAGGTTACGGGTTCGAGATTTATCTCGTCCGGATACAAGTCGTTCCCAGGTTTATCCAGCTTAAAATAATAATCAGGTACCCGGGAAATCTGGGAAAGTAAAGGCAGCCGAAAGAAAGAAACTGGCCCCAATATTCTCATCAGATTCATACTAGGCTTAATATATTGTGAAACTTAACTTCACAATCCCCAACTCTCTCTGTATCAAGGGTATGGGACTTACTTTTTTTACTACACATTAATTAGCGCGCATACGGAAATATGCGTGCTTGTCATTGCCTTGCGCGTGATTATTAAATTTAATTATTTATTTTTGTAATATCTGTCGTCGCCTAGAATCGAACTGAAGACTTTTATATCGAAAGTCGACTAGCAACTGAGCGAGCTATCGAGACAACGATAAACAAAAGTATCTTTATTTAACTTTATTTTATTACCAGTCTTAAAAAAAGATGTATTTCGAGCGAGTCGACATTTTCAAGCACTGTACGATGTAAGTCTAGCTTATGTACCTAGTCGGCATTACGTGTCGAAGGAAATTTCGATTATACGAATTAATAACAGTATAATCGATTCTCGTATATAAGCACTATATCATCGTCCGTAATCAGCATGATCAAATGTTACAATATTTAAAATTAATATGCAGATATTAAATAAAATCTGTCGAAAAAAACAAAAAAAAAAAAACAAAAAAACTCCCAAATGGTACCAAAATACGTGTGTTTTTCTTTCTCATTAGTGCTAGCTGGTGCTCTTTTAGAACAAGCGGAACTGTTGCTGAGAATGGGAATCCATCCAATTCGGATTACAGACGGATTTGAGTTAGCGGCTAAAAGTTGTCTGGAGCATTTGAACAAAATCAGCGATTACATTCCGGTCGACCGTTCGAATCCAGAACCGCTTATACAAGTTGCTATGACAGCCTTAGCGTCAAAGATGTAAGTTGTTCTCTGAGCGGAGTCCGAGAAAAATTTTCGTATCTCGCGCGCGTACTTTCGCTAAAGCTAATTAAATTAATTCCGTTCAGTGTTAAAAAGGAACAACGAAAATTAGCCGAAGTTGCTGTTCAGGCTGTGATAAATGTTGCCGATTTCAAAGAAAAGCAGGTGAACTTAAATTGGGTAAGAGTGCTGACGAAAAACGGTAAGTCGCTGGAGGATACGCAACTGATAGACGGAGTAACGTTGGACAGGTCATTTCATCACGTACAGATGTCGAAGGTAACTATAGAAACAACACAATTTTTTTTTTTTCAGAACTGTATCCCTGGGGAGGGATATCGGTTATATAAACTTATTAAAAATGTTCTTGCAGACATTAAAAGAGAAACAAAAAATATTAAAAAGACAAAATATGCTTTAAAATGGAAAGAGGAAATTTTTCAGTGGAAATGCCCCACTCAAAAAAAAAAAAAAAAAAAAAAGAAAACTAATTTGTGAACGATTTTTTTACTTTTTTCCTCCCAATATTCTTAATTGTCTACATTTTTTCAATAATAAGTTTCAACGACAATGCCCTCTTGCAATGTTAGAGCAGACTTTTTCTATACGACTATATGACTCGATGTAGGAAGCTAAGTAAAACACTCTATTTAAAACTACCCCCCCCCCCCTCTAAATACAATTTATTAACTTTATTTTTAGTCAGCTGATACAGTACGCTTCATTACAAAAGGCCTAGTCTAACATGTTCATATTTAGTGTAAGAAAATAAAAGTTGATTTCTGCTATTTGCGAAGTTGGAAATACAAATTCAGACCTATCCGAATACGATTTAAATGCCATAAACAGGTAATGATGATAACAAACGTGCGGCTCTAGCTTAGCAAAAATGTACCTACATTGCCATATCTTTTATGCAGCAATGATCAAACACCTATCATCTGGACCTTCTTCTTAGTTCCTCAAAATCTATATGGATAGATTGGTGGACAAGCATGTTTTAAAAGTTCCTGGATAAAATCATTTTCTTCATATCTCCGTATCTATCTTCATGTCTTCCTTAATTTGTTTTATATATTTCTGCCTTTGTTATCCTCTTGGGGTCTTTCCACGGTTCCTTCTATTATTTGTGATAGGTATTCATTATTTCTGTATATATGTCCAATCCATTTAAATATCTCTTCTTTTAGCTTTTTTTAATAGACTTCTTTTTTCCTTAACTCTATACTTTTCCCGTCCATGATATTTTTCTCCAGCACCATATTTCGAATGCTTCCAGTTGATTGCTCAACCGTTGATTCAAATTCCAAATGTCTGAACCATGTTTCTATACTCCGTACGAATATTTTAATAATTTTTTTCTTTATTTCTCTTTGGATATTTCTACATGTTAGGAGATTTCTTTTTTTGATTGAATGCTAATTTTGCCATTGTTATTCTTTCCTTTATATCTTGATCACTTCTTCCATCTTCTGCTATTATGCTTCCTAGATATCTTTGCTTTCCCATCTCTGGACCTACGGTGTTCAAAATTATCAGTGTCCGCACTGAGCCGTCTAATCGGAAGTCAATTCAAGTAGTTTAGAAAAAAAATTACTGCGTTCCATCACCTGTAAGAAATGATATCGTACACAACGATTTGCAGATTAAAACAATTAACGAAGTTGTTGTTCGGTTTACTTCTAAGCGCCAGTGTCATCTATGGCAACATGTGAATCCGGAGATGGCACAATTGGTCATCGTAGTACCTAGCAGTAGACAATTAAAACGTCAATAACCGCTCGATTTAATTGTATAATTTAAATGTATTAACTTAACTGCATATTTAGTATCTTGCAAATTAGAATAAGTTGGTAATACTCCAAACGGCCAATACTCCATGGGGTGAGACTGTATGCAATGGCGTGTACGCATTTTTATGTGCCATTGCGTTCTAATGCTGAAATTATCGGTAAATAGCCTAAGAAGGTCCGATCCTGATACGAAATGTAAGGGGAGAATAAAAAAAGAAAAAAACACCGTAGAATAGAATAGTTTAGTACGCGCAACTAATTTTATCCTTGTCAGTGCTCCGATTCATGCATCTGTTCCTTTTTAGAATATAAAGAAAATGGCGCGATAAAAAGAGAGTATCATTTTAAAGTTCTTTGGGCATATCGAAAATTTCGGCAAAAACGTAGATTTGTCCACGATGAGTTGAGGAAGAAGAAATATTTTACGCGTTTCTCTAGTGAGAAAAGATTGGTGAACTCGTCGCATCCGTGAAAAACAGCAACGCTAATGATAGTCATTTACGCGATTTTTAAATTTACATAAATTATTTCTAAGTTCTCTCGTTAAAATGCACATTTCAAATATGTAGTCTGTGATGTGTTCCCCATTAATAGCACGCTTTGTTTTCTTTCTTCGTGTCCATCGACTTCTTCGCTTGACTACAAAAATTATTTTCGGACGGAGTCGAAGTACCGGTTTCGGCAGGATTGGTACGCGCTAGCTTGAATTTTTGGTGAAAGTTCTTCAAATATTGAAAAGCGCGTTCCAGGGGCACCACGCTGATCAAATTGGGTATGCTATAATTCACGGATGACGTATATTCTCTATTAACAGGTGTCCTTTCAACTGATCGGTAACACCATTGAATGAAATTGTTTTCCCAGGACGACGGCTATGCTTAATTTTTTTTCGAGCATTAGATTTAAAGGTTAGCAAATTGGTTGCGTTTTCGGATATCAAAGTGCACCGCACTTTTTTTTCTTTTTTTTTTTTCTTTTTTTAAAGCAAATATACTGACGGTAAAAGAGTAATTAAATTCCAGCTTTTGCCAGCACATTTATGACGATGAAAATTATACTATATTTCTTGAACTTATCATTTAAGTGTATTAACTGAACGTATTATTAATATCACTTTAAGATATAGATCGCCTATGAAAATATATTTCCGCTAAATTATCTCAAAATTCTTACGAAAATAACGGCTGAACATTTAAAACTACTTCGAAACTATTTCAGGAGTCTTGTTTGAACATAAACGAATAACAGATGAAATTTTGGGAAATCGAAAAATACGAAATATGTAAATATTATCCGCGCGTCCATCTAGAAACCGCGCCAAAATTTGTCTGTAATTCAAAACAGATTGTATAACCGAAATTTTTTCACTAAATAAATCGAAAAACCAACAAATATTTTTAAAAGGCCTATTTCCCTTCTCTGTAGTCTTAATCCTTACAACATTTTAATGCGTAAAATTCCTCCTATATTTTATATTTCTTAAAACTTTTAATAACTTTATATAATTAGCTTTCCTAAAAAAAAAAAAAACGTAACATTCGTGAATAATAATTAAAGTTATTTAGCATTAACTATTTTACATGTTTATAAAGGAATGGGAAAATTCTAAAATTGCGCTGTTATCCTGCGCCTTAGAAGTACCGAAGACTGCGACGAAAATCAAATTAGAAGTGGATGGTTTAAGAGATTTTAAAAAAATTGCTGAATATGAAAGTAAATTTATACAGGACACGGTAGACAACGTACGTATTTTATTCTACTCCTTATACGAAATATTCGCGCTTACATTCATCACTCCCCAAACTTTCGAATCATGTTGTAATTCCATTTAAATTTTCCCCAAAACATTTCTTCCCTTTTTTAAATTTATTTTAACAGTAGCACACATGGATTTACAAATATTCCATTAATTTTGTATTAAGGAATGTATACATAGATTATGCGTAATTAATTCATCGTCCTTCGCATCCAGCTTCTGAAGGAGCGACTACCACGTTGAGCAAACATCGACAGGAGCATGTTTGTAGGCGGTCTGCAACTTTTTCCTGTCATAAACAGTTTGAGCACGTTTTTAAGGATTTATGAAAAATTTCTTTCGAAGAACCGCAATGTAATCTATCTAGCGAAGACGGGAGTGAAAGATGGTACCAAGAAAGGTTTCACGTGGATGAAATAATACTATATTGTTACATCACTTCCACTGTAAAGTCGATTGTAAACCATGTCTACGATGGAAGTCGACGCAATGCGTTTTAGAAGTAGAGAATTTGAAGCCGGTTTTAGGCTTTTTAAAATTATTTGTGTAGGATTTACCGAGCAGATTCAAGATTTCGGATTCTATATGAAATGTTCAAATCGTCCGTGTGCAATCTGTGCGTTAGTGAAGCCGGAACGCGAGCCATTATGTCGTTAATCGTTACTAGAAAACGATATACATTAATTGTAAGTATGTACTCCCTTGCAGGATACCATTTTGAAGCTTTTGAAGCTTAGATAATGAATTCTATATCCGGACCCGTATCGATCTATTCCATAAGAAGTTCTTATTAAATGAATCATTCATATACTTCTTTTATAAAATAATATAATTTATAAAAGAAGTATACGATTAATTCATTTAATAAGAAATTGAAATAATGTGTTTTAAAATTTAAATAAAAAATTCTTAATAAAATGAATTATGTTACCATCTATCCCGCACCCTTTAAATTTCCTAATAATCTATACCCTTTCGAGATAAAAAAAAAATGGAATATAAATATTTATGAATGTGCTTCGGATTTCGGCTTTCACAGATACACCCGACGATCGAGAATTGAACGGTCTTTCCAGAATCCGCAAGAAGGGTAATATTGGAAGAAGAGAAACAGGAAGAAACCTACGGGAAGAGGAAGATAACTGAGGAATGAGTCAACTAACTCATTACGCTCAATTCCGGCATGACCCGGTATCCAAAAGAAGTCCGTTTGGATTTAGTGGGAAACGAAAGTCGGGCTTTTAATGAAGTTTTCCACGAAAGGCTTGCTTATATTGACTTTAAATTCAAATTACACGAACACACTTATAGTGAAGAATTTTATCAATGAACTATTTAAAAAGTTTTTTTTTTATGGTGTCTCTCCGTACATGTAAGCAATTTTTACTTGAATATTTACTTACAGGTAAAAAAGTCAACCAGTTATCTTGTCAAGGTTGTGTCTAGACAACGGTATTTCATCAAAACGGAGTAGGTTAAAAATTAAAAAACCTGCAATATTAATGTGTTTATTTGCTGATAAGATTAAAGTTTTAATTTTTTTTAACAACGGAAAAATTATTTAAACGAGCTGACGGCTAATCGTTCGATTCTGGCAATAAACAAAGAAGAAAAAAAGTATTTATAAAGCCTGTCGTTTTCCTAAAGTAAACGAAAATTTAAACGCTGAAAATGAACCGCAATTTTTTTTATTTTAAAAAAAAACTATTCATCGACGTTTCCTTTTATTATTTTTATTCTATTTTACAGATTCGAAATAGCGGAGCAAATATAGTAGTATGTCTGAATGCAATCGATAGCGAAATAAACCATCTATTGCTTCAGAATGGGATAGCCGCCATACAAAGAGCAATTATTCCAGAAATGGATGTAAGCAGTCGTAATGTTTCATTTTCAACAAATTTAACCTCGTTAAGTAATTTTATTTTTTTTTTGATACTATGGATAAGGGTACGAACCGTTTTGTTAGTACTAAAGCAATGGTTTTATTTGAAATGTTGCACTTATCTGGACTGATTTCGTATAACACTGTAACCAACTCGATTGGGAGAACTTTATATTTAGTGTTTGTTAACGTTAATGAGATTACGGTGTTCAAGGAGAACCCCTCTACTATCCCCAATTGATTTATTCTATCCACCTGTAGGAGTAGATATTCCCGTATCATCCGTGGATTTTAGAAAGTTAAAGAATTATACACTTATCAGGGGAATATTAAGTTGCGAAATTTTAGGAAAGCAGATTTCTTGAGGATGTACTCTATAAGTTTGCGTCGATAAATTTCATTCGTTTATTTGGTATTAACAATAGCGACAATGCAGCAATATTTTTTGATAATAAGATGCAGGAGAGACACTAACAATAAGTGAGACTGTGCCATTGCATGAATACAGAAGAAACGAATGTCCCGTTTGGTTTACTACTAAAATAATACTGCTTGTGAAGGAAAAAGAAAAATTTCAGAAAAATAATGAACCAACTAAACCGAGCAATATCTCACACGTAAGAAACTCAAAAAAAGCTATTAAAGAGCAAAAGAAAAGTTATGAAAGGATAATCGAGTGCAAAATTAAGACTGAACCAAAGATGTTTTGGAAGTACGTTAATGAAAAACGAAATAATAATAATGATTTGTCTGGTACTATTCTCAGTTATGAATGTAAGAAATTAGACGATAATAATGAAATAGCTTCTGCAATTGCGAGACACTTCTCGTCTATTTTCATTTCACTCGGATCTTCCGAAGGAACCAGTAAGAAATTTTGTTAGAGTAAGTGCTTTTTCTAAAGATGAAATTTATGAATCACTTAAAAGTTTTTAAACCAAACGTAATACCTCTCCGTATATATTTAAAAAACTTCATGAATCCTCGTAGTTTCACTTTTTTACATTTACAACCTTGTTCTTCAAACCTTTGTATATCCTGAGGCATGGAAAATACTTAAATTGGTCACACCGATTCCAAAAGATAATAAATTGAATGACATTATCAACTGTAGGTCTATTGGCATTCTGGGAATTACCAGGTAAAATTTTCGAGAACATTTTTCATAAAAAATTATATGCACAAATCTGAAACAATATTCCCCGCAGCAGTATGGATTTATGGAGGAGCGGTCTATAGTTACTGATTTAATGACCTGCATTGAGTATATTTCTTAAAAGACGGACTTATCTTCTCAAGTATAGATGTAATTTATACAGATTTTGAGAAAGCGTTCGATAAAGTCAACCACGGTATTCTAATAAACAAACTTAACAAATTCGGGCTTTCTAGGGAAAATTATTATTACAATTATTTGAAATCTTTTCAGATAGGAAACAATACGTGTTCAATTCAATAATGCAAAATCTGTGCGCTTCTACCGTACATCGGGAATTCTGCGGGGCTCAGTTTTAGGACCTTTTCTATTTTTATTATACATCAATGATTTACCGCGAGTAATACAACATTCTAAAATTTTGTTCTACGCAGATGATAGGAAAATATTTAAAGAAATAAAAAACAGCAATGATGTGTCACTACTAGAAATAGATACCGAAAATTTTGAAAGCTGGAGTATAAAAAATAGACTCCCGATAAATACATCAAAGTGTTATCATTTTTACGCGGAAATTTAAGGCAATTACATCAACTTATAGTATATGTTTACACTTGGAAACTAAAAATGAAATTCCGGATTTAATTTCTGATTCTAAACTTACTTTCAATGCTCATTTATTACGTACGATTAGTAAGGCAAGAAGAATGTGTTGGGTTTTTTTATTCAAAAATTGTAAAAACTATGTTGTTGAAGATACACATTAGTCACATTATGTATATACCAGTTTAGTCCGCTTAATATTAGAGTTTGCAGCTATCATTTGGAATCTTTCTTCTAAAAGAATGATTAAAAATATATAAACAGTCCAGGTGCAGTTTTTAAAGTATTTATTTTTTAACCGTGTCGGGTATTTCCCAACTAATACCGTTTACACAGATTTATTAGATACATTTAATTTTAAAACTCTTGCGAGTCGCAGACGTGTTGCTGAGGTCTGTTTCTTGTATAAAAAATACTTCAAGGAGCGATAATTTCTCCATTTTTATTGCCAAGAATCGGTATTAAAGTTCCATCATTTAACTGCCGGAAAAATGCGTTGTTTCACATACGGAAAGCTAAAGCACTTTTCATGTTCTTCAATGGAAGCATTACCGAGCGATTATAACAACATTTTAGATAAGTACAGCGTGACATCCTGGTTTGCCATAATTTTAAAGATCTTACAATTAGTCGACTGTTGGGCACTATAAACTGAACTAGAACTCTACTTCTTCGTTCACATATCCACTGAGCTCATATATTGATGTGCTGTTCGTTTCTATAGAGTATTTTTTTTTTTTTTGGGCTTGGCCGACTAAGGGCAGCTACCGAGGACAATTGGACTAGATTAGAGATTAAATTTTAATCCGGTCAGAGATCGATGACAGAAAAGAGACAAGAATAGGAACCACATTGGATGACGGCAAAGCTAAGATATAGGAAGCACTATATGGAGTAGGATAATTCAGCTTTAACAACTGAACGTACAGGATATTACGCTCGGAGGAAAGACTGGAACATTCAAACAGCACGTGGTCAGGATCACAAACGAAGGAACAGTCGCCAGAGTGCAAAGGTCTTTTCAAATTTTATAACTACTTGCCAGCTGAAATTTTTCGGGAACTGAAATGCTAGTACGTGTACATGGGTTTGGATAGGTGTGCATGACTGAGTTTGAATGTAGATGCAATTGTAAGTTTTGAGGGATACATGTCAGCATATTATGGATATTTACCACTATTAATTTTTATTCGGTCACTGATATCAAAAGGGGAGTAAGGCAAGGATGCCCATTGTCGCCTCGATTATTCCGGTATTCGTCAAAAAAATGGATTCAAAGTGAATGAAGTAAGCAACATAAGATATTCTGACGACATGGTTTTGATCGGAGAAACGTTGCAACAGTTGCAGCGAATGGTACTTACACTGAATAAGCAAAGCTACAAACTGGGAATGCAAATTAACATCGAAAAGACCAAAATAATGCAAATTAGTAAAAGCCCAAAAGAAAACATGAAACCGCTGGATGTAATCATTAATGGGAAAAAGCTCGAACAAGTTAAGAAATATACATATTTGGGAGTAAGAATCACAGATGATGGCCGAGATAATGAAGAAATCAGAATACGTATAGGGCAGGCAAGAAATGGCAAGGAGTGCGTTTGATAATGTAGAACGTACACTCAGAAGCTCAGTGATAAAAGAAATCCACAAGAATGAAAATGCTGGAAAGTTACGTGTGGTCAGTACTAAGATACGCCTTCTCGGAAACGTGGACAATCACGAAAAATATAGAAAACCGGATAAACGCGTTCGAACGGTGGTGTTATCGGAAAATGGAAAAGATAAAATGGGTGGATTAACAAATCAGGAAGTGCTGCGTAGATTAAATTTAACGGAATTGTCATTATTTAAGAAGATCATCATGGCCGAGAAAACAAAATATCTTGACTACAGAAGGACCGGTTATTCATACTTGCTTCTAGCGGGAAAGTACTCGGAAAAGCGGGGAGAGGACGCAGGAGTTTTATCATGATGACTAGCGTAGAAGTTCTGAGTTTGCAACTTGATATGTTAAAGTCGGTTTTTCGTGCGTTGATTGCTGTCTTCGATTCTCTCGCGTTATCAGTTTAATCACAACGCGACTCCGTCGTTCATCACACCAGATAACTCGGTGAGATCGTTCATTGTTCTTTTTCTCTTATTTCTCTACCGTTTATATTTCGATTTATTTCTTCTCCGCGTACTTTTATTCGACCAGTGGTCATTATTATTTTATGTTACTATTATTTATTTAGTTAGTAGTATATTTCATTTCTAGATATTATTTTTTTTTTTTTTTTTTTTTTTCTCTCTCCCTTTTCTTTTGTTTTGTGTCTCCAATTCTTCTATATTACTGTAGATGAGCGTGTCCAAGGGGGGCCGCACGGCGGCCTCCTCTACTGGGCTCAAGCCCTCTAAAACGGATCTGTCGTTGAATTTAATGGAGGTTGCTGATGCTCCTCCAAAACGTAAACCGTCGAGCCCACTATCCCCTGTGGCGACACTGCCCTCAAAAGACTTGCGATTGTCGCAGTCTAACCCTTCCGAGTCTAATAACAGTTCTTCTAGCAGCGATGAACATAATGGAAATAGGGTTAATAATAATAATGTCAACATTACTCAAAATACACTTCTAAATAATAACATTGTCACTAAGAGTAGCGATCTCGTTAATGAAATTTTCGAATCTAATAACAATATCGCCAATAATAATAATAATAATATTTCAACAAACGTCATCAATAAGAATGGAGATAATCCCAATATTAGCGAAAGCAATAGGAGTCCTAATCCTGAGACTTATCCTCAGAACCACCCGGGTCCTTATTCAGTTATAGTCGAGCACACCTCGGCTGACGCTAATATAGGTAATTACCACTCCCTGGCTTTGGCCAAACTTCTTAGTTCCGTTTCTTCTTCTTTTACAGATATTACTCCGCGAGGAAAAAATCGCGTTGCTGTCGTTTTCTCTTCTTCTTCCGCAGCCAACTCTTTTCTTCAAAATCTTAATTTTCTTACTAAGCATAATCTTAAAGCATTTATCCCTGTTACCTCATTATATAGGTTAGGCGTGATCTCAGGTATTCATCCTTCCTTCTCTGAAAATGACATTTTAGAGGGCCTAGATTCACCTGATGTCCCGGTAATCTCAGTCAGAAGAATCCTGCGCACTGCCGAAGGCAAGAAGGTTCCAACGAATTCGGTTGAACTTAAGTTCTCCAAAACCGTCCTTCCTAACTTCATTTCCATCTTTAAACTTCGTTTTCCTGTCTCTCCGAGTGTTAAACCTCCAATGCAGTGTGCTAAGTGTTTCCTGTTCGGACATATTGCTAGACACTGCCGGAGTTCTTCAGTTGTTTGTTCCCATTGTTCCCAAAAACATTCCGTCTCAGAATGTATTGATCTTCATAACCCCCCCTTATGCCGAAACTGCAAGGGCGCACATTGTTCCAACGACCGTAGTTGTCCGGAATGGACTAAACAAAGGGACATCAAAAAAATAATGTCCTTTGAAAACGTTTCCTTTCAGGAGGCTTCAGTCATTAGAAGCAATTCTTATTCTACACAAGCTTTCTCATATGCCAACCGAGCCGCTATCCCTCCTTCTAAAGCTAGTGTTCCTCTCAATATTTCTATCCCTAATCCACAACTTCCCCTCAAGTCCCCCACTTTTCGTAAACAGAGCAAATCGAAAGCGCCTCATAAATCTATTCCTCAATTTCCTCCTCTCCCTTCCAATCAAATTCCGTACCCGTCCAGGGGCTGGGCTCTCACTCAACATAACTCAAGCGACAATTCCTCCTACGCTGACTTAAATATATCCTTACCTTCCTCATCCTCGGACGGGATACCGACCAATGCGTCGGGTTCATCCCCATCCGCCATCAGTAACCTATCCGCAGCAATTTTAGAACTGCTTTCTTCCCACAATATAGCTTCCTCTCCTAACTTTGTCACATCTCTTTCTGCATTTCTCTCTAGTAACTTACATTTCTGCTAATTCTTATTTTACTTTCTTCCTTGTTGTATCCCTCTGGATTATTGTTATGTTTTGTTATCGAGCAACCCACAGTATTATAGGTATTTCTTCCGCGCTGTTTCTCCGCTATGGCACTTTGGTCGGGAGAACCGCTGTGGGATGGCCTAACCCCATCTTCGCACAGTGGAGCCTCTCGAGGATAGCCATTGTAAAGCTAATCGCATTCGATTATGCTTATAGGACAAGTTACCAGAAATATAGGCTCATCAAGAATAGCACTCGTTTGGAGAATTTCTCCATGGTAGCTATTAATCGCATTTATGACGATTTGCCTTTCTGGGCGGCGATTCTATTAACCAACCGCGTATGCGTTCCGCTACGTCTTCGACTGGCAACCGAAAATAAGGATCGTTATGCCGTACTGTGGATTGTCTTGTGGTGCAAACTGACAGTAACTTCCAAGATAGAGGTTAAGGCCTCTAACCTTTGGCATGTCTCTCCTGAATATACTCTTTGCTGGATTGCTGCGGATTCATTTTTCCATTATCTGTATTGTTTCTGCCCTAGTCCTGTTGGCTGCATGGTTCGCCTTTACCAATTGGCTTCTGCTTCTTGC
The DNA here is from genome assembly GCA_039619475.1 of Icerya purchasi. NCBI lineage: Eukaryota > Metazoa > Arthropoda > Insecta > Hemiptera > Monophlebidae > Icerya > Icerya purchasi. The sequence continues at coordinate 180,895,528 of CM077116.1, read as the reverse complement.
GTTGGCGTTCTGGTCCAGCCATTCGTCTCATCCTACGAATTCTTTTCATGCCTCATAAGTTGAATATTCTCCAATGGAATTGTCGGAGCCTGAGAGCCAACAAACAGGCCTTGGAAGGGATTCTTGACTCTTACTTCATCCATATTGCTCTGTTGTCCGAAACTTGGCTTACTGAGTCCATGAGTATATCCATTCGTGGATTTAAGTTAATCCGTTCTGATCGGGCGGATGGATATGGCGGCGCCGCCATATTGATAAGGAATGATATTTATTTTCACGTTCACGATCACTCCGCTTATTTTCCTTCTGACGTTCGGTCACCAAACCTGGTGCATATCTCTGTTCCTAATATTCATCCTCAACCAGTCCATATTATCTCAACATACGTCCCTCCGCATTTTGATCTCCACAATTTTCCTTTTACATTATTGTCCAATTTTCTTTCTTTTCCCTTTATTTTTGGTGGTGACTGGAACGCTCACTCTCCTCTATGGGGCTCGGTTGGCTACAACTGTAATGGTCGTGTTCTTGAAAATTTCATCTCTAACAATAGCTTCGTTATTCTTAACGATCATTCTCCGACGTTCTTTAGAGGCGCGCAGACTTGCAGTTCGGTTGACATTTCCTTCACTTCTCCCAACTTCGGTCTCAGCTGTCATTGGAGAACCTTGCAGGGTACCTTCGGTAGTGACCATGTTCCAATTATTCTTTCCTTTCACGATCTTCGTCCTCCTCCTGATCCCAGTTGTTCCAGAGTTCCTCATGCTTCCAAATGGTACCTAACCAAAGTTGATTGGGATAAATTTCGGGCTGGAGTCGATTCCGCCCTCCCCAACATACATTCCCAAACAGATCCTGTTCTTCAATACAACAGGTTCATCGACTCGATTACCTCGGCGTTGTCGGCCTTTTCTCCTCCTATCCGCTTCTCTAAAAAGAACCCTAATCTTCTTGCTTCTTCCCTATGGTGGAACAACGATTGTTCGGTCGCTTTTAGAGACAGTTCTTTGAAGTTCAGAGCCTTCCGTTCCTGCTCTTCCTTCGATAATTTCATAGCTTATAGGGAGGCCAATGCTAAGGCCAGATTTATTCTCAAAAAGAGCAAAAAAGATGCGTGGAAGAAATTCTGTTCATCATTCTCTAGATCCACCTCCCTCTCTCATCTTTGGAAAATGGCGAAAGCCTTTCAGTCCCCACGGTCCGAACGTCCCTCCTATTACAACCTTCCTTCGGAGAAGCTCATCTCTTTTCTGGACTCAATTGCTCCCTTATACGTTCCATCCTTGGAGGAAATATGTCCTCCGGCGTTCCCACCTACATCCTCTATGCACGTTCTGTCTTCCGATTTTAACATCAATGAACTCCATTCTTCCTTAAAGAATTCCTCCTCCTCCTCTAGTCCGGGAGTAGACGGCATTCCTTTCCTGGTTATTAAGAGCTTATCAATCTCCGCACTGAATACCTTGCTTTCTATCTACAACTCCTTCTTGCATACCTGTACTACGCCACCAATTTGGAACTCCTTTATTGTTATTCCTATTCCAAAAAAGAATGCTAATTCTTTCCGTCCTATTTCCTTGGCTTCGTGTTTTAGAAAATTGTTTGAACAAATGATTAATAAACGCCTAGTCTGGTGGCTGGAATTCAACAATATTCTTCCCAGTAACATGTTCGGTTTCCGTACGGGACTGGGAACGGCGGACTGTTTATCGTTGTTTTTATCTGACGTGTACAAATCCCTTATTCGCAAAGAATACACTGTCTCTGCTTTCCTTGATGTTACCTCCGCATTCGATCATGTTCACTTACCTTCTCTTCTACATAAAATGTGTTCCATTAATGTTCCTTTACAGGTCGCTTCCTTAATTCTCAAGCTTTTCTACAATAGATCAATTCAGCTCTCCACTCCCTTCTTCTCGGAGTCTAGAGTGGTCTTTCGGGGTCTTCCGCAAGGATCATGTCTTAGCCCTACTCTCTTTAACATCTATTTCCATAGCCTAGCTACTCTTCGGATATCATCTACTTCCTTATTCTTTGCCGATGATATACTCATCTACTCTTCCTCAGTTAATCTTTCTTCCGCCGTCATGGAGCTTAACAACTCTCTTTTCTCTCTGGATAATGTGTTATCCGATCTTCACCTTTTTACTTCTCCTGAGAAATTAGCAGCTATGGTTTTCACTTATCGTCCTTATAGTCGTTCCTCAGTCAATCTATCCGTGTGCCATCTTCCTATTCCTTTAGTTAGTTCTGTCTCCTACCTTGGCATTGTTCTTAGCAGTAACTTGTCCTTTCATCATCACATAAATTATCTCTATACGTCGGCTCTCAAGAGGATTAATTGGTTGAAGGCTCTCTCCTCCCGTAATTGGGGTGGGGATCCTTATATCCTTCTGATGCTATACAGGGCCACTATCCTTTCTAAATTCGATTATTGCTCGTTCCTTTACGCCAGTGCTCCTAAATATCTTCTCCTTAAACTTGATAAAATCCATAATATGTGTCTTCGTCTTTGTATCGGTGCCTTGAACTCCTCTCCTATTGCAGCCATTTTGGCAGAAACTGGTTCCTGTCCTTTATTCATCCGAAGACTTTATCTAGGTGAACGATTTCTGATTAAACGTCTTCATATTTCCAATTCCTACTTACTTAATTCCTACTGGTTTATATTCAACAACTGGCGTTTCTCTCCTCGTAAAACCCCAATCCTTTCCTTGATTTCTTCACGACTCAGGGCCTTCTCTCCTTTTGTTCTATCCTACAACAAATGCCCTTATTTTACCTATAATTTCCTAGATTTTATTTACTCACCCAGTTTACTTTTTCTTCCTTCGTATGTCAAGTCTCTTCCCTCTCCCGCTGCTCATAACGAATTTAACTATGTTTTATCCTCGCTCTTTCCTTCGTATACCTTAATTTTTACAGATGGCTCAAAGTCAGCTTTGGGGGTTGGAGCGGCTTTTACTTTGCCGGATTTCGGCTATTCTGAGTCTTTCAAACTCCCCTCGTTCTCCTCCATATTCCTAGCCGAATCTATTGCGATCTTACAGGCAATCCTTTTTATAGCCTCCTCTAACAACATATCCAAGGTTCTCTTATCTTCTGATTCAAAAGGCGTTTTACAAGCCATTGCTACTCCCTTTCCTAAACCATCCGCTGATCCTATCGTGCTTCACATACGTTCCTTAATTTCACATCTATTTCATTCCCGTTCTGTCCGTATTGATCTATTGTGGATTCCTAGTCATTGTGGAATTTCGGGCAACGAGTTAGTCGACTCGTTGGCACGTTCGGCTGCTTTAAACGGTCGCTTTATTAGGCATTTCCCAGCTCAAAGTCTTCTTACTCTTTCCTCGCGTTGCCATCGTGACTGTTGGTCTGATCTCTATCCTTCTTCTTTTTCCAATCCTGCTTCCTTTTACTTATCCATACAACCCACTCCTCCTCTTTTTCCGTGGTTTGTTGATTTCCCCAACATGAGGCGGTCAACTATTTCATCCATAATTAGACTTCGGTTAAACCACAGCTTGCTTCCTGCTTCGCTCTTTCGTTTCTCCATTACTCAGTCTCCTCTTTGTCCATTTGATCCGTTAGAAGCAAACTTCGTTTGTAATGCGAACCACATTTTCCTTGAATGTCCTTCCATTTCTTCAGAACGCGCGATACTGTATTCCGGTCTTTTGCGTCTTGGCCTCCCTACGCCCTACAGCGCTCACAGCATCCTTTCTTTTCCGTCTCCTTTGGTTATTCCTTTGTTAGCTTCTTTCGTATGTTCTATTTGTAATATTTTTCCTTTATAATTATTAATACCATCATACCGTTGAAGTGAGTAACGTCCTTAGCCGACATGCTCAAAAAAAAAAAAAAAAAAAAAAAAAGAGTAGAAGTAACCTCTTTTATAAAAGAAGCTAAAATATAAAACGAAAAGAAAAAAAAAAACGTTGTTTAGCTCTATAAGTGCAAACTGTAATTGGCGGAAAAGCTGTTGTTTGTACATTGTTGCAAATAAATAAATAAATGCACCGCTGTCAATTAGCGTTATTTCCAATTTTTACATCAGGTGTATACAACTTGTTTCATTTCGGTTTTTTCGCATTTCCCGTTAAAATCGTCACGTTATTCATATTGAGGACTGTAACTTTGTAGCATGATTCGTCTAGATGTTCCGTTGCATTATGTAGAGTTTGTTCTATCTACATTTGACTCCACTGAACCGAGCTTCTTCTCGAACAAGTCCCCTTAATCGAAAGATCTAATATTTTAGAGTCAAAGGTATTTGACTTATTCGGAAAGTAGCCGTGGTTAGCTCAATTTCTATGTAGTTTATCTGTTGGGGATCATTCGCGAGGTATTTGTTTCATTTAGCCGTTGATTTTGACTACGAAAGTGTTGGTTTTACATAAGCAGTGCCGGCCTACTTTAATTTTTTTTTTTTTTCTTGTTTCTCTCGAGCATTTACTATAGTTGACGTAGTGTTCACTATTGTAGTTTGTACACCCAAGAGTTGAATTTTATTTCATTTTTTGGGTAGATGACTTTTTTTTTGTTTATTTAATACTTATGAATTTCGACAAAATTAGAAAAGAAAAAAAAATGAGATTAATTCTAAAGAATAGAAAAAAAAATCCAAGTATGTTTATGTTGCGCCGGGTGAAATACGAATTTTTATTATTTAAAATAAAATGAATTAATAAGAAAAAAAAAAAAAAAGTAAATCAAAATGATACGAAGTTAAATAATTATATACTTTTTCTGAATACACGAAGAGAAGGAAGTTCTCTAGCTAAGCCGAACGGAAAATATTTATAACGTATCCTGCAAAGTCGAATACATTTTTTAAGGTAGTAATTCGTATAAAGTCGAATACTACCCGAAATAAATTCGAATTTCCTTTAGTTTTACAAATCGTTATACATATCCGACAAAATAATTAGAAAATCAGCAAGCGATATTGCAGATTTTCTAACATCATTTATTGGAACAAACTATTCGATTATCAGTTGATAACGTTAGTAACGTAAATATATAAAATAAATAAATTCCTCAATAACAGACGAAAAAAAAGTATCAATTTACTTTAATAAATTAAAATAAGGTATTTACTTTAATAAATTAAAATAAGGTATTTACTTTAATTTATTAAAGTAAATTTATACTTATTTTTGTTTTTATTAATAAAAAAGGGGAATTTATTTAATCTGTAAATTTTATCTACATTTACCGTTAGTAACGTTTTACTATGTTAATCTGAAAAAATAAGTTGTTGAAAAAATGAAAATTAAAAGATTATTTACGCGACTAATTTAACTGAATTGTTTTCGAATCAGGCACTGGCAAGAGCAACCGGCGCCAAAATTTTACCGTTGGCGGATAAATTGTCGTCGGGAAAGTTGGGTTTTGCTGGTAAAGTGAGACAAGTAAATTACGGCGGTACCAAAGTGGAAGATGTTATTATATTCGAAAAATGTCGTTATTCGAACGTTTCTACTATTTTACTTCGCGGATCAAATCCATTGGTAAGTAATTATTCATCGCAATTATCGAGAGATAGTCGTAACACTTTAATTATATTTTCTGTTGATTTAGTTAACGGGAAATGGTCGGTACGGATTATATTTTTTACGTTATTATTTACACATCGACGAAACGGTTTTTGAAAAACGTGCGAGTAAAATTCATACAACGCGCCGAGTTACTAGTTCAATTCTAACGTTTACCTTCTCTCGTTCGGAACATTTCCTTAAAGAATATTATCACCGTTTTATGAGATACGAATTAAAATAAATACCACATTTCAGGCGTTAGATGAGGCTAAACGAAGCGTTACCGACGCCTTAAACGTGCTGCAAAATGTGATTAACGTCAATCAAGTGGTTTGCGGTGGAGGAGCTGCAGAAATATCGTGTGCCCTAGCAATTGCTGAACAAGCGCATCAAGTGATTATAGTTTAATTTTTTTACAACTAATTCGGTTTTCTTTTTCTCTCTCTCTCTCTCTCTCTCTCTCTCTAGGTATACGGTAAAGATCAAACTTTTGTAAAATATGCTGATAATTGTTTGCCAAAAGTTGCAAAAATTCTGCTTTTTTTTTCGGCACGACAGACCTACACGAAAAAAGCAAAACGAAGGGAAAAAGACGTCAGTTAAATTTTAATTCGGTCAGATACTAACAAAAAGTATAAAGGACAAAAACAATAGCTAAAATAAAGGATAGAAGGGCGAAAGATAGAATATAGTAGGCGCAATGAGTTAGAGGGAGCTTGAGGTTTAGCGGTTGAAAATATAGAACAGAACAAAAAGGGATGAACATTCAAAGAGAAGATGTGATTAATAGCATGGTTTTTCCGATAGAAAGAGAAAATTGGAGAGGAAACAAGGCAAAACGAAAAGAAAGTAATAGTATATTAGTAAAGACAGGAATAGACCTGAGAAATCTATAAGGTACATAGTTTCAAATATCTTGGGCAAATAATAACGGAGGATCTTTATTGCGACACAAAAATAAACGAAAGTATTAGACTAGCTAAGTTAACACGGGAAGACAAAAACAAAACATCCTGAGACAAAAGACAGTATCAAAATGATCCTCCACAAACGCATTGTAAAAAAATTGTGCTGAAACGTGGACTATGAACGAAATGTCCAAAAGCTAGATAAACTTTTGAGATATGATGCTGGAGGAAAATGGAGCAAATAAGCTGAACTGAAAAAGTCACAAATAAAGAAGTACTCAATAAGTTAACCAAAAAAGAGGACATTACTCGATCAAATAAAGAAACTACGACACGGCGAATTACTACCAGATGTAACGGAAGGAACAATTCGAGGAAAAAAAGGTCGAGGTCGACCGAGAAATACTTTTGCCGACATATGTATTACTAACGGATGCACAATTAAGCAGATACTCGGAAATGAAAAAAGCTGCGGTCGAACTGGAAAGCCCTTATCGTGAAGTAAAATGAGTATTAGAATACCGATGATGATGGAAGCGTATTTTCATTCGCCCGATTGTATTTACATAGTAAGGAACTGCAACAATTGCAATTTTTAGTTACTTCTTTTTTCTTTTTTTTTTTTTTTTGTACTGTACAAAAGTCGTTTAGAACTTTATCGAACTAAAATTCTATTACTTTAGCGATTTGAGTAGAAAAGAATCGAGTTCTTGTGCCTGCTTAGTCTAGACTGTTCCTAGTTATTAATCTTAAATATTTTTGCACCTGATAAGTCACTCGAAAATGTACGCGCACAAAGAAAATAACCGATAAGGAAAAGAAAAAAATTGATTAGGGTAATTCCAAATTTTTAAGTCCGCAGCAATAAAAGAGAACGAATTTTCATAACGTATTTCAGTCAGCGGTGCCGTCGAGAGTGTTAACAAATGTAGCTGTCAAAATATTTACCTTCAGTCCCGGTAACTACTTAATTTATTCCAGTTTCAGTTGGCTTGCATATTAATTATGTTATCGCGTGCTTATACAGCTATTATTATGGAAATGTCCGCTTTTCAATATGGTTTGCTCTGTTAATTTTCACGCATGATACAAAAAAATGTTCACAATAGCTTGATCGATGTGTGGATCCAATTGCGCGTGATATATCGAAAATGACAGCTATAGAAAACGCACATCCGGAACAGGTTCCAAATTGAAAAGCTGCGACAACTAGCTATGCGATCTGTTCCGGTTACTTTTATTATGCCGCTGTCACTTCGAGTTGCGTACCTGTTCCGAACCTGTTACTACAATTCTATTCTGTTCCGACCTATTGCAATTTCTCTGACTAACTACGAACATGTATTTTACCGATATTTCCAGATACGAATTTTTTGGCGCACATGCGGATGTGGGGAAAAAAAAAACAAGAATGATAAATTATCAACAACAGTAGTAAATATTACATTTTCGTAAAATTAAGTAAAAGAGAGGTTATAGTTTATTATCATTTTTATTAAGGAAGTATTTCGTTGTTTTATTGCTTAATAATCAAATTTCGGAATTGGTAAACTATATACCGAGCAGCAACATTGTACGCAGTTTTATGACAATTTATGGAAATTGCACTGAAATGTAAGTGAAACAAAAGTATGGAATGAAAAGCAACCATCGAAGTAACGAATTGTTAAAGTTGTCACGACACACTGTGTGCTGAGCACGTATTATTCTGTTTCGCATCGTCGAAAAGCGTGGCAGCTTTGAATCTAGAGTCGTGTTACCGTTTTTGCCGAACTTATGCGCAATGCTACACGTTTGCGATGTCGCCGTTTAGCTTTTTTGTGTCAGGTAGTCAGTTTTTTTCTTTATTTATCTAGTCAGTATTAATTTTTTTAAGCTGTTTTTTTTGTAATTTTCGTTGAAAATATACGCGGTTCTACCGAAAAGTCTCGTTGTCGGACACGTGGTGGGCCATCGTGACAACTCCGGTACGTAGATATTACTGCCATTTCACGCGGGATCGCGAATTTTATTTTAATAATTAGGCAATAGGACCCCTTCTGGCGAAATTTTTGGAATGAAGTTCTTTTACGCGGCTTGTCGGTAGGAGTAAACTGGCAGAAATGGAGTGATAACAAAAATCACGTTATGCGTCGTACTCCAGGCGACCGTCACTCGTTTTATCTTTCTATCTCTTTCTATTATATACTTGCGTGTATGTATGCGCGTGCGCAAGTGTGAGTGAGTATCGAGATTCGATCATCAAGCATTGTGCGCGGTCAGCTGTATAAGCTCAATTCTAAACACGTGTAAATTTTATTTAAACTTATTTTTTGTTTTAATTCATACGGGATTTATATATTGCGTGTCATTTTTTATCGTATACTTTATGAATTTCGTTTCTATCAGGTATCCCCCTCTAGACGCCACTTGTCTTTTTTTTTTTTTTTTATTTTTGTCGTTTTTCGGAAACGCTCCTATACCGATTACGGTACACTGTAAGTATCGTTGGGACCCGTCATTTACGTAATTTTCGTTAATCGTTCCGAAATGTCATCATCGATGGAGAAAACGAGTTCCTTTCAATATTGATTGCACATTATGCCCCGCTGACTTCCAGTTTTTAAAAAATTTTAAATTTATTTACATCTATTCAGTCTCCTTGACTAATTCTTATTTCTGTTTTTATTTATTTTTTATTTTTTTTTTGCAAGTTGAGGGAACGTACGAATACATATAATGTAAATAATTTTATAATTTTATGACTTCTGAAATAAAATTTTTATTTTCCAATTTTATAAATAATTTTAAAAACAATTCTACATAATGTAAATAATTTTATAATTTTATGACTTCTAAAATAAAATTTTTATTTTCCAATTTTATAAATAATTTTAAAAACAGTTCTATTTTTGAATTTTATAAATAATTTTTTTATTTTCATTATTCGCGTAATTTCACTGCACGAAATAAGAATTGCCGCTTGTAGCACGTAAGCAAATGTAATGATTTTTACCATTCAGTTATTGATAGCAACAGTATTACTTCCTGATATTCTCGAATTGACGTTCAAGTTTTTACGCAACATTTCATGAAACAGCTTCAATTCTACCTTTGTACTTGAACTACTCAACTCACTTGTGCATTTAACTAAGTATTGTACAGTTCATTAACGTACTGTCTTGGTTATTTTTACAACCTAACGTTATTTAGTAGTTTCCAGAATGCACCGCGCTACAAATCTTAAAAAATGTCATCTTAATGATTTTTAACTATTACAATTTTTGTCAGTAACTTTTAAATTGTTTTCTTGTGTTAATAAATAATTATAAAAAACCGCATCCCTTTTATAATTATCAATACTCAAATATGCCGAGTAGATTTCAATGAAAATGATTAAAAAATAAAAACAAAGTGGTTTAGTTAATTAATATAAAAATTTATTGTATCAATATTGATAACGAACATAAATGCTGTATTTTAGTTCTCCTCGTTAGAACAATACTCGTTTATGGCTTTTTCCGATGCGTTGGAAAATATACCGTTAGTGTTGGCGGAAAACTGCGGCTATTCAGCATCAATAGATGCGTTAACTAAAGCGAAGGTATTGCAAATTGACACCAAACAACCAATATATGGGATTGATTGTACGGATTTCGGTAACAGTGGTAAGATAATTTCGTAAAATTTATAACATTTTTTTGCCGAATATATACATACATACATACATATATATATATATATATATATATATATATATATATATATATATATATATATATATATATATATTTGAATTCGCATATAATAAACTTTTATGTATTATGTTTTCAACAAATATTTGAAAAAAAAATTAGGTACCAGTTAAATTTCCATACTAAAAAAAAAATTCCAATATGATAACGACGAATTTCCGTTTAACAAAACTTTTTCTGAACCAGATGACCAAAATATGGTACGAAACTGTACTTTTTTTATGTCTAATAAAAAAAAAAAATACGAACCGAAGAAACCGATTTTTTTTTAAATTCTAATTTTTATTTTCATCATCTCTTAAAATAAGGTGACAAATGGTCCTCCTTCAGGTCTGTCCTCTCCCCAAAAGCGCCTTCTTACAATCTCCCTTTGCGATATTTAATGAACAAACTGTAAATTCTTGTGTTTGATTGTATGCGTGACCTACTTCTATTTGACATGACGATTCGTTCAATCTCAGTATAGTGTAAGACATGATTATGAGACGCGTCCGCATTCTCAATGGTGAACATATTTGCGATACGAAAGTTAATCTTATTGCGATTTTATTCGTGAATATAAATGTCAGTGTGAAAAAAAAATCTCTTCCTTTACTTATAACAAGAAAATTGTCAGACTTGGACTAATCAAATTCAGACATAACGAAGAAGTCTATCAAAGAAATGCAGAGAATTTTTAACCAAACAGGTTTTCGATATATCGAAGAATGATCCGAACCAAGCAGCATAGAAACAAAGCGTATTCTTTTTTTTTGTGTAACTAAATGAAACAAAGGTGAGGGGATTGGTCCAATCACAACATAGAAATATATCGAATTAAATGAATCGCTTTGGATAATGCCATTTTCGTAAAATGATATATTTAAAGGGTTACTTGGAAAATGCGTTGTTTGTGTAAAGAATAAAACATTGTTAAATAAAATGTGTGAAAGTAATAAAAAATTATATATAAAAACCAAAATAAATAAATAAACATTGAGAATCATCGTAAACTGCATAACATTTTATTTTCGTAGAAATTCCTACTATGCGTTGTATATCATCTAATATTGAAATTAAATATCAAATTCAATTTTGTCAACTGTTGAATAATTTACAATGATATTAACCCAAAAACAAACATTGACTTTTTAAAGTAGAATTTTTTTTATATTATCTCCGATAGCAATATGAGAGAACCGCTAATATTGCGGCATATGTTAGAATACCTTTTTAAAAATGTACAGTGATACTTTTTGCCTCTTAAATAGTTTGCAACTGAACTTATTTCACTTTTATAAAATACTTTTAAATGTATGTACAAAATATTTCGTTAATTTTTGAGATTATGTAAAATTATTGAATAACATGTAAGAATTCTCCACAAATCGCAATTTTTAGTATTTTTTCATGATTACATAAAAAGTCTACACATAATACAAAATTACAAATTTCATGTATTACCGGTAGTAACATACACATAAATATCAAATAAGAATGCGATATAAAATCTTTCATGTGAAATATATCAATTTTTAAAAAATAACAATACATACTTTTCAACTATTGTGAAAATGTATTATTTTAAATTTTAAAAAAAAAATATATAAAGCTTAATTTCATATTGAGATTTTAATTTTATTTACAAACTCGATATTAAATTAATTTTGAAAGACTTGGTAAACGCGATTTGCAAATGCACACGACTTCCTGATTGGTTCAATTTATACCTCTGCTTCTTTTTCGTTACAAAAAACTGAAAAAAAACGAAAATAAAATTTTTAGTGTGGTTTTTTGACTTTACCACAAGTATGTTGCATAAATACTGAATTTTGTGTCGAATTTTTATCTGAAAAAAAGTAAGATATTAAAATACATACGATAGTTGTGCCTCCAAAAAGTTTAAAGATCAAATTTATATATAAATTCTAAATAATTAATACAATGGTTGTGAAATTGATACGAGGTTGGATGGAAATATTCAACCAATTCAAAAATTAAATATTCCACGTTTGAATTTATTTACGTTCTGTCACCCTGGAACTAGCGTAACATTTTAAAAGTTTTCAGATGAGTGACAAATCAGAATTGAATATCGATACTCTAGACTTGCTGTAAAATTCGATATGAATTATATTTCTTGTTCAGATATTTCCAAGATGCTGTTAAAACATGATACATTGACAAAAAATATATTCAATTGAAAGGTACACATTTAAATAATAGGCACACGTAAGCATATAAAATGTTACAAATGATTTTATGGTAAAAGTGCACAACAGAGCCTACAGTTCATATTAGTTGTTTAGTTCATATTCTTAATTACGATATTATTATTGTTTAGTTCATATTCTTAATTACGATGTTATTATTGTTTAGTTCATTACTAACCCATCGGTAAATTTATTTGTGTAAAAAATTTATTTTATATTTTATTGAAAAATGGAAAAATATACAAATTAGTATTATTTTATATCTTATTAAAAAAATTAAAAAAATACAAATTTATAATTTTTCGGTTTTAAAGTACTTCAAATTTAATGTAAGTAATTTTTGTAATTAGTGGAATTCGGAAAAAATCTTAGTATATTATTACAAAATAAGGGAAAAAATTAATGCAAAAAATTAATAAAAATGTTGAACGCTTCACAATTTTACATGTCACCCTTGCGTAGGGGTCAAGCGAATCTGCATTTACCATTTCAATTTTAGTATATGTGGTTTTAACAAATTATTACAAAATAAGGAAAAAAATTAATAAGAATGTTGAACGCTTCACAATTTTACATGTCACCCTTGTGTAGGGGTCAAGCGAATCTGCATTTACCGTTTCAATTTTAGTATATGTGGTTTCAACAAATTATTACAAAATAAGGAAAAAAATTAAGAATGTTGAACGCTTCACAATTTTACATGTCACCCTTGCGTAGGGGTCAAGCGAATCTGCATTTACTGTTTCAATTTTAGTATATGTGGTTTCAACAAATTATTACAAAATAAGGAAAAAAATTAATAAGAATGTTGAACGCTTCACAATTTTACATGTCACCCTTGCGTAGGGGTCAAGCGAATCTGCATTTACTGTTTCAATTTTAGTATATGTGGTTTCAACAAATTATTACAAAATAAGGAAAAAAATTAATAAGAATGTTGAACGCTTCACAATTTTACGTGTCACCCTTGCGTAGGGGTCAAGCGAATCTGCATTTACCGTTTCAATTTTAGTATATGTGGTTTCAACAAATTATTACAAAATAAGGAAAAAAATTAATAAGAATGTTGAACGCTTCACAATTTTATGTGTCACCCTTGCGTAGGGGTCAAGCGAATCTGCATTTACCGTTTCAATTTTAGTATATGTGGTTTCAACAAATTATTACAAAATAAGGAAAAAAATTAATAAGAATGTTGAACGCTCCACAATTTTATGTGTCACCCTTGCGTAGGGGTCAACCTAATCTGCATTTACTGTTTCAATTTTAGTATATGTGTTTCCAAAAAATTAAAATTTTACATTAATTTTAAAATATAAATTTCAGCACTTCACAATTTCACACATCATCCTTGCGTAGGGGTCAAGCTAATCTTTTCTGTTCGTTACAATTGTAGTATATGTGTTTCCGAAAAATTAAAATTTTACATTAATTTTAAAATATAAATTTCAGCAATTCACAATTTCACATGCTATTCTTATGTGGGTGTAAATTTAATCTATGTATCATTGCAAGTAATATATTTTTGAAAACTAATTGTAAAAATCTGAATTCAACATTAGCATGAAATCACATTTTAAGAATAGTTAGTGTGATTATTTAATTTTACTTTTAATAAAGTTATTATAAATTTGACATTAAAATTATTTTACATTGAGTGGTAAATTTATTTTTTATTTTAAAATGTAAATTATTACTTCAAAAACATTTACAAAATTTTTAATAACAAAAGTGTTAATTTAATTTTAATTTTATATTTTAAAATTATATACCTAAGATCATTAAAATACTGTAAGTACATCTATGCAAACAATGTGATTTATTGCTCTATTTTTATTGTTTTGCGGTCATTTACATTACAATACCGGCATAACCTGTCGCGCCGGTTCTATTATTTCCTTCCGGTCAAGTGCATTTCCATTTTTTTTCTTTTTTTTTCCGAAAAAATATAGTTTGTTAAATATGGAATTTTAATTCCCACGTCGAATACCAAACTCCCGACAAATACATCAATTTTTTAACACCGCCGTAGAAATATATCTGGTTTACCAAAGTATGTAAATTTACTATATTTATGTAATACGCTATTTTTTTAAAATAACTAATTATTTATTTTTATCTTATTTTAACATTATTCTCGAATTTTCTTTTCGTTACTTTACAATTTATCGCGCTAAATTTAATATCTTCGTTTTTTTTTGTCCGTTTTTTTTTTCGCGCTAATTTCATTTTTGGTCGAAATTTTACCTCGTTCATTTTCGCACTTACTCATAATTTGTGTTATAGTTCACATAATATGAATAAGACCAAAAATGAACGAACTGAAAATTTCGACCAAAAATGAACTGGAGACTCTGCTATGCACGCTTACCGATTTTATTATGTATTTATCATATTATATTCTGTATTATTCTTACAATGAATAAAATGTTTCCATATTTAAGATATTTCTTTTCTCAATTTATTTGAGCACTTCTTTTCACTGTAAAAATTTTTATCACCTTATTTAAAATCATCTTCGTGTTATTCGCGATTATCTTTATTTTTATATAATATAGTACTGCGCGATATAGAATAACATTTCTTACTTAATTCGTAATTTTTGTAAATATCGTATTCCATTTGAAATGTAATTTATTCTTTGTTTATCAGAAAGTGATGGTCCCATAATATGAGTATATCGATGAGTATCAGTAAATGCTGATACTCAATAATTATTAAAATAAACTTTAAAAAAAGGTGACTCCTTAAGGATCTTTACTTAATAAAAATTAGACAAATAAAATTTTGGAAAATATGAACCCCAAAAATTTTAAAATTAAAGGGGCGATGGACGCAACTAACCCGAAGTAGTATTAATTTATTATTAATGTTATTTACCATGTGGAAATGAAAATTTGAATAAAGATAACTGAAACCCCGCCAATACAAGATTTACAAGCTCATCAATGAAGAATTTGAACATAATATATTTTTAAACTAATATCCAGCTTTATGCAGTACTAAAAATAGTAGCATTTTAGATTATCCATATTACCACTTAAAAATATTTACATTAAAATTTCGAAAATAAAAGTAGTTTTAAAAAATCTTTAAAATTTACCCTTAAAAATTCAATAAAAATACACTAAAAAGTAAAAAAGAACTACTTGATAAAAATAATTATCTTACACACAATAAAATATACATAACATTATAATTATTCTTAAACAATATTTTAACACTTTTTAAGATTTCAGTACATCAAATTCACCTAATTTGCAATAATACACTAAAAACCGCATTAAATATTCCCCTGATATTTTCAATACTTTTTTTAGAAAAAACGACTGATTTTATTACTCATTAAATTGTTTTTCATTATTTTTGCAATTTGAATTTCATGCCGATTTTAATAATACTAATATCGTTTAGGAATAATGATGATATCTTCACGAATATTACTTTGAAATGTATAATTTTGATGAAATAGTTATTTTTTACTTTTCAGTGCTTTTTTATTAAATTTTTAGTGTAAATCTTCAAGTCGGTGTTTTTATTTCAAAAAAAAAAAAATTTCTAATTTTTAATGGGTAATATGTATTTTAAAAAGTTCAGATATTCGTCTTAAATTTAAAATAAAAAGTTCTTCTCGGTAAAATGTTTATTTTAGATAATTCTAAATGCCAAAAACCCTTATTTCACATAAAATTCATTTGTCCGAAGACCCAGAATTGATTTCACTTTTAGCATAATTTTCGTAATCACAGTAATTTTATCAAAGTATTCACTAATAATAAGAAAATATTTACTATATTAAAAACACAAAAATCTTAAAATAACATTTTTAATTAACGTATAAGTAATTTTGTGACTTTGTCTTAAAAATTTATATCCCGAAATTACAATATATACAACTTAAAAAGAATTTTTATGAATTATTTCCTTTTAACTTAACGAGTTTTGTTTTTTTTTTTTTTTTTTAATAAATCATTAACAAATTAATTAATTTTTGCCTTAAAATAACACAGTCAAGGAAAATATTCACTTTTGAAAACACCTAACAACAAGAAGTTTTGTACTGTAAAGTATCGAAAAACATAGTTTAGCAATATGTTTAATTCTATTACTATGGATAAAATGTTTGATACATATTATAATTGAAGTTATTAACGGAGAAGTGTATCTATGGAATTCAATTTTTTGTTATATTTGCGATTAGAAAAATGTTTATAACTTAAAATTGTAGAAAAAAATAGTTTTTTGGAGTAGAATTTATTTTCCAATTACAAGGGGATTTTTCATTAAATAGTCGAGAAATTTTAATTTCTTTTCAACTGAAAAAGTTTTATTAACTTATTAAAAAACGAACGTTTCTATATATTTTTCTTTGTAAAATATATAAAAATGACAACACCGTTTTCTAAAAATTAAAAAACATTTCTTCCTTGTATAAATAGCAAACAAAAAATCCCGTTTTACACTTTACAAAAACACAACAATCGCACAAAAATGTAATATTCCACTACAAAAACTTTAATAATCCTTAAAAAAGCAATATTTTTAACATCTTCTACATCATTGTAACATTACAGAAGGAATCAATTTTTAAATTATTATGGGTATTCGTTGAAATTTAGATTAATACAAAAGATTAACATAAGTCATAGTATCCCAGTATTCGTATTTTTGAATCTCGCACAGTCCTTTGTATCACATATAATACATCGAGAAGTAACTGTGATATTAAAAGCACTCTCTAATCGTTTGTAGTGAAAAAAATTTTCAAAATTTTTTAAGATTAATTAAATATTTTTTAAAAAGTACCACAGAACAAATCAGAGTATAAAATTTAATCATTTGTTCTGAATAACTTGAAAATTTATTTTTTCTTTTTAAAAAAAGTAGAATTACCAGTTAGCGTGAAATTAATATTTTGAAATTATACTTAATAAACGTAAATTTTTGAAACTATTTAAATAACTTTAAATTTTTACCATTCGTTAAATTTCGTACGATGTTTTAAAATTAAATCTGTTTTTCAGTAAATAAGTGAGGCACAGCTTCATATAATATTTTAGATGGTGGTTCAATTTCAACAATTTTACATAACCAAGTGGTTTGACGCTAAACCAAAAAAAAAAAAAGAAAAGATTAATAACAAAATTTCTGGATAAACTTGGTAATTCATAGTTTATAGCATTAACAAATCAAGTTTTCGAGAATTATAATTTCTGAAATTAATAAAATAATTTTATGTGCCATGGAGAGGATGATTTAAGACTCGTTTTCTACAATTTAGAAAACATGCTAATTGCTATGGAATGCAATTATACTTTAAGACATTATTCCTGATTAACATTACCAGTATAAATTCAATGTTAAAGTTGATGCCGGCTTTAAAATCTGCTTCATAATGAAATAAATGAACGACGATGATAAAATATTTACATCCAATTTAATATCAGTAAATAAATATTACTAATTCATCAGTTTCTAAAATGGAGAAGTGCTTAATTTATCTAATTCTACTCCGGCGGAATTCCTACGAGCTATATGTAACTGTACTGGTCGCATGTTAACCTACTTCTGTTGACACTAAACTAAAGCATTCTAGATTAGCTTTTATCTAGTGTAATATTAACGTATGGTCTAGGTCATAGGCACTGTTTATGGTTTTTACTAGTACGGAGGAAAAAAAAAATGGTATTAGTAATCGAGAGCGATATTTCAATGATTTGAAAAACTGCGGTATAATTTTACAGATTGAAGAAAAAAAGAAAAAGAAATGATTATCAATATATTTTTGTTTAAATACAGATATGAAAGAACAACATGTTTTTGACACGCTCGTCAGTAAGAAAAAACAAATTATACTGGCCACCCAGATGGTAAAAATGATAATGAAAATTGATGAAATTCGTGTTCAAGATAAAACTTACGGAGTGTATCCAACGCGAAATGTTCAACAACCGACAAATGAGTGAAGTAATTTAAAGTAAAAGTCTCTTCTATTATTAAGAAATAAGAGGATATTGTAATATTAATACTTCTATTTAAAATTAATTACAAATTTATAGCTTATAAATTGTTAAAGTTTGGATATTACTTTTTGTTTTTTTATAATCGTATTTCGTTATTTATTATTTTATTCTTCATACATTGTTCCTAATATTTTAATTTTTTTTTTTGGTTAAAACAATTTTTCGGTATTTAATTTCGAAACTAACACTATTCGGAAAGCAATAAATCGGCATTTGTAAAACTACTGAATAAAGAACAATTAATTGTTTATAAAATTTTACGGTCATAAATTAACTTTCTCGACAAGATGAACAGTAATAAAACTGCAGTTAAAAAAAAAAAAATCAGAATAAAAAAATGTAAATGTAGTTTTTATAAAAAGTAAAAAAAAAAAGGATACAAAAAAAAGAAAATACATCATTTATTAAGAAAAAAATATATTATTTTTTCGGTTCACGTCAGACCGGATACGCTTACAAACAAGAGGGGAAAGCGACCGTTCGGGATTTTATGGTGACTGATTCCTTGCAGTCCATACGCGCTTTGCAATCGGATCACCCTGAATCATCAATGGTCCTAGAAGTTCTGACTATCTTATACTAGCTGAACCGAAGAGGACGCCGAGTTATTTTTTTATGGGTCTCTAATCATGTCGAAATTTCAGAGAATGAGCGGGTGGACCTGGTCGCTCGGTCACCCATGATGTGTCCAATGCCGCTATTTTCTCGTGGTCCATTATCCCTTAGAAGTTATGTCTGGATGTCTCAATCCATCTTTCTCAGATAATTGAAACCTACGACGGAGCCATGGTGGCCTGCAGCCGAAACGGAACGTTGAGTGTTCTCGGCAGTTAATCGCCTGAGAACAGGACATACGTCTCTTTCCCATGACTTCATCCCCAAACAAGCTCCAAAGCCAAATACTTGCGCCCTCTTATGAATACCCATCAGTTTCACGTACATCTTGCTGAAATGCACACGTCTTAATGGGTTGCGGCGCGGCCAGATTGCATCACTTGCAGACGTCCTCTCAAATACTCCTGCCGCTTTGAACAACATCAGGACCTTCATTCAGTCTAACGAGAGCTGAGGAGTCTGATTTAAAACGTGGGTATACTCACTGCGATAACCTGGGTAGTTATATGCAGTGTGTGAATTAGTATCCATCCTTAAACGAGAAAAAAAAAAATCTAAAATGACGGATGTAAAGTGAAAAGGCAGAATATATAAGGGGCGCAATAGGGAGAGTAGGGAACTTGAATTTCATCCGACGAAAATACAGAGAACATAATGCTTGACAGAAAGAGATGAACTTTCAAAGAAGACGTAATCAGCTTTGTAGGATACCTTGTGCTCCATTTAAAAAAAGAAGGCAATTTGGAGAGGAGAAAAGGAGAAAGAAAAAACGGAAAGAAGGTAAAAGAATATGATTAGAATAGCGCAGACGAATAACAGAAGTGACAACAGGACGCAGAAGCGAAAAAAACTCGCCAGTACCAGAAGAATTAGAAAGGAAGATTAAGTTGAACGGATACATAAAAAGAGCCATCGTTACGAAAAACGAGGAAGATTAAATATCTGACCAAAATTTAAGATGGAATTATTTTAATGAAAGAACGAAAAAAAAAATAGCGGTCCGAGCCAAAGAATCCGCCATCTTATTGCTCTCACTGCTCATGTGGCTTGAATCCACAGTAAATATTCACAGATGGGAGTAGAGGGAGAAGAAAAAAAAAAAAGAAGAGACGGTGAATACGAAAAATGATAAAATCGGATAAGTAACCAGGAAGGGGGAGAGCAAATCATTTGAAGGGCACTTATGAAGTCAGAAATAACAAAATAATTGATAAAGAGACGATTAGAAGAAATGAAAACACAATGGAACGTAAATATTTTAAAAATTGACCAGTTTTAAAATATAATAATTGAAAATGGTGAGTAATGAAAAAAAAAAAAAAAAAAAAATTCAAAACAAAGATATATACTAATATAGGCGTAACAAGTGAAAACATTAAAATACTGTTAGTATATATATATGTATTAGCATTTTTAGGATTTGTACTTCCGTTTTTAATAGACTAGGTATAGTTATGTTAGTTTTTTTTTCTTGATTGTATTAATCTTGATTTAAAAAAAATACTGCATAAGTATAATTTTTACATTAATATCGTTTCCTGAAGATTTCTGTTTACAGAAATACGTTTTACCGTTTTAATTCAAATGAGTTTTATTAGTGGAAATTAATCAGAAAAGGTATCCTTTTTTGAATTAATTTTTGTTGTATTACAGAAAATAACTAATTTTTTATCACTAGTAGTCACCAGTGGTGATAATACCTTAAATTTTTTAATTTAACCAATAAGAATTGTACAAACTTGCTTTTACAGCAATTTGGAAGTATGTTTTATTCTTCATCCTTCTGCGATACAAAATGGTTAATCGGTTTTTCATTAAAATCCTTTATGTTTCGTACAAGAGAGTTGTAAATAGGCCGCATAAGAACATAACTGATAGGTTGCTGCATATCTCAAATAGTTTTAAGTATACTTTCTGAATGATTCATGTAAAGCACAGCCTTCCCTTAATATTATAGGTTTTGCGTAATTAGCAACATATCTAATATACAAGGAAGATTTCCCAAATGTATCCATTGTTCCATCTCCTAAAACTGCGAAAAAATCCGCATTATCTATTTTTTCTAAAAAAAATTTTTGGACCAAACTTCCAAAAATACCTAGTCCGGATTTATATATGTAGTGCTAAATTTTGGTCTGTATTAGAACTGAATCTAAGAAGATCTCTAAACTCTCCTTCTTCTGTTGAGGTTTTTCGATCGTTAACGGACCACTATGTATATATCCTCGAGGTGGTATTTAATTTTCTCCGTAAAAAATGATGGTTTCTATAATCGGCTTCAGAATTGATTCCCGTTCTTTAATTTTTCGAGAATAATATCTAATAACGTAGGTATCTTTCATTTGATCATTGTTCATTTTTACAAAATTTCCAACGGCATTATGAGAAAATTTATGATACTCGGTGTTGTTTTGGAAGTTAAATTGTTCAATAACACTCTTCCATTTCTTGAATACAGCCACCACGGGTAAATCCATTTTTTGATGGTTGCCTTTACCCACAAATTTATCGTCAAACAACGCACAATGTATGCAGTATGAGCCATCGTTTTTGGTTTGTTTTTTTTTTTTTTTTGGAATAAACTAATCAAGTTATTTCTCTAACCGAATTCTTTGAAATCCAAGATTTTTGCTATTTAAGCTAATAGTTGGGAAAAGAAACGTTTCATCTGGCACAAATAAATAATTCAGAACTTTATGTTTTAATTTTAATATTACGCGATGTTGTCTGAGCCTATACATGTATCCAATAGGGTATATTAGCAAATTTTTAGCAACTGGTTCCCT
Source organism: Icerya purchasi (assembly GCA_039619475.1). Lineage (NCBI taxonomy): Eukaryota > Metazoa > Arthropoda > Insecta > Hemiptera > Monophlebidae > Icerya > Icerya purchasi. The sequence goes on along the minus strand of CM077116.1, from coordinate 180,873,727 downwards.
TCATACGGTCATTATTCGATCTACATAATTTTCCAGTCAGAGTCTCAAAAAATAAATTATTTGAAACTTTATATATATACACGTATATATTGAATTTTTTTTACAGAACTTGTTCGCTATTTTAAACTTAACTTTCCGATTCTTCAATAATATTCCGACTCTGCGTGTTTTTTAAAAGTTATTTGAAAATTAATTTTGTCATATAGGTGTTTGTCATCCCAAATTTCACTTACTATATTGACTTAAAAGTTCTAATTTCAAAGTGCTTATTCAAATATTTTTTTTTTTCTTATTTTTTTTTGGCTTGTCTTTTAAAGACCATTTGGCTAAATTCAAATGTTGTATAAGAGAAATCTTAATCCTTGTATGTAGGAAAAAATAGACAACGAAGATCAGAAGAAATATTGATTTTTCCTTTTGTTTTCCGATAGCATTAATCGAAAAATTGAATATTTTCATATTTCTAAAAATAAAAATAAATTAATTCGCTACAAAATAAATACGCAAGATTTCAGGCGAGATCATAAGAACAATATTTACGTATGTATTGCGATAATAGTTTACATCAAAAATTTGTCAATAAGTAGACATTTCAGTTATAACGTATAAAATATAAAACAGATATATAATAAATTTTTTTATAAAACGAAAAAATAATTGAACTATTTAATTAAGGGAGAAAAATAAGAGGAAAAGGGCCAGCAAAACATTAATACTGCACACTGCGTACACTACAGGGGGCAAATAAATATCTAAAATATTAATTGTAAAAAATAAAAAAAAAAATGCATACAAAATTTACGGAGGAGGAGACGGACGAAGAACGAGTTACTGCGCAGAATCATCTACGAAAAAAAATACTGAAAAATACTTTTTTTCACGATACCGTAATTTTGGGTAAAATATCTCGATTCGCGGTAATCGTTCGAAGGGCCGAATCTCAGCTAATGTCTTCTCTGTGAACATTAATCGAAGCTTCTTCCATTGAATGAATTGCTTTACCCTGATCGCGTTTGTCTTTCTTTACTTCGTTATCCGAATCGGTTTGTAGGAAAATATATTTGTAAAATAGCGTACTGAAAATCGAACCGCCTAAAGGTCCTACCCAATATATCTGCGTACACATAAAATTAAAAAAAAAAAAAAACAAAACATTAAAACTCTAGTTTTAGATGATTTTAAAAATTATTACGTCTTATTCTATACAGATAAGGAACATATTTTCATTTCACTATACCACTTAAGTATATTAACTAATTTTATAAGAATAAAATAAAAATAAGAAAAAATTAACCGTACAGACGTAATTTTAATTATAATTACAAAAGAAGCAAAACTTTTAAAAGTTCTGTTTATTATCAAATAGTTTCGAATTTTGATAGTAATGGAATAATGCTGGGATAAATTTGGTTACATCACGATGGAATTTTCATTTGTCAAAAAAACGTTATATTCTTCATTAAATTATATTATTTTTTTTTGTTCTATATTTTTTTCTTTCATTTTAAAACATTATTTTCTAAATCGGCATCGCAGGATTCATTTCCGCTATGCTATAATGATGAGAAATATTTTAAAACGCACAACTATAAAAGCAAAAAATCTTCCGTAACTGACAACAAAAAAGGTTCTCGCATTCCGGAGGATATTACAACAGGAACTGCCGAGTAATGACTGTACTCAGTTGTTTGTCGGCTATTACTTCTCGTTTTTTCATTACCGTTAATAACTTTATCATCGTAACTCAATTTTTTTTAAACATTGTTTTCTTTTATATTAATATCTTGTCATTAAATGCATTTACCATATATGTGAAGTAGCCAAAAATTAAAAATGTTGCCTGTATTTTTCTTAAACTATTACTACTTCTAAATTCATTTCTTAATAAAAGCATAGTGAAGAGAAATCATGAATGGTGATTATATGGTCACCATAAGGAGGTACTGCTTACAATTGCTTCTTTGTTTTCCATTCTTTCGCTCGTATCTGACAGAGTAAACATGATGGTCACTCAAATATAATTTTTAAATTCCTGATCCAAATCCTCCCGATTTCTTGGGAACTAGAATTGTACAAGGGATTGCACGACTTCTTTCATTGGTATAATAACAAACCCAACAAACTGAAGCGAAGGCAAACGAAATATGAACGGAAACAAAAAAATTGCAAATCAAATGTTTCAGTTATTATACGAACTCGAGCAATATATGCTTATTTTATTATTACAAAAGTTATAATGATAAAGTTTAAAAACAGGTTGTTAACCCGTTCCCCATTTTTAAATAGTTCTGACCTGTAAAATTTATTTGACGTCCAATATTTACATTTATAATCATACACACTGACTTTAAGGAATTTACGGAGCTCAAGTCCTTCCTAAAATTTTTTACTGCCTTTCCAAAATAAACTAAAATACGTAATGGAAAATTTTTTTATACTTTTCGTTAAATATTACTCATCATGAAAGTAGACCTGAGGTTATAGGGGAAAAAAAAACAAAAAACGGACAATTATTAATATTAGTTTGAAATTTATTTTTATCTATCGAAGGTTGTTGCGTTTACTGACTTTTACACATGCCAAATGAAAAAATTATTTTATGCACTTTGCACTTTTATATTAATTTTTAATGCGGAGATTTAATTCGAAGATGCACTCATCCTAATAAAAAAAACAAAAAAAAAAACAAACATTTTCTTAATTATTAAATCCTCCTACTAACTCTGCGCCGATGAAAACAACTCGTAGACAAAATATTTAACTCACGAGAATCGCGATTTTCTATTAAAGAGATTATTCGTCAAAAGGAGAAAAAGAAATTTAAATGGAAAAAGTATTCTCGTAAACTGCTTTATCTATTTTTGTGTATCTTATTGTTTCGTTTATTGCGGTGACGCCTGAACAGATAATTCCACGGACTCTAAAATGTGTACATAATAAACCACTTCATCATTTGAATAAAAACAAATAAGCAATAGCATTTGTTTATACGATTGCACCAGTTATCATTATAAAAGAACAGAGATAAACATTTCTGTTATGTTCGGTTTCCGAAGTTGATGACAATATAATATATTGTTACGATTCTGCGTTTGTTCAAAAAGGATACTAATTTCGATACTTAGAAAAACTGACGAAGGTATGACGGAAATTTGTTTTTTACCAACGATGGAAAATAATGTACAGCAGCACGTAAGAGACTGCACAATTTAATTTTTAATCCGACACCGATAAAAAAAAAACGAACAAAATAATAGATAAAGAAATAATCCAAAATGGAAATAGCGCGAAATTTCATAAAAATTTCACAATTATAACTTAAAATCAAAAATTCCCAGTATATTGAATCAGAATAATTTGTATATTTTTTATTCTACATTACAGTAGGTTACGTTGAATTAAGCAATAATTCAATATTCTGTTCTGGAAACTGCTAAACAATAACTCTATAATATATATCAGTGGAAGAGCAAAGGTAATTTGCAGGTTTTTGCTACGGTAACAAGAATTTATTGTCAACGGCTTACCCCGCTTGTTTTAATCTGACAATATTAGCAGCACACTGAAGAGAATGAAAGTAAGTTAACAGAATCAATTAACACTTGAATAAAAAGCCAGAAAACAACAGAGAATTTGATTATCGAATATTTTAGAATAAGTAAGTAAATTTAAATAGATGCTAGCACGCTTAACAAATGGGAGAGTTCGCGCTTTACAACGGCTAGAACTACAAAACTGCATTGAGAGGAATTTTCATAACCCTATAGGTTCTGTACAGTCAATACGAGTATTTTTTCTTTGCATTTTTTTTTTTTATAAGTAAAAAATTATTCTTCCTATTAATAAATATTATATCATTTTAACTGAAAAATAAAAAGAGTACCTACGTTTTTAATGACTAAAATTTTTACAAATAATAAATCAATCTCAAATTGTTTTCATCGTTTGTAAAATCTGTAGCAAATTCATAAAATTGAGTATAATTTCGAAAAAATTCTTGCTGCTAATTTCTCATTTGCATTTTACTAATCGGTATACCGGTTCTTTACGGCCAGTTTTTTTTTGTTTATGGTAAAAATTTATAAATCATCGAACTTCAATACAATACGTAGTAGGGATGAAAAAATTATAATTTTATATTGTTATTCGACATTTTTTGTGAAAGTAATTAAAGATAACACATCTCTAGGTCTTTTAAATATAATATACTGTGATAAATTTCAAATCTACAGATTGTAAAATAGAGTTTTTTTGTAAAAGGAGTAACCAAATGTAAATAATAGTTACCTGTTATAAGGACGAGCGAAGCGAGTCCTTAATTATGGGAAACAAGATACAATTGCCGTAGAAAAGGAAAGTTCGCCTGTTACCTTTGAATCTCAAAACCTGCCCAGCTTATCTATCTATAGATTTAAATAATTTTTTTCCGTTGACTTCAGCCCCCCCCCCCGAGAAATCTTGTTTTTAATTTCCCATCGTTAAGCATGATTTTAATCATTTTTCTATCTGTCATCGCAGAAGTAAGACCTTTTATATTATTTTTCTAGCCAGATCTGTCTTACGTGGTATGTATTAAATTACGTCGTTCCTTTCAGATTTATCTTTTATTTCGTAATATTTCTCTTAATTTATCCGTTGTTATTTACATCATTTGTCTATACCGATTATTTCGTTTTGATTACCTAAATCTGTAAATTTGTCTACTAATTCTACAGCTATTTTAGCTAACAATATATTTTTGTTTTTTCACTTCCTTGTACATGAAGGAAGTGTTGTAATCATGAATAATACCATACTTGAACGGATGATATGTCCATTTTGACTGTTCGTGCATCCATTTTCAGGTGTTTTTCGTGATGTGTGTATGTAGGTATGTGTATATCACGTGTAACTCGGAAACGGCTAGTCGCAGAAAGTGTTGAAAGATTGAATATAGGAGTCTTTTAACATCTAGTTGTACACCCTCCCCGTTTTGGTTTCAATCGTCCGGGACGAAGGAGCACTTCTCTTGGAGGATTTTGTGGATTTTTTCTCATGACCCAAAAACAGGCAGCTGCAGAAAGTTAAAATTTTGTACTCGACATTATTATAACATCCAATTGTATACCTCTGATTTTGTTTCCAATCGACTGGGCCAAAAGGGCACCTCTCTTGGTTTCATGTAATTTTTTCATAATTCAAAAACGAGGGTAGCCGTAGAAAGTCTACATTTTTGATTCGAGATTGTTATAACATTTATTTACTATTCACTCGTTTTAGTTTTACAAGGGTGTTCACGTCAGATTTTTCTTTTTGAAATACGTATCTACTGCGCATATAACCGTTGTTTTTCCAGTATTAATTTCTAAGCCACTCTTTCTTCGAAGTATTTTTATCAGTTAAAATAATGGTATTATCAGTGTTTAATGATACTTTTACTATAATATTTTTTAATAGCTGCAATGAATAATTTCACGCAAATGCGTGTTTTTCTGCCCAATTTCGTTTTCGAATGGTGCAAATTAAACGATAAAGTCGGATGAGAATAAGATACTGAAACAGGTAACTAAGTGAGCGGAAGTAGAAAAAATGAAGATGATAAGGAAAAATAGTTGATGGCGGATCGATGCAATCATGACAGATTAAATTAAACAAAAATATAAATGAGCCAGGATGAATCAACTGGTAAAGAGCCACCGTTAGGTTATCCTAAATCTAGTTTCGCACCAAATTGGTGTCAAATTAATTCGGTTAAAATCACGTTTAAGCGTACGTATTTGTGCACATCTACTTTCACACGAAATTAGTCAAGTCCGACTAAATAAAGTCCGATTTATTCAGTTTTGTCCAACGTACTGAATTTTTTTCATTATAGTATTTTCAGTCGGGACTACTTATTAATTATGATACTTTCTAGTCCTTTTTTTGTACTCGTTATTTTATTGTTAAATATTTACGAACAATTTTCTGTATAAGAATTCTTTTGGAAAGTTAAATGGATTTAAAAAAACCATAATTTATACAGTTGAACAAAATGAAAAAATATTTCGAATTCGCAAAGTGTCAAACATTGAAATAAGAAATATTTCGATAAAAATTCAGTTTCATTTACATTAATTCCGCAATAACAACAAAATTAATCACTGTATATTTCACTGAATTTATTTTCCCTCTAAATAATTTGGTAATTATATTGACAGAACGTTAGAATTTCAGTATAAAATGTAAAGCAATAATTAAAATTTACAAAAAATCAACAAAGTTGAAACACACTGGGGTACAGAAACAATTTGTTGAATTATTAAAATTAGTAAGTGAAATATTTTTTTGTTTTTGTTTTTCATCTGTAATTTGTGACCGTTTTATTTGTATCTTCTTTAATGACGCTTAATATTGCAAAGGCCCGATTTAGCGATGAACGAAAATAATCAAAGTGTTTTTTTTTTGCATCGTCTAATAAATTTAAAAATAAATATTCATAAAATATGATCCCTTTCAGATTTATTGAATGGAGAGCTTTTAGTCATTTACAATTCATAACTTTTATTATAACACTATCTCTCTTCTTCACAACTGATATAAGAACTATATTAAATGATAACTTGACTAATTCGGTATGAAAGCGAATGTGACTTTAAACGCATAATTTAGTCCGACTTGATTTGGGGACGATTAATTAAGTGCGAAATCAGCCCGGAAAAAGAAAGCAAATGTGTTGACATCATAAGCTAAAAAAAAAATTCTGAACAGCACATTTAAGAATTTACTAATAAAATGATTACTAACCGTTACGTAGTAAAATATACTTTCTCCAAAAAAAAAAAAAAAAAAACGCTTAAGTGTAAAAGCTTAATAATTTTCTTACATTGGCCAAAGTGGTATTTTTGAAGTTTGAAAGGAAAGAATATTTTATATAATATTCAACGATATAACGATAAGACGATCGGTATTATTACATTCGTATTTATATAAATAAATCGACGCCATTAAGTCTCTATCTGCTTTACTTTAAGATTAGAACAAACGTAAGTAAACTACTTACCCAATGACGCGCAAAGCGCCACGATACTACAGCTGGAGCAAAAGATCTAGCTGGATTCATACTGGCTTGCGTATAAGGACCCTGAAAAATTAAAATCAAATTATTTTTCACGATATATATCAGATTTCAATTCGAATAATATTAAATGTTAGATGTTTAAAATAAAGAAATGTTGTTAAAATCAGCATTATTATTATGTTGAATTTTGATAATCGCGATTTAAAAATAAGAAGTAAAAACCAAAATAAAAGACATTATTCAAGTTAACAAATGCTGAAAAAAAAAAAAAAAGTGGAAATCGTCGAAAATTATTTATTCGTAAATTCTCGCGATTTTAATCTATATAATATAATGAAAACTGAAAAGTATTAACGTTTGGCATAAAAAAAAAACCATTTCGTGCGATTTCAATGTATCTTTAAATTACACTCACCACTGCAAGCACCAACGATGCTATGACGAAGCTAAAACGAATCGTTACAGAATCATTTTTCGAACTGTTCCGCGGGTCCCACGTGCCGCATACGGCGTATATTAAAAATGCTGTAGCAAAGAATTCTACCGCTACAGCTTGTAAATCGGATACATCTCCCTGAGGCAATGTCATGCAAGTATAACACCCATTGCCCGATACATCCCATATATTTTGGCGAGGCGTGACTAACTAAAACATTTTAAAAATATATACGTAATTTTTTTTTTTTGTTTTTCATTCTTAACTGTATCGTAGATTTAAGAATATTTCTAAAAGTACAAAAATTCCATCAATTTTATATAGTAAATTTCCGTCTTTTGCAGGATCGGCACTTCTTTAAGCGGTTTTTTGTATTAGTTTTCTAAAAAAACATACGTTAAACATTAATATGATGATAGATTCGTCGGAAGAAATATGCAGTATTATATTTACTTTTAAGAACACAAAAAATTGAAAATATTATTGGAATTTTTTTAATAAATAAATTGCGGGTTCTACCGAATAATATTCTGTAACAATGATGGTTACAGAACATAAGGAGCAGAGTGATTTTCAAAACTCAAAATTGTAAAGAATTATTTACTCCTAACAATGGATCGACAAAACAGCAGTTCACTCTAATTTAGCTTTATTTTAGGTACTAAAAATGAAATTTTAAACAAAGCGAATATATGAAAAATATATTTCTGATTTTTCCTCGTGGAAGGTTAGAAAACTTAAAGTGTAAAATTGCAAATTACAAACACAATTTTATTTCGTTATTTGTTTCTCTCTTTCATTTTATACGTCACACGATGCTGTGTGTGAAGTTTTAAAGTTTGTTTCGGATACAATCAATTCACCGCAAAAAAATGAAAAGAAAAAAGTAGAAACCAATTCTGTCCGTGAATTTTTTGTTTTTTTAACAGTTCCCACATACACGTGTCCTGAAAATTTGTAATTTGTGGCTATGCGCAGTTATGCAAGCGACTAACGGCCAATTGACATTTTTTTTAATCTTCCAATGAAACTTTTTAAGAGACACTAAAAGGATTTAAACAGAGCCTTGAACAATCGTTCCTTGACAATGATCGTTATGATACTATTTTGAAAAAGTCCGAAATATCACGAAACGTTAATTATTCGTTAGTCTCCGAACTACTATGATGACCGTTTAAAAAAATACCGCGTAATAAAGCGTTTGCATATTGAGGTAATCTCAAATTGTGAAACTAGTCATCGGATGTTCTCCGATGTTTACGCAGACTACTTGAACTAATACAAATTATGATGTGCCTGAACACGTTGTGGACGTCTGTTAATTTTCTGAACTTATTTCTATTCGTTCAGAACCAATGCTGGTCGAATTAAAATGACCACGATGTGTGATATTTAAACGCGTTATGGTCAGGTTTTTTGTCCGTTAAAACCACGAATCTCAACAGTTACAACATTTGAAGAATGCAACGTTGTACGAAATAAGAAAATAAAGAATTCTGTATATGAAAGTGAAAAGAAGTCATCTTCATTATAAAAAGAACTTCGGAGTAAAAATGATATAAACGCAGTGAAAGTCGACATAATTAACGGGTGCATCCAATACGAAAATAAATCTGATTAACGAAATTTTCAATATTATTACTACCTTTCATTTAGAACATAACTGATTTCATCTGAAATCGTATCTTGTATTTATATATATTATATTTTTTTTTTTTTTTTTTTTTTTATCGTACAGCTTAAAAATAAGACCGAATTAAATACAAAAATGTTCAAGAAAACAGAATAACGTACGAGGCGTACTTTAAATGCTGAAACAATTAAAGCAGAAATTGGCTTAAAACTGACAACTAACTTTATGTCAGTAATGAGTTATTTGATGAGAACCTATGGAGCAACGTATAAAAGTATATTTTAAAGCGCTAGTAAAGCACAACGTACCTATTAGTATTAAATTATTGTCAGATCAAGTAATCAGTAACAAAATATTAACCATTTTTCTAGTCATATTATAAATACACAAACATTTGCTGATAGTGTTGGATTGTAATATTCGAGGAATAATTAAAATGAATGCGCTTATGATAAAGTGCTACTACTGAAAGCGTATATAATTATGTTAATAGATTTATATAAGATACATATGGAGAACGATAAAATATGAAACATCGAATAGCATGTAGGTTAGCGAGAGGAATTAATAATACAAATTTCTAAATGCAAAAAATGTTCTCTTCGGATAGGATAGGATAACAAAACGTATATATTAAGCTTATCCGGGTGCAGCATCGCTAATTATAAATATTAGCTTTAATAGCGCTTCGATCAGATTTTATGTACGATAATTTTGTTCTCCTGGTAGAATTATAGCGAAGAAATTAATTTTGTCCTAAATATCGTCTTCCGGTAGAATCTCTGGTCGAAAATTCATATCGACGTCGCGAATGACAATTTCGATTTAAATGCATTACAACACAGTTAAATAACTTTAATGCGGATATCTTTATTTTAGTATTAAATTCGATAATGAATTGCCGAATAAAAAGATACCTGCAAATGGAGAGGAAACCCGATTTGCTACATGTTTCTGTTTTTACGCCGAAAACCACGTTATGCACCGACCAGCCATGTGCTTTTTTCGACTTAAGCACGGCGCATAACCTCGTTTTTATTTCTCGTTTTCTTTTTCGATAGTCATTCGTTTTTCATTTTTCGCTCATTTTTTGATAATTGTGCTTTTGTTCCGTGTTTGGTGCCTCGCTATAGCACAATATTTTCGTCATTCGAAAATAATTTTGAAGTCTTATTCGATATCGCGATAGATTTTTATGCGAAATTGTACTAGATAATCGCGATCAAATCGAGCAGAGGAATTTTTTCCGTCAACGGTACATCGAGTATTGCTGTGTAAGAAGTCTTCACGTTTATTTTATATCGTATGTATATTTCTTTTTTTTTCTCTTTCCGTTATCCGTGATTAACGTTGATTTTTTTCTTCTTCTCTTTTACAACATACTGTCGCGTACCGATTAAAATCGTTTTCTAATGTGATCTCGCCGTTTCTTTTTTTTTTTTTTTTTTTTTGCTGTTCTCAGGTCACTCCAAATCGTTAATAATTCACTCGTTTTTACAATGTCACAATCGCCTTAGAACCCGCCTGCCGGCAATGAAGTAATTACATCCGCTGCCACCCCACTCCGTTCAACCGTACTACATATTACGCCGTTTTAGCGTCACAATCCTGAATAATTTATGGTTTTCGCGTTTGGAAGCCCAGTTAGCATCGGTAGAAGACGATAATGCCCGTTTCTATCATACATTAACGAATCTTGATGAGGACGTCTTACAAGCAGCAAAAGATATCGCAGTAAATTCGCCATCTAACGATAAATATACGCACTCAAAAATGCTCTACTTCGACATTTTAAATAGAGTCCGAGTCGGTCAAATTCCGCGCTTGCTCTGTGATCTTACATTAGGAGACTTAAAACCATTCCATCTGCTAGCACAGATGAAAGCCCAGTCAGACGATATGGGAGATAGCGTTATTCGAACCTTATGGCTCGAACGACTACCAACATCCGTACAGTCCATTTTAATAGGCATGGATGAGACCGTATCGTTAGCAACTCTGGCTGATACTGCGAACCGAACTATGATGTCTATAGTACAGTCTTCAGCTCCGATTATTGCACCGCTGCAGCGAACCTCTAGCGATGACGCCATCGCTAACTCGCAGAAACAGTTCACGGATATTCAAACGCAATTATCACACCTAACGTCAACTAGGTCGATGGCCTCACATTCTCCTATCCGTAAAGATAGGCCACTGTCTCCAGCGTGAACAACATTAAGCTTATTGAGCAAGTTTGACGCAGCATCAATCGCTCGCTACTCAATAACGCTTGAAACTCGACAAGCGCACGCTATTCGACAGCCGCCCAAAACCACAACGCGATCGTTATCGCACCATTTTCACATGCATCCTACACGATAGTTTTATATACTCAATGTCGTTGTCTTATCAGTTTTAATATTTTCGTTCAAAACATCTGCGCTCTATAACTGCTTATCGTTACGTGATAATACAATTTTGCGTTGTTCGTCATATGCCTCTTCCAATCACTTCGCCTGTTAACTGTTTATCAATCACCGCGATTGATTTCTTTTTCTCCGGCCTTATTGCTAGCGTCTCTCTGGCGGTACTCCATTTTCGGCGCCCGTTATCCGTAAAATATACTCGAACGCTTGCTAATATCCATAATTTTTATTGTTTACTTTTATATGTACATATTTACGCTTCTTGTAGGCATAATAATTTCATCGTTACATTTGACTGCGTGTATACGACACCATAATGATGTGTGCATCGTTTCTTTTTTTTCCCATAACGTCCGTTAATCGCTTCGCCCGCCATTATTTTGTTAGCATTTGCGTGCCTCGTCTACATTATAAGCTGCGTACGGTCATTACACCGCCGCGTATATCGACAGATCGTTCACATTTTGGCAGTAAATTCATCGACTATATTCAAGCCTCGATTGTTGCGATAAAGTTTCTGTACTTGCCGATTGTATTGATTAGTCATAGATCAAACATATTTTCTTATTTTACTATATTTTGTAGCGCGGTATTACTCCATCGCTGTATATCATCGTTATATTTTACTATAATTTCATATTATTTGTTGTTTTTGAGTAGTTTCTTTTTATCTTTTCGTTTTCTACCTCGACCGATTTGTTTTTGTTTTACAATTAACGCCAGTACTTCCTTCGCTTTCTTCTACTTCTTCTTCTCCCATTCCTCTTTATCCGATTACGTTACTCACGAACTACCGTGCTCGTTGATGTTTGACGTTTTTTATTTTACGGTTACAATTTCCGTTTTACTTATTGTGCTTGCTTTTTGTTTTTGTACCTTTAAATTTTCTATTTTCTATTTTATTCTTTTCTCGCTCTACGAACGCCAACGATTTCCAACGAGGTAGTATTGTAGAGTATCGCTAATTATAAATATTAGCTTTAATAGTCGCAGCGCTTCGATCGGATTTTATGTGCGATAATTTTGTTTTCTAAATATCGTCTTCCGGTAGAATCTCTGGTCGAAAATTCATATCGACGTCGCGAATGACAATTTCGATTTAAATGCATTACAACACGGTTAAATAACTTTAATGTGAGGATGTCTTTATTTTAGTATTAAATTCGATAATGAATTGCCGAATAAAAAGATACCTAGACGAGTTTCTAAGAAATGCAATCTAACGGCAAAATTTATAGCCATAGCAACTATTACTTTTTTGTTTTTCGTGTTTTCCACGGGTGTACATGTGTGCACAATTTTCATTCCACATATGTGCACGAATTACAGGGGGTATACGAATTCGAAAAATTCTAAATGTACAACGCAAAACACGCGAACAGATTCCAAACTTACCAGTAAAGCTCCATAACCTAAAATTGCTCCGATCATTTCGGCGGCAAAGTAAACGAGTACTTTTAACGGTGATATTCTATTTAATATGAAAGCTGCTAGCGTAACGGCCGGATTTAGATGAGCCTCGCTTACGTGACCTACTATCTGAAATTGCCAAAGAATATCCGCGTCAATTATCGAAATAACGAAATATAATTAAAACATACTTTTTAATAACATTCGCTAAATTTTCGGATAATGTCACAATGTTCTTTAACGAAAAACTAGACATTTTTTATAAATATTTATGTGATAGTGAAGAGCTCTCTGCTAATTATTTTAAATTTGACGGATTATTTTAAACGATTTTTACCATTCCTATGGTCCCGACAACGAATCCCCATCCGAGTGCCGCTTGCAAAATGTTCGGTGTATCGTTAATCGTAACGCCAGTCATACAGCCAAATAACATCAGACAACTTGTCCCGAGCACTTCCGCTACAAAAATGAGCATAAGATCCCACATCTTCTTTTGAAGCATGGCTGTATCCGGGTTTTCCTTCGGATATAACAAAGCGTCCCCGCCTAAAATACATTTTCAAAATATCGTTACTAAAACAATTACAATTGAGATGGTTGTAATTTAATAAAGTTGTAAGTGTGAACAGTGCGCTTAACAAAGAAGCCCGCAGTGGCTACAATTGTAAATTTTAGAAGAACACTAAATATTAAAACGTAATCCGTGCTACAGATTACTTTCGATTATTTAACGGATTGCAGTAGCAACTTATTCTGATGCACAATCGCGTAATTTATCTCGTTATTTTGTTCAACAATTACTTATGCGCGTATAAACGGTAAATGCGAGTGTAAATTATTACTATTTTCTTACGAATAAAACTCTTTTATTAAACTATGTGACAATGTTTACATTCACATACGAACAACTGTTAAATTTCCACATTTTCCTATCGGATCTGACGGGATAATTTTTAAATATCGCTCTATCATCGAAATTATTAATAGCTGTCAATAAAAACACAACGTTTTTGAGCATAAATCGACATTTTACACCATTTTCATATACATATTATTAATACATGTCAATATGGGTGCCCAATTAGAAAGTACGTTTATCAGGTAGAGTACACATATATTTTCTCGAATATTAACACACAAGAATTCTCTGTTCCAGTGATAAAATTTTATTTGTCCTTTTTAGGTTTATTGAAAGAAACAGGATTGTTGTTTGATTTTTTTTTTTTCTCCATTATTTTACTTATTTTTTTTCTTACATTGTAGTCTTTGTCCAGTGTGGCTGTGACTACCTCCTTTTTCTCATAATGCATTGTGAGCATTGCCAGGCAACTGTGGTCATAATGTGAGATAGAAATATTTATCTATTTTTTCTTTTGCTCCTTTTTCCAGAATGAAAAAATCTTGTTTGTTTCTGTTTTGTTTCATTGAACATTGTGGGCACTGCCAGCAGTTGCGGCCATAATGTAGAATGAATGAAATTTCTCTTCCTGAATTTTCTATTATTAGTATTTTTTAATATCTAGTCGTGTCGTAGTTTGCTGGCCAAATGAACTGTTCTGTTCGGGCCAAAAAAAAAAAAAAAAGAAAAAATGTATTTACACCTGTCATATATTTATATATTTCTCTATAGTATAACTTGCATTCATTAATGACGAAGACAATGTGGTAAAACTCTACGATATAATACAAATAGGGAGTAATGGATACAATAAAAATATTACAATTATGTTTTAACACAAAAGACATCTTTGAATTTATAAAAATAATTAACTTTAGAGAAGTGTTTTTTGGGTAAACTCCTAGTTAAGTGCCTCCAGTTCGTATGGCCTTTTCAGTTCATATTGGTCTGCGCAATTTTGTTATTGTTTAGTTCATTCGTTGAAATTTGAAAAAAAAAATACAAATTTATAATTTTTGGGTTTTAAAATAATTTTAATTTTTAACGTAATTTAGTCTTTAATTTAACTAGCATTTTAACTATAAATTTTACGACCAAATACTTATTTTTTAACAAAGTTTTTTGTAAAAATATCTTTGAAATATCAGCTTCAAATTTTTAAAATAAAAAAAAATCGTTTTTATATTTCGACCAAAAATGAACTGGAGGCACCCATCTAGGGACTTGCCGCTTTTTGGTTTGTTTTTTTACCGTTTCAGATATTAATTTTTCTCAGATTTCAAATATTAACTTTCCTATTTCGCATTTTTTTTTTCTATTAAATTAAAAGAAAATTACATCGTACAGGTGAAATGTAACCGATTCATCGCATACTTTCCACATAACTAAATAATACAACTCACCACCATTATTATCATCCTTGATGAAATGACGTCGATTATAATTCATGTGACTGGTACTTCCAAACGGCATTTTGAGTGATTTATGTGGATTTTATTTATTTTTCTTGTTTTCTGATGATGTGTAAAAGCGATCTGTAAAATCGCTTTCACAATTTCACTCAACTCGCACAATAGTCCATAAGAATCATCTTCGATTTGAAATCGAACTCCAAAATAATATCGTCCGTCATCTTTTGCACTTTTTAACACGTAACGCAAAACTTAATAGCACTAAACATAATGTCGAAATTAAAATGTCATCCACTTATTTACCGCGACAACTGTCTAATTCTCTTATCACAGCACACCGTTATCGATCAACCAGAAACAAAATTAACACAAATTCGTCATAAACACTAGCGCGATATAAAACAGATTTTCGACGCTTACTCTATATGTTCTCTACGGCAAAAAGACGGAGAAATGTAATCGGCGCGCGCATTAGAATATAAGATAGCACACCTGCTGGTTTTACGATAGGGGCGACGAATTGCGAACAACGTTGTTAAACTCGTTTTCAGTATTCATTCTAGTTCAGTTTGCTCTTGACGGTTTAAACTTATTAAGGTCAACCAGTTTACGATGCCGAGAAAGGTCATAAATATTTTAAAAATGATTAAAAAACCGAAAGAGCCTACAATGAAAAATAATGAATTAAAAAAATCGATTCATAGCTTCTTTTTAAACTTCTATTATCGGAACGTGATTCTAAAAGTTCGCGTATTACACTGATACTATTTTCCCCACTAAGTCACGCAATCACTAAGGAAAATTTAGCTAATTACAGGGAGAGAGCACTTATTTGGATCTGAAAATACCGAATAGGCTGCATCTAGAGGTTGAACCAATGGTCGAGAACGAAACGAATTTTAAAGTAATAAAGCTTTTGAATAAATGAATGAATAAAAAGTTTACTACGTAAATTTAAAAATTAACAAACGTGAAATAGCGTAACACTACGTGATATTATGTGTATCATCGAGCAATTATCTTTCCAGCGTGCAACAGTGTCTACAACTACGTCTAGTTTATGATGAAGGGTTAAAGTATTCTAAACTATAATATTAGGAAACGAAACCAAATGATCGTACGCAACAATACGTATAGAGTTTCGAGGTTTATCTTGAGAATGTAATAGTATGAATGCCTTATTTCTGTTTACGCTCTATAAAAATTAATATTACACACGCGTGTGTGTGTGTGCAATATGCATATAAAAAAGTTGTTTGAAAAGTTTAAAAAGTTAATTCAGTAAACCAAGGAATTGGAAAGAAAGCTTTCGTTCGCTCTGTAAAACAGGGAAAAAAAATTGAATTTAACTGAATGAAAAATATTTTTGTCTACACTTATACTATCTCTTCTTAGTATATACACGTATATGCACATAAATGTATATGCATAACTCTTATCCTTTTAATTAATTAATCCGCGCTAAATGATTAGTAGCTGGCATAGTGAATTATCCAAAAATTTTTTGTATTAACATTCCGTATGAATGTAAGAAACTGATTTTAAATTAGCATTTAGTAAAAGTCTCGCTTCTAACTAAAACAACAATCTATGTATGTATATCTCGCACGTACCCTTATTAACAACATACATCTGCAAAATTAAAATACAATCAAGCGATGAATAGAGGTGGTGTTGTAACGTTTGATAAATTGAAACACCTCAAATCATTCCTCTTCTACACACATACATCTTTCGTGTACTGCCGTGCTACAAGGGGGCTCAACTTGAATTAATAAATTCTACGCTATTCACATTTGCCTCTGGTCAGTGAATAATGCTAAAAAATTAAAAATTTAAACACTTAATAGCTAACGACGCCAAAGCTCACTTGTGGAAAATTTTGAACTATCTTTAACGTTGCTCGATGTGTAATGGCTACTAGATCTACCGAGTCAAGCTTAGGGGGGCGGCCATCTGTTCCATCTTTTACACAACTCCGATCTGTTCATTATTTTCTCTTGTTTTTTGTTTCCTTTTTACATTCATACAACAATGCTATCATTTATTTGATTTTGTACTTTTTTAGTTATTCTATTGTTCAGTAGTAGATATACGCGACATTGTTTTCGTGTTTAAACAAATATCAGCGATTACAAAAAAAAATTTCTCAATTATGTCTATTTTTTGTACCGCAAATTAATATGAAACTATATCTGCTGATGTATTTGTCTTTATGCAACCAGGGATTGCTCGGTTGAATTATCAGTTAAAAAACTTTATCGAGTCTTCCTTTCCAGCGAAAACATTTTTACCTTATATTCTTTACCGTTCTGTGCATTATTTCCGATTATAAATTGTTTAGATGTAAATTAACTTCCAAGCAAAAACCGTTCAATTTTTTTAAAAAATAACTATGTTTTAGCACAAATATAATTATAATACCTGCCCTTTTAGGCTGCTTAATTAGAATGAATTTGCTCCCCTATATCGCTTAACGTGAATTATTTTGAGCTAAATTTGCAATAAACAGAAAAAGGATAATTTTTTAATGATTTAAATTTACTTTTCATTAACAGTAGAGGATTAAATGAAGTTTCTTTTTTTTTTTTTTTTTTAGACTTCAATATTGCTGCTTTATCTGTAAAAAGTTTATTTGCGAAAAAAAACACGCTTATAACATGTTAATAACGTATAAAATATTTGCTAGTTAATTAATTTTGCAACGTTAGTGTGCCATATTTAATAAACCAAACTGCAAACAAATTCTAATTCCTAAATTAAAAATCGGTTTTATGTTACAACGATATTCAGGTGTAATTGAAAATTTGGTTAAAGTAAGATAATTTAACTATTTTAATGCGGTACTAGGATTTCATCAGGCGAATTATATTTAAATAATAAACGCGTTTTAACTTAAATGTCTTTAAAAATAATGAAAAAAACGTATAAAAAGTAAAGTTTCATTTAATTCTTTTGTTTACTCTTACATTAAATAACAGGAGTCTTCTCGGACGGTATTTATTTAGAAATTAGCGTATTCTAGGAATGATTTTTCTTCGTAGTGAAAACACAGGGACAATTTTAATATAATTTTTTTTTTTAAATAATGCATATTTAAGAACATCGATAAACATATTGTGGATTATTAGGATAATAATTTTTTAATGTAGTAATAGACTGAAAATATTCCAAAGTATCAAAAAGAATTTATAAATCTCTTTAATATGTATTATTGTATACGAATTAATCTAAAAATTTTTATTTCAGCTAAAATTTTATGACGTAAATGCGCTTAAGGAAACATTCTTATTAATTTTATTTCGCGGTTTTTTTTTTTTTTCGTAATGAATTAGAAACTTTTACATTCTCTTTAAGCGAAAGCTGTTAATGCCATTAAATTTATTCCACTTGATTCCAGTAATGTAATGAGATAAAAACTACTGAATTTAAAAATGTACACATCAAAAAAAAAAAAAATTATAATAAATTCAAAATAAATTTTATAAAGAGGGCTGCTTTTTCCAAGTCAGCGCTTCTGTATTTCGATTACTAATTATGTAACTCAATTTTTTAAGCAAAATAACGAACACTTTTGTTTACATCTTTTAAGATCCGTTTCTTTTTGCAAAATTTGAAGTTTACTTAATTAGAAATTAACTTGATTGTCACTCTTGGAAAAGATTCACAATGAACCAAACATCATACATCTGCCTGGTAGTACTTGAAATATTTCAAAAAAAGTGTGTGAGTAATTTTAATTCATTTTATATACATTTTTAGGACTAAAACGGGCTAACTTTGAAAGCTGTTATAACCCAGAATTGGCGCACCCGGAAGGGGGAAGCGGAGCTACAGCCTCCCTACCTAGAAAGAATAAACGGGCACTGTTAATGACAGCCAAAATTTGTTATCGGTAAAATTTTCAACAGCAATAATTAATATTTGATAAAAGTATAATGTGCTTTTAAATAATACATTTCCGACGTCTGGATTTCATTTTATAATTTTTGCTTTTCCTATTAGATAATAATATACACATGTACAATAATAATATGTAAAAATAAACAGAATTTAAAATAAATAAACCTTTGGAAATTTTCGGTATTTTGTAATTTCAGAATTAATCGAAATGTTGCTAAATAACGGCTGCAATGAAATATTAAGCAGAAGAGAAAAAAGAAGAAGAAGAGCGAGGTATAGATACACCAGATATGTTCGACCTCCGCCTTTACATTTTCCTGTATTCTACTCTTTTAGCCCTTCCCTCCTCCCTCCCGGGCCGACAAATCCTGGGTGCTCCAATGAAAAACATACATCTTAAATACCATAATTTGGCACTTATTTTAACGAAAATTCATAATTTTTCATTTATATTAACAGTAGCGTATAAATTAAAAATAAACAAAACGTACGTAACGCTTACGTAAAAAAAAAAAGATTTCGTAATTTTAATTTGAAAATAAAAGCAGACCAATGAATTTTATTTAGGAATTCGTGAAAGCTCTTTTAAAATATTTCTAAAGCAAAAAAAGGCAAATTATTTCTAAAAAGTTAATTTTTAAATGAAATAGTAAAATTCGCTAAATTTATTGATAAAATTACAAGATAATTTAAGAGTTTATTACTTTACTCGGAAAAAATAATAAATATTGTAACTATATTATATAATAAATGACATGGGCATCACCAGGGGGGATGTGGGAAGGCCGTTGCCCCATCTGGAGCTTCGAAAATTTTTAATCAACTAGCCATGATAAGCATTAGGCGCGTAATCATGGACAATTTGGAATACTTTTATAATGAAAAGTAGTAGAACAATTTGCCAGAAATCCACGAAAATTATGTTTTAATTAAGATTTTATTCTTGTTTAATAAAATATTAAGCCTTTACAAATTATAAATTTTATTTTTCCTATAATTCATATCCTCTTTCTATCATCTTTCCCCCACCACTGGCTCATCGGCTGGCGACGCCCTTGATAAATGATAATAAGAGTGATTCACAAATGGGTATTTGCCTTTTGAGACCCTCAACCTATGTATAAAAAAAAAAAAAAAGCTTCTTATTTGAGCTCGTATGAGGTTCTGTGTGAATAATAAGAAAAACATTTTTTTTTAAGAAGCTTTCATCTTATTTTTTTTTTTTTTTTTTTAAATTTGATGCCGTAAAAAAAATATTACTATTTCATCTAATTCAATTCTTGGTTTTATCACGAACCAGTAAAATTAAAGAAAATTACAAAAAATAAATATTTTGACCCGATTAACATTCATAATTTAGGGGAATTCAATTTAATATCTCTCGAGCCAGGAAAGCCGGTTAACAATTTTTCGTTGCACTATGAATTAATTGTTATGATTTATTGTTACATTAAATACCTAAAACCATTGAAATGCTGGAAAAACTTAACAACAAAATTAACTTTATTTTCTTTAATAATATTCGGGGGATACTCTGCAACACATCTAAATATGAAATGGAAAAAAATCGAAGTACGAAATCTAAAGCACACTGAAAAGATACCGATGTATATTATTGACATTTAGCTCGCTGAACAAATACATTGCTCGGCGTTCACTAGACAAATACACTGTTTTGAATAAAACCGAATAACATAAATCCAGAAAAGTAAACAGAGAACCATAAAACACCGCCATTGTAAATATTTTTATTTTATAATTCTCACGCTACTATTTTACGAACAAATAATCCCGACAAAATCTCAAATCGCTAAAAGTAATATTTACTTTTCGTCAACACACATACAATTCGAATAATCTCCTGCATCGTCATTTTGATTACCGGTAAAATCCAATAAGATTTTTTTATTATCTGTGCAGAGTAAATTATTGTTTCGCAAACATTTTCAATATTTTCAAGCGCTATATAACACGCGGCTATTTGAATCTCATTGTTGCCAGCAGGATATTTTTTCAGAGTGGAGGCAAGATTGAAAAGGATAATTTTTGGTCTTAGACAACACTTTACAACTACATTAAACGAGGAAATTAGTTTTTTGGTAATTTCGGACTTTGAAGAATTTTTCGTAAAAGGTGAATTTTCTTCAGATGTCTTTGTCGTACTAAATTTTTATCATTAAATGAAATCAATCTTATTATTTTTCAGCAAATGTTTGATTTTTTTTTTTTCTTCTTTTTAAAATTTTCAGGCGAAGCAACAGCTTCTGCTGCCCTTTTCTCTTGCGGGTGTCCAGACTGCATCCTTTTTAAATTCTCCGTTTTCCGACAAAATTTCTTATGCTTTTCTCTAACTAGTGAAATCTTCCGACTTTTCACAGTTTTTCAGAAAGTGACCACTCCTCCGTCAGTACCTATGAAAATGTTCATCTTTTCGCCTATATACTATTTTTCGAATTCTGTTTCCAGAGTGAATTCGGGAAGTTTAATTACGGTACAACAATTTTTAAAACTTCACAAATCTTCAACATTCTATTTAAATCGACTTCGCTATTTTCTCGTGAAAAGCGAACACGCTTAGTTTGAGAAATATTTTGAAAATAGGACACGGTACAGTAATTATCGTTATAATTTATTACGTATAGCTATTAATGTTCAGTGTTTAAATAGGGAATCCATTAGGGGGAGATAATCACCCTATACCACAAGATTTTCTCGCTCGAGAATAATGGCGATTAGCTGTATCTATTATTTAATAGTGGCCGAAGATTGTAACTTTGACTACAGCAAATTTTCTTCTTATGATGTTTATGCTTTTAGTGATTTTTCTTGTTTTTCTTTTGTTCTAGTCAAAAGATTGTTACCGCTGATGCATTGCCTATATCTACCGGTGGAAGTGATTATATACATACATATAGGTACACACATATTATATGTGTGTATATTCAAAAAAATCAGTACTTTCTTAGTTGAACACTAAATTACTATCAATTACAAGAAGTTAAAAATAAAAAGGTGTACGCGGAACATCCTTAACTCGAAATATTCATATATATATATATATATATAAATCCAGTCTTTTGGCCTTGCCCTATTAAAATGTCTGACGCTTGAACTCACGTTGGTTAGCGCTTCGATTAACGGATTTGGTGTTGGGTACGACTAATCGTAGGCCCTGTATACCGTTTAATAAACGCATGCGTTATCTTGAGATCTTACGAATAGTGTTGTTTCAGTGGCACCATTCTCTCCTGCAGTGGTTTAATGAACCACGTTATAGGCACGTTTTATTATTTTTCTCTTACTTGTTTTTTTTTTTTACTAAACCCCATAATTGCGCACCACCATACATCTAAATCGACCGAGTGATGGCCGGTATAAGAGTACTCTTTATTCGAGTGTTTCAACTTCGAACATTTGGCATGTATATCACTTTAGGTTTTTTAATAGAATTTGTTTTGCCGTGCACGACGTTTCTAATAAAAAACAGAAGACCAGATATAATCTTAAGTATCTCGCTGTCTCCGTTTGCTGGATTAAAATACTATTAATGTAAATTTCAGTTTGTTTCTGATGATGGTGTTTGTGTAAGCTTTCCGAAACGATAAGGTTTTAAGATTAATTTTTTAAACATGGTGTCTACTGTAAATTGTTTTCCTAATTCTATCCACCATGTAAGTTTTAAATGTTACAATATCCTTGCTTCCCTCTGGGCGTTAATGTTACTCAGACGGGCTACTGCTTTTTTTACGCTCTAATTTTTTTTTCCATTGAAGTATATATCGTTTACCTCAGACCGTGCCTGTGAATCGTCTACTGCCAAATCGCAGCGCGCAACATCTAAAGTTCCTATTATCTACATACGGCAATGTGTATTCCTCGGTCCACTCTTGACTTTACAAGATAAATGTTACAAGGCTGTTCTTCTCTTTGTGTGCTTTTCCGTATTTCCTTTTAATTAATTACGAAAAGTAGACACGTAAAATTCGAGGCTATGGTCGAGAGCTCGAGAGCTGCCCAGGAAGTCGGCAGGGCAATAGTTATTTTCCCCAAAGGCGCGCTTGATTATATTTTTCGTTGTAAGGACAAATAAACGAGTTCACAGGAAAGAGCAAAAAAGTTATTCCGCTATCAAAGTGGTTTACAACTCATTACCTTACCATCCGTTTAGTAAATCTTCAGGCATCACTACTGCTACAAAGGTGCTAATGTAATCACGAGATTTATATTCAAACCGGTTGCGGTCCCCCGGAGGCGGTGTAAATTCTCAATTACGATTTTTAAAGAATTTTTGTAACATTATTTAAGCAGAAATGTCGTTTTTAACATTTTTTAAAATAATAATATTTCAGTATAAAATGGAATTTGTACAATTAATAATATCATTTTTATACCAGTATGTTCTTCTGAACATCGTGGTATTTCATCACTATGACTGAACCCCCCTCTCTCCATTGGTCGATTCTGGGTATGCTACTAAATCAAACTATTTCCTTCAATCCAACATCCAAACTTAACTAGGAAAGTGCAGCAGACTTCGGCTCCTTCGTTTGCTTATTTATTTTATCATCTTTCGGGAAAAAGTGGAACAAAATTAATAAATATTTCTTTACGTTATTATTATTTTATCTTTAAAATCACGTTTAATCACATCCATTTTCGTAACGAACTCGCCATAGTACAATTGGAAAGAATCAACGAACGCACTTACAGTCTACCTCTATTGCTGGTTCCTTTTAATCATCTATAAATGAGGACCTTAGTTGTAATCGCGATGTCATAAATTACGAAGATGGAAATGCGGTATGTACGCGCAGGAATACTGAGATAGAAAAATTGCAACGTGCTCTATTGTCGATGCGGGACTAAAAACTGCATTTACTCCGGATAACTTGCATAATAATTCCGATACTATGAAATTTTGGGAACTAGTTCTTCATGAAGAAGGCATAAGTAATATTGATTTTAGAAAATCAGTCCCACAACTTACGGGACGCACTGTATATATATATATATATATATATATATATATATATATATATATATATATATATATATATAAAACTCGGCCACTTTGGCCTCGCAAGGGGCTGTGCCCCTTGACCCCTCCCTTACTGGCATCAACACACACAAAAAATAACATAACCACAAAAATCCTATTCTAACATTTACCTTCCGTTATATAAAATTAAGACATTTTTTCGTTACATTTTTCGTTACATATTTCATTACATAAAATTGTGACATTTTTTTAAATAACAATAAGAAAAATGTTACAAAATATAACAAACGTTACATAAAATTGGGACATTTTTCTGGGACATTTTTTTGGGACATTTAGCGTTACATAAAATTGGGACATTTAGCGTTACATAAAATTGGGACATTTTTCTGGGACATTTTTTCGAATGGGGGGTAGCCTAAGAATTACGTTGTAATTAATATATATATATATATATATATATATATATATATATATATCAATATATAAATGTTTTTTTTTTGCAGGATTTTTAAAAATACTCTTAATTCTTACCGTATACGATGCGTGAAGCGCGAAAGAAGAAAAAAAGAATCCGGTCGTAACAATTTT
Organism: Icerya purchasi; assembly: GCA_039619475.1. Classification (NCBI taxonomy): domain Eukaryota; kingdom Metazoa; phylum Arthropoda; class Insecta; order Hemiptera; family Monophlebidae; genus Icerya; species Icerya purchasi. The sequence continues at coordinate 180,848,995 of CM077116.1, read as the reverse complement.
TGCTATAAAATTTTTATATAGGGTACTTCAAAATTAATTTATAATAAAGTCCTGTGGATCTATTTTTCTGACGGTTTAATGTACTTTATGTCCCGTGAATGGCTCAGCAGACGCGGTGTCTTTATTACGGTAGTTGAGTGCAACACACAGAATAAGTCGTATCTCGATCGATTTTATTTTACTGCATACATTAACTGCACGAGTTTAAATAGGTTTGTTTTTTCATTTAATAAGGTCACGAAACGTACTGTTCCTTTGAGCGTACACCGGCGCACATATGCACGCCTACATCGATTTTTTACGATTTCGAAAATAATTTTTTTAAAAAACGACACCAACATATTGAAGACATAAATATTTTGCACTATGTTTTTATCGTCGGAATTGCATTTCAGTTTAAAGGTTTCGTATTACGCGATTTAGAACTTTGGAAGAACTAACGGGAAAGACGAAATGCATAATGACATAACGGACACGTGAACCAACATAACATTTTCACATACACTCAGACTAACGTAAAAATTGCCGATGTTTTCAATAGATCCGATCTTACGATTGATTCTTTTATAACCCGTATTGAATAAATCCCATTTAATTTCATTCTTTATCGCATCAATATTAAAATTACACCCAGATTAGTAAATAGCGCTGGAGCACTTTCATCAATAAAAAGTCAATCAGCCGAACATTCAATGATGCTTCGATTTCAGTAGTAAACAAAGAATATCCGATTAATGCAAAGTCAAGCAGCAATTCGGAACGGTTTCCCCTTGAGCTTTTTACCTCGTGACCTTTGTCAGTCTCTCCGTAGTATTGTTTTCGATTTATTTGCCGCATTTGAAATTGTTGGCTTTAATTTCATCGGCGTTTTTTCAGGTAGCATTTTACGTTTTCCTTAAGCAAGCAAAATGAACGATACGCGCTGAAACAGTTCTATATGTTTCACATTGCAACGATATATTTTAAAATACAAGTCTAAAACGTCTCATAGCGGCTTTTGAATGCGTTAATTTTTTTCTCCTTTAACAACACCAACCGAAAGACATTGAACCGGTAGTAACCGTGAATAGTAATAAAAAGAAAAATATCGGAATACGAGGAAACAAAGATTTGTTAAAAGGAGAACGAGAAAACAAAGGAAAAAAAAGAAGTAACGTGTAAGAAAAGAAAATTGAAAATTAAAGAAAGGAACACGCTTAGCGGATCGACCGGGATATTCGAATAATAACACGTGGGTAGCAAATGACAAAACACAACCGCAGTTGGCGAAATTATTCAGAAGGGGAAATGATAGAAAATCGGGAATGAGACTTACATCTTTTCTTTCTATCATTTGATCCCGCCAGCCGCAGTTGTATTTACCCGAAAATTACTTTCACCTTTCTTTACACTCGGCTCTTAATTCTTAATTTTCTTGCTTTTCACAATATTTCATTTTTCTTCCCTATTTTATTGTTCCCTTTGTAGCCATCTTTGTTTTTTCATAATTCTTTTTTTTTTTTTTTTTTTTTTTACTGTTATTTGTAGTTACCGACATCGAACTTTTTGGTTAGTGTTGCTAAAAATAAGAAAGCGATCTAACGCTTTCCCGCGATCTAAACAGTGTCGTGTTCTAATACAAAAGTAAATAAATAAATCAAAAAAATAAACGAAACATTTGCACAGCGACTTATTTTTATTTTTATTATACGCGGGCGTTGAAAATAGTAAAGACTTTTGGAGTGTATTTAAAATGTTTTAGCATTTTTTTTTCTTCTAAACTTAAAGAAATTAGACACAAAACTGGCCGGGAGCTACTGTGAAAAAAAACGTACTTCGACTGTCAATTGCCGAGGATACAGAGTGTTATAAAAATATTTATAGCGTGCAATGTGCACAGAGCATACGACTTTCACGACTGTATGAAATGCGCTAGTGTAAGAAAATATGCATAGAGGAACTTCTCCGCCAGTAAGGGGTAAGCGAAGACAAGTTTGGGAAAGAAGTTGGTTAACGTGTAGTGTTGAGAGTCTTCGTGTTAATCAATATGACGTTTTAGATACACTTACATAGTTCAATTGTTGAAAAATTTGAGAAAAAAAAAATTCTAATATATACATTTTACTGGAAATAAAAAAAAATTAAAACGGAATTATCTCCTCAAAAAAAGGTTAATAAAATTCTTATATCCGATAACAGTAAGCTCAAAGGGTAAACTTAACGCAAATTTGTTTTTTTAGTTATTTTAATTTTCGTTGATTACCGGTTAAAATTATGTATGCTTTTTTGTGCTTTCCATAGGTACTAATCTTTTTTATTTCCTTTTATTTATTTTTTATAGGCATCGAAGATTGCATTTTTTTGTATTAATTATTCACTGATTTTTTTTTAAGCGACCCTACATTTCAAGAATATGGAAAAAAAACAAAATTGGCTTGAAGTATTTAAAAAAAAAAAAAAATGATCAAAAATTTTAAGCATACCATATTTACGCTATTCAAAAGTTTTTATTTATCATGCAGTCGGAATAATCATTCCGATTCGTTTTATCGTTTATTATTACTTTCATTTTTTCCTATATCCTGTCCTTTCCTTCCCCACAAATTATTCCTAATGTAACCGACTTCTTTCATTACCTTTTGTTTCCGGGTAAAGGTCCTTGGTTGACAGCCCAAAAAAATTTCGTGTTGATTTTTTTCTTTTTTTTGACACTACAAATCTTTCCTAATCGAAATACGCGCTTCTACATACCGTAAACTCTGTCAGACGCACGAAAATAACTAATTTTCCGCCTGCCTTCCCCAATACAGTACATCAGTCCGCGTCATCGATGGTAGCAAAGTGCAAATGGAATGTGGATAAAAATAATTCTGTTACAGCTCGTTTAACTAGTCGCTAATAAAATTTTATTCTTTTGTCGTTACCGTAAAACTACTTATTCCAGTTTTTCCACAAATATCGATTTCCGTTGAAACAACCGACTTCTTTCTCTGTGTGTATTTTCTCTAATGTTAATTACTGGTAAATTAGTTTTTTTTTTTTTTTTTCGGAATGTTTAATAAAGAAACAAAAAGAGATTTTTGCAGGAAAATATTATAAATAGCCTTTACAAAAGATACAACTCGTAGAATGATTAACTTTTCCTAATTTATATACATTGCAAAAATTTAATTTTAAATTTTTTATTCCGTACTTGACTACTTTAAAATTTGGAGCAGTTCTTCAAGTTAATTCGGGCGCTTATTCTCGCTTTAAGGTATTCAATGGAACTCCGAAGCAAAACACTTCGAAATCTTTATCTATCTATTTTTGTATATGTAAAATAATTTTTCGTAATTGCGACAGAAATGAATTATCATGGAATGAAGGAATCGAAAAAAATTTCGTTTTACTACGGGAACAAGTAGGAAAATATTCTTTTTTTTTTTAAAAATAAAGTTAAATTGTATATTACTCGTTTTGTTAATTTCTATACGCGAATTCATTTATTAAGAAACTTAAAATTGCTTTATAAATGTTTTTAATTAATAACCTTGATTACAGTTACACAGTTATGTATTCTATTACACGAAATTAATCACTATTACATAAAATACACAACGTCATTTATTGAACTGTTTTAAATAAAATCAAAATAAAATAAAATAAATTAATTTATAAATATATAAATAAACTTGTCCGATCATAACTTAAAATTGTACGAATTTTCTTTTTTTTTTTTTTTTTTTTAATTTGCCCGAGTTGCTGTCTGCCATGCAATCGCACAATCCCATCGTATGACAGGAATTCAAGTTATAAAAAGTCGATTTTGTCCTTTCGCATTTTTCGTTTTTTTTTTTTTTTTTATTTTATTTTACTCGTATGTTTTCCTAAAAGGTTCTTAAATTATCCAGATTCCTTGGAAGTATTTTATTGCCTAACGGTTCACAATCAAATGTTTTATTATTTGTTTCCGATCGTCAACTTTTTACGGTATTTTTTTATTCGCAACCTAGCGAGCGTTTTTTAGCAAATATATTTTACGTCTAATTTGTGTTTTCGGGTTTTTTACTCGTAATAGAGAAATTTTAATAGAAATGTAGAATGCTACGATAGACAAAAATAGTTAAAATGAGGCAACATTAACGCGTGTATCCTATCGAAGTGAACTCCGGTTGAGGAATTCCCTTGGGAGTTGGTTAATGCAACGAGTACGAGTTAGTGGAGAATTGTTGGCAGCGAATATAGAGATGTTTTTTTGTTTTTTTTTTTGTTTTTTTTTTATTCTTTTTTAGCTTTTATTGGTAAATAATTTGCAATATTACAAAGAACAATGATAATAAAGTCGTAAAGATGGGTGCCGATGACGGAGTAAATAAAGAATAAAACCCTCCAGTTTCTTACAAAAAACATATCTAAATATTATTTAAATATATGAATTTTCATTCAGCATTACAGTCTCTTTTTTGGTCACAGCTGATATCGAAGTATTTATAAGATTAAATGTACCAAAACTGAAATATTATCTTCAGCTAATAAGCATACGATTCACAGATTCCGATCCAATTTTTCTCTCTCAACCAAAATATACAAAAAATTCAATATGTAAAAAGTACCTTTAAATTGCGTAAAAAATGATCTTTTAAAATTTGACATTGACATTTTCTTGTTATTCTATGAAAAAATTGATATGCTTTCATTGCAAATGTGCGAAAGATGTAAAATACTCGCGAGCTGAAAAAATTACTCGCTATAGTTGGTATTTTTTGTCAGCCTTAAAAGAGGAACTCTCACGTTTCACATCGATGATCCATTTATCATTGATATTAAGAAATTGTTTTTAAAGTATTCTTTTCGGTTTTCATTTATTCCTTTTTGTTTTTAAAGCAACATGATCTATATAGACACAACTTCATTTCCGTTTCTGTTGTTCTTTTCTTATTTTTCATATCCAAGAAAAGTCCCCATTTAAAGTAGCTGCCGTAGTAAGACGTTAGACTTGGTACTCATCTGTAAAAATCTGAACACTCCTGCCTGGTATTTGAATTACATATAGTTACGAAGTTAGTCTCCGTTCCCTTAATTACTTCCGTTTTTTATTTACTTATTTTTATTTTTCCTAAGAAACGATCAATTAAATATATTCTTCTAAAAAGTAGTAAGTCAACTGAAATATTTATAGTATTTAATCATAGGCATCGCCAGCGGGGAGCAGAGGTGGACAGCTGCCCCCCCCCAGCCTTGAAACTTTAATCAACGGGCCATGATGAGTATTCATAGGCGCGTAATCATGGACAATTTGGAAGACTTTTATAATGAAAAGTAGTAGAACAATTTGCCAGAAACCCACGAAAATTATGTTTTACTTAAGATTTCATTCTTGTTTAATAAAATATTAAGCCCTTAATACAAATTATACATTTTATTTTTCCTATAACTCATATCCTCTTACTATCATCTTGCCCCCCCCTCCCCGATTCATCGGCTGGCGACGCTCTTGTCTTTAATATTATAATATTTCATACTATCTTGTGTATTAAGTTTGAAAGAATCATTATTTTTAATCAAACATTTTTTGAATATTCTAATTTTTAATATGAATTTGAGTTTTCTGGTGATTCCGTAATTATCTATGGTTTCATTTATGTTAATAGAGTCAAAAAATTAGATTTGAAATTCGTTGATTGAAAAGATATTTCGGATTTTCGTAAGCTTTTTGGAAAAATGTTTTTGCTTTAGTTATATTTTATTTAAAAGGAAATTTACTTTTAATACTCTGTTCTTGTATGCATTTACGAGATATTTCAATTTTTCATTGCTTCGTTTTGTTATTTTTATTCCGCTATATGTTTATTGATATATAAGAAAAAGTATTTTTAATATTAACTCAATACATACGTAGTTACCTTTTTTGTATTTTTATACTTCAATAAATCGTTTCTTTTTTATTATTTATTATTTAGCAGCTTTAATATTACAATTTAGAGTCCTTATGAAATGTCACAGTGATTTTATAACTTCTAAAATTAGATGAAAAATTCTTTTTTGTTTTTCACACGGATTATTATTTTAAAAAAAAACGTTGATTTTAAAAAAAGCTGCGGATTCTAGAAATTTTAAAATTTTAAAAAATTTATTGAAATAATATATTCACCAAATAGAAAACAATCAAAACAAAAAATGATAAGTAATTTTTTACATATTTGGTTTTATTCAGGAGTATCCCAAAAAAAATTTCTCGGTAAAAATATAAAAAAATGTCTGTTCCTCAGAGAACATAAACTGCCCCCCCCCCGGGAAACAGATTCCTGAATTCATCCCGGGAGTAAATGATTATAGAAACGAATAATAACGATTAAAAGAAGAATAAAAAGCGGTGCGTATTAAAATGCAACACAATAAAATGCATTAAAATAAACAGGAGAGAATGTACATGTGTACGGAAGTACTAATTAAATTTCGAACTGATTTTTCGGATTTTAAAAATCGCTAATTACGGCGATGATATAATTTCAATATAACAAAACCATTTACTCGCAATACTAATGCTGCTTGAGTAAATAAACGACTGCGAAACTGATATACAATGAGCATACATACATAAGTAGAAGATCGAATGAAGGAATAATTAAAGACATTGTTTCTTCAAGCTAATAGACCGAAAATTATAATATTCAAAATAGAAAAGGAGAGAAATCAACTTCAACTAGAGGGTTATTTTTATTTTGTCACGGTAATAAATACGTCACGTAAATTGTAAAATGAAATTATACACAACGGTGAAAGTGAAGAACATTCATCGAGAAAAGCGTATTTTTGTTCTTTCTTATAATAAATGAACCACATAAATTATTAAATAATTATACAACGGTGAAAGTGGGAAAAAATTGATTGGTAATCGACGGAGTAGGTCAAAGAAACGCGCCTAACATTCGTGGTCAACTTTTAGTGAACGAATGCACGAATATAATAGGGACTGCTGTGTTAATTCGCACTGTTAAATACAAAAATTCTTTCCGGTTCAATGGCACAGTTGTTCGCATTACCGCTGAAGGTCGTTGCCGGGGTAAGGTAGAGATTATCTTACAAATAAAAATTTGACGCTATTTTAAAGCGTCGGAAAAATAAAAATAAATGAAAGTTACTATAAAAATCGTTTCTTCGTAAAATTAATAAAATTCGCCGAAAATATTAAACAGGTAAGCCTCTGTGACAAGGCAACTTTCTGACAAATGAAAAAAAAACGGCATGCTTAAAAAAAAGTAATCTTTTAAGTAATATTGTGTTATTCTTTTCTTTTTTGACTTCTATGTTCTAGTGACTTCTTCAAATTAAAAATCCCGACGCAGTCCGTAAATTGTTTGTCCTAGTTACGGCTCAATACGTTTAGTAAACTGACCAAAGAGCGACAGCCGGGTCCAAAAGCAAAAAAAAAAAAAAAAACAAAACAAGAAAACAATACGTTTAAACAAAGAGGAAAAATTAGACGAAAAAATTAATTCGTAATTATTCCGAAATTGCGTTAATTACCCTGCCGCGTCATAATTAATTAAAAATATGTTATACATGTATATAAATAATGATTTAAAAATGGAAAAAGTTTATTCGTAAATATTTATTTCAATGTGAATGTTATTATGCAAAATTAATATTTCAAATTCTATTCCAAATCTATGACGCGTATCATCGTAAAAATAGTATGGCATCTCTATTAAAAATTATGTACTATTTTAAATAGATAAGTATAAAAATAATGTAATAATGTAAAGCGGGATTAATGTGTCACCAAAACTTAATTCGGTGAGACATTATAATTAACCATTACGGAAATGTTGTAAAGAAATAAATATATGATATGAAAAGAATAAAAAATCTGTAATGTGCGAAAAAAAAAACTTTCAAAAATACGATACTGTTTACGCTTACTCGTTATACCATTTTGATCGATACAAAAATGCTTGCATTATTATTTATAAGTGCGACAACTCGACCTATCGAATAATGGGAATGAAATTTAAATGTTCTACGCAGCTGATGCAGAAGGTGGTCACAATAAAAAATAAACATGAACCCGCGGAGTATTATATTATAATTGTTTGACGTAAATTGTATGTCTTTGTCGATATACATAATAATAATTATTTTGTTTTCTTCTTTTGTTTAACTAAAAGTCTATAATATACGTTTAGTGTTCCAAACGGCAGGGCCTACATAAATTTTTTGGTTATGTTTAGGTTAATAACATCGTTCTAGAGTCAATTACCTCTGCGCAGAAAATGAGCCTTTTACAACAGTTAACAGTAGAGGAAAACTTTTAACAAGCCTACTATGTATTTGGCAATGTTTTCAAGCGAGCACATTGTTCCCTTTTAGCTTTATTCCGTTTCCGAATAAGGGGGGTATTCTCTGTTAACAATGATGAAATGCCCTTGATTTTTTTTTTTTTTTTTTTTTGGGAAAAAAGTATTTGTTGGGATACAAAATGAAAAGTGAACCAGCAAAGGGACCCAAAAACATCGATTTTTACGTTTTATTTTTTTCCTCACGGTTTAATGATTAAAAAGTCTGAAAAAGTTCATGAGTACTCTAGATGGACATTTTTTTAGAATGATCAAGTTGAGCTCAAAAAAAAAAATTATTTAATATTTAAAATGCGATTTTGATTACGTTTCTTCGATATTGAAACGGTCAGTATTGTTTTATTATTAATTAATTAATTTATTTAAATTTACATGTCATGCACAGCAACTATCGTCTAGAGGCACGGTTAAATATATATATATATATATATATTAAATAAACGGATTAAGGAATTTATATTGCATAGTATAACTTTGCATGGTGCAGGAAAGGAGTATTGTTTTATTTTCTTGTAAAACGGGAAAAAAATGCATTAAAAATGTATTTTTTTTTAGATTTTTTCTAGTGTTGGGCCATGTCGAAAAATCAAAAAAAAAGTTAAATCGTCTACTTTCAACATGAAAGCGTCATCTTTCAAGTGATTATTTTTTTCTAGCGTTATAATTTGTAACAAAAATTCACAAATACATTTGACAGTACATTTGACTTTTCAAATAATTTTTTTCATATCAAATCGCTTAAGAAAAATACTGCACGTGTAAAAATATATAATAAGCGAGACAATTTGAGGACATATTATATAATGGTGCAAAATAATTTTACAAAAGGTTTCCTTCAAATATAATTTATCTAAATATTGAAAATCATTCTTCATTGGATTATAAAAAAGCAAAATTATGGTAAAATCAGATTCTCATAAAAATACATGTATTTATTAAAATTATTATTTTAATTTTTAATGTTTTCTTTATGCTACATTAATTATTTTGTCGATTAAAAAACGATGTAAATCGTCATATATTTTTTAAAATTGACTAAAAGAAATGTGTAAGTAAAAATCATTTAGACACATTCCCTGTTAAAAAATCTCTCTTGAGATTTTAATATGAAATATCATCATCTGACATAATATGTAAAATCTGAGGTGAGATATTTTATCCGGGAATGTCTCTAAATGGTCTTCAGTTACATTTAGTCAATTATAAAAAATATACGAAGATTCACATCGATTTTAATTGACAAAAAAAAAATTTAATATAGCATAAAAATATTGAAAATTTAACAATTTCAATAAACATGTGTGTATTTTTATGAGAATTGAATTTTACCACAGTTCTGCTTTTTTATAATCCAACGTTTCTTATATTAATTATAATAATAACTAGCAGAAGATAATTAATCGCAATCAAAAAGAATAACACAACTACTCTCCCCTTCGTGAGTTGGAAAGTGCAGTGGTGCCATTGGTTTAGAGCACAAAGCTAGTTAGATTTTTTTTAAATTAAAAATTGCCCTGCAATAAAGTAAAATAAAATATATTATTGCAGTATATTCAATACTTTTATAATTAAGTAAGCAGTTAATTAGCGTTTTCAAGAAGCGATAATAACCAAACTGACACAAAATTCAAAATACGTGAAAAAACATAAAATTCTAAAAATATCTTACCAATTGTATAATTGGCAGGTGAACTTAGTATTGTTATTTAATAATTGTTTTAAAGAATGATTTTCAATATTTAGATAAATTATATTTGAAGGAAACCTTTTGTAGAATTATTTTGCACCATTATATAATACGTCCTCAAATTGTCTCGCTTATTATATATTTTTACACGTGCAGTATTTTTCTTAAGCGATTTGATATGAAAAAAATTATTTGAAAAGTCAAATGTACTGTCAAATGTATTTGTGAATTTTTGTTACAAATTATAACGCTAGAAAAAAATAATCACTTGAAAGATGACACACTTTCATGTTGAAAGTAGACGATTTAACGGTTTTTTGAATTTTTCGACATGACATTTTTGATGTATTTTTTTCCCGTTCTACAAGAAAATAAAACAATACTGATCGTTTCAATATCGAAGGAACGTAGTCAAAATCGCATTTTAAATATTAAATAATTTTTTTTTTTTGAGGTCAACTTGATCATTCTAAAAAAGATGTCCACCTATAAAAATCATTGGTTGAAGAGTGCTCATGAATTTTTTCAGATTTTTTTAATCATTATAACGTAAGAAAAATAATAAAACGTAAAATTTTGTTATTTATTTATTTTTTTTTTTAGGAAAAATTAGAGTTAGCATCGAACGTTTACAAAAAATAAAATAAATACGAATTTTAAAATGTTACATAAGGTCGATTAGAAATATAGAATTTGAAGTTCGAAAGGCGAATCGAAATATATTATTTACACGCTGAGTAATTAAAACGCAGTTTTACGAAAGTATGTCGCGCGCTTAAGTTTCTCAGAAAATCACGTATCCTCGATAACCAACAAATCACGATTCGTTCGCAATTTACAATGTTACATTAGACACGAACATTTTTAACCGTTATTGCAGCAAAATTGAAATTTTAATGGCGCGAAAAATACGGCACATAAATAAATTCAAAGACAAATTATAAATGTAGTTTTTTTTAATTTAATTAAACTGATGCACTCAGAATGATTCACTGAAATATACCGTAATTAAGGTCGTTAAAATACCAAACTTAACTTCGAATTTTATCGTAATTGTGAAACTGACGTTTTTTCTCACCTTTTAGTTATTTTTTTGCGAATTTCACGTGATTGTGATTAACGAAAAATTTTAAAGTCACATTTCAGGATCCAATTATATTGTTTAATCGACTCCGGCAAAACGATTATTTCGAATTTATTTTTGTTAAAAAATAAGAAAAATTACGGGTTAACGAAAACCGTCATCAGATTATTGCGTTTATTAACAAAAATTAATAATGTAAATAAAAAAAAAAGTTGAGCCACTTCCTTTTTTTTTTTTGTTTTGTTTTTTCATAATAAAATTTACAGCTATACAGAAATTTCTCACGTACGTCACAATTATAAAAAAATGCAATCTTTTTAAATTTTTATTTAGCGACAAAATATACAGATACATTTATGTGACCCATACAGAATATTCGATTATTTAAATCCGTACACACATATAAATGATATTCATTTTTCACTGTAAAATAGCCAGCAAAATATTCGTCGGTCACAGCAAAATTTATGTTTTTTTTTTTTTTTTTTTTAATATCCATCATCCGAAAGTAAACTGCTATGTACAATTTTAATATTGACTAACTTTCAAAGAAAAAATTTAACTTAAATAATATTTCACGCGAAGACGATTTATAAACGTTTCTGATTTGTTAATCAAATCGTTTTTTCCCCCCCACAAGGTCTTATCAGTTTGTATTACGTAATAAAAAACAGGCTGTTGAATAACTATGAAAATATTAACGTATAATATGCCTTACTATCTAGTGCGGAAATTGTTATACCGAAATGTAAAAATTATAATTATGTACAAATAACAAAAACGGGGCACAGCAAATTTTATTATTAATGCGACGTTAAAATTTTTTTAAACAAAATACGAATATAAATCTTCCTGTATATTGACTAATGACAAAAAATTTATCTTTATTCGTCGATAATTCGGAAAATTGAAAATTGTATAAAAAATAATTTTTATCGGAAGGGTTCTCTTATTTGGTTGGTGGCCGAATAGTTCTGTGCCAGGCCAAAAAAAAAAAAAAAAGAAGTTCCATCGTTATTAAAATTGACCGGCAACTTTTAAAAACTGCATTGGTTATTGAATTATTGAACGTATTTTCATCAATATCAGTACCGAATTATTCTATTAATTATACCGAGTTAAATGATATTTCTGTATTCTGAAAAAGGAATGAATTATAATAGATAACGGGTGCTATTATTAAATATTCGTTTATCAAAACTTCCGGAGAAGTAATAGCAGATGATTTTACATAACCTTCATGTTGTTTATTGTATTTTTGGCAAATTAATTGCATGAATTTTCGAGAATTATGCAAACAACGTACTCTCAGAAGCGAAAAAACATTAATGAGTATTTGCCGTGTTGCGATTTAGACAAAATTTTTCGTGCAATACTACGGCTCATGATATTTTCGGAAGACCTTTGTATAATAATTAGCCTTCGGGCTACTATATAAATATTTGCCAACACATCTTGCAGTGACCGCACACGTTCCTACGACGTTTCTAACCATCTTCATCGTCGCGATGAAGGAATAATAAGCATCTACACGAGTTGCCGTTGGCTATGTGGTTTCTCTATGTTTTGGTTGCGTTGATGGCTTATCCGGTCCGCTCAGGAATTCACAATACCGTTCGGTGTAGCGATAAAATGCTTTTCCGAATATTTTTTGCGCCATTCTTTTGGCTTTTGTTTTTCCCAGAGCCCCGTATATTTCTGCTTAAGAATATGAAATTAAAATATTTAATAAAAATACAGACGTTTCGTTCGTGTTTTTCCGTTTATGTGTTTAATGCCATCGCTCATCTATCTAAACATTTTCACTTCAAATTGTGGAACGATATTTATTCCTCCCTCTTCTTCAACCCCGATTCCTTTCATCCTTTTGTATTCGCCCTTTGCTCCTAATTTCCTTCTCTTTGTCATTTCCTAATTCATACCATCCTCCCTTCGACTGTTTCCCTTCCACACAACGCTTCTTTTTCTCCGGGCGATTCTAGTCACGTTTCGTTTGCATGTATTTTAAACTCCTCCCCGGGCATTCTCTCTTTTATTCTCAACTTTTGCATATCTCCCTATTATCGTATGTCTTTCGTTTCCTTTTTTACCTGCCGTATTCCTGTTTTAGCCGAAACCCCAATGCGCTCCTTCGTTTTGGTCCAGTCCACAGAGAAGTACCTTAGTTTCCTGCCAGAGCGCTTCGAACCGCCGTTGTATTTTTCAAAAAAAAACAAACAAAAAATCGATTTAGTCAACGGTGTTTTTAGTTTTCGCTTTTCGATTCTGCATTATTAAAATTATTTTTCGGAAATTATCCAATACTTTTCATTAATGCGCGTAGTACCACTTTGTAAAATGAATTAAACGGTTGTTTATTTCTTTTTCTTTTTTTAAAAATTAAATATTCCGCTTTAAACTATATTTATTTTTCAAATTCCCCCCGTATTGGAAATTTTGTTGTGTCTTATATCTTTCTCGCTCTAAATATCTGTATCTATTTTTTAATATCAACATTCAACCTCGTTAATTTCTAGTGGAAACTCTTTTTCCGCAACTTACCCTTTGTCAACGAAAACCGCATAAAAAATAAACATCGTGAGTTATTAAAGCGAGAAAACGGAACTCCACCTTAAATATCCATAACTCACAAATTAATGTGTGTGTGTGTGTGTGTGTGTGTGTCAACTCACATATGCTGAATTTATAAATTCAATGCAACTACCTTCCGTTCTCCTTCTCTCCGACGGAGTAGTTTAATGTGAGCACGGTAGAGTACTCATGACAATTTTCTACATGTACTGCAAGAAGTGTGTGCATGAACGAGACTCTACACATGAAATTAATCATAATCGCTTGTTACAAATGTCTCTGATCCACGCAAACAAGTCTTCCACCACGTGATGTTTAGCTAAAGGAAGAAAAAAACAAACGGGGCGGTAATTGTAAAAATACAATTTTTAGGCCCGTTTAGGGAGCTTTGGGGGTACAATTAAGAACTAGAAATACTCAGTTCGTAGTTCAAAGCGTAATATATCTCCCATTTTAACCGGTCAGAAACGCGATTTACAAATCATCCAATTGTCAAAAATTACTGGTCGGTAGATGTGTGCCTTTAAATCTGTCGCCAGCGCATACACTTTCGATAAAGAGAGTTGTTGGGGTGAATTTGTTTAACCTTTCGAAATTTAAAATTTAAATATCAATCTTTCGGTAACCGGACGAACATTACTGGTTGCGAAGTTGAAAACAAAAGCTAAACAAAAATCAAACAATATTCACGTGATACAACCAAGAAAAATGAAATCGAGAGAGAGAGAGAAGAGAGAGGAATAGAAAAACGAATTAATTACCCCAATACGTAATTAATAAAATTGTATTAGGTCGTATGTAATTTTTTCTAATCGCACTGAATTCTATCGATTAATTCGCTATAATGCGTCGTGTAATTTTAAACAAATCTCTCGTAATCTTCTTGTTATTCTCCCGGTCAAGGGCGTCGCCAGCCGATGAGCCGGGGAAAGGAGAGATGTTAGAAAGAGGAATAATAAGAAAAATAACACGTATAATGTGTAAAGGCTTAACATTTTATTAAACAAGAATGAAATCTTAATTAAAACATAATTCTCGTGGGTTTCTGGCAAATTATTGTTCTACTACTTTATTATAAAAGTCTTCCGAATTGTCCGTGATTTCGCGCCTATGAATACTAAAGTTTCGGGACTCCAGGGGCTGCCTCCCCTTGGCGACCCCTATGCTCCTAGTCCTTATTCGTATGGATTCTTATTTTTAATATAGATTTATTTGTAAAACTAATCATCCTATTTATTCGTAGTTTATTTATTTATTTATTTATTTTTGACATTTTTATGTCTTTGCTTTGGCACATAAACTTGAAAAGCGTTACCAAATAAGCGTCACGAAATTGAGCGTCACGAAATGGACCGTCACGGAAAACCGTTACGAACACTTCATGTCATTACTTGGATGCGACTGATTACTAATATTTTCATGTCTCTTTACTTTGTCACATAAACTCGAAAAGCGTCACAAAATGGAGAAGTGTTTTCTATAACGGAATTCTTATGAAAACCGTAGGGCTGTGTATTTCACACGTCATTTCCTTGTTTACATTTTCTGAGCGCACAAAACAATTACCACAGTAATTATAAATTAAATGTAACTTCAGTCTCGTGTACACCGTTTCTTTCCCATGAAAAGTGTTATTACGAGACGCACATCGCGGACGATGTGTACGCCGGTGCGCGAACGAGAGACCAACTCGCGTCGGCTCGCACCAAGGTGCACAAGATGAAGCTCGATGAGACGGGTGGTCTACCATACAAGATCGAGCTCTTTATTGACAAGCCGCACATGGTGCGAGTAAACATCGATGTCACCGATGGTCTCGTGAATGGCGTGATAGGCCTGCTGCAGTACATCGAACGCTCTCGCGAAACCGACAAGATAATTCGATTTTGGCTAAAATTCGACAACGTTAAAATCGGTAAATTACCACGATCGGAAGTTCGGATAGACACTGTGTAGCGTATCCGTGTATCTACGAGCATTGGATGCCGATCGGCTTACGTTCGTCAATGGTGACGCTTCCTAGTAAGATGGTTACCTGTAAACGATCGACATTTCCACTCACACCTGCTAGCGGGATATCGATTCACAAATCGCAAGGCAGTACATACCCGGCGGTGGTATACGAATACTCAAAATCGCACGACCAGCAACTCGTGTACTTCACTCTGTCTTGATGTTCTTTGTACGAAGGGTTGTTCCTAACGAGTAGGAATGGGGGCCACTGATTTTACCACGGACGCGAAAAACAGTTGAAAGACATTAGAACTGAGTTTGAACGTCTTAAGCGTCACCGTTTGCGGACGCACGCTTCCCACAGTCGAGATTTTGTGGATCGTTCACGTACTCGGACTGTCGATGCTCTCTAACACTATGTTCACTCAACGTGCAGTCGTTGCGCTCACACTCGCTCGATATAACGTGTGACTTTGTTATACCTTCGTGCAGTTTACTCGTACTCTCTGAAACGTGGTTATCAAACGCCGATTGCGATAAATTTGAACTTGAAAGTTACTCGCTCGTAAATCGGCACAAACGCGACAACGGCAAGATGGCTGGTGGTATAGCGATTTACGAAAGGAAATTGGATTCGGACGCTCTGAAGAGCCGCAGTCGGCCGCTGATTCGTATTAATCAGGAAAAAAATGGTCTCGAAGAATATAACGTGATATCGATGGACGTCGGTGATATATGCAAATCCAAAACGACGATCGATGGAGAGCGTCTGTTACTCGTAGCGACGTACCTCTCAAACGGGACAACGTTGAACGATAAGATAAATTTCTTCGAGCGTTATCTACTACCGTACTCGATCAAGCTGAAAGGTCTGTTTCTCTTTATCGATGAAATAAAGCTGTACGATTTACCGATCATAGTCTGTGGTGATTTCAACATCGATTTCCGCTTGGACGATGGATTGCGATTCCGTCAATTCATGAGTGAAACGTTCGGTTGTGAGATGAATAATTCGGTGGACCTTTCGACAATGCGAGAAATATGACGTGCATCGACGGAATCTTTACTCGAAACGTATCGAACGTACAACCGTTAGCTTATGTGTCGTCTTTTCTCACCATCGGCCATTGCTCACTATTACTACCCCTAACGATAACGATGTAAATAAGGAACCTTGTACCATCGGTAGTAGTTGTTAAATATATATTTTTGCAAATACATTGAAATATAATATGTACAAAGCATTTAGAGGTACAGTAGGTAGGTTCAATCTCGAAATAATACGTTGCGATATAATATGTACAAGGCGTTTAGAGGTTACACGGCGACATTCTCATATCGACGGAGGCCGCGAAGCGAACGACGTTTTAATGTCGGCGGATGCCTGAATGGCTGTACAAAACCTACTTTTACGGGAAAACATGAAAATGTCTCACTGTGTTGCGGACTTGTACGCAAGCTGTTTAAATACGTTATGTCCGCAAACATAAGGGAAAGATAAATGAAATAGGAAGGTACATATAAAACTGTGAATTTTTTTTTTTTAATTTTCCTCTACAGCTCACGACGTTTGCTAAACTACAGTATTAATATATGTAACTCTATTTTTCGTATGTTTCGTCGTGTGATAGTACGACAATTCGTCGATACGCTAGTTCAGTTATGTAGTGCTGACGTTGTGTCATAATTTGCGAAAAATATATTCTTTCTTTAAACATATTCCGAAGTATTCCCAACTAACTAATTACGCCAATGAGATTAAATTATTTGCAAAATAACGATTTTCAAATGTACACCTGAAATTTTTTTAACTTTCCAGACATTTTATACGAGAATTACACGCATCGTCGTTTGTTTGCAGAAAATTTTCAATTTTTACTACTGTATCTAAAAGGGATTATCGCAATAGATCTTGTGCATTTCTTTCATTCGTATTCTCTCGTAACCATTTCACACCTGAGTTTTTTGCAAGTTTCGTTTCTTTATATGTTTCGTAATTTTTCCGTAAAATCGAATCGGCATAGATTGAAAGAAAAAAAAAAGGTAGAACAATGATGTCAGTATAATCGAATAATTGCAGCTGCTGACTTCCAGCTAAAAATCGCTTCATCAGCTGGCAGCTGCGAGCGCGTTTTAAACAATGTCTAGAAACATCTAAAAAATTATTTTCGAATGGATCGGCGGTATGCAAATTTTGTATGATGCTGGAATAATTCATATCTGTTGACATTAAGCTTGTTGTGTACATTCTGTAGCGAATTTCTGATTCAGCTGATTTTTTACGTAATTGCATACACCGCCGGCTCGAATGCGATCGATGTATATAAATTAGTGTAAAGTTACCTAAAACGCAGAATGGCTAAATTGCAACACAACATTTAAACAGTAGCGTCCAGGGCCGATCTCAGGGGGGGGTCCGGGTTCGACCCCCCCTCCCGAAATGTCGACGAAATAATAACTGCTTGAATTAAATGGACCGATATTCGGAATAAATTTATTTCTTTTCAATTTTTGTCAAAAGGGGAAAAGAAAATTAAAATTTTTATGAATTCTATGGAAACGACTGTTTTTTATTTGTTTTATTGTAGTGTTCAAATATTGCATATACAATAATTGACTAGAAGGCTTTAGTGTACCATTTATAAATAAATATATTTCATGATAACACACACACACACACACATATATATATATATATATATATATATATATATAATTATAAAAATATTTTCATACCCCTCCCTCGCGCGTCACCGAAATTTTGGTCTAGACACGACTCTGGTCGCGTCTACCTTCTAAAACCACTTTAGGTCCGGAGAAATTTGATATAATTATTACAACCATTTAGATGCGTCGCTTATGTATTACGGGGAAAGCACTTCGTGTTTCATTTGAGTTAATCATTTTTGTCTTGCCCTCTGAACGATGTAAAACGTTTCTTTTTTTATTTTATTTTTTTCCACGGCATACGTGATATAAAATGTTACAATCAGCAAATACTACAGAAGTTGTTTTTCTGGCTAACGAACATCGCATTCGTTTACATTGCGTAGTGTGAAAAAATAAACTTTCGATATAATTAATCGTTACAGCTGACATTGCAAATATCATATACGGCGAAGGAATTTCATCCGAGTATCATTTGGAGTACTCATATGTATATTCTCCAATCTTCTTCTTCTCGTGCCACCCGATTCGGGTATTGCTTAATCATCATGTATGGTTTGGATTATCTGCTGAAATTGATTGCGATCTTTTGCTATTCTGACTAGATCTTTTGTTTTCTTAATTCCGGTCCATTTTTTTATATTATCTATCCAGGCGGTCTTTCTTCTTCCCGGATTTCTTCTTCCTTCTATCATACCCACTATTATTGTCTGTAGTAATTTGTATTTTTCACCTCTCATGAAGTGTCCAAAAAATTTTATCTTCCTTCTTTTTAATATTGTCATTAATATTCGGTCAGTTCCCATTAGTTCCAGTACTTTCTCAATATTCTACAATCTACATATATTAGGGTATACTGTAGGGTGTCGTGTTCAGAGCGACCATCGGATTATTTTTATTATAATTATTATATTCGACTTGGACGACCGTGTTTAGACATTTGTATTACTATTACTATTACTATTACTATTACTATATCTATTACTATTATTATTATTATTATTATTATATGCGAACTAGAGCGGCCAAGTTATTTTGTTAAAACTGCTAGAAATGATAATACATGACTAGAAGTGTACTGTTGTTATTGATATTTTATTTTTAACTGAAACTATCTCGAGCATTTAAACAACAGTGCGTTTTATTAAAAAAATTAAACCGGATGCGAGTACGCCTCAATTCATCTATTATCATTTTACATTAACAAAAATTATATACATTTTGCATTAAATTACGTTTTTATAATATTGTATACTTTAATGCTAATGTTAATATAGAAATATGAGGTTTAAAGTAAATAATAACGAATTTAGAAATTACATAATTTTTAAGAGAACCGTAACGGAATATGGTCGTAGTTCATTGTAGTATTATATCAGAGATTTCCAGGAAATGACCTTCGCTGTCTCTTTTGGTCGCTCCTCCCAACACGCAACCATACTGTAGTCGGCGATTTTGTGTTTAATTCTAAAATTGAAATTTTTTTTTTTAAACGTTGAAATTGTAGTAGTCAAAATTGGTTGCGTGAAGTTGGCCGCCAAATTTTTGGTAATTCAAAATCAATATTGCAAAACAGTTAAGAATCATTGGTAACCCCATTGGGATAGTCTATTGCCAAAATTTGTTAGTGAACGGTTCAGTTTCTGGAGACTATGGAAAAAAATAATGCGAAGCCGACTACACTACTGGCGAAACTGGTCAAACCGCCTTGATTTATTATTTTGTTTGATTATACGAAGTATTTTAATTTATTTTATAATTACGCAAATTCGGCAAGTAGTACTGATATTATTCACACTGTACATAGTATAATTAAGAATATTGAAAATGAAAAGTTCCGCTAAATAATTCTAGGTAATTTTATTTTTAACCTGTAAAGTGCGTCTTTTCATAGAAATTACCTAGTTAAAAAAATGATTAATTCCGTACAGGGCCATATGCATAAAATTGTAAATGAATATTATTTAATATGACGTAAAACATTTACCAATTACACATAATGCAGAAAATCTGTTCGTTTAATGATTATAAAATAGAGTAAGCTTTAATTTAAAAAAAAAAAAAAATTTACATATTAATACTACTGTTTGGATTTGACACATAAAGAACAGCAGCATGCGGACATATGATGCTATTTGAATTTTGATTTTCGTTCTAAGTCACTGTAACGTTCCCAAATGTGTCATTTTTCCTATAATGGTTTAATGTATATCCAATATAATTCCAGTTAATCTAAAAGCGAATGAGTAATGTAATATTTAATTATGTTAAGTTGTAACCAACCAAAAGAGCACTTTAATAAAAACATTTAATACGCTCTCCTATTGTAAAAATGATACAATTGTTGAATTTTACAACAAATGTAAACAGAAATAAATAAAATAGACAGGACCGTATCTAGACCAAGATTTCGGGGGAGGTTACGAAAATATATTTTTATAATTATTCATATATGTATATATATATGTGTGTGTGTATGTGTTATCATAAAATATATTTATTTATAAATTGTACACTAAAGCCTTGTAGTCAATTATTGTGTATGCAATATTTGAACACTACAATAAAAACAAATAAAAAATAGTCGTTTCCATAGAATTCATAAAAATTTTAATTTCCTTTTCCCCTTTTGTCAAAAATTGAAAGGAAATAAATTTATTCCGAATATCGGTCCATTAAATTCAAGCAGTTATGATTTCGCAGATATTTCGGGGGAGGTTTGAACCCGGAAAACCCCCCTCAGATACGGCCCTGAAAATAGACATCTTGGCTGAAATACAAAAGAAAAAAATTAAAAAATTAAGAGGTCGGATGATCACGTTAATGGAAAAAAAAATAAAAAGGAACCTACATCGACCATCCGTTTTGAGGGGCAAAGTTGATTTTTAAATGCCGACAAAACGGCAGTTTTAAGGCATAACGAAATCGAACAGATTTACGAACACAACGATGAATATTTCATTTCAACAGTGATTTTTACATTTTATATAACAATTTTTCTTTTTAAATTTAAAAGTTACTTTATTTTATAATCATTAAACAAAGCGACTTTTTGCATAATCTCAATTCATAAATGTTTTACGTCTTTAATAATTTTTTTAACTGGGTAATTTCTATGAAAATACGCACTTTACAGGTTAAAAATAAAATTACCTACAATTATTTAGCGGAACTTTTTATTTTCAATATTCTTAATTATACTATGTACAGTGTGAATAATATCAGTACTACTTGCCGAATTTGCGTAATTATAAAATAAATTAAAATACTTCGTATAATCAAACAAAATAATGAATCAAGGCGATTTGACCAGTTTCGCCAGTAGTGTAATCGGCTTCGCATTATTTTTTTCCATAGTCTCCAGAAACTGAACCGTTCACTAACAAATTTTGCTAATAGACTACCCCAATGGGGCCACCAAATGATTTCTGATCAAACTATAACATTTAAATAAAAAAAATTTTCAAAAATCGGCAATTTTTGCAAATTTCAACTTTAAACTTCTCTTTTTTTTTTTAAATTTAACTATTTTCGTGGTGTTTGTTATTAACCAGTTGTCGTTTTTTTTTTCGGTAACAATTCGCTACCAAATTTTAGGAATAGACTTGACCACCAAATGATTTTTAATTGTTTTGCAATGTTCATTTTGAGCTGCCAAAGAATTGTCGGCCAACTTCATACAGCCGTCAAAATTATACTGAATAGCGCAGGAAATATCTCCTTTACGAAGAATCGTGACTTTAATTTTAAAACGGCGACGATAACTTCACAAAAGAAACCGAAAATGAATAAAAAATAAGAACTTGATCAAAATGTGGTAAACGTTCGACGTGTCATTTCGTCGAAAGAGACAATACGAAAATGAAATAACAAATGTTTTGTTTTTTTTTTTCGAAATCTTTTTGCACTAGTCTATTCCTTTTTACAATTTAGGCGAATATATTAGTCATATACTTGGTTCCTTCAATCAACGTGCTTATCATTTTAAAACTGTTTTAGTCGCCGATTCCTTATTTAACGTTCTTTTCGTCGCAGGTTGTGTAATAATTTTTTTCTCGTTTACTTTGGCCGAAAGAAATGATAACTTACTGATTTAAGTCGGCGCGATGTTCCCTATGCGCCATCTCGCTCGGTGTACGTACAATCATTCAGTTTAATCACGTGCGATTTTATCGTGTTTAATCGCCCTCTTTGTATGCTGTTTTAATTTACCCTTGTTTCCTCAATGACTGATGGAAGTCACGTTTAATGCTAAATCAATTTGACCTTTGTCAAATCACGCGAAATCACAACGACAATGGCGTATAGAGTAGTTCACGGAAGCTAGCTGGGATTAATTGTGTGTACTAGTGTAAATGACTTAAATTATGAATCAGATGTTCGAAAAAATCGAATTAAAAATCTATTTCAGCCGAGCGAATGACAATTTAAATATTTTTTTGGTTTCGATGAACCTTTTTTTCGGGGCGAATTTGCAATACTTCGCTTTGTTACACTCGCCATTGTTTAGTCCCATTTTCTTCTCTTAATTAAATAGATAAAAATTGATTTTATATAAAATTCAGAGCGCTACCATCTCTTGAATTTCCATTATTTATATATAGTTAGCTCTTTTAGTGCATAATACGAATTTGTGCATTATGACTGAACAATTACATAATATGTTCTTTTCCGCCATCTATTTCGACTGGTTCTCGAATAATTCTAATCATCTAACACACGTTTTGATTTTACGCTGTATGTGTAAAATTTGAATTTTTACAATTTATTTTTAAAACACGCTAGTATAACCCCGGTTAAAAGAAATATTTACGAACTTTTTAAACTTATCAGAAATGGAATAGGTCGAGTAATAGGAGCTTCTTTTTTTGTATTTTCACCTTCGGGAAATCTTTGCTTCTATATGAGACGGTTAACCGGTTACTCGCGCTAAAACGTAATTGATGGTGTAGCGAAAAAATTACCTATAATTTCGGCGTTGTTTGTGAACTTAATTTCCTACGCGCCCGGGGAAAAAATTATAAATATCCCGCCCATCGCGTTTTTATGAAAAAAATGTTATTTCTTCCGAGATTTAATTTTTTGTTTTTCAAATTTAAAATTTTTTGTTTTTCGTTCTTTTTTGATAACCGATTGAATTACGTGAAAACAACGCGCGAGTATCCTTTAAGATTATTATATTCAATTTAAGCTGTTTACATAATCGTAAAGTGATCGTTAAGACGGTAGAGATCAGTGATTTTTAAAATCTAAAAGCGTGACGAATTAGTGATACAGTGGTGCTCGCTAAATAACGCAATTAAATAACAAATTAATCAAAATTTCGAAAAATCATTACCGACTTCCATAGCAGTTTTTTCGAAAATTATTTACTACGTCTTCTTCGGCTAGAATTCTCTCTGTTTCGTTTTTCAACAAAAATAAATTAAATTATCACGTAAACATTTCGAATATTTTTGATAACGAAAGACGCCTCTGCAAATCACGAAGAAAAATAATAATCGCCGTAAAAATCTCCATAAAAAAAATTCGCAGCTTTTCTCCCATTAAGCTCGCGAAATTGAGACAATTCCTTCGCTGTAGGTGTGTTTTCTTAAAATAGCGTATGTAATGTACGACATTTACGTTGTACAATTCTCTACCGTATGCTTAGAGTTTACTTCGTTCGGGACACTTTCCAAAAGGTGCTGCCCACTTTCCCTATCGATGTGTAACACCGGGGTCACAAAACGAGGCTGTTGAGATAACCTTTAACTTTTCTTTCACCAGCTTGTTGTAGAGGTATCTTCTGATTTCGAAAAATTAACGTTCTTTGCGAACTTCCGATTGAAAATATCGCTTTCGCTAAAAATCAGGAACGGACCTCCGCGAATTAGTTGAGTAGCTTTTTTCAAATTAGCGCAAAAAGGATTTGAAAGTTGAATAAAACAAAACCGTCGTCGAATGCGTTAATTTACGTGTTCCATCTGTTGCTAAAAGTGCTGTATATAGAAGACGATTAATCACCCGGGGAGAGGTAAAAATAAAGTAAAGTGAGACCCAAACCCTTAACAGGGCATTTGTGAAGTTAAGCTTTTCATAATGTATTAAGCCTAATGGATTTGAGAATATTAGGTCCAGTAGTTCCTTTCTACTTTTGGATTATCCGCCTTTACTTTCCCAGATTTATCTGCTATAAATAATATTCGATTTCAGATTAGGTATATACCTGAGAGCGATTCGGATTAAGCTATGACACCAGCCAAACACACTAACTAAAGACCTTTCTATATATATACGTTGTTTTTTTGTTTTTCTTTTCATAACTTAAAGGGAATATACGAAAATTATTTTTCCGAACAATTTTTTTTTTTTTAGAAGATAATAATTGAATCAGTCTAAAACAAACACAGGCTATTTATTGGACATAATTTTCCCGCCTTTTAGTGATTTACTCGGAAAGCATACTCGATTACAATAAGTACTTATAATCATCCGCTTCTACTATTATAGTGCTTTTTAAAAATCCAAGAACTGATTATAATGTCGCAAAAATGTCTTATGATATTTTACGAGAGAGGTTTTCAAATATTTTTTATTCTTCTTTTCGAGCAAGTAGAATATGTAGAAAAAAAATAATATACACCCTAAACAGATTAAAATAATAACGTAATCGCAGTTCTAAAAACAACGCCTTTTCGTTTTCTTAACAGGGACAATCGTGATAACCTTCAATTTCAAAAATAAAACAAAAAGTAGTAAACAAAAATGTTTCTTCGAAATAGTTTACAGTTCGAATTGAAAAACGTGTAAACCTTGTTTCATAAATGAAAAACATTCGCCGGAGATGTTTACGAAATTCGAATTTTTAATTAAAGCGTTATAAAAGTTCAGCGATAAACAGTTGTTACGAGGTACTTTTTTTATGTGCCGAAGGAAACATTATAAAAACGTTCTTGTACCGTTATAACGGGAAAATCCTTTTAACCAGTTACGAAAAAACCCGTAAGGAAGAATCTGGGTAAACATATAAAAAGAATAAGTTTTTTTTTGTTTTTTTTTTTTTTTTTTTGAACACGGAAAAATTTCTTTACTATTAAAAATTCTTTACGAAGCATCAACCAAACCCCCCTAAAAAAAGAAGTTGCAAAAATTTTAGATTTTCGAAGTTAAAATTTGCATTTAATATTTAAGATTTTGATAAATTATCAAAAAATAATGGGCTCTTGATCAATTTCTTTTTCTTAACTTTTCGAGGTGAAGGGGCTCCTCACTGATAACAATGATCTAATTCGATATCGGTAAGCTGATATTTAACGTCAGAAATTTGCCTAATACTGTGCGTTCCCGATCGCGCGCTCCATTAGTCATTAACCGTTATTGTTAAAAACCGATTTTTGAGTTTTTTTTCTTTTTTTTTTTTTTTTTTCTATACCTTCGTATGGAAAATTTTATTCTCATGTTAAAATTTAACCGACCGAATTTTCAGCATAAGTGCGACGTGAAATTTTGTTTAAAACCGCATAGGTCGGTCTACTAAAAATAAGAACCGAAATATTACAGACCAGCTGCGAAGTATGTTCTAGTGAAAAGCGTTAATAAATAAACCTTTTCCTTTTAAAAACCAAAGTTTGTTATTAATCTCAACTCTTTCGATACTTCGAAAAACAATTCGTCGCGTCGTTGTACATTTTAAATTGTGTTTTAGGGGGAGGGGGACACGAATCTTAATTTGTAACGAGCTAAAGAATTTCAGATTTCTTTATTCTTACGCTAGATTTTTTGCTTTCTAAGAATCTGTTGTAAACAAATTAAAAAAAAAAAAAAAAAGAAAAAAAGAAAAGTTTCAATTGAAAAAATTCTACAGAGAACACAAGTTGTTAACTGAAATGTTCTTTCTTTATTTCGTAATATTTTAATGTCGTTTGTTGGAAATTTAAAAAAAAAAATATTCAAAAGCTGGTTCGAATAAATTATATAAGCTATTTATAAAAAATTAAAAGAAGTAACCGGTAATTGCGGGAATTAGAAAATTAATAAATCGGGTTTTTTTCTGCTTTTTTACTAGTTGAGATGTGCGAGCTATTTCTGAACTTAGACGCGATACAGAATTGCACTAGTACTCGAAAGAATGTTCTTCATATTTAAATATCAACGATCGACTCCGTCCTCTTACGGAGAAATAGTTAAATGTCTCCTGCAGAGTTGAAACACCGTTGTTTTAATCGACAATTAAACGCTCTCAAGACGACGGTAGATTTGAAATTCTGCTAAAATACAGAAACAAATGACGAAAGCCGGAGAAGTTACAAGTTTTACCAGATCGTGTGAGTACTATACAGAGTTAAATAGCACGGTGTTATATTCATATTTTCTTCCTCGGAACGTCATCGGCTTTTATAAATTTCCTCGATCGGGCTATTTACCGGATACTTTTCCGGAAAAAATTTACCGATCTTGAAGGAAAAAGAGCGCTGAGCCTTTACAGCGTAGATTTTTTGAGGGCCCCGCCGCTCAGGTCTGAATATTTATCGATCGGAATACAATTTTATACAGAAATTGTTCTTTATAATTAATCTCGGAACAATCTAAAAAACCAAAGGGGGAATTATCATGTCGTAATCGAGCATTGTTGTTAGTAAACTACTCTCCTCGTATGAAAACGATGTCAGCGTGTTTTCTTCGAATTTTTTTTTCTTAAACAGTCCGTTTTAAAATTCGCAACAAAGTACGTTAGATTTTTTTTTGTTCGTTTTTTTTTTTTTTTTTTTTATATTACTATACGGTTTTTTAGGTCTTAGCGAGTAAAACAACTTTTTTTTTTTTTTTGCAATTTAAAAGGCGTTCCTTGATTCTGAGAAGAAAAATAACCTTAGGCAGGTAAGAAACGCGTGTGTGCTCCTACGCGAAAATGATGCAAAACTGTTTTCCGATCAATGCTGCCGAATCATATTTTATGACTGTTCAGAAGTTCTCTATAAGTCGGAAAATATCGGAACAGCGACGTTTGTGCGTTTCCAGGCCGGTTTCGTTACAATCTTGACAGAAATCAAATTATGTTAATCGGGTTCAACAGAATCGTTCTGAAATGCACTTGGCCGAACTCGGTGTAGCTTAGAGTCGGCAAGAAAAGCGCACTAGAATTCGGTATTGCGAATTACTTTAGCAGAGGAAGACGTGCGTAACAATTCTCACACGCTGCCAAAAGTAGATACAGACTTATTTAAAAAATCCTCGAGAAATTGATAAACGAAACGAAGATAATTCGAGCACACTTTGGGCTAGTTTGCACACAGTTGAAAGTGTCATGCTTTTCCCAGCATGTTCCGTTTAACGCAGTCATGCTTGTTACCATCGCGTTACTCAGTTCGGGATAACGACAAATTTCCTAATCGTCTCGGATGATAAAAGTGTTTTACAACAACCTCACTGCTTCATTTTTTCCTCCTTCCTATTCAATTCCTCGCTCCAAACTCACGGAATTTGAATTCCGAAAAAATGAAATTTGACTTGTATTGCAACTGTTAATCAACACCCATAGGTACACCGCCAGTAGCCCTCTTCTAATGTTCCTAGAATATTCCATTTGAAGTTACATATCCTTTGTCCTTTCCTAATCGGCATTCCTTTTTTATTCAACCTATTCTTTCCCAGCTTTTTCGGTTTACTTATTCTTTACATCGATTGGGTTTTTTTACTTCCTTCGTTCTCGTTCTCGTTTTTCAATTACGTAGACTCTTCCCCTTTGCATCGTGGGAATTCTGGTCACACCCTCTTTGAATGTTTCGCTCTGTCGTCTGAGCTTATTCTTTAAACATAATAAATGTAATGTTCCTATTTCTCATATATGTTTCCCTTATTTTAATTTCATCACTCTCCGCTGCTGCTCCTCTTGGTTCCCTTTCATTACTAATGCATTTTTACTCCGGTACAAATCTAAGTAACTTATTAAAAGCTTCCTAAAAAAAAAAACAACTAAATAAATAAATAAACAAAAAAAATAATAATTTTAACTAATTATCATCTTGATAACACTGAGGAAAAAATATAGCGGGGTGTTCAAAGAGATTTTAACCCTCATTTCACCGGTCGGGGAAGGACGACACTGGCACCAGAAAAATGAGATTAATAAATAGCCGCGAGATAAAACGAATAATTTAATAAACACGTTGCTATAGGTCAGAAAAATGGCGTTATATAATTAAGAGAAAAAATCCCACTCATTACTCTTCCTTATATACACACATATATATTACATATACATACATATATATTATATATACATACATATATTTGTATATATTTGTATATATTTGTATATATATGTATATAGATATTTTTTAGGAGAGAAGCCAGAGACCTAAAGGGACAAATTTAAGTACTTTTCGTTATGTTTTATTTTTAAACTAAATATCGCCGCGAGTGCGGGGAATTATAAACATTTGAGTCTTCGCAGCAGTTTTGTGACGGTGTGATAATTAATCGACGCTTTCAGACGAAGTGGAACAGGAAATAAATTATTGTACGAAAATGATAAGGAATTACGTAAAACTATCCAACGCGACGATTCAGACTCCTCCGCTATAATAACAAACAAATCACAAGTTTATTTTCTAATTCTTCCGTGTTTATACTATTTGAATGTAAGCATTTCGTTAATGACTTTACTAGCCTCGTCGAATTCTACTTAAAAATCTTGTTTTTTCATTCTTTTTAATTTCTTTCCTTGCGCTTCTATTTTCATCCCAATGTGCTGAAAAACTACAACATATATGTTTCCGCAAACGCTGAAACCAAAAGACTCTTCGCAGTCGTTTAGCGATTCTTTGAAGTGTTCTTAAACGCATTGAAAGAAAAAAGAAAAAAAAAGTTAAATTCGGGGCTATTTTTAATTTATACGCGACATTCCTGCATTCTTAACAACTCAGATGCGGAAGGGAACAACCAATAGAAAATAAATACAAGAGGGAACGGAATTGACCGGTGTTTCACAGTCTTGTTCTGATGAAAACGGGAGGTGGTAATTTATTAATTCGTTTAGAGCTGGGGAAGAGAAAAACAAGCTTCCGATCAAAATCACGGGCAATCATTTTATTTTTACTATTTTCATCTGCATGTTGCAAGAGGGAGGGTTGTGAAATGTTCTATTCAAAAAAAAACTATTTTGATTTTTTTTGTTTCGATTTTGTTTTTCTTTTGCAGACTGATTGTAATTCGAGAAACACTTTTTAGAAATTTCACATGTTATAGTGAATTTTTTGATTTTTTCTGGCAGCGCTTCTTCGTGATTTTTGAATTTTAAATATCTTACAAATTAAAAAGGTATCATAAGCGAGAGCAAAAAAGAAGATTCGCGGACAAATGAAAGGAAATTTAATCAGTTATCCTTCTGGAAAATTTTCGAGACATTCGCTGTGAAACTACATCGGATTTTAATTTTTTCACGATTTACGAGATAAACAACGCGGACAGAACCGAAATGTCGCACGCTAATAAAGCGATCGGGTTTGATGAATTCGAACGTAACGGACTTACACACTATAGTCGTATGTCCGTTTATATTTTCTCTTGCCCTGTCGAGGAACCGCCTTAAAAATAATAAAATAACAACTGAACACAACCCGCAGAATTTCAATATTACGAAAAAAGAAAAAAAACGGGAACACCGCGACACATGTATTATTTCGAGAACATCGCTCGATTATATGCGAAGTATTTGACAATAACTAATTACTTCATTTTTCATCAAAATTATTTAAAATACAATCAAACCGTATAAGAGATAACTCCTGTCTGCAGGAAAATGTAACGAATTTTATTTTTCAACATGTTACCGAAGTCGAAATACGCAGAAATGTTTCCATCGGCGAACCTCTACCGTACACAATATTTTATAGTTTGTCAATTCCGAAGAATTTTGCGAGTTCTCCGGAACCCCGATACATTACAAACCGAGTAGTAGCAGTAATAGAGCGAACTTTGTAACTGGTTTATATTTAAATGCAAAGTTCGAAGGAAAACGGAAACTAAAAAGTGCGCACACAGATTATACAAACCAGATGGCGTTTATAATTAGTTCGCGGCACACCGTGGTAAAAAAAATTGAAGTATACTTTAATTTATTTATCACAAAGTGCGGCGAGATAATAATAAACGCCATCTGGTTTGTGTAATCTGTGTGCGCACTTTTTAGTTTCGGTTTTCCTTCGAACTTTGCATTTAAATATAAAAACTACTCCTGATAAATCGAACTTCGTTATCAGATGAGGAGGGGAGAACGAATAATTTTAATCGCGATATAAATGTTAAAACTAAAGGGGTAGAGGGGGGGGGGAAGACGTTCATATTTCGTTTAGCATAGAGTCTCTCGTTCAGTTCTCGCTTGGCCGATTTTTAAAAGTGGTCGATGAACTGGACGGGTTTAATTTGTAGATTAGCGTGAAATCGATTTTGAAAAAAGTAATTACGCGAATAAATAAAAATTAAAATTACCGATAAAATTGTTATCACGGAGAAATCCGATATTTAAAAATTAACAGAATCTAAGGTAATCGATTACACGGGCGGATGCGAGAAATCTGTAGTTTTAAAACTGGTTTAAAGAGCCGCTAACTAAACAATCAAAATCATCACGGAGTTAATGAACTTACTTTGAGTGTGCTCGTGAGAAGTAACCGGGTTATATCGGTGAACGCTGAAGAGAATCCGTTTAATCTTTCGAAATTGTCGGATTTTTCTTCAATGCGGTATAGAGATATTTTTGAAATTATTCGATCGCATTTAATCGAAAGCAAAATTGTATATACGAAATGAGGGGCGAAAATTCGGCGAACCGCATTGCTTAAAGACATTCCAGTTTCTCGTAAGTTCCGATTATCTAATTTGTTCACCTTGCCATTTACCTTAACCGTGCGTATAACTCTCTACATGTTATTATTTTTTATGAAGTCTTCATTTTTAAAATTATCAAACGCTTTTAGCTTATTCGAAATAGGCTGTCGATTAATACGAGTTTTTTCAAAACAAAAAACAAAACAACTAAAGAATAAACAATAAGGCGTTATTACGAAAACCGCTTTTACTTAGGAAAGTCGCCATGTTTAACAATTTAATCTTAAAACTTAACGTTCCAGAAGTAAGGTTTAACACCCCTTCTGGAACGTTAAGTTTTAAGATTAAATTGTTAAACACGGTGACGACTGCCGTGAATTCCTAATTATATCCACACTATGAAAGAGGTTTAAATGTTTAACAGCTGTTACTATTCTTATCCCTATCTTTTGTGTTTTTAAGTATCGTTTTTATTCTTCCTTACGAGCAGATCGGTGCGACCGGCTTTTGGGGCGAAGTGTTATGGAGCACAAGTTTGATGCGATAACGAGGTGTCAAGAGAAATGTAACCGTTCGAAAAGGACGTCGCGCTGGAATTAATTCAGTTTACAATGAAAACGGTAGGAATTTCAAGAGCGGAAAGCGAGGTATTTAAAAAGCATGGTTTGCGGGAAAGTGATTTAAAGCGAAACCGCGCAGTGTACATTTCGAGACTGTATTGTTGTCGACGCCACGATACACACTCTCTTTTGCCGTATCGAGATGACTGAGTTTTGTTCCATGCAAGGACTGAAAGAAACACACAACTCTGCGACATATATCTTACATCACAGTCTGAAATTCAGCGGAAGCATACTTAAAAGTCCGTGTCACACCGTGCATAGTGAAATTAATTCATTTCGAGGAAAAGGTTAATGCGTAGGCGTATTTCACTGGAGAAGGTGAGAAATTTAATTCGGGGGAAGGGAAGACAAAAAAATGTAATTAACCTCGCGTTGTGTTAAATAAAAAACTCGGAATTAACGTCTCTCGCCGTACCTTTCGCGCTCAAATGTCAAATAGAAATGAATGCGAGATGAGCAGAAAAAAATCTCCAGCGTTAGTATGGAATTTTTAAAAGTCATCTTTCGATCTTTCGATCTTTCGATCTTTCGATCTTTCGATCTTTCTCTAGATATATATTCTCTCTTTGCTCGAAATTTTTGTAGAAAGCTTTCAGGTTCCGGCTCAGGCCGCCCCTATATTATCGGAATTTAAATTTCTCTTTTTATCAGCCCAACAGATGTGTTGAACCACGTCAAAAAATTCAATTATGACAAAACGAAAAAAAAAAAACCGGAAAAATGTACTTTGGTGAAAATAACGTTTTTGACAATTTTGATTCGGTTTTAGTACGTTCCGATTTAAATCAGTAATTTTTTAACTTCATATTTTACGATTTTTTCTTTCTGCCAAGAGACATAGTTTTATGCGGTTTCTCGCGCGAACTGTTTTGAATGCTAGACATTCCGCGTGCAAGGTTTTCGAATAGTCGACATTTAAGTCACCAAAGACGGTGGTGAACAGTCAGTTATTTGGAGGAAATAGACATCATGAATTCGGACGAATCCTTACTTAAGGTCATTTATTTAACCGAGTTCCCCCTCTCTTCGTGGTATGATGCGGTGTTGACATCTACATTCTTCAGAACTTCGGGACAACTGTCCTTCGGAAATGTTGCCCCCCCCCCCCCCCAGATTAATTGTTTTCTTAACCGCACATCGGAATTATCGGTTAAACATTTGAAATTCTTCTTAAATGGAGCTAATAACTCCCAACTCGCACACCGGAAGAAAAATAAATAAAAATAAAAATAAAAATAAAAATAAAAATAATAATAATAAGGGAAACTTGTTAAGCAGCATATCCTTCTTACAACCACTTAAAAACGGAACGAACCTGTTCGTCCTAAATCGGTGCGGATTTTAAAATTTCAAATTTACGACGATGAAGTTCAAGGTGCCCCTGAAACCGGTCTCGTTGTAATTTACACGCAGCGTGACTCGCTTATTAACCGATATTGTACGCGAAACGTTGAGGATAGTTTCACACAATCTCATTACCGGCTAATAATCGGGAAGCGCATGCCAATTAAACCCGTCCAAGAGATATTCCGAAAATTATTATACACCTTGCCGATTATGGCTGCCATTCAGCAGCCGGAGACTGTGTGTGCCATTTCAGACGAACAATAATAATAGTAGCAGGGGGCTTGCGCATCGATGAATATCGCCAACACACCGGGCTAAATAACTAGTGTTCGATGTACACAGAGAGTAGTGCGGTTCTGCACACGGCTGGATGAATAACAGTGATTTTGCAGAAAATATCAAATTTGGAACCGGTTACACAGAGTGAACACCACGCACATCCTACGCGATTCTAACGAATAGCTCCGAGCACTGGAGACCTGTTCACAACTAGAAACGCAACGAGGGTAGTAGCTCTGCCAAATATTTGTATTTCAGAGAATTTCGCTCGCTGATATTCATTAAAAATCGTCCTACTCTGCGTAACATTATACTGCAACGGAACTTGAATAAATCGATGAAAAGTAATCCGCGAAATAAGCGGCCGCGAGAAAAACAAAACAAAAAAAGAAGCGTAACAACCGTTGTTTCCGCATTCGTTTCTGTGCAATCTTTGCGTCGTTCGCAATCATCTTACAGGAGTTACTTGCGTCGACGAAAAATGGTGACTTTGTTTTTTTCTTTTGCTTTCACGATAGTCGAAAAAAACGAAACAAAATAAATTCTAGAATGCAGATAAGGTAACGGCAGCAGAGAAGTTCCAGAAACCCGTTAACTACCCTACGTCAACGCTATTTCACATCCCCTGCCTACCCGCGGTAGAAGTACTCGATTTCGTGACGCACACACAGCTTACTCTATTTACAACACATCTCGTTAAATTACATCGACGCGTATTGTCCTGGAGTGTAGTATTAAAGCGCTATTTGCTGTGCCGAGTAAATTTAAATTCCTCTCTCACCACAACGAAAAAACGAAAAAACGAAAAAACAAATAAAAACATTCCTCTTTTTTTCCTTTCCAGTATTATTGGTCGCAGTTGAGGTTCTACTGCGCCGTGCCAGTAAATACAAAAATGAACGAAACTTTTCAATGTGTGCAATTCTTAAAACTACACCGAGTTTGTAAAATGCGTGTAAATATTAAAAAGACGCGGCGACAACGGAAGTTGGAAGACCACGCGTCCAAGGCCGTGTCCATGGGGGGGGGATGTCACCCCCACAATAAGAACTGAAATAGTTATTATTATAAATACACAAAAATCTGCAAAAAAAAACAATCCATATTTTTAGGTACTTCATTAATATTTTATTTATTACGAGTATAATCAATAGCATGTGTAATTTTTATTAATGTTTATACGGTAATTCATTTATGTAAATTAATATATAAAAATGATGGAAATTATTAATTATTAGTGAGAAATGTATTGTTATTTATAAAACAAATATGCCAAGAAAATTTTCAAACTTCTGGGCACGACCCCCCGGGGGGGGGGATAGCTTCGGCGCTGAAATCATTTCCCCAAATTAAGAGGAACAGGAAGAAAACGTTTATTTATTTAGTTTTTTTTTTCTTTTTTTTTTTTTCCAGACAAAAGCTAGCACATGGAATACGATAAATATTTCGTTTTAATAAAAATAAAGGTTAAGCAACAAAGAAATTGAGACGCAACAGCGCTAATAATAAGCAATATTGGAGCAGGAGAAAAGGTTTCTGCATGCGTCTGCTGCTGCCCAAAAAAAGCTACCGCTGAAAGTTGTCATTAAGAAAATTTTGTACGGGTTAATGGATTTGACAATTATCGTTGATGTTATAGAAAAAAAATCGAACAAGATGCTGATCATTTTCACAGAATACAATTATAAATTGGAAGATGTAATTAATATTTCTGATTAATTTCCCTTCCTAATTGTTCCTGGTTAATGAGCCAAAAAAAAAACAAAAAAAAAACAAACAAAAAAAAACAAAAAAAAAACAAACAAAAAAAAAACCAAAAAAAACATATTTTAAAATCATTGCTCCGGTTTCTTTTTTCGAAATTTTCCGCTTGTTGATTCCTGATGTGTGCAATATTGCAAAAAAGAAGGGACGTGTTTTGTCTCTTTTTACAAAATTGTTTGACGCAAATTCGCGACATTTTCGAAACGGGAAATCGCTGAACTTTTTTAACCTTATAACGATTTTACATATGACCAGTGCAATAAAGTAAATGGAATTTTATAATTAATTTTTGCGTTTAGGCCTTGTTTTAATTCTGATTATTGAACGTAATTTTTCTCCATACAATTAAATCGAGTGTTTAATAATCGGCCAAAAATGTAAAAAAATGCGGAATATTTGAACATGTAAAATATAAAATATTTTATTTTTTTTTAGCATATTGCACTTGACGGCCGGAGGATTTCTTTTTTAAATTACTACATATATATATATATATATATATATATATATATATATATCAGGGGCGGATCCAAAAGAGCATTATGGGGGGGGGGGGTATATAATTACGTAAAACCTTCTACGGTAGGTAGTAGATTTAAGATATACCTTATTGTTCATAAAGAAAATCAAATAGCGACCACCTCTTTAGGAATTTAAAAATATTTTAAAAGTACATAATTAATACAATTTTCAATTTAACTTTTGTCTTATATTTAGGGGTGAAAAATAAAACGAAATTATAAATTTCAAGCTAAAATGGTAGTTTAGAAATAGTAGGACAGATAGTATTTTTATTAGACTTTTCTTTTTTTTTTTTATTTTTGTTAGTTATCCATTCCGAATTCTCTTTGTTCATGAGCAAGTTTTAATATATACGTATTTCTCATTGAACTATTTTCTCATTTACATTACAAAATAAAAATTAAAAATAAATAAGAAAGGCAAAAGATCGATGACAGTAGTTGGGTTTAAACTAAAATAAAAAAGGTAACATTAATAGCTTTACTAGAAAACAGTTTTAAATATTAATTATTAAATCCAAATGTTGTAACATTTATACAAATCTTTTATAGCATAAATTAAGTGACTCTGTTGTAACAAATTTTTTCATAGAGACTTTGGTTCTTTGGGGGGATAACCCCTATTACCTCCCCCGTGGATCCATCACTATATATGTGTATATGTATATGTATATATATATATATATATATATATATATATATATATATATATATATGCATATGTAGAGATTATATAAATAAAATACAAAACATTAACTGTACGTTTTAATTATATTTAAAATACTGGTTTACGTGACAATAATAATGTGTCAAATTCATCTAATTACATATAGTTAAACACTAGTGTTTTTTTTTTTTTTAAATGTTCAACATGAAACATCGAATTAATTGTCGAAATTGTTTACAAAATTCGATCAACATTGATATAAATCTACTTTCGAAATGTGTGTTTATTGTACGTATGCTTTTTTTCCAATTTGCTAATAATTACTAGTAATTTAAAAATTTTTAAATTGGGTAGTCTATAAACATCTAGAATATGGTTTAATATTTTCTACCTATATTCCTTTGCAATTGGCCGTTGATATTATAAGAATTAAAAAAGAAAAAATCTATATTTTGTTTTCTCGTTTTTGTTTTTTTCCTTGTAAATAGATATATATATATATATATATTATTTTTTGATGGTTCGGGGTGAGAAAAATCGAGTTAACGTTAGCACGTCACGTATTTTTACCATGAAATTTTAATTAACGATTCTCGATGATACATTCTTGAAAAATAACGGCGCCTAAGATTATCCAATATAAATCTAAACATACGTACCACCGATCAGGAGCTATCAGAGAAGTCTTCTTCCTCCCTCTGTCAAAAAAAACGAAAAAAAAAAAAAAAAAAAAAAAAAGAAAGAAAAAAGGGAAAAAGTTTTTTCAGTCGGCATTTTTAAGACATCCGAAGATACTGATTTAGTTTTTGATATCAAAGTTTCTGATCAGTTAGGGGTTTTAATTTTCGTCGAAATTTCGTTTAAAAAGATTGAAAATACAACAAAATTTCGTATATAATTTTAGTTCGGCAAATTAACAAAAAATCCATATTTGTAATATCCGAATTCAAACTTGTCAGAACTCTTAGACGCCGTTATTTTTTAAGAGGATTTCAAAAATTCCGCAATCAGCCTCTCATTATCGAATGAAACTTAGCCCGCGCTATTTTTTAAAGTAAACGAAATAATTCGTAGTTAATAAACGAGGGCGCATACCTTGCGGAACAGCCTTCCAGCGTTGAAAGCAACACTACTGCAATCGGTTGAGAATGAGAAAATTCTTCGTGAAAAAAGTCTCCTTTTTCCTTTTTTTTCCCGGCAAAATCCGATAACGAAAAGACACACACACGCACGTTAACGGAGCACAACGGCGCTATTCGAACGGTCGAAGCAGACTACTGTGTAAATACAGCGTACCACCACTACCGGTAGAACGAAGAAGAAACAGATTGCCAATGGAGCCGTGTATAACAAACGAACCGACAAACGAACTCTGCAAGAGAAGTATGTTCTAGAAGGCTGACGAACTATGTCTCGCGACTCCTTCGCTAATGGAGGTCGCGTACGGACGCTATGCCGCGTTCAGGGGAAACCTACCTTGGCAACAAATCTCGGACTCTCTTAGGGGAAACGAAAATAAATAATATTTAAAATAAAACGAAAATATGTACGACCGCTATGCGTGGTGGCTGGTAGTTTTAAAGCAGCGGCCGAGAAAGAAACGTTTTGGCAAATGTCACGAAGAAGTAGAATTAACGTTTAGTGATAGGAACGCGCGTAAGAGAGAGAGAGAGAGAAACTTGCTAATAATTCACAGTGAAAAGTTCAGTGTTAATTAGACTGCCGATATAATATAGGAAAAAGTAAAAATAAAGTTATCAGTGGTGATTAGATTTTTTCAAACTGAACGCGGTTGCGCTACATAATTCGTAGCTGTGGGTCGTAGATAAAATTTTCTGTGCACGAATAAACGTGCTCTTCGATCAACTTCCGTTTTACACAAAATAGCACGAATATTTACGTATCGTTTATAAAATCAAAATTTATTACAGAATCAGAAGACGTAGTAAAAATCGCGTTAGAGCCGGTGTAGCAGCGGATAATTCGGATAAAAGTTAATTCGATGGTCCGTAATGAACTATAGCAAATAGTCTTCGAGTGTGTTTGAAGTACATAAATTAAGTGAAATCATCATTGAATAAATCACGGCGAACATAAATAATAATCCGAAACTGGTCGGAATTTTTAATTACAATTTACATATGATTTATTGTTTGTGGTTTATTTATATTTTTATATATGATTATAATAAATTTGTCGTTACACGTTTCGACGCAAAATGATGATGATGATGATGATGATGATGCAGAGATTTCTTTGAATTATGTTAATTAATAAAAACGCGTTTAGAGTGATCATAATCTTGTCCACGCATCGTTTTATATCGTTGTGCAGCTGGACTCTAACGGTGCTATCCAATTTTTCCGGATTTACGATAATAACAATTTTATATTGATGTGAATTTTTGCTTTTTTTTTTTTGTGTTTTTTTTTTTTTGCCGATCTTTATTAATGTAATTATATCGGGCGATAATATTAAATGAATTTTACAAAACAATTCCATGAAAAAACAAGAAATAGTCGAAACAAATGAAATTGAGGATGTATGGTATAATAATAAAGAAGAAAAAAAGGCGCGCTGCTATCGCGTCCCATCAAAAATCCGAAAAAATCCCGCCCGATACCGTTGTACCATTTTTATTTAAATCAGTTATTACGCAATTAATATGGTATACGTGTGATGTTTAGTTTTAAAACAATCGACTTTAGTAATCATCACATGTCGCTTTACAAAGTAGAGTGTCCGCTTTAACTTAATCCTTTCTTAACGATGGTAATGCCGAATGTCGTGATTTCTCGTGCAACGCGAATTTATGCAAAACTACACACGTTGTTGGCAAACGAATTTATCCGTCAGCGAATAAAGTCTTCAGAATAATGGTGGTACGATGTTGCCGGAAACGCTACGATTTCTTCGTTCTTCCCCGTTTTTTTAATGGTACAAAACACTCCTTCAAGTTAATATTTAAATTCCGATATGTTTAAAGTACTTTCTATTCCGTTATTAAAATCAGGCAATATAGTACGAGAGAAACATTTGTAGTAAACGATGTTCATCTCGAAGTTAGCGAGAAAGAACTACTTAGGATTCATGTTGACTACCGAAAGGGTCTTTGGTTGTTTTTGAAAGAAATTTTATATAAAAATAAGCGGATTAAAATATAGTACTTTTAATCGCACCTGTTTGCATAAATAATAAGAAAAATCCATTATCCCCATAATAAAGGATAAATAAATACATCGATTAAAAAATATATCAATTTGGTAATAACTTGAGCGGAGCCATCTTTAGTTGGAAACAAAATAATACCGAATAATACGTGTCAAGATCGAAATTTAAAATCATGCGAAAATAAACGGGACTACAACCCCGCATTTGGTATATGGGGAATTGCAAAATTAGCCACAGTTCGCGTTTATAGAACTAGAAAAAAAAAAAAGAACAAAAAAAAAAATACGCAAAGGTGAGATAAAGTAAAAATTTCTATACTACAAAAAAGGCAGTAAAACGATTATAATAGAAATAACAGCCGGAAAATACAACAAACACAACAACAGAGACATAATAAAATCGAATTTATTTTTGCCCATCATGTTAAACTTTCAAAACGCGAGTTAGTTCTATTGGTTATCTGGTCATTTAAAAGATTATTCTTATATTTATTTATGTAATCATTTTCGGCTGTATTCGTGGAGAGTTATTTTCACTAAATTTATATTGCTATTAAACGATTTTGTTTAATTTAGCGGTTTCACCGATAAATGATTTTTCGTAATCCGTGCAGTTTATTTCATATAAACCGCTTTTTTATAAACATTATTTTTTGCGTTTATCATTTTAATTTTTAAATTGTTTTTATAGTTCGGAATCCTATTCTTAGTTGTTTTTTAAATCTATTTCTTATTTTATATATATATGTATATATATATATATATGTATTATTGTTTACGAAAGTGTTATGTAACTTTTGTCGTTAACATACATATATCATATTGTTTTTTAATTATTAAACATAGTCGCTGCAGATAGTGCTCGCTAACTGATAATTATAAAATGCTAAATTTTTGTCGGTATTACTTTTTCATTCGTTTCCACTGTCCACCAGTTACTTGTTTGTGCAGTGTTAACGTACAATTATAATAAATTATTGCATATACTATTTCAAGTTAACTTAGAACTTACCAGTTATTATTACTATTATTATTATTATTATTATTATTATTATTGCTGTTAATCTAATATCGTATCTATTAAAAAATAAAACCAGATTTTATACTTCCGCTTATGGGCAAAATATTATTTCCATATTGTATTTATGAATGTGTATGCGAATGTGTTCCATTTAAATTTCGGATAATAATTATCTTTCAATACTTGTAAATCATATATTTTACATTGTTTTTTCAGTTACACATTGCTTGTAATAACCTTTTAGTATCTGTTAGGCATACTTTTATAATCTCCGTACACAGTAAGCCGATATGTAATTTTATTGTAAATTTCAGAAAATACCTGTTAGTTTTGTTACTCTAATTTTTAAGACGCTGTAAGTTTTTTATACGATATTTTCAGGAAACCTTCTCATTTAAGTTTTATTTAAATTCTTTTATTTGTGTTCAAGGGCTTCGCCAGCCGATGGGCCGGATGGGGGGGAGATGATAGAAAAAGGATATGAGTTATAGGAAAAATAAAATTTATAAGTTGTAAAGGCTTAATATTTTATTAAACAAGAATAAAATCTTAATTAAAATATAATTTTCGTGAGTTTCTGGTAAATTGTTAATGATTACGCGCCTATGAATACTCATCATGGCCAGTTCATTAAAAAGTTTCAAGGTTCCTGGGAGGGCAGCTGCCCTCCCCACCATGGCGATGGCCACGTTTGTATTATTTGTTATGCTTTTTCCCCTTTTTATACATATTTTTTTGGTTTTCTAAAAAAAAAAAAAAAAATTTGTTTTTGCTTTTATCCTTTGATGGGTAAGTTTTCTATAATTATTTAGAAAGCGTTTATTTTATTTTTCAGTATCAATACACAGTAATTTAATATGTAAGTTTCATGTTACATTTCATGTATTGCTTTCTTCATACTTCTAACAAACTACTCCCCACCGCT
This sequence comes from Icerya purchasi, assembly GCA_039619475.1. Lineage (NCBI taxonomy): Eukaryota > Metazoa > Arthropoda > Insecta > Hemiptera > Monophlebidae > Icerya > Icerya purchasi. The sequence goes on along the minus strand of CM077116.1, from coordinate 180,807,588 downwards.
TGCATTATATGCTCATCTGTGGGTATTGTAATAATAATAATAATAATAATAATAATAATAATAATAATAATATGCTATTTGATTTGATTATTATTTTTATTATTATTATTTAATTTCGAAGGGAGGCTTAATTGCATTTTTTGTCTTCTAGACTTATTGACGACTAGAACATATAAAGCTGAAGATTCAGAAGGTTTTCTAGGTACGGCTATGTTTTAAATTGAATATATACATGGGCGTCGCCAGGGGAGGCAACTGTCCCCCCACTCGCTGGATCCTTCAAACTTTTTAATCAACTGGCCATGATAAGTATTCATAGGCGCGTAATCATAGACATTTTGGAAGACTTTTATAATTTCATTATAAAAATTTGCCAGAAACCTACGAAAATTGTGCTTTAATTAAGATTTTATTCTTGTTTTTTGATTTTAGGAGTTTCGCTAGGTATTATAAATTTAACAATAAATACTTAAGTTTGACCAAGAATTTATTTGCCGACAAACCACAAAATCCAACGGAATACCGATAATCGCAAATTTAACACTGGCGCAATATATGCAATGAGTTACGTACATGAAGGAAAATTGATGTTCACTATTTCGTTTGTACACAGCATACGCATTTATAAGAAACGTAGAGTTATATGCCTCAACTAGCGACAAATTTAGTTATTATTGGCGAATCATCTGCAAAGATACTGTTCTTTAACAAAATCAATCGGATTTTTAGAAATAATTAACTTTGCAACTTCGCTGCCTGTTTTTTTAAATGGCGAACCATTGTAGAAACTCCATTTATTTTCATAAACTTAAATTCTTTTTAATATTCGAAAAACTACTGATGATCATCTAAATCTCTTCGTATTTATAACTATGAGAATATTGAATTTAATTTTGCTCGGCAAAGTAGTTGATACCTTTTAGAATTGGAGGTGAAGCAGAACAAGACACCGCTATCGATTAATACAGAGGGGAGGGTTTTCCTTTGAGGAAAAAGTGCACATTGTCTGTAGGTTATATTTTGCAGTCGGCTAGTCTACATTCGATGTAAAGTTACAGAAAAAATAAAAAATTTATGTAATCGTTTCGAACACCAGACATTTTTGTATGTTATTTATTATTAAACTCGATAAAACACGATCAAAAATATAAAATATGTTTATTATAATGTTAGTTTGTAAACATATCTTGCGTTTTCGATAATATTTATCGAGTTTAATAATAATAATAATAATAATAATAATAAGTTTACGTAAAGTTGTTTACCATTCGCGATTCTTTAACATTGAGGAAGAATTTTCGGGATATTTTCCTGCTCGTGTGTCTGTTGAAGACTTGCTATATATTTTCATGCATATAATGCGGATGATTTGTAAATTATGAGATGACCCAACGAGGACACTTGCGAGACGAACGATGCGGCGCGTCACTCGCAAGTAACTATATTATCGAGAAAATAACAGTTTTAAAGTTTTTGTTTCTCTAGCTGAAAAAAACTGCATATTATCTTTCTACACAGCAAGCTGTACAGTGAAAAGGTCTGCTAGTTGGTCGAATCGAAATGACTGAAATAATATCGTAACTATAAAATCATTAACAAATTGTAAAGCGAAATTAATGAAAGACCAGCAATTCCTAGTCACATAGAAATAAAGCAAGTTGGTCCGCGTTTAACTGTGTTTTTACTAGTGTCACCTAATACCCCATTGGGTCTATCAAAAATAATTTCAACATTAAATGAAATCAGGATTGATCTTTCAAGTTTAATAATAGCTTCTAGTGCAATGAGGTATATACTTTGAGTCGGTTACACGGCTATACTAAACGACGACTACATATGTTCATTCATTTTTACATTTAAACTTATACTTTGTTATTTTCTTCGCGTTCATTGTGTTGTGTTTGTCTCAGCTTCTTTTCGAGTATAGATACGCTATTATTCGGTAAACATTGTGTGCCGAACTGTCCGTAATTACTGGCACGGATTTCGTTATTTTAGCGCTATTCGGAATCATCGAAATAATATTTGCCAATGATGATAATGACTAATAAAGGTAAACGAATTTATAAATGGTTGTTTAACGAGTTCTAGTATAATTTAGTGCAACGTGCTTATCGCGGGTAATACCAAAGCAGATCTCTAAAAGTAACTTTTTCGTAAACCGCTGCGAGAGTCTGTAGAGGTGGTGGTGACTCTGTTCGGTGCAAATGGAGTTGTAAGCTGCGGTCTGTGCCCACATATTGGTAAGTTGGCACGGAATAGCGCTGTAATGAGAAAACACGAATGATAAGGTTTTTGTTCGAGCTGCCAGATTTAATCTACATAGCGTGTCAGCTAGCGCGGCGTAGTTGGTTAGGCAGTTTTGTTTCGTCCAGGTAGAACCCCGGGTTCGAAACCTGCTGTCGCACATTGTAACATACTAAAATATCACTTGCGCTGAATTAATGTCTATAGTTGACCCATCCCCACAAAATGAAAAAAATAAAAAATCTACCTAGCACACACGAGCTCGATCGATATTGTTTTGGTTCAAATGGTAGGCCTCGACAAAGTATATGAATTTTTGAAAGTTTTCTTCGCATATTTTATTTTATTATGTAGAAATAAAATTAGTAAAAAACCTCATCTAGTCTAAAATTATCCCGGAATTTAAAAGAATTTGTTAAAATTATTTAAACAGAAATCTAATCTAAATTTATTGTAAATCAAAAATAAAATACAAAACGTAAAGGAAGAAATTTTAGGTGAACACCGGCACCGAAAAATAAGATTTGACCTGTTCCGAGGTTCCGAGGGGCGAGTTGATGCAGAACTTCGCGGATCGCCCAGCGGGAAGGATCGTAAATCCAGGCGTAGACGCGGCAGTGAGTCCGTTCTGATAGAAACTTACCCTACTGCTACGTCAAAAAGAAAGTACTTTGTGTGAGAAATATACGGATATGTTGTTGGTTTTTCAAATTCGCCTTAAGCGTAGCTACTGGTATCGGGTTTTAAGATAAAGGAGTCTATCAGATTATCCTTAGATGTAGATGATGTGAACAAAATTGTAAAGTATAAGAATGGCCAGTCGTTGTCGATTGATGAATTGTAAGTATCAGGGCTTTGAAATAATCATAAAAAACAAGGTCCGTCAAGCATAATGATTCATACGCCGGGGATTCCGTAGGTTAATTTAAAGACGATACTAAATTAAATTCAAGAAAAGTTTCTAATATCGTATATTTTTCACCTAACACTAGAGCCGTGCAAAGTATGTTTCGGTATGAATGGCGATATAATATCAAAATACAAACTGTAAATATTAAGTTTAGTACATTCGCATACAATGTCTCTCATCTACCATCAGGGTCTCTTATCTAATCATTATTTGAAAATTTTCGCCATTAACATTTACCGAAATTATATACACCGATATAAATTCGAGATTAATAAATTATGCACCACGCGTTTCTTGGTTGATGTTCAATTTTTAAAATGATACAAATCTTTTGAAGATAATATTCACTACGATTTATTTATTACGATTCTCTATAAAACAAAAACTGAATTACTGTTTATTTTGTCCGTAGCAATTAATAGAAAAATATCAAAGATATAACAGCTTAATTATTCCTACTGTTTTTACTACTGTTATTTAAAGTTATTAATAGTAATACTAATAGGAGCAGAAGCGGGGTAACATTTTGTAGTTTTTTTTTACCTTGTTTTGTAATACGTTTTCATATATATTGTAACGATACTTGCCGTTGTTAAGTTAAAATTTTTAAGTTTATCCAGGAATGCCACCACGAATTTAGTTCGCGGAATTAATACGTTGTATTTTTATTTATTATTATTATTGTTATTATTAGATAAGGTAAGGAAATGGACCAAGATTTAAAGTCTGTATTATAACTTTACCTACAACGATTTTACTTGGACGGTCGACCGCTGAAAACACAAGTTAATTAACATAATACGAATATAACACGGCGACGGTTACTAAATATAAATAAATTTAATAGGTATCTCTTTGTCGGCCGGGTGGTGCGATATCCTAAGTGGCGTTGGTCCGTTGGTCCTTTGAATCGGTAGATCTGCGGAGGGAAATTCGGTTTGCGGTATTTTGAAGATAATTTACAAATTACAATCGATACATTTCTCGACTAATAAAACAATTTCGACTATATTTGATCGGAATTAAGATCTTGCACGATGTCGATCAGCAAAGGTATAGCCCGTGGCTAACCGGAATTACTTTTTCTCCTTTTTTGATGACCAAGACCGAAAACTGTTCCGTACTGATTTCGACCGCGACAAACTCGAACTGTATTTAGACGGTTTCGCTAGCCCTGGACTCCGGTTCATTCCAGCTGTTATTTTTCGTCACCTTGTTTTACAACCCTGCTGACGGCACTCGTCAGAATCGCCGAAGACGAAGGCGAAGGATACCGCGGAGATTCTTTGATCTATTCAAAAATGCCGTGCATTTTCGGAATCCTTAGAACCTGCGATGTTCACAGACCTCATTTTTTATGATTCGTACAATTATATTTTGTCGAATCGTCCTCCGTGGGTGGCGATACAGAATTCCATTCCCCCTAGCCGACAACACGATTACACCCATGCGCACACTTACGCTCACACCATTCGTTCGATAGTTTATTAAATTAAATTTTTAGTATTTTATTTTTTACCGAGCCATGTAATGGTCACATTACAATATTTGTGATAAGACCAATAATGTAGAAATAATCACATAAACGTATTAATTATTTCACTAAATTATGATGCAACAACAATGTACCCGATATTGCAAGATGATGTAAAACAATAAAATATACACGAATAACCGTACGTGTAATCAAAACCGTAGATGATAAAATCAAATTCGAAATTTTCAAATATGCGCGGTATATAAAAATCAAAAAAAAACAACAAAAAAACAGTTAAAACGAACCGGTCAAATAACGAAACTGTATTATTATGACCGGATTCAATCGAATGACGGAGAACTGTGTAACTTGGTAAATGTGACCACTACGTATTAGACGGAACAAAAAAATTAATTTAAGCAAAATATGTTGTTTTTTTTTTCAGGAAGGGGGTGGGGGATAAAAATGATTACCTGCTTCTTATTGTTAATGAAATTCTTAATTATATGTCGTAATTTTGTTTCGAAGGAACATCGTGCAGTGCTGTAGAACAAGGTCTCTATTTTAAATAAAACCCCAACGGAATTTCGTACGATGAAGTAGAACCTATTTTTTGGCTCATAAACAAGCAAATGCAAGAGCCCCAGCTTAACATTCAAACTTGGTAGAATTTCCGTTTTTCTTTCCCTAGAACTACTCTCCTCTCTTACACATTTGAAAATTCCTTACGAACGTGCTCCGTTAATAGCCTAATCGGTCTCTCTCTCGCTTATACTCTTTATTTCGATGAATTGTAGGTTTTTCGATTTTTACGAAATTCCTCGTCCAATTTTCTAACTCCTGGCCACTTCAAATGCTAATGAATTAAGGGCTGCTGATCTTCCAACATTTTCTAGGTATACCTTATCTCGCCATGGAAAACTTATCTGAACAATTTTCGAGTTTTCCCCGTAATCTTTGTAATACTTTCTTTTCTAGGAATCATTCCCATTTCCACGAAAAAATTCTTCCCTACGTCTCATTTGATTGGATATCCTGCCTCTAAATTACATTTAATCCGGAACTCTCGTGTGTTTTGCTGTAAATTCTCTCCAATTCCGACAGTTCTTGCTGAATCTAAAGATCACCCCTGTCTTTTCGCAGATCTTATCCAGGCCATCGTATTTTGTGTTTCGTCCATGTAAAATTGAATAGGGCAAAAGTAGCGGTCTAATAAACATAGGAAAATATTTTTTTATATTAGCAGCTTGTGGTCTCTGATTTCAATGCTTATTTTACTTGTTTCGAACTGTGGCTTTAAATAATTTATTAAAAGTTAAATTAAATGACTATTTTTGAGCATCGTTATTTATTAAAATTTAATAGACACAAGTTTGTTACTTTTAAGTTACAGCTATTTGCGGCGATAATATTTGCAAAAGTCTACACTTGATTTACTTTCGATGGAAAGATGCCTATTATGATTACCGAGTTGAAAGAATGCGTCATATAAATGGCGACAAACAAAGTCTCAGTCACTTGATGACCCTTTTTGTGCACGGTGGCATCTTATAAAAAAAAATCAAAAAAAAATCAGGTACTAATTTAAATAGAAATTTTTTCTTCAGCTCTCAGAAGTTTCCAATTGCAATTCTCCTGTTACAATCTAACATTTACTCGCCAGCTGTCCCACCTATGATTAAACGCCTCCTACATTTCCCTACATTTCCTCAAGATCACTAACCTATTCCAATCCATCTAGCTCCTTTCTTATCCCCGTGTCTCTGGCCTATGCGACACTGCGCGGAACGTTAATCAAGTGAGAAGAAGAAGGAGAAGAAGTTTCGAAATAGATTCGGACGGGAAAATTTAATCCGTATGTATCTTGCGAGCTCGGCACTGAATTTTGTAATAATAGACGTAATCATGGGTACGCGATTAATACACGTGTATTTATGTGGTTTCCAGAGGCAGTCCAGGAAATAATAAATTTCGCTCGTCATATATGAAGGAAAAAAAATAAAATCGATAATAAAGCGCGGAACAAAATATGAAATTACAAATCGATAATTAAAAAACTAATGATAACGCGGTGAATGAATATTTTTGTATAAAACTTTGAAAATTTCGGTTTTAGGTTGATAAAAGTAAGAATTAGCATAAGATAGTGTGCCCACATGGCTGCCACCACTCGTTAATTATAAAAAGGATGCGGTGAACACAACTCGCGTTGTAAGAGCACAGCGTGTGAAATGCATGCGCTTATATTTTTCTATTTTATGAATCCCCTTCATCCTTCTAATTTATATTTTCCTCGTGATGGTGGAGAAATGGTTCGACGTTGACCGGCCCGGAATAAAGAAGAAAAAAAAAATATATTTTTTTATTAACTACCAAAGCAAAAAATAATAAATAGCAGCGATAAGTGCCGAAAAGTCAAATGTAACGTTTGAACTTAAAAAGGAAATAAAAAATTTCTGAGAGTTTTTTTCGTCTTTTTTTACGGTGGAGGGGGTTTTAATTTTTCATTGCTTTATATTGTTTAATAAAGTTTTCATTGCTTATTTGTTCCTTTTATTTACTCGCTTTCATGTTGTTCTTTTTTACGCATATCCGTTGGAATGTCGGCCATAAGTTGAATGTGTGAGAATATTAATGAAAAAACTCTCGGCAAGTATTTGTTTTTTTCGGTTTTTAATTATAGATTATTTTCTATGTTACAAAAAGAATCATGAAAAGAGGTAGAGTAGTAGTGTTAAGGGTGCCGAGAGTAATGACAATGAGGGGGGGGAGTCCCCTACCCATAATAACAGTTGGCGATCTGTAATAATAATACGAATTAACGATAATACAAAGACGTTATATAGATGGACGATAATATCGGAAAGCGTAAGAGTAGGCGCCTAAGAACAAGACGGAATAAAAGTTAGAAAAGCCGGATCTGAAAAATATCATCACAGTTAGTCACGGAATGGCATACGTGTGAGCTACGTTTTAAACAGAGACAGATATATTTTGATCATTGATTCATTCGTTAATAAAAACACAATGCCTATATAGGTACTTTCTTGTCGTATATGTAGGCAACACGTACTTATGACAATACTCTGTATGCAGTACAAATGTTTCAAGTGTACACCTGAAACTGACTGCAAATCGTAGGATTTTTAATCGTTACGCAAGTGCAGTTGTGTGTACGTCTTTACACCGATATGTGTGCGATGCTAAGCGTAGTTTGTCATTGTCTTCCATACATTAGCAATTACTTCGCTTTCAATAGTTTTCATTTGTCCTGCTGGTTAACTTAGAACCCACCTGCTATTTGATAGTCCGATCGTTCCAGTAATTCGCTCTTTGCACAATATATATTATATGTATATTATTTTCGGACCTAGATGATCAGCTAAAAAATAATAAAACTACGCAAGGTATTTGATCCGAACAAATTCCAGAAAAACACCGAAGTGAATATAGAAATACTCTGTATTCATATAGCTCAAATTAACAGTTTAAAGACGAACTGTACAAATGCATATATAGTATTCATACTAGTAATTTTTCACAGCTGATCATTTATGTCCGATAAAAACGTATCTAAGTAGTGTGCAATTTATACATTTAAATACATTTCTATTTTATCCAAGATTTACTATAATTCAAATTTAACAAAATGTTAAATGATCCTTTATTAATAACTGTTTATTCCGGTACAGCCGGATTATTCCGAAAGAGGCCAAATACGTAATTTCGGTTTACATGTTTTTAAAAACACCGTTCGTAAGCGTAGGACGAGAATTATTCCCCATGAAATAAATTGTATCGACTGTTTATCCCACATAGTTTGTCAGCGTAACGTTTGCTGCTCTCGATTTTATACTTTACACATTTTATTTCAGTGTGGAGTTAAATGTAAATGATGTATAAAAAATGAAGGCGATCGATAAAAAACTAAATAGGTTGTAATTAAAGTTGGGGAAAAATTTCAAGGAAAATATATAGTCTAATAACCCGGTCGTATATAGTATCGGCAAATAGCCGTTTTTTTTTTTTTTTGCAGAAAAATTCAGTAGAAGATGTGGAATTTCAATAATATAAAGAAAATTTCTAACTAGAGAAAGCAGCTTTTTCAGCGGATTAACATTATTGTGAAGGTAGACACGAATTCGTGATCGGTAGCGATAAATACCGTATTAAAAACAATTAATCAGTTTAATAGTCGCGTGAAAACAATGAACCTCAACACGTATGCCATCGTATGCGCACGCATATCGATGAACTGACACACGACAATTGCGGTTGCATCGCTGTAAATTAAACATTTACAATCAGTTTCAAGTTCTTGCGTATAAAATTATTACGAACACTACTTGTATGTACAATAAAACGGGGGCCCTAGGCAAATAGGAAGTCAGCACACGCTCGGAATATTTTGAAAAGCCCGGTAATGAGAATATACGAATTTTTCGAAAAACTTTTAATAAAAAATACTAAAACGTTAATTTAAAAAAAAATCAATTTTCCTCTTCCAAATGTTTCTGCCCCCCCCCAATCTTACCACCACTCGAATATATCAAAAGAGACGAATTTTGTATTCCTTTCAGTTCAACCCATTACTGAAAATATCAGGTTCTTTGTCTCTTTGTCACGTTCTATGCTGCGGACGTTAGCCCAGAATTTTGCCTTTTGCTCTGATGGTTCAGATTTCTCTTAATTTCGATTAATTCTTCTTTAATAATGCTTCGGAATAAAAAAGTTCGGCGATTTACAGTCTGTGCTATATGGATGAATAATACTTAAAATAAGTTCTGTAGAAATAAACAGCGGCCTCTGTACTTGAGTTTTTCTAAAACTTCTAGCTTTCTTATCGATGCCTTCGTCAAATATAACCCGGAAATCGTGGAGCAGTTAATGGAAGAACGAACAGTTGGAAGCTCAGTTGACTCCGAAACGCACGTCGGTATGAGCTGTTTATTATGAAATAAGAATAAAAAAAAAGAGAAAAAAAAAAAGTCTCTCCTTTAACGTTATAAACGCGCGGCGTACAAAATAGCGTAAATTACATCAACTCTCATTTTACCGCTATACTTAATTTTGATCTATCGTTTTAAAATTTTATTTAGTTCTTTCATCGATATCCGTCTCAAACACAGTCTGCGTGTTAGCATTTGATGCATTGAACAATCCTAGCAACACAGTCTGGGAGAAAAAATCTTGCACATATTGTCCGATAGTTTGCGTAAAGTCCACATATTCAACTTTACAAGTGGAGAAGGCCTTGAAAAATTACTTTCGCAATAATTGTGTAAAATGTCAGTTAGCAGAAAAAAATAGGCATAGTTGGATAATTAGGAGCGTGTGCTAATATTGTGGGGCACGATGTTTCGAGCACATTTACTGAAAAAAGCCTAAATAGTAATTTATCCGCGGACTAATATGTCGGTGAAACGATTATAATGTTGCTGCATTACGATTGACCCAATACACAAGCTCTCTCTAATTACTTCGTAAAATAGCGCAGAGGTAATACTTCATTTACGCCATACGTTCTGAACAGATAACGTCTAAAAAGGTGACGTCAAAAATATTTAATGTTTATCAGCGAAACATTAGCTTGAAGTACGCGGGAAGAATTATTTTTAAATATGTTAACCGAATCATGCCTTGAACTTTTTCTCCTTCGAGTATGCCTGTCGTCTCATTGATCTGATAGCTTACTATTTGCCTCACCTGCCGTTTAAGCTCTTACAAACTGCTCTTAATCAAAGAAGAAAGTTGTTGTCGAAAAATTCAAAATTCACCGCGAATCCATTCGTTGTTGACTGACAGTGGCTGTTCTGCAACTTATTTCAAATTAATCATAATGGCCGCATATAGCTAGAAGTGAAGTTATTAAAGAATGTAAATTGTTCTTTCTTATTGAAAAGTTAAAGGATTGGCGCCTGTAGCAAAAAAGTCGCGCTATTGTTAATAACGTTGCGGCAATGAGATGTTTACTTAACGGAACACTATCACGCGCGTACGGAAGGATTTCAAGAGGTGAAGTACTTATTTTGCGCGACAAAACATAAATTTCTCATTCCTTTCTGTTCCGAGTGTTTACTGTAGTCAATTAAATAATTATTTCCAGCGTCGTTTATACATATATCTGATATGTATACATCTCAGTGACGAATCCTGATTTTTCGCCTGGTACTTCTCGAAGGAGAAAAATGATCAAAAAGGAATTACACAATCGAAGCGCACTACTGCACAAAGAAAAATTCAAAAGCCGGTTATTTTTAAATTTTAAAAAACTAAAAATTAAATTTGGATAAAAGAAAATTGATATTTAAATTCTGACAGAGAAAACAATTTATGTACACAACAAAGAGAAATAGTGCAATATGAATTCAGTAAATAAATGAAAAGGATTATTAAGTAACTTTAATTTATAAAGTGTAGAATATATGCAGCCCCTTCGTCTTATAATAAAAAAATACATATATATTATTCAGAAGAGAAATAGAAACACATTAGGAAATCTCTGTTTAAAAATGTAAAGACGAGTCTAAATTGCCAGCCTAATAATCTCAGTGATTCGTCGCGTTATCGCTTCTGTACCGCTTTTTATCACAGTCGGCAGGTTTTCGCGGGTGGTATATTTCGCTAAGCCCATTTATAATATACAATTATATATATATATATATATATATATATATATATATGTATACACACATGTAATACAATATTTTATCGTTTGTATCGATGCTGTTAATAAATGTATAGATCCGTATGAATACCAGGTAAGAATTTTCTTGTTCTATAATTATAATTATTCCTTTTTCCATCAGTGGTCGTTGCTCAATTACAATGGATCGCCGTTGAACGTTTTAACGCATTCGAAAATTAATGATGTTCTGTCGTAGCCCGATGTGTTCGTTACTGTTTCACGGAAGCATCATTTAGACAATCTCTTCTCTTTTAATTATTTAATAACCGCGATACGGATACGGAGAGAATAAATTGTTATTTCGTTTCGAAGAGTAAATGGCCGAAAGCAGGAAATAGCCTATTAAGCAGGACTGCCGAGTTAACTCTCTATAAGTAATACTCAAATTCGTCTTGCATATAATTCGGCATAATGAACGTGGTCGAAATTATCACAGGGAGAAAGCCGCTTCAGTCAGTGCGTAAAAAAATAATTATCATTTTTTTGTCGTCACATGTGCGGTAACTTTGCTCTAATGAAAAAATAACAATTTTATCGCCCGATGCACATGTATATACATATACATATATATATATATGTGAATGTGATAGTGTTTCAACAATTTTACCTACGTGTCGTGACGTACAAATGAGTAATAGTTGTAACTGAATAAAAATACGATTAAAGTTATTGACTGCTTCATTTACAAAGGCTCGACTAGAATTAAATTAATGTGAAAATAAGAATGAGTTCTGGTTATTTTCCAAGATGTACAGCCTATTTACACGACGATGCATAACATAATAATAACAATAATAATAATAATAATAATAATAATAATAATAATAATAATAATAATAATAATAATAATAATATTAGTAGTAATAAATAGCAGTTTTATGTAAATGCGAACAATTTGGGAATATCGAATATTTATGCGTGACAATTGGCGATATTATCGCATAGAAAATCATGACGTTAAAGTGCTACGAACACGAAATGTCGGGGAAACAGCACAGTTGAAACTGTAGAATGCTACAATAATAACCATTACATTTGCAAAGAATTCAACACACAGGCCGAATTCGAGGTGGCCATAGATGGAAGAATTATAACACAACTCGTAGAAAACGAACCGTGTAACGGTTTGAAATCTCCTTCCGATTTTGTCCGATTCCATGTTTTCGATAGCGCTTCTCATATTAATCGCATTCTTACTTTCGGTTATTTCTACCTCGAGCCGTATGAATGCTTTAATTCCCTTTTTTTCTCTCTTATGACCGAGTCTAATAACTTTGAACAGTTTTTCAACCTCTCGTATTATTTCTTCATTGTCTTTACTTTTACTCACCACTTTTCTGAAAATTTTAGGCTGCAACCACGGTGAATTCGATTATAATCCACGCAATGAAGGACAACTGTTAAAAATGAAAAAGTAACGAAAAAATTACGAATTTTATCATTCCGATTAGAATCGACTTAAACGTATATTGATTTCTTTCTATATGACCTAGCGCAAAACAATTTGGTCTCTGACGCCAACTCCTTGTGATTATTTCAAAGAAAGGAAAAAAATTATGTCCTTTTTTATTTAGGCACGTTTAACTTTGAGTATTTTTTTTTTTTTTTTTTAACATCGAGTATTATGTATGTTAATCACGGCATTAAAATTAATAACGACTATAATAAATTTAATAATCGTATTTTTATAAAAATTTATTTTTTTTTGCGTAATCGGATAATAATAAATTATCGAATGAGGTTGAAAATAATTAATTTCATTTAAACTCCGAAGCTACCTTAAGGCAACGCTAGTGTGCAAGATGCCTTTACCGATCAATACTGTTATTTTTGCTACGCCTCTTTTAACCTTTCTTTCCATTCGTGCTCATCGTCATTTTTACCATCAAATAACCATCTCGTAATGTGCATAATAATTTGCCGCTGCAACACCAAATTCTTCTACGGATTCCGAATTTCGATAGGCCCAGTGTTTTTTCCTTGAAATATTGCTCGCAACTTACAGAAATTCGGAATCTGGTGGAATAACCGGGAAACACTGACAATCGTGTAAGAGCCAAAGGACAAAAAGATAGAAATTCTTCCGAGCTTCGTCTGGACTCGGTCGTGGAAAGAGAAAAAAAAATCGAAAATAACTGACGTTTCAACAGAAGTGTTAGAATACGATCCGTAATGTGGAATCCAACCAGAGCATTTAATAAAGTGAAAAGCAAAGTTTTAAATTTTGTCCCGGAGACAAATTAAAATTTTTTTCTGCTCTTTTTCTTTTCTTTCGCGGCCTTTGTTTTTTTTTTTTGTTTTTTTTTTTTTATACAATTAAGAACTAACTTACTGTCCCTCATTTTTGTTATTAACCAGCCACTGCTTAATTATTAAACTGCTATCTCTGCGTTCATTAAATCTTCTGGAATTCGTACCGGTACCGTACAACTGCGCACCCGTTCCGATCAATGAGACGACAAAGAAATTTGAAATATTCGCTAATTAACGCGTGCACGTGTAAAATACAGTCTGATTAGAGTTAAGATTCTGTATGTGCAAAGCGAAACTTAAATGCCATTGGGTGACGTAAAGTATGACATGTGGGCTGGCTACTCAGAGTTATCATACTCAAGCGCGGGAAAAACCTTCATTAAAGAAACACCGTTTTACAAAAATTTCGCGTAAAATTTCCCGCCAATTATTTATTAACATTTTCAAATGCCAGTTTAGTGTGTCTACTGAGAACCAACGATAAAACAGGTAAACGCGGAAAAATTCTTGCACCGTGACACGTTTCCCGCTTAATTGCGACAATCGATGTATTATTTCCCGACGGCGAACATCGAACTCAAATCTCGCTACGGAATTTTTTCGATTAATTTTATTAATAAATGCTTACACAGTACATTCTATCGACATATTTGCCTACCTTTTTTCAACGTAGTACCACTTTTTTGAGTTACAGACCGATGTTCTTGCAGAAAACAGCGCCTAGAATATTTTAACGTGACGCACTTAACACTTTCGTACCAGACGCTTTTCGTAATCAGTCTATTTTCCTTTAATTACCGTAGGAAATAGTTCTACTCATCTAAATTCGGACTATCGTTATTTAAAAGAATTCTCTAGAACCGCTTTTCCGCTATTAAAAGTTAAATGATGATAATAAGCGACGACTTGTAATTAGTAAAAAACGCGAACATTAGCGATCATTTTTTGTTTTTTATTTTAAAAAAAACATTTTTTTTTTTGGCATTTTCAAAAGTAGCTTCTTGGCGTACAAAATTTACCAGCGAAGAAACAGAGAGCCTTTTTACTACTGTCCTCCTCACGTTGATTGAAAAAAGCCACTTCAACAAAGATTTTAATCTATTGTAATTATATTTTTGTACGTACCATTACATTATATATATATATATAATATACACCCTTCTTTGTGTTAACATTGCTAATCACGATTTTTGAAGGAAAAAATACTCCAGTGGTTTCCAGTTGCCTGCTGGAAGGTTTATAGTTTTCCTTCTTACTATTACGGCCGCTTCTCACATGGTGAACAGACGCCGACCAGGTAGCCGCCCTACTAGGGTCAGACACTTCTGGATTTAGAAGGGTGTACGACAGGGATGCATTCTGTCGCCCGTTTTGTTTAACCTCGATGGATAATATATTATGAGAGCAATACTGGATGGATGGAACGGAGGAGTATCCTCGGGTGGACGAAGGATCTCCAATTTACGATATGCTGATGATACAGCACTTATTGCGACCAATTTGGACGAAATGAAAATGCTAATTGGAAAGGTTGAAACTGTCAGTCATAAATATGGGCTCGAAATAAATAAGGCTAAAACAAAAATCACGATTATAGACAGAGGAAAACTGTTAGCTTTCGATGATTACGTTTTTGCAGGATACGGAGTTGTAGATAATTTTATATACCTAGGATCTCATTAATTAGTAATAAAGGAGGTTCAGAACAGGAAACAAAGCGCCATATTCAAATGGGCCGCTGCGCTATGATGAAACTGATTAGGATATGGAAGGACGGATCTATTAATAAAAATGTGAAAATAAAACTCGTAAGGACACTTGTATTTTCGGTAGTATTATATGGGTCCGAAAATCATGGACTTTAAACAAAGCCAGCATGGTCTGACTTAACAGTTTTTTGAAATGTGGTATTGGAGAAGATTACTCAACATACCGTGGTCCGCGAAACGAATGAATCCGTAGTACATG
Organism: Icerya purchasi; assembly: GCA_039619475.1. NCBI lineage: Eukaryota > Metazoa > Arthropoda > Insecta > Hemiptera > Monophlebidae > Icerya > Icerya purchasi. The sequence goes on along the minus strand of CM077116.1, from coordinate 180,792,045 downwards.
AGTTGAATCTCACACAACGGTTGGCTGATATGGCAGTTCTTCGCATAATGAAATATTTCGGCCATGTTATTCGCAGCGAGCGGAAATTAGAAACACTGGTGATGCAAGCGAAAGTCCAAGGGAGAAGACGAAAAGGCCGCTCTCCACAGCACTGGACAGATATGATAAGAAAGCAAACTGGATTTGCACCAATGTGTATACAACGAGCAAAAGGTCGGGGGATATGGCGTGCAACAATCGAATTGTTACATGATCACGATACGCCACAGGGGTGAACGACGTAGAAGAAGATATATATACACATATATACACTTAACATTTTCGCCTTTGACCTGTCGGCGAAAGGCACTACTTAACGAATCAGCTCCATATCAGGTAGATTTCATCTTTTTTTTTTTCTCTTTAATTATTTATAAAGAAAAAAGTATGTAAAGCTGTATTTCAAAAGAAAATGCTTATTTCCAAAAAATGTTTTTTTAAAAAAAAAAGGAAGAGAAAGAGCCGAAATAAAAGTAACCTTAAGAAATCGAATAGAAAAAAACCTGAAAATTTTACGTTTATTTTTGTAGAATTTTCTAATTATCCCTAGAAATATACGTGCATAATATCACTACTATTCTTTTTTATCGAGACGTGTATGGGGTGCGTGAACGTTGTGGAGAAATTTTGCTATTGATTTTTAGTACATCCACTTTTTAGTCTGGAACGAATTAAGCATTTCACCGGACCCAGGCTAGAGATCGGCACAAATTGTTCAATTACGTTTTTTAGGTGATCCACTATTTTTTTATTTTTACACATGAATTATCCGTGAAACATAGAGCTGTACACAAAACGTTGTTGTTGTTGTTTCAAAACTTTGACATTAGAGCTTTATATATGCCACTTACGCACGGATTCGCGCTGTGTATTTAAAAGCGAAAAAGCCTCTTCCCCTAACGGTTAGAGTAAATTTGTCTTTTCACTCGGAAATCCATAAATTTTTTGGTAGCTTACCACATTTTTATTCGGAAAAAAGTAAATTTACTTCATTCCAATATAAATGAGTTATCACATCATAGTTATCAGTCAAACGTTACGTGTGGCGGTCGGCGCATAAGCCATTTCGTGGATCCCCGTCCTATTGGTAATCTACGTTTACGATTCAAAATTATTGCGGAAAGGCTTCCTCTTCATTTTGCACGTGTAGAGGTAGCTTCGTATCACCGTTAGGTCTACAGATATCTTTTTCGTATCACTCTGCGAATGGGTGATCCGACATAATTCCTCACTATCATCACGATTAAATACAAACTCTTCGTCTAATTTTTTTTTTTTTTGTAATCATCTATTTCATTATGAGTATTCACTTCAAAAAATAAAAAATATTGAAATTAAAATTATTTACAACGCTTCTTACGCGTTAAAATGTATCACACTGGTAGAAAAATGGACGAACCTAATTGTAAGTAAGCAGAAATATTTTACGTCACCGGCGCGAGTAAATTATATTAAATTGAGATGAAGTACGTACTCTGCGTACATTGTTTGGCACTCGATGTAATCAAAATGCTGCTTTTTTGACACATCTGCGACCTAAACGTCTTGCTACGGCAAAGTCATCTTTTTGCATCGACTGCGCAATAGCGAAGTAGACGAATATTTGGCAACTGAGAATAGAAGTTACCCATTATAAATTTATGTGAGCTAAACACTCGTACGACGCCCGTCAAGATACCCCCTAATAATAATAATATGTTTTTGAACGTGAAATCCGTATGAAATTTTAGGAAAATTGACTATCTGTTTATTTTTACGTTTTATGTTCAGACAATGAGGCGAGCTATCGACGACTGGTTTAGAAGTTTTCAAAAAAGAATTTCTCTGTTTACCGCAACTGTATCCTTTATGAACTGATCATCATCCTTTTTTCTTTCGCATTCTTTTAAATTTAAAAGAAAATGCAAAGACACACATTTCGAATGTGTGCACAAAGGAAAAATTACGATAACAAATACACAAATATCGTGTATATTTATTGCCAGCGCTATACATATATCCGTTTCGTTGAGAAAGTTTCGTTTGCGAATATTCGATGAAACGATGATATACTTATCGGTTTTATATAATATTTAATGTATAAAAAAAATTAATTAATTGAAAAGGAAAAAAAAACGGTTTAATCCTTCTACGACATACGTAGAGAAAAAGAAAAAAACAAAAAAAAAGCGCTGAAATGTTTCCACGAAGGAAGATAAAAAAAAAAAAAAAAGACAGAACCATAAACGTTAAGAGAAAATTTTACATTAATAACTCTAATCGACGATGTTCACTATGACTTTCGTTTCAGCGATGTTTTCTTGCAAACGATTTGTTCAAAACATTGCGTAAATTCAATAAATATAACGCGTTGTTCATTTAGCTGTTCACATTTACTGCGAAGTTGTTCGACATTGGAAGTAATGGAAAAAATCGCATTAACTTTCGGTCTGACGAAAAATAATGCTCACACATAGTAAGAAAATTGCCGGTGACAATAATGGAGTAGTAAAAGAAGAAAGAAAATCGATAATAATAGGCAAACGTTCGATAAAGAAAAACGATGTGTCGATACAACAACCGAAATCGAACCGGAATTATCGCATCATCGGCTTGTACAGTTTTGAAAAGGTTAATTGTTCGAGTAATTTAATTCCTTTTTTCAGTGTCATTATACGTACATTAACACACTGATTTTTTCTCGTTGATCGTTCTTATCAGGCACGCGCGCTATCTGACGACATTAGTTAAACGTAGACAAGCCATCGAATTTTATAACGACGTATTAATTCCATCCTTGATGACACGCCTACAATTTTTTTCTACATCGAGGACAAAAGAAATTAATTATCCGCTAATAACCGATTAAAGTTGACAATTACCCTGAAATTATTCTAATTGCATCGTTTAGCAGTCGGCTTATATTTAGTTTTATGAACTGGTGGCCAGCATGTTGCACGCACGCAATCACTGATAAAAATCAGTCCGCAGAAGTGGGTTTTTTTTTTTTTTCGAAATTTCTGTGAATACTTCAGATGGATTTTAATAAAATAAATTTAGAAAATGTTTAACAAAAGCCTATATTTAGCTGCACTAAGAAAAGGGGAAAAACAATTTTCATGAAATCACAAAATCGGTAAGTAAAGTATATAATTCCCGATGGTTAAAGGAAAATTCTTTAAAAATAAAAAATCGTCGGTTGAAACCGTAAAGATAGATCTGGGGAACTTTATATAAATATCGACCCAAGACGCGTTTATGTTTTGTAGCGAATTTTAAGTTCTCGTCTAATTCTTCGTAGTCTTCATGAAATCTTACCCCTTTTCAGTGCAGCTCATTAAGAACTTTTGTTTAAAATTTAATTCTTGTTGATTTCATTTTACCTTTTTTAGTTTTCGTCGAAACGGAAAATTTTGTTTAAATTTACAATTATTTTATATTATTTGTGTTTTTTCTATTTTTATTATTGTTAATGTTATTATAATTATCGTTGAATATTTATAGTTAATTACTGTTTTTCCGGTAAAGATTTAATCGAAATTAGATATGATTTCTTTTTTTTTTTTTACCATAAATATAAAGAGTATAAGTATTATTTTAAAATATTTACATATATGGAGCATTGGGTAGAATTATGTTTACTGCTCAAGTGTTACGCAATCTGGACAATATAAACAATTATTATACATTATATAAATGTACATTGTTAATAGTAATATCCTATACGTACAATATTTCATATACTATTAAGAAAATTTTGTTTAAATTTTTACTTTTCTTTTTCTCTTTTTTTTTATACGTTTTTACTTTTACTACAATTACTGTTGAAAGCGCTGATGAAAAAACAAATACAGTCATTTAGCGCTTGAAATAACTCTCAATATATACACATATCTACTTTATAAGGGTAGCGGAGTCTATCTACATTTTACGCGCGGTCTCCTTCATTCCATCCATAAGAGGGATCAGTAAAAATGTCTCATTGTCTCCGATACCAAAAGTGTTCAGGCTATTTCTTCTGCCCCTTCTCATTTCTCCATCATTCTCTCAATTCGTTTTCTCATATCCAATCTACTTTCATCCCGCTCTATTATTACTGACCTTCTGTCGGTTCCTAGCCATTCTGGCATCGAGGGCAATGAGTTAACGGACATTTCAGCCCGTTCGGCCGCCCGCGATGGTCCTTTGCTCTGTAATTTTTCTGCCTCGGACATCCTCCTTTTTTCCTCAGCGAATCATTCCTGACTATGGTCGGACATCTATCCTTCTTTATTTTCTAATCCGGTCTCTCATTATCTTCAAATTCAGCCGGTTCTCCATTCTCAGTCGTGCTTTCAATCCTCTTCTTATCAACGCTCCGCGATCGTTTCCTTAATCAGACTGCGTTTTAATCACTCCTTTCTGCCCTTTTCACGTTTTCGTTTTTCCCTGTCCTCCTCTCCCGATTTTCATTGTTCCATCTCTACTTCCATATGTGATGCAGACCACATCTTCTTTGAATGCCCCGCCCTTGATCTGAACGCTCTGTTCTGTACTCCAAAATCACTGGAACTTCCTGCTCCTTATAGTTCTTCCTTTGTTCTTTCCTTTCCATCTCCAGATATAATTCCTGTACTTCAATAATTCTTAATCTCTATTTCTAATCGTCTTTCTGTTTAACCCTTTCCATAATTTCTGTAGTCGTCGGGTCAAAGCCGCTGGCGTGCCCAAAAGATAATATATAAAGTAATATTATTATTATTTTATATTAAAAAAAAACACAAAAAAACCGTGGTACCACAGAGTAACAGCCAGAAAGTTTCCTTTTTTTAAAAAAAGTTGGGTTTTCCATGGTTTTCAGTTCTTATTTTATTGTTATTGTCGATTGCAATTTCCGCTCCGTTACTTCGCTTTTGATATTGGCCAGTGTAAGCTAGTCGAAACGTTAAGCGAATAAAATTCTTTTTAAACACAGTTGTATCCGAAAATTATTTATTATGAGTATTCACCGTGAAAGCTTTAAATATTTATTAAAAATAAAGTTTTAAGAAAGTTTTAGAAAAAATAATCCACCGCTTGTTTTATAATGATGAATTTTTTTTTTTTTTCTAATCGGTACATTTCCACCGATAAAGAACACTTAAACATAAAAATCTAAAAATTTTGCGATCTACGGGCGAAATTTTGGGGAAATATACATACTCGAAATAGTGAGGCCAAAACCTAAACATTAAATAACATTTTTTTACCGCTCGAACATAGGAGAAAAGTACGAGACTTCGTAAATTTTAAAATTAAAGGGCAAAAATTCCGAAAAATGCAAAAACCAGGCTACAAAAGAGGTTCTTTTTTTAAAATTTCACACAGCCCGTTCTATGTTAGTTACGAGATTGAATTTTTTTTTTTTTTTTTAATCTGCATATTTTCATTCCTAGAATAACGTAAAGATACAAATGTTTAAGAATTGTGAAATTTAACGGCCCAAATTTGAGAAAATATATATGTAAAGCGGAAAGACTGAAAAATTAAAAGAGAGTCCGCAGCACCTTCGAGGGCCTCGGCAGTTAATCTACGAGCACATTATCGAAAAAAACATAGTCCAGAGCCCGTTTTATTGCAACTTGACAGTTGATTTTTTTTTTGTTTTTTCAACTGACAGATTTTCGTTACTGGAATATACGAAAAATACAAAATTCCCAAATCGTAAAATTTGTGAAGGCAAATTTTCAAATAATTGCAGCGGTAATGACTTGAAATATTATTGCCTAGATTCTAAGAAAAAAATTGAATTTGACCATTGCCCGTAAATTAAATAAAACAAATATTGTCAGTTCCTTAATTCCAAAAGAATTAAACGTACTATATTTCTCTCACTTATATTGCACTGCTAGCGATTTTAGTTTTTGAGATATTTTTTATTCCAAATTTCACTTATCTGGTTGATTCATATTTTTTTTTTTCTAATAAACTTTATGCGAACCATACGGTTCTTTTTGAAAATTCATGAAGTAAAATAATTCTTACAATACATGCCGAACACAAACTCTCCGGTCGTCTAACCTTTCCAAAATCTTATCTGATCATCACGACAAAGTGGAACATCTCCTCCTTTTCCTCAAAATTACTAACTTATTCCATACCATCGAACTTCTGACTTATCAGTGCCTCTGGCCTAGGCGGCAGTACATGGCACGTTAATCAAAGAAAAAGAAGAAGAAGAAAAGTTCCAAGGTTTGGGTGCGAAACGGCCGGTGTGAGTTCCGCCCACTAGCATGTATGACCAACAGCGTGATATTCAAAATGCACTCTGAATGCGTTGAAGGCAAAAAAATTTTAATTTTTTAAATTTTGCGCGTTATTATTTATTTAAATTTTACGTTGTAATAAATATTGCGGCGATTCTTATAGCGATTGATAAAATGCATTCGAAAATGTCATATTACCAGTAATGGCGGTTTTTTACAAATGCAACAGCAAAAAACGAATATTTCCGACGTTGAGTAATCTCCGGAATGTATCATTATTTATTTATTTTATTATTCATTAAATATAACATAATGCAATAATATTCACCGTAGAATGGTAACTAGATTTTTCGAAAAACGGCCAATTATTAAATTAATTTTCTTTGGTGAAGAGCCTATTTTTTTTGTACGATATATGTATATTATTATTTTTTCAGAAAAAAAAAATCACATTTTTTGTAAAATAAACAAGCATAAACCGTATTTAAGTAATAAACATTTTAAAACATAAGGTTCGAATTGTGACAAAATAGTTGTAAAGTAAAAATTTTCTACAACTTCCTCTCCTAAGTAAATCCTGGTTCTGTGATGTTGCGAGAAGTGACCAGTCGTGTATAATTAATACGAAAAAGAATACCAAAAGAACAAAACAATAAAACCTGCCCGTCTGAGAATTCATTGTAATTAACGACAAAAAAAAAAAAAAAAAAAATACGAATATCGCGCCGAGAACTGTCCCACTCATTATCGGTAAAGATCTATCTGTTAAAATATACAGACTATATCTAATAGTCACCTGCTTACCGACAGATTAAAGATTATAAGACTAGAAAAACTTTAATTGTCTAAAAATATCTTGTGCAATAAATAAAATGACAGAATTTATACTCGCCCGTCTCATACGGCGCAGAAAAGGTGCCGCGTGTTCAGTGCAGCTATTTTCTCGTCTCATTAATGGTTTAATCTGGTATATCCTGATATCGAGTCATCTCTATTCACTTCTGCGAACAAGGAGTAAATATGTTCGTCAAATTATATACTGAAAACTCGTGGTAGAACTTGATATGACTTCTTTATTCCATGAAGAAAATTGAATTTTCCAACAAGATATTGCAATGTAGGGTTCATTGAGACAAGTGCTTGGTCCTCTGGCAGCCACCTTCACTCGAACTCTTTCAATTATAGAATATACTAGAGGAAACGGCTTTCTAGAAGGGTAATGTAAATTTCACTCAACATCGAAAATTCCCTTAAAAATGGTGTACGTACATGCATAGAATAACGGTAGCGAGGACGTTTAAAAGATGTAGTTTGAATGGGGGGAAAAAAAAAAGAAAGTGTTATCGAACAGTAATTGTTTCTAGTGTGTAATGTTTAGAATTAAAAAAAACGAAAACAAATAGAAATTCATTTTTTTTTTTTAATGCTTGATGTCGATTAGAAGCTTTTGAACGATGTCTTCTTATATTTTCCAAAAATCCTTAAAATCTAGTGTAACTCCAAGAAAGAAAAAAATCATTGATTACAAGTTTCAATGCGTATAATAGAAGCACGGATTATGAGGGTGTATAATTTTATGGAACGCTTGATTTCGGATCGGATATACAGCATTACGATACTTTTTGAACATACTCTCGCGTAATACTAGTAAAAATAGTATGTTACACGAAAACTGTGACTAGAGACTCTATAAAGTGTTCGACGAAAATATGTTCAATACGCTTCGTGAATTTCTTAAGCATCATACATTGTTGCCGGTGGTTTGAAATTATGTTTAAATATTTACGCGTATAGTTTAGGAGTTACCTCACCTATGTACTTGAAACTACAGGAAGCGCGACTCAGACGGTACGGCCACATCATGAGGAAAGCAGATGATAGCCCAGTGAAGATGCTTCTGAACTATGACACCCCGGAGGAAAACGGCCACACGAAGTAGGCTAAAAAGGGACAGTGGATAGACTCTGCCAAGAGTTACATGAGAGGAACTGGTGTTGGGATAAATGGTACCGCAGAAAATGGAATAGAACGTGCTAGCAAACGCGTACTTATGAGAAAACGCTAAGAAAAAAAGTAGAATACATACGAATATTTATTTACGTGTATTTGGAATGCTTTATTTACTTTTTATTTTTTATTTTTTTTGGACTAGTTTTGTAAAGAGTATTTGGAAAAGACACAGATTTTCAATTGAAGAAAAAAAGAAAGAAAAAAAAATAGTTTGTTAATTCAAATGTGAACTGCATCGAATGGTAAGATATCTGTGGAATATTAAATTTTTGATCGAATTTTAGTATATTTTATGTAAATGTGCTATAGTAAAAAATAATTTTCAGTTTATATAGAAATGAAAGCCCTGCGGGGCACAGGTTGTTGTAACTAGAGACACCTTCTCTAGTAAGTAGTCACTCAACTGTCATATGGTGCTAGTCTCATCGTACGTCCTCGTCGTGCAGGGTGCTAATTTTCTATTCGGCGAGCTAGCGCTGATAGAAAAGCTAAATCGGAACTCACAAGACATCGCTGATAGGGAAACAGAGGAGGGTTCACTTGCCCAAGGTGTTCCTTTCTTTAAATACCGTTAAGCTTTCTACTGCATTTACAACAGCAGACTATCAGCAACTCGCTCGTGACATAAGTGCTCCAGTCGGATTGGCGAATACCAATCTAGATTGACTTAAATCCGGGTCCTTTGGGCTAAGGGAGTAAACCCTAACAAAAAATCTTGCGGAAGGCAAGGGGAAATCACCGCAGTATATTCCCGGGGTAAGAAACGGAAGCAAAGACGAGCATGGCCCCTAGTCTCCGTCAGGCTGCAGTCATTCCGCCACTAAAGCTGGAAGGGGGGCGAAGAATCCGCGGAGGAAAAACCTGGCGGGAACAGGAACAGGAATTAAGAATTGGAACTTGGAATGTGCGAACAATGAGAATTATTGGAAAACTAGAAAACCTGAAGATAGAAATGAAGAAACTAAATCTAAATATGATTGGCATAAGTGAAACAAAAATTGAGCAGAACAGTGATTTCTGGAGCGATGATTACAGAATAATCTATGCGGGAGACAGCAACAAAATAGCTGGAGTAGGAATAGTTCTGGACAGAGGTCTCGGGAGAAGAGTCAAGGCAATATGGCAGTACAGCGGAAGATTATTAATGATTAAAATTGAAGCTAATCCAACAGACCTCGTAGTCGTCCAAGTATACATGCCAACATCTACTGCAGAAGATGAATTAATAGAAAATATTTATGAACAATTAGATGAAATTATGGACGCAACGAAAGCTAAAGAAAATCTGACAATAATGGGAGACTGGAATGCGGTAGTAGGAGAAGAAAATGAACGTAGTATAAGTGGAAAATATAGTTTGGGGAAAAGAAACGGAAGAGGAGATAGGTTAATAGAGTTTTGCAAAGAAAAAGATTTAGTGATTGCAAACACGTTATTCCAACAACACAAAAGAAGAAGATACACATGGAAAGCTCCAGGAGATACAGGAAGATATCAAATTGATTATATTATGGTTAAGAAAAGACTCAAAAATCAAATAAAATTCTGTAAAACGGTACCGAAAGCGGACATTAATAGCGACCATATTCCCATAATAATGAAAAGCAAATTAAAATTTAAGAAATGTAAAAGAAGCGGTGGAGCTATAAGATATGATACGTCCTTCCTACGAAATCCTGAATATAGGAAAGGAATAGCACAGAACATAGATGAACAACTAAGCGATAATATGGAAAACATCAGCATTAATGAAAAGTGGGAAGATCTGAAAAGCTCGATAACAAAAGTAGTGGAAAATAAGCTGAAGAAAGGAAAACAAATAAGGAAGAAGTGGATAACCGAAGAAGTAATACAGTTAATAGAAGAAAGAAGGAGATATAAAAACTCAAAAACTCCAGAAGGTGAAGAAAAATACAGAAAGTTGCGAAATCTGGTTAACAGGGAAGCTCAGAAAGCAAAAGAAAAATGGCTGGAGTAGTGCTGCTTAAACATAAATGATCACATGAACAGAGGAAGTACTACTGTAGCTTATCAAGAAGTGAGGAAGCTTTTTGGGAATAAATCCCAGCGAAGTAATACTATTAAAGAAAAATAAGGAAAAGAGATAACCGAAACTGCAGATGTAGCAGGCCGCTGGAGAGAATATATAGAAGAACTGTATGATGACAAGGAAATGGATAAGAACATAATGGAGGAAGAACTTTTGGTCGGGAAAGACAGGGTTCGGGCAGATATTATGAAATGGGAATTTGATCTGGCAGTTAAAGAATTAAAAATAAACAAAGCAGCAGGAATAGATGGTATCAATGGGGACATTATTAAAGCACTAGGGACGAAAGCAAATAACAGATTGTTCAACATAGTAAAAGATTGCTACGAATAGGGTACCATTCCCGAGGATTTTGAAAAAAGTTTAATCATTATGATACCAAAGAAACCTGGAACTTCCTGCTGTGGGGAGCATAGAACACTTAGTTTATTAACGCACGCATCGAAAAAACTAAAATTATATGCAAAAGAATGATGAATAAAATTGATCCAGAACTGGCTGAAACACAGTTTGGATTCAGGAAATCGACAGGATGCAGAGAAGCCATTTTGTGCTTAAGAATAATAATGGAAAAACGTATAGAACTAGGTAAAGCAACATATATTGCATTTGTGGATATGGAAAAAGCTTTCGATAGTGTAAACTGGGAAAACATGTTCAATGTGCCAAAAGATATAGGAGTAGATTATAGAGGCAAAAGAATAATCCGTAGCCTGTATAAAAACCAAAAGTCAATTATCAGATTGAACAATGTGCATACTGGGGCATCAATCAAGAGAGGAGTGAGGCAAAGATGTAGCCTATTTCCGTACCTATTTAATTTATATATAGAACAAGCTGTCAAGGAGATGGAGACAATGGGTGCTAAAGGAATAAAGATAAACGGAAAACAAATAAATATGATAAGATACGCTGATGACATCGCAGTGCTGGCAGAAAATGAAAGCCAGTTAGAAAAAGCACTAAATCTAATGAAAGACATAATGAAGAGATATAATATGAAAATCAACAAAAAGAAAGCAAAAATCTTCGTGTGCAATGAAACAAATTAAACACGAAAATCAGAGTACAAAATTATATGATAGAACAAGTAGAAAACTTTACTTATTTGGGAAATCAAATCTCATGGGATGGAAGATGCTCAACAGAAGTCAAGGCGAGAATAGCACAAGCGAAAGCAGCCTTTAATAAGAAAAGAAAACTATTAACATCAAAAAAGCTTGATATAAACCTAGCAAAGAAGTTTGTAAAGACCGTACGTGTGGTCGATATGCTTATATTGTGCTGAAACTAGGACGCTGAGGAAGACGGATATCGCAAAGCTGGAGGCCTTTGAAACCTGGTGCTGGAGGAGAGTACTCAAGATAAAATGGACAGATAGAATTACTAACGAGGAGGTTTATAGCAGGATAAAAGAAGAAAGACAAATCATTAAAACTCTTTCTGAACGAAGAAATAAATGGATAGGACATCTGTTAAGGCACAGCGAGCTGATAACATCGTTATTGGAAGGGAAAATAGAAGGTACTCGTGCAAGGGGAAGACCGAGAAGGAGATTCATACATCAAGTTATAGAAGACATGGGAACAAATAATTACCAGCAACTGAAGCAGCTGAGCAGAAGAAGACTAGAATGGAGAAGGATCACGCAGATCTGAACTCTAAACTTTAATTTTTAACCGTTTCGCTTCTATTAGTAAACCAATCGAAAGATTGATACTACAAATAAAAAAATAAATAAAAATAGAAATGAAAATGAAAAATTTACACAAATTCGTTGTAATTGACGCTTTCCAGATTTTCGTTTTAAGATTAAGTGGCGCTATCTATAAGGAAATTTGTAAAATTAATAATTACAATTGGTAACGTTACGCTTCGCCAACTGGTAGATTACCTATATACTTTTAAACGCTAAACTGATGATTATTTTTGTTTTCTTTTTTCTGCGCAGTTTTCGATATTTAGAAAATTTCATTGAGCTTCTCGTAAAGTCATCGGACAAAATTATTACAGGTACGCAATTACGATCGGCATAAGCTAAAACGTTGCGTTATCAGCTTAGAAAGGTGAAATGAATAAGTGTAGTCGTGTTGTGATTTTATTGAAGGAGATATCTTAAAATATATTGATCGTTATTATTTAACCAGTAACATCTCAGCACTGTCGACATTAAAAGTTAATACAGATTTTGAAAAAATCGTGAAATAATTCGAAACCCAATCACATACAGAAATTTTATTTGCATTGATCAACGACGTTTACAGATGATAAAGTGTGTTTCGGAAATAAGGAATCGATTGAATCCGCGGCAAACAAATTATTTTTATTTATAATGAACGTCGTTAAGAAGATAAGTAGAAAACTACCATACAACTTTTTTTTCGGCAAGAAAACTTTCTATACGCTTATATTTAATTATCTTCTTTACGTGGAATGGTTCTCGTTGGTTAATCGGCAGGCGCTCCACATTAAATATCTACCGCCGGCGTCTCCGATAATAACAAATTATCAAACCTATTTGGACCTACGGCATACAAATCGGGGTTTGTGTGCTAAAGATAGTCGTGCAGACTTCAACTTAGAAGTCAGAAAAATATGCTCTTGCGTTCTATTTTACAAACTTACCCTCGTTGTCAATACTTCTTTTTTCGAATATGTAAACCGAGGGGGTAGTAAACAATATTGTCCCCGAATCAAACTGAAATTCTATTATTCTAATTAACAGGAAATAAAAAAAAAAAAAGAACAATACGCCAAAAACATTCACCTGGAGGAACCCCCTTCCAAAAAAAAAAAAAAAACTACTTTTCTATACATACAATTTCATCGGTGCATCCCAATTCTTTGAAAATCAGTTCTAATCGGTTTAATTCTCAAAAATCCAGCAGAGAGAGCTCTTTTCCAATTACAGCCATCTATTAATCTCTTCGATCATCCGAGATAGAGAAGATGGGACGAATAGATTTTTTCATTTTTCCTAGAATCGTTAAATACTTTTCTTTCGAGCTAAACTGGTGGCTGAAAATCAAAATTTTCCGTTATGTATCTTTAATTCGGCCTTTTTTTTTTTTTTTTTTCGACGAAAGGAAAACCGATGTAAATAGTAATGCTGACGATTACACAATAAATTACCTGTACAACAGATCGGTTCAGTAAAAATTGACTCTTCCATTTACCGCCCACTCTTGATTAAAAATATGATGTGCCTCGAGATTTTCCGCAAAGTGCGCGACCCCTTTTATTCTTTATACAAACGACATTTGGACTGCATACGGTCGCCAATAATAGTCCGACTTTCCATACACTCAATCTTACATTCCTCGCATCTCACCTTCCGCTCAACGTTAGAAATTCATTCTTGAATTCGTAACGCTCGCGGGTAGTGATCACGCCTTCTTTTGGAAACACATTATGTAAAATTCTGTCAAAGACGTCCATTTAGTACGACCTCCGACTTTCATATTTTTCTAAATAGTTCTTTTCTTTCATTTTCTTCCTCGAGCATTTTTAGGTCTCTGATTTTTGATTCGAGCCCCTTACGTTGTCTCTTTACGTTTTTAATCACGAGAACAAAAGTTCTTTAAATACCTGCCCCCACCTATCCTGAAATGTTTAATTAAAACACCAAATTACTCCTATATTTTAGACATATCGTAATATTCCTCTACCCGATTTGTCGTGCTATCGTATGAACTGTCCTTGAAATGCATCGAATTTCTCTCTTTACTTCGTTTATCGTCTGCATTTTTGATTTAGAAACTATTCGTCATCACTTCCGCCGATATAACCTACATATCTATTTCGTGTATTTCATAAATTATTCCTCACCTATCATTTCGTGGTAATTTACTACCTAATATGTTCTATCTTTTTTCGCTAAAAAATACGTTAAAGGACTGCCGAGATCACGTAGACTTTCCGAAAAAGAAGAACAAGAAGAAAAAAGGAATACCGTTGGAAATTCTCCACTAGTTATGACTTCTCCGCAATTCACATATATACGTATATATCTAATCATTATCAAATGTCGTTGTTCCAATTGGGGCAATAGAGAAAACTATAAATACGTGTTCACAAATGGAGCAAAAGAAAACCTCCGAAAGCTAGTATTTTATACCAAGCGAAGTTCAAGCTGTTCATCATACGGAATTCTCTTTGATATCGAAGAATATTTGATTGCACTAATCAGCGATGATGACTGCTGGCCTCTTCACCGTTCGTACAGTTTACTCAGAAATGTCGTGGATAGTAAAAGGTGTACACCATCACACCGTATTGCGACTCCAACAAGCTGAATGCCATGTTTCTGCACCTGTCAGTGTACGTCGGGATATCTGGGAATGAGCGTGCGAACGAGATAGCAGCTGAAACGGCGTTGTTTTCTTCCGCGTGATTCACCACCTCCAGAGATCCTATCTTGTTCTTGTAGGATTGTGAAAGAAAGATGGATTATTACACTTTGGTCGCAGCAAATTACATTTTTAAGATCCATTAAGACGTACGCTGAACGTTGGTGGCCACTTATCGCATTCCGAAAAGATACTTCTTAGTTTCATATCTATTTATGGAAACTATTCTACTCCGCTAAATTTAATCCTTCGATTTTGACACGCATTATTAATATGATTCTAAATACTCGTACTTGCATAGGTGCCAGATTACTAGCTCTAAAATAAGAGGGGTTTACATCAAACTCGATGCGGGCAGATCGAGACTATAAAAATGAAATACAATACTGGCCAAGTGTGTACAGGTTTCCCTGCGAAACGGGAAGCTAAAAGTATTTTCCTTCTTGCAAAATACGCTATCGCTGCTTACTGCGATGAAGGTTCGATTTTGTGAATAAGATAACACAGATGAAAGTATAAATTGTTCGGAAGAGTCCCCGGGGTTCCGGATATAAAATTTGAACTACATCCAGAAAAAAGCAGAGTAGTGTACTTCTTGCATTTCTGTTAGACCAAACGCGTAGAAAATGCGACTAATACTTTTTAATGAAAGAATAAGCCATGTGCCGTTAATTTTTTCCCCGGAGATAATAACGACGAACATAGGGGAATAAAATTTAAATCATTCGCCGCTATACTTAAATAGTGTATTTAAAAGTAACGAGCAAAGTCAATAAAGCTTAGGCAAATTTATTAGACGAAAAATTAATTTATTTTATACGATGTATGTTATGTGCGTATTATGCAAATATGTCAACGGACCACCGTCTACTTCACCCGGTTGTAATCTAGAACAGTTATTATATAAGTTCCTATTTGAACTGGTTTTTACCCGCGCCGTTTAAAAAGTTGTTACCCAGCCATGCAGTAAGCATCTTCGCGTATTTCGAAATTGAATTTCGAAATTGAATTTCGAATTGGTAGTAAAGTTCGATTCCTTCAAAATCAGCTTTATCTAAATGCCTCCTCAACATCTGCATTTTCAAAAAAGTAACTTTCTGCCTAACTGCAAAATAGCACGCAGCGTAGATAATAAATAGATAAGCGTAAAGTATTGCGTAAACTATAAATAGTACTTATTTTCTTACAAAATAACGTTAAATATTTCACGCTGTTTTTAAATAAACCAGTACGCTTTTTCAGAAGAATACTTTAATCGCTAAACTTAATACTGTTCTCTCTCCCTAATAATAGCTTACGAAATATATGCTCGGGATGCGTATACAAAGTTTTCACTGAGAAATGTCGTTGGAGGGGAAACTATTTTGACCCGGTAGCAACAACCATTTTGTATAATGCATGAATCAAGACGTGGGACAGCAGCACGTACGAAATATGACCTAAAAAAATGCGGTATGACAAACTGTGACAAATGCAACTGTGGAAAAGTGCAGGATCATGCTCACTTATTCAATTGTTCTCCCTCAGTGGTAAATGTGAACTTGAAAGCCTGTATGACATCGTTGACGATGGATTAATAAGATTTCCTCGAATATCGCACGTTAATTAATTCATGAGTTTATTAGTTTGTAATTTTTCGTTTTATTGTCGACAGAATACGCGAAAAAAAAGAAAGTTCGCGACCATCTTTCATGTCGCGAATAACTTTGCATATGTGTCCGGTTTAATAAATAAAATTTCACACGTAAACTTGCAAAGTTTAACTGCGTTCAAATAAAGCGTCATTTTTTGTCGCGTTCAGATTACTTTTGGAAATATATGTAGTCATTGAAAACATGTATGTAAATTAAACGAAAATGAATAAATCATTGCACTCGTACATTTCTTCTGATAATTTAATCTTGAAATAAATCATTGCGTCAGGGTTTCCTATTTAAGGCCCGTTCATAATTTAAATTTAGTGTTTGAGATTTAATTAATATTTCCGATATTCAGTGAAAAAGTTCTGTAAAAGCATCTTGTTGCTGAAAGGAAAAAAAAACTCGCGATTAACCGGGGTTTAAACGTTTGTTTCATTGTTAAACTTTTAGGTGTGTGTGTGTGTGTGTGTGTCATTTACCGTAGTATTGCGTTGAAATTAAAATTTTCGATATCATTAACAAAGAAGCCTTGGATAGGGGGATTAACAATACTCGGGAATTTATAGTGGCGATATGTCGGTTACGATTTGAGGTTAACAGACTACCATAGTTTAAGTATAAGTAGCGCCTTAGTCAGTCTCTTTTTTGTCCACACTCGGATGGTAGAAATAAGCGGGCAGTCGCGAACCATTTATTTTTCGAATGCAGCCGATACAAAAACCCTCAAACAGTATTATATAATTCATTGGCTACTCTTAGAGTAGTCCTTCCATGCAAAACAAGTTTGGCTACAAATAATAACATCGGCTTATATTGGATATTACATACTCATTTGTAATGTCTTCAAAAATTGTAATTTAACCTTGCTCTAATATAATGGCCGATGAGTTGTCTTGCATATAAGCCACAAAAAAAAAAGGAAAAAAAGAAAAAAAAAGAAGGCCTTGCAAGTACTCGCGTATCTACGTCCCGATTTTAATTTATATGTAAAATCGAAACAGTTATCGCGGTGAACCTTTTTTTTTTATTGTACGTAATATCCGAAAAAAAGAGAGGACGTTGCAGAAGTCCTTGCGTCACAAAAGTCAAAAGTGCGCTGTTTGCCACTCTATAGATTTTAATGATTTATTTCGCGTTGAAGTAATGTATGTCATGCTTAAACGCGGTATGTAAAAAATACTTTATTTTCTTAAATTCCGATTATACTGGAAATGTGCGCAGTGTTCTGAGCGCGAATTTTATGAAAATCCTAGCGACCTTCTCTGATATTACTACTGCATGTTAAGGTGAAAACAAAACTGTAGCCATTTTTGGTTGTTTACTATCGAAAAAGTGCAACCCCAGTTATTGTCTTATTATAAAACAGACGAGATCGCGCTTTTCGCCAATTTTCCAATGTAACCTTTAGTTAAAATAATTACTAATTTACAGAACGATTTAACACGAAAGTCAAAATTTAAAAGTGGCCTGGTGGTGGAGCGCAATGATTACCTCTACCCCGATGAAAGTGTTTAAAAATGTAAAAATTCTAAAAGATTCTCTAGTATACGGCTGCAATTTGAGTTTTAAAATTTCAAGACATTATTAAGACCTGAATTTAATTTGACGACAATTTTTCTGTGGATTAAAGCCATACAAAAATGTACTTTTTCATTAAGAAAAATAAAAAAAAAAAAAAGCTCTCTTTTTTCTAAAACCGATTTTAAAATTTAACTTAATTTCATTGAAAAAATTTTGCATTCGCGACAAAATATTTCGCATTTCTTTCATTTAAAATTGATTAATAATTTGAATTATTAATAAATCACTCCAATTTAAATCATCCGAAATTTGTGTAAATTTATTAAAAATTCGTTCTTGAGACCTCTCCATTCACTCTTTACATTCTTCCAATGACGGAACGTATACATACTTATGGTTTTTCCGAAAAAAAAATGAAAAAAAAAACCATTTTAAACGTCGTTTGTCCGGCGATAGAAAAGCGCCATTTCAATTTTTAAAATAAAAGCCGATAAAATCGAAGAATTAAAATTTGCTGGTTTCCGAGCATAACGTTACTGATAGCAATGTGAAATAGAAACGAACGCCATTCGCGCATAAGAATTGGTTAAGAATCGGAAACGAGCGAGAAGTTTTTATTTTACCCGATGCGTTAAAAAATATTGACCTTCTTCCGGAAGAATCTCCGCCGGATAAGATTTTTGTATAGAAAAAAGAACAATAAAGTCGTCTTATGTATGTTTACCATAATTTGCCAAATGGTTAATCGTGCAGAACGACTTATCTTTTATATACATACGTCAAATAAAAGTTATTTGATTCGCTGAAAGGTTTACCGGTATAATAAATTAACAGCTAATTATTTCGAAGAAAACGTTCTTAATTGTCAGGAGAGCGGATCTAGAGAAACATTTGGCATGGATTATATAATTACGTAATGTCTTATACGGTAGACAGTAAATTTGAGAAATACCCCTTGTGTTTCATTGGCGCACTCAGGATTTGTTCCTGGGGGGGGGGGGGGGGATAAAAGAGTAGCATATAGGAAAATATAAAGGTGGACGTCGAACATGTTTAGTATATCTATATATCTCCCTCTTCTCTCATTTATATATACTTATTTTTGTGTAAAATGTACTATTTAAAAACACTTTATATTTTTATCAAATCTTAATTTTTACTGACAAAAATTTTTTTCCGATAACAAATTTGGCCATTATTAACAGTGTCCGTTTATTGTCCCTGGAGCCTCGCCCGTAGCCCCCCCCCCCCTATGGGTGCACCAATGCTTTGTTTCAGCGACCTCTTTACAATTTAAAAATACATAACTATTACAGTTTTTTTTATTTTGAGGTAAAAAATTATAAAATTGTGAATAAAATGGTAGTTTACAATTTGAATAGTAAATTACTAGCAAAATTAGAACGATGGTATTTTTTATTAGACACTGTTATTATTTTTTATTTTTGTTAGTAATCCGATCAGAATTCTTTGTCAGTAAGCAAGTTAAATATATATATGTACATATATTCCTCATTGAACTATTTTTAATTAAAATTGCGAAATTAAAATTAAGAATAAATACAAATGGCAAAAGATCGACGACAGTTGCATTTAAAACAGAATAAAAACGTAATATTAATACTTTTACGAGAAAACAGTATTAAATATTAGTTATAATTAAATGCATAGGTAACATTTATACAAATTTTTTATAGCATAAATTAAGTTTTTCTGTTGTAAAAAAATTTTTCATCAAAAATTTCTTTCTTTTGAGGGGAAATGTCCCCTACACCCACCCCCCTAATCCGCCACTATAATTTTATATGACATATTGTTGCAGAGGTCATCTTCAAACCTAAGAAATGACAGAGATCGGCGATAATTCACGGAAATAAATTCACCGTATCTGTGTATATATATATATATATATATATATATATATATATGTATATGTAATTATTAATTCCGATGCTATATAGGTAAATCAACCGGAAGGTCACACCTGTCTTGTTTGCTGGTAAAAGTTCAAGGCCACGAGTTTGATAAAACAGATGATGGTCGATTAGGAAGTGAGCATTGAGTGTGTGCTCTTGGTCATGATAAATTGCTGGAGATACAACGTGTCACTCATTTTAAAACAAACGGTACATTAGATAAATGATGTTCAGTTCCCCTTAAAATTTAAACGTGTATGGTTGCGATTTGGTACTTCGTCGTGATTTACCGCAGTGTTCAGCGCCAACTTCCAGACATTTAAAAATGTACGAGCTGTATTTAACGGAATAAAAGTACTGAGGAGTCTAACATCGAAGAGAATATTCAACGTGTGCATATATTCTCATATACATGTATATATATATATATATATATATATATATGAATATGTATGTATATATGTATGTAGGTGTATATTACATTGAATTTAATCTATAAAGGGAGTTTATAGATGATAAATGCAAACAGTTAGTAACATTATCGGGGAAAATTGTTTAGTTTGTTTTAATCTATTTGATCTACTCGAGCTATGTTTATTGAGCACTTCACAATACACTTGGACTTCAAGAGACGACTATAAAGTACACAAATTCGATAAACAGAAACAATAGCTATTTCTTGTCAGAGTCTATACATTTCCTTTTGTAAACGTATATTTGCCTATCAACAATAAATTGAATTAATTTCAAACGAATGTCACCTATTATGCTGATAAAGTTATCTTTGTTACACCTCTTCTTTGTCTTTTTTGCACTTTCCTTTGTTTGCTATCTCTAAACATACACGTGTATATATATAGTTTGGTACCTTTGTTCCGTTATTCTAAAACCAACTTCTTTCTGCAGAATCTTTAGGCCTACAGTTTGAGCGAGAAACGTAAAATGTGGAATGTGTAATTTGAAAACCGATTTTGTCCATTTGAGCGGGAATCGAAATAGTCGGAAGGAGCGAGTAAGGGAACGAGTGAGAAAACACGCATTTTTCATCATGTTTGAGTTTTTTAAGGAACACATTCCACGCGCCCCGGTGCCTTTATTAAATATTTTTAAAGTTTGAATATTTATATAGTTGTGTTTTATGGTTATTTTGGTTTACTCTGAAATAAAAATTAGCGCTTTTATTTATATTACTATTAGTTATTTTGAAAAATGTAGAAAATAATTGTAGTCCAGAAAAGTTATGAATTTTTATATCGATAAAAAAAAAAGATACATTCCCGGGTGCAACGTAGAGTGAAAAATATTTTTACAATACACAAACGTTTAACTAAACGTCAAAAACAAATTGCATTTATTACATTAATAATAAATGAGATTGTAAAAGAAAATGAAAAAAAAACCAATCCGATAATTTAATATCACTAACCAGGAAATTTTCTTGACAACGAATTTTCCGAAATGGGCAGTTGTAAAAAAGAGATATGTTTTAATCGAAAATGTGTTAATAGTCACTGAAGAAACGTATTAGCAACTGTTTCAACTGGATGTCGTTAGTAAAATTTTAGTTCTTACGATAATTTCAGTTTCGATGGTTTTCTCTCTCGATTGCTATTGTGTCTTTTCCGATAAATCATAGCATTACGATGTAAATAGCAATTCGACACGGTGTGTGGTATAAGACGCGTTAGCTAGCCAAGCGAAAGATAAACGGAATTCTAGAATGTTCTATTGAAACGCGCTCAATGACATGGCAAACGAAACCGCAACGGTAGCTAGCGAAATATTAATTTCCTCGCTAAATTAAAAGAGCAAGAGGAATGCCATTCCGAACGACTCCTACTGCCCGCAATATAACGGGTGCCATTTCGGATGCGTGTGCGTACGTGTGTACGTGCTTATTTAGGTCTAACTGGGTTTTACTCGTCGTTCGTTTGTTGCGACAAAATCCGCTGAAAAACTGTATAAAGCATTAGTAAAATTAGTTAGAGTCGAATTTCGTCTATTTCGATTACTTTGGTGTAGAATTCGAACATTTAACGTTCGAGAAATTACCCCTTCCGGTTGAAGTACTTTTAATCTTCCGGATTTTCAAGGCGAGATATTACCATTTTACTTTTATCGGATTGTTAATAACGGAAGGATTGGAAAGAAGTGAAGTTGCGAAAAGATCGGTTAGGGAAGTAATCACATTGTTCACAAACCACTAATCAGCTGTAAGCCGTCATCAGAGATAAATTTAGGTCACCGTTTCACGATAGCGAATAGATCAACATCGATGGCGGCAGATAACACGCTTTCTCCGATTTTTAACGTCAGCCAGGTATTTTGCGAAACCAAAGAAGAAGGAGAAAAACGGCAACTTACATTTTTATTCGGCCACAAATAAAGGTTAATGTCGGATGGCCGAGTAAAAGTTACCGAAGACTAACGAATAAAGCCAAGTCTCGGAAATTTGGCAATTTGATCCGAGGGCCAGAACTGGCTCGTACTGCAATGACATAGTTTATATGTGTCGTTTTTGCTTGAACGTTATTTACAATGGAAGCTTAGAGGCAATTTTTTTTTTTGAGTAACGTCGCATTATTGCTCGAGCACAACTATGCCCGATAAAAACTACGAATAAGTCGCCAGCAATATTCCGGCAATCAATTAAGAACTGAATCAAGAATCGACGGCAGGAAGGAAAAAATCGCTGTTCTTTGTTCAGTCCGTTTCCGATATAATTGCTAACCGTAAAGTAATCGAAAAGTGAGACATGTTAATTTACACGACGCATCCTTCTCTAAACTAAACACTATTCGTGTTCTTAATATTTATAACTCCGCTACGCATTATGCTACACTAACCGAATTCATTTTTTTGACATGGATATGTCTTACCGGTAGGTGGGGGTCAGCCAAATTGTTCGTCACGCTTCTTTTAAGAGCAAAAACTGTAACGCTATTTAATTAAAACATATGAGTTATGTCAGCTGAACCGTGTGATATTAATTATATGAGTGATCAAAATAACTGCTGCTACCATAGTATCAAGGAGTATCGGTTCGTAATCAGGAGAGTGAAGACCTCCTGGAATTTTACATTGGATATTTTTCAGCTGAGGAAAAATAAGACATATCCATGTACCGATGTATCTACGTGTAGTGTAGATACTTTACATTTTTTTTTTTTGCCGACTTCCAAAACAGGAAGAACGTTCGTCGCGTATGTTGTTTTTTTTTTATGTTTGTTCGTGCATAACTCATATTCATATGGACCGATTTTACTGATTCGTTTTTCCTCTAGAAAGAGTACATTTCAACTTAGGTACCATGTGAGTATTGATGAAAACCGATGAACATAAACTGAGTATTCGTTAAAAAAAGTAAAAAACTGTGGTCCCTTTAGGTTACTTTTTTTCTTCTTAGTTTTTATTAGTATAACGGAGGCGATTGATTTAAAATACTATAAATTTTCCAAATTACCACTGAAATGTAGATTTTGATGTTTTTTCTTTTTCTAAACATAAAACATGGAGAATAATGTGACAAAAAAAGGTTGATTTTTAGCAAGAAAAAAATTCAAATACAATGCTAAAAATTGTGAAATAAAATGTTTTTTTTTTTTTTTAAAAGTACCTAATTCCAAATTTATTGTAAAAATTGAATAAAAATGGACTAATACGTAAAAAATAATTATTCGGTAGAAAATATATTTCAGAGTGATATTGCCATAATTCTTATACAATATTAACTTTTTATTTAATAAAAAATATATTTGAGAGTGATATTACCGTAATTCTTATACAATATTAATTTTTTATTCAATAAGAAATATATTTCAGAGTGATATTACCGTAATTCTTATACAATATTAATTTTTTATTCAATAAGAAATATATTTCAGAGTGATATTACCGTAATTCTTATACAATATTAACTTTTTATTCAATAAGAAATATATTTCAGAGCGATATAACTTAACGTGATAATGGTAATTCCTATACAACATTAATACTTATTAGAGTCAGCGCATCGAATTCAAATTACAATATCTAGAAACAATTTAATGAATACTTAATGAAGTTTTTAATTAACATTTTAATACGTAATAGAATCCTACTCTAATTAAGACATTAATGTTGTATGCGAATTACGATAATATCACCACCTTAAGGTGTATATCACTCTGAAATATATTTTTTTATCGGGAATAATAAGTATTAATGTTGTATAAGAATTACCGTAATAATCATCTTAAGGTATATATCACTCTAACATATATTTTTTTATCGGGAATAATTATTTCTTACGTTTTAGCGCATTTTTATTAAATTTTTATAATAAATCTTCAAGTATCGGTATTTTTTTCTTTTTTTTAAAAATATTTTGTGTTCGTATTTTTTCGCTCTATATGATATTTATGATTTTTCCAAATTAGTCTGCCGAAAAGTATAGTAGTAATATCAAAAGTGCAATAAGTTAAACGTTTCAGTATTCGGTCTTGAATCGGGAAAATAAAAGATTGGTGAGCCAGAATGGGACGAGCCTCCGGGGCTCATTTAGAATGGAGCGCCAAACAAATCGATGGCTTTAGAAAAAAAGGAAAAAACCTATTTAAATAGAACGTGTTCCCAGGGGGGGGGGGGAAATCAAACGTTAAAACACCCAAAATCGCGACATTGTGCGTATTGTAAAATGATTAGATAACAATTTATAGTTTGTTTTTTTTTTTTTTTTTTTTATATTAAAAATACATAAAAATACACGTATTACAGAAAATAATTATTATTTCGAAAATATAAAACAGCCGGCAAGATCTCTATCGTCATCAGGGTCTAGTTGTGTCAGAGCTAATAATAGTTCTGTTTGCAATGTTTTATAGTGGTAAAACGTATAAAAAACGAAAACTTAGTCAGCATCTTCAGAATATAATTTGGTATCTCTCGTTCTCTCTCTTTACATGTAAATATATGCGTCTGTATATTATGGTATTCATTAATAAGCTATGGCTCCAGATGTCATTTATGATGGATGAATTTTTTATCAATCTATTAACTGGTATCTATTTCGGTAGACTAGAAATTGAAATGTAGTCAAGGTTTTCGTATTGAGCAATGTCGAAATTGCTTTAAAATATAATTTTAGACGTATATCACGATGTTTTCGTCGTTGTTTAACGCTATTAAACCCTTGCGAAGGGCTAAGGTATTTATTGCTTATATCAAAACTGTGTTAATCTTACAACGGATGTGGTATCTCAGAAAAATGTGCAGTATAGTTGCGTCACGCTTAAAAATCATTTGAAACCGTCTATAAAAATTATAGATACATAGCATCTGGGGGGGGGGGGGTCCAGGAGTTCTACTCATCGTGAAGTGCAAATTTTAAATATGTATATTAAACATACATGTGAGTGTAGGAGGAGTGCATTTAATAGATAAAAACTAAAGAATAGAAGGAATTCAAAAACTGTAAATGCGAAAATAAAGCGATTCGACGAAAAATTAGGAGTGAGTAAGATTTTTTACTCGAAAGTGGCGATGTGCAGAACCAACTTGCTTGAGACTTTTATAGCCGTTACTGACGACGGGCTAAGTAGTTAAGGAAAAGAAGAGCTTAGAGTGTTCGAAAATCTATATTCGGCAACACGATGGGAACAAGTTCCGACAAAATATGAAGGAAATAAAATTATTTTACAGCGAAGAGGAAAGGCTAAATGTTGAAAGGAAAACGAGATAGATTTATTAATGACAAAAATATTCGTCAGAAATTGAAAGAACCGGTATCGAAAATTTATAAAGAGAAAAAGTAAATTTTAAACAGTGCAGGACTAATGAAGTAGCAGCAGTAGCAGTCTGTTCAGAAATGGAAGTACGATAAAATAAGGGATCTGTGTGGAATTCACCATCAGTAGTAGTCCTCGGAAGGAATCCGGTAGCCTATAGTGAACGAATGAAAAAAATTTGTAACAAATAATCGAAATGCCTCCGTCGTGGTTAATATTGCAGCCTTTCCGGAGAGAATAAGTAAAGTTGAGAGCTCAAAAAGCGCGGGTGTTGTCGGATACCCGCAAGGAAGTTTATAAGAGGAATTGGTTAGCATTTAAACTAAGTTATAAATAGCTTTAAAGGCTATCGGAGGGGTTTTAATGAGAAAGAAACGAATGAAATTAAACGGATAGTCTTTTTATTCGATAGTATTAAAATAGGGGAATTATCGCGCTAAAGAAGTTTCAAGGATTGATAAAGAAAATGGGAAGAAAAGTTCAATTAAGGAAAAAAATTTTTAAAAAAATAATTTTGAGTTGCATTAAAAAAGTACCGCTTTACAGTTGACGGAGTAATATTATAAAAAAGAAAAAGTGGCGGATACGATAAAATGGTCATTTGGTTTTTGGCTGATGAGAAAGCGGCGTGGAAAGATTATATATCAAAAGTGACCGAAATGGTCGCAAAAAGTAACAATTAGATTAATGGATTTGTGCGTATGCGATACAGAAATGGTACTGATGGGGATCTTCGTTCATTGATAGCATCGAACTTGAAACTGAGTTTTTTAAATTCT
The DNA here is from genome assembly GCA_039619475.1 of Icerya purchasi. Taxonomy (NCBI): domain Eukaryota; kingdom Metazoa; phylum Arthropoda; class Insecta; order Hemiptera; family Monophlebidae; genus Icerya; species Icerya purchasi. The sequence continues at coordinate 180,765,773 of CM077116.1, read as the reverse complement.
AACGGAAAAGCGGCCTTCGACTTTTTCGTTGCCGAAATGTAGACGTCTTATCGTCGCTTCCAAAATTTATATTCAATTCATCGGTCACTACTGTAATCGCTAAATTAATTTAAAAATCATCCGTTTATGTTTTTGTTTGTTTTGTTTTTTTTTTTTTTTTTATTTTGGGCGCAATGACTCTATGCCCAGAATCAATATAGAGGGGAACGAATCAAATAGCAATTCGTTCAGAGATAGATAATAAAAAAGAAGAAGAATGACGGACTAGAAGAAGGGGGAATGATACAAGATATGCGAAGTACAGTAAGGAGCAGGGACGTCAAGTGCTGGGAGTTGGCTGTAAAAAATAGATCGTTCATTCGCGAAGGACGGACACTCAAAAAAATTATGTTAGTTTAGATCGGCAAAATATCGAGCTAAATATTATCCGAATATTCACGTCGTTTTGCGGTATATTTTCGACAAAGACGACCGAGCAATATTATTCTCCTTAAACTTGCAAAAGTTGAGGGCTCGAACCAAATAATCAGGTTTAGTGCAAACGTTATCACCAAAAAAAAAGTCAATAAAAAACAAAACAATAAAAAAAACCAACGTCGAAACGAAATAATAACTAGTTGATAACGTAATGATAATTAATTAATTATTACCATTAAAGGGTTATCGCTAATGTAGCTGTAGTAACAGAGTATGATGTCGCTAATATCGTAATTTGTTTAAAATGATGATAAAAAGAGTAGGCGGTGATTAATTAAGTTATATAAACGATTTATATAATTCAATAAGAAGGAAAAAGATTAGTCTTGATAACCGGAACGGTTCAAGTCAAACCGCCTATTTAAAAAATGGGTTCGTCCGGAATATGTCCGAAATAGCGTATACATATATCTGTGAGTTATCTTTGCCGGTTAAACATTTTTTCTAATTACCGCCAGGGAGGGAAAATAACAATAACACATACCTCTTATTGTGATTACCGGTGCGTACGTAAACGTTTAAATAATAATGTTTGGGCTATTTTAAGGCGGATTTTTTTCTTCAAATAAATAACGATATCACGTCAACTCGTCCGGTACAGAATCGAATTACAATATTAATCGGTATTGGCATTTCGAGCTACAAACAGTGTAAGCTGTTGCGCCCAAAAACCGAAAGCGCATTGTTACCCTCATGGCTAAAAGATTAGATTAAACGAGAAATAGGTAATAATTCTCATGACTGGCGCGAAAAGATTTGCAATTTTAAAGTCTGCGAAAAAATCTCATCTGTGCGCATGAATCGTTCTCAGTATGGCGGAGAAGAATAAATTTACACAGCCAGCTACCGTGGCCTGAATTAAACTGTGTTTCATTCGGCTGGACCGCTATCGCACACTGTAACTTCCTAAAATTTCACGTATTTATAATGTTCACAGTTGCCCCCCCCCCCCAAATAAGGAAATGAAAAAAAATAAATAAACTTACACGCTGATACAGTTGCTAAGATTTGAATAATTTAACGCTGATCAATGAGCAAAACGCAGTTTCCTATTACTGATTTCTGGCCTTTAATTTATTCGCATTAACCGCCGTTGCTTTTTGAAAGGCCCCGTGCTGAAGCGTAATGAACATGACGGTAGATTCGCTTCCGGTTGTGAATGAACGCGATTGAATTAATCTGATGAAATGGTCAACATTTTTTTCGACCATCCTTAATGTAACTTATTGCACACATTGATGTAGCTTAGTTATCGCTCTGCTTTGATGTCGCAAGTTTTAGTCGCAACAAAAGTCCTGTTCGTACGCAACACTTTTCTGGTGTCGTCACTATTGAAAAACGATTGGTTTCCTATTTCCACGCGGTTCTAAAAGCCAAAAACCTTTTTTTCCCAAAACTTAAAAATCCACACACTGTCCACTACTATTCGAAAGTGTTAGAGAGAATAATTTTCGTTAATTTAGCCGCTCCGCGTCTTTTCGGTCTATTTTCGCCTGGCTTCTAAATAATTCACAGCTGCCTCTTTTGGGTAAGTCTAATTTCATCTCTACTCAAACTGCATAATTCGTTTTTACATGTAAAGCAATTGTTGCGTCGGTGTTATTAATACGAACAGGGAAGATTTATTTATCATTTTCTCTTTCGACATTTTCTCATCCATGATCTTTTCCTCCACCTCCACTCGATCGAGATCGATCTTTTATGCATTTCTAGGCGTTTAGTCATTCAGTGTAACAAATTAGTGGATATTCATTAGCCCGCTTTTTCATTTCCAGGGGCACATTTTTAGGCACATTTTCAGTATTGCTCTTCTTTTCTTAATTGACTCATTTCAAACTATGGCTCAACCCCTAATCTTCATTTCCTAATCCTGTCTCCATTTATCTCTCTATTCAGTCGCCTCTTCTACTTCATCCATGGTTTTCTTGATACTCGTTTAAACGCTCTACAATCTCTGCTATTTGTCGCCTTCGCTTTAACCGTAGTTCTCTTCTTACCATCATTTCTCGATTTTCATCTACATCTACTCCATTTTGTCACCCCCGTTCTAATTACTTCCTTTGTGACCCTGGTATCAAATTTTATTTGAATGTGTGGCATTCTCTGTTGAGCAATCGTCTTTCTACTCTTCGCTGTTAAAACTTAATATGCCTACATCCCCCTTTTCGGTGCTGCTTGTATTTCCTCATTTCCTTCTGTTTCGGTTATTCCTGCGCTCGAATTATTTTTATCCTTTACCCTTAAACGCTTAAGAATATTAATTTGCTATCTCCTCCGCCCCATTTCTTGGGCTAATGTTCTTGCTGTCAAACCCAGTTAAAAAATAAGAAAAAAAAAAAATTACCCGTTTATTTTTTTATTATTCCGTTCTGGTTGTTCCTTTTTTTGTTTGTTTTTTTTTTTACTGAAATGAAAAAAAGGTGGAGGTGAACGTTCTTCGCGTAGATACGAATTTGATTTTTATTTATGTTTCTAATCACGTTAACCGTCTCATGCCTATCGTTCTTGTCAAATCTTGTTAAATATTTGCTTTCACCTCCTCGATGGACTTATTAAAGTATAGCATTTTCTTTTTAGTCACTGCGATGCCAAGTAAAGCCCTGGTAGCGAGTCTCCCTGCTCTAAAAAGAGGAAAAACAAAAAAACTCTAACCTTAATTTAACTTTTTTTGCAACCGTTGATTATGTTCGATTTTCAGTTTATTAATTTTCACACTACGCAATTGTATATTTACCTAAATTCGTTTATTAATAATTCGGCGAGTTTCTTAAATGGCTATTATTCCCATTTAAGTCGTTCGGAAGACCTTTTAAAATTCCACTTAGTTTCGTCTTGTTTAAAATGCGAATGTACACAGCGTCTTTCTAAAAAAGGCGAAGCAGTGCCTATCAGCCCCTATTCAGTGCATCAGCACGTGAGCGTTTACAGTCGATTGTAAAATTCAAACGAAAAAAACGCAACTCACTATCGTTACGCAAATTGTGTAATTGCGTGGTCGAGATAAATCTGATGATACCCACTCATTTCGCGGTTTAGGTCGTATCCCGATTAATTGAGTCGCTACTAGTTTGAACGGGAGAAATAAGTTAGTTCTGGTTTCGACGAGCATACTAGACAGGACAAGCTACGGTTGCCATAACTTTTTTCAAGGGTGAACATTTCGCAGAGTTACAGAGCAGATGGGGAACAAAGTCACCCAAGTTAATTAACCCCAGTGTGTAATTAGTTACTCCGGTGTATCATATGACATAGCCGCTCGCTAGTAGTATTACGCCAACTCTGTTACACGACTGCTGGCGGTACTAACATTATTATGATTAATAATATTCGAGTTCGAACATAGTCGCTCCATTTTCGAATAATAAAGAAGTTTTTCGTTTCTTTTGTTTTTTTTTAACCTATATTCTCTTAATAATCAAAACACTTTCATTCCGTTGCCAAGGTATCCTCCTATCTGTTTTTTTTTTTTTTTATATTGTAATATACACACATATATCAGATATATATCGAAAATTTCGTTCATCCCATTAGAGGGATATTGAGAACAATTTTTCTAAATTCTGATATAAATTGTATTGTAGTCGTGCGGAAGTTTCTCGTAAGAATTATCTTCGAAGGGGACATAACTGAAAAGGATACATTGTCTGCAGAAAACACTTCGCCGTTAAACTAAGAAATTATATTTTAAATTAATGTAATTTTTAAAGAATTTCTAACATAAAATGTATCAAATATTAAAAATTATACTGACGCTGTTTTAATTCACATAAAAAATTAATTACAATTTTATTTGCATTCAAAATGAACAATTGCATTTTTTGTTTTATAACGAAGTTGTGAGAAAAGAAAAAGTGGGTTTTCTTCAAATATCTACTTTTTGCAGATTTTATTTCTAAATGAAATTTATTTTTCGTCAGTTTTCCATTCCGAATTTTTTTCTCAACCGGTAAAAGTACCCCGACGGACCTGCCTATGCGAGCGCCCATGATGGCTGTATCAGTTCGAAAATTACCAACCGTTTTGTTGCAATAAAAGCAAATCGCGACTTCATCAAATACAGAAATAGTGAAATCGGCAATTTTTGTTTTACACATACATATATTATATATATATATATATATATTTTTTTTTTTTTTTTTCAATGAGAACATTTTTTTATAAAAACGTTTTTAGACTTTTATTTACTTATTAACTTACTTTTTAAAATAAATAAAAAAAATTATATATCATTAAAATAAGCGAATAATACAGAGTTAAATATAGAGTCGTGTGTTCAAATCGCCGCTACAAATATTCTTGCAGCGTCTTTACGCTTTTTCATTCTTCGAATACTGGAAATTGGTATTTCGGATGAACAATTTAGCAGGAGTTCGTCAATAGATAAATCAGAAGGAATGTCTCGGATTATACCGAAACGGAAAAGTGGAGATTGAGGGATAAATGCTCGAATCTTCAGCTCTTTATGTATTTTATTGCTAATTAAAAATTGATTAGCTTCGCTAATAGATGTAAAATTTAATTTGATTAAATTTTTCCCTGATCGCGTAATCGAAGAAAGTTCATTAACTTTCTTGTAAAACAATCTAGCTAACGACATGGGATGAAAATTAGTGATGTTTTTATCATCTAGGCTTTCGACTAGTACAAAAATCTGGCCTTTATAATTATCAGGAAAGGTGGAAATAATATTAGATTCGCTTACATTGTCGGTGCTATTTAAATTAGACGAGTTAGTTTGTACGGATATAAGACTCCATCTTAGTTGTATTATCATTAGTTTCCACTGAAATGTTATTATTAGAAATAGAAGATGGAACACTAGCTGAAGGAGGAGAAGTTGCGATCGGAAGAGATTTATTTTTATTCGCTGGTTTTGTGACATTAACTGCGCTTTTAACGACCGAACGGGAATTAAGCGGAGGCTTGCCTCCCCCGTCAGACGAGTCAGGCATACAGCTAAATTATTAAATCGAAATAACGGTTAAACGAAACAGTAACGACGATTATTCGAAATGATAATAGCGATAAAAGAGGCGATAAGAATTACGAGTACCTCAGGTAAATGCGAAACAATAAAAGAAACGATCTCACCGATAGTACCGCAACAATTGAACGCAACACAAATAAACTTTATCGATAGACATTGTGAAAGCTTAATTTCGAAAATGAAAATTCATATTTTTTTTCAAAAATTCACATTGTGAAAGCTTAATTTCGAAAATGAAAATTCACATTTTTTTTCAAAAATTCACATTGTGAAAGCTTAATTTCGAAAATGAAAATTCACATGGGCTTTAAGCATGAAAAAATAGTTATTTTCTTTTATCACCGGAACGGGACAAAATGGTACATTGCTATTTGCTAGAAAGATAGATTATAGGGCCTTGAAAAACATATTCAAAATTCGTGAAAATCGAAAATGGGCTTTTTGAGATATTCAATTTTGAAAAAATATCACTTTTTTCGGGTTTTCCAATTTATCTCAAAAAGTTTTTAAGTAATTAAAAATCTAATAAAACCGAGTAAAAGCGGATAAAATTTCTCATATTAAAAAAAAAAAAAACGTCCCGATACGATAATTTGGGCCAAAATTATAGCCATTTAAAACAAATGTGAATTTTCATTTTCGAAATTAAGCTTTTACGATGTAAATTTTGATATTATGCTACAGGGCTCCAAAAACACTTTTGAAGGGAAAAAATATACGTGTCTTATGAAATTACGGCTCGAAAGTTTAAAAAAAACGAAGCGATCGAATTTTTTTGCTCGTTGAATATACGAGGGTGGTTCAAATATAAACCGGAATTTTTAAATAAACGCGCGAAAAATTTATTATGGAAAAAGTGGTTGCACTGGCAGTTAGACCGGTTTGTTACGAAGCGTGTAGAGCAATTAGAACCGCGTAACCTCACTTTTTAGTGTAGTTAGAGCCATGAGTGAAAAAGAAGTACCAGTGTCTGTTGCGCAATGCATCATTATTCGTTTTTTAGTCAAAGACGATGTAAAATCCGTGGAAATTTACCGAAATTACGCGAACAGTTCGCGGATGAGTGTCTCTCCAAAACTCAAGTGTACGAGTGGTGTTCCGCGTTTCGAAAAGGACGTGAAGTGGTGTCAAACATAGCACATGCGCGGCGCCCAAAAACCAGCATTACAGATGAACACGTCAAAGCCATCGAACAACTCATTTTGGCTGACCGACGCGTCCGTGTACGCGATATGACAGACGAATTGGGCATCAGCATAGGTAGTATTGAGACAATAATTCATGATCGGCTAGGTTATCGCAAAATTGCAGCCAGATGGGTGCCAAGACTTCTGAATTTTAAACAGAAATTCACTCGTTGGGAAGTTTGTACGCGTCTCCTGCAGCGGTATGAAGAGGAAGGAGAGAATTTATTGCGGCGAATATTCACCACGGACGAAACTTGGGTACACTACTATACGCCGGAGAGTAAACGCTCGTCTATGGAGTGGCGGAAGAAAAAAGAGGGAGCGCCAGTCAAAGCGAAGGTTACACAGTCAGCTGGGAAGGTGTTGTGTACCGTGTTTTAGGACATGAAGGGAGTGATCGCAGTCGATTTCCTAACTGAACAACGTACTGTGACGGCGCAGTATTACAGTAACCTCCTAAAAAACACAGTCAAACCGGCCTATCGAACAAAAAGGCGCGAAATTCCGATCCGTAGTGCGATACTGCTTCAAGACAACGCCAGGCCACATACCGCTCGGCTCACGATGGAGACATTGGCCGAATTCGGCTGGGAAACACTTGAACATCCTCCTTACAGTCCAGATTTGTCGCCTTGTGATTATTATTTGTTTGGCCCGTTGAAAGAAGCACTTGGTGGACAACGTTTCGACAGCAACGATGAGGTGGAATCGTTCGTGCGCAAATGGCTATGTGACAAGCCGCGAGATTTTTACGAAAAAGGAATAAAAAAATTTCCGGAGAGGTGGAAAAAGTGCGTAGCGTGCGAGGGGGTTATCTCGAAAAATTGTAAAAAATATGAGCACTGTAAGTATAAAATAAAAATTTTTATGACGAAATTCCGGTTTATATTTGAACCACCCTCGTATATGGAATGAGCCAAATATAATATAGTAACTTAAACCGTCTTTCTTGATCCAAAAAAAGGGAAAGAAACGTATTTAAGTTTCCATGAAATTTAGGTTATATATTTTATATATATATATATATATATATATATATATATATATATATGTATGAGTAAAATTTTTTGTCTCTTTCTTAAATGAATATGGGCGAATTAAATTCAGATCATATCGTACGTTTTCTTTAATTTTTAATATTATATATTTTTTCTTTTCGAGTAGTACCACAGGCGATGGTATTTTCCCGAAAAAACATTACTAGCATGTTTTATTTAATATATAATTATTGTAATTTATAATTATTATTGGGTCAAATATTGTGTTAATTTTTTTGGAACTGTTTATTTCTCCTTGTTTTGGTTTCCCCTGGGCTTGTCAGCGACGGACGATTACCCATCACAATGTGTAAATAGTAGCAATTAGGAGTCACAATGAATGGAATCTGACTAAGAACCCTATATCAAGGATGGAGAAACAATGACAATCAACGTCGATAAATGCAAAACATATGCATCTTAAAAAGAGAAGGAATGATATTGACGAAAATAAGAGCAAAAGGAGTTAACTATCCCAGGGCCGTGCCCAGAATTTTGAATAATGGAGGGTTTTGAAAATTTTCTTGGCATATTTATTTTATAAATAACAATACATTTTTCACTAATATTCATACTATTAATAATTTCCATCATTTTGATTTATATATTAATAATTTACACGAATGAATTACCTTATAAACACATTAATAAAAATTACGTATGCTATTGATTATACTCGTAATAAAAAATTTTGCATAAAATATTAATGATGTACTTAAAAATATGAATATGGAGGATATTTTTTCTTTTTTCTTTTAATGGTAAGAACATCCTAAAAAATTATCAATATTTATTTTAAATATTTGATTTTTTCAGATTTCTGTGTATTTATAATAACTATTTCGGTTCTAATGGGTGGTGGGGGGGGAGGTAACCTCCTTCCGTGGACACGGCCTTGAGCTGTCCCATACCATGACCACATCTACAATTACAGAGTCTACAGTACCGACGGACAGAGGAATGAGCCTACAATTAAGGAAGAAGAAGAAAGATGGGATGTTTGAAAAGCAGTTAGAGCCATCAAGCACCAAAGCTGTAACTGTTAAAGTACATTAAAAATCTACTTGCAGGAAATAAGTTACGATCCGTAAAGTCATCGACGAAGACGTGGCTTTCTTCAAGTCGAGAAAACAGAGTGCAAGAGATAACGTTATACAAAAGTGATCGGGACATCCTCGGTTTACATATTTGTACCTACTAGATAAGGAACGAACGCCCGAACAGTGTTCCTCATGTGATTGCCAAATTTATGACCATTATCAGAAACAATATAGAGTACCATCCGATTTAAGTTGTTGTACGATGAAGAAACTGTCCTGAATCGATTGTTTACATTTTTAGAATATTCGAACTTATTAAAGCTGTTATAATTTGTAAATTTTGTTGTAATCTTGTAGTTTCTTTCCATGTCTCTAGCCTTATTAGCGCGTAAATAAATAAAAAAAATAAAAAGAAAGTTACAAATGATAGTACGTAATTAGACCTATTATTTGATATAATGAAATTAGTAGTAAAGATTTTCTGGCGGTGAAAAATCGGGAAAATGGGGAAAATGCATTACATCACTTTCGAAATGTAACTGGTTAGGCAGCTGCTTTTCGATAGAATAGTATTTGGTTCGAACTGCACTACTGGAATCTCAAAAATTATCATCATTTCCGTTGAATGAATTCAAATAGAAATACGAAGAAGAAGAAAAAAAAGGTAATAAGAAAATTCGAAAAACCAGCAGTAACCAGTGTTGCCAAAGAAGAGTTGTGTTATTTCGAGCGAACGTGAAGGAGCTCTCACTCAGTGAACAGGTGAGAAAGAAATAAACTTTCATTTTACATCCGCAGCTCTACATTTCTATCTGTGCTTTAGCGGCACATATTATCTTTTTAAAAGTTTTCCTTTTTTTTGTATTATTTAACCGTGTATTCTAATTTTCTAATTTGAATTTAAATTGCGCCGTAACAAAATTTTGTTAAAATTTTAAGGAATTCAGATGTAAAGTTTTTGTTTTTTCTTTGAATTGCGTTATATAAATTATGTTTATATTTAAATTACTTTTCACGCATACGCACTTTACGAGCAATTGTTAGAGATCATAAAATGCGAAGATTAAGGAAATCCCGGTGTACGCTTAATACATATGCTTTTATCATTCTTAACAGGTCATTAAAAATAATTTCAATAAAAATATTTGTGCGAGTACATTAATTTCAAATCTATATTACATAAGGTTATTGACAGTCAATTGAAAATCTGCAACTTCCATGGTGGATATGAAATTATTTTTCTAACCTACAGTCAAATTAAATGTAATTTCAAAAGAAAGGCCGAAAAACAGTGGCTCGATTTAAATGTAATCTTTCTGAATGATTAACAGTAAATATAATAATAATAATAATAATAATAATAATAATAATAATAATAATAATAATGGTAATGGTAATAATAATAGCAATAAACATAAATACAAAAGGAATAAAATCGTAAGCGGATAATGGAATATCGGAAGAGGGAGAAAAAAAAAAAAGAAAGTGGAAAATGAACCTCAAGAAATAACCGTGTTCTATATATTGCGGATTCGATTAAAAAAAGAAAAAAAAACTATTTAATTCTTTCGCATTAATTTGTTAATCTTTTTTTTTTTTGGTCTGGCTGTAAATACCATTCGGCCACTAACTACTCATTAAATTAAATCAGTCTACTTTTTTCTTTTTTTTTTGATAGTCGCTGGGAATCGAACTCATTACCACTATCTTAGTAAATAGGATGTATCCTGAAGGTACTGCCTTGTTGATCACAGTTACGTTCACACTAGGCGTACAAAGGTTACTCGTATCTAATCAAAAATCAGACGCTACTTGTATGTGATGCTACGCGCCACTTTCACCGTCATCATAACCTCTATATGTAACATCGCATAAACTGAACACAGCTATGGAGTTCTACTGATTTTCTAATTAAAGCTGAAATCATTGACAGTTCCTCAGCAATATTATAAATATTAATATGGAGTAATTTAAGAAAAAAGTGAAAAAAACATCAGTATACAAAAAAGAAAGAAAAAAAACAACAACTAAAGCCATCATCATTATCGAACTATTCTCTGCGATACCATCTAGAACTGGGGTTGCATACAAGTCGAGAAGGTATGGTTTGCATTATTCTTTAAGAAATTCATTATATATCGTGTATATTAGAATTATACGGCCGCTTTACCAACGTGGAAACCAATTTTCTACACTTCCTTCGGAAAATCCCAAGCTTACAGCGAGTATAGTTGAACAGTTTGACGAGCGTATCTTCACTGATGCTTTTAAACCATCCCTTGGAGAGTTGGATGCGCGGTTGCATCTGAAGAATCGCTTATTCACTACCACCGTACTTCTTACATCAGCAGAATTATATGCAATTAGATTGACCATGCAGTACTCGAACATATAAATAATACGCTGAAGCGACCAGTCGTCACCTTTATAGATTCGCGTTCAGCTGTACTCTAAGTAGCGGCACACGCAATAAGCAGTATTCTGTTGTTAAATAGATCACGGTACTTCTTGCGAAGCTTAATCATAACTTTAAGCCAACTTTAATATGGATTCCAAGTCATTCTGGTATCATAATGAACTAGCAGATTTATCAGCTAAACAAGCGTCTACGATGCAACTGCCCAAAATACCTACCACAAGTAAGTACTTTTGCGATCCAATCGTGTCTGCCGTTTTAAGTGAAAGTTACAGTGTCAGCAGGTACCGTTATCCAAAAAACGACGTAAAATTAGAACGGATACGACATTTTAGTCTACACCGTCCTCGCTGACTCGTGAAAAAGAAATCATCTTCTGCAAACTGCATCTCGGAACTTCTAACCGACGGTTACCTGCTGCGGAGAGAGAACGCTCCACGCAGTTCCTGCAACGGTGCTAACTATCGAGCACCTGCTGCTTTATTGTGCCAACAATACGAACCAACGCTTTAAGTTTTAGCTTCCGCTAAAGCTCAAATAAACATCGAGTCCAGAACCAAGTTGGCTGCGTAACGGCAAACCGTACGGAACCGGCGTGTTCCGTCAGCTCTAGTACTTCTGACCGGTGCCTCCGGTGTTGCAGCACGTAGTACGTAAAAGAAATTATCATCGTCATCGAACTATTTTTCTATTTAACATTAAGTTAATGAAATAATCGAAATCGAAATTATCGAGACGGATCAAACTCGATAAAATTGGCATCGCCGCGATTTACGGTTAAATAACAAACCGAACGATGAATCTCGTTCCCGACATAGCTTTTCAGATCTCGTTTATTTGAAAAATATAATAGCTCCTGTCACGATATTTACGATAGAATACATTTAAAGTATTACTCTTCATTAATTGCGGTAGAAAAAAATTGAATAAAAATGAATCATTGATTTAGAAATATAAAAAATCGTGTTTTCTTTTTTCAATTAAATTCTCGTTTACTTTCGAAATAACTTATTTTTTTTAATTATTATTATTATTATTATTATTATTATTTTTTTAATAAATTTACAAATATAAATCTACTTTATCTATTATTCGCGATTATCTCACCTTTCGAGATTCCTTTCATTATTCCTTACCATACCAATTTTCCATCGGTAATTCCCAAATCCTATCCTCATCCTTTCCTGGCGATCCACCATTAGTCAAGGCTTTAACTTTTCTTTCTAAGGTTAGCATAAATTGGAGCGATCATCATGCTAATCCCACCATTACAGCGCCCTGGAATCGTGTCCTAACATTTATAAACTTAACCTTAACAGATTCCTTAAGAACATCTAACCTTTCTATATTCACGTCTTAAGTAGTATTAAATGAACTCGCCTCCATCCCTAACTACATTCACATGTATACAGACGCAACTAAAGCGAGTACTACTAATTCTCCTTCACCTACTACTGCATGCGCTTATGAAATTGGAGGCGTAATTTACATCGAGCGCCTATTTTTTCTAATGATTCTAGGATGATTGTTATTTTTAAATTCGGTTCGTTGAACATGATATACAGTTGACAGATAATAACATAAAAAAGTTGCCTGAAAAAAATCTGAAAAAATAATTGAATTAAAAGGGTAATGTCAGTTTTTTCTTTGCTTTTTATTGCCCAGGGTCGAAATTATTTGGTCGCTGGTTAATTTAATAATGAATGTAAATTTCGAAAACGGAGCTTAGCGCTCGTCGGTAGTAAGAAATATGACAAAAAAAAAAAAAACTTAAACATGAAACGGACACCATTTTTAATTTTTATTACAGATGCGAATGTGGAATCATTTTCATAGTGTTAAATAAAAAATTTAAATATACGTAAACGAATAACAATTTAGAATGTAAAAAAATAAATAGCCTCGCAGAGTTCTAACTGCGTTGCACAAAATTTTGTGTTTCGTTTTTACGTTAATATTTACAATATTAAGTTTTCAAAATAAGCGCTTTATTTATAACTTTTTCTCTCGCGGAACTATTTACTTAAAACAAAAATGATTTATCGGTTTAAAAAATACGGAACGATAACTTATTTACTGGAACTTGAATTTTATCACTTTTAATTTAAATTTAATTTCCATTAAGCCTTATGTATTGTTTTTTCCATAGTTGGTTGTTTTTCCTGTATCTTAATCAAACTGCAGTGTAAAACTTAAAAAATTTATATTGTCTTTCAATTCAGTCATCTTTGCTACTTTCTTATTTCTTTCAGTTCAGTAAAATATATTAACAAACCTCTAATCAGTTCTCAGTTAAATAAAATGATATACTAACGTGAAATTTGATTCCAAGTACATTCAGTTTGTTTATATACATATATATATATATATATATATATATATATATATATTAAAACCGATTATTTTAATCTACCCTTTAGATGCAGATTGCAAAATCGGTTGAAGAACACTTCTTTATCAACAATCTGGTAAAAAAAGGGAAACGTAAACCTTCTTGAACGCGATCAACTATTCCGAATTACTTCGATAAAATTATTACAGCTTTGGAGTCCGCGTCGCGCGTTTAAGCATTAAAATGCGATAACAGTAACACGTACCTGTCAAGAGAGACGCTAGCATGTAGGTAAAAAATATACAGCTGAGCTGGACTTTCGTCATATTTGTCGTGATTGCTGTTCCGATTTCGTCTGCTTCTCAAACGGAACTGTGATTTTTTGATTTTTTCATATATATACATGCATATATGCGAATGAGCGAACAAATTAAATAAATCGGTCGAAAGAAAAAACTTGGAATTTACTTAAAAATAGTTTTTATCGGAATCAAAGAAAAAAAATAAATCAATCAAAAAAAAATAATAATAATAATAATAACAATAAAAATAATGGCATCAGACTGGAGTGCACGCGTGACTTTTAGTCGTTCCCGAATAGAGTTCAGCGGCTGCAGTTCAACAACTACGAGAACCACATCGAGAGTGGTGTTAAGGAGCGCGGTAGGAGGCGTTGATGGTCAATTTAATCGCTGCCAGATGAAGGAGAACGGGGAGTCTATCGAAGAACGGGAAACGGGAAGCAGGAACAAAGTTTCACTTGCAGTGATGACGATAACTATGTGTCAGATAAATAGCAAACAATCAGAGTGTTGCCCTCGTCGCACGGAACTGTTATTTATGACTGTCGTTATTTTATTGTTATCGTCAGCGTTATAAAGTTATCCGGGAATTCGAGAATTTCGAACGATCCAGTCCGATGCCGGAATTTGCACAACAGAAAAACCATATAGAAAGCCGAAGTGTAACGTTCAATAACAAACCGGTAGCAACTACGGCAGACAAGAAATAAACAAATTACTATAATAGATTGCCGCAGCCCCTCTACTCGCCTGTTTAAATTCAATCAATTGATACGCTTTTCTGATTGGCCCGCGATTCCTTAATTGTGACCTCACGACGCAAGAAAACGCATTCGTCCTGCCTCTTATGTCACCTTTTGCAACTCTCAGAAGTACACCTTCCATCACACCGGTAGTTTCTATTTCTATTCTATTTTCTTCGTTTTGTTTTGTTTTTTGTTTGGAAAAATTAATGCACTAGGAAGTGTGTTAGATTAAAGTTCCGGCGATGCGAACTAAATTGATAATTTACAGACGAATGAAGTAATCATTTCAACTTTTTTGGTTATTTTAAATTGAATCGATTCGAGTAAAACGAGAAAGAAAAAATAAGGAAGATACTTTTAAGAATAGACTGAGAAAAGAAATAACATACACGTACACATACGTATATATAGATATTCGATCGTCATGGTGACAAACTCTTTAGACTATGCTATTTTTCGTGAAATTAAAGGAAAAATAATCGTTTTATAAGCATAACGTGGAAACGTAAAAGTTCCGTCATAGTCAATATATATATGTATATATATATATACAGATATATATTAATTACAACGTAATTCTTAGGCTACCCCCCCCCCATTCGAAAAAATGTCCCAAAAAGATTACAGTCCCCCGCTAAGCAAAAACTATATCTTAAAAAAAAAAGAAAAAACACAGTAAAAATCATTACTGCAACGTAGACAGCTGGGAGAACGATACAACAGGCGATTCATTTTTTTTTTCACTAATCCCGGACGATGTAACAGAACGAAAGAAACCAAAATTTATCCTTCAAATTTTTATTCCACGCAGCTTCCATAGGGACACGGTGAACTCGCAAAATATCTTTGCAGGAACGGCACAAGGTCCAGCGGGGAAAGTGAATTTGCGAAGCACTGCTCTACCGTAAAAACTATAACTGACGACGCCATAAACTTAAAGAATGAAAATACAACAAAAAAAAAAAAAAAAAAAAAATCCAATGTCTGGCATATAAAAAATATCCCCGTTCCGAAATAAATAAATTATTATTATGCTTACAAAATAGGCTCTTCTCATCTGACCCATGTACATGTTGCAGGATGTGGTGTCGACCTCGTTCAGTGCTGATAAGTAATAAGTCCAAAATTTGTTGGCGAAATCAAATCCGTGCATAACCCGCTCAAGAAAGTACATTTAAGTACGAGTTTATTTCAGATAAATAATAAAATTAAATATACCGGGGAAAAAAAATACATACAAATAAATAAAAATAATTTATTAAAGAATCTTTAGCATAAATTATGGGAGTCTCGCGGTAATACTTATTGTAATGCTTCTTTCTACAGCATTTGACGAATATGCATTTACTAATGAAAAAAGAAGAAATCCACTATAGCCTTGGTTGTTAATTACATTTTTAAATGTTTCCGCGTAACGTTAGTGGTATTTTTAAATAGATTTATTATTAAACAGGAAACATATACACGAAATTAAAACTGCGAACCATTTATTTAATCTAAGATAAAACGTGACCCGCCTGAGTTGCATTTATAATAACTAAAGGGCAGTAAATTGAAGATTCGGTATAATATTTAAGTGAAAAGATTGTACTTGCTTACCACGAAATCGTCACAAAAACACAGAAATCGTCATACTAATGAGCGTCTATTATTTTTATTTATTTATTAGCGTACTGATATTTTAAACAGTGACCGGTAGTTCGGGAATTCGGTGTTCCCGAAATATCGGTGGGAAGCGAAAAAACATAAACTGATCGAGACGCTACGACGAAAGTTGTTTCGGGATATTGCTGGAGCTGGGGGGGTCCGGGAAAAAAAGTATTACAATTTTGCGAACATTGCCATTACGATTAAAACTTGCGTTGCTAAACCGCGCGCTGACAGTGGGCAACCTTCGACAAACACCGCAGACAGCCGTAATAGTTGGAAAAAAAAAATGTATTAAATCGTGTAGACACGTCGGCGAGCTGTGAATTTCGAATGGAAAATAATACTATCCGCGTAATATTGCCCTATTCACTTGAGTAATTATTTCGAAATTTGGGGGAAAAAAAAAAAATATTGCGCCACCATCGGAAGAGAATGCGATTTAAAAAGTGGTGTTACGTTGAGCGTGTGTTGGCTATTTTGTGGAGTAAAAATGGAGTACCTATCAGGGTAACGAGTTTAAATAGTAATATTCAGAGTGAAGTTAAATACACTACAAACGCTGTATTTCTTTAATGGAGATTTTGAATTTTACAAATGCTTTTGGAAACCGCTTTATTTAGGCTGCCGCTGGAGAAAAATCGCTTCAAATGTCGTATATCGAAAAGAACCGGAAGTGATTATTATTCGCGTGTGAATTAATTCATAAAATCGCGGCTCTGTTGGAGACGATAAAAGTAGAGACAAAAGTAATGACGCGTTCGAAAGTAACAACTATCGTTGTTTTAGGCACATGAACAAATGCTGCTACAATTCTTATTTCTACTGGTGATGTGCGGCATTCGAATGAAAGAGATTCATTAAAAATATGCGTTAGATTTCTTTAATACCGTAGGCGGTATTGGCAATGATAATATAGCGCATACAATTTATTCGGTGGAGATGAATATGAGGCTTTTCGCTCAAATGAACGGATTATGAACTGAGAATAAAACGAGTTTACACGTTGGTCTTTTACCTTTAGGATAACATGTATGTTTGCAGCGCACAGGTCTACGGAGCATGTCCGTGACGATAGCCCTGCACAAAAAAACCGTCTTACGTTAACCAGACTGCCGGATAATAATTTTCACGGATAAAGTACAGCCATTAATAGAGTCGTCGTTGTCCGATTAATTAAGGGGAACTCCTAAAAAGATGTTAATCTAGTTACGTGATAATTTCGAAATTTTCCATCCGTTGCTTCCAAAAATATATATACCTTTCATTTACAGAATCTGAACTAATTATGCAATCCGATTCCGTCAGGCCGAGACATCGCCGATAAAAATAAATGCTAGAGAGCGATTACACAAAAGCTATTTGTGACAATAAGGCCTTAAGTGCGATTTCATAGTTATTCGACCGCTTCCGATCTCATCAGTGTCATTTGGCTCCCCAAAATCATTCCTTCTGTGGTTTTCTTATTCTCATCGCATTAACCATTCACATTCTTTCTCCTCTCCTATTCAGTTCATATCGATTTTTTTTTTTAGGTTCCAAGCCATCTACGAGCATCGGTAGTAGCGAAGTGTCCGGTTTTTTCATCTCCTTCCTAAAAGTTGCTAAAAGTTTCTTATTTCAGGCACTTTTCTAGTACCAAAAAATTTCAGGTACGTCATGGTCAAAATTAGCAATAACGTAAAGTAAGTGAAATTTCTATTGAAAATGAAGCTATTTATGGTACAATATATTTATATTTCACTTATATGCTGCTTATTTTAATACAATGGACACAAAAAGCACCGTCTCCCTTGAGATCTTTTATGGACCTTGCAGCACCCCAATCCCCAAAAATTGAATCGAAATGAGCTAACACAAATGTACACTATACTTAGGCAGAATCGCAAGTAAGAATGCAAGAAGTCTAATATATGGAAAAAAAGTTAATTTCAATACCCAGTAAAAATTAAATCGAAAACATCAATTCCCGTTGTCTTCGATCACCACACCTCAGTTCCATCGGTGTTGAATAGCCGGTTAAGAATTTCAGTCGGTCTCACCATTTTGGTAAAGACCATGCGCTAAATAATAAATTAAAACTACTATGGGAGTAAAAGTCGCTTGATCTTCATTCGACGAATTGAAGATACCTTTCGTCTTCCTTAAAAATTTATTACGGATACACAGCACTTTGCCTCATTTCGTTAGATAAAAGTGACACGAAGCAAGGAAAACATCTGGAATCCCGGATTTTTGGGACGGCCAATAAATAAAATTTTCTTTTCTTTCAGAGGCCTTCTTATTTATTTATTTATTTATTTATTTATTTTCGGGTACGCTAACGAAGAACAACAGCCCAATCAACCAAGGAATCTAAATAATAGCTCAAAAGAAGCATAACATATCAGATTTTAATCTGGTGCGAGATAGAATGAATGAAGGAAGTTAGAATAGGAACAGCTGACAAGGAAGAAAATGAGAGAATGTAAGAGTCATTGTGTATAGCAGGAAGAACAAGATCCAAAATCTGAGAATAGAAGAGAAAACTATCCGAAGACATTCGAAGCAAACATGATTGGCATCACACAAAAAAAACGGAATCTTCCGGGTGAAGAGAACACCACGGGAAAGAGACGAGGAAAAAACGAAAAATTGACGAATAGAAAAAGCTATGATCGAAATGAAGGCGACATTTGGCAGTGATCAGAGGGCGATATAATTAATATTGCGAGCATGTAATTTATGAAGAGGATGTCCATTGAAAGCCCCTAAGCGAGCCAAAGAATCAGCCACCTAATTACCCTCAATTGCAGCATGGCTAGAGTAGACCTATAAAAAGAACGAAAGGTTGTCCAAAAGAGGGCAACGGTGAAAGGGAGAAGAAATCGCTTGCAAGACATTTCCAGAGTAAGCTATTAAAAGAAATTTATCTAAAAGCAAAAAGAAGAGGAAGGGCTAAAATGAACTGCGTGTAGTACGGCAACAGATTTATAGAACAACAGAGAGCAAGTTTAAAGAATTCAGAGTAGCTATGAGCAGGAAAAACAAAGGCGGCTGCAGCCTGACCAGCCGCCCTCTTAGACCCATTAGTTAAAGTAACGGCATGATTGGGATATAAAAAATTTAAAACCATGTGAAATTCACGTCTAACTATAGAGTGAGGAAGGAATTTAACAGAACTTGACATATGAAATACGTGAGGAGGATGTAAGGAACTGAAATAATTAAGAGAAAAGTACGGAGATTTATTATAGGAGAAAATATAAGGAGAAAAATCGGTAAGATGAACAGAAATGAAAGATAAAATTGGAATTCTGTTGAGAGTAAAACGCCAGTTGGGAAAAATTGAGCAGTAAGCAGCTATAATGCTAGAGGAAATTAAAAAACGATAGCCTAGACAGGATTTGCGGAAAAACGAAAGGAGATTTTTTTTTTTTTTCAAGTGGGTTTGTCAGCAAGGACATTAGTTCAAGAAATAGGAAGGAGTTATATTCGTATGCGTTTAAAGACAGAGGATAAAAATATTTTAAGGGCAAAGAAAACCGAAACAGAAGGAAATGAGAGAATAAAAGCAGCACCGATAAGGGTTGCAGGGATATTAACAGCGAAGAGTAGAAGGACTAGATTTCAGGGCTCCAAGACAGAGTCGAAGACAAATATTTGGAATACGATCTAAGTTTGAAAGAAGAGACCTAGAAGAATTGGCATAAATAAAACAACCAGTAGTCCTGGATAACACAGACGGATATAGGATTTATAAAATATGAAAAGGATATAGGGATCGCCTTCCCAAGTAGTGGAGACATTTGATAAAATCTACCCGGATGAGAAAAAAATAATAAAAAAACACAAGCGATCAAGTTTTTTTGCACTTTCGAGGACTCCAATCGGGGACTGCCATTCAGATAAGATATTAAAAAAAAAGAAAAAAAAAAAAAGATATTTCGTTACCCGCCGCGGAACAACAATAAAAAAAGTACAGGTGAAACCTTGGATCACGTAATCTGCAAAATAATGCGAAAAGGGTACTGTGTAAAAGCGTAAATTGCTTTTTCCTGGTAATTCACCGATTTTCGTAATCAGGGGAATATACAACGCAACGACAAATTCTCCGTGACATCACCTGTGCGCATCGGCCGTTAGAGCCGGCAGCGCGAGCTGATGGGCGAAGTTTTGTAAAAAATCCGGCCAAAACCCGGCAGGGCAGCGAGTAAAGCGTGTGCTAGAACATTGGATCGATTCACGTATCCGTTTTAATTAATCATTGTAATTGCACCGTGAAGTTGATCACATGGACGAGATTAGCACCGCATTTGTCAAGGCAAAAAATTGTTTCTTCTTTAATCTTCTATTAATTTTTCTTTCGGTTGTGTGGCGAAGAATTCGCCGTTGCGTTGTATATTTCCTTAATTACGGAAATTGGTGAATGTCCAGAAAAAACAATATACGTTTTTGTATAGTATTTTTTTCTCATTAGTATGCAATTTACGTGATCCAAGCGCCTGTATTTTTTTTGTTGTTGTTTCGCGGCGGGTAACCAAATATCTTATTTATATGGTACTTCCGCAGAGGAGACATCTGAGGTGGGAAAAAATTGGATCTCTTGTGTTTTTTTTTTATTATTTTTTTCTCATCCAGGTAGATTTTAGTAAGCAATAAGGTCTCTGAAAGAAAAGAAAATTTTATTTCTTGGTCACTCCAAAAATCTGGGATTCCAGATGTTTTCCTTGCTTCGTGTAATTTTTGTTTTCAATCATGAGTTCCTAACGAAATGAAACAAAGTGTTATATCTGTAATAAATTTTTAAAAGATACACTTTCAAGTTCATCTTGTTGGATGAGCATGCAGCGACCCACAGTAGCCATAATTTATTATTTGGTCGTTATCAAAATGGTGAGACCGACTGAAATTCTTAACCGGCTATTCAACACCGATGGAACTGAGGTGTGGTGATCGAAGACAACGGGAATTGATGTTTTCGATTTAATTTTTACTGGGTATTGAAATTAACTTTTTTTCCATATATTAGACTTCTTGCATTCTTACTTGCGATTCTGCCTAAGTATAGTGTACATTTGTGTTAGCTCATTTCGATTCAATTTTTGGGGATTGGGGTGCTGCAAGGTCCATAAAAGATCTCAAGGGAGACGGTGCTTTTTGTGTCCATTGTATTAAAATAAGCAGCATATAAGTGAAATATAAATATATTGTACCATAAATAGCTTCATTTTCAATAGAAATTTCACTTACTTTACGTTATTGCTAATTTTGACCATGACCAGCCAACATTTTTTTTTTTTGACCAAAATATACGTTATTTAGAGGTATAAAATTCATCTAAAAATGCCAGATTCATTTTTGTGCCCATGTATTTTCATTAGCGAAAACCATGAATAATGTTAGAAAGCGTCATTTAGAGATATGATGGGAGGAGGTTGTTAATTTTTTCTACGATGCCCCTTCCATGTGTCTACAACATAGTGATAAATTAAGAAAATCGATCAACTTACGCGTAAGAAAAAAAAGTTATCTGTCTCGCGGTAAAAACGGAGTTTCTCAAAAACTAGGGGGTGAGGAATCTGAAACTTCTGTCACGAATGTTCCTGTGTAACTAACACACAAATATCAAGCCGATAGCTCTTCAGGGCAAATTTACCGCATTCTTATATGGCCTTTAGGCAATTATTAAAACACTCAATAGGTAAAATATTAATGGGAATTAATAGAAACTTATGAAAAATATAATAGAATGGTATCCGCCCAATTGAAATTCAATGAATTTATCTGACTTTTTTAACGTTTTGATCTTTTTTGTAATTATTAATTCTTTAACTGCTTCGAAATTTCGCTATGGTCGCGATTTCTTATATTTCCGTTTTAAGTAGGTTTCTTCGCGTGCACGTCAAAAGAACCGTGCCCCTTCGTTTTTGGGGGAAGTCACGTGCATGCGTTTAATCTTTCAATAGTTTGTTATTTTTTTCGAAAAAAAATTAACGAGAAATGAGTTTCGATTAAACACAGCCGGTGTTTCGAATGATTTTTTTTCACCGCGAAATTCTGATGCGTCTTCGCGATTTGCGAAAATTTTCTAGAAAATTTTATCAGAGATCTTTGAAGTCGACGTGTAATAACAGGTGTGCGTAATCGGGTTTTTCGATTAATGCGTATTACCGAGCAAACTTACTAATCATTTCTCAATAACTCTTTTTTTTGAAGAGCAGCGGCGAGTGTAGTAAAAAGTAAATATTGTAACGTGATACACTGATGAAAATCTTGCCTATGTTAGGATACATTATTAGTTAAAAATGTTTAGATGTGTTTTTTTAACATATACGGTTGTGTTCAGAAATAAAGGTGTACGAATGAAGTAAACGCGATATTAAAACAACGGTAATTCGCATAATATCGTGCAATGTTACGGCAAGGACATTTAAAATTTTTTCATTCGCTCCGGTACCGAAGCTATCACTTTAGATGTGTAAAAAAAGTCTATAGAACTGTTGAATATAAACGATATTTTATTACTGTTAATCGATAAAGTTTCCTTTGACCGGGTTTTTAACCAGTTTTGCCCCTTGTAAATTTTTTAATTATTCTTTTTTAATTTGTCGTATTTTTTTAATAATTCGAATTTTATTTCGGCGCCGTTTTTATGAGAACACACTATGAAAAAAGTTATCAAACAAAAAACATTGTTTCCCTGAGCATTTGAAGTGAGGTTAGTTATTTTAAGAAGAACTTCATCTTCTCTTTTTTATTTTAATTACTTTTTGGTTTCTTTGATTATTTTAATGTTACCTGGCGATCATGCTACAAAATTTATACAGTACGTAATATCACATCTTATGTATTAACTTTACAATTTTTAATGTTGCATCACGTTGGAACATTATAATTTATCCGCAAATCTTGTTGTTAATTAGTTCAAATAACAAATAATTATAAACATCAATAACAGATGCCGAATTAACATAAATCGGCATCTACGATTTTTATTCATTATTTGTTATTTATGCTCATAATCATTCATTATTCTATCTTATTATAACTTGAGTTTATGATATTTTTTCTTTTAAAAATCTGTTTCTTGATCTAGTAAGTAACGTGTCAAATCGTGTCAGGGAACTGAGAATATTAAAAGAAAAAAAAAAATCCGGAACATCATCGAAGATATTATTAAGATGCGGAAAGAACCTGAAAACATTAAGTTCTCTATCAAGTGAAGAAAATGCCTACATCGATGGAATCAGCCTATTTATATATACATTTATATACATACATTTATACTCATACATATATATATATATATATATATATATATATATATATCAATTTTTTTCATTTTGATAACTTTTAAAACAGAATGATTACTTCACGACTATTAATTTTCTTCCGTTTTTGTGAATTCGCGTTCGTCTATGGGTCCCGGTGAAATTTTACTCCGAGAACAACCGGTTTATTAGTTTTCTAACCCTCCGGGAAAATATCTAACGAAAAATCGAGGACAATTCTGTGTTTAAAAATATCGACAGAAATAGAAACAAAAATAAAAGTTAAATTCGTTTCTGTTTGCACTTGCATTAGCGTATCCAGTAAGTGCTACTCTACTTATTCGTCACACTTTCAAAACACTTCAGTTCGGTCATCAAGTTGAATAGCCTGCAAATAGCCCATAATGACGTACATAAAGATATCGTTTCGTTGAAAAGATGGTACGTCGATTGAACGAGCGAACGAAATCATTAACCCCGATAGATTAGTGAAAAGATGCAGTTAAGATGATATTGGAATTTTCAAGGGAGCAGTATTAAAAAATTGCAGCCACCATTCAATGCCACTCCGACGCCGGTGAAAAATTATTAAGTGTTCCCTTCTATTACTCCGACTTTCTACACGGTTAAACTAAAACAAAAAGAAGAAGAAGACGAAGACGAAGACGGAGGAAAAGCAAAAGGAAATAGAAAAATATATGTTTCCGAACTAGCAAGACGTTATCTTTGCTGCCGATAGTTTGTTAATTTAAAAATTAGTCGCCGGGGGGGGGGGCAAGAAAAAAAAACTCATAGATAAGCTGAAAGCTACTTACTGCGCCAGAAAAGTCTACTCTGTGTGAACGACATCGATCTGGACTGCGGCAACGACGAGGGCGACAGATGGCCGACAATGATTTCTTTCGACGAACAGAGCACGCCGGCATTTGACGCGGTTTGCGAATTGCATTTAGCGGCCGAGACAGAGACACCGTTGATATTTCTGACTTCGTCGGAAACACTAATCGCCATCGGTGCAGCTACCATTTTGCTACCATAGAATAGGTCGGCGAGATGTACAAAGCGCATTAAACGAGTTAAGAAAAACGTCAGAACGGAGTATTTCGACAGTTCGCGCGAATCGCAATATCATAAGAGAGAAGAATGGAAATTCAAAAGAAAATCCGAGCGAGGATAGTTCAAGCGAGAAAAGGAACTGGAGCGGAAGACGGTGAATTATTAAGAAAGAAGTCCGAGTCAAGTCCAACTCGCGCAAGAGGACCAGACATGCGTGCCGTTTGCCGCGAAACTGATCCGAAGAGAGAATATCTGTTTATCAGAAGCAGAGGCGCTCGACTGTAAGAGATTTCGAACGCATAATTACCGTGCTCGATGGGATTGATGATATTTTTTGCCCGGGACGTTAATGAAGTTCTATTATTTAATGTTTAAACAAACACAAAGCGAAAGGAGAAAGACGGGGAAAAGACCGAAGGGAGACAGAAGAAAGACAAAAGAAAGACGGAACAAAGACAGAAGGAAGACCGGGGAAAGAGAGAAGAAAGAAAAAAATAGCCACATCGGGAATCAAAGATCACATAGTCTCGCTGATACACATAAATGCACAAGTACATGCGAGAGAATAATACGTTTTGAAATTATCTGTCGTTAAATTATTGCGCTATGGACAAAATAATTTAGCGCAGCATTACGTACATTGTGCACCTGTTTTGGCCACCAATTCACACACACCGCGGCCGGCTGGTGCCTGCGCGCGCACACATGCGCACCGAAAAAGCTGCCACATTTTAGTCGCTTTTATTAATGAGTTATACATGTAATATTATGTCAACCGAATAAATCGTTCTCGTCTTCTGCCGCTCATTGCCTTATTGATGGGCATAAGTGCGCACAGCCGAGACTTCATAATTGCCGTAACGATGCGACCGTGTTCCTCTTCAATAGCGGCCACCGACTATACAATATTTGCAAATATTGATTACGTGGCGCTCACACGCAGCCTGACGGATATAAGGCGTGTGCGATGCGAAGTCGAAATGTTCATTTACCTATGCTGAAGCGTACCGGCATATGCATTTTTTTCTTTTTTCGAGGAAAATTTCCTATTGCCATTATTATTATCCCTTGAATAAAATTCGCTGCAAAATGATAATAAAATTCGCTGCAAAATGATAATAAGCTCGAAATAACGGTACGACCGTGCGCCAACCACACAAAGTATATACGCGTAACATACACTTATAGCGGAATAATCGCTGTACGGTATTCCGATACTGGCTGCTCAACGCAATCGTTGATAGGTTTATCAAGAGGGGTATAGCGCCAATGAGAGCCGTTCTCTACGGATTGCCGGGTTATGCTATAGTGAATGTTGTTAAACCGCGTTCGAAGCGACTCGTACCATCAACGAGTCAACCATCGAGCAAATTGTACATTCTGTCGGAAGAAACAACGTGCAAGTGTACTGTTTTCCTTTCGGTTTTCTTAACAGGCGCGCGAAAAACGAGAACGTCTAATGCTCGAGCTTCCCTTCTAGAAAACACGTTTACCCCGTAGATGTTTAATTGATCGATCGGTGATTGCGGTTTATTCAGCGAAAACGTCTTCTTGGTCGCCAACATATCGATGAACAAAAATGGTGGAGCAGTTAGTACTCCGTCTACTCCGGGCTCTTAAAAAACGTTCAGTAACGGGATATCCATTAATTACGTGAGCTCAAAATTGAAAAAAATCTCATTAAATCTCATTTAATTAAAGATTACCCGCCAACAACTTTTAAAGAATATACATTATTATACAGGTAAAGAAAAAAAAAAAAATTATTAAATTTTTCTTTTACTTTTTTTGGAGTGTTCCATTCTGCCAACTGACAAAAATCTCATGGCTATTAAAAACGTTTTAATCCGAAAATAAATAAAAAAAAAAAAAAAAAAAAAAAGGTAAAAAAAACGTTCAGAATTTTTAAGAGAAAAAAAAAACTAGTATAGTACATGAATGGTCATGGAGTGAGTGAAAAATTAGGGAAATGATGTTGTCTGTTTTTACTTTTAATTTTACTAAATTTAAATAAATTCGTTATAGTACACTATTTTTCTCCTTTATGAAAATAAATTTAGTCTTTTAACAGCTATAGCGTAAATCACACGCGAGGGGGAGAAGCAAATTTCACTAAATTTCAAAAACGCCGAGCGCGCTCTCACATTGACCCTCTCATTACCAGGCACCCCGATATGTCCAGGGACCCTAATGAGCGCGTCACCCGACTGTTCGTTTAGTTTAACTGATTTAGATGGTGGTTTATCGAGAAGAAGAAATAATATAATATGAGGGGATAAAGTTTTGGCCTTCTATGATACTAATAAGGCAATAATATTAAGCTCGATGCTTCAGAATATGGATTGGTAGTAGTATACTAATTCATAAGGTGGTAAAAATAAGATTGAACCTGTATTATTCGCATCTAAGACGTTAAACGAGCAAGAAAAGAAAATGTGTCAGCTTGAAAAAGAAGCATTAAGTTTTAAAAAAATTGTATAAATACCTACACGATAGAAGATTTATGATTGAAACAAATCATAATTTAATCCAAGAAAATACGATTAAGGGAAAACTGCAAAGTTTAGAAAATAATTTAAATGGGTTTAATTACGATATTAAATATGAGGATGGAAAAAAAATTATTATTAGCGGACGCATTTTTAAGGTTTCACTTGTTCAAGATGTGATACTGAATTTAAAATAAATGTTTTTTTAATTACGGAACATTTACTCTAACGGTGACTTAAGTATTATTTAGAAAGATGTACTAATAAAAATCCATTATTAAGTAAAATTAATGATTAATTAGCCAGAGAAAATAGATACATTATAAAATGAAAAACTTACTGTTTTGAAGTTAAGGAAGAAATGATTACTGCGTGAAAACAGAGGTGTATTACTCCATTAATTTTACAAAACAAAAGGTTTTCAGGTTTATTACGTAAAAGACATCCAGGGATAGTAAGATGAATACTTTTAGCCAGGACTTTTGCATGGTAATACGCAAAATTGATGATGATAAAAAAAAAAAAAAAAAAAAAAAAAACAGTTCGACAATGCAGAAACTGTCTTGGCAAAATTCAAATATCTAACAGAATTTTGTATCACGACTAAATACAAGGACAATGCCAAAGAATTCACGCTGGTTTTTGTATGGTTAAACAGCTAAACATTACTAATAATATTTGATGTTCATACAAAACGAATAGAAATAGAAATTACGACGAAATATCGATGCAAATAAAACAATAGCAAAAATCCAAAAATTTTTAACAATCTTTGACAGCACTCGATCAGATATCATGTATTCGGTAAATGTTCTTAATGGATTTCAAAAGAACCTGGATGAATCAAAATGGAGAGCATTGAAGCAGGGGTTCTCTCGGATATTTCGCAGGTGCAGTTGATATTTTTAAAATGTTCATAATAGAGATAGTTCGGATGTACAGAGTTATTTTTTTTTTTTATGGAATAAGTTGTGGGTCTCGCAGGGCAAATATGCCCGTTGTGTGAGTGCCCAACACTCTTATCAACACAGTAGTAACGGATAGAAAATCACAAATTCCGATTTTGTAACACGTATCAGTGTGGTCTAGTGTCTAATTCTAATTGATAAATTTGTTTAACCCACAGTCAATTCGAGACTCAGAGTAGAGTAGTCCATCATAAGTTGTATTACATGTATCAGCTAAGAAACTGAGTCATAACGGATTGGAAGACATTCGCTAAATGTTAATAAATATTTTAGGCAATTTTTTGTCGGTTAATATTAAGAACTAACCTAATGAATTTTTTTTGTTATCGTAGTGTTACTCATAAAAACGGATGTAGTACAAGTATAAATTAAAACAGATTTTCTTATTGATCTCAATGTAAAAATTTCATAGTCGTTGACATACGTACGTATTTCCATATTCTGTACTTTTTGGATTACTTACTAATTGCTGGACACGTTAAAAACATATTGTATTTAAAAAAAAAAAAAAAAGAACAGCTATACTCGCTGGCATTCTATTTTTGATTCGTCAGTGAAGTCATCCTAGTTTCGAAGCTTTTTTTTTTTTTTTATTAAAAAACGTAACGTTTGATATTTCAAGAACGATATAATATCGATCATTAGTATCACCAACAAAGATATCGTGTAACAATAGCCTATTCACGAAAATTAAACTTATACGTGAGGATTTCTAATTTCACATTCAAAGCTGCTGCTGATTATGGTACGACCAAAGCGTGTTTAAATTTAATTCCGACTAGTCGAGAAAAGTTTATGAGCGTTGTGACCTTGATACAAATCTGGACTGTTCCAGTGTTGACAGACAGTTTAGCGCGTAAATACTATATTTGTTTCCGAACGGAATATTTATTAGAAATTTAACTAAGTCAATTCTGGACCTTATAATAAAACACAACATTGTCGAAGGCGATTTATTCAAATTTTAGTCTTTCATAAATACCGAAAATAAACCTAAACTGAAATAAAATCATTCCGATAAAATGGAAGCGAAAAATTCGTATCGCTCAATTTCCGCGGAAAATTGATCCTAATAATTCTAGGCGAATTGACGGAAAAAACACATTAGACTGCTAAGGTCATCAAAACCGACTACAGCATTCGGTCACCGATGGAACGACGAGGGAAAACCACTTTAGTCTTTCAAAAACTGTGTTAAAACAACCCCTTTCTCATTCCAAAAGTACTCTATATTTAATCGAAATGTTAAACATAATCTAGTTACACATTTAGATCGATTTTACACTAACTAAAAGTTAAGAAAAATTTTCATCGTAAATAAAAACTCACAGAAACATGTTACTAAAGCAACAAGAAATAAAACTCTGTATATTATTTGAAAATTTTGCGAAAATGTATTTACAGATTTACGTAATTTTTTACTATTCACGCACCCCTTTTGATTTTCATAAAATTTTGGAAAATTTCGACCATTACTTTAAACAGGTCTGTCTAGCCGCGTTGAAAAATAATGCGGGCATCATCCAGACACTTGCCGAAGTATTCCGAAAATATTAAGACCCCCCCCCCCCCCGAGTCGCCGTAAAGTCAGATATCATGAATTTGCCAATTTTTGCTTTTCCGAAAAAGCGAATAAAAGGAGCAGAATGAAAATCTTAAAATGGCGCATTGGAAAATAGGACAAATACTCGATAGTATCAAAGCGCACATTAATTAACCGTGTAGTAATACGAATTTCTTTTGTGCACCAAGGCGGTGATACGGGGAGGAGAAAATCTTTATATTTAGCTTTTCAACGTTAATATATGTATGTATATATTCGTAAAAACAAGTTTCATTTATTAGTTAATTATCCCGCCGCTGTTTTTTGAACGAATGGAAAACGTTAGAAAAATGAATAAACATCGACGCCCTACATACATTTAATTTCGATATAAAAGAGCGTATAAAGAAATAACTAATTTAGTCAACAGGCCAGGTGTGAAAAAATTAGGCAACATGTGCCAAACCAGCATACAATTTTTAATGTTAAATAGTATAAATGCGCGTTGAAAGTTACACGAGTTATATTAACAAAGTGTAACAGATAAATCCCACAAAGGAAGTAGAGCACGATATTGATGGAAGACGTGAAAGTAGTCTTTCTGGAGGTGAAAATTGTTTCAAAAATACTAAATGGCGGTTTTAATAAGCGATACTTGTGCGTTTTAAACACGCGTCATTTTTTTTTTTTTTTTTTTTTTGAGCTTGTCAACCGGGGACCTTTAATTAGAAACAATTAGAATAGGAAGAAGTCAATTATATCTTGATACGATATCAAATGTTGTTAGGAGAAAGGAACAAATAATAGGAACTATCTGTGGAGAGAGAAAAGATAGGATAGGAGCGACGCAATATGCAGTAGGAAGACCGAGCATCAATAAAATGGAATAGAAAGCAGAGTACTCAGCAGAAAGAGATGAACACTTAATAAACACGTGGTCCGCATCGCAAACACGCTCCTCGTTTGAGTGGAGAGAATAAAATGTATAGGAAACTAAGGAAAAACTAAAAAGGGGAAGAAGATAATTGACTATAACTTAAAAACGCGGACGAAAGCGGAGACAACAATGCGTCAAAAGTTATTTTAAATACGTACGTATTTATTGAAGTTAAACTAATGATTATTTTTTAAAAACTACTTTTCAATAAATATTTCAGAAATTATTATGCGGATGCCGTGTCCACGTAATAGCGTTTGAATTTTTACTATTATTTTTTTTTCCGATTACAAGCAAAAGGAAATTTCATCTTCGTCCAGATAATCCACCATTATATGAACAATTTTCCAATGAACGATAGAGGAAAAATAAAATTATAGTTTAAAAAACTATAAAAAACAGATGCCTAATATGTAAGATGCGTTAAAAAGCGTAAAATAATTTAAATTTAAATTTTTTTACAATACTAAACTAAGAGTGAACAGGTATGGAAATTAATAATTCATTTTAATTCGCAATAAAAAAGTGAAGTTCTTTTACACAATATTATAACATAAAAGTGCAGAAGTAGTTATAAATAATTAATTTCACTTCAAAATAAAGCACGGGGAGGGGGGTTTATCAGTAGTCATTCACTCCCTCAACAAATGTAAATGATATAAAACCCACAGCATGCTCTATTTTAAATTGAAATCAATTATTTATAACTACTTCTGCACTTTTATGTTATAATATTGTGTAAAAGAACTTCACTTTTTTATTGCGAATTAAAATGAATTATTAATTTCCATACCTGTTCACTCTTAGTTTAGTATTGTAAAAAAATTTAAATTTAAATTATTTTACGCTTTTTAGTACATCTTAAACATAAAGCATCTGTTTTTTTATAGTTTTTTAAACTATAATTTTATTTTTAATTTTTTAGTCTTCAATGAAATATAACAGAATGATCATATTTGATTATAACAATTTTCTGCGTTTAACTAAAGTTATACTTAATTCCGTTGCATCTACATTCCATGTTTTCGGTAAATTTAACAATATAATACAGATCCATTTTCAGCCACTTCCCGACGTCCGAATGATTTGAAATTTTTACTAATTGTCAAAATTTGACGACAATTCAATATTATGCAGAAAAAAATCACCTAAACCGGCAAATAAAGTAAAAAAATGTAAATATTTATAAACGGAATAATTTTTATTTTCGGCGAAAACACGGTAGCTCGACGGGGAAGCAACGGGTAGTTAGAAGTACGTATTTTTTTTTTGCATAATATTGCATTATCATTTGGGTTCTGACAATTATTAAAAATTTCAAATCATTTGGACATGGGGAAACGAAAAATGTATTCCAAAATTCCATTACAAACATACAAAGTTACCAGTGAAGCTAATATAAAGCATATAATAATAAAGGATACAATTATATTCGAGTACGCTGAATGAAATAAATATAGAGCTGTATTGTAACTTTTCTCATTTAGTTGTACATAGTGTAGAGTGTGGCAAGAGACAAATAAGTTCTAATTGGAGCATTAACTTTTTTTTAATTGATTCTGCTTTGTTTATGCAAAAGTGGTGGGAAAAGAATGAGATAAGAATATCTATTCTATTCGTTGCAACATGCGTCAAAATATAAAATCATTATGCACTGTTATTGCTTTTATTGGCTACCACAAATCTGAATCTTTAACAGAAAGCCGATATCTTAACAAATAAAACATATATATATATATATATATATATATATATATATATATATATATATATATATATATATATATATATATATATTATGAATTTTATTTAGCCTCTGCCATTTGGACAGTTTTATTACTTTCAAATAATAATTCGACACGGCTAACAGCAATACTTTTTTTGAAATGAAACTTCTTTATCTTCTTATATGTATAAAAATGAAGTGACTGTATGTTTGTGACTGTCAAACTCGAATAGTAGTGGATGGATTGACCTGAAATTTTTACACAACGTTGAATTTCTATATAAGAGTGTTTGTATATATTTTTTATCCCTAAATCCCCCGAGAACGGGAAATTCTAAGCGTTTCGAAAAATAATTTAAGTGGCGCGATCTATGATTTGCTTTCAGCATTATAGAAAGGAATTGTAGAACACCGTATCATGACTGGATATGCCGAAGGATGTATAATTGCATAAATGTGTGTAAATACAAATATGTGGCAACAGTCTTCAATCAGGGATGAGATGAGTGAGAAAGAATATATAAGGATGAGAGAGAGGGTGCGCTGTAACAGGTTCGTTGCAAGGAAACAATCATCATCGTCGAGCAAGCAAACAGTTTGATGATGATGCTAGCTAAAAGAAACTGTTCTTTACGACACTGTTCATGATTTCGAGAGGTATAGTGCTCGAGAAAGTTGAGCCATTTGGTACATTGTGTCTTTTTCCAAAGTGTTTGCGTAATTTTTTCAATAGATTTTCTTTTATTTAAATGCGCATAATAGAATTAATTTTTTAACATCAATAACGAATTAAATGAATAAAATATACCATATTAGAAAAATCAGGTTAATAAATTTGTATGAAAAAAATAAATGACGGAGCGCAGAGAAAAAAGTAATTGAAAGATACATCATACGAACGATTGAAATAAAAAAATAAAATTGTGACGTAAAATAAATAAGCCTAATTTAAGTTATCGGCAAATGTATGAAAAAAAAACGATATATAATCAAATCATTTCTCATCAAATCAATTTTAACCTTGATATATATGTCGTGTTATCTGTTCAGATCGGTCTTTTGTTTGTCCGATCAACTTTATCGTTTTCCGCGTTCAACAATTGATAAGAAGTATTCGGTGAGCTCGTTCCTTTTATTTATCTAGTGTATACTTTCCGTTATCTATACAACGTTTATTTAATTTAGCGCTATTGTTATTTCTTACAGCGTTGATTTTTCGTTCAACGGTATCGCATTTATTATTTCAGCCTTATTTTAATATTTGTTTTATGCATTTCGATTCTTCGAAATCGAATCGATTCTTTTTTTTTTATTTATTTATTTTGTCTTCTTTCTTTCCTCTTTAATTTAATTTCTTTTTATAAGTTCTCATCAGAAAAATTTCCACCTCCTTCTCCGACATTATCCCTCAAGGTAGAGGGCGTATCTATATTGTCTTCCCCTCCGTTTCCGCCGCAAAAGACTCCCTAAACAAATCGCTCCTTCTTCAATTCTCGCAAGCTCAACGCTTTCATTCCCCATAATACTTTATACAGAATTGGTGTTGTACTCTTGTCCGTCCTTAACAAATCCTTTCCTTCAGCTCCTGGCTTAGGCGGCTTTTTTTCCTTATTCTTAAAAAACTCTCTCCTTTCTCGCTGCTCTCCCTTCTGAATATTTTCGACTCTTTCCTACTCTCTGGTTTTACTCCTGAGTCTTGGAACGACTTCATCGTCATTCCAAATCCTAAAAAAAATCAGTGTTCCTTCCGTCCTATCTCCCTAGCCTCATGTCTGCGCAAACTCTTTGAAGGCTTAATAAACAACCGTCTCGTTTGGTGGCTTGAGCGCAATAATCTAGTCCCTTCAAATATGTTCGGTTTTCGTCCCAGGCTTGGCCCGGTAGATTGCATCAGTTACTTCCTTGTGGATATTTATAAATCCTTCCTATAAAAGAAATTTACTATCGCTTCTTTTGTCGATGTCTGATGTGCATTTGATAATGTTCATCTTCCCTCTCTGGGCTCCAAACTCCTCTTTCTTAATTTCCCTCCGGTTTTTATCACTCTTATACTCAACCTCTTTCAACATAGAACTCTTTATCTATCTTCTCCTTCTCTTTCCACATTCAGATGCGTCTATCGCGGGCTTCCCCAGGGTTCCTGTCTAAACCCCACTCTTTTTAATATTTACTCCTTCGATATTGCTTCTCTTCCTATTCTTTCTTTCTCTCTTTTTTTTTGCTGATTACATTTTAGTTTACTCCACCTCAGATAATCTGTCCTCCGCCACCAACGAGTTAAATCATTCATCGTCCCTTCTCAGCAATGCTCTCTCTACTCTCCTCTGTCTTTCTCCTTCCAAGTCTTCCTGCATAATTTTTGCTCTCCGCCCCTTTAATCGTGCTTTTATAAACATCAGTGTATTTGGTATTCCTATTCCCACTGCTAATTCCATGTGTTACCTAGGTCTTTTCTTAAATAGTCGCCTTACATTTTATGAACATATTAATTGTATCTATAATTCCTCGATCAAAAGACTAAATCTCCTCAAATCTTTATCTCCGCTTAGATGGGGCGGTGACCTGTGCATTCTTTTAATTCTATACAAATAGATTATTCGGTCCAAACTCGACTATTGTTCCTTCATTTATGGCAATGTCTCCAAATCTCTCCTTTCGAAACTTGACGCAATTCAAAATTGCTACCTTCGTCTATGCATTGGCGCTTTAAAATCTTCTCCTATTCCTGCGATTCTATCTGAAGCTGCCATTCAACCTCTATCTATTCGTCGTTCACACCTTGGTTATCGTTTTTTAATAAAACGCTTCCCCATTTCGTCATCCAATCTTATTCCTTCCTATCTTCATATCAAAAATCACTAGCGTTTGGCGTTTCATAGAATTCCGAATTTATCGCATATAGGTGCTGGTGTTTCCAATTTTTCTTCCTACGTTTCCTCTTATAACAGTCTTCCTTACTTTTCTTTCGATTTTAATAGCATATGGCACCCCATCAATTTTTCCTCCCTCCCAATCCAAGCTAATTCTTCCTCTCACAATGTAGTCAACTTCGAATTCCTTCAGCTGCTGGACTCTTCTTTTCCTTCTTATGTCTTAATCGTCTCGGATGGCTCCAAGAGTGATGGGAGCGTGGATTGTGCGTATACGTCTCCTACGTTCCTGCACTCTGAGTCTTTCAGACTTCCCTCTTTCTGCTCTATCTTCTCGACAGAATCGATCTCAATTCATCGTGCAATTCATTTTATATCCTCTACAAGTGGGGTTCACAAATTCCTGATCATTTCCGATTCCAAAGGCGTTCTTCAAGCCATCTCCTCTCTTCCTTCTCATTCTTCTGACGGTACCATCCTCTCTATTCGATCTCTTATCTCCTCTTTGTTCTCATCCCGTTCCATTCGGGCAATGGCTCAGCTGATTCTTTTGCTCGCTCAGTCGCCCGCAATGGTTCTTTCCTCGACTCTTTCCCTTCTTCAGACGTTCTTTCTCTATCACACTCTAATCATTCTAGACTTTGGTTGGACATGTATCCATCTTTATTCTCAAATCGATTTTCGCAGTACGGTCTTATTCAACCAGTTCCTCGTTTCCTGCCTTGGTTTCATTCTATTCCTGTCTCTCGTCGTTCCACGGTTGTTTCCTTAATTAGACTCAGAATTAATCATTCTCTACTCCCTTCTTCTCGCTTTCGATTCGCTTTGTCCCCTTCTCCTTTCTGCTCTCTTCACGTTTCTGAGTCTTTTGTATTTGTGATCCAAATCATATCCTTTTCGAATGTACTGCACTCTCTAACGAACTCTCCTTTCTTTACGCCCAACTTTTAGCTTTGTGTCTTCCTACTCCCTTTAACGCTACCTATATCCTTTTCTTCCCATTGCCTTCAGTTATTCCATTTCTGCTATCCTTTGTTTTTTCCATTTCTGATCGCCTGGCTATTTAGTTCTACCTCTTAATTTTTCATGTTGTTGGGTGAAGGCCGCTGGCGCGGCAGGGTGCGAAAAAAAACTTTTATCATCTCTTTTTCCTCTTTTTTAGTTTTTTTTTTCTCTTTTGAAATGTAATCACTAATTAAAAGATTAATATACGATTACATATCTTCATTTTTACCAAGTACCTTGAAAATGCCGGTGGAGTGTTCGATATAAATAAATTATTCACTATTTAAATGATATTTGTACAGATGTATACTCTGCCTATAGATTGTAATTAACTGAAGGGATACACATCAGATAAAGTAACATAATATATAACCAAAAATATAAACATGTAATTTTTTTTTAAATTTCAACGCGAATGATTGAATGCTTGAATGTTTTTAAAATATGCAAAAATCAAAAAAAGATCGTAATCGAAATCAATTTTAGAATTCAGTTTCATAAATTGTATATGTAAACGTATATGTATATAGATGAGTGTACAATGGCTTACAAGAAGTCATTAGAAGCATTGGACCATACACTGAAAGACTTGCAAAATAATCAGGTTTCCATTACTATCCGGTGACTTTAAATAAACGCTTCCAATGATACCTCACTCAACACCAGCTGATGAATTGCATGTTTGCTTAAAATATTCAACTTTTCAGAGTACAGTAAAAAAAATTCATTAAACAACGAATATGAGAGTTCAACTTCAAAACGATCTAACAGCTGCCATATTTTGAAGACAATTATTCAAAGTCGGTGATACTCTGTACATACAAATCTAGAAACAGGAAAAATCACCCTTCTCTCTAATTTCTGCAACATCGTAAATTCAAAAGAAAATCAGTAGACAAGGTATTCTCGAAAGAATCGAAACAAATTATCAAAATCACACATGGTTGAGTGGAAAGACCATTCTAGCGGCTAAAAATGTTGACGTGCACGACATGAACATCATTCTAAATAGAATCGCAAGTGAAACAGTGACATACAGATCTATTAACTTCGTGACGGGCCAAAGTGAAGTAGTGAATTTTCCCAATGGAATTTCTCAGTTCACTCGATATTCCTGGATTACCGTCACACATTCCGAATTTGAAAATTGGAGTGCCAATTATATTACTCTGAAATATCAGTCAGCCAAAGTTATGCAATCGTACACGATTAGTAGTTAAAAAATTGATGAATAATCTAATTGAAGCAACAATTCTGATCGGATCTCATAAGGTGAAGACGTACTATTTCCACGAATACTGCTTATTCCGACAGATATGGCGTTCGAGTTCAAACGACTTAAATTTCCAATACGTCTTGCGTTCACTATGACTATTAATAAAGCGCAAGGACAATTGCGGTTTCAATTTTTAGGCTTTGTATCTAAAATGACCTTGGAGCAAATTTTAATTTATTAATTAGTCTCTAAATTAATGTGTATGCAGAATTAATTTTGTACGCGCGATCGCTGATAGTATTTTAATTCAAACGTTGAAATTTTCGGTTTAATAATTTAAATGTTTAGATCAAAAATTCAGGGAACATTATGAAATAAGGCAAGATAATGCACCGTTTAAAATAGGAAAACACGCATTTACTTATTTTAGGCTTGAAAAATGACGTTTAATA
The DNA here is from genome assembly GCA_039619475.1 of Icerya purchasi. Classification (NCBI taxonomy): domain Eukaryota; kingdom Metazoa; phylum Arthropoda; class Insecta; order Hemiptera; family Monophlebidae; genus Icerya; species Icerya purchasi. The sequence goes on along the minus strand of CM077116.1, from coordinate 180,728,087 downwards.
TAAATCCGAATGAGGGGGTAACTTAATTTCCTGGGTTTAGCTTCGGTGAATTATCAATCGGAAAAATAGAACTATTATCTATAAATATCACAAAAGCTTTTGTCACCAGTTTTCTATTAATGATGATTCATAAGGTTAAGTAACTCGAGAGTTATTAAAAAAAAAAAAAAAAATTAGAATTGGCGATAGCGAATGGTAGGTCAAATGAAATTTTTTCGATTTTTTCGGGTCAAGATCAACCATAGACCAAACTTGACATCGACTTTAGTATTTGATCGATTAAGGCTACGAATATTTCTCGGTATATGTGTTTATTGTGTTTCATTTTTTCCTAATGAAATTACTCGTTTATCGATCAAAATAATTATTAAATTAGGTCAAAGCGTTACCGAGTTCCAGCTTTATTTTCCTTGTTTGAAGTCAAGTGGTTAAGTTTTGACAGTTTCTGATATCCACATTTGTGTGTATAATATCACAATTTGCCCCACCGATAGTGACATCGATGAATGAAAAATTAGAACGATACGATAATGAAATTATTTACGAATATTTCTCTCTTATCAGGTGTATTTTTTATAAGACATAATTTTATTCAAATTTTTACATAATAAGCAGTTGACGACTGCGTAGAACTGAAATGACGTCGTTCTCTCGCCAAGGATAATGTGAAAGAACTGTTACGAATTATGTAACGTTTTTAATATAAAATTTTTTCAGAAATAACGCAGTCAATTAAAATTTTCTGTTCTGAAAATGGCATAGGGGAACATTGGAATACTCGTAGGAAAAGAAGAAGTTAACGGAAGGAGAACACTAAGAAAAATTATTGATCCAATTTAAGAAAATAACATTTACAGAATGAGACACAGTAGTAAATTACGCACCAAGGTTGAAAATATAAAATGGAACATTAAAACACGAGGAATTGTTTTTTAGGAAATGCGAGATCAAGTTAAAGGAATTGGTAAGAGAAAAACGATTTACAGAAAACCAGAAAAACAGAAGGCTAGGAAATAAGATTGAAAGGTAAAAAAAACCTGAAAGAATGAGGGTGAAAATTAAAGTCAAAAAAATAAATGACATCTAAAACGACGTGGTTTGGGAAAAAAAATGTCTACAGACTAGTTTGGGTATGTAAATCTGTTACTCGCACAAAATCCATGCATGAACAACGGGTCATTATTCATATTACGTAAATTACTTGAAAAAGTAAGTTTAAAATTCATGTTTTTGATTTTTTAAGTTTAAGAAAAAAGAGGCAGGATTCGATTTCATTGAAATGATAATTTTTTAATATATACGTAAGAGACGTCTCAGCACAAAAAAGGGCGCTGCTCTTTAAGTGTAGCATGCTCTTTAGTTAACGAACGTTACTACAAACACTGATGTAGAATTGTGTAAAATCGTGTAAAATCGTGTAAAAACTTACAATTCAGAATTTTTCTTTGCAATTTTAGCGTTGTGCACTTTTCTTTGTTTAACATTAGACAGACGAGGACGTAAGTTAGAATGCAAATTCGGAAAAGCTATTAGAGAATCGTTTAAAAAAAGCGTAAAGAAGTTACAGGAAAATTTCGCATTAAACTAAGGAATAAAATTGATGGTCGCTGAGGTAAGTTTTAAAATCTTTTAGCGGCCGAAAAACGAATTAAATGAGAAAAACTTTATGAGAAAAGGGTAGATTATAATTGTTGTAGAGGAAAATGTGATTATCCAGTTGTTACCGATATATGAAAATAAAATGATTTAATTAAATACGTCACAGAATTTAAATAAATAAAAATACATAAATGGATTCAAGATACGCGTATGTCATTTTTATGCTGAGGGGAGTACGAAAATCACAATCGTTTCTGAAGCAAAAATAGTAAAATTACTTTTTTTTTGTCAAGAATGACGTAGTCAAATTGACTTGTATTATAGAACTATCATCTGTTGGTCTAGGGGTTTCCCTTTGATGAGATCTAAAGGATTGAATTATGCGTGTTTATCTAGTATGTATACATATATATTATATATAAACTCGGCCATTTTGGCCTCGCGAGGGGCTGTGCCCCTTGACCCCTCTTGCTTTCATTTCTGTCTTTTTCTCTTCTATACTTTGTATAAAATGATCAAAATTTACAACGTAATTCTTACAGTGGCATCAACACAGCGACGCATAGAAGGGAAATCGAGAAACCAGTGATAGAGAGGAAGAGAAGGCTGAATGGACAAGTAAAAAGAAGAATCCGGGTTAGAGAATGAGAAGGAGTAGGAGGAGTTGAACCACAATTTGCAATGCGCTACAGTAGACAAAAAAATAATATTGACAGTAAGAAGATCGCCGATTTAACAAGTCAACTAACTCATTTCCTTTTATTCTGGAATGACCAGGAGTACATAATAAATCATTTTGGATTAAATAAGAAAGGAAGATATCTTGAATCAAGGAACGTTTAAAATTAATTACGTAATCGGTAAATGCTGAGGCTTTGGAAAGGGCTAAGGATTTTTTTTTTTTTGGTTCTAGTCTTGCCCCGTTTTAAATGTATATTTTCCCAAATTAGGTCCTTAATTTTCAAAATTTTCGTACTCTCGTATTTTTGTACAGTATTTTACTGTCGAAAGTGCGCTTATTTAAAAAAAAAAAAAAAAAAATCAATCCCGAAACCATTACAGAACGGGCTGTGGATTGGAAAAACAATTTTTTTCGGACTTTAATTTTTTTGAAAATTTGCGCCGTTTAATTTTATAATTTCCCATAATTCGATGAAGAAAATACACGATTAAAAAAATTACTTTGTAGCTACTATGGCACGAGAATAGAGCTGTAGGATTTTTGGACTTGCGGTTTTATAGATATTGTACATATTTTATATATCCACGATTTCAAGCAGATTTTATGGACAGGTTATTATTATTCGTCAAGTAAAATAGTTTTTTGCGATAATAGTACGTAAATAGCAAAAAAAAAAAAAACATAGAGAAAATAATTTCTCTCTCGATAATAATAAAAATTTATTATTATTAAATTTCTAAGTTGACCTAGAAACGTATTTTACCCTACGCCCGTTGAAGGTGGTCAAAATGACGACAACACACAACCATCGTCATAATGGTGATTGAATTAATGACAATACGTTACCAGTGGACCTTTATCATTACCGAGTCTTCAGCAACTGAACGATATAATTACTTAAACACGACATGGTGCGAACCCCGTTCTCTGGTTAGTAAATCTTCTTAAAAACAACCCTTCATCCTGTCCGTGTTTAAAGTTGATAATACGTCGGAAAATTCAAATAGGAAGAGATTTTAAAACAGATCTTTTTGCGGTCAAAATTACAATTAACTTGATAATTCTAAAACAGTTCTGCACGTTTCTTCAAGGGAAAGTAAACAAAAGAGGAATATGAATTGGAAGAATGAAATTCTGAAAAAGAATCGAATTATACTATGTACAATTTTTACAATTAAAGAACTCTTTTTCTATTCAGTTGTAATTAGTTCTACATTTAATTATTAGGTAGAATTATTTTTTGGCATTTTTAATATTTTTCCTTTTTTATTACGAAGAATTTAAATATTTTCGGTAAAATAATGCAGAATCCGCTAACTTTAGACACAATCAAAACTGCGTAATCTAAATCTCTGTTTTCTGTTTCCTTTTGTTCTTTTTTTTTTTTTTTTTTTTTTAATTATTTTTTAGCGTAGAATTTTCCAAAGGAACTAACTAAACCGTTTCGATGGTGGCAAATGTCTTTACAAAAGAACAGCTCCAATACAATCTGTCACATTACGTATCCCATTCGGTGATAGTTGTCGTTGAATTAGGTGAAGATTGATGAATGTAAAAAAATATCAATCATTGTCACTTAACCACTGAAGAATGAAATTTCGTACATTTTTGAATATCGAGATAAAAAGTATTTTTATTAAAAGTACGCCTCAGGTGCACCGGAAAAATTTGAACGATTCTAAAACATCACGGAACATTGCCCTTGATCTGGAAGGCGCCGCGGTTGCAACAAAATGGAAAACTGTCAAACCCGTTCGATTTTTAAACAATGTATATGTGTAAACTGAAATGGTAAATAACTCGTAGCTTCTCTATAATTTTTTGACAATAACAGAAAACCAATTGATTACACTTATTTTTTCAGTCACACCTATTCAAGTGCGTATTATGTCTTATCCGGATAAGTGAGAATTCTCATGTTTATCTATTATTAGGCGCATTTGAGAGAGGCAGAGAGAGAAAAAAAACAAAAAAAAAACGAAACATAATTGTCGTCTAAACAAATGCAAACCATTAGTGCAGTAACAATTTGTTTAATAACGCCCATATCTAATCATAACATGGAAATTAACGAACCCCTATTCTTTCTAAACGATTAGTTAAACTCGAACTGAACGAGAAGATTAGGATAATTCGAAACTAGCCGAATTTCGTATGAAGGAATAAACGGAAAAATTATATCAGATTGCGGTACGAAACATCACTTTACCTTGACAAATGCTGACTGAAGAAATCCGTAAGTAAAAACACGGGAGTAATTTATTTTAAGATATGGCGCTTAGAAAAATTACTCAAGAAGAAGCGAAACAATCGTGACAGATTTACCGAATGACGTCAACGGGAAAAAAATAACTGGCCTGAAGTTTTGAAAATATTTCGAATACTCTTTGATGTGTAAATGCAATACTTCGCGACGAATCAAAGTAACGTAACACGCTGCAGGTCTAGTTAAATTTCACAAAAACATAAAAATCGGAATAATGCCCACCTGTTTAGTACTTCTGAGTAGAATAACGGTAATAATGCTTAAAAATTCCGGCTTTTAAGTGTCATCATCGTCCGATATAAAATTATTTATTATTGTTGTTATTGCTAATTTTGTTAATTTATTTCGGAAATAATTGAGAACAGACGCATGGATATGGATGTGAACGTTGGCCTTGTAATTTAAATCACTTTATCACGGATATTTGCTATTATAAATGCGATACATAACAGAGCTTAATGGTTAAAATAGTTTTGCTAGCTCGAAGAGGTAAGATAGTTACGCTTAATAAACGTCATATATTCAAAAATCACTAAAACAATTCTTCAAATCACTTTTCGAGCCATTAACTTGCCCACTAAAATTTATAATTATTGCTAAGGAAAAAGTGATTGAATTTCACACATCGTATATTTCGACTATTATTATTTCGACTATTAATTTCGACTATTAATTTCGACATAATCTAATGATAATTTTCGGTCCTTTTTTTTTTCGCAGTAGCCTGATTTGAACCGGCTAATTTTACCCCATTGATTGGAACTGCTAAAACTGTTACAGAAAACAGATATCACTTAATAAGTTTAAGATCTTGAAGAACATACTGCGATCTACGAGATAGAAGTGGCTAAAGAGGAGAAATTTGCTATTTTGAGTTGTGTTAATAAATCGTCGCTGAAACCGGGGTTAGTCGTAAAGGAAGGTGCACAAAATCAATGGAAGAATCTACCCCTGTAATAGCCATAATTAGTGGAAGAGAGGAAATTACTTACGCGAGCTGATGGGTGCATGCTAAGTTTCGTAAACGCTGTAATAATCCGTCCTAGTTTTCAAAAAAAAAACAAAAAAACACCGAATCGGGATTCTAGATAGTGCCATCTAGGATGTGAAGCACGATGAACCACTTCTTCCCTTTTTTCTTCGTTATCTGTGATATCTGTAATTAGTTTTTTTGACTGTTATACATGTATCCCCAGGTTAATATCTCGTTTTTTTTTTTAGCTTTTAATATCTTTCGATATGATTAAATTAAAATGTCATAAATAAAGAGTACTTCTGCTATATTGTAGTGCTGATATGGAATGTCGATGGTTTTCTCAGTATAAAGTACATATAATGTATTCAATCAAAGTAGTCAAAAATTTAAAAAATTCACTTACAACGTGAAATTCGAAACAACACCTATATGCTTATACCGGGTAATTAAGAACATAATATTATTATATTAAAAAAAAAAAAACCCTAAATTTTAGGAACTACATATTAGCTAGTGTAAATTAATAATATTTTAGGTTAATCAAATTCGTTTTCTTTATTCGAATTTACATTTCGATGGTAATAATTAGAGTTGGTGATGTAACGTTTTATAAGGTATTATTAGTATTTCTTAGTGATACAGTCGTTCACGGACCGTGCATCTATAATGTTCGTCTGTCCTGGCCCTGATTGTCCTCCTTCAACATCCGCAGGTAAATGTACTCTCCATTGTAATGAGGCATCTACACTTCTGCCTATAGTTGGGCAACAAAACAACCAAAACTTGTTGCTAAAATGAAAGAAAGCATGGAAATTGCGGGCAAATCTCTCGAAAAAACGAAATGCTTAAAGGCCCCGCGCATGTTTATAACACTTTATAAAAAAAGACCGGCGGACGGTCCATTGCATCTAAGATGAAAATTTCAATCTAGCGTAATAGGCAAATCGAGGTCTTTATTTGCTGAAAGTATGATTTATTCGAGGATATTTCTGAAATGGAAAAAAAAAAGTTTCGGAATTTTTACCAAGCTTTAATACAAATCAGCTATTGTTAGAGAAAAAAAAAAAAAAAAAACAAAAAAACAAACACACACCACTCTATTCTAAAATACATTTGAATCTAAATATTAATGGTTACTTTGTACTAATGAATTACGCAACTTCAGGCTTACCACACTACTTGGCTTATCTATAAATCCTGTTTTCTGTTTGTAAAAATATCTCCGTGATAAAATCATAAATAAAAATTTAAGAATTTCTTCACTGATCTGAATAACTTTTTCCGATTGATATCGTAATGCTAAGTTACCAACGGAGGATGACTTTTTACGAAACCGAACTATTATATACATTAATAAGTCTCGTCAATGAAATTTTTTTTTTTTGCTAACGCAACTGTTGCTAGAATGGTAAGGAATAAATTCAAGTTTTAATAGTTCTAACAGAATTTCATTAAAGTTACTCGATACCGGAAAATCATTTAATTTGGAAAAACAAATTCATTTTCGGAATGATGAGCAACCGCAAACATATATATTATTCACTCCTTAAGCAAATTGCCCGAAACTACGAACCATTAGAAGAATGATCTTCCGAAGAATTAGAACGTTCTTCAAATCTACTAAATTCAAGCGAAGAGAAAAAAAGAGCCTAATTTTCACAAGTCAGGAAACCGAGTTATCTAAAATTTCAAAGGAAAAATTATATTTAAAATTTTCATCATTACAACTATTTCTTCTCATTATATAAAAATAATTATCGTAAGTTTTCGCTAAAAAATTTTACAGGCAAATTATGAGAAAAGAAGTTTTCGAAACTTGCAATTACGGAACACATGGCATGTTTTGCATTTTTTGAAATTTTTTAATAATACTTCTTATATAAAATATATTATCTTTTTATTGAGTAATTTTTTTACTTTTTAAAGCGTTTTTATTAAATTTGTAGAGTAAACCTTGAAGTTGGCATGTTTTTTTTAAACAATATTTGCACAAATACAGGTAAACAACGAATGCTTACTAATTAAGGCAATAGGAAGCACCAAATGAAATCGTTCTGGAATAAAGTTCAAAATTAAAAAGCTTCTTACGGAAATGTTTTGCACAATAACGTGATGATCACAAATGAACTATTTAAAAAAGAACGATACGAAATTGAAGAAAGTTTAGTACTGCTTAATATTTCTTACCGATTTAAAACGAAATTTAATTTATACGCGTAGCTATGAAATAGTGCTCGAGAAAAGACATTCCGATTTTTTAACTTTCATAATAAGTTCGCCTATAATATATGTTGCATTGCATCATCAGGCTGTTAACTTATTACCACTGTGGAATTTATCTAAATTGTTTAAAATACATTTTGAAATTCCATGACGTGTAAAAATTTAACAGATCTTTTCTGAACGTTATCGCTTGCATCATTATCATAACGAAAATGCGACTTTTTAAAAATATCCGTTGATTAATCCAACAATAACGGAGATTAATTCTAGAAGTTCTTTTTTAATAATATCTGTCGAGTGCTGCAGGCTTCGATTTAATCATCGTTTTAAATTGCCGCAGATTCATCATTGAAAAAAAAGAGTAAAATTTTTAAGTGAACTTATAATTGACCGTAATTTTCTGCAAACAAATGCGATAATTCCTGATAATTTCCTCTGTTCGCCGAATTTCCACCACGTCCATAAAATGATAATTCTCGGAGCCCTATAGGAACTAAGTTCTATCAGCTTTGTCGGAGTAACGGACTTTCATTATGTTTTCCTGATCTGTTTTACCTGCTTAATATTCTATTTTCATTTCCAGTTCATGTAAACTAAACAGAAGCAGATATACAAGTTCTCTTTCGAATATACTGACATCGTTTACGTGATACACATTTGCCAAATTATTTAAAGCTGTACTATTTTCATTCCGTATTAAAGTTGAAAAGCGATACCAATGAAACACAGTTTTGACAAGTTTTTACCTGCACACAACCCTACTAAGAAGAAATTTCATTGCATTCACTAACATAAATTTAAAGTTTTACCACTTTATCATCAACTTTTCGTTCTTGAACTAAATCAGATAACACATAACATATAATGTAGGTCCGCTTTTCGAGATTAGATCTTTTTATCGATACTTAATGAGAATTAAAAATGGTCGTATCTAAGCAATTGTTGTTGTTCAATTGCACAATTAAAATTGCATTTCCCACATTAAAATTACTTCCTTCCATTCTGAGTACTGCAATAAACAATACCGTAGTGATATTATTAAATTACGCGCGAAATATGAACACCGTGCAGAATTCGGGCGCGCACAAGGGGATTTTTGCTTACATCTTTCTGAATTAAGGGGAAAAAAGGGCAACGTATCGATTTGTAGTATATATATTGAAGAAAGGCTAGATGCAGGCCTAGATCTTGCATGTAAAACTGCCGCCTCCGTCATTTAATCGAGTTCGGTGTAAATAATTTGCGCGCGCAACTTCCAATTGTACGCTCCGATCAATGAGCAAATCCTACACTATCCGATTAAAAATTATGTTATTATCAACATTCATTTAACTTGATTCTGAAAAATTAATAGTTCATTCTTTTTTCTTTTTTTGTTTTTGAAATATAGGATTTGCATTCTACACGAACAAATTGCTACCGGTAGCAACTATTTTTGCGGATTCTTATGGAGAAGCAAAAACTCCTGATTTTTACCTATGCAATTAATTGAATTAATTAAAAGAAGCTAAAAATATTTTGTCAATATTCAAAACGGGCAAAAAGTGATGAAAACAAAAATATATTGACAAGGTACAGCCCTTGAAAGTAGTATACATCTTCGTTGAAAAAGAAAAACGAAATGCTAGATATTTAATAATTTAAGCGAGTCGAGAAACTGCAGGTAAATATGTGAATCGTATTAAACGTAACGTCACGCTTAATCAAAAAGAGAGGAGCGTTGGAGAACTTTAGAACAGGTTTACTAATGCACGGATAGACTTTACGTCGGCGATTGATTATAGGTGTAGAATTGACAGACAGTCGAGATAGGTATTATGCCGAAGGTGATTATCGGGTGCAAGAAGACCGGAATACCTCTACACTTTTATGGCATTAATCTCGGGAGAATAAACGCGCGTCGATCTTCACATCTATATCGTCAGATAGTTCTGCAATAGGGAGAGTTGAGACTCTCTTCATCAAGGATGAAGGAAGGACACAATATACGGTGCCGAAAATTATTGTGACACACCCTGGCAAATATCAGTTAGATTATTACCAGCATTTCTGTTCCTGAAGTGCTGCACGTGAATAAAAGCGCCCTGAAAATAGAATTTAAGGGGACAGCCAGCACAATTTGCACACGCGGCTATGTCAATAAGTACTCCGGTAGACCGTTAAAAAATCCGGATATGGTCGAATTGGTTCCCGTAATAAACTGGAATTACTCTACATTAGCCGGTCGAAGAATTGGTTCCCGGGTTAAATCACTTTTCAATTTAAAAAGGTCGCGAATTGGTTCCCATTGTTACTAGAATGATTGATGAATCAGTGTGGGTTTATGTACTTTATTAAAACGTGATATTTAACCAAAAAGTAATATATTTTTGATAATAGTGGTGAATTTCGCATAAGAAATAACATTAAGTTTAATCTACCTCTGATTGCATTTGATTACCTTTTTTCTTGAACATATAGACATGAAATATAAATCGTGAATAAGTACACAGGAGTATTGAGCTGTGTGAACATTCATTCATTGATAAAGTATTATAAAAGTGCTAAATGTAGTTTACAATTATTTATTTTCCATTCACAGTTCAGATTTTTTTTAAATAGATAACACAATCAAAAAACATTGTTTGCTTACCGCGTGATAAAGTCGCTATTCCGCGTTGCTTATCGGTGTTCTATCGTTCGATTTTGTCGTAACTGATAATCCGGTGAGATCGTTCATTTTTATTTCAACTATATATTCGGCTGTCGTCCGAATTATTCTCTTTTATTTTTGGTCCATTTAAAAGTTTCTAATTTTGTTGTCTTTCATTTGTCTTATTTATTTATTATTTATTTATCTCTTTTTTTCCCCCTCTTCGTCCCTTCCCGCTTTTTTCTGTTAGATAAGCGTGTCTAAAGGGGGCCGTTCAGTGGCCTCCCCTCTGCTTCCCTCAAAACAAACAAGCCGTCAAATCTACCCATAATTATGGACGCAGACATCAACGCTAAGCGTAAATCGGCGGACCCCCTTCCAACCGTTTCCGCAACTATGCCGAAAGAGATTAGGTTGTCTCAGGCTGTAAGTACTAGCATTAATAGTAATGGCTCGGACATCTATCCTTCTTTATTTTCAAATCCCGCCTCTCATTATCTTCAAATTCAGCCGGTTCCCTGTTCTCAGCCGTGGTTTCATTCCTCTTCTTATCAACGTTCCGCCATCGTTTCCTTAATCAGACTGCGTTTTAATCACTCCCTTCTACCCTCTTCACGTTTTCATTTTTCCTTGTCCTCCTCTCCCGATTGTCCCAATCATAATTCTACCTCTCCTCCCATATGTGATGCAAACCACATCTTCGTTGAATGCCCTGCCTTTAATTCTGAACGCTCTGTTTTATATTCTAAAATCTTCTGGGTCTTCCTGCTCCTTACAATTCATCCTTTGTCCTTTCTATTCCATATCCAGATATAATCCCTGTATTTCAATCTTTCCTAAGCTTTATTTCTAATCGCCTCTCTATTTAACCATTTCCTTAATTTCTGTAGTTGTTGGGTCAAAGCCGCTGGCGCGCCCAAATGATAATATATAAAATAATATTATTATTTTATACTTAAAAAAAAAAAAAAAAAAAAAAAAATAGTAATGGCGTTACTATTGATAATAAAAACCATAGTAATCCTAACAATAATCTTGCGAGTAACATGAATAGCAATAATGAATATAGTAGTAAAAATAATGATTCAAACAACAATAATAATAGCAGTAATAATAGTAATAGTAATAATAATAATAATAATAATAATAATAATAACAATAACAATAATAATAATTTAGACAATATAATTTTTTCTCCCGATCATCCAGGACCATTTACTGTTTGTTTGTCTAGTCAAAATATAGGAAACCTACATCCATTAGCCCTTGCCAAGCTATTAAATTCTGTTTTCTCTTCCCTTTCCAGTATTGTTCTCCAAGAAAGAGGCCGAGTATCGGTCAAATTTTCTTCTGCTTTAACCGCTAACGCTTTCTTGGTTCACCCTGACTTTTTTTCGTCCCATAACATCAGAGCTTACATCCCTAATTTTTTTTTAAACCGGCGGAAATTATATCAGGTGTCCATACTTCGTTTATAGAGGATGATATATTGGAAAGGATCGAGTCGTCGGTTCCAATATCTTCTATTCGCCGTATCTATCGTTCTTCCGAAGGTGCTAAAATTCTCACTAGATCTGTAGAACTTAAGTTCTAAAGCTCCCTTCTTCCGGAATTTATTTCAATTTATAAACTCCGTTTTCCTGTATCTCCCAGTGTTCATCTACCTACGCAGTGTTCCAACTGCCTTCTTTTTGGACACATTGCAAAACACTGTCGTAGCTCTTCTTCCATTTGTTCCCACTGCGCCTCTCGACACCCTATTGCGGAATGCAGCAACCTTCAAGCATCCCCCTTCTGCCGCAATTGTAAAGGCTCGCACTGTGCCTTTGACCGATTCTGTCCAGAATGGATAAGACATAAGAACATTAAACGCATAATGGCCTTTGAAAACATCTCCTTCCAGGAAGCCTCTAAATTTAAAACATCCAGTTTGGCTTTTAAGGCTTTCTCATATGCTGACCGAGCCTCAGTACCTTCTCCTCTTTATAATGTCCACATTTTCTGTCGCTGCTCTCCGCTTTTTAACTTTCCTTCTCGTCCTAAATCCTCTAACTTCCACAAAGCCCGTAACCCAAAAACATCTCCTAAATTGTCGCCTCGATTTCCTTCTCTTCCATCCAATCGTGTTCCATCCCCCTCTAATGGACGTAAATTGCATAAAAATGAAATTAGGACTGTTTCTGTCACGAGACAAAATTCTTATCAAATAAAGAGTGTCTGAAAACAGAGATTCTAATCTGTTTATTTCCTCTGAAATCCTAAATGAACGTGCGACAAAGCAATGGTTGTAGACGCATTATGAACTAATTCAACATAAGCTATTCATTTCGCAGCGCCGTAGGTTGTCAATTCCTGCCGATCAGGTTCCTGGTTAGATTACAGTAGGTGTCACACAGAAGTAGTTCTCAGTTTACGGACCAGAATGTGTAAAAGACATCGAGACAACCGTGTCTCAATTAACTTTGTGCGGGATGACGCTGATCGCATTGTTATTTCAGTTAAATAAATACGTAAATAGCAGGAGTGCGTTATATGTATAATAAATTATTCAGTTTTAACCCCTGTACCCGCTTTTCATTATTTACGCTTTACTGCGGTGAAAAAGTTTCACGATTAACTTTAAACAATATCATAAATATTTTTATTTGCACTTAATTTTAACTCGCTCACTAAATAAATGTATGCTAATTTATGGTAAATAATTTAATTGATTCTATATATTGGATCAAAAAAAAAAAAAAATAAATAAACGAATAAAAATTCATATAATGTAAATCAACCCCATATTATTGATATTATCTCGTTGATGACAACGCTACTGTAAAATAGGTTTATTGGATTTTCTTAAAAGAAGAAAAGGGTGGAAGAACGAAGATCAATTAGAAGAACTTCCGTGCAACTTAAAAAGAACGTATTGATTGTTGTTTTTTTCGGAAAAGTATGTCGCTACCGCAGTTCGATATTTTCATTAGATTCATCGATGGTATTGAGGCCATCCGCTTTAATCCGATCTGGATTAACGAAACCTTTCGCTTGCATAAAGGAATCGTCTCGAAAAAAAAAACAGAGAAAAAAGAAAAACAACAAAAAGTCGATACTCTGAAACATTCCAGGCGTTACCGTATTCCAAATTTAAACAAGAACAATCGAAGAGCCCTTTTTAAACGACAGAGCTCATTTCTTAAGTCATCAAATCGTGTGTGCATGTACCGAAAAGGCAAAACTAACCTATTGATTTTCTCTATTATTCCTGCTGGCAATAGTTTTTCTTTCGACGAATTATTGTTCGCCATTACGCACGACCGGTATCGATAGTAATCAATCGTAATTGTTACGACTTATAGTCGCGTGATTGAATCTACACCTACACAATAGGCAAATTACTCGAACGGTAAACAACAACAGTTCAATTTAAAGCGTGCATAACTGAGATGGGCGGTTTCGGCGAATTAGAGCAAATTTGCGTAATGAGAACTTGCAATAGTTCAGGTCAGTCAGTTATGTCCATCGATAAAGCGTAAAACGAAATCGTTGTTATTGATTCATTCATGAAAATGAATAAAATCAATTAACCGGAGTCGAGCCTCCCACGGTTTGTTTGATTTTTCCTGAAAGGTTAAACTGTTTCGCTTTCGTCATACTGGGGCTGGTCTCGGGATACTTAATTGCCGATGACTTTGTTTTCGTAGCATCCTCATCGTACCCTGCCCTCTTCTTGGCCAGATTATGAGTTCTTTCGTAGACGCGCTACAAAAGCGAACGAAAAAAACCCAAGAAAGAAAACTATCCGCACAGAATCTATTAAGAAACTACAACGAAACTATCCCGGCATTTTTTGGCTACGCGTACACTTTCACTTCCAAACTTACCCGGTGTGATGTTGGAGACATTAGAAGGGCTACCGAAAAAATCGAAAAGTGAAAATCGAATTTGAAAAAATTTAAGACAATTCGGCGCGCCAACGTCAGTTGATTTAACGGCGACTACCGCGGCATATTGCGCTCTCGGTATTTGCGTTGTAAAAATTGATCCGGGAGAGACAGAATTTTCGAATTGTTTAAATTAGAAGATAGCAGCCCGATGTATATTTCAGAGTTTTTTCCTTTTACGTTTATGTACCCGAAAGTATGTATATAACCTCGGATGCGTAAACTCCCATTCCAAATATTTTCAGAGCACAAAAGGGTGTGATCCAAATGTTTTAACACCGAGAAAACACATCAGAAATGCTGATGAACAAAAAAATGAATCACTAAGGTGGTTTTTACTTTCCATTTTTCACGCGATATTTTTTGAAATAAGTTTTTATAAAAAACAAGTTCATTCAAGCATGTGTTTTACGCACTGTGGGGGTTCCGTATGTTAAGTTAAACATAACTATAATTTGCAGTTACTTAATATTTAAATTAAAACAAAGAAGCCAGGTTTTTCGCGCTGCATAGAGGGAGAGACAGGTCATTTCTCACGTTTTTTGGTTTTTTTCGCCAACTTTAGTTTCGTTAAAAGAATTAAATATGATTTCGTTCCCTTTTCACCGATAGTATCATATGCTCGAAAAAAAGAAAAAAAAAGAAAAAATTTCAAGCTTTCAGAAGATGCGCATATTTTTAACAACCTTGTTCAAAATTTTTAATTATAATATGCGCACCCAAGAGACACGCCATTTTTTGCGCTTTTTGAATTTCTCGCAAACTTCGAAAGTTTCGCTAAGGAAATGAAATACGGTTTTGTTCGCGACAAATAGCGAACGTTTCAGCGATATATCACATGCCTGGGAAAAAAATATTTTTTTCAAAAATTTTAGGATCTAATTTTAATGCTGGAAATCTCCAAACTAGAGAAATATACGGGCATGCGCATATTTTTAACCTAATACTCGCGCCGCAAGGGGAGGCTTCGCGTCGTTTTTTGCGCTTTTTTTGAATTTTTCGCTAACTTCGAAAGTTTCGTCAAGGAAATGAAATACGGTTTATTTCTCGAAAAATAGCAATTTTTCTAGCGACATATCACATGCCCCGAAAAAAAAAATATTTTTTCAAAACTTTTTAACTTTCGCCCCCTTACCCTCTCCTAACGAGGGCTTAAATGTGAAGTTGTAAGCTCGGCTATAGTTTTCCTATAAGCGGTCCTGTACGCATAAGTCTAAGATATGTAGTTTACGTGAATATCATTTTTTTGCTGTTTTTAGACCCGAAGAGGGGGGGCGTCTATATAATTTTTTAACTATAATTTCTTGATTTTATGAAAAAGCTTCGACATTTTGTTTTATATTTTGAATTTCACTGTTATAGGTTTATTTGGTGATGAGTTATGAGTTTTTTAAGAGTAATTTTTGAGGTCATTTTATATTCCATATTATATATGTATATTCTTGGCGGATTTTTGAGTTTTGTGGTGTCCAGGGTAATCGTTTAGCTTGTTTAAAGGGAATTTTAATTGTAACGTATGTTTCAGATTTCGAAATTAAGAAGTAAAATCGTTGGTGATTATTGCTTTTTAAATATTTTTGTCGTTTCTGAACCACCTTATTACGATTCCATATATTTTTTTTTATGTTTACCCCAAAAACATGTTATCTTATTATGAATTATTTCGTCGACTTAAATTTTGTTAAATTCCCGTTCATCTTTTTCTAGTATTACAAACAATTTACCCTATTAGAAATTATTTCACAAACTTTATTTTGAGAATTTACCGTTTATAAATATCGTGAATAAAAAGTGATGTCATTCTTAATGAAACGTTCTTGCGTCTAAAGGAAGACGATTGAAGAAGATGAAAATGAAAAAGGGAAAAATGAACAAAATACATATCGGAAAAAGTTAGCATGTTGAAACGGAAGCATAATAATCATGTCAACAAACTAGCATTTCTCTAGTCCTTCAATAATATCGATTACTCGAAAGAGCGAAAAGGTTTCGAAACGGAAGGATTTCGAGGTATTTCTGATCAGCAGAGTGTCGTTCAAGTATCACACTATTTAATTCCGATCGTTCTCGCAGATGATTTAAACGTCGACCTGAAAGTATGTTGATAGTTTATCGAATTTATGTGTAGAACGTTCGATTTAGATAACACGATCCATTTCTATCGCCTGCACTGGTACTTTTTGACATTTAAAAGCATAAAATTATACTTTGTACTTCAATTACTACAAATTTTTGTTGACTATCGCGCATATATTTACAAGGAATAATTTTATTTTTTTGATAAAAACTAACTGATTTCAAAAGCTTTATGTGTTACATTAAAAAAAAAAATCTCTTAACTCGATGAATAAAATTAATTTTCCCGGTTGTCCTCCTGATTTTTCTATTTTTTGACATGAAAAACGAACTCATAAAATATGTTCATGGTTCACGTGTTCCTCCGTGAAGGAAGGATTTTTTTTTTTTTTATTTGTCGATTAATTTTCATTATTATTATTATAATTATTATTTTGAACTGTAAAAAGGCTTAGTTGATTTTTTGTCAAGTCATAGTCTTTCAGAAATAAATGGAGATTTTTTTTACTGAAATTATTACTGCCGTTCCCGAATTTGATTAATAGAACCGACTTTGAAAGGTTTTTTTTTTTGTTTTTTTTTTTTTTTTTTTTTTTTTTAAATATAGCTTTCTTCACAATATTAAATATACAAAAAGATTATTATTTATAATAGGAGTAATTGAAATTAGTACGACTACAATATCGGAAGTCGACTCTTCCTTACGATAAGCAAGTGTGTGAATGGCGCGCCATTTCCGGTTTCGTTTTTTATTCTCATTTAAAAATGCCATTTTCTAAAAATATAAATCCGGATAATATCGCGAATTGATTTATATATCCTATTCATTATTAACTTATTCGCACGAATAAACTTTCAATTAGTCCCATTTTAATCAAAATTGTATCTTCTAATTTTCTAAAATTGATTATTTCGTCTTTTATATCGCTTAAAAATTAGAGTTTTCTTTTTAAAAAGAAAGTAAACGAATAAATGAAGAAAATAAATAAATTTTTTCAGGCTTCCTTTTGATTATAAACGTTAATTTTTATTATTCGCCCGAATTCGTATAGAAGAAATAAATTTGTTAACATTTTTTTTTTTTACTTCGGTTTTGTTTCCGTTTGATTATCGTTTTAAAATGTACTATCGATTGGAATAATTTCGGAATGAACGTAATTGTTTTGTTTATTTCGCGAGCCAATTTTTTTGCCTTAAGTATTTTAAAAATGCGTGTTTTTTTTTTGTATTGTTATTTCCTTTTTTTCCCTTTAAAGCCGCCAATTTGGCTACTTTTATATATCTTAAATCCTTGTGTCGTACCGTCGTCATTGATAAATGTCCATTATAGAAAATTTCCTATTCTTTTTGCCTTATCCACTTATTTACGACGAAAACTCGGTAAACTGTATTCGCACTTGTCAAACAGATTTACCCAGTGTTCAGAAAAGGTAAAGTTACTTTCAATTTCAACGCGTACCTTATTTAACTGCCTTTTTTAATTTATGACTTATTAGAGCCAGCAATTCTCGCATATTGTACTCATGTAAAATTATCCCATTTGGTAATTCAATTTCAATCGGGTACTCCTAGCACATAAAGAAGGGGAAAAAAAGACGATTTTTGAATTTGAAAACGATGTAACTTAATTTTACTTAATTCGTAACTGTGTTTACAAACTTGAGTTCTCCAACTTGTTTTATAAAACTTGGCCGAAAATATTACTTCTAAGTTTTAGGTCTCGATTTGAATTTTAATTGCTACCTCTGCGTGAATAGGTTGTTTTTAAAAGTACATTCCAAAATATTATCCATATTTGTACAGATAGGTATCCTACCTATCTTTCCTATTTTCCTTAAATCATCGTGTTGTCTGACGTTTCAGAGTGATTTAAATATAATCATTTACAGCACGTGCAACGAAAGTTGTATTTTGTAAAAAAAAAAGCAATAGTCGTATAAATAAATATATTAGAAGAAAGAATATGCCGCCGTATAATGCGTTTTTCATTATTACAGTCATCTTTTTTATAGTTTTCGCAGACGGATCCGTAATAAGAATATAATATTTTAAATGTCGATAAATTTCTACTTGTTTGTTAATATTTTTGTAAATATAAAATAAATAAATAACTCCCTTATTAACGAACAAAAAAATAAGTATTAAATTACTTTGATAAATTAAAATAGTTTACTTTAATTTAGTAAGACGTTTTCGGACTATATCGTCAGTTAACAATACCGTACTCGGTGTATTGTTAACTGACGATAGATATAGCTCGAAAACGTTTCTATAAATTGAGATACTTGAATTTATTAAAGTAATTTAATACTTATTTTTGTGCCGTTAATAAAGGTATTGTTAACTGACGATATATATAGCTCGAAAAAGTTCTTTTTTAAAAATTAAGATACTTGAATTTATTAAAGTAATTTAATAGTTATTTTTGTGTCGTTAATAAGGGGTATTTATTTATTATATACATATATTTATAAATAACGTTTTGTTGTTTATATTTTCACTTAAACTTCTATAATTTCTTCTTATTTTTTGTCAAACATTAAGATAAATTTCTGCAGTAGTTATTTGTAATTGAAATTTTTGCTGTTATACAACTTATTATATTAGTATAATTTCAGAATTTTCATTTCAAATTATTTGCGTAGCCTACAATGAGTCTTTAAATTAATGTTAGAAAACCGAAAAAAAAAAAAATTCATTAGAAGTAATATTTTGAACATATAAAAGAAACCTATTAGGACATTAGCAGTGTTCAACGCGGCACAATGTTTAATTACGTTACTCGTACATTAAAGCCGAAAGATATTTTAGCGAAAAATTAATGTTTGAGGATCATTGAAACCAAATTAAATTCACTTCACTTTGTTCGAATTAATTTGGACAAAAATTAGTCCAACGATCGGACGATTTTTGAATTAATCGAAAACGAATTAATTCAAAAACCAACGAAAATGCATTTAATGTATCTGTTAGACGGATGTGTTTTTATCGCTAATATTAATTCTCTGCGCTGCAACAATAATTCTGTGGAAAATGTAAAAATGCATCTCTCGTATAACTATGATATAAGCAGTGACGGCTCGTAATCAAGAATCGATTCTGAGTTTCGGTGTACTTCTTTTAAGCTAGTCGGATTTTTTTTTTTTTTCTCTCTTTAAATCTGATTTCGGATTTAATTTTGCTCGATTTATTGAAATTTTAGTTTTTCAATATACATATATATTTGTTTCTGTTCATTTTTAGCACATATTCTCTATCTCTTGACGTTTGCCACTAGGCTAGCGGCTAAGAACTGGAGCCGCTACTATCATAGGGCAATACGATCGGTAAAGCATTATAAACGGAACTATAATATACGAGACTAGGCGGACAGAACGGGCGCTTAACAGAATGTAACCCGAATTTGAGTATAAGTTTGCGACGTTGGTAATCGAATGGAAAAATTTTACGGAGCGATTAGAGCGCAATCAGTCGGTCGTGATGAAAATTATTGATGTTTACATTGCGCTCAACCGAATCTAACAGGATTTTAAGTAGGTAGAAGTTAGTAATGATAATATATACGAATTATTGCAGTTTCTAAAACAAAACATATTTCGAATTTTACATTAAGAAGTGTGTGCATCAGTTTTCTTATAAGTCTCAAAACTTACAGAGGTTAAATATACCTTAGTATTGTTTACGTAAATCGAATAATAATATAAATTATTATTTCACTGATTCTTCTAACGAAATTTTAACCATACTCTACTTATCATAAATATTTCCTCGTTTTTCTATTTATTATACCTAAGATTTATTCGTTTTTTGCTAACGATTAAATGTACCAAAATTCAGAATAAGAATTCATACAAATATTTTATAGCATAAACTAAGTTTTTCAGTTATAACAAATTTTTTTATATAGGCTTTGGTTCTTTGAGTGGGGGGGTCCCCTATCACCCTCCCCCGTGGATCCGCCACTGCTATAAGGAAATATAAAAAAATAAACAATATCTTTGAATTCCAAAATTGTGTTACATCACCTTCAGTTTGTCCATTGGTATTCTATTTTCGATAGAATGTTTCTGCTTAACTACGTGTTTATATAAAATAAATTTATTCTTAAACGTCGCGAAACATACTGTACAAGTAGAAAAATTTTCCATTTTTCAGAATTTATTTATGCGAAGCAACAATATACAATAAAAATTTTTAACGCCAATTTATAACTACTGTTGCCTGTTGGTATATCAAATTTCACTCAACTTTTTTACTACTTTCATGTGCGAGGAACTGTATTTCTGGGCTTAAAATACTTTGAGCAATTAAATTGAAAAACAAATTATTTTTGAATATAATGAACAACTAAAAAAAAATCAAAGATTATACTTCGCCAAACAATGGTTTTAAATTTTCTGTTGGAAATTACTTTGTATTTCAATGTGTAGGTATTTTTATTTTAAATTGTATTACATGACAAATATAGCATTCGTGTATAATATTTTCACAACATTTCTCTTTTCGTAATATAATTTTTTATCTTCGTAATAAAGAAATTATTAATTGCCAGTCCGCTGTAATCGCTCAGTGAAAAATTTTCCGTTCGATTACCAACGCTGCAAACTTATACTCAAATTCGGGTTACATTCTGTTAAGCCAGAACAGACGCTAGCATTGCTGGCTGGTCATGTTGCCTACGTTGCGCAAGTCAGTAGTACCAGAAAAGGGTGTATAGTGACCGAGATAAATCAATGTTGCCGTCTACTTGATACGAGATCCGGACAATCAATTCAGAAGACGCAACCGGTTTACTCGAGTTTCTGTTCTAGTAAAAATATCGATGATCTCTCGAAGGCGGAATAAGCGAAATACAATACTTGTGTCGCGGAGCAGCGTAAAATAGCGTCTAATTTCGGTACTCTTGAGGGAAGAATTTTATTGATGTAGTCGATAATCGGTTACCTATCCGAATGATGAAACTCTTATATGTCGTTCTGCAACTTATAATGTCCGCTGTGGGCCCGAGTGAAATTTCATTTCGATGCTCCTAGGAAGTTTTATTTCAAATAAGTATTAATCTCTATTATAAATTTTGAAATGTTTTCAACCTCAAAATTTACCCGAAAATTCAATATTACACAGTTTATTATCTATCAGGAAATTAAAAAAAAGATACCGATACTTCGAGATTTACTACAAATATCGAATAAAAATTCACTAAAAAGTAAAAAAAAAAACCCAATAATAATTACTCTACAAGTACCTCTTATAAAAATAAACCTTAAAGGGGAGCGATATTGCGATTATTCTTAAAAAAAACATTCATTACCCGGGTATATTAGATTTTCTCGCTACATTCAGATTGCAAAACACTTTAAAAAATCACATAAACGAACGTAGTAACACAGTCGCCCCCGTTTTCTATCCAATAATATTTGACGCGGTTTTTTAATAGTTGCAACCTGAGTGTACCGTGTGGAGACTGTTAATTAAGGCAAGAAAATATTACTCAAGAATAATAATCATAATATCTCCCTTCTTTAAGGTACATTACAGTCGAGTATGTTATATTTTATTAAATAATTATTTCTTACTTTTTAGCGCATTTTTATAGATGTTTAGAATAAATCTTGAAGTCGGCGTTTTTCATTTTTTTTTTAACAATTTCATTTCAAAGTTTTCGAGTGTGAACGATAAGATAGATCAACCGAAACTTCAGAAGAAATGTCCAAATTCCATCATGAGATTGAAAATTTTCATCCCGAATCTACATTTCCATAAACGTTGATAATCAAATTTTAATTGTATATTTTCCCTAAATTTTTATAAAAAAATTTTTGATAATTTTCGGTTCTGTCACATTAGGCAAAGATATTATATCTCTAAGGAGACTTTTTCTTTTTTTTTTTACATCTATTTTAATGACTAACGAGTAGTATCAGCGGTACTCATTACGTAACGATGGAGTGTTTCTAAAGATATCATTAGAGTTGTTAAAACACGTAATATTTAAGTCAGTGATGGGCTTGCAAATAATGGCGCTCCACGCGAACTTTCAAATTCGTTTTCTTTATTCGAATTATCCGCGATAATTAATATTGATTATATTTTGCCTGGCTATATTCAAAACATTTTCGTTTTGCCTCTAATTTTGCATTTCCACGGTAAATAACACTAATAATATCGACGGCGTTTGTTGTATCAATAAAGATTTCTCTAAAAAGAGCTTCCTCCTCCCCCCCCCCGTTTTTTTTTTACGTCATTCGATGATCCCTGCTCAACGATACTTACCGGCACTCGTATAGAGTAGCACTACTACTGATTGGTACACCGTCGAATGAACAAGGGGAATAAAAGGTCCTACACACGGGCCAAAGTTTTAAACAAGCACAAAAAAAAACCAACAAACAACCATACACGATGAACATATATGTGTAACCTACTCTCTTTTTTTTGAAGTCGGTAAAAAGAGAAAAATTCCGATATTGCTATACGCGGCTCCGGAAACTAAGCATAATTCTCGTGAACTTTCACGAATACACTAATTTATACATACATATATATATATATATATATATTAATATATAGAGAGAGATACGTAGATATATTTACACGCATTACAATAAATATATGCGAGATAATAACTTACCTGTACTTATTGAGCAAAAGCAGTCACCGAATCGCGACATGTTTAATATGGGACAACGCGAGTCTGTACGTGCTAATGAATGTGAAGAAAGTTTTAATAGTGATGGTTGAAGGTTAAACTTTCGTGCAAGTGAACAGATGTCTGAAATAAAGTAACGCAACACTGTCGGCTATAGGTATAATATTGTCGAGAAAAAAAAATTAATATAAACCTCTCTATGTGGAACATGATCAATAAACAATAAACCGTTACAAGCAAATATTTGAATAAGTCAAGGCAAAAATTCACATCAAATAATAACAATAAATGAATGCAATGCGCGCAACACTTAATAACTTCGCGAGTGATTTAATCGCAAAATCCAACTGCTTCCGATTCTTAAATGGCTTGTAAAATTCCCGTTTTTCCTTCCTCATTAAATACGACCGTCTGTGCACCGTCGCCTATTCAAACACTCTACCACACCGTTAGATTTCTGGACCGATATAGACACGTCCGTCTCGGAAATATTTTTCATTTTCAAATCAGAAAAATTAACTAGCGTAAAAATTAGATTTAAAATACGCGCCTAATAAAAACAACCCCGTTTGCGACGATTCAAGTCATGTCAGCCGAATTTGGTTAACTCGATTCAAATTAAACGTACGCGTTTATGCAAATTTCATTTCATGCCGAATCAGCTACATTCAGCCGGACGGAAAGAATGTATCCCGATCATTGTCGATATCGGTATTTATATAAAATTGACCAAATTTAAGCGTGTTTTTAATTTTTTAATCGCGTGCGTTTAAATTGCTTAAATTTTAGTGTAATCGCGTAGAAAAATTTATATCTCTATAGTAGGAAATTATAATGAAAATTTCGTATGGCTTACATCACCTACGAAAAATGTCAAAAAAAACGAAAGAATTTTTGTATCGCTGTTGGTCATATAAACTACACTAATTAACGAATTTTCCGTGCGGAACTCATTCTATAAAGAAACTATAAAACGGCTTAATGGCGACGTATTCTAAAAATTTCATTGCTCGCGTAAATTTATCTTCTGAACTGATTTGACGCTCTTTTTTTTTTTCTCTTTATTATTAACTGTCAAACAAGAGGAATATTTTTAAAATATCCGACGCAATTACGTAGGAGAAAAAACCCCCGGTAATTGCGAAAGATGAAAACAAAAACGCAACGTACACAAAAATAAGAACGCGAAAGAGAGACTGATCGAATTGATTGGTGAAAATTTAATTTGACTTGAGGTGAAACTCGCGCAATGACGCAATCCATCTGCGAAATATATGTAGTTCATCCGCAGCGAAGGGAATGCGTGAACGGTTAAAGGAAAAACAAATTAAATTTACGAAATTGTTCTTACGCCGGGCAAAAAGCTAAAACAATCCGCGACGAAAGAATGAATTTAATCAATAAGAAAAATTAACAGATCTATTAATTAAAATTGAAACTACCTCGTTGGGAAACCAATCGGTGTGGAAATTGTTCTCGTACTTAATTATTTCGTCGAGGTAGCTATTTTAAGAATTTACTCGTAATATATATCAGTGTTTTGGTACTTTTTTTCACTTTTTATAAATTCCTTCTGTTTCTTTTTTTTTTTGTTTTAATCGGCTGTCGTAACTATAATAATTTTCAATCTACCATTTTCAGCGAAGACAGTTCTACTCGGATGAAACGGTGCTACACCTACTCAACTAGGCTACGCTACGTAGCAACCGTAATTATCTTTCGCTTATTAATAGTAATTAGGAGAAGTATTTTTATGCAACGGTGCGCTCTAAAATACATGCTATATCTCGATAATATTTCGACGACATTAATAACTTCGGCGAATATTCGAAACATGTCGAGGCATTTCCGTTTACACAAAACAAATTTACCGGGAATTAAATAAAATATAAATTAATTGCGACATCACGAATGGTAGCCGACGATTTTTTTTAAGCAACAGACACACACTTTTATGATTATATTATAGTTTACAAAATAACTAAATTGTTGATTTTTTATTTTCTTTTTTAAAATTATCCGTAAAACCGGAGACGATTTTTTCGCAGAATTTAAAAATCGCGATTGCACATCAATACGCATCGGAAGACGTGAAAAAAGGTAAACAGTGTAATTTTTCCAAAAAGCGCCATCGTGTAATAAAATTCTGTCCATGCTGTGTAACACAATTTAATGTTAGAAATGATAAATTCCGTGATTATAACAATAATTACATTGTCGCTTTTAAAAATTCCGAACGATCTTAGCGAAACGGTTACGATGTAAACTGTTGTGCGTCTATCTAGGCTAGTAATAGAAGAGCGTGAACTATATCGTGCCGTAAATTTAACGGTATAGTTTAATTTTCTCGTGTAGAATATAGACTCGAAGTAAATCATTAAATGGAATCATTAGCCGGCCGCTTCGATGGAAAAATTCGTACGAAGATCGGAAACGACTCAAATTATCAACCGCAATAGGATAGCCTTTTTTATTTTCGCTCTTACGAATCGAATTCGCGGTCGACCTGCACTAGTGTTTTATTATGGCAAAATTTAGGCTTTTGCCAAGTACATGTTGCGTTAGCACTATAATAATGACTACGCTTCATTCTGAAGCTCTTCTTCCTCGATTAACATGTCGTCTACTGTCGCCCCTGGGCCAGAGGCACGGATAAGATAGGAATTAGGTGGATTGGAATAGGTTAGTGATTTTAAAGAAACTTGATAGGTGTTCAATTTTGTCGTAATGATCAGACAGGATTTCGGAAAGGCAGCTGGAGAATTTGTGTTCCGTATGAATTGTAGATGGGACAGTTGACGAGTTCATGTGACAGGAGAATTTCAATTGGAACACAGTGGGATAGGTTGTCCGGGCAAGACTATGAGTGATTTTGTCTAGGCGGAGTTTTGTGACAACAATTTCGTTCCTTCGATTGGTGGTTTTCATTATATTTGTTTTTTCTTCCTGTAGTCGCACTTTTAAATTGATAAGATTTTAAAAAATATGTTTAAACTGTTAAGTTCAGTTACATACGTTATACTTTTTATTTTTACACGAACATAAATGCGTTCAATTTACACGAAACATATAACGTCAATTATAAAACTTATTACACGTAAAACATTAAAAATTAAAAAATTTTAAAAATATAAAATTAGTCCGACCGGTTTCATCTTCGACATATTCATCTGAATTTAACAGTTCAAAAGTTTTTTAAAATCTTATAATTTAAAGGTTTTTCATGGTTTATCTCGAATTGTGAACCCAACGTCTTCGTGTTTCGTATGCTGGTCTATTGTTTTTACCGTGTTTGCAATGATTTTTGTACTATGTGAGCTTTAAGATCCATTGGTTAGGTATTTCAATGTTTACCGGAAAGAACATAAAGGATTTTTTTTTTTTTTCTTTTTTTTTTTTTAGTTGGATTCGTCAAAAAGACATTGGCCCGAGAAAAGGGAAAAGGATGAGAAGCGGAATCAGATGTTTATGCGATCAGATTCGGAGCCTCCTTTTGCCGCAGTATCCGCGAACGAATTTCCCTGGATTCTAAGACTACATTTTTTGTCCTACGATTATGTCCCGTTACTTTTTATATAAGATAACAAAAGTTGAATGCCGAGTTGTACAAATGCTAAGATTTTTTAAATTAAAAAAACGGAAAAGAATGTCAATTAGAAACGACTTTTCTAAAAGAATTTTAGAAGAAAGCAGACTGCCGGTCGCAAGCGGGGCCATTCTTGTCAAGGTAAATAATCAATATTTGTTTCTTTAGACACTTTCTCATTTCTTTTCATTTAATCCCTTATATTACCGTTTTTTTTTCAAATTTTTTCACATTTTTGTAATTAATTTTTGTGAATACAATAATATTCATTTTTTTTTTTTTTTTGATCTCTTTCTCATTAAATAAATATATCTTAAATCGAAACAAATCAAATCATTTATTTATTCATTTCATTAAAAATGTTACAATTTACAGCAGAATAATAGAAAATAAATAAATAACCATAATAATATGACCTAAATAAATTAGAAATGATAACTAAAGAAATACATGAATAAATAAAATAAAAAATAAAAAAATAGGACAATCCTGTTTATATGCAAAAAAAAAAGGGGTAACGCGATACCCAGGCCATCACAAACAGAAACCAACAAAGAAAATTTTAAATTTTAGTATAAGCCTCGGAAAAAGAAAAAATAATAATAGTAATAGTAATAGTTATAATAATAATACGGATAATAGAATAAATTGATTTTTTATAAAATAACAATAAAAGCATTTATGTAATTCAATTGATTCTTCTAATTATTCTTAATACTCATTATAAGTAAGTTTGAGTTTGGGCATTCTGTTATAGTCAGTTCGTGATCACTAGTAGCTAAATACATTCGCGGTAAAAAAAATCCTGAATAAATACCAATTCGGTCAATTCGCTTTGAAAAAATTTTTACATCGGCTAGCATGAATCAGTCGAGAATGCAAGAAATGTTGCAGAAAAATAAAACAAAAAAATAAAAAATAGATGATTGCGCTGTTACGAGATCGTAAAATATAATTTCGTTTAATAGACTGGTAATTAATATTTG
The DNA here is from genome assembly GCA_039619475.1 of Icerya purchasi. Classification (NCBI taxonomy): domain Eukaryota; kingdom Metazoa; phylum Arthropoda; class Insecta; order Hemiptera; family Monophlebidae; genus Icerya; species Icerya purchasi. The sequence goes on along the minus strand of CM077116.1, from coordinate 180,700,483 downwards.
GCGAAGGCAGAAAGACGTGCGCATACCAAAAGGGACATTTAACTGGTTGGAATCATTTTATTAGAATATGTATGTATATATATATATATATATATATATGTATATATATATAGGTGTATATAAAAGTGTCGTAATTTGATACTTAAAAAATAACTCGAAATTAAAATTCATTCTATTTCACGATGAAATAAAATTTAAAAAGAACAATTTGCAATCTATTTTTAGATAGTCAGTAGGAATGGGCGGTGTTTTTACACGTTTTACGAATTTGAATAGCGAAAACGATTTCCTTCAATCGCGATTAACTTTATTACAGATTATTTCTTATTACGATGATTGATTAAGGAAAACTTCTAAGAAGTTCCTTGTTTCACCCGTAGCTGAATATGGAATCATATTTATGTGTTTCGTTTTTTTTCCCCTGGACTGTCATCCATTTAGCCACAAATTTATGTTTCTCTAATAGCGATATGTTTTTTTCTCTTTTTAAATTTACCGAGTGTTACGGATCTGTTACTTGGATTCCATCCAAAACCGCTTTCAGATGACAGCACTTTAAAGTCTCTTCCAACTTTCGAATTGGAGACGTGCTCCTAAACGTACACCTACGAATTCAGTGATTAAAAAGCCGTTCTTTTCGATTGTTTATTAAATTATAAATTACAACGAGTGATCTGTCGATATTGCAACCGCTTAAGTAAGGAAACCCACACGCTTGATTTTTGCAAAAATAGGGCAAAACCGGTTGCACCAGGCAACAATTATTACATAAACATACGGCTATGACGTTTACCGCAATTATTCGAAATTAAAATATCGATTTTCTATTTTTTCTGTTCCAACACACACTGCTTAAACGAATACTACTTAGTTGTGTGTTCGTCATTTAATAAACCGCAACTCGTTTTATTCGCCGGTTAACTCGGCAGTCGGAAAATAACGTAAATTACGGTTAAGTTCATATTTCACCGGACTATATTTTATTACGCGACAATTCACGTGAAATTCGAAGTTTTTGGCGGAAAAAAACGACAATATTGCCGAATTTAACTAATAAGTGAAATACCAAAAAGGGTTCTCCTCTATCGCCTTGTTGTCAAACATATCAGCGTCATTTCGTTGTTCTTTTGGCCTTTTTTCACAGTGTAAAATGTTAATTCCATCGATAACCTGTTTTTATTATTTTTATCTTTACACGGTAACGGAAAAGAACGGTTAATCAGATTTTAATAATTCGGTCGAATGTTACGATCGAGCCAATAATTAAAAACAAAAGGGGGGAAATAGGGGGGAAATAGGGGGGAAAATCATTAGCGGCCGCAGCAGAATATCGTCGAAATCATGATAAACGGTCTCTCCTTCTGCAATACGGTAAATGTCTAAAATTTCCACCTATTTTGTTGTTAAATAATAGACAATTTTCCGTTCGAACAAACGATTTCACGAGTCCATTGTTTCACCTTTTATTCGACTGAAATTAGCCTTTTAAAAATTTAGGACCGAAAGTCACGAACGAATGACAGGGAGACACTTTCACCGCGACTGTCACAAAATTAGACGTTTGATAAGTTAATCAACTACAGAGAATTTTACGAATTAACGTAAGATACTAGTACGCATTTTCTAGTTAGCACTTTGTAACACTATATGTCGCAATCGATTGCCTAGCTATCTCGAAGATATAGTACAGTTTCAACTTTCTAGTGGCAACGATGACGTTTTCTTTCGCGATGTTGTTATATGTGATGACGTTTTTTTTTGTTATTGATTTTCAAATTGTTTTATTATCTACCTAACCAGAGAAGGGGTCTAACTGCGTCAATTGATTTATACACTATTATTTGCTCCTTAGGAGCAGACATGCGTACGATATTGTACACTGACGTCACTGCATAGGTTTCTCTTTTTAACTTCTAAATTATTTTCTTTTATCATTGCCGTATCATTAAATACGGAATTTCCCAGTAAAAGAGTTACTGCTGTAAGATATCGATTTTATTGACTTGGCAGCACGCGTTTTAAACGATGTCATAGTCACGAGAGTAAATTATTCATCTTTTTCTTCAAGTCCGTCTCCTATCGCCGGTTGATGATGTCTATCTAACGATATTTTTCTTCATCTCGTGCTACATAGACAAATGTGGTCGTATCAGGCATATTATCTAAGCAGTCCTTAAAATTTCTCGTCCGCGACGTTCTTCTGCGTTCTCGACCTCTGTTCCCTTTAATTTTTCACCTTCTATTGTGTTCTGCGAAGTTGCATATTTACCGTTCCGGGTAATATGTCGGAAGTATGCTGCTCTCCGTTTTCGTATTGTTGCCGTGAGTTCGCGGATTTTGCTCATTCGTGTTTTAGAATGGATTTATTCGAAACCCTATCAACCCAAGATACTTTTTCTCGATCCGACGGTATTTCAAAAGCCTTTATTTTCTCGACTAATGTTACTTTGAACGTCCAGCTCTCTACACCGTAAAGCAAAACTGGCAGCATAGAACATTTCACGGCACGCCGTCTCCAGGAGAATTTCTCTATTACACGGCAGTTGTTTCATCTTTTCAAATGTACTTTGCGCTGTTTCTATTCTGATCTGAATTTCATAATCAGCATTATTATATGTACATAGGCGATATTTATTCGCACTATGAAATTTTAGACAAAACGCGATCTCAGAGGAAAGCTAATGCGAATTTTCCGAAGCAAGCGGTAATTGAATTTTTTTTTTTTTTTATATTCCGCAGATACTAACATGTATGCGCAGAATTTTTAACTTTTAATTAAATAAAAAATAATAAAATATTTCAAAGGCACGCCCTTAATAATATATCTCATTCATGCTGAATTATTCACATCCTAAAGTTCGGTGAAACTTATTCTCCGAGAATTAAACATTTAAAACTGACATGCTGGATATAATTAGGAAAACAATTTACGGTAGACACCGTGTTTAAAAAATTAATCGTAAAACTTTAACGTTTCGGAAAGCTTACACTTACCATCATCACAAACAACGATTAGGACTTCGGTCGAATATTTTTATGACGTCCTTTTCAGATCGTTGCTCTCATTACCCGACAGTCCAGCTTAACCTGCCAACCTTCGTACGGTTCTAGGACTTCCCTTTTCTCAGGCGCTCTTTTCTATCTCGGACATATGTATGTCAGCTGTGCTTGGGCTACATTTTGCTCCCATTTTGCAGCTACCGTTTTTCTCTTACTTTGAGCTCCGTACTATCCGCTGCATCTGATTCTTCCCTTATTTGCAATACCGATCGTATTTTCTTACAGTGCTCTTTCCTATTAACCAAAAGAAATATTTTTATACTCGCCTATTGAAGCCTAGACTTTCTCTCCCTATAATGCTTCTTACATTTTAACCTTTTCTTTTGTGCCAGTTAATCTTTTCTTTCGTTTTTCTGTTCTTATGTCAGTACCCAATCGAATTAAAAAATTGAAAACCTCTAAACTAACTTTCAGCTCTGACTAATAGCGATTAGAAAATAAATAAATAAATAATAGAATTTAAATATTGAATATAATGTACCTTTTTTCGAAATATTGAAAAAATTATAAACAAATCAAAAAAAAAAAAAAAAATGAAAAATATCATTTGGCAATGGCAACCAAACACAGATTTCGATCATTATACATTATACAAAATAACAGGAAGGGATGTCTGCCAGATAACATGAGATGTTTTACTAGTGGAACGAACGCTTACCACATCTTACTTCGCATTTTCATCTTATCTCGAGTTTCCACCATAAATATACAATTTTTCAAATTGTTAATTTTTTGTTTTTTTCACGTTGATCAAAAATGAAATCCATTATAATCGTTTATCCTCTTTTACCGGTGAATTTCTCGGCGTTTTTTCATCTCATAATATTAATCTCCTTTCCACTTCGGCTCATTCCAAACTATGGTTAAACTCGTATTTCTCCTCATTCTCAAATCCGGATTCCTTTTATCTCTTTATCCAGCCTAATCTACCGTCTTATCCCTGGTTTTCCTATTTTCCCTCCGTACGACATTCAAACACAATTTTCTCTCTGTTCCCTTATTTCGTTTCTCTCTAGTTCTCTCTCCTCTCTGTCCCCTACGCCCTTCTCACAACTGTATCGGTGACGCTAATCACATTTTGTTTGAGTGCACCTGTATCGCTTCTGTATGTTTTTCCGTTTACTCTTCTCTTCTGTCAATTGGTCTTCCAACTCCGCATTGTGCATCTTTTGTTCTCTCCTTCACCCTCGGTCATTCCAGCACTTGAGTCTTTTCTATCCTCCATATCTAATCGTATAAATATCTGATTCTGCTTCTCATCCTTGCCTCTCTTTTTGGGCCAATGTCATTTTGACGAACTCAACTTGAAAAAAAAAAAAAAAATCCATTATAATGTATTTTTCGCTTATTTAGTATTATCAGGAACTTCAAATTAAACAAAATTACAGTAATAATTTAATTACATTTTTTGGATGGTTAGTGGATATGAACTATAATATGAAATTGATAAGTACGCCCTTCTTTTCGACGAATAAAAAGAGCACTTTGGGATACCATTACTAAGGTTCAGATTTATATGCACCGAATAATCTCGAAATATGAGAAGTAAATGTTTTCAAAAGTTTTGTACTGATAACATTAAATAGATCGTCAAAGGCTACTAAACAGAAAAAAAAAAAGAGAAAATCCGTTAATAAACAGAGGAGAAAAACAATGCTCAACCGTTTTGTCTTTGCCTATTTATATATAGATGGTTAAAACAATTCAAGATACTAACAATATGCACGAAAATGTGCGCTAAAAATTATGTAATAGATGATGTATATTACAAAAATAAAATAAATTCTTTTGTTTTTCGCCTTAAATGTTCATTAACATGTTTCTTTTTTTTTTTTTCTATAAATTAATCTACATTAAAAAAAATAAAATCATTAAATTATAAATGTAAATTTTAAAATAATTACACTTGACAATAAGAATTTTTGCTAAATTTCGTAACACAAAAATTATGTCTTGTGTTTTCTTTTTTCCCTAGTCCGAAACCATTCGGCCATGTTTGTTAACGTAACTTTCAGTGCAGAAAACAATCTCGCTACATTGCCAGACACAACTGTTAAATATTTAATTGCGGCCACTTCAGATGGAGTGTGAGAGATTCGTTTTCATCTGGCACACCGGTCAAGCACATATCAGCTTGAAAAAGGTCGATTAACAATATTTGTTTTTGTTCGCCAACACTATTATTCAGCTCGGACAATTGACAATATAAATATAAAAATCCTAAAAGGATATTAGTAAATACCTTGTTCAAATTCATTTCATTTATAAAATAGATAAAAGGACTTTTTTTTTTATTTGCAGCAAGATATCCTAAAGCAATACAACATAACCAACAAGGAGATAAAAGTTTTTTCTGCCTTTTTTTGTTGTTGTGTTTTTTCTTCTTGGTTTCATAAATATGCGACAATAAGTTATCATCGAACATTAAACTCGACAAAAAATGAAAAACAATGATAACCTTGTTTTTTCAGGAAAATTAAAAAAATTCACGCATTTACTTCCACCTTTTTATCATTTTGAATATATAATTGCGCGGGGATGTGTGCGTGTGTTTTCTTCGTATGTAATTATGAAAAATAAGTAAAAATCCTCAAAATATGCATTTTTATGCACTATTAAATTAGTGTATTTCGAATTTACAATCCTTGAAACGCCTCGATACAAAATATCACAGCGTTAGCTACAAGCAAAAAAAATATGCATTACACGCAAAATCCGAACCTTATAATCATTACTTATAAAAGGTCAACCATCGTCACGAGCAAAAATCTTAAAATTATTCGTTCAAATAATAGTAAACTTTCAAATAGAAAATTATGAAATATTCAATTATAACGAAATGTCTGCAAGTGTTTTTTGTAATACAAATTATAAGCTGCTACAATCAATTTTTTCATTGTTGTAGACTACTTGGCAACACATGGAAAGCGGTTAAAGCCTTCTTCTGGGATCGTTGACGATTCTTCTTCTTCTTCGGGCAACCCGATTCGGGTATAGCTTAACCACTTTTCATGGATTCAACCATATGACGAAATGCGTCTCGATTTCTTGCAATCTGGAACAATTCCCCTACTTTCGTAACTCCAGTCCATTGCTTAATATTTTGGAGCTAAGAAATCCTTTTTCTTCCTCGTCCCCTCCTCCTTCTACCGCCCGCATCATCAAAATGAAATTAATAGCGAAAAACTTTTAGTCGTATAAACACGTAAATACTTATTTTATTTAACACGTTTGAGCGCAAGACCTGCTTGGAGCAGGAATATAAATTACGCCATCCGGAAACCAACGAAAGTGTACCGAAACATAGCTATATCGATAGCAGAACTATTATTTAAAGATCGTGGAAAACAAATGATCAGTACAAAAAAGTAAAGTGAAATTATGTTTTGTAAATTTCAGTGAATACTATGATTTTTTCAACATTTTTTGATAATAAACGAACCATTTTAAAATAAAATATTTGTTTGTCACCTTTTTTTTTGTTTTTTTTTTTTTTTTTTTTGAATGACATGTCTATGTAATATACGTTTAAGGAACTCGAATGCAGGATAATTTCCAGAACTGGAACGACTACTCAATTAAAACAAAACATTTCGGTCCTTCTCCCCAAAATGCAATTTTCCAATATTGCGAACAAGAAAACAACATTTCACAACCAACTCTATAATCAATGAAGGAGCAAGAAGCTAACATTTAAGAAAAACTTAATTAAAACCGTTACGAAATTTTCAGGTGCATTATTCCAATGCAAGATTGCGGAACAATTAAGGTCACCCCACCTATTCAGTTGGCTCGTGTATCTGTACACTTCTATAAATAAATATAGCCAATATATAATAATAATTATGATCTACGTAATTCTTATAACAGAAAATAGACACCGTCACTCTGTAGAAATTAAACGTAAAACATAAAATATTCGATAAAGTTTGCCGTACGCTGAAAACGGTAAAAGTTCATGCCCTCCGACAGGACGTCGACGGAAGGAAAATATGAATACTTAATGTCCGATACTTAATTTAATACCGCAACGGATGTAATCGCCATTATCATGCGATAAGTAAAAGTTTAGTGTAACCAACATTTAAAATAAATCGGCATCGTTTAAAAAAGACATAAAAGCACCAACTAAGAATTTTATTTGAACCGATTTTAAATAACGTTACCTCTTGTTACGTTCTTCTTGTTAATATTCCACAAACTTTGGCTCGATCTCTATTCTATTCTTCATATTCTAATTTGGGATCCTTTTACCTCTCTATTCAACCATTTCTACGTCTGTGGTCCTAGATTTCACTTCTCCCATACGCTCCACAATCTCGGCTGTTTTTCTTCGTTTTAATCGTAGTCTCCTTTTTTGCATCAGTTTTTTGCTTTTCATCCTAATCCGTTGTGCCCTTTTTATTTCCTCTCTATAAACTGTTGATCACATTTTATTTCAATATTTAGCCTTTTCCGCTGAACAATCGTCCTTCTCTACTCTTTCCTATTAAAACCTAATACCCCTACTCTCTTTATCAGTGTTTCTTTTATTTTCTCATTTTCTTCCACTTCTGTCATTTTTGCTTTTAAATTGTTTTTATCCTGTGTATCCTTAAACGTTGTAAGAATATAACTTTATTTTCTCCTTCTTCGAAATTTTTTAATGTCCTCGTTGACGAACCCATTTAATAAAAATCAAATTAAATTTTATTGTTGTGGCAAAATTTATATACAAATACAAGAAAAAGTATGAATTCCACAAATGCGCATAGCTGCGCGAATAGTGGGATTATTATTATAAGAAAAACTGATAATACATTATTAAAATACATGAGCAAAACTCTGTCCATAGAAGGGGAGAAAGAAAGAAATATAAAAAATAATTAAAAATTAAGAAATTTAAAAACCTGGTTCATTTTCAACTTCCATAAACAACTTCGGCCCATGTTCACAATATACTTATTATCTACACTTAAAATTAAACAATCATTCTCGCCCATTAACCCTGGAAGCTCTTCAATACATCAAAATAATAATAATAATAATAATAATAATAATAATAATAATAATAATAATAATAATAATAATAATAATAATAATAATAAAATCAGATGTCGTCGGATAATGTTGCCGATCGGTAATTTTTTATCTCTCATTACAATTTGCTAGAAATGAAAGAAAAAATAAGTTTGGTCCAAATAAAATGACCAGTATCGGAATTTTACTGTTGCAGATGTTATACACGATAAAAAAAAAAATTTAAATTCTGTTTGGACAATAAACGGAAAAAGTAATTAAAACTAACAATATATGTAAAAAGACGAATATAGAATTAAGGTATTTTATAATACGGTCCGTGCAACATACTAGATCATTCGAATGGTTAAATTGAATACTTCTCTTCATTAAACCCGGTTCGCATTATCCTTATTCAGCAAAAACCTGGGATAAATTACTAAATTTTCTCTCGATATCAGTCTGCGTTAAAATTTTTCCTTTTCCTAATAAAATACAACCAACCAGTTGGAAAATTTTTACAGACAGTTTTGAGGAATATTTAGAGCCACGGAGCGTAAAAAGAAAGTAGGGGAAAGTAAGCACTAAAAATAGCCGAACTAATTATAATACTTTTAATGAAGACCAAAGACTCCTCCGTTAAGTGTTTTATTCGCGTAACTATTAATGTAATTTTTTCTATTCCATTATTTACTCGAAGCGGAACTCTCTTTAACAAGGTGTGTTACTAGAACCGGTTCAACAATTCTCTCGCAAATTCCGAACCTCATTACGCAGTTACACAGATAAGTACGTTTGACGGTAAACGTAAAATAGCGTATTTATCGGTTTTATGCGGATCCCCCCCTCCGACGAATTAGAGCAATATGTGAAGTTTGGTTAACCATTTTTTTTTCTTGACCCAACTTTTTTCGTTGATTTAACAATGCTCGCAAAATTGAAATGTGAGACGGCAACGGCATTTTCCAACCTGTTAGAGAGGATGTTACTGTGGCGCGGTCGATCTTGTGCAATAAAATGAAACGCCTATATTTTTAATTTTTTCTTTTTTCTAGTTGTTTATTTAAAATTTTATTTTAATATTATTTTTTTCAATATTACAATGAATGAAAAGGTTCTTTACGGTAATATTATTTCTGGTTTCTTGATAATTCCGCGCAAATTAATGAGAATGAAAAACAACTTTTTGTAATTATCGAGCGGTTATCAATAAGTGCAATCTTTACTGGTGTCTAGGGTTTTGTGTTTATACTGTGCTATTTAGATTATTTCAAATCAATAAATTTTTACTTTTCATTTGTTGATTTATTTACTTTTTTTTTTCCGGTTCACCTCCGCAACCGCAGATAACGTTCTTGTTATACAGATGTAGGTTGCACACGCACGGAAATTGTGTATGCAACGCAAATATGCAGCGGTAAGATGTTACCTAAAATTGATTGTAACCGGTGTCGTAGTCGGATTTTTTTTCTTTTTTTTTTTTTCAGTGGAAGTTGTATATATATATATATATATATATACACATATATATATGTATATATATGGCAGATAAGATTAGTAGTAAAAATATGAATAGAAAATAGCGTGGTAATTTTAACGGTAGATCTCTATTTTTGTATATCGCGTTTCGCCATACAAGGGACCTTTCTAAATCATGTCAATAACGAAATCAAGATCAGTTTTTGCTAATTATGCGAAGGAAATTCTTATAAGGCAATGTTTCGAAGAATGGAAATTGTTCATTCGCTTAACTGTGATCGATTTTGTTAAAACATTTCTTAAAATGTTTAAAAAATTAGAAAAATTTCTTTTAAACGAGTTCTTCCGGAAGTTTAAAACGATATTACAACAATTTAGAAACAATGCCATTCCTTTTCTTTTCAGGATGCATGCGTTTGGCATTTTTCGACGTTGATTGTTATTGTTTCTCCATCCTTGGTATAGCATTCTTTGTCAGATTCCATTCCTTGTTACTCCTAATTGCTGCTATGTACACGTGTTGATCGGTAATCGTCTATTATTGGCAAGCCCAGGGAAAAACCCAAACAAGAAAAAAAACAAAACAATTTAGAAACAATTAAAAGACAAGTTAAGTACTAAGAATAGTGGTTTGTTACATTCGAACGCATAAATTAATAATCGTAAAAAAGAAATACCTGCTATCGAACGACGTGGCACATCGGGAACATTCGCTGCTACACTCAGATTTGAACATTGTGATGAAAACGATCACGCTACAAATTACTGAAGAGCACCGAAAAGGATAAGCGCCATTGTCGTTGTATTTCTTTTTTTCTTTTATAAACAATTGACAAATCATATAAAAAGTAGATTATACACGCTGTGATACATACTCTGGCTCAGAAGCAAGCTCCTGCGACTGTATACGATTCGAATTATAATAATAGCGTGTTTAATACTTCCGCAATTCAAAAGAGTACCTTTTATTTTATTTTTCGAACTAATTTAAACCCTCAGGGCCCACTCCTGGCTACGCTATTAACTGTAATTGCTTGTTTAAACGATATACGAAATTTGCATTTATCGATATCCACGTTTGATTTGAACATGTGCCGTTCAACATGACTGTAAGCGATTATTTTACATTAATGAATTTATTTTATTTTCAAATACATGACCCCTATGTGCAGATCTAATTTTCGATTTATGTTTTTTATCCGTTGCAATCATCGTGTAAATTTACTTTCTTATAAACGAAAACATAATTACTTTTTATTAATTTATTTCTTTTTTTTGTTGTAATTTTTGAATTTAAAAAATTTACATTTCTGAGAAAAGTTTTTACGAGAAGATTTTGATTTTTGTGAATCTCGCGATATGTAAAAGAAGGGAAAAAAGAATAGCTGGCTCGAAAATTTTTCTAAAACGATGAGACGAAGTGATATTTTTTTCTAGATCGCCTATTGCCCTAACCATGAGACAAATCGAGAATCTCCAAAAAAAAAAAGAAAAAAGTAATATCCGCTTTTGCATTTTTTATCTTCAACATTTGACGGAATGAATAAGACTAGATCATAAGAATTCGTAAAACGAATTAAAAAGATAAAATCGATTTCTCTCTTCTAGATCTGTGTGTTTATAATTTTGGTTCGTGACAAAATGCACGTATTCACAGTTTAAACGATAATCTATAAATTCCGGCGATAGCGTACTAATATGAAAATATGGAGGACTACGGGTGATAGAAAATTTTTCTGCAGGCCCTTTTAGCGATCTCTTCGGAGTACGAATATTTCGTTTTAAGCCAAATTTCTGAATCGGTTCAGATTCTTCCGATATTTTCGTTCCGTTCCGACCAAAAAATTTACCAGAGGTGGCTGATTAAGTTTTCCGAAAGTTTTGATTTTTAGTTTGCCTTTTCAATAAATTTTATACAATAGATACCTTTTTTAACTTGCTGAGTTTTCTATAGGTAAACAATTAATACAAGCTATATAATTTCGGATCGGCAAATTGAAAGAAAAATCATCACTTATAATCGCCATAAATTTGCCCCCTCTCCCCAACATCAACCTCTTATTAGAACCGCATGCCGACATTGCATTTTCAAAAGTCACTCTCATCTATGCCAGAATAATTGCCGTTGCAATTTTTAATAATTTGAAATAGCACGAGCAGTGAAATTAATTAATATATATTTCTTTCTGATGTAGGCGATATCGCGCGCGTAAGTGAGAGTTATTTATATGTGTAGGTCAACATTCCGTAGAAAATATTTAATTCATTATGAAACGCATTTACAGTGTGGCAGTTTGCGTAGCCAGCCGCAGCTAATAACATTCTGTTGTTATGTTTTTGATATATAACTAGAATCTACGTAATATTGTTTTATTCTCGAACAGAATTATACGCACAGTTCAAGGAAATTCGTGGCCCCCGTTTCGCAAACCACTTTCACTCCCCCCTACTTTTATTTGCTTTCAATCTTTTAACGAAGTAAAAGTCATCATGCAACGACGACACGAACAACACTCTTTAAAAATGTTTATAAAACATCAACGTCAAGTTTTCAAAATTCAACTGAATTCCGAATTTCAGTTTACCACATTCCTTTACGAGTTCGTAACGTTAGCTGTATAATAAAGATAATTATTTTAATTACGTAAAGATACAGCTGACGTAGTTTTAATTAAAAACAATTTTCAGTTCTAAATTGATAAGTAATTGAAAAAAAAAACTTAAAAAAAGACTTAAACCTCGTCCTAATTAAGCCGAGAGGAAGTGAAAACATGCAAACCTTTTTTACTTTAATGTTTAGACATATAAAAAATCCTAACGAAAGCTATAAATTTAACTACCGCATTTATGAAGTAAATGTACTTAATAGTGATAGAATGTATTATATAACAACCACGGAGACATTCGAGCTATTTCCAGTGCTGACTGGAGGCTTGGCGTTTCCCATTTCCCTCCGTTATTTGCAAATAAAAACGGAAAAAAAAAGAAGAAATAAATTTCAGAATGAACCGTTAAATTCTAGATTTCATAATGAACCGGTCGGTTGGAACATTTATAACTAAATTTCATAAAAAACGGGACAATAGTAATATTTTTTTTTTTTTTGAGACCACCAGTCGAGGGCACTACACAGCATTAGGTTGTGTTAGTGAGAGAGAGGGTGAAACGAACTAGAATTAAATATTACTGGAGATAAACGCAATGAAGGACACTATAATAGGAATGATTGCCGGGGATGGAAGTGAAAGAATAAACGAAGCACTGTATGGAGTAGGCAAACCGAGTTTCAGGAGTTGTCTATAGAAGTGAGAGCGTTCTATAGATACAGACGCACATTCAAACAAGATGTGATTTGTGTCGCAGAGTAGATCAGCATACAAAAAGAAGAAAAGGACATAGAAAAGCGAAAAAAAGATGCCGGATGTCGACTACGATCTAGGCGAAGCTAGTAAATAGAAGAGATAAGAAAGCGCGAGAGATGAGGGAAGTCATGGTACCAAGGGTACGGAGGAGGATGGGTTTGGATATTAAAATAGAAGGATTCAGGATTGGAAAATAAAAGAAGAAAAATATCGTGCCATCGTTTACGATGAAAATTACTGGAAAGAACGTTAAGATTGCAAGAAGAAAATTTGGATATAAATTGACCAATCTAAACGGCAGATCGAGTTAATGAATCAACTAATTCATTGCCCTCAATTCCAACATTACTGGGGACCATAAGAAAACGATTTGAATGGAACGAACGCTATACAATCTAGTGACAAAAGAATGAATCAGGAGAATTATGAAACCTGAGGAATGACGAGGAAGAGGAGAAGCGATAGACAATAGAACACCTTTAGAATCCGAGACTGTCAGAAATTTATTAGAGCCGTTGGTGGAAGTAATGCATTGAATAGCACGAAGGATAGCAGAGGACTCCGCGGTAAGTATGGAGCAGAAGGAAGGCAGTTTATAAGATTCAAAATAGTTGAGTGATGGGACCAAAAAGGCAGCTCCCGTACCGTCCGTTGTTCGAAGCCATCAGTAAAGATAACAGTGTGGAAAGGAAATAAGGACCGCATGACATGATTATGTTCCTGTCGGACTACATAAGACGGCAGGTTCCTGTGAAAGGCGGAAAGAGAGTATATCTTAGGCGGATACAGTAAATTGGAGTAATTAAGCGTGAAGTAAGGGAGTTTGTTATAAGAGAAAACGTAAGGAGCGAATTGATTGAGTCGTTTAGATATATGAGAAAGAATAGGGGTTTTCCTAGGAGAAAAGCGCCAGTTGTGTAGTATGAAAATATAAGAATAGATGAGATTGGACGAAGAAATAGGAAGATGTTTAGTCAAGAAACGAAGGCCAAGATAAGACCGACAAATATATAGAGGGACCATATTGGTTTCTGAAAGAACTGCAGTAGTGGAGGACGTCTTCAAAGCTCCGAGGCAGTGGCGGAGACAAAGGTTCTGTACACGATCCAGTTTGGGAAGAGTTGTGTAAGAAGCACTACCGTACAGGAAAGAACAATAATCTAACTTCGAACGGGTAAAGATTTATATAGGATAATAAGAATAAAAGGATCCCCCCCCCCACGGCACGGGGAAAGAGCTTTGAGGAGGTCTTTTAGAAACAGATTTGAATAAGTATTTTATATGTTTCTGAAAAGTAAGACGGTTGTTAAGAAAGATGCCTAGGCGGCAGAAAGATGAGACAATGGGGATAGTACAGTTATTTACGGACAGGATTATTGAAGATGGATTGTAAGGACGCAAAGTAAAAACAACACATGAAGACTTGGCCGCAGAGATGGAAAGATAAATATTGGAAAGGGCGGCTTTTAAAAAAATCAGAGAGTCGTTGAGGTCAGCATTAGCTTCTGAAATGGACCTAGAAGTGGAATATAGAACGAAATCGTCTGCAAAGTATAGGAATGATGATTTAAGAGGAAGGCGAGCTATGCTGGTGATATAAATATTAAAAAGGGCGGGGCTAAGGCAGGCGCCCTGTGGTAGACCCTGAAATACTTTCCGTGAAGTGAAGTAGCTAGGAGTAGATAGTGCACGGTTCTATTTTGAAAAAAATTAACAATAAGTGAGGTAAATTAGGGGAGGAATGTTAATGAAGAGCATCTCTTGTCCTGTAGCGTAGAGAGGTGCACGTTACTGAACGCATTAGAGACATCAACGAAGGAGGCAATAGTACAATTTTTGTTAATGAAAGATTTTTAGATATCAGCAAGAAGAAGACTAATGGCATCAGGAGGACCGAACCCCGGACGAAAGCCAAACATATTATTAGGAAGCAGGTTGTTGCGCTCTAACCACCATACAAGTCGCCTGTTCAGCATACTCTCGAAGAGTTTCCTTATACAAGGGGCAAGGGAAATGGCTCGATAACAATGACAATGATTTATTGAAACCGTAATGAAGTGTCCCTGATTGTCATAAAAACAAGTATATTTTATATTAAAAAAAAAAAAAAAAAAAGGTAAACAACAATAATACTATTGCATTTTTAAATAATGTAAATTTAGTGCAGTGATTGAAATTTTAATTTTAGCACCCTTGTAATTAACGTGCTAATTATGGCACACAGGATCACATTATTTAATGACTTTTGAAATTTTTCTTTAACTTAGTCTTGACGCACATATACTGTGTTCAATAATTTATTTAGAAGTAGATAGAATACCTGCGTTCTAGGAGAATAACCAATCAAGAGCGAGTATTTAGTCACATGACCGCGCCCCTTCTACCCAACTAATAAAAAGTCAATATTTAATCAAATGACCAAACCTCTTTTCATCGAACCCTCCTGTAGAGTTTAACACTGCACCGACACGTTCCACTATAATTACATTGTTTTGCTTGCTTCATCTTCACACTGTGTTACAAACCAATAACTATATATCTCAATACTCACCACATATTTTGCTAACCCGTATTGAGTTGTTTGTTGTACTCGTATTTAAATATTTACATATGCTTAGCAATGCATTTGCTACTACCTAACCTGTATAATAATTTGCTAACCACTACCAAATCTGCTGTTTTTTGCATGTGTATGCTTTAAGAATATGTTTTACTGTTGACCAGCCACCTTTAAGCTTTTCTAACTTCTACCAAATCCGCTGTTTTTGTATGTATATGCTTTGGGGATGTGCTTTATTATATCTGTAACTAGCAAATGCTAATATAACGTGCTAACCCAATATTACCATGCCTCCCATATTTGTTCCAACGAATTTGTCTCTGAGAATGGATTTGATATACCAAACTATTCTAAATTAGACTAACCTTTTGTTAACAATGCTTGTTTGTGTGTGTATAATTTAATGTATATTTCGTGTATGTTTTAAGTACCTGCTGTGTTTATGTGATTTAAAAGGTGAATAAATGTATGTCTGACCAAAAAATAAGCACCGAACTAATGTTTTGTCAGGGGGAGTGTTTAATTTTGTAGAATTTTGAGGTATTCAACATATATCAAACCATAATTACTGGAGTACTAACCTTTTCTTGACGTTTTACTCCTATTCTGACCTATTTGTTTCTAGTGTGATGCTTCGCATATGAGTAATCAGAGTACATGATTGATAAAAAACGGATTAGTCCACTAAACCTGTAGTACTGTTCAACTGTCTCAATTACTGCAAAGGCTGTGTTTGATATTTACTAGAGTTGCTTTACTAATATGTGTTGAGTCTGCTATTGAATTATACAAGTTTTTATGAAATTTTCAGTGTATGAAGAGTCAGAACTTACCATCATAATAACATGCGTGGAGTTGATATGCTTACATATGTGTGATGCACTATATATATATATGTGTATTTGTCTGTATATTGTAATGGTATACATGTAATGTAACAATGATGATGATGTTAACGTGTGTATATGTGCATGTGTATACTTTCAAATGTAATGAAACAATATTTAACCTCCAAAAATTACCAATCATAATGGATTTGATGCAGCTCTGGTAATATATAATTGCTTATTGTGGATTAAATTAGAAAAATCAAACTGACTGCATGGATTGAGATGTTAATGAAGTGTACACATCTCTTAGTGTGAACGTTTAATGTATAACAACATATAAAAACTAGTTTTGTTTGATCATATTATAACCACCTTACAATGAGCACAATGGCCAATATAATTACCAAGTAGCACTCACCCATTTGATGAGGTGCCCATTCTTCACCTCACACGAGTTCTATTATTTCGACAAACATAATTACACTCCCAGAAATTCTATAATACACATATTCTCAACCAAACAGTACCGCCATCTTAATAACTCGCCTAAGCTGCTGCATCGCCACTTACTATGCAACCACTAGAATATAAAAACTTGAAATTTCCGCAGCATACCACTAAATATCACAAACAGGGATTAATATAAATGTAGTATCACAGAAAGAAGCGTTCAGATTAAACGAAAAGTACTCTATTTTCATACAAATTCTACCATTTAGGGCTAAAATACACACATTTTAGACAAAACATCAAATTTTATAGGAAAAAGACCATTTTACACAAAAAAAGACAACAATTTTATGGTAAAATACCACGCTTTTAGCTAAAACCGCCCAATTATTATTATAAGCAGCTCACATTTTAGGCAGAAAACACCAAATTTTAATGAAAAATGACCCACCCTAGGAAAAAGCACCAACTTTTTGCTACATATACATCATTTAATTAGAAATGACATCATCTCTATACAACTTGTCTGAATTTATACAAACTATTTTAAGCTCCCACACATTCTTAGATATAACAAAGTAAAGAAATAAACACAATTGTTAATACAAAAAATTTTATTTCACAGTAAAACTAAAATATTGCACTTAATAATAATACACAGCTCCGCATAATCATGAAATACGCATGTTCTTATCCAATATACACGCTCTTGATAAAACAATATCAAATTTCTTATGAAATTCATTATATATAGTGTTTCCAAAAGTTAACGTGTCCATATTATTACTACATATTATTCTTTTATCATCATTACAACTTAATACTATTTTGTTCTGCTCCGGGGTATACAGTATCTTCTTGTGACTCTGAACATTATAATACGTCTTATAATTATCACTTAATTTACCACACACACCACTTACATAATTATAATAATTTATGAAATTAAGTTATTTTTTAATTATAAAAGACTGTGTACATCTTTAAATTTTTTAATTTCTATATTATTAATAACACTTATAGAAGACATTTTTGGACGCAATCCAACAAATTCACTAATTGGAGTACCATTTAATTCATCCTTAAATACACCAAGCTTCTTTTTATTTTCTAGTGAATAGTATGGATGACTTCTTGGATCATCACTTGTATCAAAATAACGAACGTTATCATTAATATCTTTATAAAAATCAAACGTTTTAAGTTCATAACCAAGTGAATCAGTGTCACAATATAAAAAATTAATTTTCTTATACATCTTACACATTGCGTTGTAATGATAATCAAACATTTTTGTGGTAGCCTGCTTCCACTGTAGGGTGTTCAAATCAATGTAAAGCTTCAACCATGCCGACTGATTGAAACAAATGACTCGATGCACAAGTTGTAGTTTGAGCCCTAATGTAATTGCTTGTTTAAGATTTCAGTAGTGAATAATATAATTGTACGAATTTTCTAATATATTAACTAATTTCATACATTTCCTAACTGATTTACCCTCGGAGCATATAGGTAAATCATTGTGTGCTAAATGTAAATTTGAGGGATACTCTAAATCCACCTCAAGTACGTAGCCAACGGATCCATCATCAAGCACCTCCATAATATTTAATTCCATTATTTCATTTTGACTAAGCCATTTAAACCAATTCATAAGAAGAGGCTCACTCATGGCCCAACCATAGAGGTTATTTGCACCCAAATATGCTATGAAATTGTTATCTACACCATTACCACTAGAATTATTATCAATGCTAGCACCTTATCATCACTGCTAGAACTATTATTACAGTTATTGATGTAAAGATTTTCTGCCTTGGCAGTTCGCGATATGATCTTCTTGTTTCATTGTTGTTATTCAAAGAGGGTATACAGTATTTTTCTCATCAAGACCATATACATTCACAGAATTCTTTTCAAATGTGGATACATCGTCTATTGATGAAGGGAAAGATATATTATTCTAGTTGTATTTCTTCAATAAAGATATGTATTCCGCGCATAATTAGTTACATTTTGTAACGTGGAATATTTGAAACACATTTGATCTGTATTTTTCACATTAATAACAGCCTTTTTTACTGCAATTGATTTAGGAAGTTGAATGTATGATGATGCACGACTTAGATCGATTCAATGTTTGAGACAAGTTTCAAGATATTCAATTTTCATTATTGACTAGCCAGATTCTGTTGCGTGTTCAAGTTTATCAGCAAGACTAATAATTTTTCTACATTCTTCCTTATACCCATTATATTAGCATTGATTAGTTACAGATATAATAAAGCACATCCCAAAAGCATATACATACAAAAACAGCGGATTTGGTAGAAGTTAGAAAAGCTTAAAGGTGGCTGGTCAACAGTAAAACATATTCTCAAAGTATACACATGCAAAAAA
Organism: Icerya purchasi; assembly: GCA_039619475.1. NCBI lineage: Eukaryota > Metazoa > Arthropoda > Insecta > Hemiptera > Monophlebidae > Icerya > Icerya purchasi. Next base: position 180,681,344 of record CM077116.1, on the reverse strand, counting down.
CAGCAGATTTGGTAGGGGTTAGCAAATTATTATACAGGTTAGGTAGTGGCAAATGTATTGCTAAGCATATGGAAATATTTAAGTACAACAAACAACTCAGTGTAGGTTAGAAAAATTATAATTAGTAACAAGCCTCCTCCTAATCTCCATACTGGACAAGTGCTGTTACTGAGCAATGCGTATTCCTGTACTGGTGTCCGCAGAGAAAGCAGTTGATTGATTTGAGATGTGGTAAGTATTGAGATATTTAGTTATTGGTTTGTAACAGTGTGAAGATGGAGCAAGCAGAAGAATGTAATTGTAGTGGAACATGCGGGTGCAGTGTTATACTCTACTGAAGGGTTTGATGTAGTCATGTGACTAAATACGCGCTCCTGATTAGTTATTCTCCTAGAACGCAGGTATTCTATCTACTTCTAGAAAATGAAAAAGTAAAATAATATTAATTTCCGCGTTGTATAGGCCGATCGTATTAATAGCTCGTAAAAATCATTTGCGTACTCTTTAACGTCATTAATTTATAAATGAACGAAGCAGAGTAGTAAGAGGTCAGTGTAATCAGTTCGCTAGATGGCAATTATTTAAATTAATCGACCGTCTGCGGGCCAAACCCCGTCCTCATTTTAAATGTAAAACTTGTGTCGCATATAATAAATGCGAACTGTTAGGAAACAAAATTATCGTTCGGATAGTTTCAATAGCACAATTAGAACGCCATTAAATCATATTTATTTCATCCGCCCTCTCCAGTGTGTGCAAATTTTTACGTTTATCGCTTAATTTTCCAGCATGTTCGCGACAAATGCATACACTTCGCAGGGTTGTTAAACGGAATATTTTACCTATAACGTAGACGTATGAAATTTTAATAATTATCGGTGCAGCCACATTGCTAGCCGTTCGAATTTCATTGCGAATTGTAGTCAGTCGTTTACGTAACAACAACTATGATTAATATTTTAAGTTGATGAATTATTTTATATCTAACATTTTCCGCGGTATTTATTTTGTAGCCAACGGAATAGAAGCTAACAATAGCATAATAAATTATTACATTCTTAAAAATATTTTACCGTTCATGAGAGATTTTTATTTTTCATCCAAGGGGGCCCCATTTAATTTATTGGAAAGGAACTGCTGGATTAAACATTGCAGAAAGGAATTCGAGCATTCGTGAATTAGGTACTTATTTTCATACGTATAATATACCGTGTAATTAATTTCGTTCGTTTTTCTTCTTTCTTTTTAATGTAAATAATTAACGATGGTGCAGTTATAATTTCATTAAATTTTTCTTATTACGAAATCATTACTCCTAATTGGAATTTTAATCGGTGTCGTTTTAAATAAGGTAAAAATCCAGCGAGCTTGTATAAATTTAATTATTACGAATTTACGGAATTCGCCAATCATGTTGTGTACGTTTTCACAAATGCAGTTTATAGAAAAATATACATCCGCAAAACTTGTAAAAATTACGCTAGAATCATCCGGTACATAAATTCTAGCGGAATAGAATGAAAACCTTTTACCAAAATCGAAAATATCCTTCTCGATTCTAACAAAATTGACTAATGCTGTAGGTTGGGTAGAGCGGGATCGGTGATGTTTGTTGTCCTCTCCTCCTGAAAATTTTTGAAAAAATAAAATAGCAACTCGGGGAAAATCGTTAAAAAGTAGCACCGGTACAGTGAGGAAATTTTCGGAAAAATACGTTTTGTTCTATATATAATTTCTTTTTGTATAATATATATATACTCATATTAACAAAAAGCGAGCATTGATTTTTGGCTGAAATGAAATTTTAAATCGCTATTTAATTTCGTGTGAATCAGAATTCCTAAAAACTTCCGCAATCTGAATACGATGTAAAAGCAGATAATTAGGTTTTAAACTGTATATATATATATATATCGACCGCAAGATTCATTGTAAAAATTGAATAAAAATGTATCGAGAAGTAAACAATAATTGTACCCGATAATAAAAATTTAATAAAGTACACTAAAAAGTAAAAAATAATTAGCTTATACAGTAAAATACAAAACTTAAAGATGATATTATGATAATTCCTTTACAAAATTAGAGTAAGCATCGAATTAGAAATATTTAGAAACAATTTAAAGGATATTTTTATTGCGGTATTTCGTTATTATCGCAATTTATGATTTTCGTGTCTACATCTAATTAAGATATTGATATATAAGAGTTATCATAATATCACCTTAAGATATTATATATATATATATATATATATCATTATCGAATAATAATTATTTTATACTTTTTAGCGTATTTTTATTGCATTTTTATAGTAGATTTTCAAGTATCGGTATTTTTTAAAATATTTTACAATTTTTAGCGTAACACTTAAATTTTTTGTCTTGCTAAAAATCAACTTTGTTAAAAGTGGTACAAACTTTTTAATTTGTGCTATGGCGGTTTAAAATACATTTTCTTCATTCGAATCGATATTTATCCGTGTTAATTAATTTTAATTTTTTAAAATCACGTTTCCATGTTTAACATTGGTAATATTTTAGGTCAATATCCGGACTGTTATATTCATCAATAAAAAAAACTAGCTAAAGGGACCACAATTTTTTCATGTTTTCTGATGACTAGCGAGTATCACTGAGATAATCACCGAGATAATCACCGATATACTTTCACATGGTACATACACTGATTAGTACACTTTGGAATAGAATCATTAAAATCGGGTCGTGTGAGTATATGTGCAAACAATCATAAAAAAAAAAAAAAAACATGAACGTATAACTTGATTTTTTTCGAAGTCGGTAATAAATAAATAAATCACCGGTAAATTTAAAAATAACAAAGGAAGAATTAAATTTTATTCATTCGCGTGTATTTCACAATTTATATTACCGAATTGTAATGTTCGGGTTCTGATGAAAATTTTTTTATTATAGATAAATAACGAACGAATCATCTTGGAAATATTGTAATCTCGCTTAATCAACACCTCATCTGTATTGGGATCGATGGCTTAGGAGCCGAATTTAATATCCTACGAAAGCAGAGTTATTAATTTATAAGACTTACTTCTTATGTCGCTGAACGTACTGTATGACCTACGACTGTACCAAAGTGGCTGATGTTCTTTGCAATAATGTGAATGAAATAATAATTTAAAAACAACATGCATGACGATGAAAGAAACGTACAAATCAACCGAGACTATTGAGATGTGGAAGATGATCAACATCGACTATCGATCGTATCTTTTTAAACTGTATTCCTTATTAACGGACTCAGGGAGGGGTTAAACATTGCGCTATTTCGAATCAGTTCACGACTACGATGTGTGATTGAAGTGTGCTATTTTAAATCGTAAAACCAGATAAAATCAAACCGCCTCGCGCGTAGTATAACGTAAAATAAATACATGTACGCTGATTTACTACGGACTGATTAAATTTATGAATAAGCTGATAATAGATCAAGTTACGATATTAATAACTGGCGTCGACAGGGAAAGTACGCGTGCCGACTATTTTGAGAAAAGCTAAACTATTCTTTTTATCTATCAGTTCCGCCGGCGTTCGTTTCCATTTGTAAAAGTTCATTTCCGTAGTCCGAAAATAGAAAAACGATAACATCTGCCCGCTAAATGATTCAATTAATTCCTCATGACTGTCAAAACATTTATTCACGCGTTACTAATCATTTCTTTACGCAGTAATCGTAGTTGCACGTGCTGTCTGATAATGTAGAGTTGTTGTGCACAGATCAGGATTTTTCAACTAAAACGCAGTTGGAAATCAGTGCACGCGCTCCACTAATGGCACATCTATATATCTATGCGTATTTCCACAGCTAGGCAAAATCTTTTCCACTCCTCCTCCTTGCGCCAGAGTTGATGTTTTTTCCCTTTTTTTTATTTTTTTTTTGCAGTAGTACGAGTTCCTTTTTTGGTTAAACTTTTTTTAACCGTACCTGTATAATGAGTAATCATGACTACTGAATTTACTTCTGTAACTGTAGTCCATGTTCGTCGACGCGATGTAATCGGTATCTCGAGTTATCCAGCGGCGATGAGAAAACTGATTGACAATAAATCTGTTATTATATGTAAGGGAGAAAATCCGGACATATTTGAGTAGCGTCTAATGATTGTTAATATAGCCTTTGCAATTTTTTAGTTCAAATATTCTAGATAAATTCACGTGTTTCTACTCAATTGAGATTCCTTGCTCCTTTTTTCCTTATTTTTATTAACGCTTGCCTCGAATGTCTTAAACACACGTATAGAGTTTACTGCGTAATCCTGTAAGCACGATTGGATTCTGGAACAATGTGGGCCATACTGGTCTGTATTGGTGTGGCCATGTTGCTTTAGGGTGGTCTGATGGCTTGTTTTTCGGGACTAGTTGTATACCGGAGCAAGGTGGACTTCACACTTGGTTGTGGACGTTGCCATATTGCTTTAGCATAATTTTTAATATATAATGTTGAGTATAGTCTAGAGCTGTATGGGCTCTACTTCGCTATAGTTATGATCGTATCACTACAACTCTATCAGTTGTCATGTATTAATAAAACCAGGGCGGTGTGGGCACTGCTTAATTGTAGATGCGGCCATGCTGTTCTGGTATTCATTTACCCCCCTCTAGATTCAAATCATGAATATCGCTCGGAGATAGCGATGGCTCTACCCAAGCGCAGTTGAGATCATAATACTTTGCTATAATTCCGCCTATGTAATTTTCATGTGGCATTTTGAAAGGCATAGCGTTTCTACTTTCTATTTTGCTAGTCTTTTCTCTCTTGTGTTAGCATTTCTGGTTGTTGCTGTGCCATTAGTACATCAGTAATTTTTCTCATATCAATCTTCTTCTTCGGTGATTGTGACAATTTAAATAACAGCCGCCCTTTCCCCTTGGTGTAAAGAGTATTATTTTCTGCTATTTCCTCGTATATAAACTGTTACAGATTTAATATAATAACTTTGATTTCCTGGTTCGTCTTATTAATCGATCTACTGTGGTTAATGGACCAGCCCTTGTTGGCACCCCTAGAAAGAAAACAAAGGAGAAAAAATCGGCGCCGGGCGCCTTCCCACTGGAGACCCCCGAACCCCCCAACGCTCTCTGTTTAGAGCCTACGGCTAAAATTCCAATAATATGGAACATGTTTTTTTTTGTTGTCCGTTAATATCTCAGATACTTTCAACTGTCTCTGTACGATATGTTAACATTGAAGATGCGATAATGAATGTCTTGAATTCGAAAGAAAATAATAATGTCAACGATTTTATTTAAAATTTTTTTTATTCTTGTGTCACGTGATCCTTAGAAATAACGGACAATATGACTTTATGATAGCTGAAGTAACGGACAATACGGCTTTATGATAGCTGAAGTAACTTTATATGTAATTTTTAGAATCAAGTTTGTCTATGCGACGAGCGAAGATTAAATCGATACACGATCCCCCACGAGTAATTGGTAGAGCTGGATTCGTTTTGAGTTGTAATCGAAAGATTTCTTTCATGAACCGAAATAATCGCCGATTTTCAGGTTTCTTGAGATCGACGTTGATATCCCCTGAAAGCTATTCTGTCTTCTTGATTACGTTAACACATTCTGCTGCTACTTTTGGGCATGTATGCCAATAAATTTAACTCGAAGAAGAAATCTTCAATATCGTCAATCGAAGTGCCTGACGAGATTTAAACAGTCTCAAGTAGAACTCGTTGACCGTTAATAGTGCCTTCGATGGCGCAAATATCCCCCCGCATTCCTCACTGACCGCATTAATTCTATCAATAGACAACGATCGTTTGTCAAATCTCATTAGAATGTGTGGAGTTGAAAATAACATGCAGTCTTCTTTTTCGTACATGGTGACCGCCCTAGCTCGCACTTATTCATATTTGAACTGAGTAACACATCGATATCCTTCCAACCTCTTCGTCGTTATTAAGCTAAGTTTCGGTTAACGCCATCATGATCTTTGTTTCAGGCAACGGGAAATCACTAATCAAATCTTCCTTATGTGCTCTCAAACTCTGGACGTTTAATGTGAGTAAGGACAAATCCTTGGAACCGGCACGGCGTAAGAATTCTCTGCACTCGTCGCTAATTGTGTGAAATCGATGATTTTTCAAACGATCAAACTCGTTTGTCAATTCGATATTTACTTTACCACGAGAATGATGAAACTTATGATGCTTGTGCGGTTCGAACACGACTGACTTAAGAAAACTAGAAGAAAAGGCTGTATTCTTATTTACTTCCCGCGTAACATTCTCGCGTTTCACTACTTTAGTGTGATATTTTCTGTTAGTTAGGTCACGGCTAAAGCATGTTCCATGCTAAAAACACCGCTGAAACTACGAGGTTCATCTTCTTCCTCTCTTCCTGGTGTCATACGCAGACATGTGCGCGTAGACGATCACTGATTGGCTAAATTTCCCGGTTGTCCGCTGCTTCAATTAGCTTTTTTTATTGTTGTTTTTCCGGTGGTCCACTGTTTTATATTCTTGGACCACGATGTTCTTCTTCTTCCTCGTGCTCTTTTTTCATTGATTTTCCCTTCTATAATTATTCGCAATAATTCGTATGTCCTGCCTCCAATAACATGGCCCAAATATCTCGGCTTTTGCTCTTCGCAATACTTAATCGTTTGCCAACTTCTGCATCCACGATATTTTCATGGTTTTCCTGCGTAGCCACATTTCACACGCTTCCAAATATTTCAATGTTTTAATCGTTATGTTACTGCTTCTGCACCATATAATAAAATGGAGTATATACGTTACAACTTATAAAATCTTGGCTTATATACAAACTTAAAGATGAGTCCATGAGTAGTTTTCGCATTCTTCCGAAAGCTGTTTTAGCGTAGCCACATTTTCTCTTCACTTCAGCAGATCGATCACGAATGTTTGTGATATAACTACCTAAGTATTTAAATTCTAAAACTTCTTCTACACTTTTTCCATTGATTGTGATAGTTACATTTTGCTGCCGTTTATGGCTTATTATCATAAACTCGTTTTCCTTTTATTAATTGTAAGTTCATATTGTTTACCTATTAAATTCTTTCCACTAGTTGTAATTCTTTGCAGAAGTTCGCTAACAGAACCGTATCATCCGCATATCGGATGATTTTATTAATACGTTTTCTATTTATTTTAATTCTGAACTTTTTGTTCTGTAATGCCTCTTTATAAATCACGTCAGGCATTGAATAATAATGATGACAAAATACACCCCTGCCCTACCCCAAGGCAAACGCGTATTAATTCTGACTCCATATCATCTATGTGAATTTTAGCACTTTGCTCCCAGTATAGATTTTGTATAACCCTCAGATCTTATTCGTTTATATGCCTTTCTGCTTTAATATCTGTAATAATTTGTCCACATTAAACAAGATCAAAAGCTTTTTCGTAGTCCAAAAAACAGATAAAAGGTCTCTGATCCCAGCATTTCTGTAATAGTACATTAACTGCGATGAATACTTCTTTCGTTCCAAATCCTTGTCGGAAACCGAACTGACACTCATCTAAATCTTGTTCGCATTTATTGCGTATTCTCATGCATATTATACGCAAGAAAATTTTCAACATTCAGACTAATCATTCCATAGCCATTACATGTATATTAGCCTGTGGTTTCTTGGGTAAGGATATAAACATTGACTTTAACCATTCTTCCTAGATATTTCGCCTGTGCTATAGATATTATTGAAAATCTTAGTTGATCTTGAACTGTTTGCATTATCTAACAATTTGATAACGACGACGGGTACGTTGTCTGTCAGTTTCCTGGTTTTTATTAACTTTATAGCATATTCTATTTCTGATTGTAAAATTTCCAGATTTGCGTTCTAAGGTGTTTGCATTAAATTTACACTTCTTGTATCTTTCAACATATTCTCTATATATCTTGTCCAGACGTGCAATTTGTCTTTTACAACACATGCTAGTATCCCGTCCTCCTTATTTAATTTTGTTGGGATTCTTTTTTTTTTAAATAGACCTGTTATTTCTTTTATTTCCCGATGCATATTAAATGAATCCTGTTTCTTCATAATTTCTTCGATTTCTTGACACTGTGATTTTATCCAATTATTCTTTGTTTGCCGTATTTTACGTTGGATACACTTGTGTTTTTCTTTATATAATGTTTTATCAGTATTTCTTACCGAACGATGTTGATTCACTAACTCTAAGATTTTTTGTGTCATCCATGGTTTCTTTGCTGTGTAGACATTTTTTAGAGTCTGCGTGCATACTGTTGTAATACCGTCTTTAATCCTTGTTATACATTCTCTTACATTATCTGTTTTTGTTTCTTTACACAGTTTTGAAAAGGTTTTATTTATCTGGTTCTGTACATTTGATTTATATTCGATATTTCTCAATTTATTCGCATCTATTTTATTATGCGCTCTTGCCTTTTTATTTCGTTTCCATCTACGTGTAAACTTTGCTATAATAGGATTGTGGTCAGAACCTACATCTGCGTCTGAATATGCTGCCACTCTTTTAATAGAGTTTCCAAACCGTTCGTTAATCAAGATATAGTCAATTTGGTTACGAATTGTTATCTCTTCATTACTACGGGGCGATTCCCATGTATATAGCCTTCACGAGGTTCATGAAGCCGAAAATTCACATGTAGCATAGCGGTACCGTTCAAAATTAAATACAAAAAAAATTCAAATTTTTGGACCAGAAAATTACTTTTTTAAAAACCAATAATCACGCTACAGTTGAAACATTTTCACCAACTAATTGAAATTCCACAATTACCCAGGTGTAAAAAAGAGTTTAAAAATTGTTTCTCAAAATACAAAAAAAAAATTAATTTGTAGTGATATTTTTGATATAAATGTGTTTGCGTTAAATCGGTCAGTGATAAGGTTGGTTTATACGTGCGTTGTTCAATTTTTGTCGCGCCTCAATTCTCGATTGATAAGTATAAACATTCATCTTTACGTTAGTCCGTTATAAGCAATCGATAAATCTTCAGTAATCGAAGCTTATATACACACATACATTTGTAAACTACACTTACACACACTAACACATAGCATAACACAGACATAAACACATTCAAAGACGGTAGTGGTATAACCGTCAACATTATCTACCTATATTATCATGTATAAAGATGAGGGCGATATTAGTCGTCCCCCTGCCACCGATAACGATGATTGCAATAGTGAATATATTAATATTGATAATAGTAATACAAACTCTCGATCCTCTTCATTTATACAAGACAATTCTGAAAATTCAATGATAATAGATAATAACGAAATTAATTAATCAGTTCGGAATAATTATAATAATACAAGCAAGAAAAATAAAAATAAAAATTACATTTTTGTTTTTTCCCTTAAATTTATATCGTCCATGTGCTGTGTGTAATTGCCGGGATTATTACAGCACATGGATCAGTGCAGGATCAGAAAAGTGTTTTAATAGGTTAGCCGCTCTAATATGGTTTAGCATATCCTGGACCTATTTTAGTTCGTTTGACAACACAACCGTCGGTAAGTTGGAGGTGCCTGCAGGCAGGCAATGTTCCAGAACGTGTTCAGCGGTTGGTGAAATTGGGGAATTGCATATGGAACAGGCAGAGGGAGGAGATGTTCCTTCCAGCAAATAGTTGTGGGATATTGCTGTGTGCCCTATGCGGAGTCTAGTTAATGCTGAAAACTCTCTGCGGGACATGGATATCGGTGGCCACAATTTTAGTAATAATAATAATAATAAAAATAATAACAGTAATAATAACAGTCAATTAAATATCGATAACATAAATCAAAAAAACGAAGAAGAAATAGTTTATAAACCAAATATAAACTTATATTTAATTACCGATAATTACCAGAATGATAAAAGTTTCAAAGTTTACATAGAAAAAGATAACTCTAAAACACAGAATTTACCTAGTACCAGTGCATTACAAGTAGCAGAGATTTTACGGAAAAATAACCTATGTAAAGATATCGTAGAAATTAAAAAGGTAGCAAGAAATAGAGTCATAATTCATCTGTCCTCGCCGTATACGGCTAATAATATATATAATAATATCTGTTTCTCTTTATGCGGATATAATAAGGTGCATATATTCCAAATTTTCTTACCTCCCGGAATGGCATTATCAAGGGAGTAGATCTAGATTATACAGAGGACCAGATCAGAGAGATGATAGAATGTTCATCATTTACGATTAAAAACATAAACAGATTAAATAGAAGAGCTATTATAAATGGCGAAGTACAGTATATTCCAAATCCATCAATACTTATAACATTTCAAGGACAGTCGCTTCCAGAATATATATTCTTGTGGAATGTGAGATTCCGCTGTAAACCTTTTATACACCGAATCTGACAATGTTATAATTGTTTGAGATATGGCCACATTGCGACACAATGTAAGGGAAACAAGCGATGCGTTAAACGCGAAAGTGCGGAGCACAAAAGAAGAAACCTTTTCTAGCCAAATTCCAATATGCATATTCTGTCGAGATCATCACAAAGCTACAGAAATACGTCCTGCCCAGAAAAAAAAAAGACAAATTCGGATTAATGAAATAATGGCGTCACATAATATTAATTATCAAGAAGCAGTGAACAAGGGCAATTATACTCAAATATATTAACTATAAATAGGTTTTCAATTTTAACAGAAGAAAGTAACTTTCCGCCTATCTTTAAAAACAAAAAAGCAGTTGAACAGATCATTATTCCAACATATAAGCCAAAGCCTATATACAAAGGAAAACCAGGATATCATGATATTACTCGACTAAACCGGTTATCAGAAGGAGGTATTAAACGAACCGTATCATTTATTACTTCCGACGAAGAAAAGAATATGAATGGACAAAAAATTACATTAAAGAAATTAGTAGACCAAAAAAGGAACCTAAAACCTGTAATTAAGAACACACAAAAACCGGGACCATCTGGTATTAAAAATATGGAAAGTAATAGAAATACAATTTAAAAAAATATTGAGTATAATAATACAACAAACAAAGATGAAGACTCTAAAAATATTTCAGCCAATAAAAGTACTATTAAAAATAAATAAAAGAAACCTAAAACAATAAAAGGAATTAACATACTACAATAGAACTGTAGAAGTATATTAGCAAATTCAATTGAATTGAAACGTTCGTTATACAAAAATGAAATAGACATTGCGATAGTAGTTGAAACATGGCTATCGATAAAACATAACATTAATACTAAGAATTATAGGAAGAGACAGAGGAGCCTCTATAATAATACATAAATCTATAGAATATTCAACTATCGTAATATCAAACTATAATACAAAAGTTAATACAATATCAATTACAATAAAACTTCTGCTATCACGGTGTTTTCCTAAGCAGCCGTTTGCCCATTTAGGAGCATATTAATTTTCTTTCCTCCTCTGCTCTCAGCAGACTGAACCTCTTAAACAACCTGTATCTTACTAGGTGCGGACGATCCTTTCCTTTTTATTTCCCTTTACAAATCCATTATTCGCTCTAAATTTGATTATTGCTCTTTTACCTATAGCTGTGCCTCTAAATCTCTTCTCTTTATAGATCAGACATCATCCAGAATTTCTGTTTTTGTCTCTGCCTTGCTTCCCGTAAATCTGCGCAATACCTGTACTCCTTGCTGAATCTAAAACGCTTTCCATTTTCACTCGTAGATCCTTTTTAGGATCTCGATTGTTTTCTCTACGTCTTTCATTGATGTCCTCTAGCCTCATTCCTTCCTAACTTTTCATTTTACATAATTGGTGCTTTACTCCTACGGAAATTCCTATTCTATCACATATTTCTTTGCGTCTTAGTTCTATTTCGTTTTATACTATCTCGACTAATAATCTTCCTTACTTTTCCTTTGACTTCATTGCTCTTTCCCATTCTCCTAACGTAATCTTCTTTTCTTTTTCTGTCAAATCTTTCACCAGACCTGTAGTCAAGCAGGAATTCCACAGTGTCATTAAGTTCTTACTTTCCTCCCACAATTCCTTATTTACAGATGGTTCGAAGGGCCTGGTAGAGTTGGAGACTAATTTATTCCTCCTGACATTAATCACTCTGAGTTTTTTCGTCTTCCTTCCTTCTGTACTATCTTCACCGCTGAACTTTTCGCTACCTTGCGTCCTTTCCCATTGACTTCGGCGATTTTGTCGCTCTTTTTATTTGATCCTTTATCTACAATCTTTACGTTCTCCATTCCATCCACGTTGATTTGCTCTGGGTCCCTAGTCATATGGGCATTGAGGGTAATCAGATGGCAGATTGCTTGGCTAGAGTTGCTTCTTCCTCGTGTCTTTATTTAAATAAAATTCCTGCTTCCGACTTGCTACCCATGTGGTTAAATTTTCATACTAGATTCTGGTCAAATATTTATGCTTCTTTCTTCTCTAACAATCAGCTGAATCTTTTTACCCACCCTTAGTTTTATGATGTTTCTTCTCTACGGCGTTCTGTTGTTGTCCCCGTTATTCATTTGCGCCTTAATCATACTCGGTTACCTTCCCCGCGTTTTTGTTTTCATTTAACTCTCTCTCCTAACGACAATCTTCATCGGAATCACGAAGCTGTTTGTGATCACAACATACCTTTTTGAATATCCTTCCCTCTCGTCTGAATGTACTATTCTTTGTTCCAGTTTGTTATCCTTTGGGTTTCGTGGTCCTTCCGATGTTTGTGTTAATTTTAGAACGGATGTGTTAGGTTCAAGGGCGATTTTTTTTTTCGGAAATTTTAATGATTGCAGCGATGGCATAAGTATGGTTTTCGAGTTTAGGTTTTTTGTTCCGCATAGAAAAATTGGTTAGAAAATAATCAGCGATTCTCTTTAGAGGCTTTTATTAGGCACACCGGAGAATTTAGAAATTTGTTTCGTTATCATTAACGACAGTATAACTCTTGTGCATACTGGTCTCCTAGATTGTAAAATAAATGTTACATTTGCATCGCAATTGCGTGAATGAAATATTTACAATTAGTGTCAATAGCCTCTACAGTCTTACATATACATTCCTTGAGCACCACTCTACGAGAAATATACATGTGAAATAGAAAAGTACGACGCCTAGAATCAAATATTTTACTGATAACTACAGCCCTCGGCTTTATACGAAATTTACCTCCTCGCTCTGTTTAACCGGTTGTACATTTTAATATTACACTAATAGAAATTTTTTATTATAAATATTTGGAACTACCTAAAATGTTTAAAATAGCAAAAAAAAGTTATTTTTTCGACTCTTAAAAATTGTCCGTTTCACGCCGCATTTAAAACGTTTTTGATTATCAAATGTTTTACAGTTATCTTCGATATGGAATATTTCATAATGGACTAACTGGGTTATCTGTATATTTTACAATTTCGCTGTAAAATTTTTAGGTCTTTCCGACAAAACGGAATTTGTAATATTGCATTTGATGATCGATTTTAAAGTGGGTATTGCTATGTCGACAACAAGTTAGGAGAATAACAGGTTCCTATGATTTCTGTTATTTATTATCTAGTATCAGGTGATATTTAAAAACAAAATATAGTGAACCGCAGTCCGCAAATCACTAATGAATAATAATTATAATTGAATTACAATTATTGATATTATATGACACTATTACAAATTATGTTTCTTTTATACATCTGAAATATATTAATAAAATTTTTATATTGTCTAATTACAATTACTTAAATTTAAAAAAGTAATATCTAAAGTATTTATGTGTAATTGTTTTTGCTCATTTTAAAGACTCAAGTTAGAAACTTAAAATATTGTTTCGAAAAATGTACGGATTTTATGGTAATTTTATCGTAATGCGAAATTTCACTTTGTTTCCAATAAATTGTTAAGCCCTTTTGCAAAGTATCAATTCAGAATTGTATGCTATGTACTGCTTTTGTAAATCCGAGTAAAATCTAGAAAAAACAATACTTCAACATACATTTGAGATAAAGTTTATTTAATTAATCATGAAGAATTCATTCTCAATTCTAAACTAATTCTTAGCTATTATATTTTCATTAAACGGACACTGTTAATAATGGCTAAATTTGTTACCGGCAAAATTTTTGACAATAAAAATTAATATTTGATAAAAATATAAAGTTTTTTTAAATAATACATTTTACACACCAATAAATATATAAATGAGAGAATAGAGGGAGATATATAAATATACCCAACATGTTCAACCTCCGCCTTCACATTTTGCTTTATGCTACTCTTTTATCTCCCCTCCCCTCGTAAGGACAAATCCTGGGTGCGCCAATAGTAATAAATTTATGTATGGTATATTGAAAAATTATCAAAGCAAACATAATAATTGTGCATGCTTCAGTTTTCCTATGACGAATATTTTTTGAAACATTCCGGACACTGTAATCAGGAAAGCACTTAATTTTCTTAATTATCATTTCAGCTTTACAACTAACTTTTTTTGTAGGCTGTAATCGAAATATTTTTTTCCTTACTGAATGATCATTCTGCAAAATGTTTTAAAATACAAGTAACAAACTTATATTTTATTATTTAACTAATGTTTGTTTATAATTTAAAAATAAAAAATTTACTAATTCAGAGGTTTCTTGTGATTTTCTCTTATTATATTGTGACCCATGAGTACATTGCATTAATGATGTGGTAAGATTTATAAATGACTCCAAACATAAGAATATCCATGCTAATCTATCGCCTATATATTTAAATTTACAGAAATTGTTAATAAAATCTTATTTCCATTACATGATACAGAAAATACTATTTATAGAATACAACATACTTTTATTTTTCCGTGAAGTCCTAATAAAAAATGTAAAACCTTCTGATAATAAGAAGTTATTAAAAATTTGAAAATAACGTTCTCCTTCAATAAAGGATAAATACGAATTTATATTTTCAATAAAGTTGTTTAGGATTTGAAAAATTTCTTCATTTTTAAACATTTTATTTAAAAACAGAAAAAACAACTTCAGAACAATAATAACAAACAATGAAGAATACTAAATAGCGAAACTAAAATTTATAGATAACTAAAGTTGTGAGATTTAAAATAATAGAACGAATGTTAAAAAGAACAAACATGTTAGTAATCAAAAATAACAGCTATGGTAGGAACCTGTTATTCTCCTAACTTATTGTCGACATAGCAATACCCTTTTAAAGTCAGTTCCGTTATTTTGTTAAAATATCAATAAATAATCACCTTAAAAATCACACAAAAAACACGATTTACCGTTAGGAATTAACGCTTCACTAATTACTTTCGAGTAATTTTAGTCATAATCACGATGTATTAAAGTGAAAAAAACTTATAATTTTAATATAGAGTCATCTTAATGTAGCAATTTTAATCATTTAAAAGTTCGAATATATTAATTTGAATTTAGAAATTTTAATTAGAGCCTTTAATGTGTCAATTTTAATTTAGAGCGTCATGATTCACTGAAATCACTCAGCGAATATTAATTCCGAATAGTAAATTACGTTTCATAAGTTTTAATCAGTTTAGTAATACTGTAATACTGTTTTATCAATTCTCAATCTGTATGTATTTTGCATTAAGTTCAGATATGTTGATGTTCTAAAGAGCCGATAATTAAAGTTCTAATTTTGCATATAATGCAATTTTTTTTGCTTTTTTTTTGCTTGTAGCTAACGTTTTCATATTTCATATCTAAATGTTTCAAGGGTTGCAGATTCATAAAACGTCAGTATAATGGTACAAATTGAGACGTATTTTAGATTTTTTGTGCATATTTTGCGTATTTTGAGGTTTTTACGTATTTTTAATAATTGCACGCGAAGAAAACACACTGTATTTACGCGTGCGCGTAATTGTATATTTAAAATTGATGGAAAAAGTTCTTTTTTTTTTTTTTTTGATATTACAAGTACTTATCGACCTGCAACTTTTTTTTTAAAAAAAAAACAAAAACAAAGGAAATGAAAAATTTTTTTTAGAATTTTCGTGTTCAATTCAAATTTCTACCAGAATCCATAAATTCTAAAAAGCCGTAGGAAAAAATTGCTCGTTACCACGAAAAATATAAAATGCATTTTTACTTGGATGCGTAAAATTTTTTCAATTTTTTTCAAGAGGTGAAAATGATTAGAAAAGGTTAAAAAAGTAATTTTTTGTCCATTTTGGGACTATACATGATAAGATCGGCCGTGTTGCATACTTGCGTATCCATAACACGTTTACAGATGTTACGCAGCATCTACGCCCAATTCCTTCCATGTCATCCTTAAAAAATATTAAAATTTTTCCAGACTTTTGGAACGCGGTCAAAAATTATATAAACATAATTTTTCGGTTTGGTACGTGTAGATCATAAAAAATTCGGGAATAATTTTAACGCACAAGTTACTTACAATAATTAGTTTACACTTAAAAGGCGTAAAAAAGTTTTTTCAAAAATTTAAAAAATAATTCAACAGGATTAAAAAAGAAAAACGATTATTTTTATGACTTAATGCAATTAAGCAACATAGCAGCGGCCCTGTGCGCGTACAATAGTGTACTTACGACATGAAAGTTAATTGGTAAGCGTGGTATTACTCAAAGTTAGCGCTCTAGTTAGTATTCGCTCGACATAACTGCTAGATGTACGAAAGCCATACGTTTAGTCTCATATGTTTTAAGTAATTTCCTCAATTTTATTATGACCGTTACACACAGAATCACAAAATAATCGTATCTTCTCTATTAATCCCGTTAAATTGTTCTCGAAATTTTTGGAAAAAAATGTTTACACTTTGTAGGGATGAACTAGAGATAACTTGTACGCCAAAGATAATATTTTACGTATTTTTGCTATTTGCATGCACTAAACCGAAAAAAATGGATATATTTTATTTCTCGACTATGTTAAAACTCTTAATGCCTTTTTAAAGGCGACGTAAACAACGCATGTTTTTTTCAAAGCGTTTTCATTCACTTTCTGCGACGTATAATCGCAAAATAGTCTAAAAAAATTGGCTTTGGATTTTTTTAAACTGTGATTTCCATCATTCTAGAAATCTAAATAAATATATACACATATTTTTCAGTAAAAATGCATATTATTCAATGACGTTCTAAAATTTTCCGATTTGTAAAAATCTGAATTTGGTGGCAAAAATTCTAAAATAGTATACATTTTTAACAATTTCGATTTCCTTTAATTTTTTCAGAAAAAAAAAATCTAATGATCAGTAAAAAAAAATTATCTGAGGTACCCTTAAAAAACCTAAAAAATCATGTAAGCGAGCGAGCAACGGCCCTCTCTATTGGATTAGGGGTTTTAAAATTTCGGCAAAAACTTCTTTCTACAAGCAGGTATTTTTGTTGCGAGGATTGGCTTGGGAGCACTTTTCACTTCTTTATTCAGCTAGGAGGCCTTTGGAACGTGCGTTTTTTCAATATACGTAGGAAATTATTTGCGTTTCTACACATAACCTAAATCGGTCGGTATCACTTTAAAAGTCAAGTGATTAAATGTCATTCGATGTAACACGCAGGATGATATTGCAAGTAACAGCTAAAACTTCAGACCGGAGTGTCAGATGAAACTGAAATATCTTGCACTCTAAGTGATCACATTTATAGTTTCCTGGAACTCCTTGACTTTTAAGTGACGCAAATAAGTACTGATGTTTTAAAGAGTCGAAAGCTTTACTATAGTCAATTAGAGCCATATATATATATTTCGATTTGATATTCTATGCATTTCTCGATGACTTGGTTAATGACATGTACAGGTGATCTATTGTAGCGAATGATCTTCTAAAACCTGCTTGCTCTACAGGCTGCTCGACTGTTATAACAAGCTGTATTCTATTTTTCAACAATTTTGAAAAATTTTTCGAAATAGTCAAACTTAAAGATATTGGACGATAGTTTTCAATTTTGTGTCGATCTGCCTTTTTAAACAGCAATATTATATCGGAGTACTTGCATTTACAGGGAATAATGTCTGTTTTTAAAATTCTATTAAATAGGACTGTTAAGATTTTCATTAATTGTAAACCTTTCAATTTTATGTGTTCGTTCATTATTTTGTCACTGGCCGGGCTTTTGTTGCGTCTCAGTCTTTTTCCTATCCCCTCTACTACTTCATTCAGAAATTCTGGTTCTACCGGGAAACTAGTTTCAATAGAATTGTTTATACGGTGACCACTATCTATGTCATTATACAAATTTTTATAATATCTAGTTATGAAGTTGTTCATCTCTTTTGCTATCGTATATTTTCTCCCTTTTCTGGTTCATAAAATGAGTTGCCTATTTTATATCTATACTGAGTTTCTTTTTTAGCAGTTTTATTATATTTTTACTTCCTTCTAAAATATTATTAAGAATTTCATTTTTTTGAGCCCGGTCCGGTCTCTTATTTTATTTCTTATATGTAGTTCTCGACACTAAATTTAATTCAATCTTTTCTTTTAGTGACCTGTTAACGATTTTTAAAATTTCCATTCTTCTTTTAAGTATAGTTGATAAATATCGTCTACTTCGCCTGCCTGTGGGATATTTTCACTTTTTATCCTGGATGTGTTCGTGAACGTTGACGTTATTTTTTGAGATATGGCGTTATATATATAGTTCGTTAATCTCTTGGTTTCTACTTAAGTTTAATCTTCCCTAACTTTTCACTAATTATGTTTTCGTACTTTTCGTAGTCTAGCCTTGTATGTGATTTTTTTATGACTCTCTTGTAGTATTTTTTTTTATCAGTTGCAAGTGTTATAATAATCAGTCTATGATCTGTATAGAAGCTGAACTTATTTTTATTTCGAAATTTATAATTGACTGATTCTTGCTAGGTACTAGTAGATAGTCTATTAGTGATTTATACTGTTGGTTTGGAGATATCCATGACCATCTATTTCCTATTATTTTTTTAAAAAGACTATTTACTATTTTTAGATTGAATTCTTGATAGAATCTTGTGAGCATCCAACCCCTTTTGTCGCGTTTCCCATAACCGTACAAACCCATTGTTTGTTTTCTACTTTTCTCTCTTTGCCCTATCTGGCTATTCCAATCTCCCATAATTATTAAGTTGTTGTTTCTTATTTTAATTGAATTTAAAATGTTTCTTCTTCCCAATCCTCTGCAACTGTAATCGGAACTTGAATACATAGTGTAACTTTATTAACTTTTATTTTTAAGATTGCTATTCTGTCGTTCATTCCCTTTGTCTCCACTACATTATTTATATATTCATTTTTAATAATAAAACCGATTCCTCTTTATCCTAAGCTGTTACCTATATATTGTAATAAAATAGGTCCCTCCCTTTTGAGTACGTACACTTTTCTCTCCAGGTCTTCTTACTTCGGACAATCCCAAAATTTTAATATTAGATCTCTGAAATGCCTCTTCTAACTCAATCAAGCTCTCTAGGCTTTTAAGTGACCTTACATTCAGAGTAGCTATATGAACTTTGTGTTCTATTTTATTTTTATTACTTTTATATTATTATTCGTTTGGTTTAATTTTCGCTTAACTAAACTTTTAGCAGTATTTTTAAATGACGGGAGTGACGGAGGAAAAAAGGTATATTCACCCTCGCTTACCGGCGTTTCTGGGTGAGGAGATTTTAAGTAGAAAGACTCTGAGTCTATTCGAAAAAGTTCAGCGTATGAAATGTTTTGCTTATGTTGATTATACTTTTATTTTTAATATTTGATGAATAAAGAATAAGTTCTGTTTCGCCATTATACCACTGAGAGATTATAAGTAAAAAGTCGATCGTAAAATAGCAATTTCATTACGTGCCTAGTAAATATTTACGTATCATGGTGTGGCTTAATTTTCTAATTGCTCAACTTAGTTCATAGCTATGGGGTAAGTTGAGCATATCTGACCTTTTTTACTCAAACGACTGTAGCTCTTAAACCAGATTTCTGAGAAATAAATTTCTTAGGGAACTTTTAAGAAGGATTAAATGACTTATCCATCAAAATACATATCAAGCCATTTTGACTTATCGTTTACCAGCTATGACTGGTCAAGTGAAAAATTGCTCGACTAACCCCACTCTACCCTATACTTCCAAAAGCATGTGGCCGCTACATCACGTATGTATGTGTTAGCAACCAAAAGAAATTCCTTAAGAATAAAAAGATTTAAAAAACATCTTCAAATTCGATAAAAAAAACCTAATTACTAAGCAATATAAAAACAGTTGTACGAAAATAAAATGCATTTTTACAAAAAATAAATACCGACTTCAAGGTTTATTATACAAATTTAAAAATGCACTAAAAAGTAAAAAATAATTACTCCCGATAAGAAAATATATATATCAGAGTGATATAACACTTAAGTGGTGATATCGTAATTCTTATACAACATTAACTTTTTGGAGTTGGAATTAAATTCATGTTAGGAACAATTTAATCAACATTTAATGCAGTTTTTAATTATTCTTTTAATATGAATTTGATGCCAACTCCAAAAAATTAATGTTGTATAAGAATTACGATATCACCACTTAAGTGTTATATCACTCTGATATATATATTTTATCGGGAGTAATTATTTTTTACTTTTTAGTGCATTTTTAAATTGGTATAATAAACCTTGAAGTCGGTATTTATTTTTTGTAAAAAAGCATTTTATTTTTTACTTTTTAGTGCATTTTTATTCAATTAAATTAAAACATTTTAATAAGAACAGATATTTCCACGGTAAAAACACCAAAAGCTACATTTCCATGGTAATTTGGCAAATTTATAGTATTTTAAGTCAAAAATCTAATCCGACGGTGAAAACAATCATGAATGAAAAGCGTCCAAAAAGCTTCAATCTCCCGCATTATTAAGGATAACTCAAAAACTATCGGTCAGACCTTGATCAAATTTAAATGGGACCACATGACAAACACTACCTTTCAAATAAAAGAAGAATCATCAAAATCGGTTTATCTAGAAGAAAGTTCTGTGGTAACACACATAAAAAAAAATAAATAAAAAATAGAAAAAAATAAATAAAAAAAAATACAGTCGAATTGAATACCTCCTCCTTTTTTGAAGTCGGTTAAAAATAAGAATAATATTTCGGGAAATAAATGTAAACTATTTCTGAACGTGCGTCGTTGTGCCTTCTCCCTATTCAGATATATTCTTAATGTTACGCAGTTATATGTGCACACAAGACTAAACTCTATTGAGGCGGTAAACGTTTGATTTATCGTTTGTATACTTACACTACAATGATGTGTTGTGTGTGCGGTTAAGCGTGCATAGGGCGGTCTGCCAGTGCTCTTCAACGACTGTTAGGATTTATTTGTATTTTTTATCAGTATTATTTGTCGTTGCTAGGTCCGAAAGACAGTTTTGATATGGTTCGGTCACTACAGTCACGATGGACGTCGTTACATTAAGTGTTGAATAAATTGGAATAATTAAGGGAATAATAAAAAATGAATAAAGCTCGCGGTTAATGTTACTAAGAAACTCTAATTATCTAGGTCACAAATTTCATTTTTGTTTTCTTAATTTGTTTCAGCTTATCGGACACATTAACCCGGTACCAGCGATAAATTTTCGATACTTTTCCACTGGCGGAATTCGAATTTCATTCGAATATAAAACACCATATTAACTAATACGTCAACTGCGCCTGTATTTCTAATTAAGTTACTAGTTAAACTTGTGAGTTTACATTGTCTCAAAATAGACAGAAAGTGAACGAACAAATAAAAGAAAATTTAAAAGAAAACCAAACGTTAAAAGTATAAAAATATGAAATGAACTAGATTTTACATTTTTTTTACTTTTACGTTTCTTCCGGGTACAAAAATTACTATTAATTTCTAATCAAACAAAGACGCCAATAGTTTCATTTACCATAGTTTCCGGTTTCTCACTGAATTTCTTGATTGACAAAGTTTTTAACAGAGCAAAATTTTGCTTCGTAGAGGCGCCGTCGTCGCAGGAATAGTTCATAAACGAAAAATGATCAATAAAATAATCATCGTATAGTTTAGGTGAATTTTTAGTTACTAAGGGGCGCGCGCGCGATAGCCTAGTAGATCACAGAGACTTGACTGCCAAACCGGAGGTGACGGGTTTTTGAGACTTTTTCCCATTTCAAACTCAAGTCTAGCCAGCCTGAAGTTAAGTTGGTACCAAAAAAGTAATTTAGAAAAGTAAAACTTCCTGAAAAAAAAAAAAAAAAAAAGTCATAGGCCTCCTTTAAAACCGTTGGCCATAAAACGAAGATTAATTTGAATCCCTGACAACTTACCTAGAGACTATGGTACTTATTTTACCTACAGATTTTGCCGGTGCCGGTTTATGTTAGTTTTGTAAGTATAACAATAAGCGCTTTGCTAACTTTTTCTTTTCAGTTTGTTTACTACGGCACCACGGACCTATTTGCAGCGTTACTTGCTATCCCTTTGTCCGAAAGTGAAATAAAATTAAAACGCATAATTAATCTGGCTTAAAATATGGTCATTCTCAAAAATGTCATGACGTGGAACGGTCTTTGTCTAGTAATACTTCTAGAACTATTTTAACTAACTTCTGATGTGAGTCTGATTAACGCATTTGAAATGTACTGTTATCGGCGCATTCTGAAAATACCATGGGTGAAAAAAGTTACTAATATCGAGGTACTTGAAAGAATGGGAAAAACCCTTGAAGTAATGCAAACCATCAAGAAACGGAAGTTACAGTACCTCGGACACATCATACGAGGCCCCAAATACGAAATTCTGAAAATCATTTTGGAAGGAAAGATAAATGGGAAGAGATCGAGAGAAAGACGTCGAAATTCATGGATGGACAATCTTATCAACTGGTTCGATTGCTCTACTATACAACTCCTCCGATCGGCCATTGTAAAAGAAAATTTTCAATCGTGGATCGCCAACGTTCAATTTGGAGACGGCGGATGAAGAAGAAGAAGAATATGTGAGCCTCGACGACGCATTACTTTTCCACGAACGTCTTCTAAATAATAACATTCAAAAAGTTCATGAAACGTTGTACGTAGCCTTTCCCAGGGACGCAAAACTCACAGCTGTCTCTTCGTCTACAGTTCAGGTAGATGTCAAAGTTATCATAATTAGGAAGTGTCTGAAATAAGAAGTATTTAATATCAACATATTTCATTGTTGACTTGTTGCTGATAAACAAAAGCAAACTGAACTTTGCCAACCGTTTGCAAATTGCTTGACTGTGAATTATTAATTATTCTGCATTAATATAATTTTTAGTTATTTTAATTTTGGCAAATCATATGGTATGTTAATATCGTGCATCGATTTTCCAAAGCACTGTATATCAAAAAGCTATTTATCTTTTCCCATTTATAGATGTATTAAATTTAAAAAGGCCTCTTCGAATTCTATGGACGATATGCTCCAATTATTACTGGAACAGCTGCAATTCCGATAGTTTTCTTAATTAATTTACATTTTTAATAATCCTAAATTTTATTAAAAGTTTAATTTTACTTAAGAAAAAAAAAGGAACACAGTGATTACGTACGGTTCGAATAATATCTTTCTACAAAATAGATCTTACTTTAATTAGCATTCTTAGTGTTATTCAAGTTAAAAATTTTGTTGTATCTAATTACAGCTAAACAAAAAACCCTAAATACAAAGGTACACGATGAAGTCGGAAATGCTCCCATTATAAGAGTGACGTTTTTCCACCAATAAAACTCCGATTCTTTGACAGGTTTCCGCAAGGCTAATTAAATTTGCCTCCTTTATCTTCTCTTTTGACCAACGCTCATACTTACACCTTTATTTTTTTGACATTATTAAATCACCAATCCCGTTCTCCTTGTATTCCGGTTTGAAGACTCTTTTTCCCTCCTCAACAATTAATGAATGTAATCAATTAGTGACATCTGCTTTCGCTGATCACATAATCGTTTATACTTTTTTTCTTTTTCCAATGGGTCCGCCAACATGGACATTGGCCTAAGGACTAGGAAAAGGAGAAGAAAGCAGATTTTTATGCGACGTGAAATATCTAACAAGAATGTATCAAGCGCTTGGATGACAGAAGGAGAAGGAAGAGAAACAATAAACGAAACATTATAAAGAGTGAAAACACTGCTGGACAACAGAAAGGAATACAAAGAAGATCGTTCCAATGAAAATGAAGAGCATTCGAAAATTATGTGATATCAAGGTCACATACAAAGTAACTGTTGGAGGAATGCAGAGGACAATATGAAAATGGCACGAGAGAGAAACGGAAAAGCGACGAAGGGAGCAAACTGCGGCCAAAGCGCAGGCGGCATATTGCTGAGATACTAGAGCGACGTATAGAAGGGAAGCCGAGAAACCAGGAATAGAAAGGAAGAGAAGGCTGAATGGAGAAGTAAAAAGAAAAATCTGGCTTAGGGAATGAAGAGGAGTAGGAGTTGAACCACAATTTGCAATGCGCCGCAGTAGACGAAAAAATAATATTAATGAATGGAAATGTAGTAAGAAACCTGCCGAAAGAAGAAAATAGTCGAACTAACGAGTCAACTAATTTACTTCTATTTCGAAGTGACCAGGAATTCATAAGAAATCCAACTGGATTAAACAAGGAAGCAAGAGATCTTGAATCAAGGAATGCATAAAAAGGATTACGTAATCGGTAGAGTGGGAGGCAGAGGAGATCCAATAGCCTGCAGCACGCTCTGAAAATCTGATAGAATAAGGATATTACGAGGTATGCTTGAAGATCTGATGAAGAGGAGGGCATGCAGGATAGCAGTGGACTCGGCACAGAAGATTGAACAAAAGGAGGGA
This sequence comes from Icerya purchasi, assembly GCA_039619475.1. Taxonomy (NCBI): domain Eukaryota; kingdom Metazoa; phylum Arthropoda; class Insecta; order Hemiptera; family Monophlebidae; genus Icerya; species Icerya purchasi. The sequence continues at coordinate 180,656,558 of CM077116.1, read as the reverse complement.
AGTTTAAAGGACTCCGAGTAATTTAAAGAAGGACAAACAAAGGCTGCGACCACTTCATTTGAACTCTTGGAACTGTCAGTGTAGATTGTTACGTGGTTAGAACTCGTTTATACTAATCGGTTTAACGGCTCACGGGGTGTGTGAATGCGCTCAACTGCTCAAATGTATCTAAATTGTTATTATTCTGCTCTACGATTTTACGTGTCATTGAACTTACTTTTTCTGTTCCTGACTATAAAAATTTTCTTTTTGTATCTGACTCCAGAAGCGTCCTTGATTGTGTTTTCTCTTCTTACATTCATTCTTCTTCAAATCCATTCTACATATTCAATCCTTAATTTCTGTCTTCTCTCGCTCACGTTTATTGCATACAGGTTTCCTGTGTGGGTCCCCAGTCATGCTGAGATTGAAGGGTAATGAGAAGACTGAGACTACCTTGCTCATTCGACTTTAGTTTCCGGAAACGTCTTGTCCGGCGATTTCCTTTCTCCGAATTGCTAAGTACAGCACAAAAAAAAAAAAAAAAAAACAATTTTAAAATTGGAAATTTTTACGTGGTCATAAATCGTCGGCCTTTATATTTGTCTGTTCAACCGTTTCCACCTTTACAACCTTTGGTTGTTCCTAGATTTTTTACACCTTCGTTGCTCTACTGTTTCTTCACTTTGTCGTCTTCGCTTCGGCCACAGATGTCTTTCTACTTCCCTTTATCGGTTTGCTATTATTTTCCTCCTTCTTTGTCCTTTATGCATAGACAACACACTCGATTGTGACGCTGATCACGATTTCTTCGAGTGCGCTCATCTTTGTCCTCCGAAAGATCAGTTCCATACTCAGATTTACTGTCCTTTAATATTCCCACTCCGTACTGTGCATCCTTTATTCTCGCCTTTCCCTCATAGTTACTGTTGCTAAATTTTTATCTTTAATACGCCACCGTATAAACGTTTAAGTAAGTAACTTCATTCTCTTCTTATATCCTAGTATTCTTATTCCTCCACCGCTTTAACCTAATTCATTGTGGGTATCTTTGTTCGGATAGTGGCCATAGTAGTACTGAGTCAAGGTGGTGCGTATCTTCCTTTGTCACTATAAATTCTATGCTATCTTTTAACGATCATGTTGGTCGCCTCTGATTTAGAATTGTTCTTCTTCTTATCCTTTATGTATTGTAAATCTAAAATTTCAACTGATTCTTTGACTATATTTCGAATGAAATTTTAAAACTTAATAAATACGTTATACCGACATTTGTAAGCGTAATTATTTTCCGGAATACGGAAAACATCTAAAAGCGTAATATTACCGACAAATAAATAAATCGACAACTCCTGTTCGCACTTAGCTCTGCTATCAAACTCCAGTAAAATTTTTGAGAAGTGGATATTAAGTAAATTAAAATAATTCAATCGCAGAAATAGCGTAATTAACACAACTCAATACGGAGCTCTTGAAAATTAATTAGCCTATCTTCAATCTATTACAAACTATTAAATGTTGTAAACGAAAATCATACAACGTATGCTAATTAATCGTTACGAAAGTTTCTGATAGTATTAATTTAAATAAACTACTTGTATTGCTGTCCGACTTAGAAGCACAATTTATTAAATTTATTAAATTTATTAAGGCACTGCTTTCACATCAGATTTACCGTCATTATCGGAACTTGGAGAACCAAAAATATTCCACTGTGACGGGAATGTTACAAAGATATTTTAGAATTCAGTTTTTTCTAAACTACATTATATCAATTTACCTTAACACCGTATACTAATGAATGTTTTTGTGGATGATATTTCAGTGATTACAGCGGATAAATCGAAAATAGCAATCGGTAATAAAATATTTAATATGTACAGTAATACAGAAAAATATCTAAATGAATGCAAACTAAAAATCACCACATCCAAAACAAACTACATGCTATTTAATCCTAGATTTCGTAATAGGCAATTAAATTTAACACAACATAGATTCTCTCGAAGGTACAAGGAAGAAGAAAGAGAAGGATTAGGTATCCTAATTCGTAATAAATTAAAACTTTACAATCATTTTAGTGGTATTAAGATTAAGTTGACTAAATTCTTCTTTTCCTTTAATAAACCTTATAACGAGCAAAATAAATTATGACAAAGGGATTACTTGATATAAAGCACTAATTTCACCAAACCTAATACAATCACTGTAGACACGATCAAACTTAAAAGATTTGCAAAAATTTTAAGAAGTTATCAGCGAATGTAATAGCTATTAAATGAAATTAAATCGTATGAAACAGTAAAAGTTACTTCACTCCAAGGGTTACCGTTGGGGTCATCCAATCCGCTTTAGTACAGGCCATTATGGAATTGATAAATTTACTTACAATAACAAAAAAAAAAATTATCAAATGAATATTACATTATACACTATCAGACCATGTGGCGGATAATTATAACTTTCAATATTTTCTTAAACGTATTAAATAATCAAATTTTTTTAACGTACTCATCATCACTGGGCACAGAATTTTTACAGATTATATATATTGGATTAAAATTGCTGAGTGGACGAATTTTTTAAAATGTAATTTCCCTGATACGATTTCTAATATCTTAACTCGCTGTAATAGTAGCGGTTTCAAAGTGCTCGGCAGAAGATGTAGTAAATAAGGATTTTTGAAAATTTAATGAATTCACCGTTATAGAAATTATTTCCGCGAGCAACACATATACTTGTACTAACAATGTAAAGTGAGGTCAATCTAATAAACCTGATTGGATCGTTCGTTTCAACTACGAATCGTAATACTGTAAAATACGATAAATTTTAAAAAATAAAAACAACTGTGCATCTAACCGTTTCGCTATAAACAACAGGGTAACTGGTTCTCAGCGATGGTTTTGAAGCGTCAGTGTAAAACTGGTGATGTATAAATTTTCTGAACTTTGATAGCCTTTTAGAATTAAGTAAAGCTAAAAGTTAAAAGCTGCAATCGAACTGGCTCGCACTTTTATTATTCGAATATTTACATGGGGAAAAAAGTAAGCTGTTTCGATTATTTTTCGTATGTATCTAAAATATTTTTTTTTTTTTTTTTTTTCTACCCTGGGCGCGCCAGCGGCCTTGACCCAACAACATGAAAAATTAACAGTTATAACTAAATAACCAGGCGGTCAGAAATGGAGAGGACAAAGAACAGTAGCAATGGGATAACTGAAGGCAATGGGAAGGAAAGAATATAGGTAGCGTTAAAGGGAGTAGGAAGACCCAAAACTAGAAGTTGGGTGTAAAGAATAGAGCGTTCGTTAGAGAGTGCTGAACATTCGAATAGGATGTGATTTGAATCACAAATACAAGAAGGCTCAGAAGCGTGAAGAGAGCAGAAAGGAGAAGGGGACAAAGCGAATCGAAAGCGAGAAGAGGGGAGAAGAGAATGATTGATTCTAAGCCTAATTAAGGAAACAACAGTGGAACGACGACAGATAGGAATAGATTGAAACCAAGGCAGGAAACTAGGAACCGGTTGAATAAGACGGTACTGAGAAAAGCGATTTGAGAACATAGATGGATACATGTCAGACCAAAGTCTGGAATGATTAGAGCGTGATAGAGAAAGAATGTCTGAGGAAGGGAAAGAGTCGAGGAAAGGACCAGTGCGGGCGGCTGAGCGAGCTAAAGAGTCAGCTGAGTCATTTCCCTCAATATTGGAATGACTAGGGACCCATAGAAAGTCTATGGAAATGGAGCGGAACGAGAACAAAGAGGAGACAAGAGATCGGATAGAGAGGATGATACCGTCAGTAGTATAAGAAGGAGGAGAGGAGATGGCTTGAAGAACGCCTTTGGAATCAGAGACAATCAGGAATTTGTGAACTCCACTCGTAGAGGATATGAAATGAATTGCACGAAGAATTGAGATCGACTAGGCCGAGAAGATAGAGCAGAAGGAAGGAAGTCTGAAGGACTCAGAGTGTAGGAACGTAGGAGACGTATACGCACCACCCACGCCCCCATCACTCTTGGAGCCATCCGAGAAGATTAAGGCATGGGAAGGAAAAGAAGAGTTCAGCAGCTGAAAGAATTCGAAGTTGACTACATTGTGAGAGGAACAATTAGCTCGGACCGGAAGAGAGGAGAAATTGATGGGGAAAATATTTCTTGCCTGTGCAGTTCCGTTATTTGTATTAACGTATTTAATGTAAGTCGCGATAACCTAGTTGATATAGAGCACTTGACTTTCGTCACAGAGGTCTTGAGTTCGATCCCAAGCGACGACAAGAAATTATTATCAAATCAAATTTATTATTACTATTATTACAAAATCCATCTATGCGCAGAAATTGCGCGAACGATGGGATAATAATAATAAAAACCTGGCAGTAGATATAAAATACATCTCGCAATTTGCCCGGTCAGCAGCGGGGAGATTAGACTAACTTATACCACTAGGGAATGACTACATCCGGTAGTGGGTCGACATAGGTTAAAAAAAAAGTTGAGAACAGTTAAATAATTATTGAATAAAACAGGTCTGTGTATAGTTAAATGGAATTAACAGGATGATTTTAATCGATTTACTTTGCAGTCTTAACTACGCATAAAAAAAGCGGGATCTCTGTGATTAATTATCATGTTGGATAATGGCTGATTTATCTGTGATGCATTGAAATGTATTTAATTACTTTACCCTGTATAAATAAACATTAATGTCTCATACAGCGTCGCTGAGAATTAACTATTAGCTTTAAATCACGAATGAATTTTTTTGATTTCCGTGCACATGACAAAAGAAGTACGCGCCATTTATGGTTATTTTCTTATTTTCCGTATCGGTTGTAATATACGCAATATTACCAGTTTCCATTGTTCACGTGTTTATGTGCAATATAATGGATTTCACAAGGAGCAACAAACACATTTTCTTTATGTAACACACTGAGCACATAATGAAGAACTTTATATTGATATGTTCCAATTCCTCTTTCGCTTAATCATATTTCTATAAGAAAGATATTTTGTGTATCACAATGAAAAATGGCTCATTCCTAATAGAAGTACCTGAAATTGTCACAACATCTGCGAATGGCTAAAATGATCGGAATAGTATATCCCGAGTTTCTGGTTAGACAAGCAAAAATTATTAATAATAAATAATTGTTAATAGTTTCATACAAAGCAGTAGTACAAATCGTCAGGCACGCCATCATTTGCACGCGTAAATATCGATATGTAGACGTATATAATTTGGATCACACTTGTGTATCAAGCACAAATTGAACATTTAAAATCAGTGCCAATAGAATTTAGTTCTGTATATATTCGTGTAACGCATATAATTGCCATGAGTACTATCAGTCTGAGAATGTATTTCGAAATACAGGTAGTAGTAAGGTTCTCGGAAATGATTAATACGGTCGACAGATAGAGAGAGTACTCATGTAAAGAATAAAAATATTCTTATGCGGCAGAGTAATTAAAGCCCGATTGTACCTGTGCTGAGAATAAACAAATAAATAGATACAAATGTACATAATAAATTGAATGCATTAAAAGTATTATAAAGGTAACACGGCAAATCTTGACTTCTTCGAAAATGAATATTTTTAAGAATCTGAATCGTGTTCAGTGGCGTCACGTAAAATCTGGAGAGATAAGTATAAAAAATAAACACAGTTCCCCCCAGTTACTTAAAAAGTAAAAGAACACAATAGTGGAAAAAATAGGTTTATACGCAGTATAGGAATTTCCTCAGTTAGTTTATGTGATTTTAATTCATTATTTTTTATCAGTACAGTGAAAATAATAAATAGGTGAAGTATTTTTTAGATAACGCAAAATAAAAGTAATAATTACAGAGAGCAATATATTTATCCAATAGCAAATAAACAAAAGCGATAAATAGAAATATATTTATCCTCAGAAACATTTTCAAACAAAGCCCATCTTCGTCAGCCATGTAAGTAGAAATTACAACACGAACAGAGAACCGATTAAATGTTGCGAACAAATTATAAAAATTTAAAATGCGAACACAAAATCGAAGTGCATTGCGAAAGAAAGGCAAAATCATGCTGAAAATTATTAAACGGATTTTACCATATTTATAAAGGAAAAATTTTAAGAAAAAAGGAGCCATGTTCATATAAACGGAGGAAATCGAAGAAATAAAGAGATAAAACCGAAGAAATACATAAAAGACGCTATAAAGACATTAGTAAAAATACCTAATAAAAATCGGCCGTAAAATGATTATAATAAATAAAGATAGAAAAAAAAAAAAAATTGCAAGTTGGATAATTGAGCGTATACGGAGAATAATAAAATTATAGAAATGATCAGAAAGAGGAGAAAAAATGACCTGAAGAGCGATCATGGAGTCAGATATAATCAAGAATTTAGAGCAAAGGTGATTGGACGAAATAAAAATAATCGAACGTAGGATAATCATTAATGCGTTTATGAATAAAGCACAGAAAGGAGCCAGACGAAAAGATTCCGAAAAGTTAAAATCTAGGAAAACACCAACCGACCTCTACGAAATATGCGACCGAAACTGAGAATTGATGACATTGTGGAATTCCTGTCTAATTAGGGCCTGCGAAATAAATTTCGGGAGCATAGATGTAGTAAACATATTCGGAGGATGGCAGATTTTGGCGAAATTCGTCTTAAAATAGATTCCTAAATAACAAAAAGAGTTTACAAAAGGAATTGGAAGAACACGACTTAAGCTAGGCCTATTAAAAGAAGAATCAAAATAACGAACAGACAAGGAGTTAGCGAGAGAAATAAAGAGATGAATATTAGAAGATTATTTTCTGGTAGCATTAGAGAGTTTTAATAACGTAGTTAGCTAACTAGATGCTGCGATCGGAGGAGTAAATGAGAACAAGCGAAGTAGAGTTAAGAGAAAAAGAAGCGATTTTGATCAAATATATGTTAAAGATTGGGGGTACCACAGCAAGGACTTTAAGGCAAACCTTGACCGATTAAACTTGTAGGGGAGTAGAAAGGAGGGAAAAGAATTACGGTTCAGTATTGAAAGGGAGTTTTAATAAGAAAAGCAAGATGGCCAAGGATGTCGAACGAGAACATTATGACGAAGAGTATATGGGAAGTTGAACATTATCAAATGTAGCTAATATATCAACGAAGGCAGATATTAAGAATTTTTTATTGATAAATGACATGTAAATGTCCGATATAAACATGCTGTTGCAATCTGTCGAACCATGTCCAGGACAAAAACCGAACATATTATTAGGCAACAGATTCTGTGCTTGAGCTACCCAATAGCTGTTTGTTAATTACACATTCGAAAGTTTCCTAAGACATAAAGCAAGGGAAGTAGGGTGATAGATAAACATTGCTGAACAGTTTTATTCATTTTGTTACTCGTTTTGACTGGTGCGACCGGGTTATTGACGTTTTTTCCAACAAGATGGGCAGGATTAGGGGTAGGTTTAACTTCCCGGTCAAACGAATTCGGCATTAGTTTGAAATTGGCGGTAGAAATTAAAAATTAAATAACGGTTAATCGAGAAATGAAACCGATAAAAATGAATAAAATAAAATAAAACAGAAGAACTACAAATAGGCTCCACAGTTTCTTGTCGCTAAAGTGAACTCCCCTTAGTAGCAGTCACACGCTCCTCATAAGGTGCCAGTTTCACTGATTAACAATAGGAATGACAACATCCAGGGCACCTTCTGCGCGTTCACGTCGTACGGTGTGATAGCCATACAGACGTGGAGGTTGTTGAAAGGGCAGAAGCGAAGATTCTCTCGTTGGTAGGAGGAACGGCGGGATGTTGTATGCCGAATAGAACACAATAAATACCGCACAGTCTAGCAAACCAGTATTTAAAACCATGCACTCACTCATAACCTAACCGAGGCGTGAAAAGACCACCGAACAATGAGTCCGGCCCGGTAAAATTTTCTCGTGGTCAGTAGACGCGTCTGTTTCTACAACTGATGACATTACAATGATCATGGACCGACCGTTTTGTGTTTCTTACGATATTTATCCGCCCATTGTCGTTATTACTGTTCATCCTAAGTATGGTCACTATAACAGTAGCCCCCTGCAAGCATCTATTCCTTAGACACTACTGTATGCGGATGACGTTTCCTTGACAGATAAATGCAAAGTCAACTTAAAAAAGCGCGTGTTAATTCGGAAAGACAGATTTCAAGTAAATGGGCTAAAGCTCAGTGTCAGAAAAACCGAATACCTGGAGTGTGGAACTCCTACAGACGGAACTATTACATTGCAGTTATCAGACTTGCAATACAGATCTAAATGCTGGGTAACAGCAAACAAATCTGAGCAAAGATTTCAAGTAATCGAAATGAAAATGTTGCGCAGGACTCTCGAACGGACACATCAAAAACGAAAATATAAGGTAGTACTTGTATTTAGGATTTTCACCTATGCGGTTGAAAATACGGAAAGCACGGCTTCGGTGGTACGAAAGCAGATGCTATTCCGGTGAAGATGCTAACGAAATAAATCTCCGAAGGAAAACGGTGACACGGTAGGCCAAAAAGACGGCGTATGAACTCTGTCAAGAATGATAAAAGAAAATCTGGCGTCGTAAATGATGATGTCAAGGACCGCAGAAAATAGAAGAGAACATATCAATTAACGGGCCACCCGGTGCCCATGGAAAACGCTAAGAAAGAAGAACACAAATAAAATCAAATGATAAAGATTAAACGATCTCCCGATCTTTTCAACGGCGAATTGTACGCAAAGGTGAATAAATTTTATCACGCGAGAACAATTCACAAATCTTACTTTGTATATCCCTTATTTTAATTCGTAAATAAATCCTATTTTTCTATCCAACTTAAAAAGGAGGGGGTACTCCATAAACTAGCATACAATCGATTTTGCCAGCCCCCATACATCGATTAATTCTTAGGCTACCCCCCATTAGAAAAAATGTCCCAATTTTATGTAACGTTTGTCATATTTTATAGGATTTTTGTTATTGTTATTTAAAAAATATCACAATTTTATATAACGAAATATGTAACGAAAAATGTAACGAAAAAATGTCTTAATTTTATATAATGAAAGATACGATTTTGACCAATTGATTTCCAGATCCCAAAAACTAATTCATAAATTCGAAAACCGATTCGTACATTTATTATACGCTTGTGAGTGCGTGTACGTGGCATGTGTGTACGTATGCATATCGTATATATTATCAGGGGCGGATCCAGATAGACATGGGGAGGGGGATTATATTATTACGTAAAATCATCTACGGTAGGCAGTAGATTTGAGAAATACCCCTTGTTTCATACAGAAAATCAAATAGCGACTTTTATAGAAATTTAAAAAAGTTTTAAAAATACATAATTATTACAATTCAATTTAAATTTAATTTTAATTTTAGGTGAAAAATAAAACGAAATTATATAATTAAACCTTAAATATGGTAGTTTAGAAACAGTAAGAAAAATAGTATTTTTATTAGACTTTACTTCTTTATTATTTTTGTTAGTAATCCGATCTGAATTCTCTTTGTTCGTGAGCAAGTTTAAATACATATATATTTCTCATTGAACTCGTATTTTCATTTACATTACAAAATAAAAATTGAAAATAAAAATGGCAAAAGATCGACGTCAGTTGTGTTTAAAATAGAATAAAAAAGGAACATTAATAGTTTTATTAGAAAACAGTATTAAATATTAGATATAATTAAATCCGTAGGTAAAATTCATACAAATCTTTTAAAGCATAAATTAAATTTATCTGTTATAGCAAATTTTTTCATAGAGGCTTTGGTTCATTGGGGGTTATCCCCTATCCCCCCTGTGGATTCTCCACTGATATTATATATATATATATACATACCGTATATATGTGTATATACATACATACATATATATTTATATGTATATATATATATATATATATATATATATATACATATATAAGAATTGCTCATTTAATAATATTAATTTTAGAATTGTTTTCTCATCCCCTCATGCATATTATTAAATAATATGCGGGACCGTGCAATCCACTTAGTAAAGACAACGGGCTATGATTTTAAATTTAGGTAAGCGCAAGGACGTACAGTGGGATGACCCAAATGACCATTAATTGGCATCTATGTAGAATCCCTTGTATGGCAGTTATGGCAAAGTAAAAAAAAGAGCAAAGTTTAAAACTTTCATTACTAATTTTTCTTTTTGATAGAACGATATTGCATTTCTTCTACGGTTAGTGAATTTAAATTCCACCTTTCAATTCATAATGTTATTCTCCTATCTCACACTTACGTCTCTTTACTTATTTTATGACGACTTGCTCGAATTAGACTATCGGCAATTTCTTTACTCCGAATACTTCGTGCTATATGGAATCCATTCAAAAACTACCATTGTGATATTTTCTTGCGCGTCCCGTACAATCTAACTTCGGAAAAAGCATATTCAAAATGTCACTAGATGATTGTTAAATTACTTCGCATCGATGGATTTTACAGACATACTTGCGAAAAGATTCTACTGCAGGAATTTTTTTTCACCGTCGATAATATCCCTGCAAAGGGGATCACAATTTCGAAAAATGAACGAAAATTATAAAAAAAAGGAACAACGAATACTTCTGCATAATATCTACGCTAATGAACGCTTCTTATAATAAGCTTATTTTAAATTGTTAACAGAGTTCTGACACGTTTACCCTCCCTAGAAAAGCCTTCCGCAGTTTCAATGGATGCGATTGTTTTATACGTTTCAAATTTTCTTTGATTTTCTGCAAAAGCGCCATGTCTCGTGTTAATTTTTAGTTTTATATGTTCCTTACTGATTTGGTCGAATGTAAATAAAAAACCCATGCAAATTACAATTCTAGTGTAAAATCGGACGCCACTAACGCTGCCATTTCGGATAGTTCGACCCTGGAAGCATGCCCGTCTGTTCCTGTTGCAAAATTTTTCCAGTTAAATTTTTCGGACATGGAGAAAGTTATACGATTTAAAACGATTTACCGAAATTTAAGCGGCTATTTAAAAACCACTTTTGTATTGTAACTTACTTTTCCATATTAACTGGCTGCCTGGAGGACGGTATTGCTCGTACAAGTAGTGATGGAGAAGTAGTTTTGGACTACAGATAACTGCATCGTGCATTTTGCTACCTGAAGCAAGTCGGTAATAAATTTCAAAGTAGTCGGTGAAATTTAAATTAACTTAAAAAAAAATTAAAATAAAAGCACACCGCGTTTAGCATTACTTACGCTATCAAAATTACGGCCCGAACTAGCCGTTCAGAAATCTTCGCGCCTGCATGATGAATGCCATAAAATTTTGCAATAACCGTAGATAAACCGAAGGGCAATTGATTTCGACCGCGTAAACAATTTAATCTTCGTAATTTATTTTCATTAATTGTTCGTTTACGATGTCTCCGGTAGTGTTGCAAGAAAAAACGCAATAATAATAATGAAGCGTCTATTAAATAAATAATATACAGGCGACGGAGAGTGCGACAATAAAACTTACACGTATATTTAACACAGTGTATATTTTTATCGGGTTTATTAATTAGGCTGGCCCCGTTCGGTTTGATTGCATTTTGACCATTTATATAAATAACGTATCTGATGGCGCATAAAAACGTGTCCATTAGTACTGAGGAGTCGCTGAACACTTTGACTGTGCCAAATTTTTTTCATCGGCAATGTTATTAACATAATTATTCGGTTATTTAGGGAATTCTAAACATTGGCGATCTGTGGTGTAGATGAGCCTCTTCACTAACCACTTTATCACTTATTATTATTAACACAGTATTATTATTATTAACATCATTATCATTTATAAAAATGTTACTGGTTGAAAGCGGTAACTGTATACAAAATCAGCGAGGATTCCGGATAGATAAATTTAAAATAGTTTAAGAAATTTTACCAAATTCCGTGATGGTGAGTCACATTTCAACAGTAACTCCGGGGGGGGGGCTATATTTTTTCCCGCTTTTGTGAAAACGCCAACCAAGGCCAATGACCCATCATCAAAAAATTAGGAACAAAAGTATTAAATTTTAATATATATATATAGAGAAATGGAAGGAAAACATCGAGGATATGGTTTAACACAAGATTTTATAAACTACTTTTAACATGCAATTATTGATGCGCAATACTTTTATGTAAAACGGAAAATGTATTCGTTTACGGGCGGGTCTGTTATTCGATAGTTTCGAAGGTCGATTTACGGAATACTGAAGTGGACGAGGGCAACTGTATGCAATTCGCTTATTTTCCGTAATGGGCCCAAACGGCGGGGCTAACTGACCGTTGATACTTTTTCTTTTCTATTTTTTGGACGCGTCAGCTACATTAACCCAGTACAAAAGCGAAATTTTTCAGGAAGCTGCGATGTGTGGTAACCGGATATTCCACCCGAACGAAACACCGCTGCCTAATCTAACCCCATGGTAGAGCTGACTGACCGTTGATAATTTTTGAGAAATGCGTGATGATTTTAGAAAGAAAACCAAAAAAAAAAAACAATAGACAGTTTGAAAATAAAAATTATTTTTTGTAAGAATTATATTTTTCTTATTTGTTTAAAACGCCAATCTTCCTATTATGCTACCGTTTTTTTTTTTTTACAGATTTCCCTAATTTTCCAGTCACCGTTACTACAATAAAGATCGAGAACGCGCCTGACCGCTTTCCAATTAAAATTGAACCGATATACACTTAAGAAAATGTGGGTAACTATTTCCGTCCAGCGGCGAAATTAAGTAATATATTAAAAACATTGAATTGTACAGAGAATAAACGTTTATCTTTACCGAAATATCACGAAAAAAGGTACGTTGAACGTCATGATAGCTCCCGATTTTCTTAAATTCATTTATCCCGAATTACTTTTTATTCTTAGAGTTTTTCTCAAACTTAATATTCTTAATTCTTACAATTTCGCTTTTGTTCTTTCACTTCGTATTCCGCAAAACTCCTTCATGAATTCTGCTACGAGCGTCGCATCAGGATTTTAATAACCGGTTATAGCTCGTGCGACCAAACAGAGAGAACACGAATAAAGGATTTTTTCTTTTTTGGAACGGGTTTGTTAATTTTAAGGAAGGAATTAACCAATTTAACTTCAAAAGAAGAATTTGACTGAGCGATGAAAATTGTGCGCATTTATATTAATCAATGTATTTGTTTTTTTCTTTTGTAGGGTTTGTAGACACATGTTTATAGGGAGCTTCGACGAATATACTTTGAAATCTGCAGTCCGCGATAGCATGTAAAGATGAACGTACCAATCTCACACTTGAAGCATTTATATACACGGTGCTTGATGGTAATTAAAATACCTCGTAAATTATCGATGTTACTGGGAAATGCGATGCTGATTCGATGTCGATGCGATGCTGATGCGATGTCGATGCGATGCTGATGCGATGTCGATGCGATGCTGATGCGATGTCGAGCAAGTCTCTGAATCGGCTTGTTGATAGCTGAGAATATAATAAATTTTTCTGTTTCTACTAAGTTAATGCTTAAATCGGAAATTAGCCGGTATTAAACACGGTGCCTGCGGTTGAGATTCAGTTTGAAGATACTTCTTACTTCGTAAGCGAATGGTATTTTGTTTTTGACTGCAAAAAATTCATGAGTAGCAGCGACTCTTTTAACTTTTGTATTGCTGTTTGGTCGAAATTCAGGATTTCTCAGCTAGTCAACGTAAATGCAGAACCCCTTCGTAAATAAATTTTCCTTACATCAGGGCGCGTTCATTAGGTTCTTGTAGAAACATCTTCAAAATGGACTTTCGGACCTCGGCTGTTGAGTCTTGTTTTCGATGAGGACAGAGTTTTCGATTAAAAAAAAATCATTCAGTTCGTTTTCCTTTCCCATCGCTTAATATTTTGTTTTTGATTTTTTTTCCCCTGCTTCAATATCAGCTCGATGGGGCATTTTCAGTTTTTAGTTTATTCGGATGTTTGTATTTAGTTCTTTGCGTTGACGTTGGCGGTCACCTTTTGTTATTCATCGTTCTGGACTCTCGTTAATGTTTCAAAAAATTAATACACCTCCTATGTAATCGAAAACGAGATATTTTTCCCGTTAATTTTTTGTATCGCTTTTGCTACATGTGAATATTTAAGTGCTGAGAATTCCGGGACGACCGCAACTGATAAAAGTTTTCGCATCAAAAACATTTTTTTTTATTTGGGAACATTAATTTTCAGTAATCCGTATTTTTCTCGAAGTTCATATTAAGAGGAATCTGGGGAAACAATTTTACAACAAAAACACGCCGGTACAAAAGAAAATTTGACGATTAATTAGCGATGTTAAGGAGGACAAATGTAAAAAATGTCAGTTTTCTGTAAATGCCGATGAATGTGTCAGGAAAGCGTCAATGTAAGCGAACCAACAAGCGACTCCTTCTGTCTGACCGGAGGAGAACAATATTAATCTGAGAAGTATACGGATTGCCGAACTTATTTAATTCGAGAAGATGCCACTTAACCACCGTCAGTGTGTGTCTATGCACGGCTTCCGAGAAATTGAATTACGAGGCATTTTCCGTTTGCGCCAAAGCCTCGAGGCAGTTAGAATTTGCCGCACCCGAAGAAACTTTGTTCGTCGCAAATGCGGTTATTTAACCGCATTTGCGAGAAACAATGTTCCAACATAGAAGTCACGATTATAACGCCATCAATTGACATTTAGTGTTGTTTTCTTATTAATCGTGCAGTTCTGGTTGTAGATTTTTTTTTGTTTTTATTATTTTTTTCGCTTTTATTTTAATCGCTCTATTAATTGTGTCTTCCTTGTTTTCCTTGCCCCTCCTTTGTAATTAATCTTTGAAATAGCTCTATTAACCAGTTCGGTTACATTTAGTAATGCCGTTTTTTTTTCCGATTAAACACACAAGATGTATGGAAACGTTTTTCACACGTGCGTCTCAGATATAAGACCAAAACAACAGCTGTTCACATATTATTTTCGTAAACTACTTTCAACTAGTTTACCACGAGAAAAGAAATAAGTTGTAAAGAATAAAGGAGTTCTATATACTACATTTTTACGAACTGTTAAATAATTATGAAGGGGTATTTCAATTGTATCAATGAGCATTTCGAAATGACTAAAAATATTCAGCGGCAAAAAGACCGTCCAGTATTAAGTCCACCGGATTTTAAGAAATCGAAATCTGGAACATACTTTTTTCAACTGGTAACATAGTTGTTTCAGACATTTTTTCTCGGAGTGCAATATCGGATAAATTTTAGCGCCAAGGCAACATGCAATCGCAGAAAAACGGATTAGAATTAGAATAAAAGCAGAGAGCAAAAGGAAGTTTCGATAAATTGTATTTAATAAATGTCTTTAAAGCTTTCACAGTGATTACTCATAATAAATATCTTTTAAAACGCAGTTGTTTCCGAAAATTATTTATTTTGATAAATGTCTTTTTATTCACACCAGATTAACATTCGATTACCCAGAAGATTTTAAACGTCAAAGGGATGACATTAAAAATCAAAAATTATTACAGCGAATAATGTATAAAATAATGTCGTTGTTAAATTTTTAACCAAACATCAAATTTTACAGCCGAATATTTCGATTTTAATAAATATAAAGAACTGGAGCATAGATGAATGAGGAGGATGTGGAATGTGAAAGAAATCAAAATAGTCCCCTGTGGCTTCATCAGCTGGGGAAAATAGCCCCAAATGTAAATGAACAACTTTGTCTATTATACAGAATGCGGTAATTTTTATAACACATCTGGCTCGAGCTGGTCAGTTATCAGTAATCATCAGATATTTATACAGAAAATGATATTTTACTAAATACGTAATGATACTCACGATATTTTCATACAAAACATAAATTGCTCGCGTTGAAAAAACAAACAAATAATAATAATAATGGAAATAGATAAAAAAAAATATATATATATATATATATATCACGAATATATATAGAAAAAAATTGAAACTGTAAAAGATAAACAAAATCGAATAATACGAAAAAATTAGAAAGTTTTTTTTTTTATTATTATATGGGCGCACGCCAGCGGCATTAACCCAACAATAAGAAAAGCTAAGCTATAAATATAAATAGTTAGACGGTCAGAAATGGACGCAACAAAGGACAACAGTGTAGGTACCACAGAAGATGAAGAAAAGGAGAGGATAAAGAAAGCGTTATAAGGAGTAAGGAAACCAAATGTCAATAGCTGACCGTATAAAAGGGAGCGTTCATTAAGGAAGAAAATGTGATCAGCATCACATACACAAGGAGAATCACAATCGTGAAGATAGCAATAAGGAGACGATGACAGAGCAAATCGCAAGCGGGAGGAGTGACGGAGAGAATGGTTGATCCGGAGACGAATTAGGGAGACAATAGAAGAGCGACAACCAAAAAGAATAGAATGGAACCAAGACAGGGAACGAGGAATCGGCCGAATAAAACGGTAATGCGAATGACGATTAGAAAATAGGGAGAGATAAATATCCCGCAAAAGTCTGGCGTGATTGGAGGTGGATAAGGAAAGGATGTCTGAAGAAGGGAAATAGTTAAAAAATCAATCAAAACGATCAGCAGATCGAGCTAAAGAATCAACTGCGACATTGCTGTCAATTCCGGAATGACTGAGGATAATTAGAAAGTTAAGAGGAATAAAATGAATAAACAAACAAAAGTAAAATAATAGCTCAGGGCACAGCAGCATCGTGATATCTATCGCAGTGTGCAGTAGAGTGTAAGCAGAATCATATAGGCGTGCTATTTATATTTACTCAAAATGAATTACGATATGTAGGAGATGATGGAAATTGATGTAGGACGTGCGACGGATGAACAAATATGCAGGTGAGAAAATTAACGGCAATTACAGAATGCTTCAGTTCAAACAGTGGACAAACTCACAGTTTCACATTGCAGATATCCGAAACAATCCGCAATAAGGAAGAAAAAAGTTAAACCTCTACTTGGTTCAATAATCGGTCACGATCTTTCCCGGATCCATCAGCAGCCGACGGTTTTGGACTACTTGCCGACAGCGGTTTTCTGTATCTTTTATGCAGCGGGAACTGTACTATTCATTTAACGAGTACGGATTGCGGTGTTTCAATACATACCGGCAAAATAAATTCGTCCGGTTAAATTTTCAAAATATATACCCGTAATATTTTAGAATACTAAACTCGTCAAACGACATGATTTTCGATATATCGCAGTAAATTATTCACGCCAGCGGCGTTAATAAGCTTCAAATTTACTTCACCTCGCATATAAATAAGGTAAATATTTCGAAATTTTTCTCGTTTTTTCTTTTTTCCAGTTTAAAAGACAAAAAATTTTGAACGATTCATTTTCAATTTTTTTAACGATATTCCACTGCAGGTAAAAACGGAGCGTTCACATTTTTTTAAGGTCACCCTGAATTTACTCTTGCAGATCCGTTATGTTCGGTGATTTTCAATCCGTATTCCGTGGAACACTGATTTCTCATTAGTTACACACTGGTAAGACCAGCAAACCAAAATTTTCCATTTCTGCTTGCAAGTGTATAGCGAATTTTCACAACTGATGATATGCGTATTTAATAATAATAGAGGATTATTATAAAAAACACAACAATAATAATAATAATAATAATAATAATAATAATAATAATAATAATAATAATAATAATAATAATAATAATAATAATAATAATAATAATAATAATAATAATAATAATAATAATAACAATAATAAAGATGAATGTTCGCAATAAATTATTAAAATAAAACGAATTTACGCCGTATGAAATAATAAATTTAACGTTAAATTTAATATTACCATGAATATGCTTTAAGACTGCGAAACATGTCGGTGTTATATTTTAATTATTATATTTAATTAATATTTCCGTGTTTTATTTAACTAAATAAAGAAATGTATTAAACATTTTTAAAACATCATTTTGATTTATGGAGCAACGATTTATTTGTTTAAGTAGTGATCTATTACTATCTAGTAATTCTGGAGTAGGTGAGGGGGAATTTAAAAAAAAAAAAGCAATTTTTCATTCGTAATTTAAAAATATTTCAATAATAATGGAAATCTGTTAAAATTTCGTCTCAAAATTTTTCTTCGTTTATATACATTTCCATTAAATGTTACGTTTCTACCATTTTCAATAACCGTTGATAATATATATATTAAAAGTATTACACATTTGCAAATATAAACAGTTTCTTTTTTCATTGGCATACAAATTTTTTTCTGCGTAAGGTACTGTTCATTTATTTCGTAATATTAGTGCAATGAAAAGCGTGTAATTAACGAATACAGATGCAAAATACAAAATTAAAATTTTTAAAAGCGATATAACTGTATTTTTATTTCTTAAATAATCAAAATATATTCCTGCAATCCATTGTCATTTCTGATTTATTTATTCTGTAATTATTTTTTGGAAATAAACTGACATCAGATTACACTGGTATATACGTCTCAGATGGACTATTATTCATTATCCTTTTATAATATTCATAATTGCTGTTTATACTAAGTTATTATTCGTTAGCGATATTCGGAAATAATAGACCATTTCAATCAGTTCTACAATTAATAACAATTACGTCTCGGGTAAGAAACGAAGAATGAAATTCTAAACTTCGTACCTAATGACGCAATTCGAAGAATTGTGTTCGATACAGGCCTTGCAACACTGTGGCGAAGGTAAGCTAATTAATAAGCCTTTTTACATTACGAACGGATGATTCGACAGATACAAATGATCGTGCGAGCGTTCGCTAGACCTCGAGGTTTCTCACTTGCGAAAGAGAGATAATAAATTGATTTTTACACCGCAACGAATTTCCAAGCCGTTTAACAGGCTACACGTGTATCAATCGCGTTGTTTTTAAATACTCCGAAGTAATCATAACATACAAGTATATATTCGGATGAAACCATTCTTATATCGATTGTTAAATTATTTCGCCGAAAAACTGTTATACTATCGCGATAAACAAATGAACCAACGGTGATTTCACTGGAAATACCGCAGAAAGCTCTAACGCAATCATCATTATCTTCTTGAACGTTTAAACTTTGAAAACTATCTTCCTTAATTAGAAACTGAACACTATATATCGAAACATTCATCTCTCCGATTTCATCGGTCAAGAGTACAAAGAACAATAAGATTGAAATTGAAAAATTGAAAAATTGAAAAATTCGTTTTTTTTCTCTTCAGGACCTGCGCTCGGAAGCATTTAGAAAAGAATGAGCTAATTACGGTACATTTTCCGATGTAATGATCACAGAAGAAAGAGATAACGGGACGATTTTAAATTTAATGGGAAAACCAAAAAAGCGAATCATCAGGCGGAAAAGCGGAATTCAGAGTTTGAAATGGTTTTGCCGTGTGACGGAAAAGCTAGGAGGAATCGGAAAGGAAAAAAAAAAAACTATAGAACCGTTATCTTCTAACTACCACCTACTTGTATTTGTGACTCAAATCATATCCTTTTCGAATGATCTGCACTCCTTAACGAATGCTCCCCCTTCTTTACGCCCAACTTTTAGCTTTGCGTTTTCTTACTCCCTTTAACGCTACCTATATATATCCTTTCAATCCCATTGCCTTCAGTTGTTCCGCTACTGCTGTCCTTTGTGAGTTCTATTTCTGATCTTCTAACTATTTAGTTCTATCTCTTTGGGTCAAGGCCGCTGGCGCGTCCAGCGTAGGAAAGAAAAAAAAAAAAGAAATACCTACTTTTAATTAGTACGAGAAATGAAAATGTTTTTAAAAAGTTCGGAAACGTCGAACATGTTAACTAGAATCGTTTTTTTACGGGAAATAAAAACTTTTTTTTAAATAATATGGAAATCTTGAAAATATTTCATTAAAATCGCTTTTATTACAAGAAACTTACAAAAAACACGAAGGACATGTTTTACAATAAAAGCCATTTTAATTACTTTATTTTCATATTATAGGTACTCCATTTTCACATTATAATTACTTTATTTTCATAATTGCTTTATTTTTATTTTTTTCCCCTGACACCGTGTGTCTTTAACTCCGCGCATTTCAATTACATGTTTCAAAAAACACAATATTAAATAAAACGCGCCGATAAATAAATTGCCCGGGGAGAAATGTACCGTAAAAAGCCCGGAATCGGTTTATAAATCGCAACTAATACCGTTAAAGACGCCATTGAATATCGCCGCTTACTCCTTGTTACCCACAGGTATGTGTATTTTTTTTTCTTTACTCAAGCTTGTTTACACTGCGGACATTACCCTATTCGATACGAACACCTCTACTAAACTATGCACTGCCGACTTATCGCCGATGTATATAAAAGAAAAATATTATTAAAATAGGAATTTTTTTTTCCTCCTTAAAATTCGCGACACTACTCGTATTTTCGACAGATTACGGTGAATGGTTAACGTTGGAACTTTCGTCGAATAGGTGGCCCAGCAGTTAATCTGCTTGACTACCAAACCAGAGGTGTCATATCGAGACTTGTCTCGTTCCGGATCCAAGCCGCTTCCAGGTATGTACCTAATCGGATCCACAGAAATCTGGCGAAGTAAATGCGGTCGAGAGAAAGGAACTAGCATCAATATTCTCCTCAGATCTATTAAGCTCGGTACATTGTAAACTTTTATGTTACACTCGAGCCTGTCAAGCGTGTGATACTTGGTTTACTTTTTTTTGAGTTAAATTATGGTTCCAATAATCTGGCACGATGCACTGTTACCTACAATCGTTTGAAGAAGTACTTCCCTGCTCAAACATCAACCAGTTATTCGGTTTTGTTCGACGCAGCACTGCTGACCACAACTCTTCTTCTGTTCTTTCAGAAGGCAACACATTGCGGTTAAATAAACGGTTGCGATCTTACCGCTTTTTCGCAGTCACATCGATCATCCTCGGTTACTCTCCGATGGTTTAAATTCATGTTCTAGCACATTCATTGTATAGACGATTAAGTGTACGTCATTATTATCAATTTTTCTACCAACCGAGCTCTGTCCTTCCATCTTGCTTCGCGAAAATCTTTGCTAGAGTTCCTCTGAACAAACGGGGGGAGGAAGCTTTCCTTGGATTAAAGTCTTAAGGTGGAAGTTTCTTGATCATACATAGGACGTCTGTCACCTACTTCCAGTTTTCTCCTTTCTGTGTCAGTTACAACCGCTCGTCGAATTGCTCGTTGAATTGCTCGTCGAGCAGCCGGGGACCAGCTACGCCTCATGCTAAGCACACGTTTTCCAGCTTTATTAATAGTATGCGGCCTTTATTACTCGGCGGGTCTCGTACAGAGCAGTAACAACCTTCTTTGAGTTCACAATGGTTCCCCCCCTATATTGGGCAACCATACTCTACTTCTGAAAAACATACTAACTAAACTTACACAAAATACGTTTTCTTAAAACGCTATTCTTAATTTCCGCCTTCATTCTAAGATCTTTAATGTTTTTTCGTTTTCTATTCAACGAGCTTCGCTGATATTTGAGACCATCACGATATACTAGTTGTAATTTTCATTTGATCTTTGCACTTTTCAGATGGAAGGTACACACCTCCGTTTTACGTCGCAGCGACATATTTTCCTCGTAATATTCACCTAATTCGACAAGAGCAATCTGCAATGTGTTTTTAACTTCTGTAAATGACTTTCCCCTTACGTACAGCGACATCGTCAGCATATATTTAAAATGTTGCGTATTTTCTCCTGTTAATATACAAACGTCACGTAATTTTACTACAGTAAACGATCTCGCTTTCAGAGTAATTTATAATTAATCTAAACATAACTAAAAAGTCCTATCGCCTCTTACCAGTGTTATTAATCATTTCTGTTTTAATCTCAACGTATTGTTTTAAAACGTGAATCACTTCAATACTTGCAAGAATAAAGTAAAACACCGTGTTACACTATTTCTTTTGATCTTATATGTTTTGACTAATTAGCACGCAGTAGATTTAAATGAGCGTGTATATGTGTGTAAACATTTTTACAAGCTTCATAATAGTTTGCATCTATTCGTGTCTACATGTTTTGAATGCTTATATATTTGCATATCAATAGGTAACAGATAGTACCTCGTCTAAAAAGCAAAAAAACAAACAAAGAAAACGTAAACAGCAATGAGCAGATTTTTATAGATAAACGTGTTAAAAAGGATACACACATAAACCGCGAAACTGTAACGTGTTATCATCGTTTAAGCTTTAGATAACTTATAAATATAATAGTTGTGTACTTTTTTTTAAGGAATAAAGAATGAAGGCATGTGTTAATAAGCTCGGAAGGATCCTCAAATGTACTTTTTATGTCGGAGAAGAAATAATTAATTCAACTATTCGAATATGAATTCTGATTAGATTTTACATAATAAACTAGATTTATTAAAGCATGCAGCCAATAATTTCACATTTTGCGAGAAAATAACAGTAGAATAATGAATTTATGTCACATATCCTAAAACCCAGAGGCAGCGAGAAAAACATGCGATAACACTTTGTTCTTTGACAATCCGAAAGAAATTACGCTATTTGCCGGTTTTCTAAAAATTATCAGTGGTCGTGAAATATTTCAATTTTAATTTTTTTTTTTCGATATCCGATTCGATTCCACTTGCTCTGAAACCTATCTTTCGGAGCTCATTAGCCTTTCTGCGCCACCATACAGATCCAGCACTTATTCGTGCGCAATCTTTTCTTTATTTCCCATATACGACCCTAGTCCTACTATAAAATACAGATGAATATTGAGCGACGCGTAAATGTTACATATATTATATCGTCTATGATGGCCAATAATATGTAGATTGAATTCCTTCTAGTTCAAACAAATACTAAAATATGCAACAAGACGTAAATTATTACAAATGGAAAAGAAAGGCTAAAAAACAGGTAAAACTCATTGCATTGCGACGAAGTTGGAAACAAAAAAAGGGCGGAAAAATCCAAGGAAACAGGGCTCATTATTAATATGTGATTAAAATAATGAGAAGAAGAAATAATCAATAATAATACTTTAATTTGAACTTATGTTTTTCCGTATGTCTTTTTAACTATTGAATATGGCACTTCAACTAACCGAAGGATGTGTTTGTGCGTGTGTGTGTCTCTTAGAGTTTAGTTCTGCACAACAGTGCGTGTATACTTCAGTTTGTTGCAGATTTCTTCGTTTCGGGATTTATTGTAGAACACGTTTGATGTTCACTTCGTTGGGCAAACGTTTTATGGTGTATTTCGCGATTTTTGCTTAATTCTCAATTGCGTAATTTTATTACGATATTTAAAAAAAAGTAACGTCTAATTAGCCCCATAGATGTGGAACATTGTTGAAGACGGTTCCTGATTACTACTCGTCAGTGGCAACAGCGAATATTATATTCGCTTCAAAATTGTCTTCACACTTCTTCCGTTTAAAATATTTAACCGCTTGATCTTTAATATTTTCTTTTAATCACTCTTTTAATATATTTGTATTAATGATTCTATGTTAAAAAATAGTTAACTCTATTTTTTTTTAGTATACTCTCTACATCCTTTTCCTTTGTATCTATTTCACTTTTAGCAATTTTAATTGATTCTCAAAAGAATTTTTTTAATTGCGAATTTTTTTGAAATTCTTTACATATTCGTGAATAAAAATTGTTAATTACATCTAACGACAGTGATAACTCTAGAGTAGTAATTCGATTATAGCGCCTATTTTTTACTACTACTACAATGTGAGTGTAAATATAAAAAACAAAAAAAGAAAACTCACCGAATCGGAAATGACACAATTAACGAGATTTAACTTTTTTGAGGACAACGCATGTAAAAAATATAACACGGTACGAATAATCGCGAGGAGACTAATTCAACTTCACGGACAAGATGAAGGTTAAATATCGACAGACAACCGCGCATCTCAAATCAAGATTTATAAAAGCGATCACCATCTTCTTCGGAGGAAGACTAGTTGCTCCAGAGGCTAGTTATTCGTACACCGATGTTACGAACGGATAATAATATTCGTTTGAAGTAGCGAAAAGAATAAACAGAAATAACAGCGCAAGAGAGGCTAGTTATTCGTACACCGATGTTACGAACGGATAATAATATTCGTTTGAAGTAGCGAAAAGAATAAACAGAAATAACAGCGCAAGAACAGTTGAGATACGGATCAGGATGAATGAAAGAAAAGGATAATCTACATTAAAAAATGATCAATTTTACGCTATCTATTTAAGAAATTGAAAAGTCTTTTCGATCTGTGTGGTAACCGATTATTATTTTCACGCATTACGTACGGTAGAAGGCGTAAAAAACCTATCCGTGTGTGTGTGTGTGTGTGTGTCATTGTCGAATTCAGCCGGAAAAAGAAAGGTCAAATTATTTATTTCGAAAAACAACAGCCCTTTTTATCTTTCTTTCGACGGCAAAAAATATATTTCACGTAACGTAATGTACAGAGTTATTTGTACTATTCGACGTACTCGTTGCAGGACGCAATGGATAGACTAAAATGCAACAAACCCCGGCCAATTACCGCGCTGTGTTTTGACGATGGTGTTTCGCTCAGGCAAAATATCCATAAATTAGGAATATAGAAAACCTCCTCTTGTGCTCATCTAATGTCTATAGTAGACGAGCTCAAAAAGTAAAAATAACCCGAAATTTCGACATTTGCGTCTAATAAAGGAAGTATCTCTGTCTATAATAGGTCAGATTTTAATTTTTATCCGGAGCTGACATTTTAACGAAACTCAACATCACTAAAATACATAATAAAATGAATAACAAAAAAAAAAAACAAAAAACAAAAAACAAAAAACGCTTCTATTTAAATATTTACACGTTAAAACAGAAAAAAAAAAACCCATTCTATAAACTTAGAAGTTTTTCCGACGTAGAAGATGAACGTATGGGCGCCTTTTTCCGACAATGATGAAGTTGCCTTTTCTAGAGTAGAAACTAGGAAAAAGAACCCACTAAAAATAGCAAAGCCGTCAGAGAAAAACAATGCGTAACTTGCTCCTAATTTTGGAGGTAACGTGAAAATTCGTTTATAGAAAGAAGCGCCCACACGATTATCTCTTGCGTGCGTGTGTGTCTGTGTGTGTCGATCGCAATTAAATTTGTGAACTGTACAGAACGTAATTATAATTTATTCCATTTCAGTATCCAGATAAAAGGCGTTTTTTTTTAAATTTTTTTCTTATTTCGTACTTTTAGTCTCTAAAAGTACGAAATAATTTTTATGTTTTTTAAATGAATCTTATATTTTATCTTCTCCTTTCTGCTCTCTTCACGCTTCTGAGCATTCTTGTATTTGTGATTCAAATCATATCCTATTCGAATGTTCTGCGTTCTCTAACGAACGCTCCTTCCTTTACGCCCAACTTTTAGTTTTGGGTCTTCCTACTCCCTTTAACGCTACCTATATTCATTCCTTCCCATTGCCTTCGGTTATTTCGTTGCTGCTGTCCTCTTTGTCTTTTCCAAGTTATATCTCTTAATTTTTTATGTTGTTGGGTCAAGGCTGCTGGCGCGCCCGAGGTAGGAAAAAAAAAATATTTTATTTGTGAAAAATACTGTTTAAGTAAAAAAAAACCGTTACACGCTGAGACTGCGTTAAAACTATCTTATCAAATCAGTGTTCAATATAAACATCGACTATATGGGGGATACTCAACAGCATTCATCTCCGCTCGGTTTCAAATTTGATGATCATCCTGTTCTTTCACTATTAAATTATTTATTTCGGGCTATTAAATATTCTTGGATATCTTATTACAATGATACAGAGCTATGCTAAAATTTCACCTGCGAATACAAAATCAAAATCATAATGAGTAGACACTTCTTTTTAAACTACTGCAACGTAAATATCAATATTTCAGCTTTTTAAAAAAAAAAAAAATTATTAATTTTCAACCGCATATGTACCGCGAGTTAAGGTTTATTGCATTTTAGCTCATCTATTATTTCCGGCAGGGAATACCAAATAATAACCCTCTATTGCAGGAAATAATTGCAGTGATTCTATCTAAAAAAACCACATTATCTCGCAACAGTTTTTTTTTTTTTTGCTTCTTGTGGGCGCGCCAGCGGCATTGACCCAACAACAGGAAAAGCTAAGCTAAAAAACTAAATAGCTAGGTGGTCCGAAAGCAACAAAGGACAGCAATGCCGGCACCACAGAACACGAAGGAAGGGAGAGGATAAAGAAAGCGTTATAGGGAGTAGGGAGACCTAATGACAAGAGCTGGTCGTATAAAAAGGAGCGCTCATTACAAAGAGCAGAACACTCGAAGTAATCAGCATCACATATACGAGGAGGATCACAATCGTGAAGAGAACAATAAGGAAATGGCGACAGAGCAAATTGAAAGCGAGAGAGGGATGAGAGGGGGGAGGAGAGAATGATTGATCCGAAGATGAATTAGGGAGACAATAGAAGAGCGAAAACCGAAAGGAATAGAATAGACCCAAGACATCAGAATGCCGAAGCGACGGGGCAGTAAACGCACCACCCACGCCGTCCTCGTTCCTGGAACCATCGGTAAAGATCAATACATTAGCAGGAAAAGAAGAATGCAACTAATGAGGAAATGCATTGTTGACTGCACCGTGAGGGGAGGAATATTTGATAGACTGCCATAAGCTATTGAAGTCATGGGTGAAGTAGGGGAGAGTGTTGTAGGAAACGACAACAAGAGAAAAATTAAAAAGACGGGTAGCAATGAGCGACAGGATTGGGATTTTATGAGGAGAAAAACGCCAGCGGTTTTTGATATATAGATAGGGGGAAATAAATTTGGACGAGGAGATGGGAAGCCGTTTAATTAAGAAGCGATACCCAAGCTGAGAATGGCGAATAAACAGTAGTTGGGTAACCGACTCTGGTAGAACTGCGGGAAGGGGGGAGGATTTCAAGGCTCCAGTGCACAAACGGAGGCAAGAGTTCTGAATCGCGTCAAGTTTAGAGAGGAGAGACTCGGAGGAATTACTGTAGATAAAGGAACAATAGTCGAGCTTGGACCGAATGATGACTTTGAAAAGAATTAGAAGAATAAACGGAGGATCGCCTCCCCATCTGAGGGGAGAAAGAAATTTAAGGAGATTAAGGACTTTAAGACAGAATTTATAGAGAAAATTGATGTGCTCATGGAATGTGTGAGGCGGCTATTCAAAAAAAGGCCAAGATAGCGTATGGAATTGACAACGGGAATAGGAATACCAGATACAATAATGCGAGTTAGAGCGCTGTTAAAGGAACGGAGAGAAAAAATGATACAAGACGACTTGATAGGAGAAAGAGAGAGATGAAGATGAGCAAGGGAATTGTTAAGAATAGACAATGAATTGTTCAACTCATCGATAGCAGCGGACAGATTGTCAGAAGTGGAATAGACCAGAATGTCGTCAAGTTTTGATAAAAGTTATTTTTTCCTCGAAAATACGGGGAAAATGTTTTCGGGACAATACAGAAATATATGCACGACTGATACACCGAACGAACAAACAATAATAGAAAAAGTCGGGAAAATCTAAATAAAACGGGTCGTCTAGACGCGGTATCATTCTCACTACCAAAAACTGTTTTTTTTATTATTTATTTTTATTATAATTTTTTTTCTTGTTTAATCTAAACCAGTTTTAATTATATAATAATTAAAAAGTTTTTTTTATTTATTTTTTTACAATCCTTATATTAATTTCTCCATAGACCATCAAGCAGTTGTACTGGAATGCAAATTAACGCGTAAGGGACCACCACTATCAGGGTTCCTCAGGAACATTTATTCGAGTTTTAAATAAAGTCAAAGAGTCTAAATAGCTTCAGCCGTCGAATTTCTTGGTTTTTGTCAAGCAGATTAATAGCCAACGGGTTGGGATGGGTTTCTAAGCGACTAGTATACCGCTGGGCCGCAAGTTTTATTTCTTCCTTTACGTAAAGTTTGTTAAAGTCCTTATGGAGTGTGTCCGTGGAGGCGTACCAAAGAGGTGACACAATAAGTCTAATGGCCTTATTTTGAAAACGTTGTATCTTATTGAAATGTGTATTTTTAGCACAACCCCATAAAATCAGGCCGTATGTTCATACTGGTTTTAATATTATTTTATATATTAATAATTTGTTTGCGATCGACAACCTGGAATGCTTACCAAGAAGCCAGTAGAGTTTCCCCAGCTTTATATCCAAGTGCTTTTCTTTTTGTGAGGCGTGCTTACTCCACTTTAATTTACTGTCCAAGTGCAACCCAAGGTGTCATTTTACTTCATTCCTAATCGGAACTGTTTCGCCATTAATTTTAGTTAGCAGGCAGGCTACATTTTGTAGTGTAAATGTAACACTTTTTCTCATTGACTTTAATCCGCCATCGATCTAACCACCTTTCAGATTTTGTTAGCGCCGACCGCAATTTATTTGCCGCCATTTAAACATCTTTATCTGCCGCAATAAGAGCGGTATCGTCTGCAAATGTAGCAACAATTACATCCTCGCTGTCAGGGAAGTCAGCAATGTACATTTGGTGGAGCACAGGCACACCAGCGGATATAGGATAAATGTTAGATAGTTCATTCTGGAATTTAATTTGATATGTTCGGTCCTCAAGGTAAGACTTTAGAAGGAGATAATAAGAATGAGGAAGATTTTTCTTAATTTTATGTAACAGACCACAATGTTTGTCAAAGACTTGTTTTATATCCAGAAGTACACCTACACATATTTCCTTAGCTATAAAGTTATCTTGGAAAACTGGTGATCAGGTATAATATTTTCTTTCATAATAAGAGAATGTAGTCTTTTTAAGATTAGTTTTTCCAGGACTTCGGATAGGATATTTAATAATGATATTGGTCTGTGGGTAGTTACATCCTCTGGTGACTTTCCAATTTGTGCCAGCTTTCATGCAGGCGGAGGACTGCATTAAATATATATGTAATAACCGACATAGCTTTGCGTGGCAGTTCTAACAACACTTCTTTGGTGATCAGATCGTGACCAGGGCTTTTTTTATTGGTTAGTTTTTGTGTCATATATTGAATTTCCTTTTGAGGATGTTGGCGTAATGGGGACACTAAGCGGTAGCGGGGAATTTAAAAATCATCTAGCAAACATCGAGATAATAACTCTGATCTCCAAAATACGCTGACAACCTTCTTAAATGAATCTGAAACAATGTTCAGTTCTTGCAGTAGAATCCCATTGTGTTCTAAATCTGCTAACATCACCAACAAACAAATTAATAAAATAATGGCTTCGTCGTTGAGAATAGCTCTCTGGAACGGCAATGGGGCTCTGCAAAAGAGACGTGAGATCGAGCTGTTTTTAAATACTGAACAAATTGATATTCTACTTCTTTCTGAGATAGACTTTACACAGAAATCATACTTTCATATTCCAAATTATCGCACGTACCAAACAACAAGACCTGATCACAAAGCTCATGGTAAAAGTGCAGTTGTAATCAAGAATAGTATTAAACATTATGATCTAGATAAAATTTCAAGTATGGAAATACAATCTTGTACTCTTTAAATGGAAAAATTTCGATGTTAGCTAGTTACTGCCCACCAAACCGTACACTTGACGGAAAAAAACTTGAGGTTCGGAACTTAGGTGACAGGTTCATTGCAGATGGTGACTGGAATGCAAAATCGGACGAAGCTGATGATGAGAAAGCCGAGGTATTTGCTAAATACTTTAGCGAAGTTTTTAACCTTAATCCAAAGGTTATAAACTTGGACGATATAATGAAAAAGTACAGCGTTAAAATGCTCATTACGAAAATATCTACTTCATATTGTCCTACATTCTTAACAGCAATATTTTCTGCAATAAGTGGATGCGTTGCACATGCGGAAACTGTAACGCTTAATGCTCGGAAGAGGACGTACTTATTTTTTTCAACAAAAAAACAACAAAAAAAACTTTTTTTTTTGCTATCGATGTTGCATTGTTTTAAAAAAATGTATTTCAATGTTTTTTTTAAATTTTTTTCTTACTTTTTATTCTGAACACCAGCGCAAAACCGTCGATCAGTAGCATCGAGAAAAAACTAGTCGAAATTTAATATAATCGTACACGTAAAAAGCTACAAGGTCGGGGACGAGGAAAAAAAATGAACATACATATATAAGAAACAAACTCCCGGTGAAGAAGAAGACCAAGTTCTAGAAGAGGTACGAAACAAATTAGGAAGAGAGTAGAATATTTAAAGAAAACATAATCGAGATTTTCAGATTATTTTTAAATATTCTTCTTGTTTTCTTATTTGCACATAGCAGATCATTAAGCTAAAGAGAGCAATGTAGTATTATGTAACCAAAAGGGAAGATGAATATAATGGTCGTTACTGCAACAAAGCGGCGAAGTAAGTGTAAGTCGCAAAACTAATAATTTTGAAATAGGGATAAAAGAAGCGTCGATCGCAAAAGTATATCGGTCCAAAATCTGAAATTTTCTTGACATAGAGTGTAATGAGAGAAAATATCAACTCGAGCATTTGCCTTTATAAGAGAATGTATTAGACAGACGATGAAGATATAGGAGTATTATGGAAAAGGGAAAAGGGGCTGCTTGAAGTGTTTACTTTTCGAGTCGAAAACGGTTACGTAAGTGTTAGAACAGAGATTAAAGAACTTCGAATAACTGCACGAATGATTGTTAATATAATTTTACTGAAGAGTCCATGTAGGAAAAAGTGGGTATTTGTGAGAGGGATTTTGAGAATTTATCTCTACGGAGGGGAGGGGGGAGTCGCGAAAGAATTCAGCGCAACATCAGGTTTGTTTGAATTATCGATAAAGATAACCAGGTGGAGGGCGAATTAAGGAATTATGATAATATTGCGGAATTTTGTTTGGTAATAATACGAGAAAGAGATTTAGATGACGGAAAATAAAAAATAACCACCCCTTGAAGAATGCAAAGTACCAGAAAAATTAAAATAAAACGTAATCTTGAAAGATAAAAGTTATTGAGAAGAAGAAAAAAAGTACTAATCGAAGATTATACTAGATCGAGAAGTCAGTTATCATATTATCCTTTAACATGGAAAGATAGACATTAAAACAGATGGTGTACCGTTTATTAGTGAACGTTTTATATGTAAAGACTAGCACAGTAGGAAGAACTAATGCCCGAATGAAAATTGAACGTAATTATTGAGATCTATCCACTGAACCTCAATTCTTTCAAGTAGTTTTAATAGAAAAGCACACTAAGCAGAGATTGTTAATGAATATGCAGCATCGAAAGAATCGAAAAAGGTGTAAAGAGCTGTCCTTGAAATTACCAAAATTAAAATTGTTTTCATTTAAAGGTCCCTTTATCATTAAATCGGTAGAGGCAGTCGCTTCTAGAATAATCCAACAAAAGTTCTTCCAAAAACATCTCGTCATGTTTTTATGCTCTCACTGAATCACCTGCTAACCAAAAACGGCGTCTGAAGCCTTACCTGTGTATCCTAGAATCCTACGGCTATATCCTAATCTTTTAAATTTAGAATGTACCAAGTTGATGCGAATAACATTGATAATTCTAGTGGTAACAATACGTCGCATAAAAACGTGCAAAATCGAACAATGACGTAATAAAATCGATTTTTTCCCGCGCGAATAACTCTGCAAATCTGAAACTCCGGGAAATTACGCTTCAATTCCTTCTCTATCGATAGAAAATTTTGCTAATCTCGTACGATCCTTCCCAAGTTGTGTTATGTTTCCCAAGTCTGTGTACGTGTTGCTGTGGAGCGACGTAATTTAAAACACTGCTACGTAATGAAGTTGGGCGCAAAACTCAGCAAGTCTGCGAAGAAAGTGTCTGACAAAATTGTCAAAGTGTGTTTGGTGATGAAGCCTTGAGTCGACGAGCCTTTCGGGAACACACTTGTGCAAGTACAAAAATACTCAAAAAGCATCGAAAAGTTCTAAAGAAGAATCGATTATCGTTTGTAGTATTCATCAGTTTAAATTTCAATTTTATTGAAAAATTAATAATTATTTTATTTTTCTTAATAAAAAATACACAATAATTTTTTTTATTAATTTTTTAATAATAATAAATCATTTTTTTGTTGTTTATTTACATTTTATGTACTATAATTTTTAACTTTTAGTTTATTTCAAATCAAAGTACATGTCATTTTTTCTTCCAGATTTTTAATTTAAGTAAATAAAGGGAGAAAAGTTTTTAACAATTTTATTAAGATATTTTTTTCCGTTAAAATGCAGGAAATTTATTAATCTCAACTTTAGAAATAAAGTAACAAAATAATTTCATTTAATATCATTATAAAAAATTGTAAATAAAATTTCGTAACTGTATGTAAGATTGTATATATTTTCGATTATAGCAACATTAAAAAAATATGAAATAAAGTTCACTTACCTAAACTAGATGTAAATAAGAAGTCTACGAACTAAAAAAAGTTTATTGTTTTACAGTAATAAAAGTGGTTATCGCTATTAATGTCTGTACTTATTAACATTCAGATTATATTTGTTTTATTAGTTTTTTTGAATACACTGAATATATACTACTATCAGTTAAGTATTTCACATAACACAAAAGTTTTCAATAGTGTGCAAAAGAAATCTATTTTTTCTCCGATTGCATATTATTACCTATTCAAACTGTTAATTCAATTATTAAACTATAAATTAAAATATTATTTCACAAATTGTCCGATCTCTTTTGAACATTATAAATGACTCGACATTATACAGAAATTTTCTCTTATTGGAGACTTTATTTCAGTCATTAAATAAAGGATCAGATCATTATAGTGTATTTCACATTTTACTAATAACATGCAATTAGAACAATTAAATTAAACATTACTTTAAATGACAATTTTGCGAAGCTTTTTCTTATTTTTCAAGTAAATACGTTCTCGAAATAATATGTATTAATACTGAAATTATAATTTAATTAGCCGTCATAAGAATATATCATTTTATTTGTTATAATTTAAATTTACTTAAGTTCTGCTAAAACAAGCTTTATCTGTTGCCTCGTTGAACTTAATTCGAGGTACACTTTAGTTGCTGCAAAAGCTCTGCAAGTGCGATTTGGCTGATACTGTGAGCTACTTCGCGTTATAACTTGTTCTTAACAATTCAGAACTGAAATTTTTTAAGGCCTTCTTAAAAATTTACAGTATACACTCATAGTTATACTATTATTTTCAGCGAGCATTACCTGTCTTTATGGTTTTAGTAAATAAAAGCTGAATAAAAAATAATTATTTAAAGCAAAATAAACCGCGGCATTTAGTACCACTATTGTAAACACCGTTTCCAATGTTTTTTCGGGTTTTCTAACACTTCCGGAAAGTTTCAACTGCCACTTCTCGCAATATCCTTGTCACGGACTGTTTGATGTTAGCTGTCGACTCAAAATACGTTCCCTTCATGGAACAGAAAAAAGTTGCGCGGTGTCATACACAGGGGGATACAGCGGGCAGCGATGGAATGTGCTAAGACTGTATCACACTGAAGGCGCAATGGCATGGCACATTGTCGTCCATGTCTTCGCAGTCTCTCGGCGGATTCTGACGACCCCTTTTTGCAACTGTTCCAAGTACTTCGAGCTAGAAGTGTTAATTCATAGTGCGTCGAGATGGCATAAATTCCATGTGCGCCACCCTTTCGCTATCCAAGGAGCAAATCATCGTTTTGACTTTTGACTAGCTTATTTTTGCTTTTTTTAGTCTTCCTGAACCTGGAGACAGCCACTGTTGGCTTTTTTATTTCCAGGTTATGCTGAAAAAACCAAGCTTCGTCGCCAGTGCGATCTAGAAGAGTTAGATCATTTTGAAACTTTTCAAGACAATGTTTCTATTGCCTCGAACATTTTTCGGATCGTTTTAGTACAGGTTTTTAACTAAAACCTTTCTTCTAACCGCTTCGCGGTCAGTGCTTATTTCTCCTAATATTCCAACAGTTAACCGCCGATCTTGATGCGCGAAAGTGCGCACACACTGCATGTTGTCAGTTTGAATTTCAATCGGCCTTCCAGTTCTCGGCTCATCTTCGACACTTTCTTGACCGTTTTTAAACTCCGTTGATGCCACACATCGGAATATACCCGAGTATACGACTCAAGACGAGCCTTTCGGGAACACACTTGTGCAAGTACAATAATACTCATTAAAGTGATAATGATACGTAGCAAAGTATTTAAGAAGAATCGGAATTGGAATTGAATCAAAATAAAT
Source organism: Icerya purchasi (assembly GCA_039619475.1). Lineage (NCBI taxonomy): Eukaryota > Metazoa > Arthropoda > Insecta > Hemiptera > Monophlebidae > Icerya > Icerya purchasi. The sequence goes on along the minus strand of CM077116.1, from coordinate 180,622,309 downwards.
TTTCCTTGATATTTCGTTCATACATCGAATAACTGAATTACCCGATGCGTTATGCTTTGGAAGCCAAAAAAAAGGGAAAAAACTGAATTGTTTCACATTTAATTTTTCAATTACTCAACGTTTTTGTTGTATTTTGATGATTATTATTGTTCAGTTGCGCATATTTTATTATTTTTATTTATTCATTAGCTATATTTTACATTATCTTCTATTATTGTTTATTTTTGTGTTCATATTTATATTTCGTGATTTTTGTTCATTTATAATTTATCTTTTTATTTCTAATTTTTTTTCTCAATTGTTTCTATTCTTTTATTAATGTATATTGTTGTAATTCGTGTGGAACATGCTATGGAAGCTAATTCTCCTTAATTAGACATATAAAGAATTCGTGCGGTACAAAACGTTCCAAATAATATTATGCCCAGATTGCAAAGCATTAAAATAAAATCAGTCAATTTATATAAGCTGTACCTACTTTTTATTATTTCTGATTTAGTGCTCTTTGTTTTAAAACATAATGTACAATAAACAAACATACAGGTAAACATAAATTCTGAAAAATATGGTTTCATGTTTTAAGTTAGGCAGTGATCGGGAGACTACAAAGAGAAGGAAACTATCAAATCAACTGATCAGAGAAAGTAATGGCTGGACGGAAAGATAAAAGGAATTCGGATTGGAGACAAGGGAAAAATAAATATCCTTCCATAATCTAAGGTGAAACTGTCTGGAAATATGATTAATATTGTGAGCAGGAAATTTATGAAGAGGATGTCCATTGGAAGCTCCTGAGCGAGCCAAAGAATCAGCAACCTCATTACCCTCAATTTCAACATTGCTAGGGATCTACATTAGATCTATTTGGATAGAACGAAACAAGAATAATTCTTGAATTAAATTGCGAATAAGATGAATGAAAGAATCAAAAGAGGGCAACGGTAAAGGAGAAGTAATCTATTAAAAGAAATTTATCCGAGAGGAAAGAAGAGGAAGAGATAAAAAAAAAAAAATTGCAGAAGTATGGCAGTAAATTCAGCAGTAAATAGAGAACAGCAGGAAGGAAGTTTAAATGATTCAGAGTAGTTATGAGAAGGAAAAGCAAAGGCGGCACCAACCTCACCACTCCCCTAGACCCATTAGTAAAAATAACGGAATGATTGGGATATGAAGAATTTAAAATTATGTGAAATTCAGATCTAACTATAGAGTGAGGAAGGAATTTAACAGAACTTGACAAATGAAATATGTGAGGACGATGTAAAAGGCTGAAATAATTAAGAGAAAAGTACGGAGATTTACTATAGGAAAAAATATAAGGAGAAAAATTAGTAAGACGAACAGAAATGAAAGGTAAAATTGGAATTCTGTTGGAAGTAAAACGCCAGTTGGGAAAAATTGAGCAGTAAGCAGCTATAATCCTAGAGGACAAACAGGCAAAACGTTTTTAATTAAGAAACGATAGCCTAGAGATAAGATCGACGGATGAATAAAGCAAGTGATTTTAAGTACAAAATAGTTTTGAAGATGTAAAAGATATGCCACGCGATAACTAAATGAATATTTTAAATTATTAAGTAAAATGTATAAATATGTCTTTTAGAAATACACGTATGTTTAAAAAAAAATAAAGAAGCTTGTTTTTTCTTTTCATCGTGACTATTACTTAACCATAATCCAAAAATATATTTTTTAAAATCTAAACAAAAAAAAAAACAAAAAACAACTTAACGTTACTAGGTTTGTTTTCTTTTCTATCTGCAATCGAAATATCTGAAAGATTTTTTTTATTTATATAAAATCTATTTCACATACTTTTTTTATAAAAATAAATAAATTCACGTTAATATTTCGTAAAACAATTTGCAAGAAAATGTATAAGGAATTCCACCTTAAATTTCCGTATTAAGAGAGTTTCATTTAATAGAAAAATGTAATTTTCTACCAATTATTAATCGAAAGCCTGTAATCAAACATTTATTGTGTGCATGATCAAATAAATTATGAAAACACGAATATTCTTTACTGATGATATGTTTTCGTATTATATTTTATTTACCAATTATTGTTACTTTTTCGTAATTTTATCTGTGCCGAGTGAATTTTACTTCACATCTATTTAAATTTTTCACAGTACTTATTTAGTCGTTACATTTAAATACCATATAAATTTCTGTTCCTTTCACTTACAATAACAATATAAACTATAATTTCTTATAACGATTTTAGATTGAGATAAACAGAAAGTTGTCTGATTGGTAAGATTGCCACGTACTACATAGTATGAAAAGAAAAAAAAAGAAATTTGCTACTTAAGAAATATCTATTGTCTAGTTTATTTAATGATATGGAAATAGTTAATTTTTTGTTTGAAATTTCACCTTGATTAGTCCTATTAGATCGAAGATAATTTCTGCTCGCAAAGAAATATCGCAACCTTTCTGCCATTTTATTCCAAACATGAATACTATATTTAGATTATACTAGCGTAGCGCGAAACACAATAGGCGAACAAAATACGTGCTTTGTGAGCTAACTTTAATTAAAATATGTAAGGTGAAAAGAAGAATAACGAAGATGCTGCCTTTTGTCTGAGAAAATAATATCGGCGGTACCTGTCAAAACATAATCACACCGTTCTAATCCCAGCGATCGACGGGTGAGTTTATTAAAAGAAAAAGTCAACAATAATACTGGCTTAAAACTCGTCTTGTGTTGTTATTATAAAGAGGGCACTTACGTTAGAATGTTTAAATTATCGATTAGGTTAATAACTCGAACTTTTATATTCTACAAAATATCCTAAACGTAAATATTTAATTTATGCATAAAATTAATTTCGTCCTTCAAACACTGTTTTCAATGCCGGCGGTTAAACGCCAATGATTTTAAATCTATTACAAAAGAAAAAAAAGTCTTACCTGATTTATTACAATTCACAAAGAAAAATAAACTCGTTTTTCCTTTTTTTTAAAATATATACTATGCGCTCTTTATAAATTGATATGTAGTAGTTTGTCAAAAGTTTAGATTCTTATTGCACTACGTGAATAATTGTAATTTAGTGGCGTGCCAAACGGGTGGGGCGGCAACAGGGGCGACGCCCCCTCAGAAAAATATATATTATACCAGTATATATATATATATATATATATATATATATATATATATATATATATATATATATATATATATATATATATATAATAGTTATTTAATAAAAAACAAAGAAAATTAAACGAAAAGCTAAAAAAGCCAATTTTTTAACTATATTAAACATCATATCGTCGTCACTAAAATGAAACAAAGTTGCCACCGAACTGAGAAAACAAAAACCAGAAATTTCGGATACACTTGGAAAAACAAAAATTTGATGAGAGAAAATCATTTAAAGTAAAAAAAGAAAGCGTTTTTATTTCACTTCATAATTAAATACTCTTTTAATTTTTATAAAATAATGTCAGTAGTGACAAACAAAACTACATTTTTTTTTATTAATGTATCTCTCTATGTATAGTGATTTATGCCCTTTCTGGTTGTGAAACATTGGCACGTTACTGTTGCAATTTAAAATTTTGCATTCACTACAGACGTATAAATGTTTTTATTCAATTCATTTTTGATTATACCTTAAATTGCTTAACATAATGATGTTTAGTATTATATGCATCTCGTTAACAGTTTATCTTGACGTAATCGTTTCACACAGATATCTTTAGACGCTTCCCAATGCTTCTGAGATAAATATTACCCGGATGAATTTTTTCGTTCTGATTAATTCCCATTTTGTTTGTTTATGTGCAAATATAATTGTTACATATTTTAGTCAACAATATCCGAATGGCAGTTATACTTCTCATTAATCATTTTAAGCTGTCATTCTATTTTTTTTTTTTTTTTTGCAAAAGCGGTAATAAAAATAATTCTTTTCGGCACATCTTCGGGATTAACGTGTGACAATTTGAACAAAAAGGAAAATAAATTATCGTGTGGTTTTTTTTTTAATTCATTTTTTATTTTTCTTTGGGAGGAGCTAATCAACAGAAAAGGATTGACCCATGTTCTATAGAAGTTATAGTTAGATATTTCAATTCTAATACAATCGCTAATGGAAGAAGAGGTGGAATAGCAAAAAAAATTATGAAAATGAAAGAATAAAAGCAGCATTGCAAACAATAGGAGAATATTTGTTTCTAAGAAAGATCAATCTGAATAGAATAAATCTAGAAATCGTTATAGATAAAAGAACGAATGCGAAAAAATCGCACAAAAGGTAAGAAATTAAATTTAATAATAAAAAAATACTTTTAACATCAGAAATAATTAGAATGTTTCAATGGATTATCAAAGCAGACTTCATAAAGAAAATAAAACAAGTTGAAAGAAGATTAAATCTTTTAAAGTAATTATGAGCAGGCCGGTTACCAGAACTTTAAAAAGCGGGTGGGGGGGTGAAAATTTTCTTCACATACTTTTATTTTTTTATAAATAACAATACATTTTTCACTAATATTCATACTATTAATAATTTCCATAATTTTGCTTTATGTATTAATATATTACATAAATGAATTACCATATAAACATTAATAAAAATTACATATGTTATTGATTACACTCATAATAAAAAATTTTGCATAAAATATTAATGAAGTACCTAAAAATATGGAACATGCTTTCTTCTTTTTTCTTTTGAAGGTAATAATAACACTCTAAAAAATTATCAATATTTATTTTAAATTTTTGATTCTTTTTAGATTTTTGCATATTTATAATAACTATTTCAGTTCTCATGGAGGGCAATCCCCCCCCCCCCCCCCCCCCCCATGGACACGGCACTGATTATGAGTAAAATAAAAATAAAAATAAAAAAGCAAGAACCATGTTAACCTCTCAATCCGTTAATAAAAAAGAGATTGCAAATGTGAAGTAAACAATTGTTAATATTAAAAAAAATGGTTATTACTATAAGACCTTACAGGTATCTAGAACAAAAGAATAACAAAAATAAGATAGAAACAAATGAAAGTGGTAAAATTAGAAGTAAAAAAGGTAAGTTTATATGTGAAATATGAGAAACAAGTTCAGTCAAGCATGATGTTTCATACACCAAGGATTTCGTATGTTAAATTAAAGAAAACTATAGTTTACATTTACATAATACACACTTCAAAACAAAGAAATCTGATCTGAACTTTTCCCCAACATCGAAAGTTTCGTCAAAAAAATGAAATACGGTTTCGTTCTCGACAAATAGCGATTTTTCCAGCGATTTATCACCGTGCCCGAAAAAAAAAAAAAAACTTTTTTCACAACTTTCGAGTATTCGGCTCCCCGGGGGTTTGAATACAAAGTTGTAAGCTCGGCTATATTTTTCCTATAAAGGGGTCCTTTATACATATGTTTGAAATACGTTTTGGTTTTCGCAACTTTGTTACTCGGACTATTGCTTACGTGAACATTTTTTTGCTGTTTTTGGTCCAAGGGAGGGGGGTAAAATAATTTTTTGATTTCATGAAAGAATTTCTGCGTTTTAATATTTTGAATTTTACTTTTAAACAGTTATCTGGTGATGAGTTACAAATTTTTTAAAGGTGATTTTTGAGGTCATTTTAAATTTCTTATTATATATTTTTGATGGTTTTTTTGTTTTTTTTTTGCCAGACAGGGTAATCAGTTAACTTGAAGTTGTAGATTATCTTAAAGAGAATTTTAATTATAATTCATGATGCATTTTTGAAGTTTATAAGTCAAACAGTTCGTGAGTTATTGATTTCCATTTGATATTTTTGTCGTTTCCTAAACATCTTATTAGAATTCTGTACATTATACGTGTACTGAATCCTAAAAATGGGAATTTTTTTAAAAAAAATTAATCGCTAATTCTGCTAATACCAAAAGGAATTATTTACAGCTCAGACTTTGAATCAGAGGTGCGCAAATCAACTCCGTTAAGAGGAGTTTGTCCTTTCCGACTGCGGATATACTCGTATATCCACTTCTCAACTCCAACTCCGGCTGAATTACGTATCTCATATCTAGTGTATAATCGTACTCTTCGCTTTGCATTCAACTCCAATTTCACGTAGCATTCCGAACGCGCAAAGCAATAGAACGTCGTTGAACACGATGGGTATTTTTTTCGCACCATTCCGATTTACCAACACTTTTTTGGATAAAATATCTAAAATATCACCTAGCATTAAATTCATAGATCACATTACTCATCCAGATTTGGAAGAATTACAGTTTAAAATTATAACAAACTGCTGGAAATCAAATCAGTCATATAATTTTCGTTAAGATTCTAAATAGTCGAGTCGCCGTTTTACTTTTTACGTGGTTAACACAGTACTCGTGTCGGTTAGCCTATTCACAGTGCTTAAAAGGACCACTATGTCTTTACTGTGTATTATTTCCTCAGAAAATTGAACGAGGTTTACACAAGAATGGTTTATAGTAAAACCCTGCAATAATTACAAAAAATTCCGCGAATATCTTCAATATCACATAAAAAGTGTTTAACATAAAAATGCTTCAAGTGATGCAATTAATTTTGTTGAAGTCATTAAGGGAAAGAAATTATCTATTGACATCCAGTTAGATGCACTTGCAAAGCGAATAATGGAAGAGAATCGAAACAAATTACTGTCCATTCTTTCTGCGATTGTTTTCTGTGGTACCATGGCATTGGTCTTCATGGCAAATCGTTAGAAACCGGTAATTTTAAAGATTGGATTCATTTCAGAGCAAACGCTGGGAATATACTATTAAAGTATCATTTAAACTATTTTACCTAGAGTTCTGAATATATATCCCGAAAAATTCAAAATGTCTTAATAAATATTTGTGAAAAAAAAATTATCACTAAAATTAAAGAATCGGTTTATTGGTCGATTTTAGCTGATGAAACAGCTGATAACTCAGGTATGGAATAATTTTCTCTTGGTGCTCGATATTTTTAGTGTAAATCACAAACGTTCGAAGAAGAATTCTTAGGCTTTGTTTAACTAAGTGATCAGAATGCAAAAAAATTGCTCATTCGATTGTAACGAATCGTGAGGAATTCGGTTTGAATATGAATTCACTTATTGGACAAGTCTACGATGAATGCTCCACTAGGGCTGATCTTCTTTAATCTTTTCCTCTGTTACCGTTGTAAAAAACTTGTGCTTATAGCGAGGGTCTAAGTAGGTGGCAGTGACATGTAAATTTTTCTCTTCCAACAAAGAACAAAACTTTACTGAAAGTTCAGCTTTCAAAGTAGTGATGGCCAGTCGAATTGGATCCAAATCATGTGATTTCGTTAAATAGTCATTCTTTCTGGTCACTAGTCGTGACCTTCGATACATCCGCATTAATATCCGCATTGATTATTGCGGATACGGATACAGATGTAGCTGTGAAAATTTATGCGGAAGATCCGTAATTGCGAATGCGAATATCCGCAACGTCCCTAATGCGTACACACAGGTAAAAAATAAATAAACAGTTCCTGAACGAAGTTATAAACATATTTTACTCAAAACCTAAGGCATCTACAATTTCATTTTAAATAAATTTCAGCATTTACAGACATTTATTACTTTTATTCTATATTCTTCACATATCTTTAAATTACATATTATAGTATTAATTAACATTCGGGTATTATAAATTTACGTTGTTATCGTCAATAATTCGAAAATTCAATATGTATATGTACTTCTATACCTATATAGACGAGTAAATAAATTAATCTTTAGGTTTACATCCTAATAAGTATGATCTTTATAGATATTGTTATTAAATACATCAAATTAGAGTACACAAAATTTACATACGAGTTTGATGATTATATAGTGGAACTTATAAAAAAAAATTGCTCCCCCCCTGAAAATTTTTTCGGGTACGCTCATGTATATATAAAGTGTATACATGTATAAATAATTTATTTTTCTTTGTCACCATCAATTTCGCGCTTTTATTTTATTTATTTTTTTTTTTTTTTTTTTTCAGTAGGGAAATTAAAATTTTATTCAATATCTTTGGAAAATCATATCGTTCATAAATTTTAATATTTCATTTCTATAGTCATCCTATTTTTTGTTTATATTTTGCATTAAACATGATTTGTCGATGTACTTTTAATTTATTTAAATACCTTTTTTTCGGTTAATTTCCCTTTTTACACTTCTGTATTTCTTACTTTTCATATGTATAAAAATATAAATTTTTGCGGAACGATTAAATTTATTTAATGACTATTTTAGTGATTAAATAGTTTTCTATCTGTTCCTGAATAAAAAGTGGGACGGTTTATTTTTGGTGCACGTATTATACACTGAAAATTCAATTTTGAAATTTGAAAAGACAGACATTGGAACCTATTCTAATGCTAAATATAATATTTGTAAATAATGTTTTTACAAGTACGCTTTATGAAATATTCAATATTAAATTATAATAACGAAAAATATCAACAAACTCATAAAAGTTTCTAACAGAAATAAATGAAAAAATTGCAGTTAAAAACTTAAACTCTCGGTTGTCGATTAAAAATACATCCATCGCTTTTTATCTGTGCCATGAAGTCATTATTTTTTAAAACGTATATAGAAATTTTAGTAGTTGTGATATAATTAAATCGATCTTCCTCGAAGACGCGTAAAGGTAATTCATTGTTTTCAAATTAATGTAGAGTAATTTTACACGCTAATTATTGTAAAAATTTAATGGTTGCATAGGCAGAATATTAGAAATATACGCAACAATGACTGACGAACTGAAAACCGTACAAATTGTCGATGTTACCGAGGAAAATTCTAAATCAATTATTACTCCAGGTAATGCAAATTTAATTCAACCTTTATCTACTAATTCAGGTAATGCTGAAATTACCAAAAACGAATCATTAACTAAATCGGATGATTTGAATGTTTTTAAAACTAGCAGTAATACCAGCGAAGCGTTTACCAAAATACCGAGTTTTAGTTTTTTAAATAACAATCTTTTTACCAATATGCTTAGATCGAAAGAAACTGAGGAAACACCCGTTGTACACTATGAAAGTACTAGAGTGGATAAAATGAGACTTCGCAAACTTCATCGAACGATGAATAAGAAAAATGAAGTGATCTTAGCAGAACAGATTAATGGTTATTGCGGCGATAGATCAATTAACGATATAGTTGACTATATTGAAGGCAACAAGTCGGCTACAGAAGGCAAGAAGCGTTCCAAGAAACCTAACAAAAGAAACGAAAAAAGTGATGAAAATAAAAAGAATACTGAAAAGAACAGTTCAAAAAATGGCGTTAAAAACGGTAAACTGAATGAAAATAAAACTGTCAATAATAAGGAGTCAAATGTAAGTAAAGCAATTCCTAAGAAAAAACGTAAAGTTAAACAAGAAAAAGTTACCGATGAAAATGATACCAGTTCTGTTGAAATAAAAAGTTCCAAAATGGCTTGCAGTAAAAGTGATAATTCTCGCGAATTAAAACCATTGATGGACAAAAAAAATAATGCTAAGCCAAAATTAAAGACTGATGATGATAAAATAAACAAAATCGAACATAATAATTCTCTTGTCTCCAGAAAAGACGAAAAACTTAAAACTACTGTCTCTTTAAATAAGAATAAAATTGCTACCGTTGGAAATGGCGAGCAGCTTAAAGAAAATAATATAACTAATCAACGAATCAATGCAGCATCTAAACCAAAAAAGGGCAAAATTGGAAAACAATCGCATATGATAAAGGAAGCACAGTAAAAGATAAGTTTAATCAGAAACCGGCGGAAACATTAAATATTTCATACATTATTGTACTCTTTTGACTAAGCGGTATTTTTACTACGTTTATTGTTATCGCAATCGAAATAGTAATAGATTTATCCTACAATAAGGAGCAAAGGGTGGTACATCTGCTACGAGTAACTTTATTGTATTATGTTTCACAAACAATATTAAATCCATAAATATTATTTATCTTGTTATATGGGCTTTAAGTTTTATCTCATTAATGGTTTAACATGTAATGTTCTTAACTATTAATTACGCTCATTTTATATTATCTGTGATCGTAAAGGTTAAAATTCTTCAGTCAAAATTAAAATTATACAAACATTTAAATTTCGTTACCGATAAATGTTTAGAATTTATTTTACATAACTTTTTTTTCTTCTTTGTTTTATTGTTTTTTTTTTTTTTTTTTTTTTTTTGTTTTGTTTTTGTTTGTAGTATGATTTTTAATACACCTCTATTTAATTTTAACGCAATTTATTCGCTGTTTTAAATTTGCAGTTCGAAATATATATTAATTTAAAAAAGAAAAATGAAGTCCAAATTTTCCATCAAACTGTTAGCTGGTACAATCTTTAGGTTTTCTTTTAATAAAACGGAAAAGAAATTATTATTTCTAGCTTTATAAAATAGATTTATCCCCGTTTAATTATTGTAATTTAAATTTTATTTTAATTTAAAAAGATCACGAAACCTCAACGCATCGTGATCAACGCTTCATTTTTGTTATAAATTTGAATAAACTAAAATTATATAAACTGCTGACAGTGATTGAAATTCTTAATTAATTTTTAATGAGGTTTATTTTAAAATTAGTAGTTATTTATTTTAATAAAAATATTGTTTACAGAAAATCGTCGTAATCTGCTAATTGTATTAAACAAAAGTTTGTATAACTTATAGAGAGTAGTTCGCTTTTATTTCCGTATTTCGATTTACTCGTTCACCACCACGCATAGTTTCAGCTTATATTGTAAACTCGGGTAGTGCAATTAAATGTTAAACGATTAATGTTGAGCTTCATCAGTGTTATTAAAACTTAATTAAACGTACATTTTGGTTATATAATACCTTGATCAGAGTATATGGCTTATTTAATTTTTTTTTGATGGTGTGATCGATAAAAATGATAAGGTACTCAAAAAATTCTCTTTTGAACTTGTAAATTGTAGTATTAGGTCAGTTCATTTATTAATCGCTGATACTCGCAGTTTACATGACTCGAAAGTGATAGCAAACTGGTCAACGAACTGATCCTGTCAAAAATTAACTTTCGTGTATTTGTTTTGTAAATGTTCGTTATGTTATGTTTTGCATAGAAGAATTATTGTATATGTTAATATGTTGAATGAATAAAGACTGTTTTGCGTCGAAAAATAAATAAATACCATTTATGTCTTCCGTTTCAAGCGTGGTAAATTTTACGCATAAATGCTTAATATCGAATTATCTTGTTTGTGATTATCGGTAAAAGAAGTGTTCTCTCTACGTTAGGGCAGTTCATAATTAAATTTAATCTTTCACCTTGTTCTTTTATAACGTAAATTCCATTATAATTATTTTTTTAGTATTTACTGAAATTAAAAGAGAAATTATTGAATTAATGCCTCTCTGTTTCTAGTCATTTAAAACGTTTTGCAAATAATAAGATCTCGAAGCTACTTGATAATTTCTACTTATAGGAAAAAACAGATGAAATTCTTTAGACTTAGCATAAATTTAGTATCATTATTATTGAAAAAATTGCAAGTTTACGTGTATATATACTTGAGACGAGTTCACTGTTAAGGTTAGCCGATTTTATATGAAACTTCGAAACCAAATTTATATAGCATTATATGCCTACATTTTTCGATAAACACAATGTATTTATTTTCTTTTTTTTTTTTTTCTTTTAAATATTCAATATATATGTATATATATATTTCTTACTGATATGCGTTTAAATTAGACGCAGATTATTTTTTCATATACCGATCGAATATTGAAAGTTGTATTATTATAAAGATATTTTTATTTGTTTTCTTTATTCTAAGAACTTTTTATCTGTATTATTTAATAGTTTTCAATTTGCATTATTTCTCGGTTTTGCCAAATGAAGCTGCACGACACAACAGTCATAGTGGATTGCGATTTGGCTAATGAAACAACATATTTTTCGAAATTACAGCACGATACGTTGAATTTCAAACCAATCAAAGATTCCCTATTAACTATACACTAGTGATAGAGTGACGTATCGGCATACCCTTTGCACGAAAAATAGCTCCTGAATATGTATTTAGTTTCCATAAATTAAGAAAAGTAATTAAGCTATACATTAAAATAGATTTATGCGAAATAATGTATTAACTTGAAAAGTTTGAAAATTACGCTGTATTATAGTAATTGTATATTTTCCCAGCCAACTCAAATCGACCAATTGGCTAAAAAGAATTATCACTATTTGAACCCAACTAGAGTTTTCGAGCGAGATAAGAAAAAATTAATTTTTGAAATTATTGTCACAATTGATGAACATTTAAATTTGTAATCTAAAATATTAAAATATTAATCGAAAATTTTGCAATATGTTAATTTTAAAAAAGTCGTGATTCATATTGTTAGTAACCTATAATGCAGCGATAAATTTTTCTTTTGTACACTGTTGAAAGAGGAAATAATTCTACAATATACACGTATATATTATAATAGTAGTTTTTTAGTATATTTTATATAATTTACATGTGTTCATATTTAATGTGCAAAGTACCATGAATTGTGTGATATACTGTTATATATAATTTTATTGGAAATACCTAAATCGAAAGCATAAACGTTACTTCGAATATTTATAGTTATTTATTGAAATTATATTTATTTAAAACTCAAACAGTAAACTATTGGTTCTTTTTTTTTTTTTTTTTTTTTTTTAATCGTTTTATCTATTTTTCAAGTATTGTATATTTCAGAAAGTTCTGTATCAAAAATATGTTTTTGAAATTTAAAGTAAACTTTAATGTGTAAGCAAATGTTGATTAAAAATTTAAAGAGAAAGCATTTGGAGGAGTTTATATTGCAATAGTTTAATATTTTCAAAAGAAACCCAATGATAGTTGCAATCGGGAACATTCATTCGTTAAGTTGTCTTAAGGTATTTCGTTTATTTTATGCATATACATATGTATTGATTTTGTAAATTGCTCACTTCAGTTTATTTGAACATATTTCGAGTAGTCACCGTTTTATGATTTAATGTTACATTTAGTGGTAGTTTATGACTTTTTATTTTCACTTATTTTAAGAGCAAAGAAATAATCTAGAAATCCGAAACAAAAAAGATATGGGAAATTATTTCCATTCAATGCTAAATTATAATGAAAAGGTTGAATTAATTATTTAGGCTTTTCTAAACGCCTTTATTCGAAATCTGTATTTTACTAAATACCACTACTGATTTAACATGGTTTACAGCAGCTTTTTTTTTTTTTTTTTTTCGCATAGAAGCATCTAAAATGTTTCCAATGAGAATCCATTTCGTTTTGAAATATTCTCGAAGTGTTGCGGGGTTTTCGGATAGTGAAATAAATCAGTACTTATGAAAATGTTAAAAATAATATTTTTATAAGTGTACGGTTATGTATACTTGAAAACAATTATAATATGTGTGTATAGCGATTACAATTAAAAAGAAATATTTTAAGAAAATTACTCTTTTTCAAACGATATTTTAATAAATATTAATGGAACTAATTTTAGCTTTTAGCGTGATTTTTTCGGGTGAATTTAGATTAAAAATAGGCTTAAAAACGAAGAAAGCATGATGTGTTACTTTATCGTATGATCATAAATCCCATCAATTTCGGGAATATTTCGAAACGAAACGGCACCTCATAGGAAACATTTTAGACTATTGTTTATTTGCATCGTTTTATTTCTATGGGGTCATACGATTGTTCATCAAGTACATTAATACAGCTTTAACTTTTATACTTCCTCCCACCTTAACAAAACTTTGTGTTCATAATGTTAAACATGAAAAGTTAGTAATATAGAATTTCTCAGCAGTTTGTAAAGATGGAAATGTGTTTATGAAATTGCACCTTAAATAAGGGAACTACGGTAAAATATAACGTGTTTATTTCCCTAAAACAAAAAAAAAAAAAAGAAAAAAGATAGCGATTTATAATAGGTACTGATTGTGACAGTGTATAAAAGTAAATTTATAGCCATCAAATTTGTATGTGTATTTCAGTGGTCCAAAAAATGCCATTACTTGTATTTTGTCTATGAACTATATAATATTAAGCGTCTATTTTATTGTATATTATACGAAGAATGTAGCTCAATTTCAACATATGTGTATGTTAATCAGAATTAAAAATATTGCATTAAATATTCTATAACACATTCATTTTTTGTTTGTTAATTTTAACTATTCTGAAGATCAAAATTTTTGCAACTTGACTATATATATATATATATATATATATAATATATATGTGTAAATGGAAGCCGAAAATCAAGAACTACCGAATCGATTTTATTCCGGTTTTTACCAGTGGAAAGTTTTAGTACACACATTATTAGTTTTTAATGTGGTTTAGCTGAGCTATAGGGGGTTTTGTTAGTGAAGTGTGGAAAATGAAGATGTAAAGTACACTCAATTAAAAAAAAAAAAAAATCGATAAAATATCTACTATAGTCAAGTTTTGAATAAAATCATTGCCGTAATAAATATAAGTTAAACGTAAAAAAATAAATGAAATGGTTACCATGTAATTAAATGTAAAGATTTAAATAAAATGATTGCAATTGAAAATATAAGTTAACGTTTTCATTTTTGGTGCAAGTAAGAACACCCCGTGCCACCTCTTCTTTTTTTGCGTTACTCATATCATTAAATCTTTATGACAGAATTTAAATATGCAACCTGCGATTCTAGTCTAGCTGTTGTACATAGCGTAGAGATTTGAAAGGAAACGATAAAGCGTGTTTTCTGTTAAACGTAGATGAATCCATAGCCTGTTTGTTACGGATTTATAAATATAAAATGAAATTCCTTAATAACAAAAAAAAAAAAAAAAGTAAATTAATTTACCTTAATAAATTAAAATAAATATATTATTTTAGAAACCTTTTCGAGCTATCAGCTAACAACACAGAGCACACTTAATTAAAACTGTGTGTTTTTACTTTTAATTGAGTGTATTCTGAGTTGATAGCTGGTGATGGGCTATGCTGGAAAACGTGATTAAAATAAGGTATTTATTTTAATTTTTTGAAGTAAATTAATTCATACTTATTTTTGTTTGTTATTATTGAATATACGTATTTTTTATTTATGTTTTCTATAAGTTTGTAAAGAGAAATGAAAAATTCTGTAACAGACTTTTCGATAGTTGCTACCGAAAATATTATTTTAAATGCTTATCAAACTATTGTGGTTTGCTGTTGCGGTATAAATTAATTTTTAGAAGACGCAGAACTAAACGGATATGCATATGGAAAACATATTCTCTTAGATATTCAATTCTGTGCAATCAACTTGCAATCGTTTTATAACACCGTATTCTTTGCGTGTAAGATATAAAAAGGAGGAAATTATGTGTCAGTTGTTGATTTTATATAATTTCAAAATAATGGCTGCGTGTGATCTTTGGTTGAGCGAAACTTTTTGTTATATCGAAACAGATATAGATTATAGAAATACTGAAAATCTTCAACTAAACGTGAAGATCGTTTTTTGTTGGACGATGACAAATATGTTTCTAAGAGAGAGAGAAAAATAATCTTTACATCAGTATATTAATAAAAACCCCTTCTTTAAAAAAAAAATAAACATCAGTCACATATACAGCCCAAGGAAGTCAGCGGGAAAATAGATCAACGGTTTACGTAATAAGGAAACGGTATGATGCAAAATGGAATGGTCAAGAAGCGGTAGAAAACAAATGATTTGCAGTGATGGAAAGCAATGCGATTTTCAGAAATAAAGCTTAACTGAATTTAATAAGTATTTCAGTAAACAAGGTGAAGTCGTAGGAATCAGCTTTATAACTTAGACATAGTACTGAATTGCTATATAATCATGAATATTTAATTAAATACGTTACATTATAAATAATTATTTATAATAATATATATATATATATATATAACTCGGCCACTTTGGCCTCGCAAGGGGCTGTGCCCCTTGACCCCTCCTGCTTTCATTCCTGTCTCTTTCTCTTCTATACTTTGTATAAAATGATCAAAATTTACAACGTAATTCTTACTGGCATCAACACACACAAAAAATAACATAACCACAAAAATCCTATTCTAACATTTACCTTCCGTTATATAAAATTAAGACATTTTTTCGTTACATATTTCATTACATAAAATTGTGACATTTTTTAAATAACAATAACAAAAATCCTACAAAATATAACAAACGTTACATAAAATTGGGACATTTTTTTGGGACATTTAGCGTTACATAAAATTGGGACATTTTTTTAGCCTAAGAATTACGTTGTAATTAATATATATTTTAAAATTATTTTAATATACAATTTATTAACAATGCAATGTATTAATTATGTTCTATAAAGGAATATATTAAAATTACAGAGAAAATAATAAAGAATCCTGCAACATCAGTTTTAGTAGTTGCTATGGGAAATACTATTTACATTCAAATCTTATACCGTGGTTTTGCTCTTATAGACTGTACATAAAGTTTCTTTTAATTATTATATTACTAATATTTCCAACAGAAAAGAAAACTGAATAGGGAGAATAAACTTTGGAGGAAATATAGAATTTTTATTACATAAAAAGAGAAAAAAATTTAAACGGATATTAATAAGCGGACAATGCTAGCGGGTAAGTAAATGGACCGTTTATAGAACAGTGAGTAATACGATGAAAATGGTGAGTAAGGAATATAATTAAAATGAAGAAAGCAATGGATGGCTTAGTTCCTATTTTTCTTCATTTTCTAATCTTGCCTCCTTTTACCTCTCTGTTTAGCTATTTCTTCCTTCTCATCCGTGGTTTTCTAGATACTTGCCGTGGGTAACAGTTTTTACAGATTGATATCTAGGGCTACCCGTTTTCATTAAGGGGCTAGACTAGTTTCTCACTTTTAAAGAACCGTTTTTTTTTTTTTTTTCATATTTTTTGATAATTTGCTATTTACGCAATAACATCCCAAAGTATTAGAGTCAGATCGTAAATATTTTTGAAATGGCAGGCTACTAAAGTGAAGCCGCTCGGGAGCCAGTTACTGTAATCGCCAAGGAGGAATGCCTGGCAGCTGCGTTGATTCGCAAGCTCTGACGTCATGTTTTTGTGAAATTTTGGATTCCCCGATGTAGAATAAAAACCGGTTTTCTCGCTTTGAGCTGATCCATAACATCAGTGGTACTCTGTAAGTGGCACTGTAAACGCAGCGGATGCGTACGTTTACTGTCCTGGGTTGTGTAAAGCAAAGTGCAACTAAAATTAAGTCCAAAATAAGTGAAAATGATGCACACGGAAATCAGAAAGACACGAAAGAAACTCCAATGCGTAGATATGTTTGGTCGCTCGCTTGCAGATTATTGTGGAGTGAAATACAACCGTTACATCAACGACGGCGATAGTGCTACTTTTAAAAGTATTTTAGATGTGAATCCATACGGCGTGGAAGTCGAAAAACTAGAATGTTATACACATGTCAAGAAAAGAATGGGAACGCGATGCTGAAGTGAAAATAAAATGTAGGGTTTGAAAGGCAGAAGTCAGGACACAGTAAAATTAATTGGTAAAGTCATAAATAAGCTTCACAAATATTATAGTTTGGCTATAATAAGACATCAGGATAATTTAGACGAAATGAACTAAGCGATTTGGACTACGACTTTTCACATGTGTTCAACTGACAAGAAGCCGCAGCACCAAAACCGTCCGACCGACGTAGACAGTTGGTGCAATTATCGCCAAGCGGAAGTTGAAAGTTTTAATATGAATTATTTCAAGCATGATTATCCTCTACTAGACACAGACGATTTAAAAGCATTAAATCCGAGTTAAATCCGAGTTACACATGGATTTGAGTAAGACCGAATTATTAAACAGGTACAAAGGAAGCAATACCCGAAATAATAATGCGAGTTACAATGACTTGTTATGGCACTTTGCTCCAAAACATCTCCATCCCGGCTTAAAAACTATTCAGCTGTTGGGATCTTTAATGACGGCTTTCAAGTCGCTTACAACTGCAGCTGCTAACTTTTTTTTATGGATTTTTAAGGAATGACTTATTATATCTCAGTTGTAATTTCATATTTTAACGTGAAAAAAATTGTACAACTGTATTAAACGATACTAAATAAAATACCAAAATCTTACAACATTTGACCGTTTAGTTGTTTTTCTTTTTTCAAAAATTCCAGAAAATTCACCCCATTTTTCATAGTACAAACTAGTCTAGCCGCTTAAAATTGTTCAGTTTCCGACGTATTACCGCGCTCAAATGATAACATTTTTTTTTTTTTTTTTTTTTCAGTAAATTTACGGGTCTAAGTTCCAATTTTCATAAAAATTGCTCTTGCCGTTTTCCAGATCCTAGCGTTACAAAATTTGCAAGAAAACAGGAGTGTAAGAATATAAACACGAAGATCAAGTTAAATAGCCTTTGAAAATAATTAGTGATTTAATGCATAAAAGTTGGCCTAATACGGCACAACATTTTGAGGTTATTTATTATTAAGCGAATATAAACCGCTTAAAATATTTCTAAAAAGTCGTAGCCATTGGCAGCATTAACAAAACTTAAACGAATGCGTACAATTAGGAGGTGACGAGCACTTATAATCGTTTCTATTTATCATTTAGAAAGTATTTGTAAAAAAAATTGAATTAAATAGAACATTGCGTTTTAGTTAGTATACTTTTTCATTCACTTTCATAGTAGCCGATTTTTCTTTTTAATGAATTTCTTTAAACTGCCGCACCGGAAATTTAAAATTGAAAAAATTAAAATTTATCGTTTCCTTCATTCGATCATTTTGATCGCATTTTTAATATGTAATAAAGAAAAGGTGAATGAATTAAGCAAACTATTTTGTATTTTCAACCTGATTATCAGACTTTTATGAGCAGAAGAAGATTTTCCTCCGAATAAAACATTCTTGTTTGGTTTTTTCAAAATGAGAAAGTAGTTCAATTTTTAAGATCGAGATTTACTAATCAATTTTATTAGAAACTTGTCTTTAACCGGTTTGCTGCTGTTGCAAACAGCGCCTATGAATAAAAAGAAGAATAAATATCAATCTGCAAGGCTTATCGCGCTATTAGAATATGATTAGTTTAGTCAATAGTGTACTCTGTTTTACGTGCGGGTATCAGTTACGAATAAGTTAAATTTTTCGTTTTTTTCTCAGAGTTCAACGTTGTGCGCGATGATTTCGAGCGAACAACTAGACACGACTAAAATTCCCTGATACACCACGCGAAGTTGCTGCATTCGGATATGCACTCGATTGAAACGGGAGGTTATTTCTAGCGCAGACACCGAGATGGACGCGGGACACTGTTTTCCGTGTAATAATTTTCAATTTAGATTTACATTTTAATCATATAAGTTTCACGTGGGAAAAAATAATTCGGTTTTTTTGATACATGCTGATTACGACATATTTTTTTGGAAAATTTCTGTTAGCGCTTTCTGCGTTCATATTTTCAGATATTTTGGTGTGCACGTATTAGGTCGTTTAGAGCATATAAATTCAAGCTCTAATGATACTTAATTTAAAGGTGTACTCGCAAAGAGATTACAATTTATTTGATCAAGGTTAACTTTTTAATTTGAGCCAAAATACTATTAACTTTTCGTAATACACAAATTCTTCAGTTTGTTTGGGAAATATTTTTTTTTTTTTTTTTTATCGGTCCATAATGTTTAGTTAAAAATGTTACGTCATTTGTGCGATTCGAGACTTCTTTTTGTGGTTATTAATACGTTTTACAGTCGCAACTTATCTAATGTAATAATAATAATAAAAGGCGAAAAAGTTAAATACATATAAAAATAGCAAAAAACATAATAGCATTTGATTTTGTATTAGTCGTTTTTCTTTCCTTTATTTTTATTCATATTAAAATCTAGCCTTTTTTTCCATTTTTAACATCCTTAGTCTCTGTGCCTTTAGTTAACGTTCTCATTAAAAAAATACATGTATGTATATATTTTTAAGATATACGTGAGTAAATAAAAGAATACTGCTGCTACATTAAAAATATATTGTCAATGGGGGGGGGGGGTCTAGACCGCCACTGCTTATAAGAAATTGCAAAACTGATCAATTTTTTTAAAAAAACGAACAAACTCCATATATAGCCCGAAATGTAACTTTTAATGTGTCAGATAACATAAAAAGTTTTGAATACTTTTGTAATGAACGCATACACATAAACATCAGAGGACGAAGTAATATGGTTTAGTCCTATTTTGTCTAAAAATGAAAGTGCACAGAAAAACATAATAATAATAATAATTGGAAAAAATCAACTTGGCAACATGGACATGTTTGGTAGGACAGAAAAAAAAAAGATATAAAAGCGGCTAGAGAAACGCGAAAGCGTTTGACAAATAGCGCAGTTGAAAAGTACACAGGCGCGATTTTTGAACGCGCGGCACTGCAATTGCCATTGCTTGATGGTAGCATTAGTAAAAATTCGTACGGATTAGCAGGCAGTAAATTTCCGGTTATTTTTTTACTTTTCTAGCAATAATTCGATATCTACTCCGAATTTCATCGGAAATAAATAAGACCTATACACCGACTGAAATTACAAGCATCGCTTGTTGGTAGCGGGTGAAAAAAATTAATCATCGCTGCCTTGCAATTTCGTTATTCCTTTTTCAACATGCGGAAAATCACCGCATAGTGACTGTTTTACACCATGAAGCCGCAATTTGTTCTGGCTTGGCTCTTTTGTACACCTGATAACGCTAAAAAAAACTTTTCTATCTTGAATGTCACTAATGTATAAAAAACAAAAAAATCCGAGTCAATGTAGTATAATAATGGATATATCATTTATAAAAACATTTTAGAGAGGTAAATTTATCTAATATTTGTAAATTTAAAAATTTATCGCAAATTACGTTTTAAATGAAATATGATGATATTCAATTAGATTTCGGCAACAGAATAAAAAAATTGTCATTTATTAAAAAATAAATTTTTACTAAAAATCGATATGTTTCTTATATTTTCTTCTTTATAGTGCCATACTTAATTCCTGAGCGTCGGCAACTACCTATTCGTACATCTCAGCTGTACAGATATAGGTAGTGTACTAGGCAATTGTTATATGCAATGGCAGTCGCTTGTTATCGCGCTACAAATGCAGTCCCGTGTGTGTCTGCTGTGTACTGACCGAGCGCGCATATGATGTTGTACGTGGTGGTTTGCCATTGCCTTCCACGTGATTATTAGCGAGTATTTAATTTAATTCTTTGTAATAAGTTCTGTCGTCGCCCGGAATCAAACCCGTGAACTCCGTAACGGATGTCAAGCGCTTCCAAAGTTTTTGAGAAATTATTATTAAAAAGAATTAGTTTGATAGTAGAAAATCAAAAGGTTATTCCTAATCATCAGTTTGGCTTTCGACTTAAACATTCTACAATTCAACAATGTCACAGACTTGTAGATGTGCAATGGAAACGGTACTTAAAAAAAAAAAACAAGTATGTTCAGCGGTCTTCTTGGATGTGGAACAAGCTTTTGATCGTGTCTGGCATGCCGGATTAAAATTTTCATTAAAGCAGATACTTCCACCGGATCTCTATCTACTACTGGTATCGTACCTAACAACTAGAACATCCTCCATCAAAATTAATGAGGTTCTTTCTGAAGAAAGAAAAATATGTGCTTCGTTTCCACAAGAAAGTCTGTTGGGCCCAATATTTTATTCAATATACACAGCAGACATACCTGTCTCCAATCAGAGAACTCTGACTACATTTGCGGACGATATAGCAATGGCCTGTAACGAAAATCCCGATTTTGCGATTATAGCAATTCAAGATCTTATCGATAACATACAAATGTGGGCCAACAACTGGAGAATTAAGTTTAATACTAAAAAGTGTCATAGACCGATTACATGTTCGAAGTTAATAATAAATAATTCAGAAATACCGTAGGTTAATTCCGTGAAATATCTGGGAATACATTTGGATCGCAGACTAAACTGGCGTTTCCATACCGAACAAATTAGTAGAACAGTCTGAACACGTGCAAAATTGTTGTATCCAGTAGTAGGAAGAAGGTCTAGTTTAAGTTTGGATTTAAAAAGACGGATATACCTCATTGTTATAGCGCCAATCTGGAAGTATGGCATAGAGTTGTACAGAACTACTGAAAGCAAGTAACCTACTACAAGTACAACGGCAGCAATCAAAGATACTTCTCATATTGACTTCGGTTCCTAAATATGTCTCTAATCATACTCTCCACAAGGATCTTAATATTCCACTAGTCCAAGATGTACATGTGCACCAGTATCAATGATTCTTCGATAAACTTCGTCATAGTGATAATCCTAATATGTTTCGGATGTCAAGAAATACGTTGCCGGTCAATCGTAGGAGAAGATTAAAAAGAAGATGGTGCCGGGACGCTCTCTCTCATCATATGAACAGTAGTAACTAGTATCCATCGTCCGTAAGGAAATGTTCGTTTTCGTATCTAACCAATAATAGAACCGTCAAGCGTGCTCTGGTCATTATCATACTACGCTCACGAGTAGTGAGGTAGCATATTTTTTGTGTGTTACTAAGTATCCGAAAGATAAGTGGCTCCAAACAAGAAAGAGAAGTGGAAATCACGCGTCAGAACACATACATGTGGAATTTAATATAGTGTATATTATTATCAGTTGTCTCATCTCCGCTGGAAGAGGAAACAATATCGATTTTAATTTATTTTACTTTTTCTTTTTAGACTATTAATGAGAAATGCCCATTATAGCCAGGTTTGGCCGGTGTGGCAAAAAAAAAAAAAAAATCGCCTCTTTTTTCATTACACCATGAATCTCGTATTGCACTAAATCATTTGTTTGATTACTATTTTGAATAATTTATTTCTAATATTTTTTCAACTTTAGAGTTGACTTGTTTCATTGACTTTTTTATTTCTTCAATTTCCTTCTTTACCACTTCATATTGTTTGCTATTCTGATAGTCGTTTTTTCTATATCTTTTAGTTTTATTTTTCTTCGTTGCCTTTAATACTATGCTAGTTTTAGTTGGTTCCTTCTAAATGTTACTCGAACCTTTGTTTTTTTTCATATATTCCTTAAACCTTAATTTACGTTTACATTATCATAAGTTTCTTTTGCATCAATAAATACTATTGTCGGAAATTTTATTTTTTTTTCAATTTAATTCCTTTCGCCTCTCCGATTTTTTTTTTCTCTATCTTAATCTATGTGTTTTCCGCTTTCCCGTTCATGCCGGTTTATATAATATCCCGACTTTTCTTTTTGTCGGTAATTCAAATTATTAAATCTCATATTATTTTCCTCTTTTGTTATTTTTTTACTCGTCGACGTTCGACTAAATTTTATTTAATTGATACGATTAACAAATTTATAAATAATTATTTATGCTGCTCGTTAGCGCCCCATGAGCAGGTAGCCATTTTCAAGGGATGGCGTCGGTTTTTATTGGGACAACCAGGGTTGCTTTTCGCAGAAACGTGATTAGTTTAGGTTTAGTTTGGACAAATGCTCGTGTACGTCGACAGCTAACGAGGACTTTGTGCGTATTTCTTTATTACACGTAGATATGCGAAAACAACGTGTCGTTTATTTTTCAGTTATTTTTAAAGTTTGAGTCAAAGTGCGTAAACATTTTTTTTTTTTGGAAAAAATTATTATTGTACATACACTCTAGTGGTCCGTGATTCGCTAAAATGAGTTTCGTCGTGTAATATTTGTCAAATAGGTCAGTGTAATTTTGTTTTATTTTTCTGTCCTTTATTCATAGGCTCGTTTTTTTTTTTTCATTCAGCCTTCGTTATTTTTTTGTGACCCGGCGCGCATCGAGGGTCCAAACGAACTAATTATTTGCGGGACTGACTACTTTCTAATACACCGCGTGCAAACTATTCGAGTGGAATTATTTCGGTTCTTAAATTTGAACTTAACTTTACCTATAAGAATATATATTTTTTTTATTTTATTTACAACTGTAATTATGTATTAATCATTAGATATATTTATTTGTAAATTATGCTAAATAAATATTTTCTATAATAACAAACAATGTAATTTTTAATTTCTTTATAACAATTGTTATAAGTGAACTTAAAGCAACAGTTTTTCTAGCTTTAACAGGAAAAAAAAAAAATGATTGTTTATTGACTTGCAAAAAAATTAAAGTGTACTATCAGAGATTAATAAGTTATTTAGGCTTAATAAATCTGTATTAACTTTTTAAATACACTTTCTGCTTCTGTTCAAAATTAGAACGAAAATATTAAAAACAAATTTTGAAGCCCAAAAAAAATTACGAAAAAGAAAAAAACGTATTCTCCGGTTGTTTTTTAATGAGGAATTTAGATAAAACCAGCCGTGCATTATTTTCAATTTGTAATAAAAACATTTGTTCGCTTACAACTCTTTATCTGAAGCATTTTTCTTTCTTTTTTTTCGGAACTCCGGATTTTAATATACATGCCACGCTAAATACCAGTAAGACCTGTCATATCCTCACTGATAAGACGGCTGGGATGTACGCAGCACTGGACTTCGAATGTAATACCTCGCAAATATTCATTAACGGAGTTGCAGTTCCGTATATTTGCATTAAACATTTTTAGCAGTATTTTTTCACGTCCGATTTTCGTATAAACGTTTTTGTTGTTTTCCGAAAAGGAAAACTACTTTAACGACGGAATGAAATAACGCGAAAAATGCTGCGTTTTGTTTTTTATACCTGCCTCCTGTTAATGGTCGCGCAACCCAACTCAGAATTACTTTTTAGACATTATGACGCGTTGTTAATAATATAAAATCATTTGCACGCTTGCCCGCCTTTTTTTTTTTTTTTTTATTTGCCGAGTAAGCAAAATCCTAAATTTAGGAAAAATGGGAAGTTACCATCGGTAATATTACCTGTTATGCACAATGGATCAGATTGGATTATTCTTCACGGCCGATGGCACATTGCGTTACTATTAGTATTTGGTTTTTTCATTCGATAGAAGAAAAAAATTGAATCTGTTCGTTTCTACAAACTATTGCGCAACTATCAAATCAAAGTCGAGATGTTCTAGAAGCAGCGTGACAGAAAACAAACAAAAACGTCCTGTTTCAGATCAGTTGCCTACTGAATACCCGTTAAATATTCGAAAAATAAAAATAAAAAATTCCACTTTTATATAATAATTAACCGACACGCTCGAAAAAACATTGGCTTAACCTGAACATTCGATTCACGTTCCTGTATTTCTATAATGTCAAAATATGAACTCAACACAGTCCTTTTTAATAGAGAAATAATCATTAAAGAAGTAAAATGCGCTAAAATAACAGAGGAGACAAATGTTTAATTGGCACTACTATCAGACTTGATTCTTCCGTACGGTTAAGTTTACCTTCGTACGTATCGTTATCAACAGATCCTACATTTTATACTTACCACCTGCCAGTTAGTCGCCTGCTATGTCTATTGACAGTGTTACGTATAATACTGTAAATATCTATTTCCGTTATGCTCGGTTATCTCTAGAGAGATCGACATTGGGTCGCCCCCTTAGACGGGGTCTTTTGGGGCAGTAGCGAGCGAGGATTTTTACTCAGACCTTTTTACAGACTACCTGCGGTGATTTTCAGGTATCATCATCCGTTAAACGTTGTCACTTGTGTTAGGGAGAAACATGGATGATAAGTATGAATTACCGTAATTTCAATTTACATAATACTAAAAAACAAAAATATTTCCTATAAGGTTTTTAAAAACCAGAGCCAGTCGATTAAGTTCAAACGAATGAGTCCCGTTAAAAATAACTATAAAAATGGAAGAGCAATTTCTTAAGAATAATAAACAATTTTTTTTAGTAGTTTTTCATAATCATTAAAGTTAATTTATTTTTCATCTTTTGTGAATGTCAAAATTTGTTGTAAAAAAATAACCCGCTAAACAAATATGTAATCAGCACTTCAAGTCTTTATAACAGGAAATAATTTTTTTTGCGATATACGAACGAAAACGAAGGATTGAAAATCGCCAGTTTATTTTCTAAACATATTAATTACTAATTGCGCGGGTGTTTTGTTGATTCAACGGTTATTTTACACCTTAACTATGATATTAATTGAAGAAGAAAAAATTTAAAACTCGCTAAGGCTGAACTAGGTCTACCTAGAAAAAGGACGAAGTCGGAACGATACGACTCCCCAGGTAAGTATAAAACGATTATAAAAAAATGTGATTACTCCTACACTCGGCAAAACATGCAGGTTACTAATTAAGAGCATAGGTAGCTAGAAAATAAAAAAAAAATAAAAAAAATATCGCGATATTGCTTTTTTAATTCTGCGAAAATTATCCAGCTCATTAATTAATAAATATTTTTCAAAACTTTCAATTAATATTTTTGCATAAAAACTTTCACTAACTGTTTTCACTCGGACTCGTAACGTTAATTTTCACCACACTAAGGTTAATGAAACATATTATAATTAATATTTCAAGTTAATTCTAAAAATGGCGAATGTGTCAATTTATATATTTTTGCTTGCGTGCAATTTCAAGTAAGTATAAACGGATTATAAAAAACCGTGATTTTAATTCGTCGTTGAATTTAATGAATCCATGCTATCCAACAGGAGTGTTATTTTGAATTGATTAAATCATTCTGCAATCATTTCGCCGTAGATGTTGTATCACACATATTTGCAGTTTGCCATTTCAGTCAAGTGTTTATAAATATCAATTATTTTTTTTCTAATAGAATTTACCCGCAGTGCATTTATCGGGAACACTGAAACAAACGCAAGGTTTGAAAGCTCCTTTCTTATTGTCTTTATTAAAATTTTGTTGTGTTCCTCCACTCCTGGTCGAACGTAAACGAATAAAAGAACAAAAATATCGACTTTAAGAATTCTCTCTTTTTATTTCGTTATCGGTCCGAAAGTGGTCCGAAGTTCTTTATTTATTATTAAATAAAGTAATTACAACTACGTGTTCTACGAGACGAGTCTAAAAAATTAGCCAACCAACGGCTCGATTGACAAGAACGACTTCGAACTACCGAACGTAGCAGAAAAACTCCGAAGATCGAAGAAAACCGAATAAAACGGAGATACAGACTCGATTGATTTTAGGAAAAAAACACAAATTAAGGTCCGTTTATATCTACAGACATCGAGCGTGTCAGACACCGACAGACACAATTTATTTACATCTAACGTGTTCGACAGAGTATTTTTTGTCCGTTAAATCATAAAGGCATTTATATTCTGCTACAATTTCTATCACCAAAAGCCTAAGGTTATATTTCAAAGCTGTAATAATGTCCAGAATTAAATATGGAATCGGAATTCGGGGTGAGGCGAAAATTACAGAAATGAGAAAAATCAACAAATTGCAAACAAAATGTTTGAAACTGGTCTTACACAACGAGAGCAAGACGGACGCATTAGCTAACATCACTTGGTGGAACAAAAATAACGAAATGTCACCAAAAATGTTATATTATTACAGCAAATTACTCAGTGCTAAACTCGAAGATAGGCAGTTACCAACTAGAACAAGAACCTACAGGACTAGAAATTGCGATAAACCTTGCTATGTGCGATCTAGGGGGATTAACAGTAAAATAGACAATGTAGAGGAAGAGGTATTAATAAAATTAATGGGGAACATACCAAAGGAAATTCGAAATGAAAAAAATCCGGAGAGATGGAAAAACAAAGTTAAAATTTGGTTGATAGTATGGTGTAAACAGCAATAGAAATAGTAGCAAAAAAAAAAAAAAAAAAAGAAAAAAAAATTATCGTAATACTGGTAATAACCACTTATAACATTGACTACGTTGACATGAGACTCGTTACTATCTCCAGTTTTAAGCTGCTAATGAGAGAGTGGTAGTTGTATAAAAATTATATTGTATTATTGTAATATATAAGTTATCATATTAAGGTATTGTAATAGGAAATATTATTTTAGATGATGGTATATTGTACAAATAAATGATATAATTATGTTTGGAACCCACAGACGGGCTAGTGCCTTGTGGGACCCGCAAATTATTTAAAAAAAAAAAAAAAAAGCTTTTCGTTATCTATGGCAAAAAAAGCAAAAAAAGTCTGCACGGTCCCGATACTCTATTCACATTGCCCGGAAAGTAGCCAGAGACACGTACAGACACGGAACCGTTCAGACAAAATATTCTTTCCGAAATTACGGGCCGGGCACGATACGTGTCTGACCGTGTCTGTGCGGTCGCGTTACGATAGATGTAAATACGTTAATACACACTGCATAGAAATATATTATTTTGTCTGACACGACACGTGTCTGACACGCTCGATGTCTGTAGATATAAACGGACCTTTAGACTTCGCAATTTCAGCGAAGTTAGCCGGGTCAGGCCGCTTAAGATAGCTTCATAAGGATGGTAATTAACGAACGAAAATAAATAGAACAGAAGATAATTATGTTGTAGAAATGAGGACTACACTAATTGGTTCACTTATCGATGAACAGACTCGAGCTATCGTAAAATTTTTCATATATAAATATGTATGATCATTTTTACTCGCCTTCAGGTCGCGCTGTGAATAAAATATTTCTTTTTGAATCGAGTCATTCTGATAGGACATCCGAAAGTGGTAACCCGGTAAAGGCAAAATGTGAATATTTTAAAGTTCTAATTCTAATAAAACGAACTCTATTTAAAATTTATAGTTGGAATTACAGTATAAATTACCTAAATTTTAAGAAAGGCCTTTCATTCCCAAATTTCTCATACGCCAGTTCCCGTATTTATAATGTACGACTTTAAAAGATATTACTATTATTTATATGGGGTTAAGTAAAAATTCACGTGTTTTACTTTTTCATGTTACAAACTATAAATTACTTATAGTATATACGGAATTAAATAAATTTTGTAAGGTGTAAATACTTTCAAAAAGTATAACATATAATTATATCTGTTTATTTCACTCATTGTTTCTTTTACGTTGTACAGTAATTAACTTTAAACATCGATTAAATAATTGTTTTAAATTGGTATTTAAAATTAATTACTGTACAAAATAATATATAATGTTTAAAAACGATTTTTTATATTTAATTTTAAATGATTTTCTCTTATCGAAAATATCTTTTGGTTATTTTTAATTTTACGCTAAAGCTGCAGAGAATAATCTCTATCAAGTCTCTGCTCTACGTAACATAGACCGACGACCTAATTTAACTTACATTAGTCGATACTTCGTACAATTGTATATTGTGGCTTCCGTCGCAAGATAAAAAGCGAATGAACTGACGTCCAGAACA
The DNA here is from genome assembly GCA_039619475.1 of Icerya purchasi. Taxonomy (NCBI): domain Eukaryota; kingdom Metazoa; phylum Arthropoda; class Insecta; order Hemiptera; family Monophlebidae; genus Icerya; species Icerya purchasi. Next base: position 180,592,988 of record CM077116.1, on the reverse strand, counting down.
TTTACTCGAGTATTCGTGGTGTTTTTAAAGGAAATCGAGGGAAATCTTTAAATCCGATGATTCCTATGGTAAACGATGATAATGAAACAGATGTTACTCTTCCTATCGTTCGATTTTTTTTTTTTTTTTATGCGATCGAATTAACCGATAATTTATATAAATATAAAAAGGTTGGGATTTTTTATATAACATGTTCGCAAGTTCATTTCGGGTATTTAAATTTCTTCATAGTGTTCTATCTCACTAACACGGACTGTATTATCGATATGTTTAATATTTCACCTGAGCAGTGGTGTCTAAATAGAATTTTGTCAAGTATGAAGGAAGGGGAAGTTATCAAAAAATAATTTTAACGATAATGAATAACAAATTGAAATATGCGCAGTCGATTGAAATTTTTCAGAACACAGTTATATATGAAAATATGATTTTACACGAGTAAAATATTTATATTGAAAAAAAAAAAAAACAAAAAAACACGCACATACAGAAAAAACGGCCATTCAGAAAATCGAAAATGAAATTTAAAATCCGAAATCTTTTACAAAATTTTGGCAAAACTTTATCCAACTTCAAAAAAATATTCGGTAATTATTCCGATACGTTGTTCCTCGGATAATTATTCGGCAACTTTAGAAAAGTCTAAAGCATTTTTCTGTATAACGGTTTAAACAGGAAAACAACAAAATACTTTCAAGTAAGATTAAAATTATCGTGCGATACTGGAATACTCCGATATGTTCTTCTTAATTGATCTTGACAAAGATACTTTTTTAATTCTATTGCTGTTCGTACTTCAACCACACTTCCGTTTTTTAGTTTCAAACATAATATGTTTTGAACAGTTTTTCGATATTTGATTTTCCATTAATCAAAAGTGGCTTTGAAAATAATATAATTGAGGAAACTGAAATATGTTTTTATAAAGGAAAAATAGTCATTTAATTTCTATTTGAGAACGATAAGAACTACTAAATAATATAATAATTTTATCTTTTCGAAATTATTTAAATTCGTATAAATCCATCGTAGGGCTGTTTGTTTCGACAAATAGACTACACCTTTTCTTTTGTAATTTTTTTCTGCGTTTTAAATAGCAACAGACAAATCGGTATTATTCGTTTTTGAAAATTTTCTTATATTCCAACACGTGATTTAAAAAATAGATAATTCTGTTCGGCTTAATTATATTCTACTCTTTTTCTGGTAATGTTAAATTTGGTTAAAAAGGCTTTGTAATCCACACAGAACAAGTTCTATCAGAATTTACATTGCAATTAAACGTTGCTAATTATAAAATCTTATTTTAATTCAAAATAAAATTTCATCGCATCCTTCATGTTACTTAAACATATTTTCCTAAGTTCGGCATTAGCATTTCTTAACTTTTTTTACTTCGAGTGTTCTATTTTCTCTGATATCATAAACGGTTTTTTAGGTAATGTTTTTTCTGAAATAAATTGACAATAACCATACGCCGTGAATTTTAATTACAAACAGTTAAATCTAGTTTCACTTTAATATAATTTTCCGTTTAAATATTTAATACTGATGTCAGATAGTGAACAATTTTGTCGCGATACAGAATAAATTATAGAATAGCATAAAAAATGTCATGTGCATCCATAAGTAGGTTTTGCACTTTTTCGAGGTGGGTTTTAATTCAGAAAATTTCACTTGGCTACGCTACCATGTGAATTTCAATTAGAAATTTAAATGATTAAAATTATAAACTGATTAGTTTTAATAATAGAAATTACATAAACCGAGATCAATTATTAAAATAGAGATCATAAAACGTAATCAAAGTACCTAAGTACGGAAAAGTATATGATGAAAATTAAATGAAACAAAAACGATGCAAAATTTACATAAAAATTTAGACGAGTAGTTTACTTGCTTTCATTACGCTTATTTAGCATACAATTTTCTTGACTTTTTTAGTAATTCACGTTTCGTAATTTTAGTATTACAAAAGTTTAAATAATTTTATACATGTACCTCAAGAATAAAGCAGTATTAAAGAATATTAGTCGTTCGGGCGAAACTGATTTTTTTCTTTCTTTCATTAAATCATTAAAATCCCGGCGTAGAAAAGCAACAAAAAGAAAAGATCGTTGAATGCTGGAACTACCTGTTTGAAATCTTAAATGTATAAAACAGTCATAACCACAACAATATATATAAATATATTACCGAATGGAACACGCGAGTACAGTATCGGTATAATAATTATCGTTTTACATAAATGTGTATATTTTATCACTTATAGGGATACATACACACACAAAAGTAAATTTTCTTTCCTCCCGTTTAAATTTTCTTAATAATGAACTGTAATCAGGCACGACTCTTATAAAATTTCACAAAATTTTTGATGAAATAAGTGAATTAATTTAAAAATAATTTAAATAATCTTTGTATTAATGTAGTGAAAGGAACTTACGAGTTAGCTGAGATTCACTGATTTAATTATAGAATGCAGTACACGAACAACTAGAAAATGCGTATGTAGCAGGTAAATTAGAATCTTCGCTGTATAAATTAAGGTAGCAATTTGCGTATTATATTACTATTTTATTTAATCTGATGACAAACTAGATGATTCTCAATGTGGTACAAATTCTGAACTTCTTTATTTTGAAAATGCAGACAATCCAAAAATAAATTAAAAAAATTCACCTATTGAGAAAAGAATCGATATTTTTACTTTTTAACACTTCATAAATTTCTCGTAAGATAAGTGAAAAGTTTAATGAAAGTTTATATGAAAAATGAATTATCATATATTTGTTATAAAATTGTGTTTCAGAATTAAATGATTTTTTGACATCAAATGATTAAATCGGGATTTTATTAAAATCTGCGAATCTATTTTGCACCATTTAGAAAATTAACATTCATGTCAACAGAAAAATTAACTTCTTGGCATCGAAACGCATTATGCCGTATAGAGATATACGATTAAAATAAGATTATCTGCAGTTTAATATCAATACTTTTTGGAAGAGAATTATTGAAATAAATGAAAAAAAAAAAAGATACCAAAAATAAACAAGCCGAAAAAAATTATCCCAACTGTTGTGAAGTTTAAATATTAATAAGAAACTTCATGTTTTAATATTCAACCCACAAGTTCTGGTAACTCTCAGGGTTTTTTTTTTTTTTTTTTTTATTATAGTACAAACAAATCAAAATCCACATAAACGAGTTACCCATTCAAACTGTTTTTCGTGATGCTATTACTCTTAATGAAAACTTGCTTTTATACATATAAGATGGCTACAAAGAAATTTTTATAGCTACACGCTACCTTTAGTCGCAATCAGAATTGAATTAATCAAAGTAGTTTAATACAAATTTCGACACAAACCGACTGAAAATAATAAATAAATACGACAAAATCTGTTTCGTGTCAAGATTAAACATGCGTAATTCTAAAAATGACAAGCTCAGGGAAAGACCCAAACAAGAAAAAAAAAAAAAAAAAAATTCTAAAGATCACAATTGAAATAAGCCTTACACTACATTACACACGCTCTTTCTGACAGATATTCAGCGTTCTTCATCGCTAGGTAGGCGCGTGCTAAGCGATGTCGTCCCCCCAGCTCGTGTTGCTAGTCCTGTCGAGTATTAGTGGCCCCCCTGTGCAGTTGAAGGTGTGCTTAAGCGTTGTGTATGCCACTGCATTCCGTATTGCAGCATAAAATCTTGTATTTCAAAGGGTTAAATAATCTCAATTTGGAGTTGGATCTAAACAATAGATTTATTGAAATGCAAAATAGCTGGAACAATAGCTCAACTGGAAGATTAACATTTAGTTTTGTCCCCGAGGTTAAAACCAATCCAATCAAAATTAATAATTACGTATGTGACGCAATTTCTCACTGGACATGGTAGATTTCAAAGTTATCTGCACCGTTTCCATCTAGCAGACACCGATTTGTGTTCCTGTGGAGATGCTCCTGAAACTGTCACCCATATCGTTAATGAGTGCGCCAAATGGAAATTCTTGTTTAAAGACGTAAATTGTTTTCCATTAAACAACGATAATTTATCAAAATTCCTGCACGCGGCGAATTTTATCATGGCTTCCAAATATTCGGATCTTGAAGATTTTTCATTTAATATATAATTTTATTTTAATTTTTATATCGGTTAATTTTTGTCTTTTTCATTTTCTTTTTATTGTTTCCAATCCATGAGGTGTTCATTCAACTGAGATACTCATGGCTATGTTTCAATTACTATGTATTTATGTTATTATTCACCAATAAATAAATAAACAAAAAAAAAAAAAAAAAAAAAAAAAAAACAAGCGTTGTGTATACCACTGATACGGGTACGTGCTAGAATGTAAGTATTCTGTATTGTTTGATTTTTCTAACTTTTAACCGTTTATTTTTTTCTTGGTATAAATTGTGATACGTTGTGATACCGGTGTATTTTCCACTATTCTAACGGTTGCTGGAATCAATAGCCAAGTCATTTGTCTTGCGAATGGACAAAAGCTCGCCGAGTTCTCCTTCGTGAACTCGCGAATGAGCTCATATCAGTTGTTAGTGCGATTGCAGCTCAAAAACTTTCAACGCACTACGGTCTCATGACTTTGAGAACTTCTTCCAAATGATCAAATATCGCAGGCTTCAAGCAACTCTGCAGCTACTGATGCTGGTAAACGGAAATGTTGGCAACCTTGCTGTGACGATAATAACACGACCAGGCCCATAAGATATACGTACAATGAATATGGCCAATATTTATTACATAAAACATTGTGACTATACTTGTGTTAATAGCTGTAAAGTTGAAATTAAAGAAAGTTATTTAGACTGAATTTTTCTAAATCTACTGTCTCTTAATTCAGATACCAGAACGAGCTCAAAAAACTGAAAATTACGTCTGTGTTATTATAATTTAACGTTTCAAAATTCGTATAGATTTATTTTCTTCGATTTGCGATGAAGATGTATTCTTTAAAATATGTATATTTATGGTCTTCTATATTTGTCTGTGTGCACCTTTTTGTCTGCGAAATACGAAAAATTCAATTTTTTTTTTTTTTTTTTAAATTCAATTTACTGATTGTGTATCTCACAGATACGACGCGTGTATTGGTGTTCCACTAGGGGGCGCGTGTAATGCAGTGTTAATGTGTTTTTAATCGAAAATGAACATAAAAAAAAATCAATTTTATAATAACGCAATATACAAATTATAACAGTCGCATTATTAAAATATTCGGTATATATTTTACAGAGATATTATAAATAGAACAAAAAAGGAATATTTATAATTGGCAACAATAATAGGCATTTTAAAAAACCGTGTTACTAAACTAAGTCGAGCACGCAATATACAAATAATCTGTAAACAGTTTCGCGTATATTTACGCAGATGGCTTCAACGTTTAAAAAGAACATTCATTTTTACCTTAACATACACAAATGAATTTTATTTTACTTAAGGCGATTTTTATTATTTTTTTCCTAGCGTATAATGCATCATTTCATGAGCAATAAGTGCATCAGTTAATAAATATAAATAAAAGTATAACTTGTACGAAGTAGTTCGCTTTGATTATTCTTCTGCTATTATAATTTTTTTTTATATATTAAGTAGGTAATTTACTTGTAATTTTTTTTACGTTTATAATACACTATTCTGTCAAATTAAAAAAAAAATAATATATATATATATATCCTTATTATATGTCGTCGAATTCCCTAAATTTCATTAATTACCCTATTTAATCTAAAAATACAAGTACAGTCCTCTCAATAAAGATAAAATTAAAATAACTTATAAAAGTGTTATAATATTTCAATAATGAGACATTTATCTCGCAGATTTTTTTAGATTTGAAAATTTCTATACCAATTCTTGTAAATATTATCATATCCCGAAAAAATATTCCAGTGCAATCATATGTATACATACATGGAATAATCATAGTCATGCATGGGACCAATTATACTAATCTTGTGGTTTCTCTTTTCTTTTCTAATCATTTTATTTCGTCGTTATATTCGTGAACGCAATAAATGATATTCAAACAAAATTAGTTATGTGGCAAACAGTCTCAACCCGACGTCATTCTAATTTCATCTAGTTACCGCAGCGTAGTTAGTTAAGTATAGTTATTATTTCGTTCAGGTAGAACTTGGTTTAAATCCCATTGAAAATATAGAAAAAAAATCTTCTTGCGAAATGATTTCATAAAAAATTTTCCAATTTTCGGGGAAACAAAGTAAAAATACGAATTATGCGAGAATGGAAATAAAACGGCCGGAACGCTGCTGTATCATTTTATTAACTGCGAACAGAATATGTTATTTCCATAAAGCCAGCTGTGCAATTTTACATAGGAGCAGTTAAAAAATGAAAAGAGCACAATAAAATTATATTGTACGTGTACGTGTACGTATATAATACAGATGGAAAATTGCGCGTGTTTGTTTTACATGTAACACACAAAAACAAAAACTTAAACAATAGCGCTATAAGTATAAAATACACAGACGTACCTTCACAATTTGGTACACTTTGATAACCGTTTCGCTGAACGACCATTTGAACACCTTCTTCAATATCACTAGCCATTCTTACGATACGATAATATCGAACGAGAAAATTGAAAGTTTTGGAATGATAACGTAAACGCAAATATATATATATATATATATATCTTTATACGTTTCGTTACTTATGTTTAAAAAAAAAAAAAAAAATCAAAGTTTAGGTTTAGATTAACAGAACAAATAATAATAATAGAAACGATACCTCCATATGGCGAACAGATACACGAGTAAAATGTGTACACACTTGGTAACGCATAAAACCGAGTTGTTCATCGACAATCAATTTTTTTGCTTATTTTTTTTTTTTTTTTCTATCGTTTCATTAACCGAGATTACAACAGGAATTGGTTTTGCGGGCAGTCTTATAAAATGCTTTTGACTGTAAACTTAGTCCTTCCGACTTTGAAACAAGGTCATCCAGTTTTTCACCTCGCTGAAGTACCGCTTCGATAGTGTTATGCTAGTTAAATCAAAACACGATCATTTTTAAAAAAATACGCTACTCATACCCCATGAATACATATACATATATATAAAATTTTTAGCCATTAATGAATAATAAATTATGAAAATTTCAAAAATTTGCGCATATAACAATAATACATATTTAACGTGTATGTATTATTGTTATCGTGAGGGGGAAAAAAAGTAGAAAATGAAGAGAAAGTACGTATTTACACATGTTCCCACTACCAGAGCACCTTAGCCTAATTATAAAAAAAAATAATTTCACATCCCTCTTTTATTTAACACCTTTTTATTTAAAGTTAAAAACGGAACAAAATATAGAGGAAGTTTGAAATATTTACTGCTTGTAATGGGGAACACTGAAGTGAACAACTCTACGGGCAATTATTAAGAAACAATAATAAAAAATAAAATAAAAACTAGATTTTTTAAAAAAGTATAATTTTTAATGACTAAAGGTTTAGAAATATAAATTATTGTTAAAGCGTAAAAAAGTAAAAAGCTAGCATCAACCCATACATTCTGAATAGAAAAAGTAATTTTACAGTTTTATTAGCAAACTGAAAATGAATTTCTCACACAACAGTCTCTGTCTTTTTCATATTCACTATGTATGTCTCAAATATTATTATAGATGCGATTATAATTTACAAGAAACAAAAAAGTCGAAAAATGGAGCACACATTATATACAAACGAAGGGTGAAGAATAGACGTTTATGCAATTAGTAAAGAAACACACTGCTAAAAGGCAGTGTTTTATGCAATAAAATGCTTAATTCATTACGAATTTATGCGATTATGGCTCGAAATGAGGTCTACTCAGAGAGCTTTTCTTGGTTTCTTACTGAATCGAGCTTAATAATGATAGAGCCATCGTGATGGAGACAAAACAATTGACAAGACGAACCTGAACAGCATTATGGGAATTGAAATTTCGCGTAAGAAAAAATCTATAATAATTTCCACTCTAGTATTTAAAAAGAAATATGAGAAAGTTTTTAAAAATATTGATTTTTGATAAAATGATGGGATTTTGAAAAATGAACTATTAAAAAGAAAAAGAAAAAAAAACCGTATAAAACCGGCTGTAACATGAAAAATGTTAATTCATCAAAAAGTCCAGCTAATTCCTCGAAAAAAGAAAAAAAAAAAAAAAAGTTAAAATCCGAAATAAACTAAATTATTTGCGTTCCATTGTTAGCCCATTTTAAAAAAAAAAACAAAAAAACATTCAAGTTTGAAATGTTTTTTAGATTAACAACTGTTTTTTGCAATACCATTGAAGGAGCAACCAAATAGCTCAATATGGAGTTTATTGGCTTTAACATGAAAATGACAACAGCGTTGAGTCTATAATTATGTTACTCTCAGAACATTATCCATTCTATCCTTAAACATCGTCATACGATAGTGTTAACAAAGATCGACTACCTGTTTACCGTTCCGTAAAACTCAAATTTTGTTTTGCGTAAAACTATTCAAACAGCGACTTAGCAGTTTATCCGAATCCAATCTTTCGAAAAATTCTTTTATTAATACCAGTTTAATCTTATATTTTTATCACATTTCACTATGTAACCCAATTTTATTGGAGCATTTATTACACCGAGTTAGAAATACCTGTAATATTAGGCATATTTCTTTAACACGTATAATTTTTGCTAAATTATACATAAAATTAATCTGGGTAAGAGTCCAAATCTAATTTGTAAATGTACCGTTTTCCCGGTCCAGAAGTTCCCATCTGCCGCTCGTAGAACTGCATTAAAACTTAAATTAGTCGTTCTCTGTTCATGAAATAACAAATCCAAAGTGAACGTAAATATAAATAGAAAATTAGCAGGAAAAAAAAATTACAAATTAATTTTATTAGTTATTTGAAGTTATTTTACTCGCATTTTAAACATCGTATTGTTCTAGTGACCACTAATTCCAGCAATATATGTATGCTTATTTTAACATTACAAAAGTTCACAGTGAAGTTTATAATAGTCGAACGCAGCATTGCTTTATAAAAATAGCTCTGAATTATAAAACTCTTTTGAAGTTTAACATCGACATTTGTAATTATAGGTGCCAACTTCAAAGAGTTTAAGAGTTCAAGACCTTTTCCTCATAGCTTTACTCAGCTCTCTCCTCCCATAAGCTGAAATGTAGAATACGAAAAATGAGATCAATTATAAAAGTTACTACTCGTATACTCCTTTCAGGCGCAGATTCGTTCAAGAAATATAAATGACACATAATAAAAAATCGCCTTCACTTTACACTTTAAACGCTCTCATCGAAAATGATTTTTTACACAACAAAGTTCCCAAATTTTTCCCGATATCCGGAATTCTCGATTTCACGGTTTCTCTTGTTAGAATGCCACCCAATAAATATTCCTGTTGCATTTAGTATCATTCTAACGCAATTACTTCGAACAATTCAGTTATACGTTGAAATATCTTCATACTTGAAAACTGTACCATTCAAATTATAATGTATCCGATATATTATCATTAATATTTTATTCCTCAAACGCAACGGTCAGATGAAAAATACTATATATCCACAATTCAAGAAAGAAAAGATGCCTTCAAATAAAACGTATCATGAGCACTATCCGTACTTTCGTAAAGGAATTCACGAAAGTTCCGATGCTTGGAATCGAGTAGTACAACTGATACGAGAAAAGCACAAAAAAGTTTTCATTAACAATATTGCCCAAAAAGACGTTTTAACGGAGATTCGCAATATTTGCGTTCAACAATGCCATCCGCTTTGTCATGGTTGCAGGGTCTGCATGTAGAATTATAATTAAGCAAAGTGCTGACACGGCTGTTTGCCATACCAGAAGAAGAAGAAGATTAACAATATCAAACGTACCACCATTTTTCACCCTAATTTACATTTGTACTTATATACTTCTCCGCACGAAAAATATGTTTTACGGTCAACGAAAAATCTTAAATTTCCCTATTTAATACCGTTTTCACCTTCCTAATCCATGGTCAAAATATTCTTAATTTTAGCTTTTTAAGATTTAAAAAGAAATAAAAATTATTAAAAGTAGAATTCGGTAACATAAATGCTGTCAACTGAGCTTAAATTTTAGTGCCAAAATTAATTTAAGCACACTCGCTCGAAGAAATTCTACATAACCCAGTCACTTGATAAAGCGTCTTGTTCGTATCTCTGATACGCTTATCTCAATAGCAATAAGTTATCCCATGATATAATAATGATTTTGAATTAACCTACCTCAGTGTTTTACAAAAGTCGCAAAAATTGATTGATGTTACCTCTACCATCAATTTTTTTCTAGTGAGAAATTTTATTATTCACCTAGGTGGCCCAACTATCTTATAGTTAAGGATACTCGGATACCAAAAACTCAAGTCTTTCCAGACATATAACCAGTTTGAAATCGTATCGAAAAATTCGTAAAAATAAATTAATCAATGCCATTTAGTTTGGTATAATATAAACCTTAACTTTAACAATCCGTAATACATTATCCGATGTTTCGAACTCACTTTGCATTCTTCAATTGTGTTAGTCCTAAATAGATGGTAAATAACAATAAATGCCACTAACATTTAATAAACAATTTTACGATTCAATTTACATTTTTTTTTACGATCATCAAATTATTCGTTTATTTCGGAAGAGTGAAAATATCGTTGTATTAATATACATATTTATTGTTTGAATACTAAACGAAAAATTCTTGTTCTTATTTATTTTGATGTAAGAAAAGTTTATACACATGGAATATGCTTTAATGAAAACATTCTTGACTAGTGCATACACTATATATACATATATATATATATATATATATATATACACACACACACCCACCCACATATATATATATATATATATATATAACTCGACCCGCAAGGGGCTCTGCCCCTCGACCCCTCTTGCTTACATTTCTGTCTTTTTCTTTTCTATACTTTGTATAAAATGATCAAAATTTACGTCATTCTTACCGGTAGCGACATAAAAAAAAAAAAAACGTAATCACAAAAATCCTATCTTTATTTCCTTTAAGTAAAATACATAAAATACATAAAATTGGGACATTTTTTTGGTTATAAAATCTACTGGGTGCCGGTACCTAAGTGGTACTCTTTCTAATGGACAAAGAATCAGTAAAATCGGTAAAAATTAAAATATAACAAACGTTACATAAAATTGAGACATTTTTTGTAATGGGGGCCGGCCTAAGAATTCTGTTGTAATTAATATATATATATATATATGACACGAGATTTTTATATATATAAGATATATATATATTAATTACAACATAATTCTTAGGCTATCCCCCATTAGAAAAAATGTCCCAATTTTATGTAACAAAAAAATGTCTTAATTTTATATAATGAAAGTTAAATGTTAGGATAGGATTTTAGTAATTGTTATTTTTTTTGTGTTGATGCCAGTAAGAATTACGTTGTAAATTTTGATCAAGTACATTAAAAATGCATTCATTTTTCACTTTAAATTATTTTTTCTCATTAAAAATATAGTTTTTGGCTATTTTTACTTTTTCCCCGGTTTTACAACAAAATTCCCACCTTATTCCCGGTTGGATGACCACCCTGTGTGTGCATGTATATATTATATGTATAAATATAAACAAATAATTATTATAAAAACATACTAGTATAATTTTTGTTTCATCTAAATCTTCCTGTATTTTTGTCATCGCATCAGATTCTCGAGGATTTTGGTATTTAATGAGATACTGGTCGGCCTGCGAAAAGTCAACTGTGTGTTCCGTCAACTGAGCCCAAACGGATGATGGATATTTATTCGAAAATTCATCTAAAATCTTTAAATAAAACATGTTTACAATTACAATAAAATCGTCTTTCAATATTTAAATTATACTAATATAAGTACAGCACATTTAATACGTCCAACTTTGACTTAACGAAGAGAAACGTAAATTTATTATTTACAAAAATATATTATAGATGTGCAACTTTTTTCAAAATTACCGCACACTTTCATAACAAAATTTTAACTGATCCCTCGTACACTTCATTCATCTTTATTAATAATGTTAGTTTAATGCACTTAAAAATATGTAAGTAAACCGGAAGATATAATTTTTCCGGAACTCTAAATTAACATTAAATTGCATTATTTATTATTTTTTATGTATACACTGCGTACATACATCTACTACCCATTCATACATATGTACATACACACACATACACATATCCATATATGTGTTCGGCTCTGAAGAAACCCGGTTTATGCCTAAAACGCAATATGCGAGAAAAACGCGTTTGAAGTTTAAGAACACTGTTTCATCATTTCCAGCAGCTGTTACGTTGTTCTGTACAGTGTTACCACTAGCAGAGAGGTTACACCCAGTCGAGAAAGTAAAAGGGGTCGTGGCAGCCGCGGAGAAAGAGGTCGTGAGGACTCATGTGAAAATAGAGGGACAGGACGTGGTCACCGAGGAAGATGTCGAGGTTAGGGTCGCTCTTAAAGTGATTACCATAAGTAGAAATGAAGCAATTTCTCGATTTCCCGTTTATTTTTTTATGAATTTTAAGTAAGTTTTTATGTAATCTTCTATTAATTGTTCGATATATTTTTTATCAATTGTGCCCCCATTTTTGTACAGGATATTGGCAGTACGTCTTATTTTTGTAAAGCTTAAAACTGTAAATAAGAATCAAATAATTTTTCAGGTACTTTTCCATTAATTTTCTGATGTATTGTTAGTAAATCATGCTGGCATTTTTTGTAAGAGTTACTAGCAGTAGATGTCTTTATTCTTGTACAGCTTGAAAGTGTAAATAAGAATTAGATAATTTTTCATTTAATTTTTGTCAATTTTTTCACGTATTCTTCACGCATTTCATAATACGTGTATTTTTTGTAATAAATATTGGTAGTAGTAATGTATCATTCTTGTAAAAGATGAAATATTTTTCGTTTCAGCAACACCATGTCACAAAAAATAATTTATTATGATGGAAAAGGGGGTTCAAAAACTTCTTGAATGTGTAATCTGTCAATTACTGAAAAAGAGCGAATTTTCAATTATTCTGCATAGGAGTGAAGAAAAATGGCTATATCGTCGCTTATAATTATTATTTACAGTTTCTACCAACGGCACGTCATAAAGGAAAGTTTGACGACACAGAAACCGCGGAAATCCAAAAATTGATTTTTTTAGGCATAAGCCGGGTTTCTTCGGAGCCAGTCACACACACACATATATATACGAAAGGATTAAAATCACAGGTCACTTTGTAATTCAACTCTTCAATTTTTTAATTATTTCAATTCGTGAATTTTTTAAAATAAAAAGTTACTGCGGTGACTCCAAAGTTTATCCCCTTCCTTTTTTAAATGACACGAATACATCGATGGTAATATTTCAAATTCGTTTCCTTTCTTAGAATAAAAAAATCAGAAAATTGTTTACCATTACCACTTTAGCATTAAGTTGATCGCAGGAATAACGTTACGATTTGCAGGCTCACAATTTTAATTAAAATTAACAGCAAACTGCACTATACACTCATACATAACGAGCAAACAGTAGTGCAGCACAAGTTATCACTTAGAAATTTATAAAAAGAAATTCAGGAAACATAGAGAGAAATTGAGTTATAACAGTTTTTATATAGTCAGTATTTACATCAGTTGTACTAATCACGAAATATTGACTGACCGAAACCCGCGAACATAAACGAAATTTATCAAAGCAAAATACTTCACATTTTAAAAAAATGAAATGAATATGTTGATCTGAATAACTCTGGACACGAAAGAAATGCGGAAAAGCAATTAAGACGAAATTTTTTAAACATGACCGAAGAAACAAGAGAAAAAAATTGATATAAGCAGGAATTAGTTTAGTAAGAAGTATCTTATTGACTCTATAATATCGTTTATTTTTCTGAATCAGCATCATCTGTTAACTTCTTTGTTTAAAAACAATCGAAATAAATATAAATTTTTGACTATGTAATGTTTAGACAAGTAAACAAAAATCAGCCCCGAATCTGGGGGGGGGAGCACCTGCTCTGGGCGGCAGTTTCAGGGGCGCCAAAATCATAATATACTATGTTTGAAAAAAAATACGAGTGCGTGTATCAGTGTGTACACGCGTAAAAAGTGTAACTTCTACAGGCTATACATATTTTTTTTATGTATTTTATTTGATGTTTGAAATAAATACAATAAGAGAGACATCGGTAAAGGAAAATTTTTATTCGTTTTCAATGGAATCGATTTTATTATATAGATATTTACAAATGGTATTTTTAATTTATATATCGCTCTCATACCGCGCTTAAAGAAGTTCCGCTTTAAAAAAAACTCGTTTCTTAAAGCGCCTAGTATCCGGCACGACGTTGTTCTATCGATTATTCATTTGATTTTAAAACGCCCAGTCTGTTTTTTAGCACATCCTAAGATGATTTATGAACGTATGCTAAGTCGATTTTTGAACGCGTGCATAGTGTACATGATGTCTCTGCCAGGGAAATCCCCGTCGCATTTAGAACTAGGAGCTACACGAGCTGAGCCGAATAAACCCGAACGGTCGAACGTCGAGCAACGATTATTGTTTGTTTATGTGGTTGATTGCGTGTGCAAGTAATTAATAGAGTGAACGTTGAAATACAAAAAATGGATATTACCATTTCGCGTTCTGTGGCGATAATGCAAGGTCTTGTTAAGATCTTGCAAGTAATGGGAGAAAACCCAATAGAACATTGGAACAAGGAAGCTGCACCTGTAACAGCAAAGTTGGAAATCGACATAGTCCTTAAAAACAAACGAATTTACAAAAAGAAAAGGCAATACGACGAATCTGCGAAGACGAATCAAGAAGGCTAGATCCGACTGGGCTATTTTCCAAAGACATAAAGGTAGTGTTTGACAACATTTTAACAGATATAGAAACAAGGGTAGAGAGCGCAAAGAGTCTACATGAAAATTTCGCCTTCCTTAGTGGCCACGCGTTTTTAAATACGTCGACTGTGGATCTGCAGAAAAACGAAGCCGGTCTAGCACGAAAATATTCAAAAGGCTTGAATACAGTTGATTTTTGCCACGAACTTGCCATATTCAAAGAGCTAGTAACCGAAATTAATGAAAAATCGAGTGCATTCGACTTGTTACAACATTTGTGTAAGCATGACTTGCAAGAAGCGTTTCCTAATGTTGGTATAGCTTTAAGGATATACTACACATTACCGACGACATCTACAAGTTGTGAATGAAGCTTCAGCACACTGAAAATAATTAAAACCTATCTACATTCAACAATGAGTCAGGAACATCTATCTGGCCTCGTGATCGTGGCCATTGAAAATAAAACTGCCTTTGAGACGGACTTTGATGAGCTAATAGATTATTTCGCAGAAAAGAAAGTACGCCGTGTAAAGCGGTAGCAAGATTAGAGAGAAAAAAATGCTGGGACCTAAAGATGTCTTGATTTTCTGTTGTTTTTCCTGGTTATATATGTTTTCTATATTTAATTTTTTGTCATATAAATGAAAAAGTTATTAGCTAATAGATAATAAAGAGTACAAATTTATTAAAAGGTACTTATTCTCCCGATTACAAAAAATGCCACCCATTATATTTTTGTAAGTTTTTTAAACAATTTATCTCAATCGCTGGAGAGAGGGGGCGCCACTATCAAGTTCTTGTCCCGGTTCGAAAAAATCGTAGATCCAGGGGTGACAAAAATTATTATAACTCAGTATAACTGAACAATTGAATTTTCAAATCACTGACAGTAATGTGATTCAGAGTACATAATATTTAGAATACCAATAAACTTTGAGCCGACTAAAACATTAGAAGCTAATTCAGGAACATAATACATCTGTTAAATTACTGAAGACCCCACAGAAAAGAAAAAAGGAGATGTAATTATCGTGTTCTTCCTCTTAAAGCAGACAAAAAGACTGCTGGCCCACTATGTAAGTGAGATAATTTTTATGAGACGTTAGCAATACTTATTTTTTCTAATCTTCGATTAAACGGTAACTAACACTGATAATAATTTATAAGGTGGTCACTCAAATATAATTTTTAAATTACTGGCTTATTTCCGGTTTTCCTGGTCCAAATCTTCTCGATTTCCTGATTACTAGAATTTTACAAAAAGAAGAATGGAATTTTTTCGTTACTATTGGTAATATTTGACCGCTGCAGCATACTTTATATGAATAAAACAGAACTCCATAATTTTTTTTGAATAAAGTACATTAAAAAATGCATTCATTTTTCGCTTCAAAGATTTTTTCTTATTAAAAATATTGTTTTTGGCTATTTTTACTTTTTTCCCGGTTTCCCCGGTTGGGTAGACACGCTGATTTAAAACCTTACCGCTCACTTCCCCCTTCATTTTTAAAATTAGACTATTAAATTTAAAAATTCTAGGTGTTTTCTACCTTTTACATATTCTAATGACAAAAATACACCAATAGCAAAAAAAAACGCTTTACTTTTCTCCGATCTTGTTTTTACAAACTGATGTGTGTATTTTTTATATATTAATTTTAAAAAAAAACGTTGATTTCAAAAAAAGAAAATCAACTTTCCACTACTATAACATACCGGGGAATTTAGTTTGCCTTTTTTGTTTCTACACAGTGGTCCTCAATTTCGGTAAGAAAAATAAATTAACTCGAATTCGTTAAAAATGAAAAGAATATTTTATTTTTATTTTATCTACAATTGTAAAATTAATCATCTTTAGAGAGCGGTTGTTTAATTATAAATTGAAATTATACGATCCTTAGAATTTTAATTCACGTTTTTTTAAGTTTTCAGAGATATCTGTTAAGCATACCATTTTAATAACTATAATTTATCAATACTAACCTTAGTTAACAATGTATGAGCTACTCTGTGAGGATAATCGTGATCTGAAATAACGACACCTGATAAATTATCACCTCGTACATACACGTGACACATATATTCTGGAATAAATCGAAAAAAAAAAAACAAAAAAACATTGCATAAGTAAAAAAGGAAATATCTACTTTAAAATAAAATATTTCTCTGAATAACAAAATTTAAAGGATAAAATAATTTTTTTAGTAAATAAACATAAAATTTAAGTCCATCTTGATTCATTTATTCATTATCAACAATTATAATAAACTTCACGAAGGAATGAATAAATTCAAAAACAAGCTTTAAATCAATAAGAAATAATCTGCACGTCAATAATTTAAATGATTACTTATTTTTCGATATTGATGTTTGAAGAATATTATTTAAATATATAATACTAATTTTATACGTTAAAATATACATATTAAACTGCTCGGCTAGTTATTAAACAAAGTACTGGTAGTAATCAATCTCTTACCACAATTTAGCCTTTAGAACAGATAATTCTCTTTCTGAGAAATTTAAAATAAAATCTGAAACAAGGGTGTCCTTTTATACAACTATTGGTAATTTTACTTAAAGTAACTTTATTTAGAGAAAAATTAAATTTTAAATACTTATTAAATACGTTTCAACTATTTAATTATACCTGCTTCTTTAACGGACTGCCTTGTAGCACTTCCAGTTCGTTCAACAAGAGTTTTACAAGAAAATGCCATAAATTCCTGGACACTTCCTCTTTGAAAAAATCCGAACTTTTGTAAATCGTAAGCAGACTTTAGCCATATTGCACTATTTCCCTTATAGAGTACACATAACGCGTATAATTTCACCATTGTTAGAACATCTACAATATCAAATTTATTATAACTTTAAACAAATATAAATTGAAAAATGAGTGTTATTTTGTAAATTACTAATTAATGTAAGTGTTAAGAAAATCCTTACCGGATACAATTATTTTTTAAAACTTTTACTTAAACCATAGTATAACGAATGAAAATCTGAATTTGTAACCTGAAAAAGTTAAAGACTAATTCCCTTAGATAAAACAAAAATTACATTTGTATTACGTAACACATTTAATAAATACTTTTACTAACACAGAAACAATATCAATCAGACGTTCTTAACAGATAATTGTCAAAAACACTGTGCCAATAACTTCAAAATAAATGAAAATTATCTTACGTCTCGTTTGCTTAACAGAATGTAACCCGAATTTGAGTATAAGTTTGCGACGTTGGTAATCGAATGGAAAAATTTTACGGAGCGATTAGAGCGCAATCAGTCGGTCGTGATGAAAATTATTGATGTTTACATTGCGCTCAACCGA
Organism: Icerya purchasi; assembly: GCA_039619475.1. Classification (NCBI taxonomy): domain Eukaryota; kingdom Metazoa; phylum Arthropoda; class Insecta; order Hemiptera; family Monophlebidae; genus Icerya; species Icerya purchasi. Next base: position 180,574,710 of record CM077116.1, on the reverse strand, counting down.
ATCTAACAGGATAATTTTAAGCAGGTAGAAGTTAGTAATGATAATATGTACTACTTAATTATTGCAGTTTCTAAAACAAAACATATTTCGAATTTTACATTAAGAAGTGTGTGCATCAGTTTTCTTATAAGTCTCAAAACTTACAGAGGTTAAATATACCTTAGTATTGTTTACGTAAATCGAATAATAATATAGGTGTTATTATTTCACTGATTCTTCTAACGAAATTTTAACCATACTCTACTTATCATAAATATTTCCTCGTCATTCTATTTATTATACCTAAGATTTATTCGTTTTTTGCTAACGATTAAATGTACCAAAATTCAGAATAAGAATTCATACAAATATTTTATAGCATAAACTAAGTTTTTCAATTATAACAAATTTTTTTATATAGGCTTTGGTTCTTTGAGTGGGGGGTCCCCTATCACCCTCCCCCGTGGATCCGCCACTGCTATAAGGAAATATAAAAAAATAAACAATATCTTTGAATTCCAAAATTGTGTTACATCACCTTCAGTTTGTCCATTGGTATTCTATTTTCGATAGAATGTTTCTGCTTAACTACGTGTTTATATAAAATAAATTTATTCTTAAACGTCGCGAAACATACTGTACAAGTAGAAAAATTTTCCATTTTTCAGAATTTATTTATGCGAAGCAACAATATACAATAAAAATTTTTAACGCCAATTTATAACTACTGTTGCCTGTTGGTATATCAAATTTCACTCAACTTTTTTACTACTTTCATGTGCGAGGAACTGTATTTCTGGGCTTAAAATACTTTGAGCAATTAAATTGAAAAACAAATTATTTTTGAATATAATGAACAACTAAAAAAAAAATCAAAGATTATACTTCGCCAAACAATGGTTTTAAATTTTCTGTTGGAAATTACTTTGTATTTCAATGTGTAGGTATTTTTATTTTAAATTGTATTACATGACAAATATAGCATTCGTGTATAATATTTTCACAACATTTCTCTTTTCGTAATATAATTTTTTATCTTCGTAATAAAGAAATTATTAATTGCCAGTCCGCTGTAATCGCTCAGTGAAAAATTTTCCGTTCGATTACCAACGCTGCAAACTTATACTCAAATTCGGGTTACATTCTGTTAAGCGTCTCGTTTGATAACGTCATTAAATTTTATAGGTTTTTAATGTAAATTAAATAAATCAGCTTTTTTTCATCAAAATCAGTGTTAGTGTTAAATATTTAAAATATAACAAAAAATATTATTTTTACAATTATTAATCTGTTAATATATTATATTTAATAATTATTTATATAAATATAATTTAATTTATTTCATAGTTGTTTTCTATAAATGTTAAACAACAATTATGTTGTAAACATACTGGTCATTCTGGAATGACTCACAAGCACGATTTGGAAGCCAGCGGAAAGCCAAAAGCTAAATGCTAAAATCCAATCATTTTTTAGATATTAAAAGAATAATCCGGAAGCCACATTTCAGTTTCCATAAGCTAAAAGCCTAAAGCTTAAGATATATTCAAAAAGCCAAAAGACGAAAGCTTAATTTGTAATTAATAAAAAAAACGAATTAAGCTTTATATTCGGTTTAAACTTTTTTTTACAATACATAATAAATAGAATAAAGATTGTAATTTGTGATGGCATTTCTTGTATCAACTAAAAGTTGAAAGATGTTTATTTGCTAAATAAAGCTTTTTTTCATGTTTTGTCCATAAATTGATTTTTATATTGAAGAGTAAGTTTTAAAATCTATTTCACATTTTGAAATTTTACAGACAACTGAAAATTTTGTGGTAACTTTTGCTATTTTAAATATATGAGTTAGTTGTAAATTTTTCTGAAGTTACTACTGATGGCGGCTGTATTGACTAGGGCTTGAAAGCTGAATAATAATACGGCTTAAACTTAATAGAACTTATGTCCTTGAAAAATACAGCTTAAACTTTCGGCTTTTGGCTTATGAAAATTTAAATATGGCTTTTGGATTAAGCTTATGACATCTAAAAATGATTGGCTTTTAGCTTTTGGCTTTCGGCTGGCTTTCAAGCCCTGGTATTGACAGGATAATTTCTTACACTCATACATAACAAGTTAAAGTATTTGCTGAACACATGTCTATTAATAAAGACAATGGCATGATCTTACCGGGTGCTGCTATGTCGACAATGAGTTAGGAGAATATCAGGTTTCTATTATATCTGTTACTTTTGATCTAGTAGCAGGTGATATTTGAAAACAAAATATAAAGTAAACGCAAATCGCTACAATTGTTGATATTAAACCTCTTAGAATAGCTGTGATTTCAAATCACACTTTTTAAAAAAATTATTGTTTGCTGAATAAATTAAGTTTCTGAAATTATGATACTTTAATTTAACTATATAATATTGTTTTAAACATAGACAGGAATTAGATAAAAATCTTTTGGGAGGAATGTAAAATATGCAAAATGATTTTTGTGCAATTGTTACTTTATTTGTATGTACTTATGTACATACATATTATACTCTAAATTATTGGGAAAAATAAGTAGTTGGTTTGAAAACTGTTTTGTTGTCATGATAAAATTAAAAAAAAAAAAAAAAAAAAAAACAAAAAACAAAAAAGAAAAATAAAATAATACATATACATCACAATAAAAAATATTAGAAAATACGACAGACATTTTTGTTTATAGCATTGGTAACAATAATTTAGCATCTTTAAAATTCAAAATTAATGAAGCCTATTTAGAAGATGTAAATAAAATAAATTCAGTAAGATAACAACGAGAAGGAAAAGAGTCGTCAATTAAATTTTTAATCGATCAGATACAGACAATATAAAGGAATTAATAGAGCTGGGATGATGGAAGAAGGAAAAGACAGGATGTAAGACGTACAATAAGGAATAGGAAGTCCGAGCTTCAGTAGATGAAAATATAAAAAGCAACGTTCAGAAAAAGAGGGATGGAAATTTAAAGGGAACGTGATCAGCGTCACAAACCGCTGATTCGCTTGGATGAAGAGGGCAATAAAGAGGAGAAACCAAAGAAGGACAATAACGGGAGGATAGTAAAAGAGAATGATTAAAATGTAGACGAATAATAGAAACAACAGAACGAGGGAGTGAAGGAAACTCGAAGAACCATTAAACAGAAGGAAGGTTAGGTTGTAAAGACAGATAGAAGGAACGATGCTGTTATCAAAAAAAAAAAAAAGAACAGAGTAGTAGGTCAATAAATAAAAAGCTTAAAATATTAAAAATCGCTACCCTAAATATTACAACCCTGCAATTTGAAAAAAGTGTAATGGAACCGAGACATCCATTTAGGAATAAAAAAATTGTAGTTTTAGGGCCAGCTGAAATTAGAAGAAGCGGGGAAAAGATAATAGAACTAAAATTATAAAACAAGTTATTGTACTCAGAGGCGGTACAAACGGATAATGACGTAGACTTTTAAAAATACATAAAGATTTTCCTAATAAAATTTTAGAATTAAAAAGTTATACCGATAGAATAGCAATAACTAAATGTGTAAATGAAAATGCAAAACTTATAAAATAATGCTGGTATACGCTTTGCTACCAAAGCAAACGAATTTTATGTTAATCTATCTGAGACAATAAAGAAAGAAAATCTGAAATTAAATGACTATTTTGTGATATCGTACATTTTAATAGCTAATAGAGGGCAAGGAAAGACAGGAGAAACCTGGGTAATGGACAGATATAATTTTGATAAAAGAAACGGTAGAAAATGGAAATGTTAATTAATTTCTACCGGCAACATAGTCTAAAAATCATAAACACGTTACTTAAGAAAAAACGTTGGGAAATATTATGGACATGGTTGGGTTCCAAATCAAATAGTAAAGAGCCAAAATGATTATTTTTAATTCGGAGTAACGGAAATTATATAAGAGATTACAATACCGAAAACCGAACTAGAATCAATAGTTGGGAATTTAAAAAACAATAAGACACCAGCTTATGACGAAATTATCAACGAGCAAATTGGGTATAGAGGAAATTAACTCCCGAATAAACTATGTATTATAATAAAATTATCCAGTAAATTCTGGCATGAAATCGGACACTATTTTAATTTTTATCAAGAGAAACAGACATAGCTCGACATCTTTAAATCGAACAGTGACGAAAATATTTGTGAAACTAATAGAAATGAAAATGAGAATTCGTTAGTCAATAAACAACAGGTAAGATTTGGAAGCATTTTCTCTACGACGGTCCATTTACATACAATTAACCAAAAATAATAGGAAAAAAAAAGGTAAAAAACATCAATTTGATTTACATTTTGTATTTATTAATCATATATACGAAGGCGTTTTTTTCTATAAACCATTATTTTCCTATTAACACAATAATCAGGGTATATCTATGCACTTTATCGGCATAACTAAGACGCATATTTAAATTTAGTAACGCATAAAATAGATAATTACTTTAGCGTTGGAGTGAAACAGGAGAATCCGCTTCCACCGCTACGATTTAATTGTGTTTCGAAAGTCATTTTTAGAATTTCTAACTGGAAAAAAATGGGGGATGAAATATAAACGGGGAATACTTGAATAACTTGAGATTCACGGACGATGTAGCCGTAATTAGCGCAAACTTAAGACAGTTAGAAGGTTTGACTATTAACATTAATAAATCAAAAATCACACTAAAACATCTCGGTTAGAAGAATAGCAGGTCAAAAACTCAGATAATGTGAACAAATTGGTCTCTCTAGAACGCGTAATCTCGTTCAACATTATGACTCAAAAAGAGCTGTATAGAAGGATAAGTTGAACAAATTTTGGTCATTAAAGCATATATATATATATACTAAAAAGTTCGTTTTCGGTATATTTTAAAAGTTAAATTTTTAATAGCTGTACTTCCTACACTTCCGTACGGTTCTCAAACATGGACGTTAACTCAAAAGGATATTAATAAACTGTTAGTTCTCCAAAAACAGTTTAGAGAGACAGCAGTTTTTTTTTTTTACCCCACTTGGGTTTGCTACCAAAGAGCCATTAACCCCGCAAAAAAGAATAGATACATGGAATAGAATAGAAATTATATTTTTATTTTGTCGACGATGGAATCAAGGAACACCCCTAGGACAGGAACAACAGAGAGAATAGGTAGAGAAAGAACATAAGAGGCGTTGAAAGGAGCGCAGGAAGACCAAGCTTTAAAAGATGATAATAAAGTAACTCACGCTCGCGAGATAAACCGGAGCACTCGAAGAGCACGTGATTCGCATCACAAACATACTGAGTATCTTCAGGATCCAATGGATAATTATGAGATGCAGCCAAAGAAAAGCGATTTAGAGAAGAAGGAAGGAGACTATGCGAAAAACGGAGGCGAGATAATTTAGTAATTATGGACCGATGCAAACTGGGAAACTCATAGAACCAAGGACGAGGAGGAGGAACAGGATTAATCAAGAGAGAAAAGGAATTAGAATTAGCGAAAAGAGATACATAAACAGAATGCCAAAGTCTAAGATGGCAGGATTTAGTTGGAAGAAGAATATTGTGTGCTGGAACCCTACTAATAAAATTCCCATTGGAAACAGCAGCTTTAGCAAGGAGGTCGACGGCTACATTTCCATCAATGCCTGAATGTCCCGGAATACAAAGAAAGTCAATCTGGGTTGACGTCGATGAGGATAGATCATGAAGAAGAGAATGAATAGAAAGGATAATAGCATCAGTGGAAGGAGAAAGGGAAGGTGGAGATAGCGCTAGAAGAACACTTAAAGAATCAGAAACAATAAGGAATTTGGAAGGACTTGCAGAAGAGGAAATATAAATAATGGCTTGTAGAATGGCAACAGATTCTGCAGTAAAGACAGAACAAAAGGACGGAAGTCTAAAAGACCAAGGATGAAAGAACTGAGGGCACAAGAATGCTGCCCCATCTCCGATCGGGCTCTTCGATCCGTCAGTAAAAATTAAAGAGTGATCACGGAATAGAGAATTTATTGTATTATTAAATTCCATCACTGTATTTGTTGTTCTTACTCATTGTTAACATTTTTAATTATGATAAAAATAAACTTTAACACTTTTACACTTTTGTAACAATTGTATAATTTTTAAAACCCCGACGCGTTTCGAAGCAAACACTTCATGTTCACGGGAGTAATAATTACTCCCGTGAACATGAAGTGTTTGCTTCGAAACGCGTCGGGGTTTTAAAAATTATACAATTGTTACAAAAGTGTAAAAGTGTTAAAGTTTATTTTTATCATAATTAAATTCCATACTGACGGTATGAGAGGGAGAGGATTTAAGGAAGCATGGCATGAAGATGATATTTGGTGGCTTTAACAACTTGGAATAGACGTAAGAAAAAAATGAAAGCTTGTGATGAGGAATGACAAAAGGGGAAAATTTAGAAAGGCGAAACAATATATGAGTATAGGAATTTTATTGGAGGAAAAACGCCAGTGACGAAAGATAAAAGAATAAGAGGTACTGATAGTTGACGAGGAAGTGGAAAAACGTTTAATGAGAAAGCGATAACCCAAATAAGATCTTCGGATGAACAGAGGACAGATATTGGATTCAGATAGAATGGCTGAGATAGGAGATGACCTCAGAGCTCCGAGACAAAGCCGAAGGCAACTGTTTTGGAGACGATCTAATTTGTAGAGAACGGATTTGGAAGCGTTGCCATATAAGAAACTGCAATAATCCAGTCTAGAGCGTATGAGAGATTTGTACAACATTATTAATACAGAAGGATCACCTCCCCATCTCGTAGGTGAGAGAGCTTTAAGTAGGTTTAAGACTTTAAGCGAAGAAGCATATAAATGGCTGATATGTTCATGAAAAGACAGACAGGGGGATAAAATGATACCCAGATAACGAAAAGAACTGACTATTGGAATGGAATGATTTTTAAGATTTATTTCAAATGAGCCCGGGTTGTAAGGTCGAAGGGTGAAGACTACAGCTGCTGATTTAGGAGCGGAAATGAAGAGATGAATGTTAGAAAGGGCCTCTTCTAGAGTACTTAAGGACCTGTTTAGTTCCTCATTGGCAACTAGAAGATTACGGGAAGAAGAGTAAACAAGGATATCATCTGAAAAAAATAAAGATTTGGATTTTAAGGAGAGAAAACCAATTTTGGAAACATATAAATTAAATAAAGTAGGGCTAAGGCAAGAACCTTGCGGAAGGCTCTGGAAGACCTTCCTAGAGGCGAAAAAGGAAGGAGCAGAAAGAAGGAGAGTTCTACTTTGAAAAAGATTGATAATTAGGAAGGATATGAATGCAGGGATATTTAAAGAAATCATAACGTTTTTGAGCGTGGGAAGATGGACGCTTTCGTATGCACTGGCTACATAAATAAAAGGTGCAATTGTGAATTCTTTGGAAATAAATGATTTGTAAATGTCAGCAAGGAAAAGATTGATACAATCTGGAGGGCCTAAGCCCGGACGAAAACCAAATTGGTTGTCTGGAAGCAAGTTATTGTGTTCCAGCCACCAGACAAGCCGTTTGTTAAGCATGCTTTCAAAGAGTTTTCTTAGGCAAGAAGCTAAAGAAATGGGCCGAAAGGCAGAGGAATTATTCTTGGGAATTGGGATAACAACGAAGGTGTTCCATGAATCAAGAATAGAACCAGATTGCGGGAAGGAATTAAAAATGATTAAAAGAATTTGGAGAGACTTTACAGATAGGTTTTTGATGATGGAGTAAGAAATTTTATCATGGCCCGGACAGGAGTTGGAGGAGTTTTTCAGGAAAGAAAGAAGTTCAGAGAAGAAAAAGTTAGAGGAAAGGAAATGAGGCGATGATGGGTAAGGAGGAATTAAAGAATCCACTTCATCATAGTTAGGGACATAATCAGGAGCTATAGAGTCAAAGCAGTTATTAACGTTAATAAAAGAGATAAAGTAAGTCATATGAAAAGCAAGATAATATGTAATTTAAACGTAGCACACAATATAATAACAGTGATGAATTCAGGAATCTGTTTCTGTGGGGAAAATTTATGTTCTTGGGGGGGGGGGGGGCAGAAATTTTTTTTATATTTTTACTGAGAAATTTTTTTCGGGATATCCCTGAATAAAACCAAATACGTAAAACATGATTTATTACGTAATTTAAAATAAAGAAAAAGCAAGTGTGAACGATAAATTTCAAGTAAAATAACCGATTATAAACAACAATGTTTTCTCAATTGGTTTTAAAATGATTAATTCTAATTGTAGCATTAAAGAACATCATATTATAAAAACATTCTAATACATTATCTTTTTATAATAAACGAATACGCGTGGTGTTTCAGCTGTTTCAAATGGACTTTTCTTGGAAATAAAAAACAAGAAAAAAGTGACAGAAACAAAAATGAAGTTGTCTATGGATCATGCCGTTTTAAAAAAAAATGAATAAATGAAAACCGAAAAGAAACGTTTAAACAAATTATTGATATTAATGATAAATGGATCTAAGTGAAACGTGAGAGTTCCCGTTTACGCCGACAAAGAATACCAACTGCAGCGAATAATTTTTTTAGCTCGCGAGTATTTTACATCTTCCGCACATTTGCAATGAAAGCATATCAATTTTTTCATAGAATAGTAAGCAAACGCTAAAGTCAAATTTTAAAAGATCATTTTTTTTTTATTGTTATTTTATGAAGTTTCATTTTTTCGTCAAAAATAAATCTCGTAATTTTGAAATTTAAAAATATACGACTAATTGAACCACTTCAAAATGTTTTGGCAGCAACTTTTGACATAACTGTAAACAAAGATAATAAAACGAATTTTATTTCCTATGAAAGTGCCGCATTCCCAAACAGTTTGTATAAGTTCTGAGGGGGCAATTTTAGAGTTCTGGGGGGGGGCACTGCCCTCCAAAACCCCCACTGGATTTATCCCTGCATAATAAGATTATGAAATGGTGCTGATGGTCATGTAGCTCGCATTATGAATAAAAGATGAACGCACAAAAGCATCTCCTGGTTTTTGGTTATAAATAGCGAAAAGTAAGGAAGCAGCGTACTGGATCGATAAGTGTGATATAACTAATTTCATAAAATGTAAGCATTATCACAAAATCGCCGCAGGCAGGAAAGAATAAAATCGACCAGAAGAAGGCCCAAAATCAGGGCATTGTATAACACGAACAGGGAAGTTTATAGTAAGCATAATTTATTTTATTTTATTTATTTAGCGGGCTAATAATAATAATAATAATAATAATTACATGTACTGTCCCCATTCTTAGATCAAAAGGGATTAATTCGCGTTGCTGGTCGTTTGGAAGATGTAAGTCTCGGAAATTCGAAAACGTTCAATTGTCTTATGTGCAAAGTTTCATTTAGCTGAATTAATCGTATTTACATTTCTACGCTGATCGATTGGGACTGAATATTGATCGAAAAATATCGGATTGTTGGTGGTTGATACGAATTTAATAAAGTTTATTTTGTCTTCTTGTATGACACATATATTCTTTTACAAAAAGCTGAAATAGTCTAGCCGGCTGATAGGACAGCCACCCGGCCTTCATAATGCTCTGGTTACATTTACCTTTTACAGGTAAATTTTATCGGACTATTTATATCTAAGTGTATGTTGTTCGCGGTAAAAAAAATCAACATCGCTGTTTCCGTCCGTTTCGATATGCGAGTAACTGCGGTGGAAGTTGTTTCGGATTTAACTGTGGCTAAATTTGCGAAAGCTTTTCAATATCGGATCGTAATTTATCTAAAGTTTAATGTACTTTCGGACAACGCGGTATTAACTTTACTAGAACTTTGATAGCTTTTAGAACAAGCCTACGCATCCATAGCCAGTTTTTACGTGACACATCAACCTGAGCTGAAGTTTATGTATTTCAACAGCACTTAATAGCAGCGGACTTTTCGAAAGCAGCCGTTCGTTTTGTAACGAAACGGTTCTTGATCATTACAAATGGGCAGAAAAATTTCACGCTCGAAAAATGTGGCAACATAGTTCAACGAATTTCCGCAATTTTTAATTCGAGTCTCTTGCGTCATCGGAATCTATCTAAGCAAAGTGGTGAATTAATCACTCCCAACTATTTCCTTGTTAATAATTGATTTGAAAATATCTCGCCCAGTTAGAAAACAGCAGCTGGGTAGTTTTTGAAAATCTTAGTAAAATTATTCTTTAAATCAACTTCGACAGAAACCTCAACTTATTTTTGAAAGGATGTATTGTTTTCCTGAAAACTATATTTGCTAATTCTTCCGGTTCACCCTTCGGATAGATTGTAGTACTATACGTAGAAGATGATGGTCGAGTAGTAAACATATTGTATCCTGGTAAAGTTCGAAACCATGCAGAGTATTTTCTTTGGGACGATCCTGTCGGGTACACTAGTCTTTATTACAGAAGCGTATATGTTCGGAAAAAATTATGATTTAAAATTCCATCGACCGACGTTATTTATTAAAATTGTTTCATTTTTAGTCATTTTGGTATTTTTATTCTTTACCATTCACATAGTTTGCAACGAAGCTTAAGAATCTTCGCGATTAAAAATTGTATATCTTCGGTAATATTTCGCCGGTGTCCTCGAAAAAGGTGAAAAAATTAAAATATCTCTCCTTCGTAAGGCGATTATTCGGATCTATTCAATTCCGCTTTACCGATCTGCAAATCAAGAAAATTTCATCTTTTTTCGAAATTTCCTATCAAAATGGCTTTCCGGAACAAATAACGGTCACCGTTAAGGGCAAATGAACAAGGGCAGAGTCTACACTGAAATCAACAATTCACGAATTAGCACTGGCAAGGAACAGTCGCAGTTTGTTACATTAACTTTCCGGAACAGGAGCGTCTCCAAGATACGAGTACAACACTTGTTTTTTACCAGAAACAACAATGATCTAAATTCGCATTTGTTACAGCTGGTTGAAGCTACTCTCGTTGATATATTTGGTGCAGAATATAAGAAAGAAAAATTAATTCAGCAGAACGTATTAAAGAACATCGGCCAAAACTAGAAAATCCAACTTACCACCACAGGCAATGTCGAATTACCCGGCCAATCGAGAATTCTGAATACAGTCTGAATGACGTCATAGAATTACTGAACAGTAAATTGATTTTAGATTATCTCTACATATGGTTTTATTTTACCTATTATAGGGTTAAATTAACCCGGAAAACTAGACGCAAAGATGCAATGTCGTTTCTTTTTTTTAAAATAAATCACGCGGATTTACCTGATAAATTGAACGCTACCGCATTTAAAAAATAGAAAGAATAACGTCTTTCAACAAACAATTTTTATCCATATTAAAAATTTTGGGTAATATAAAAATTTTGAAACCCGAGAAATAGTGTGTTTCATTGATTCATTTTCTTATTTATTTAGATAGTAACTGTTTAAAATCGGATTGATATATTAAAAATTGTTTTAAATTACCGCTCTACTACCGTTGTTTTCAAGGCCGTATCCACGGGGGGGGGGGTGTTAACTGCTCCCCTTGAGAACTGAAATAGTTATTATAAATACACAAAAATCTGAAAAAAATCAAAAATTTAAAATATTGATGATTTTTTAGGGCGTTCTTACCTTTAAAAGAAAAAAGAAAAAATATGCTCTATATTTTTAGGTACTTCATTAATATTTTATGTAAAATTTTTTATTACGAGTATAATTAATAACACATGTAATTTTTATTAATGTTCATATACGGGGTAATTTATTTATGTGAATTATTAGTATATAAATCAAAATGATGGAAATTATTACTAGTATAAATATTAGTAAAAAATGTATTATTTATAAAATAAATATGCGAAGAAAATTTTGACCCCCCCCCCCCTCACAACAAAATTCTGTGCACGGGCCTGATTATTTTAAATATAAAAGCGATTTTTGGAATATTTCGTATATTTATGAAAATTTTACAAAAATGTTTAAACACGAATGATATGCCGATAAAATGTAAACATACGAGTACAAGAAAAAATGTACTTTTGTAAAAAACGTATCGCCATATCTATATTTATTGATTATCTATATTTTAAGCCTAAACGCGGAATATTCTGTATATTAATAAATAATAACATGGATTTTAGTAAAATTTTACTTGTTGAATCAAGTTAACATTATGAATAACAGTTTTGTATATGATGTAGCTACGGTTTTCCTTTTTCCTTTTTTTTTTTGTTCCACACAAAATGAATTTCTATACAAGTGTAATCGAGCATAATTTCGTGGAATGATTATCTTACACTGTACATTCTAGGAATAATAATAATTATAAAATAGTAATCGAAAAATGGTAACTAAAAAATCTGGTTTTAGAAAATTATAAGAAAATAAATTTAATATATACGTAAACATCTTATATACATACATACATACATACATATATATTATACACATCAAGGCCGTGTCCGCGGGGGAGGGGGTTAACCCCCCCCCATTAGAAATAAAATACTTATTATAAATATACAAAAATTTGAAAAAAATCGACAATTCAAAATAAATATTGATGATTTTTTAGTGTGTTCTTACATTAAAAAGAAAGGGGAAAAGTTTTCTCCATATTTTTAGATACTTCATTAATATTTTATGCAAAATTTTTTATTACGAGTATAATCAATAGTATATATAATTTTTATTAATGTGTTTCTAAGGTACTTCATTTCAGTAAATTATTAATGTAAAATTCAAAATGATGGAAATTATTACCTAATAGTACGAATATTAGTGAAAAATGTATTGTTTGTAAAATAAATGCGCGAAGAAAATTTTCACCCCCCCACCCTCTTTTCAAAATTTTGGGTACGGCCCTGATATATATGTATATGTATACATAATTTCGTATTATATACGCGAAAAAATAAATAATGGACATAGGAACTTGGAATAATAGCGTATAGTACACGTATTTGAACATTGATTTTATCAAATCATATTTTAAAATTATTTCAAAGGAACATTTTTTTCTCTTCTCTTTTCCTTTTTTTTTTTTTTTTTTGTAATTCAATAAATCTCAGCGAAATACTTCTTTTGTGACACTTTCCTATAAAAAGACGAACAGAGTTCCATCTTTGAATTTTTCCACATAACGTTATTTCCATAAAATGGTACGCCCAAGATCAAATCATCATCAATTTTAACACAAAAACGACAAACAACTTTGAACGCAAAATAAAATTCGTGCAACAAACGGAATTGCTACACTCTATTCGGTTTTGTCCCATCTTGATTCTGATGTACAACTGTTATGCACGCTCCACCATCTATTAACGTTCGTATACGATTTGACTGGATAGTCGTCATGCAGCAATGCGCAAATCCTACACAAAGAGCCGGTATTAATAAATTCTCCTGTACCCTTCCACAGAAAATAAGAATTGTACAAATCGTCGTCCTTGTCCAGCGTATGTAAATATTCAGCGAGCTCTTTCGGCGATTCGAAATCATCGACGTGAATGTACGAATGTTTCGGCGCTGAATGCATGTAGTCTTCAGGTCTCGCTCCCATTACAATAGGAAGAACATCGTGTCTAAAAGCCGAAAAAAAAATGAAAAAATAAATAAATGCTTCAATGAATTCGTTAGTAAAACACTAAATTGCATTTATCAGTTACATGGAACTTCAGCGTAAACGTAGGGCAGGCTAGCGTAGTTTCGGTATGTCCGAAGTAGTTATTATTTCTAGTAATTCGGTTAATTAACTTCATTAGAGTCGACGCGGAAATCGCTAAGTGTGATAATAATTAAAAACCGCATTAAATATTCATTAAATTGTTTCTAGATATTGTAATTTGTGATTATTCTAATAGTATTAATGCTGTACAAGAATTATCATAATATCCCGCGCCTTAAGATATATTAATTGTTTTTTACTTTTTAGCGCATTTTATTATATTTTAATCGTCGTATAAAATTATTTTTTATTTTTTTGTTGCACTTTTATTAAACTTTTATAGAAAATTTTGAAGTCGTTTACTTTTTAAACATTTTTTAATTCATTTTATTTCGTTGATAATATTTACATCGTTCATTCGTTTAACGCTGATGTTTTTCAGCGGTCGTCCGTCAAAGATCGGTGTAGTAGGGTATTATTGAATGTATATAATTTAAAAAACTCCACGGGACAGCTTGCTTCCTGCTTCGCTCTTCCGTTTTTCCATTACTCAGTCTCCTCTTTGCTGATCCGTCAGAAGCCAAACTTCACTTGTGATGCGAATCGCATTTTACTCGAATGTCCTTTCATTTCTTCAGAAGGCGCGATACTGTATTTCGGTCTTTTGCGTCGTAGTTTCCCTACGCCTTGCAGCGCTCACAGCATCCGTTCTTTTCCTTCTCCCTTGGTTATAAATTCCTTTGTTAGCTTCATTCATATATTCTATTTCCAATATTTTTCCTATATAATCATTAGTGCTGTCATACTTTAGATTGGGTAACGTCCTTAACCGACATGCTCAAAAAAAAAGTACAATTCGAGATAAATTAAATTAATTATTTGGTTTTTAATATTTTTTGTACCTTTTTTAATGTCTTGTATTATTTTATTTCACTAATTCAATGTTAAAAACAGTTTTGAAATATACGCCTCAATATCTCCCATCTTGAACCTGTCACTAACAGGTTGTTCTGCAACTAGAGTCACCATCACCAGTCCAATAGTCACTTGCGACGGTTACGTAAGGTGTCAGTTGCGCCGTGACAAAGAAATGAAATAACAACAATCGGTGAGTTATATGCGTCTACGCGGTGCTGGAAATTTTCTCTTCAGCGGGTTTAGCGTTGATGAGAAAAGCTGAAACATCAGGGAAACGATGGGATGGTTACTTGCGTCATATTATTAAATGCCGTTAAACGTTTAATATCCAACTAGCGGTGGGTCACTTCTAGCAATGGAGATAGACTCAAATTCTCCCGTACCCTTGTTGGCACGGCACACTGCACGTGAGAACAAACGTGTTAAGACTTTGACAACAAGATCTTTAGAATTGTCAAGGACTATTGGAAATAAATGTCTCAATGTAGCACAACGTGGAATGTAAGAACATTGTATCAAACTGGCAAACTAACAAACATAGCTCTAGAAGCAGAAAGGTTGAAAATAGATATGACATATGATGGAAGTAAAATGAAACGGCCGGATAACGATCGAATTATTGTGAACGATAAATATGAATTTATATATACAAGAATGGATAAATATTGAGTAGGAGTAAGGGGTGGAAAAATCAATAAGTAAAACGATTTCTTGTATTATCAATAAATCAGGCAGACTGTTATAATCTACGAATAAATGCTAAACCTAGACACCAATTGTTATTATACAATAGAACATAGTGATGATAAAGTTGAAGAATTTTACTATGAATTAGATCTATCATCGTAAACGCGAAACGAAACGATATAATAACATATGTAATAAGCAACTTCAATGCTAAACTATTGATTTCGCAGAGTAGCACCAATTCGTAGTAAGCGAGACATGGTTTTCGCAAAAGAAGATTATATATATATATATATATATATATATATATGTATATGTATATACATGGATAAGCCTAGGCGGAGAATGCAGCAATTAGATAGCTTATAATATCCCAGCGGAAAATACATATAAAAAATACAGTAAAAAATTGTCACATATGTCCGGACGCTGATTGTAACTTAGATCATAAATTATACTTACGGCTTAATATGTAAAAGTGCATTGAAAGCGATAAGCAGACGTGCAATGATTGCAACGTGAAGTGGAACGTCGCCGGTCTGGAAAATTTAAAAAATACGAAAAGATTTAAAAAAGAACTCGGCGCCAGTATGAAAATAAAAAACACAAGCGATGGAAATATAGAAGATAGATGGGCAGATCGGAAACAAATAGTCATATCTGTAACAGAATCTGAACACCAAGTGCATATATGTACGAACAAACCTCGGATAACAGAAGAAATATCGCATATGACGAGTAATCACAGATAAATAAAAATCCCATATCGCATATCGACAAATGAACAAACGAATAATACGCAAATGTACAGAAGCAAAACACAAATGCTATGAAGAAAAATGTAAAGAAAGAGAAGATCTGGAGAAGAAAAAAAAGCAGTAGTAGAGAAATGCGTGAAAAAATAAAATTTATGATAAAGAAACGAAGAAATAATACTATAATACGAGTAAATATAAAAAATAAGCGTGGTAAACGTTGCGGGGTGATTAAGAAGAAATATTTACGACGTAAGTTGAATACATCACGGAGCTGTATAAAGATGATGCTAGAGCAAATAAAATACTTATCAAAACAGGAGATAATGCTAAAGCAAAAACTAGAAGGAACTAATCAACGGGAGAAGATAGATTATCGGAAGATACGCTGAAATGCATCGGTCTCTAAAGCAAAAAATGCAACTGCCGGGTATTTTAAATAGAATACACACATCTCGACGATAGACTAGCGAATATGATTTTAAGAAAGATACGATTATATAAGCTCCGAAGAAAGTTTCGTTCGCAATATAGAACAACAGCGATAATGAGTGATACGTTGAAAATGCTATTAATAATAATGAGAAAAAGTTAGACAGGCGATTAAGTTTCAGCAAGTTCAGATTTTCATGGAAAATCAACGGACAAGAGACGTTACAGCGTTGATAAAACTAATTATTCAATGTGCTTTGAACGTAAACGAAGAAATAATACCGCGCGCCTTTAGATTATGAAAAAAAGCTATCGACAGAGTAATTCGCATGTAATAAATGTACTGCAGAAATATAATCTAGACGAGAATGATATAAGATTCATTGTAAGTTTTCTTTTCAGAACAAACGGCCAATATTCAAATCAAAAATAGATAATTCGTTGAAAGGTGCGAAATAGAGAAAGTGACGGGACAAAGATGTCCATTGCCACCGGTGGCTATTTAATATGTACTATAGGTTGAAGAAATAATGAAAAACGATGAACTAAAGAAAATAAATAAACAAAGGGGAGTGATTAACAGTATTAATTACGCGGCCGATAAGATTAAAATTTGCAGAAAAAGAAGAATACTTACAGAGGACGTTAGATATTATTAATAACGAAGGTAAAAAAAATATAAAGTGAAAATAAATACAGGAAAAAAAACTAAAGTAATGAAATTTACAAAGACGAACGGTAATTATGTGAAAGTCAAAATTGACGATTATGTAACCGAGTTTAAATGTTTAGGCGCAACAATTACAAATGATGGTCGGGATATGAAAGAAATAAAGGAATGGCAAAACAAGCTCCCAACAATTCAGAAATGGTATCAAAGAACAGAAAAATGGCGACAGAGCTAAATAATAGTATACAGTGTTACATGTGATCCGTGTTGAAATATACGTCGGAATCGTGAACAATCAATGCGACGATTGCTCGAGATCCCGTGCATCGATTTCGTTTCTAATGAGAACCCGTTGTTTTAATGAGCTGTCTATCGTCGAAGACATTAAGGTTTACGAAAGCGGAAACGTATCGATTGATAGTTACGGGAGGATGATGCATTTATGTTGACGGTTCAAAGAAAAATACTCTGAAATCTAATATGAGTGAAGGAAACGGATGGAATAACGTCGAATACTGAGATCAGTGAAACACGCAATACACTAGATGAAATACAGAAAAATTTGAGATGGTTAAATTTTTCTTGACACGCTACCTCCTAAAATGGGGATGCAACAAAATGATAATGGCGATAATCAAAACAGAAATTTCATAACAATAATATTAGAAAATAATATTAATAACAGTAAACTGATAAAGAAATCCACGATAATCGAGAGATATTATGGTTGGCGTTCCTGAGGGCTTAAAAAGACAACGAGAACCGTTTCATTTGACACCCCCGGCGAAAATCTAAACTAACGGAAATCGTTTTAATCGCTAGTTATGAAAAAAAAAAAGCGAAAATAATGTGATAATAAATACCAGAAGGGTGGAAATTCTTTTTTGCATTTATAATTTTACGCAAACCATTATTATCATTTTCTATATATTTTTCAAAAAAAAAAAAAAAACAAAAACAAAAAATATTACAATAATCTCTATTAATAAAAATGCGTAAATAATGAAGAAATTGAGTCTTCTTGATTAAATTTTTTAGGCGGTGAGGAGGGATTTCTTTTTTTCATACTATTTTACACTTAGTCTTAGTAAATCTTTGGTAATTTATGTAATCTAAGTTGAAATAACATGAATAAGAAGACCATCCAATGAAGGGTGCTAAAATAAACTTATTCATGTATACACAAAATGCATACACACATACTGTGTTGTATACTCACGTATGCACACATACTATACATACATGCCTCCGCGCCCGTGTTTGCACACTCACCCTCACGCATTACGCACATATACATACATTTATATATTTCTAATTATATGTAGTCTCGAGGTCGTGATAAACGAAAAATATTAATCTTAATTTAAAGTAGAAAAAAAAAACAGAAAAAAAAAATGTTTCTAAGAATACATTTTTCCAGAAATTAAGAAAACTATAAATCCATCGGCTATTGGCTTAGAAAAAGAGCTTAAATTAAGCTTAGATGTAGAAATGCTAATTTAGATATACGAAGTTAAATTCAGTCTGAAAAACACTCTACTAATTGTTGCAAAGACCGCATGAAAATTAGTTCTGTTCGAAATTAGGCGGTATATTTTTCTTATACCCCATCGCACTTTTTACTGTTTGTGGCTTCTCTCCGCTTTTCGCCTTCTATGATATAAACTAAAAATTAATTACTTATTTCTATGTTTACCCCTAACTATTAATTTTAAGGTCGTAATATTATCTTCCTTTAAATCCAGTGTTCATTTTATTTCGTTACGTATAATTATTTATTCCTTTTTTGCAACATTTATTAACATCGTTTAATTTAAAGTAGAGTTACCAGGGTCAGCAGAAATATGGCGTGGTCATCGGTTTTGTTTTCGGATGTTAGCGGTTAGTTTTTAAAATACGTGCATGAATGTTGGGGGGGGGGGGGGGCAGGGCGTTGGTTGTCGCGCTATACAAAAGTGAGTGCGTTTTCCGTTTTAAAATGCGTTAAACGCCATTATTGTTCCGTCAGCTTTATGAATTAATAATTAATCGATTCGCTCTTTAATTCGTAAAATAAATACGACTTGTCAATATACCAGCATCGATTTTATTTTATTTCCTTCCCATACTAATTGCGTCTATTTTAAGAATATTTTGTCGACAACACATTGCCATTATTAGCCAGTCGTTCTCAATTATTTAATACGATTGGCCAGACAGAGATATTTGCAATAAATAAAAATATCACCGAGTAGCAGCTTTTTCGAACTGTTTTTCGCATTTGAATATTATACACCTTTAGAAAGAATGTTGTCATCGAATCACTGATTAATAGCAAATGAAAGAAAGAAACAAAAAGAAATCATAATAATAATAATAATAATAATAATAATAATAATAATAATAATATTAATATTAATAATAATAACACAGCTGGATTATGTTGAACCGGATATATACTATAAGTACCTAGGAATGGTCGAAAAACATGGTATACAACATAAAAGGATGAAACAGAAATTAATAGATGTATTCCAAAAGCGATTGAAAATGATACTTACAACTAGAATACAAGCCAAGTATATAGTTAAAGCAATAAACACGTTTGTAGTACCAATACTCACATATTCTTTTGGAGTGGTCAAATGGAATAATAATGAGCTAGAAGAAATAAGAGCTTCTCTAACAGAACATCGAATGCACCACCCGCATGCGCTGCTGTGGAACGTCTGACCTTCTTCCGAGTGAAATGAGGGAGAGGAATAATGTGCCTTAAAAACCTACACAATAACAAATTGGTATACAAAGGCAGTAGAACAAAATATGTACAAGATACTCAGGCACTGTGATGATGATTATACACCATTAAAGCCGGCGTCTTCGGAAGTAACAAATGAAATGCAGGTATTAATTGACAAAAGCGAAAAGAACATGCTCAACACCTTAAATGAAAAGCCCCTTCATGGTAAATACTGGGAAGCGATAAACAAAGACTCAGTGGATAGAGTAAACACGCACAAATGGCTAGCAGCTGGTAAGAATTATCCGGAGACAGAATGTTTCATGTTAGCATTACAGAGTGGCGTATGGGAAACACGTGTATATAAGAAGAGAATATTAAAGGAAAGGATAGAAAACGAAAATTGTAGAAAGTGTAATGGAAACCTGGAGACCATAGACCATATACTCGCAGAATGTACCATGCTAGCGTAAACGCAATACACACACACACATAATAATGTTGCTAAGATTATATGTATAAAGAGATATGCAAATTACACGGTATAATAATTAATAGTGAACCGTATTACGAGTGTAAACCACCTGATATCGCTGAAAATGAAACGCATAAGATATACTGGGATATTGAAAATGAGAATAGATAAAATGGTCGCTGCGAACCGACCTGATACATAACTTTAGTCGATAAGAAGAATAAACATGTGGCCCTTACTGATATTACAGTTGTGAATAACGAAAACATTCAAAATAGATACACTCTATGCAAATAAATAAATACCATGGGGAATTAGCCATGGAGGTTAAAAGACTTTGGGCTGTGAATAGAGTTAGGATAATACCATTCGTTATTTCAACAATGTCGGTCGTACCAGTAACGTTAAGGAAAAGTGCCGTCGAATAAACCAGTAGTCAATATTCAGAAATCAGTCATCATAGATTCCACTCATATATACAGAATGTTTAAAGAAACGTAATGTACTTTTCCCTGGTTTACGCCTGAGAAGCTACAACTTAAACCTGCGAAAATCGGAGAAGAGGATAATAATAATAATAATAATAATAATAATAATAAAAAAAAAATGTGATGATTACTCGAGGCTTAATAGAAGTACGGTAGGGTAATGAGAGATTGTTTAAGAAACAGCAAAAGTAGGAGAAAAGTTAAAACGATGAAAGAGGAATAAATTAAATTGCATCCCATCTGCCGTACAAAACGGCAATCTTCTAATTTGGAAAGGGAATCCGATTCAACATAATCCCATTGCGAAGAAAAAAAATTAGCAAACGGTTGTTTAGAAAGTAAAGTATATTGTGTAACGTCAGTACCACACCTAATCCGAAGTTTAACGTGAAACATCGGTTAAATATGACACTACCGAACGGGCTTATCGAAGTTGCTCAAACGACCGACAAAGAGGTTAGTGTATACGACGCAAATAGTAACAGTTCCAATGATAAACAAATGTTACACTTACTGAAGTCCGTTGTAAAACAGTTTTTCCGTGATGTAATCGATGCAGTTGGAATTTTCGAAAGCGAGATAAAATTTATATTTCGTATTTAACATGTTAAAACATCGTTCTACGCGGGGACATTTGAACGGTCCGCACTGGCCGTAAATGTCAACTTGAATGTGTTCCTGCAAGCTTTTAGCGTACTTCAAACGATCATTCTTCGCACCGCAATTTGAAACAAACCAGGCTACCTGTGTTGCAAAAAAAAAAAAAAAATTAACGTAAATTACCTTCTCATTCACGATTTTAAAGATACGTTTCGTTTATTTATTTACTTATTTATTTATTTACTTATTTATTTATTTACTTATTTATTTATTTATTTTTTTGACCATTTCAATTTTTCAGTCGGATAAAGGGACGAGAAGAAAAGAAAAGGAAAAAAACCGATTTCACCGGAAAAAATGTTTTATTTTTGGCTTCGAAATTTCGATATTCTTATAATTTAATTAGAAGACTGATGTTAACGTCAACAGAATTTTAGCAAAGCAAGTACTTATTTTTCCGTTTTTTATGTTTTAGTTTTTCGGAAGTCACTTATTTCCGAAAAAAATTTGAGAATACTGATTTCATCGCCAACGGAAATTAAGGGGGGCGCTTTTCTTTAATTACTAACTATCTGGCTCTCCGAACAATTTTAAAAAGTACGCTACATTAAAAACGGACTTGGGAGTGATTAATAACATTTTAAATTTAACCAGAGCATTATTTTGATAAGAGAACAGAATGAAAGCTAAATGCGTGGTGGTAGTATACTCGTTTGTTACCCGTATTATTAAAAGACGTTCGGCAAGAATTTCTAACGCATATGAAAAAGTTGATAATAAGTAAAAAAGGAAATATACCTATCGATGAAGATTAGCGAGAACAGTTGTGCGAAGGTAAAACATAGAATTGAAATAAGACGATTGCCATTGTAACTCAAATGATAAGATATATAGTTGATAAAAGTGATTTTAATAGTCGTAATTAATTATAGCCACTTTAAAATTTTCCTTTTTATTTCGATTTTTGTTTGTCGATGGTTTACATGGGCGCGGAAAAATTTCAGTTGCTGTAGTAACCGGACACACGTTACGATAGCCTAGTTGCTGGAGCGCTGGGCTTTCGTTGCGGAAGTTTCGATCCCAGGTGACGACGAAAATCATTACGAAAATTAAATTAATCGCTAATGGAATCATGTGGAAGCCGATGAAAACATGCATACCATCCTATGCGTGCTCTAGTTAGTACACGGCGGTTACACACGGGCACGTTTGTAAATTAATTAATTAATTAAACAGCAGTCACAATATCAGTTCCGAATGTGTAGTCTTGCCTGCCGCGTGTACACTCGCCTTGGATAATTGCCGTGGACACTATGCTTATACAGCTAGTATGTACGAATAGGTAGTCGCCGCCACTCAATATGATGACGATGATGATGATGCAGTAATCGTAGGAAATCACTTATAAAATCGGTAGTTAATTTACGGACATTTTGAATGTTTTTGCACACGTAATAAATTCGCAGATGTTGTAATTATTTCCGTTCGAATATCTTTCAGTAATGAACTATTCCCTGCTGCTCGATAAGCAAAAATCCACAAGTTATTTCTCCTCCAAAGTTCGGGCCATTTTTTATTGCTTGTAAATTTACTGACTGTTCAACCCAGTCGTCGGTATGAATTCGTAATGAACTATTCCATTCCAGTCATTGCACGCGCAATTACATTATTTTCGTTACTTTTTAATCACGGGTGGTAGTTTGATCTTTTATTCATCGGTTGGACTATTATATTATTATATAATGTGCAGTCTGCTATTTGTAGAAGATGTCTGTTACACGGTTTTTAAATTCGATTAATAATAAGACAGAACTAGGTGTACTGGATGATCGAATTAATATTCCTTTTTGAAATAGACTCCTCCTCAACGCGGATGAAAAAATATTATTTAGATTAAGCAGATAATTATCTTGCCTGTCGTACAATTAAACGACTTAGAATTGACGTACGGCCTACCTTTATTTCAGTTATAGACATATTTAGGTTTAATTTAAATTCATCGTTAATTGTAAAGGTTATTGGATTATGGTTTTAATTAAGTACTGAATGCGATGCTACATATATATATATATATATATATATATATATATATATATATATATATATATATCATGAAAAAATGTTTAACTAAAATTAAGTGTAATACACCGAAGCAATAATAATTTGTACTGTTAAGCCAAGTATGTGGGTTATTTTCCTGTACGGAGCTAGAATATAAAAATTTCATTATAAAGAGATAATTCGCGTAAAAGATTACCAGCTTTATCGCGTTTGTTGTGTGATAATTCCAGGCTTTATTTTTGGCCTTTAGGTCTCTGGGTAACCTCATGAAAGTGTTAATATACTCTTAAAATTGCCGAGGGCTATTAGGTTTCCTAGAGGCAGACTAGACTGGATAAAGGGAATTCTTAAACCATATTATAATTATCAAAAAAAAAAAGTTTCAATACCGAGTTTGGAAGTGGAAGAAAAAGAGTGAATGATATCCAATCTAACTAACAGAGCACAATACCTTCACTACACTGATGTTATCTTTATGATAAACCATAAAACAAAAATAATGAATTAACCGCTATCGAGTTTTGTTCCCCATTAATTCCGTTTACACTTATATGCTCGGAGTCAATATAAAGTTTGATAAACCTTTGTTTGACGGAATTGACATTCCAGGATACAATTTTCAGATTGGATACTTTTGATATTAATGATATGATCAAATTTAGTATACTTCGGAACAACTGACAACTGGTATTCCATTATAGCGATTAATTTAGGAATTATACTGATGTTTTGCAAATCGCTCTATCTAGAAATAAATTAAATTAAATACACGAGTAATTTTAGTTAAATTAACATTATTTTTAAATTATTCGAAATGTTGAAAATCGAAGTAAGAAATCAATACAATTACCATCGGATTTAGTATTAAAAGTTTTACGCTATTAGGCATTTGAGCATAAGTTTTAAAGTGCTTTCCGTTTGGTTGCGTCTGTTGAGAGGAGGTAACTGTTTACAGAGTACGAGAACGGTTTATAATTACGCGGGTTGCTACTGCTAAAATCACAGTACACGACTATTACGATTAGTTTTATTAACAGGGTTATAAATTTTCGCCCGTTTTTTTCCCCCGAAGGTAATTTTTCAACGAAAGGGCGGTCTTTAGAGCTGGAAATATGAACTCCAGTACAGCTAGCGTAAGATTTTCGTGTTCAGCGTACTCTTTACTGAAGTGATGCTAGCGAAATTTCAGGCACTGAGGGGAGGTTTTCATAAAATGACTCAACTTCTGTCACACCATTGTGCTATTTCTTTTTCGTACCTATTCCAGTTAAAGTAGTGCAGTACTGCAATAATTCAATTTTTAGCACATTCTTCATTTTAATCTCAGGAGGTGGAAAATTATTCAAGAGCAGCGGGACGTTTCGGTTTTCTGTCAGTAGATTTTTCGCTAAATTGTACAATTTTTCCAATAGATATTGATAATTTCAGGGAAAATTGTGTAATAGTTGACGGAAAAAGCAATTTTAATTTTTTTCTTATTTTAGAAGTGTGAGTGTAACAATAAAGCAGTTTATCCTCGAGGACATTAATTATTTTATTGTAATCCTCAAGACTGGACATGAACATAATATTTCCAATAATCTTTAATTTCAACGTATTCTTCGCATTATTCTTTACTGCGTGATGATTAAACGAAAGGGGGGAAATAATCAGAGGGATGTTACTAGCATTAAGTTTTTTTGAAATGGTACTGCTGCCGATATAGATGACAAGTTTAATCGACCCGTGTAAAGCTGAATATCGATTTTGTACGAAGATTGAAAAATCATCGCTTTATTGACGTCTATTATTACTGCGTTTTTTGCTGGTACAGATCAGCTCCTCCCCCCCCCCCCTACTGTGGCAATATTATTATTTGCGGAATTATCGATTTCTTGGTTAAAAGCATGGCCATCAGCTACATCGTTATCATCATCAAAATCTATGATACGATTCTGATGTATCTGAACAGTGCAGTGTGCTGAAAAAGTTGAAGAGGCTTCTGGGTACAGTAGAGGCACTGCACGGAGAGCAGGAACATTATTATTGTTATCCTAACCTACAGTGATTTCGTCAAATAACACGACGGTTGCCGAGCCCCAGCCTTATTCGGGGAATTTTTAAATACATATTTACGCACTAACCGAACGGAAATAAATGCGAGTAACTGACAAGAAGTAGTAGTGAAGCAATCTTACCAGGAACAGCTGAATGTGTAGAACACTACGCTGCACAACACGATGACAATTAAGAATGTCCGGGGTGTCCGATGAGGTCGATTGTTAGTGCTATTAACGGTTCTACCTACTTCTTGGAAGGATACGTAGCTGAACAATTAAAAAAGTTAATTAGTAATACTTCCGCGCACATACAGAACACTGATCAGTTTATTAGTAATTTAAGTGGGTTAAATTGAACCCGGATGATATTATTGGTGAGTTTTGATGTTATCTCACTGTTCACCAGTGTACCAGTAGAAGACACTACCCGTCTGTTGAAAGAAGAAGATATCTCGGGTGAACTAGTCGGTTTTATGGAAGTAGTTACAGGTTCTCATTTATTCACTTTCAATGAGAGATTTTTAGTTCAACATGACGGCATGGCAATGGGGTCTAGGTTTGCTCCCATTTTTGCTAATTTCTTCATGGAGCAACTGGATAAAATTGCACTAAACGACTGACATCCTAAGTGTTAGTAAAGACATGTGAATGACACTTTTTTCATTTGGCAGCACGGTAGAGGGAAGTTAGATGAGTTTTCCGCGTTCCTAAATACATTTCATGAAAATATACAGTTCACTAGGGAAGAAGAGATGCGATGGAGAATTAGCCTTCCTCAATGTCCGCATCAAGCGCAATAGTTTGGGTGACATTTTCACATCTGTACACCGAAAAGATACTCACACCGATAAATACTTGCATAGAACGTCTCACCACTTGCCGAGCTAGAAGGTTGGTGTGTTTAAGGACCCTTGTTCGTAGAGGAGAGAAGGTGTCATCATGCCGCGATAGTTTCTAAGATGAGTTTAGACATCTTAAAGGTGTTGTGCTCAAGAGAACGGGTATGGCACGAACAAGGAATGGAATCTGACATAGAATGCTATACCAAGGATGGAGAAACAATAATAATTAACGTCGAAAAATGCCAAACGTATGCATCCTGAAAAGAAAAGGAAGAAATATTGTTTGAAGAAAGTAGTTCGATGATGGCTACCGAAATATTCTTAATTAAGGGCGAAGGAGTGGCGGAAGGGGAATTAATGTATTGTCGATTTTTCTTGTTTAGGTGGGTTTTTTTAGGGTTGGGTTTTCCATGATTTTTGGTTCTTATTTTATTGTTATTGTCGATCGCAATCAGTTTGTTTCTGATGATGGCCAGCGTAAGCTGGTCGAAAAATTAAGCGAATAAAATTCTTTTTCAACACAGTTGTATCCAAAAATTATTTATTACATAATAGCTAAACCCGACCACGCTTCGGCGTGGCTTAGTTTAATATTAATTATTGGACAAGTAAATAAAAGTATTCTAGTAAACATAAATTCACTGAGTAAGCACATTATTCAATTTAATGCCATACTTTGTTTTACCAATGCTGTGGAATGAAAGGAAAGAAAGAAGAAATGTTTTTCATTGAAAAACCTTTTTTTATTATAAAGCTAATGAATGTACTACAGTTTTTGTTTGTCCGTTTTCTGCATAGAATAGTCAGATGGTTTACCTACTCTGGAGCATGCGAGACATGTAATTGCAACTGAGAGAAGCATTCAGTGTCTACATTCAAAGCGCACACTTGCAAAAATTGTCCTTGCGCTTTATTAGTAGTCATAGCGAACGTAAGGCGTATTGGAAATTTAAGTCGTTTGAACTCGAACGCCATTTCTGTCGAAATGAGTGGTATTTGTGGAAGTAGAACGTCTTCACCTTATGAGGTACGATCAGAATTTTTACTTCAATTAGATTATTCACCAATTTTTTAACTACTAATCGTGTACCATTGCATAACTTTGGCTGACCAATGTTTCGGAGTAATATAATTGACACTCCAATTTTCAAATTCAGAATGTGTGGCGGTAATCCAGGAATATCGAGTGAACTGAGAAATTCTATTGAAAAATTTACTACTTCACTCTGGTCCATCACGGAGTCAGTAGATTTGTATGCTATTGTTTCACCTGCGATTCTGTTTAGAATGATGTTCATATCGTGTACGTCAACATTTTTAGCCGCTGGAATGGCCTTTCCACTCAACCATGTGTGATTTTGATAATTTGTTTCGATGCTTTCAAATACCTTGTCTCCTAATTCTTCTTTTGAATTTACGATGTTGCAGAAATTAGAGGAAAAGGTGATTTTTCCTGTTTCTGGACTTGTAGGTACAGTATCACCGACTTTGAATAATTGTCTTCAAAATATGGCAGCTGTTAGATCGACATATTCGTTGTTTAATAAATTTTTTTTACTGTGCTACAAAAAGTTGAATATTTTAAGAAAACATGCAATTCATCAGCTGGTGTTGAGCGAGGTATCATTGAAGGCGTTTGCCTGAAGTAACCGGATAGTAACACCGATGCTTCATTAAATGGAACCTGATTATTTTGCAAGTCTGTCGATGTATGGTGTAATGCTCTCAATGATTTCTTGTGAGCCATTGTACATTCATCTATATACGTGTACGTTTACATATACAATTTATGAAACTGAATTCTAAAATTAATTCTATCACGATATCTTTTTTGATTTTTACTTATTTTAAAAACACTCGAGCAATCGCGTTGAAATTTTAAGAAAAATTACATGTTTATATTTTCGGCTAAATACTATGTTACTTTTTTTCTAATGTGTATCCCTTCAGTCAATTACAATCTACAGGCGGAGTATACATCTGCACAAATATCGTTTAAATAGATACATGCAGATACAAGGGTGCGTGATTTATTTATATCGAACAAGTCAACGGCATTTTCAAGGTACATGGTAAAAATGAAGGTGTAATCGTAGATTAATCTTTTAATTAGTGATTATATTAAAAAAAAAAAATAAAAAAACTAACAAAGAAGAAAGAAAAATGATAAAAGGATAGAATTGATTTGATAAGAAATTATTTGATTATATATCGTTTTTATTTCATACATTCGCGGATAATTTAACTTATTTTATTTATTTTACGTCATCATTTTATTTTTTCCTCTCCATTTTAATTTTAGATTTATTAACCTGATTTTTCAAATACGATTAATTTTATTCATTTCATTATTGATATTACATATTTATTTTACTATGCGCATTTATAAATTATTTTTCAAAACGTTTAGAATTTCTCGCTCCTGAGAGAACTTAAGGATAAAAAGTATATACAAACACTCTTCTATAGAAATGCAATGTTGCGTAAAAATTTCAAGTCAATCCATTAACTACTTTTCGAGTTTTGCGGTCACAAACATACGGTTGCTTCATTTTTATATATATATATATATATATATATTAAGATAAGTTAAGATAAGATAAAATATAAGATAAGAAGATATGTATATATATGTTCGGTGCCCAATATTAAAGGAAAATGATAATATTTTTTAATTAACGATTATTGTAGAATTGTACAAGCATGCCATGTAACGAAATTTGCTAACTCGTCCTTTTTCCTCTCTTTCGATCCTAAACTGATTTTTTAAATAAATTATATGCCGCACATTACTTACCTTGCGAGTTTTGTTTTTCGCGTAGTTACGTAACGGCTTTTCTCGCTGTTTGATTTTTTCGTCATAATAAACCCAGTGCCCGTACGGAGTGACTATGTCGCTGTCTCTTCTGTAGGTAGCGGTCCAATTGATGGCGTCGTTATTACGGAAACTGTCTGTGTGATACGGCGATTCCAGCAAGTATAGGATCCATACCTAGATAAATGAATCGTGTCTTAGATGTCGCAAAACACACTGAAGTGTAAAAAATCGCTTATGAAAAGACAACCGAAATATGTATAACTGCCGGCTAGAGTTGGAGTTGCAAGGATTTCAGTATACTAAGCGTAAGTAAGTCCTACAAAGCTGACCCGGTGGTCAGTTTTAACACAGGAAGTATGCAATCCGATACGGAAGAGCTTAGCCGCGACATCTTTGTCCACTCGACATCATAGATAGCGGCTTTGATGGTTGAAAGGGTGACGAAAACGCGTACGAACGCGCAAATATCAATAGCAAAAGCACTGAAAAAAAGCTGTGAAAATTCTCACACGATAATTCTACGATCAGAAATGGAAACAATTAAGAAAAATAAAGGTAAGATCAGTCAAAAGGCAATTTTATTCTATGCGAACTTGAAAGCAGCCTCCTACATGCGATCCGCACGTAAATACAAGAATGTGCCTCTAGGCTCGTGTACATTAATAATATACGAGCTCATTAACTGCCGGCGACAAAGAGGCAGTTGGTAGAAGGAAATAACAGGTAAAAATCAGTCTAAATGATCTTTTGAGATTTTTTCCTTAAGAAAAAGAGATATTGCAAAGAAAAAGTCTTTCATAATGGAATGCTTATCATTGCACTCCTTTTTCCCCGTATATGTAAGATTATTTGGAACAATATTTTTCGCAGCGTGCAACTTTCGACAATCGCTATAAAATTTTTACTCGTGAGCATTCGACATGAGGTTTTTAGAAATTGTACTATTCACCTAGGATCGGTTCGATCTTTAGCGGATAAAACAGTACGGAAATGTAAATAATTAAAATATGCAACCTGATTTGGATGCTGACGTGCATGCAAAGGGTACGGCACGGAAGAGCGGAATATGATCGCATCGGCGGTCGCAGAAAGAGCCATATTGTCAGTTATGTTGCATCGATTAACTGGACAGTTCGCATCGATTAAACTCTTCTGACCGCGTTCGGCCCAGTCGTTCAAATTCGGATATATGACGATGCTTTTCATTGGACTATTATCGGTATAATTGGGCGGCACGTACATCAATTGATTAACGATTCTGTCTTCATTCGGCTTGACTTCGTGAAGCCATAGTTTCGCTATGCGACGTCCGTTCCGGTCGACCTTAGCAGGTGTCGGCTTTATCCAGCCGTTGCGAAAAAACCATAATTTCTGCTTATCCTCTTTAGCGAAGAAAGAAAAAAATGTGACGCCATCGGCTGTCTCTTCTCTGTACTGAACCTGCAAACGAATATTCACGATTATAGACTGTGTTCGGAGTAGAAAGCAAAAATCCCTGTCTGCTCCAGGGCTCAATTTATTAGCGTGAAACCAGTAAGAACGAATTCGAATAAAATAAAAATGAGCCGTAAAACCCGACTTAATCAAAAAATTTCACTCCCACTATCAGCGGGATCAGTCGAAATTTAAATTCAGAAAATAAATATTTTCTAAAATAGGTCAAAGCAGCTTGACAATGTATCTATTGTTGTCATTAATTTGAGAATAATTTAATCACTCTTTTTCTACGTTAGCGGTTGGTAACCTCTCTGACACTATACTACCAGTAATAATCTTTATGCCATATTCAATTTTTATTCGAGTCCCTTTCAACTATATGTACTGTCAAAATTCTAGGGGAAAAAAGCCGTAATTGGAGAAGCTTGTAAATGTTTGAGGCACACAGCTTTTATAGAGGACATTTGGAATACCGCTGTATTTAAAAAATGTTTTTTTTGGTTGTTCTTTTTTTGACTACAAAAGTATATAAACTTTGCATCTTTTTACCTAGTTGTTCATAATCGGACATATATATATATATATATATGACGTATTCGTACAGATGATGCCTAAATTAGGTGTTAATAGGAAATTTCATGCTAAACAAAAAAATTCTCACAAACATAGTGCCCCAGTAACGAGTTAAGGTGAAAACCGTGAAAAAAAACCGTTTTATAACATTTTTGATGGAATAATTCAAACGACAAAGACAAATCGTGTTATGAAAATGTTTAAAGAACATTATGGAGTACTAAATGTTGTATGTTGACTGATTCAGTACTTACGAGAATGATGATGCAGGTGTATCAGTAAAAGAAATGGAGAAAGGAAACCAATAAGGAGAGAGTCAAGAGTGTTAGCTAGTTCATTTAGTCATAAAGAAAACTTCAAAAACTTTTTACAATTGTGATAAATGCAATTAGCGAAATGCGATGTTGATGACAGTAATTGTTCCGTTTTTCTTGCTGATAACATCGCCGAAAACAATAAAAGTAAACTAGACTTCACATACAAAACGTAATAGAAAAAAAAAAGACATTTTAAAGCTTATTCCGATTACATACTTTGTACGGTTTTATTTGTATTATTCATTTTTAGCTGATGATGACCTATATGCTCGAAAATGTTTCTAATTAGTATGTAATATCGTTTATACATTTAAATTTGTTATATTTCTAGTTTGTTCCAAATTACTGTAGTAATTAAATACTTAGGTTCAAAGAAATTGTTCGAGTTGTCTTCCTTTCTCGAATAGAAAAAAAGTAGCCCTCTTGTACTTACTGTGATACAACTGCTGTTAACAGGACTTACTGGTTCTCTTGTTGTAACTGAATATGGTCGTGTCTTGTATTCTTTGTTGCAGTTACTTTCGATTTTCTCACAATAATATTCTTCCGCAAAGATAGAAAAGTTTTCTTTTATTACTTACAGGGATGTTAATTTAATGGGAAAGTGAAGAATTGTTAATTAGTTTATTACAAATGTAAACATGTGTGAAATCTTCCTTAAGAATAAATACACCGACTAACCCTTCAATCGCGTTTTATTGGTTTTGGTTCTTTTCTCCTTTTATTGATACACCTATATCATCATCTCGGCTGGTATAATCAATCAACACGCAGCACTTAATGTTTTAGAATGTTCATCTAAAAAACTCTCGACAAGTTTAGTTGTTCGTTTCCGAAAACATGTTACCAAAACGTTGTTCTTCTTTTGGCATGTGTTTTTCAACCCTAGTTTAGTATTGAAACATTTACGGCCTCATGTTTATAGGAATCTTCTTGTTAGGAATGAAATTTCTTAACTTCACATTTTGGCGCACCTGCACATGGCTACTCCGTGTATATATTTTCCTGATACGGATTCGGTATTTTACCTGGCGCGATGATGTCGAGCTAGAAATTATTCTCCGGTTAAAATCATTAATTTTCGATCTCTCGGCATCATCCTATTATTTATCGTCGTACGACCGAATAGGTAATTTCCGATTTTTGTCGAATTTTTCGGCTCAGGAAGTGTTAAGGGGTTGTGTAAGTGTCCTGGTATGTGCGGTCTGCGACAACAGGATAGCGTCTGTCGGCCGCGTGAGCCGTGTGTGAAGATTAGCGCTGTAGCGGCTACATGTTATTAATTGATAAGGATTCGGTAATGTACCGTTAGTTTTAAATGAAATATCGAGCCAAGCTGGTTAGATTACGGCACCAGTTAGTTACCGTTTAATTATGTACGTAGCTAGTCGTCGTCGAGAGCAGCAAGGAATTTATCTAGTCGTGTTACCGTTTTGTCAGCTGTGCCTTTTATAACATATTTAGTCGAAGTTTTTAAGTTCTAGTCAATACCGAATTTTTCCATTACCTGTGTTGTTTAGTTTGTAATTTTTTTGAAATACACGCGATTTGTCTGTCTAAATTTTTATTGGACACGCATTGCGCGACCGTGGTATCTCCTTTCCTAGAGGTGACCGCTTTCGATCGGCGGGTTTCGGTTTATATTTCTTTTCCTTCATACTTTTTTTATCGGCAAAATTTTTTTAAAAGTCTGACGCTCTGCTCGGTAGAGTTATACCGGTAGTGGCAAGCCGTTAGTTGCCACTGGCGCTCGTAAATATAGATGTAGTTTTGTCATCGTCATTATCAACAACGATTTCATCAAGTAATCAGCGAAAGACTAGATACGTAACATTTACCCCCGCAATAGGGACCAGAGAAAACCCTCAAATCGTAACAATATACATATATTACCTGAATCTTTTTTCATATTTTATTAATATCGTAGTTTGATGCATACCTAGATTAGACGATAGAATTCCGATCGGCTCAGTTCTGCACAAAGAGCTAATACTTAGGAGCAACTTTCTCTGAGTTACCAAAATTGTATTCATTACCAAATGCTTCATAAATTTTAATTTGTATGCGCTTGGACAGTAGTTAAAATTGTTTAAATGACGACGCTGTTATATACTAGGATTTTATTATTGTGATATTTCCACCAACTATATCAGATTGAAATTTTAATAATACATAAAAAAATTGTTAGCATTATCTCCTCTGTAATTTACAAGTGCCCTAAATTAAAATTTACAGTCTATTATTACTCGTAAATATCTAGAAATATTAACAAAAGGAATAATTCTATTATAGTACAACAGTTTATTCACATGAGAAATCTTATAATTACTTAAACGGTTTGCTTATTAGTGACTGCAGTCTTTTCGGTTTCCTCTTACAATTTTGAAAAATTTTCTTTAGCGTTCTATAGATAACTCTAACGTTATCAGTTACTATAAAGCTATTCAATTTGACGGCGAAACATTAGGTTACAAGCAAAGCTGACACAAAACGCCATCGTAATTATATCAATTACAACAGGTTTCGATCTGCTTGTGAATATATAAATGGAGTATAAATATTTCAGAACGATGGTCCTTCTCCTGCGATTAATAATAACATTTTTGCACTTAATTAATAGTTCTATTTTGTAAGATAATCGTTAATTACTTTAAGACCGGATTAATAAGTCGTATTTCAATTATTTTAAAATGTTTACGATTAGCAAAGGCGCTTTCAACGTCAAAGGTAATTAAAATACAATTTTTACTTCGGGCTACTTCAATTATATCGTAAAGTTTTCGAACAGCCATCGCCGACGAACGAAAACGTCTAAAAACGAACTGATTATTATTTAATATTTGCTTTTCCTTTTAGCTGCATTCACTAATTTTACGTTAATCATTTTTTCGAAAACTTTTCCACAGTAGCTTAAGAGTGCTGTAGGTCGTGTAACGATACGATTTTCCTCTTCTACTTATTTAATTCACTATCCTTAACAGCGATGTCAAATATAACGTTTTGTTGTTTACCGATTAAGCCCTTGCTGTTGTTATTACGGTTTCAAATTTACTACGGTTCTATAATTTTCTGCTGATAGAATTATTATTTATTTATTTATATTATTATTATTATTATTATTACTCCGATAATTAAATGAGAATGTTATTTTTTTTTAAATTTGTTTTAACGGAAAATGGTACAGGAATATTTCAATATAAGTTCACCTCAAAAAGATAATTTTTGTAAACGCGGACACACACGTAATATATACTCGTATATATATTAATTACAACGTAATTCTTAGGCTACCCCCCATTAGAAAAAATGTCCTAATTTTATGTAACGTTTGTTATATTTTATTGAATTTTTGTGATTATGTTATTACATTCATATGGATCGATTTAAAATTACGTTGTAAATTTTGATCATTTTATACAAAGTATAGAAGAGAAAAATACAGAAATATAAGTAAGAGGGGTCAAGGGGGGCTGTGCCCCTTGACCCCTCTTGCTTTCATTTCTGTCTCTTTCTCTTCTATATTTTATATAAAATGATCAAAATTTACAACGTAATTCTTACTGCCATCAACACAAAAAAAATAACATAATCACAAAAATCCTATCCTAACATTTAACTTTCATTACATAAAATTAAACATTTTTTCGTTAAATGTTTCGTTACATAACATTGTGACATTTTTAAAATAACAATCACAAAAATCCTATAAAATATAACAAACGTTACATAAAATTAGGACATTTTTTTTTTAATGGGGGGTAGCCTAAGAATTACGTTGTAATTAATATATAAACTCGGCCATTTTGGCCTCACAAAGGGATGCGCTTCTTGACTGCTCTTGCTTATATTTCTATCTCTTTCTTTTCTATACTTTGTATAAAATGGTCAAAATTTACAACGTAATTTTAAATCGGTCTATATGAATAAAGTTATGCGCAAACAAACGTAAAAAAAAAAAAACAAAAAAAAAACCCGGAACGAACGTGTAACTTCTTTTTGTAAGTCGGTAAAAATTAAAATATAACAAACGTTACATAAAATTGGGACGTTTTTTGGGAAATTTTCTGGGACATTTTTTCTAATGAAACCGGCTTAAGAATTACATTGTAATTAATATACATATATACATACACTAGCTGTTATCCACGGATTCGGCCGCACGTATATCATTTTTTGGAATACATTTTTTTTTTGATCCTGCTGTCATTTTTTAATTTGTTCTTTAGTATTCCGTCGATCGGATGCTATTTTTTTATTTTTTTGCATTTTTTTTTTGTTTTGGGGCTTCATCAATATGAGACCTAAGAATTGAGGAAAAGGGGTTTGGAGAATCAGATCTATATAAGAAAAAGAAAGGGTACGAATTGAGGAAACATTGTAGGGAATCAGACTACTTTTGGATAAAGGGAAATAGAAAGAAGTTTGTTTAATTGAAAGTGACGAGCATGATCGCGATTACGTATAAAGTGGTTGTTGGTGAGATATAAAAAGCAAAACGGTGAGGGCACGAGAGAAAAACAAAAAAGCGAAGAAAAGAGCAGACTGTGCCAAAGCGCAAGCAACATATTACAGAGAAATTAGCATACTGCACAGGGCGGAATTGATAAACTAAGGATGGAGGAGAAAAGCAAGTTGTGGGTAGGCATGTAAAAGGAATCCGGATTAGAGAATAAGGAGGAGTAAAAGTTAAACCATATTTTAAAATGAGCAGCTGTTGTGGGCAGAAGAGTAATATTGTTAGATCGGAATATGGTAAGAAACCAGCCAGAAGTAGAGAATAACAGTGCTAATGAATCAGTTAACTCATTCTCTTATATTCTGGAGAGTCTATAAGAAATCAATTTGGGTTAAATAAGAAAGGAAGAGATCTTGAATCAAGAAATGTATAAGAAGGATTACAAAGTCGATAGAAATGGAAGGAAGAGGAGATCCGATAGCCTGCCGTACGTTTTGAGAATTTGACAGGATAAGAATATTGCGAGAAACGGTTGAAAATCTAATAGAGAAAGGGATTGACAAGATAACGCTGTACTCGGAACGGAAGATTGAATAGGGGAGAAGTTTAAAGAACTCGAAATAACTTGAAGAAAGATAAAAAAAGAGGCTACGTCAACTCCATTCGGTCCCTTGGAGCCGCCAGTGTAGGTTTTAAAATGGTTAGGGAAGCGAATGTTTAAATTCCATAAAAATTTTCATTTAACGACATAATATAGAATAGGTTAAGAAGGACCAGCGAAATAAAAGCAATTAATCGGATGAAGGAAGGATGAAAAATTGAAGGAAAAATATGGGAGTTTTTCATAAGTGTAGATATATGATGAATCAGAAAACAGAGGTAGAATTAATATTTTGTAAGATGTGCGAATAAGAAGAAAAAAGTGAGCAAGAGGAAATGTGGACAAACGCTGAACGAGGAAACAGTAACCTAAGTAGGAACCGAATGAAAAGATGATGGGCTTTAGCTTGAATAGCAGATATAAGAGAAGATTTCCAAGCTATTAGACAAGGGGCGGGTAACAATGTTGGACGTGATCAAGTTTAGAAAACACAGATCCGGAAGAATTATCCTAAATGAAACAGCAATAATCCAGAATGGAATGGATACGGAATTTATAATACATGAGAAGAATACAATGATCACCTGCTTTCCTGAAAGAGACTTAACAAAGTTGAGCTTTCCAGTGATAATACGCATTTGTATTAATATGCTTTCGGAACAAAAGATGACTACCTGAAAATGCTCCCAAGTCGCGAAAGAAGATAGCAAGGGAGATCGGCCATTATTTACGAAGAGATTAATTAAGGAAGGATCAGAAAGATAACAGTAATGGATTTGTTAGGGGAGACAGAAGGATGAATGGTGGATAAAACGTTTTCTAAAGTTATTAAAGAGTTGTAGTTGCGAGTTAACCATATTCAGATGCTGCGATGGGTGGGATAAATGGGAATGTCATCGGCTAAAAAAAGGGAAAGCGAATTTAGTGGCAAAGAAGCAGTTTTAATGATGTTGATCCAAAAGCTAATTCAGGAAAGACCAGTCTAGAAATGGAATAGGAGGGAGAAGAAAGGATGATAGCTTTGTAGCGTGAGGAGGTGGGAATTATTAAAGACAGTAGCGACATCAACAAAGGAGGCGATAAGGAATGTTTTATTAATAAATGATGTATATATAGGTCTGACAAAAATATACCGATATAATGGGAAGGGTCACGTTCAGGCGAAAACTGAACATATTATCCGGTAGCCGACTACTGTATTCAAGCCACCAAACTTGTCTGTTTACTAAATTTTCAGAAGTTTTCTGACAAATGAAGCAATCTTCGCCGAAAATTAACACAACTGTAGACAGATTTATCGGAAAAATAGGAATAGATGAGATTAGGTCCGGCACAGCCATTCTGTTTAACATCTTATGCGCGCACAGATTGATGCAACACATGACCGATTGCACCTATACTGCACTCAAAGCGCCTTCAATGCTCGCCACGTGTGTATATAATTGGTATACTCGCAGCAACACTGCACCCTGGTAGTTCAGTAAAATTAGCAAACAAAAGTTTTCCACCGCGATAATATATAAAAAAAATTTAAAGGAATAAAACTGCTATCGAGTGGACACCAAATTTTATGGGATTCGCATAGAAGACAATTCGCAAATGTGCGCAAAACCGGGTTTTCTTCGCCTTTTTGTATTAGAAAAAAATAATTAATAATAAAAAAAAAATACCCCGCTATAGACCTTTACATTGTTAACAAATGGCCTTTTGTTTAATTGAAACCGATTCATAAGTTTCTGGGGAAAAAAATAACTACAAAAAATAGCGAATTTTGAAAAATTAATTAGGCGACTTATAATTATAGTATCGAACTTTTTTTTAAATTTAAATTGTAGGTATTTAAGAAGTCTGATTGCCATAAAAATTTTTTGCTTCTTGATATTCATAAGTTTTACTAGGTCTGGCAATAATAGTAAAGGTCGCCGAAATCCTACCCCCCGCTTTGTTAATGATAGTGTTCTAGAACAAAACT
Organism: Icerya purchasi; assembly: GCA_039619475.1. Classification (NCBI taxonomy): domain Eukaryota; kingdom Metazoa; phylum Arthropoda; class Insecta; order Hemiptera; family Monophlebidae; genus Icerya; species Icerya purchasi. The sequence goes on along the minus strand of CM077116.1, from coordinate 180,536,243 downwards.
CGGATAGACACTTCTCGCACTATGCCGCACTTCTCCGTTTCGCTCTGACACGGCCGCCCGAAGCGCAGAATTACACCTTTTTCAGCATCGTTTTTGAACTACGTAACTTGCAAGTAAACATTTTATATGAAAAGTAGGTTGTAGAGCGCACCTCTTTCAGAATAAAATCCTTATCGAATTTTTGTTCTAGAACACTATCATTAACAAATGGGGGGTCGGATTTCGGCGACCTTTACTTTTTCAAAATTGCTACTGTTTGCAGTTTTTATTTTATTTTTTTCGAAAACTGATAAAACGGTTTCAATTAAACAAAAGGGCATTTGTTCGTAATTTAAAAGATCTATAACGAGGATTTTTTTTTTATTATTAATTATTATTTTTTTTTAATAAAAAAAATCGAAAAAGTAGTTTTTAACTCTGCTGGACTTTGGCTATTTTGAGACGTTCAAACTTCTCTCCTTCTCCTCCATATTCCTAGCCGAATCTATTGCGATCCTACAAGCACTCCTTTTTATAGCCTCTACTAACAATATATCCAAGGTTCTCTTATCTTCTAATTCAAAAGGCGTTTTATGAGCCATTGCTACTCCCTTTCCTAAACCATCTGCTGATCCTATCGTGCTTCACATACGCTCCTTAATTTCACATCTATTTCATTCCCGCTCTGTCCGTATTGATCTACTGTGGATTCCTAGTCATTGTGGAATTTCGGGCAACGAGTTAGTTGACTCGTTGGCACGTTCGGCTGCTTCAGACGGTCGTCATATTAGTCATTTTCCTGCCCAAAGTCTTCTTCCTCTTTCCTTTCGTTGCCACCGCGCCTGTTGGTCTGATCTCTATCCTTCTGCATTTTCTAATTCTGCTTCCTTTTATTTATCCATACAACCCATTCCTCCTCTTTTTCTGTGGTTTCTTAATTTCCCCAACATGAGGACTTCGGTTTAATCACAGCTTGCTTCATTCTTCGCTCTTCCGTTTCTCCATTGTCTTCACTTTGCCCGGTTGATCCGGCAGAAGCAAACTTCACTTGTGATGCAAATCACATTTTACTTGAATGCCCTTTCATTTCTTCAGAACGATCGATACTGTATTCCGGTTTTTTATGTCTTGGCTTCCCTACGATTTTCAAGCAGCATCCTTCCTTTTCCTCCTCCCTTGGTTATTCTTTTGTTAGCTTCCTTCATATGTTCTATTTCTAATATTTTTCCTATAGAATCATTAGTGCTGTCATATCTTGCATTAAGCGAATGCTGTATGGCGAATTAGAAGAAGGAGCTAGAAAACGGGGTGGACCTAGGAAGCGTTACAAGGACCATATTGCGTCGCTGTTAAGGAATGCAAATTACTTAGAAGCTTGGGAAACCGCCGCCTGCGATCGTGTAAAGTGGAGAAGAGTAGTTAAAGCAGTGTCCTTAACTACTGGACCATTAAAAAGAAGAAGAACAGTCAACGACAGCTCTAGTCCACCTAACGTTTTCGAATGTCATCATTGCGGTCGCATTTGCTATTCCAAGATTGGTATCATCAGTCATCTCCGCACCCACCCTCAGCAGTAGATACGAATGTGCAACCAGTTCACTCGGACACGAGTTTCAGCAGAAGAAGATATCTTGCATTGAGTACGTCCTTAGCTGACATGTTCAAAAAAAAAATAAAAAAAAAAATAGTTTCTATGCGAATCTCATAATTTACTTGTCATTTTTTTACATATTATCGCGGCGAAAAACTTTTATTAACCGAATTTTTGTATTTTTTTCTAATTCGATTGGACCAAAGCGCCATTTGGCTTGATTCCATCCCTACCACTAGAGGCTATATACGGTAATTTGGATGAGTCACATGGCGAGCTACTGCACTCCGAAGTAGAACTTGCGCAATTCACCGGTTTTGTTACGAGCAGAGTCTCGTATTCGTTATCGAGCGAGCTTTAAAAAATTTATATATATATATATACATATATTTAGACACACACACACACACATATATATATAAATCTTCTTCTTCTTCCTGGTGTCATATGTAGACATGTGCGCGTGGACGATCATTAATTAACTAAATTTCCTGGTTATTCGCTGCTTCAATGAGGTTTTTTATTGTAGTTTTTCCGGTGGTCCACTATTTTATATTCTTGGACCACGATGTTCTTCTTCTTCCTCGTACTCTTTTTCCATTGATTTTCTCTTCTATAATTATTCGCAATAATTCGTATGTCCTACCTCTGATAACATGGACTAAATATCTCGACTATACTTCTTTCAAATATTTGCCTCTTCGTTTTTGCTCTCCGCAATACTTCATCGTTAGTCAGCTTCTGCATCCACGATATTTTCATGGTTCTCCTGTGTAGCCACATTTCACACGCTTCCAAATATTTCAATGTTTTACTCGTGTATGTTGCTGCTTCTGCACCATATAACAAAATGGTGCATACGTTACATCTTATAAAATCTTGGCTTATATGCAAACTTAAAGATGAGTTCGTAAGTAGTTTTCGCATTCTTCCAAAAGCTGTTTTAGCGTAGCCACATCTTCGTTTAACTTCAACAGATGGATCAAGAGTATTTGTGATATAGCTACCTAAGTATTTAAATTCTACAACTTCTTCTGTACTTTTTTCATTGATTGTGATAGTTACATTGTGCTGCCTTTTATGGCTTATTATCATAAACTTCGTTTTTCTTTTATTAATTGTAAGTTCATATTGTTTACCTATTAAATTCTTTCCACTAATTGTTGTAATTCTTTGCAGCTAACAGTATGGTATCACCCACATATCCGACATTGTTAATACGTTTTCCATTTATTTTAACTTTGAACTTTTTGTTCTGTAATATCTCTTTATAAATCGCGTCAACGTATATATGTTGAATAATAATGGCGACAAAATACACCTCTGTCTTAGATCCTGTAACAAAATTTCTTTCGGCTTTAATATATTTCTTTTCAATTTTTAATATTTCTTTAACAGTCTTAATTTCACCACGCTCCGGTTTCAGTCGAAGTGCTGCTTCATTAATTAATTCGGTAACTTTTTTTTCCTAATCTCGTTCTTTTCTATTTCTTTCGTAATCTTATTCAGATTACTCGATAAATCTTTTCGATCATCATGCCAAACGATATTTAATAAATCGGATTAGTACGAAAAAATAATAATAGAATTTTTTTCAGTTTCACACGATCTTACTAACTCTATACGGTAACATCGCTGAAATAAAGTTCGGCGTTCTACCCATAACGTTACGTTGAAACAAACAAAGTGATAACAATGATAATTACTGACTTTGTTGGTCTAAATTACTAGAATAAAGAAACACAAAACAAGTTTTATCCCGAGGTATGCGAGAGGTGCTTCGGAGATAAAAATAAAACTGTTGAACGACCTATAAGTAAGTAAAGTGAGTTCCGTACCCTTGACAGGGCGTTGGGATTGTGAAGTTAAGGTTCAGAATGTACTAAGCCTAATGGATCTGATGAGAATATTGGGGCCAGTTCCTTTCTACTTGGGATCCGCCTTTACTTTTCCAGATTTCTCTGGTACCCAATTATTTCAGGCTGGGTAAGCTTGGGAGCGACTTGGATCTGGGACGAGACACTATACTGTTCTAAAATTTATTCAGATGGTAGAAAAGCAGTATATTTAACTTCATCTCGAACATTCTACGCGGTTACTTCATAGTACAGAAAGAAAAATAACAGTTCGAGCTATTTACCTGTTTCGTGTCGTTAATCGCGTTGGTGTCATTCTGATTGGATAAAAAGTCGATACTACTTTTATTGCTGGGGAAGATAATTAGGAAATTAACATAAGCTAATGTCAGCAGTATGGCGCAGCAGATTGTAATACGCTTTAACGATAGCTTGTAAAGTGCCATTTTCATTTTTGCAGGCTACATCAGGGAACCGCGCAGTTGTCGCGATGTTACAAAGTTGGACAGTGCCATTCGGACCTGAAATTAAAAGTATAATATCGTAAATTTTTTTTGCTTGATTTAGAAAAATTTACCGCCTACATTATTTAATAACGATAATTTATAAAAGACCTCTGAGTGTTTTTTGCGGTACAGGTTCTTTCAAAAAAGTACATTATTTACTAAGTACGCCGCTGAACAGATCATTACAATGTAGTTTTCTTATTAGACATAGTTGTCAAACCCGAAGATCTTCTACAGTCGTTCAAATCTTTATAGCAAGGCTAGAATTTTTGCGTAATATGATTTTCACTTCTTGTTAACAATACCATTTTACCGATCCTCCTCCGATATTCATGCCGTAATTGTGAAACACTTTTAGTCTCCTTCTCGAAAAGGGAGGCACTTAAATATGTGCAATAGGGGGGCTTTGAGCTCTGAAGGATAGAGAGCACCCGCGTCGACAGATAGTGGAACAAGTTTCAGACCAGGAGGCTGAATAAGTCATTAACAAATAAACAATCGCGAGCCTTAGGGTACAGTGAAGAAGCTTTAGAAAAACTCTCCTTAATAAAACCCGCATAAACCTATTAAGTGCGTCCTGTTAGTAGAAACTCAGGGCCGCTATAAATCCATATTCAAAATTCGAAAGCATCGGTTCTCCATGTTAGCAGCGATTTTCGGCGAGAATCTGTTTCTTAGGTTAGAGGCGGTTGAATTTTAAATTACACATTACAATTTCTGTAAATCACTTTTTAATTATGTAAAAGATAAATATAAAGTGCAGTATTTTAAACAATTGAAAAGTAAATTTTAAATGATTACAATAAACTTAAGCGTGTGCTGTAAATGTTGTAAATAGGTATCAAATATATTCGAAAGCCGTATACATACTACAGAAATAGTCGAATAACTGTATCGAACGAAGCAGCGTGGAAGAGACCACTTCGGTAAGAAAGCTACAATGGTACTTCGCTTGTAATGTGACCTTTAGTCTGCCCGTTAGGCTACATCTAACCCGCCGGATCAACTAAATAGTAGGGGCTACGCAGGGGAAAACCAAACATTAAAATTAGAACATGGACGAACATAAGGAAGCAAGTTAAATGATCTAAATTTGAAAGACAAAAATTGATCGGAAACTGATGTAATTTTTCCGAAAGCGGAACACGTTGGATCAGAAACGGAAGATTAAGAATGTTGCTGATTACTATGAATTCTTATATTTAGGGAAATATCAATATGCAGTTAGAGGTTTTAATTTGGAAAAAGTCGACCAATAATAATAAAACTAATAGCGGAGTAGTGTACAAAAAAAAATCACGACAGAATAGTAGCCAAAAAAGTAAACGTAAAACTGAATAATGATGTGTCGTCACAGTATCCAGAAGTTGAAGCGTCTGGGTTTGGTAATTTCATTATTAAGCTAATATAATTCTTTCTAACATTGCTGTGTCCGTAATTTATTTATGAAAAAATTATATAACTGATCATCGCTGTACTGATTACTTTCAGATAAAAATTACCGCTGTCTTTTCGTTTTTGTATCGGTGCATTAAACCATTCTCCAACTTCATCCATTTTGACTGAAACCGATTCCCTTCATCTATTCATTTTAAAATTTTACCTAAATGGAAAATTTCTAATTCCAAAGCTTCCGAATTTTCATCAATATACTAGTACTATTTTCTGTTTTAGTTCTCGCCCACAACAAGTCGCGTCACCTATAAATTTTGAGAACTTACTCATTTTGCTATTTATTCTCTCTCCCATTTACATCAATTTTCCTGCTCATCCGCCAATACTTTAATGAGTTCAGTATGTTATCCTCACTATTTCCTTCATCCACAGACGGCTCAAAATCTGCTTTTAACATCGGTATCATTTCTACTCTCTCCTTGCTTCCAACTATTTTGAATCCTTCTAGCTGTCTACGTTTCTTCGATGTTTCTAACTGAATCTATTGCAACCTTAAACACGATCCTGCTCATCCCTTAAACATGTGATCTATTTGAGTTCCTTTTATCCCTTGACTGGAAAAAACATTTTATTACTAAGCGTTCTATAAGCCTTATCATTCTTTATATTTGTTTCTTAATTTCTAATTGATTAACAAACCGCTTATGAATCTAGCCGTTGTGCCATTAATTCAAATTTCATACCGTCACAGACAGATCAAATTTGAATGTAGATATGATACGATATTTTTTACATACTTTTATTAGTTGCGTTAAAAATTATCAAATCACTACTAAAGCGTTATAATAAATGATTGCGATTTAAAAATAAGAATTCACTGCAATTTTGTGAAAATGAACATAGAGAAGGTAATAACGGACTTATTTCAAATTGACTAACAGCGCTCTTGTTCAATGAAAATAAAGGTCCTAGATACATATTGAAATCTATGGTTGCGGTAGACAATTATAAAATATCTTCTCATATGTCCATATTTTGAAAATGGATATTATTTTAATTATTTTTTAAACCCATTTTACTGGCAATATTGACAATTTAACAACTGTTTCATGTATGTCATAGAATAATGTTTAAGAAAATTTCACCGAATTATATTATATACGAGCTGTGTTACCCACCGGCTTCGCCCGTGTATTTTTTTTTTTTTTTTTTTTGTAGACACAACGCCCTGTACTGTGTTTAACTGTTGTGGCTATTACAGTACGAAGATGCGCGGTTTGTTCCTAGTTTCTACTCTGTTCATGCTACAAATTAGTTAGATTAAGTTGTAACACCGTTTCGAAAGTAGTACTACTAATTTATTTACTGTAATCAAGAATGTACTGAACTATACGTGTAAAAAAAAACAAACTATTTAGTGATGGGAAATACAGCACAGTTTGGTATGTTAACAAAGTGAAACTGACACACCGTTCGGTTTGTCCGGAAAATAGATATGATGATATTAAGCTTATAAGTAAACTAAATAAAGCCCAGACAAAATATAATAATGCATATAGACTCGCAACGCTTTTAAATTCGGTTGATTGTAGGCGAAATCGAAGAGACGTAACTATTCCATTGAGATGGCAATAAAGCGAAAAGTAATCAATTAATAAGCACAGTAATAACTTTTGATGTAAAGGGTGCGTCTGATAATTGTAAACATTGCAAAATTGTAGGAATTCTTAAACGTATCAATATAAAGTCTTATCCGATTGCAAGGTCGTGTCCGAGGGACCTCCTTTCCCTTATAAGAACTGAAATAGTTATTATAAATGCACAAAAATTTGAAATAAATATTGGTGATTTTTTAGGATGTTCTTACCATTAAAAGAAAAAAGAAAAAATATGCTCCATACTTTTAGGTACTTCATTAATATTTTATGCAAAATTTTTTATTACGAGTATAATCAAAACTATATTGTAACGCGAATAAAGTAGATGGCGCTGCATGTCGCGTTGTTGTTTTAGAAATTACTGGCCATGTATTTTTTAGCTCGGCCAGGAAATTTTTCTTTGTTTAGTTTATGATATGTTCTTTGTGTTCTCATGACGATTTATTATAAAAACGATGTTTAGTTATGATAAATATAAAAATATTCGTTTTTTTTTGGTTTTTTTTACTTTTTTATTGGGTTTGTCAGCTGCGGACGTTAATTCATATATGTATGTGTAAAAGTTGTTTGGGTTTTAGTTAAAATAAAATGTTCGCGTTAATTCGTTACATTATTTCATATAACGTAAACAATGGTCCTCCGGGCCGGGTAATTTAACCGGCAATTCGTTAAGTAGCAGCCGTGCTGTCGATTTATTTCGCGAATATATAAATTCGTTATATTGGTTATTAAAGCGATTCGGTTTCGCGTTTATCGGTTCCATTATTTTAGCTAAACCCCCCCCCCGCGCGAAAATTCGAATAATATTGCGGCTTTTTGAGTAATTACTGCAATCGTTAAATCATTTTTTAAATTTAAATAACACTGCGCAGCATCGAGTTGATTTAAAGCAGTCGATAAAATAACACAACTGGATAATAAACGTTAATTTACGTCAACTGGAAAATCGTGAGTTAAGTTTTATTTTTTTATATTTCTTCTATTTATTTAATTATTAATCAATAATTCGTTTTTGTTTTAACCGAGATGACCAATCCTAAGCTTAATATAAAAGAGCTAGAAAGACAGAAACGCGTCGATAAACGCTCATTACTAGAATTACAAACTGGTATCGAGGAAAGTTTGAAGAGACAACCGAATGAAGAAACTGTTACACAATTACGTTCGAAAATCGCTGATTTTAAACAACTTTTAAACGGCTTCCAGAAACGGTCGTTAGAAGTAATAAACGTTCGAGAAGAGAGCGATGCATTTGAAGGAAAAAGTGGTGAGGATATCGAGCGAATGGAAATTGAAACAATGTCCGATTATAATAAATTTATGTGTGTCAATTCATCTCGGTTAAAAAGCGAAATTGATGGTTTTAGCATCGAAATCCCCGTAGTCAGTTCGCCGTTCGTTATTATCACCGGTTTCGAACGGTGAAAGTGCATCGTATAACGTTTGTAATGGTTAAGCTTCCGGAAATAACCGTACCGAAATTCGACGGTGATCCTCGAAAATTTAATGACTGGTGTGTTCCCTTTTCGAAAACCTGGTGCATTTGAATGAGCAATTCGATCCGCTTAAAAAACTTTATTATTTAAAGATGGCATTGGAAGGCGACGCGAAAAATTTGTTGTCTGATACGCCATTGACAGAGACCGCTTATTCTGAAGCCTGGGCCGAGGTTAAAAATAGTTATGACAATAAACGAATTATCATAAGCGCGCACTTTAAAGATTTGTATGAATTAGAACCGATTCGAAATGAATGTGAAATACGTGAATCCCTTATCAAACAAAACTCGATTCTGCGCGGACTGAAAATCTGTGGGCTAGATCCAACAGAAAAAACGTTCTCGACCTTTGTTTGCTTTCTTATCGCCACGAAGTTGGAGCCGTCGATCCTACGCGAATGGGAGAGATCAAATAAAGAGGCTTCGACACACGCAACACTACCGAAACTACACGAGTTTCTTCGTACCATGCAGTTTATGTACGAGGCGTCATCTCAGTCGTATGTAGAACGTGTAAATCTGAGGTTCGAGCGGCAACCTGAGAAACGAGAAAAATCGATAATTAAATTTACTACAAATGAAACACACGATAAATCAAATAAGAGGTCGTCTTTTATTGCATCTTCATCGAAATGGAGATGTCCGATTTGCTCTGGTAATCATATCACCGCATTTTATGAAGAATTGTTAGCGAAATCTGAAGTCGATCGATTCGTTGTGGTTAAGGAGGCTAAACTTTGTACTAACTGCTTAAAATCATCACATAAAACGAGTGAGTGTAAGGCGCAAAAATGCAAAAAATGCGGGAAAGCGCACAATACGATACTGCATCGAGAAAACTCAAGGCAAGAATCGGGCAACAATAATCAGCAGAAGGGCGAAGAATTGGAATTAGACCAAACGAAGACTGCCTTGACGACGCTGAGTAGGTCCAAAATCTTTTTGCTACCTAGCGCTGTTGTAGACGTAATGGTTGATTTACGACCGGTAAAGGCCCGAATACTTCTTGACACTTGCTCGGAAGCTAATCTAGTTTCGGAAACATTTATTCGGAAAAATAAAATTCCGATAAAAAGAAATTATTCGTCCATTAGCGGAATTACTGACGACGCCATTCGATCGGAATATTCGTCTCAGTTAACGGTTAGATCCCGGTTGAATGATTTCCGCATCGTTCTTGACGCGGATGTTATACCTAAAATTCCATACCGCGTTAATAAAATATCCTTACCGTCCATAACAGAGAATATGAGTGGCTTCTCGCTAGCCGACTCAAGCTTAGAATCCGAGGAAGTTGATTTGGTAATCGGAATTGAATTTGTTAATTTATACTTACTCGGAGAGAAAACCTTTAATGGTAATAATTTATATTATTGCCCCCAGTTCATTCTGCCTATTTATAGTTCACAATAATACGTTCGTCGTCACTAATTTTTAGTTCGTCTGACTTGCTGTATAGTTCGTCTCAATTTATTTCATACTTCATTGTAAATTAATTAAAAATATTAATTTTTTTAAAAATAATTCAAATTAATTGTTTTTAAAATAGTTCAAACTTTTTGAATTATTTTTTCCACTTTATTGCTCTTAAAATATTTCAAATTTACTCAGAACAATGGATGGCTAAATCCAAAAGCGAATAAATTAATTTATAATTTAATTTATAAATGAAGGCATAATTTTAGAATAATTAATGTGATTATTTGCTAACAATTTAAAAAAAATTAATGTTCATTTGTGATTAAATTATTTCAAATATTGTTTTTTTTGCTTTGAAAATTTTAATTTACTATTTCAAAGATATTTACAAAATTCTACCCTAATAAAAAAATATTAAGTTAATTTTAATTATAATTGTTAATTATAATTGTTAATTTTAAAACAATGTGATTTTGTCCGTTACAATTATTGTACCCACGCCTGCTATAGATGGCGTGATTTATTGTCACCGTATGTCACCGGTCTGTCATTTGCATTACAATAGTACCTGTTGTGCCGGTTTCCGCGATCTGACCCGGTTTTGCGAGTTTCTTGTTGTTTTTTTTGTTTTTTGTTGCTTTTTTTGTTTTTTTGTTCCTTTTGTTGCTTTTTTTGTATTTTTGTTCTATAAGTATGCCCGCCGAAATCGAGTTGTGCGACGCGCCGTGTAAGCCCTACTATTTCGATTTAGTTCGTTATACGGAAGAAGAGATTATTCGATTTTATATCCGACATCGTATTCTTCCGTATTTCAGGTTTTGCACCAAATATCTACTTTTTTTTACTACTCTTCCGTGTCTTCATTACCAATTTCCGCGTTTTTTTTATTTTTTTACTCCTCTTTCGTGTCTTCGTTATCTACTTTCGCGCTTTTTTTTTACTCCACTTCCGTGTCTTCATTACCAATTTCCGCGTTTTTTTTATTTTTTTTTTTATTACAAAATATGGTTTACTATATACTTTAGGGTTTGCGCGGGGTGTCAGAGCCTTCTCGTTATCAAAAATTTGGAGTTTCGGTGTGGCCGGCGGATCGGCGGTATTAAATGCGGTTACAAGAAATCGGCGAAAATTGGGACGTGGCTTTCTCAATGCAGAGTACCCCTGTTAAAAATGTGGGTGTTTGTTGCTACAGTCTTGTACGTCCGTAATCCTCGTACATATCTACTTCGGCATCTGCAATTATCCACTAGAACAATTACCGACTGGACCTCCTTCTGTCGTGAGGTTATGATGCACTATTTCAAGAAACATTCGGCTCCTTTAGGAGGTAAGGATCGGATTGTGCAGATTGATGAAGCAAAGTTCATCAAAGTGAAATTTGCGTCAACCTCCTCTTCGCGCCATGAGGCTGGTTTATGGGTTTTTGGCGCTATTGATGTTGCTTCCGGAAATTTTTACCTCACTCTTGTTCCTGATCGTAGCTCCGAAACGTTACTTCCAATTATCCGCCGTGTTATCCGTCCCGGTTCTATCATCCAATCTGACGAATGGAAAGGGTATACTCCCCTTTCCCGTGATCCTAATTACATCCACCGTACTGTAAATCATTCCGTCACATATGTTAATCCGGATACTGGGGTTCACACCAATAACATTGAACGTTTATGGCGTGAAGCCCGGAGTAAAATTCCGAAATATGGTACTAGGGAAGATTTCTTCCCCTATTATATCGCGGAATTTTACTTTTTGCAGCGAGTGCCACATTTCCAACTCCTCCACACCTTCTATAACACCGCCGCCGAAATGTATCCCGCTTATTGAGGTATGTTAATTTAGTATATTAAATGTCACCTTTAAAATTACATTTCTTATGCCTTCTTCAACGTTATTTTTAATATTTTCTTTTTACGTTACTTCTATTTTTTTACGTCATTTATAGTATGTCCGTTATTTTTAAAATTTTCCCTTTTCGGTTTTTCGCCTTTCCGCGCCATTTCAAATATGTCCGTTACTAACATGTTATCTTTCCGGTATTCCGGTATTTTACTTTTCGCGCCATTTCGTGTATTTACTTCGCTTATTTTCACGTCATGTTCATTTTTGGTCGTAATTTTAGTTCGTTCATTTTCGCTGTTATTCATAGCTTGTGTTAGTTCACACACCATGAATAGCAGCGAAAATGAACGAACTAAAATTACGACCAAAAATGAACTGGGGGAAATAATATAAACGCTTACCCCTTTAATGATAAAACGTGTTTCGAAAAATCGCAATTTGGATGGATCGTCTCTGGTCCATTCACAGGTTATACTCAGCCATCGAAATATTGTCAATTGATAGCGAACGTCGATATGCAAATTGAAAAATTTTGGGAAATCGAGTCTGTTGAGCCGTGTAAGTTAGTTTTGTCGGAGCATGAGAAATGCATCATCGATTTTTTGCCTTTTTTATTTATTTTGCAATATAAATGAAAATAGTTCAATGAGAAATATACCAGTGTGTATATATTTAAACTAGCACACGGACAAAGAATTCGGATCGGATTCCTAGCAAAACTAAAATAGAAGTAAAATCTAATAAAAATGCTTTTTAACCGACTTCAAAAAAGAAGGAGATATTCAATTCGACTGTATTTTTTTTTTTTTTTTTTTTTTTTTTTATGTGTGTTACCACAGAACTTTCTTCTAGATGAACCGATTTTGATGATTCTTCTTTTATTTGAAAGGTGGTGTTTGTCATGTGGTCCCATTTAAATTTGATCAAGGTCTGACCGATAGTTTTTGAGTTATCCTTAATAATGCGGGAGATTAAAGCTTTTTGGATGCTTTTCATTCATGATTGTTTTCACCGTCGGATTAGATTTTTGACTTAAAATACTATAAATTTGCCAAATTACCATGGAAATGTAGCTTTTGGTGTTTTTACCGTGGAAATAAATGTTTTAATTTAATTGAATGAAAATGCACTAAAAAGTAAAAAATAAAATGCTTTTTTACAAAAAATAAATACCGACTTCAAGGTTTATTATAAAAATTTAAAAATGCACTAAAAAGTAAAAAATAATTACTCCCGATAAAATATATATATCAGAGTGATATAACTTAAGGTGATATCGTAATTCTTATACAACATTAATTTTTTGGAGTTGGCATCAAATTCATATTAAAAGAATAATTAAAAACTGCATTAAATGTTGATTAAATTGTTCCTAAGATGAATTTAATTCCAACTCCAAAAAATTAATGTTGTATAAGAATTACGATATCACCTTAAGTTATATCACTCTGATATATATATTTTATCGGGAGTAATTATTTTTTACTTTTTAGTGCATTTTTAAATTTTTATAATAAACCTTGAAGTCGGTATTTATTTTTTGTAAAAAAGCATTTTTACAAAAAATAAATAGCGACTTCGAGGTTTATTATAAGAATTTTAAAATGCACTAAAAAGTAAAAAATAATTACTCCCGATAAAAAATATGTATCACAGTGATGATATACCCTTAAAGGTGACGTCGTAATTCTTATGCAACATTAACTTTTTGGAGTTGGCATCAAATTCACATTATAATAATAATTAAAAACTGCGTTAAATGTTCATTAAATTGTTCCTAGATATTGTAACATGAATTTAATGCCGACTCTAATTAAGGTTTTAATGCTGTATAAGAATTACGATATCCACCTTAAGTTATATCATCACTGTGATATATATTTTTTATCGGGAGTAATTATTTTTTACTTTTTAGTGCATTTTAAAATTCTTATAATAAACCTTGAAGTCGCTATTTATTTTTTGTAAAAAAGCATTTTATTTTACAATTTTTAGCGTTATACTTGAATATTTTTCTTGTTAAAATCAATTTTTTTTCACATTATTCTCCATACTTTATACTTAAACAAAAACGATTTCTTTATTTTGAACTGAATTTCCGCGGTAAAAACATCAAAAGCTATATTTCCACGGTAATTTGGCAAATTTATAGTATTTTAAGTCAATAAATCTAACTCGACGGTGAAACCAATCATGAATGAAAAGCATCCATAAAGCTTCAATCTCCCGCATTATTAAGGATAACTCGAAAACTTCCGGTCAGATCTTGATCAAATTTAAATGGGACCACACGAGAAGCACCACCTTTTAAATAAAAGAAGGATCATCAAAATCGGTTCACCTAGAAGAAAGGTTTGAGGTAACATACATGAAAAAAAAAAAATTCAGTCGATTTGAATACCTCCTCCTTTTTTGAAGTCGGTTAAAAATATTGATCGTTCTATTCTTTCTAGGAATTTACTATTCAAATTCTAAACTACCATTTAGCTAGAATTTTATAATTTCGTTTTATTTTCCACCTAAAAATAAAACAAAATTTAAATTAAATTGTAATAATCAAGTATTTTTAAAACATTTTTAAATTTCAAAAAGAGGTCGCTATTTGTTTTTCTTCATGAAACAAGGGGTATTTCTCAAATTCCCTGTTTACTGTATAAGGTATTACGTAATTATATAATTTCCCTCCCGAAAATGTTTCTCTGGATCCGCCCCTGGATTTAATTTATACTTTGACTGGGTTATTACGTCACAGTTAAAAAATAAAAAAAAATATATAGGCGATATTCACCTTACGAAATAAAATTTACGCAGAAATAAATTGCTTAAAAGAAAAATAATAATAATGTAGAGTGCATTATTATTAATAAATAAATATGGTAGTTGAACTGTACTTAAGACAAGCGACAAACCTAGAAATCTCTTGCTAAGTCGTCGAAACATAGTTTCAAAACGGCTAGAACCGGAAACGGGACGTGACAAAGGTATACTGAATAAACAAAATGAAAAAAAAATATATAATGGAAAATCACGATAAATCGGCCACTTAAAGCAATTTGAGTTCATGCATATCTATGTACTGCAGGTAAGATTGGTGGTAAAAATACAACATGGGGTGATCATTTTAAAGTTAAATTTGTCTTTGTACGTTATTGCGTTTTGCTTGTATGTCATTAGATTAAACAAGCTTTCTGCAACACGTTAAAAATGCCGCGATCATATGTATAATAAGTAAAAGCGCACTAATATATGTAAAACAATCAAATAATATTTATTTACCCGACAAACATTTCGAAGTGAAAGCTTCATGATCACCGGAGTATTGATTGGCGGCACGGCTTTGTATCGAATGAAAATATATTAAAACATAATGTTAACCAAAATAATTCAAGAAATTAGCAAATTTCTTTCAAACAAATGACGAGATTTTTGAGGAGATCTCATAATGAATAAATTATTGGAAAATGGTAATTATTGGAAAATAGCGAATTGACAACGTGTGAACGGGTAAATAATAATCGTAAACTACTTGCCGCTTTCTACTGAACGATGTGACGCCGCATTCGCTGCCACGTAAATTCGAACATTGTGACGAAAACGATCACGCTACAAATTGCTGAAGAACACTTGAAAGTACGTCACTTTCGTCGTATTTGCTCTTTCCCTCTTGTAGACACACATAAAAATAGTCTGAAAGTGTCAACACACGCTCTAATGTCGAAGCGAATTATGCGATGAGTCAGACATCACTCTTGGCTTTATAAAGGAATTAAGTTGTCAACAAAATAACCATAAATGTCACTGGTCTCTTAATATGTAACAACAAACAGTCAAGGGCAGAACTATTTACTGATTGGGTGAGATTTTGATTATAATAATAGCGTGTTTAATACTTCCGTAATTCCAAAAGTTCTCCATTTTATTTTTTCGTGAACGGGAGGTCTGAACCTCCTCGACCCTCCCCTTGACTACGCTACTGTATTAAGAAAATGAGCTAAGAAAGAGAGCCTGAAAAAGGTAATACACAACTGCATTCTGAAAATATCAAAGACCAAAGCCATAATGGATAGATTTTTGCTAAAAAAAAATAAATTCGAACTTTTAAAAAAATAAGAAGATGAAAAACGTTATTTTATGTGCGAAAACGGTATTTTCGAATGGCATCTGTGCGGCGATATTGACAAATATTATACCTATACACACATATATATGTATATATATATATATATACATATGGTATCGATTTAAGTCACGCAGAACATTTATGCGAATTATAATAACTGAAATTACTTTCAATCGTAATTTTCTTATGAGAAAATAATGTTTACTTACTATTCATTGATTTTTCAAACTGTTTTACATTTTCGATAGTCGGTTGCGTTGTAACTGAATACTGAACATACTTAAATCTGTCGGTGTAATAATGAAAAAAATTCGTTTTTCCTTTTTTCATTTTACTTGTTCTCGCTGTACTTCAGAGTTGGGTCCAGAGAGACATTTTGGGAAGGGAAATTGTATATTTACGTAATATCTTATACAGTAAACAGGGGATTTGAGAAATACCTTGATTTTCATAAAGAAAATCAAATAGCGACCTCTTTAGAAGTTTAAAAAATGTTTAAAAATGCCAATTTTTTTTTTTTAAATATATTTATTTTATGTCGCGCAACCGAAACGTTATTTGCGATGCGAAAAAAGATTTACGTCAATTTAAGCAAGATATACAATCAAAGATTTAAATTGAGTAGTAGGTAAACTAAAACTATAACTACACTAGTAACTACACTAGTAACTACACTAGATTAATTATACCACAGTCTTGCAAGAAGTGGAAAATAGGGTTAGCATTTTTTCCAAGTAAGTATATCTGTCAACATTGGTTCCGAGCCGAAGTGATTGTGTCTTTGATCTGAGTAATTTCTGCATTCCAGTATGATATGTTGAATTGTGATTTGTACTCCACATTGATCGCAATATGGTGCTGGCGTACAACTTAGCAAGTACGAGTGCGTAATGATGCTGTGACCTATTCTTAGCCTGGCTAGGATAGTTTTCTCCTTTTTTGACGTCCTGTACGAGGATGACCACTTCCCGATATTGGGTTCTATTTGATGTAGTTTATTGTTATTTGCAGTGTCACATTCTGTCTGCCATAGATTTTCCAATAAGGTTGCAATTTTTTTGAATTAAGATTTTAATAGACTTTTTTGGATTTCCAAGGATGCGTCTGTTAGGTGGTTTAGTCTGGTTCGAGGATTGCAGTTTAATTCTTCGAAATATAATCCGTATCTGATACCAGCTGGTTTCGGTTTTTTATTTTTAATTGCATATAGTCCGACGTACCATTGTAGGTATTTTTGTAGATAGGTACTAATTTAGGATAGGAAAGATTTATAAAATATATATTTCAAGCAGAGTGGCATTCTTCTATGGACTAGCGGAAGTATGTTTGCTTCTACGTGTGCACACTTGGTGGTGGGCTCGAATATATAAGGGGTTCCCCAGTAATGATTAATCGTATCGCCTTGTTTTGAATGATATTTAATTTTTGAGTTGTGGTTTCTTAGCGCTATCGTACACTATTGCTCCATTATCTATTTTCGAACGCACCAGAGAACTATATAATATTTCCAAGTGTTTGCGATCTGCTCCCCAGTTTCTATGAGCTACCATTTTTATAATATTTAAGGAATTATGGCATTTAGTTCTCAGCTCTTCGATGTGACTTTTCCAGGTAATTTTCTGGTCAAATTTCATTCCTAAAATTTTTATTGTATTGGATGTTTTAATAGGAGTATTTCCGAGCTTTAGACCGATAGTGGAAGGAGGCTGTTTTTTGTTAGAGAAAATTATGCATTCGGTTTTTTCTTTGGAAGGCGAAAGTCCACGATCTGTGGCCTATTTCAAAATTTTATCGATGTTTTTTTGTAGTACCTGCTCGGCATTGCGTATGTTTTTAGTCGTGATATAGATATGAAGATCATCTGCGAATATACCATCATATTTTACTGGAGCTTCAATTAAATGTTGCAAATCTGATATTCCAACAATGAATAGGGTAGGGTTTATATTTAATCCCTGCGGGATTTCATTTTCTTGAGTAGTTGACGGTGATAAAATGTCTTGGATCCGTACTTGAAAAGATCTATCTGTGATGAATTGTTCGAAAAATTTGTATAAATTTTCTTCTTTTATTCCCCATTCTGCAAGTTGTCGTAGAATTATATGGCGCCAAATACGGTCGAAGGCTTTTTCTTCATTAAAACTGATTAGTGTTGTTTGTTGATCATTTAAAAATCCATCGCATATTTCTTGTTGTAATTTTACTAAGTGATCAGTAATGCTTCTTTTCGAACGAAAGCCGAATCGCATCGGATCTAATAGGTTATTTTCTTCCAAGAACGATTTAAGCCTTTTATTTATCATCTTTTCAAGTACTTTACACATTACATTAGTCAACGAAATCGGTCTATAACTATCGACTACGAATGGATTTTTGCCAGGTTTCAGCAGACGAGAGATTTATAGTTGAGATGATTGCTTTCAACAATTTGTTTTAGCTTCGCGAATAGTTCGACAACATTTTACTCGTGCTATTTTGAAATTTTTCATGTTTTCTTCACTCGGGTGCCGTTTAGCTTTGGTTAGTAATCCGTTTTTATTTTTGATTGCTGTCTTACAATCGTTATTTCACCAGATGGTTTTGAATTTTTTGGAATGGAATTCATCGCAGCGAGAAGTATTGCGTTTGTGACTATTTTATTCAGTAGGTTGACGTCTTTGTTGTGGTTGTCGAATTGTATAGTTATGCATCTGCGTATTTGGACCAATCTGCGTCTTTTATTCTCCGTGTTGGATATTTCTTTAGTTTTTGATTCTGGTTAGGTAGGTGTAAGCTTGTGATAATCGGATAATGGTTGCTGTCGCATAACGACCCTAGCGTGTCACAGTCTATAATGTGTGCTATTGAATTTGAACATGAAACTAGATCAATCGTCGATGAAGTTCCGTTGTGGACATTGAAGTGGGTAGGTTTTCCATTATTTAGTAACATTAAATTTTGTCGATCAATGAATTTTTCAATGTGCCTACCTCTCGTATTTGTAGCAGTGGAGCCCCATATGATATTGTGAGTATTAAAATCGCCGCACAAAATGTACGGTTGCGGGAGTTGTTGAACCAAATGATCGAGTTTTGTGTCGCTGGGTTTATCTTCTTGATGTAGGTATAGAGAGCAAATCGTAATTTGAGTAAGTACTTTTAATATGGCGGCGCTTGCTCGTAGTGGAGTTTGTAAATTTAATGGTTTGTTGTGGATGCTGTTATGAACTGTGCTGATATTACTACCATCAGTGAAATCTTTTCTGTATACATATATCGTAATGTTTGAGTTTGAATGGTTGATTTGGTTTCAATCTCGTTTCTTGTAGTAATATTACATCGGGTTCGTTATCGGCAATTGAAATTTGTAATTCTGGGAGTTTAGCTTTTGTACTGTTGATGTTCCAATTAATTATTTTTATCGCCATTTTTCGATGCGAGGTACTTGATTATTTTGGTTATTTTGATTTTTGTTTGTCGGTGATCTATTTGTTTGTGAGCATTTTGGAGCATGTCGATTAAGGATGGAAGAACGTTGTCTTTGATTTGCCAATCTTCAACAACTTGATAAGCATTTTGAGCATTTGGAGCTTGACACATATCGATAAATACTGGCAGATTTTCAAAGGATATAGGGTATTTCGTCGAATTTTCTGTGAAGAATTTCTCTGTGGGTGCGAATATTTGTTTCAGAGTACGACTGTCGGAAACTTCTGGTTTTACAATTCGAGTGATTTTCAATGGAGCTGCATTTTTATTCGATGTTGCTTTGGTTTCTTTTTGTGTTTAGGATCATTCATGCTGTCGGATGAGAGAGTCGACGAAGAGCGTACAGATAGCGTTCGCTTCGTCGTTTCAAACTTGTTTACGAAAGGACTTACCGTTTGAGAAAGAGACGGAAAATCTTTCGGGTTTTTGAGTAGTATTTTTATTTTTCAAGGATTTATCATCTAGATCATTGATTTTTAACATTTCAATAATTGGCAATGGTTTGTTTTGACTTTCATCAGTAATTGCAGTTTTTTTTTGTGTCCTTCCTTGTATAGTATTATCAACACTTGATATCTCAATCTATTGTTCAATTACATTATTGTAGTTCGGAGTCTTCAGCGCGGTGTTTTTTTTTTTTTTTTGATGACATCGGAAGCACGTAAATTCATCGAAGGTTATGCAAAAATTCTGTGTTTTTGGTCGTTTTGTTCAAGGAGGAATGATCCAGGCATCAAATCTTTGTTTATCTCTGTGTTAGTATAAACTTGTCTACGCCAAGTATTTATCGTATAGATTATTCAAACGGAGGAAGGAAATATTAGATGTCATGTTTAGTTTTAGTATGTTTTTGATATAATGCTCGAGAATTTCATTTGATATGGTTGGATTTACACGAGAGAGCACGGTTTCTTGTGTTGGGCTGATCAACCTTCTACATTTGATGAAGTTCGATTCAATAGTAAAACCTTCATGTTGGTCCATGAATTCTTCTAGCAATTCTGGAGTTTCGTAAGTGTAGAATAATTCGATTTTTGCTTACCTTGGCAGCAGTAATAATATTTTGTGGTCCTTGTACCAGGTCCATAATTGCAATAAGATAATCACATATTTTGTAATTTAGCGCACAGTAGTTGAAAGCCAATCCGTGTTTATCGGTAGGATGAGCAAACGAGGTCAACGGGGTGATTTTACTTCGGGTTTTTGTAGCGTATGTAGCATTATCAATAGACATGTTAATTGGCAACTGTTGCCGGGAGGGGGGAGGGCTGCCATCGTTTGATGAGCTGCGCTCATCGATTTAACGGATAAGAAAACCGACTTCGACAGTAGGTAATACTTAGAAAACAAAAGAAACAAAAAAAGGGTAAAATTTACACATACACAAACTAAATTCTAGCAGCAACACGTGAAAAGCAATAATTTTAACTAGTTAAATTTAAAACCGAAATAGGTGGTGCACGATATATTTTTATTGAATATATAGTAACACCGTTAAGCTGATGCGCTGTAACCCAGTTACCGTTTTTCGAACGATACCGAGAGAATACAGAAAAAAATTGAAAATAAAAATAAAAATGAAAATATTCGCACAGTTCTCTTAACGAAAATCCGATGTGACTTTAGTTTACACTACTCGTTTTTTCTATAATCGAGGAAGTAAATGTTTACAATAAGCGATCGTCGCTGAGATATTTCTTAGCATTCTTTGTTCGTGAGCAAGTTTAAATATACATATCTCTCATTGATCTATTTTTAATTAAAATTACAAAATAAAAATTAAAAATAAATAAAAATGGCGAAAGACCGATGACAGTTGGGTTTAAAATAAAATAAAAACGTAACGTTAACACTAGACCTACCAAGCCCGGTCAAATAACCGTTTTTGAAATTTAGTTTCGATTTTCGTATATATAGCGTTACCGTATTGCCATGTAGTTTTTTGACTTTTTCTATAATATATATATATAACCCATTTTTCAATATTCACGAATTTCTTTATCGCTCACTTTTTGAAAAAAATTCATAATATGTCTAGTCTACCATGGGCGGTCATTTGACCGGTTAAGGAATACGGTGAATATAACAATATTTTATGGCATGATTTACATTTGACTTTTAATTTATGCTCCGTTTGATTTATGTTTTTTTTTTCATTTTGACATATATATGTCTTTAGGCTGGGGGTTAACTTAAAATCGTGTAACGCAACGCAAAACGCAACGCAAAACGCAACGCAATACGCAACGCAAAACGCAACGAAACGCAACGTTCTCTTTCTAATTTCGTAAAACATTTTAATATTCCGCAGATAATTTCGTAAAACTTTTTTCTTGCTGTCTGAAGGTTTTGCGCGACAATTCTCGAAATTTAGAATTAAAAACCCAGCACTTGGAATGGTATGTGGCGATTTAATTTTTGCTAGGTAATTCGATACGTAATTTTCACGTAATTGCCTGTTCACTCGATTTAATTTATATGTAAATTATATTCAACTTCGTGACTCCTAAAAAATAAAAAATAATAGAAAACCAAAATCAATGGCCGATTCGACACAGGAATCACGTGAACACAAGAGGGACGAGGAATTTCAGAACAGCCATGAATTCCTTCAGTTCACGAAGGAAACACCTTTCGGTTCCAATACTACCGAAAATGAGAAGTTTGAAGCGTTTCTTTCGATTCATCGATTTGAATAAACCGGCTTCGAAGAGTGGTGCCGAACGAAGCCGTGAGTGGCGACAACGGCAAATGAATAAAAAACAAAAAGTTTGCAATGTAGAACCAAAATCAATGGCCGATTCGCCGCAGGAATCACATAAACGCACGATCGTTCGCCTTCAAATTGGTAAACCGTATATGATCAGAGCGAATATTGACGTGCTAGATGGTCTCGTCAACGGCGCAATCGGCACTTTACGCTACATCGAACGCAACATCGAAACAAGTGCCATAAAACGATTCTGGCTGTTTTTCGACCATTCAAAAATCGGCCGTTTACTGCGCTCAAAAGCCCAGGGACACATACTTGCAAATCCGAACATCGATCATTTGTGGATACCGATAACTCAACGTAATGCGATTCGTTCTGGTGGTGTCGCCATTTGCGAAAACATAACTGTTTTCAACGCATTGCAGTCTAACAATATCAAAAACGATTTGCGGAAGTTTGATCAAAATAATATGAGCGTGGATCAACTCGCGACATGTCATGACGGTGTTGGCGACTTTTGCTCGGTCAAGACAACAATCAATGCTAAAAGAACTATACTCGCATCAGTTTATATCTCACCGAATACTTCGTTTGAGAAAATTCAATAATTCATCGTCTTAAATCTTATGGCGTACAGTCCTAAATTAAAGGTACCTGAAAAACATAATTATCACGATATAGCGATGCTCGTTAGTGGAGACTTTAATTTGGAATTAAGAGGACCGCACGGACCGGAATTTATTGGATTTATGCGCATTTAGTTAGGCTTACAACTAAACAACGATCTCGCCATATCTACCTCACGAAACAGAAAAATAATTGATGCTGTATTCTCTCGTCACATCGATCATCTAGAAACACGTGAATATGTAACATACTACAGTAACCATCGTCTATTATTTTCTATAACTTGCAATTCTGTTAATTCGAATGTTGTAAATGATGATAGATAATACAAAATAAAAATAAAATTTAAAAATTAACGGTACGTTTTGAGATTTATTCTTTTTTACTTACAAAAACAATTCTACACGGTAGCTATTTTTTTGAATATATTAAATCTCAAAGACAT
This sequence comes from Icerya purchasi, assembly GCA_039619475.1. Taxonomy (NCBI): domain Eukaryota; kingdom Metazoa; phylum Arthropoda; class Insecta; order Hemiptera; family Monophlebidae; genus Icerya; species Icerya purchasi. The sequence goes on along the minus strand of CM077116.1, from coordinate 180,513,133 downwards.
ATATATATATGTACTGATACTTCTGCGAGTAACGTGGAAATTTGAAGGTTTTTTACTTCGTCATTTGTATATTAATCTCCAAAAATGTCAACACATTCGAAAAATATCAGTTTATTAGACAAAATAAATAGAATTGACGAGGATTGTTCGGAAGATGGCTAGGGAGTTTCCGATATTGATGATGATACAGTGGAGAACTTATTTGACAGCGGTAGTGACGAAGAGGATATTTTGGATGTACCAAGAAGACAAAAAAGAAAGAGAACTAAAAACAATTTCAAAAATGAAAATGGGGAAGAGATTGAAACTGGTACGGACGGAACTGTTTGGCAAAAAATAAGAGAAGAGTCTAACCGCGGAAGAGCACCGATATATAATATTTTCGAGGAAATGTCAGGGCCGACAGGATAAGCTAAACGGAATATTATGAAGGGCAAAGTTGACTCGGCATTTTCCTTGATTATTGATCGTAACATGATTGAACAGATAAGAATATATACGGAATTAAAAGGATTTCGAGTGCTGGAAATGAAATGGAATTTATTTGCTACAAAATTACGTGCATTTATTGGAATTTTATATGCACGCGGTTCATACGAGGCTAACAATATGGATTTATCTTATTTATGGAATTAGAAATGAGGTCCGTCATTTTTCTCGACAACTACGAGTCGAAATGAGTTTACCGAAATCATGTTCGCTTCGATGTCTGAAATTTGATACAAATTTATCGAAAGCAGTCTAAAAACTGTTACAAACCAGGAGCTTATATCTCTATAGATGAACAGTTGTTTCCACCAAAAGCACGTTGCAGATTTACTCAATACATGCCCAATAAACTAGAAAAATTTGGCATAAAATTCTGGTTGACTTTCGATGTAAATAGTAAATATATAGTAAACGGCTTCCCATATTTGGGAAAAGATGAGCGAAGAGAATCATCGGTGGTACCACTTGGGGAGTTTGTAGTTTTGAAATTAGCAGAACCATATACCAGCTATGGGAAAAATATTACTACTGAAAATTTTTTTTTACAAGTACGTCATTAGCCAGAAAACTTGGAGCGAAAAAAACTACGCTTGTCCGAACTATTCGCGGAAATAAAAGAGAGCTACCAAAATTAGCGAGAGAGCCAAATAATAGTAACGCTTCTCCACAATAATATACAAATCTAAGGACTTTATTCTTATAATTTACAAAGCTCTAAAGCTAATAAAAAAGTGCTGATACTTTGCATTCATACGTTGAAATTGAAAAAAGTGATAATACCAGAGACAACTAGATTTTACAATAGCACGAAATCGGTGTTGATGTAACCGATCAGATGGACAGAAAATATAGTGTAAAATCTAAATGCCAAAGAAGGCCTTTAGAGGGATTTTTCAATATTTCGGATTTAGCCGGAATAAATGCTTGGATTTTATACAAGGAAACGACTGGTGAAGAAATATCGAGGCAAGCATTTTTATTTCAATTGGCAGAAGAGCTTGGGGCCGAATATCAGAAGGAGAGACGGTCAAGCAAGGAATGTTTATCAGAAAAAATAACAAAAACCCCTACAGCTATAAATTCATCTGAACGGGAAAACTTGTCAAATAAGTTATTGTAAAGACATTAAAACTAATAAAATTTACGAAAATTGTAAAAGATACACGTGTGAAAAATGTGCTTTACAAAATACTGTAATTTGTAAAAATTGTGCTCAAAATGCATAAATTTAAATAAAACTTTTCTAAATATAAAAAATATTTTGTTTACTTTACTCCTCACTTTGTTTAATTCACTTAAATCCCTTTCTATATTGAGATACATATATATATATTTGTGGAATCGGTCATTTGACCGATCACGGCAGGAATAGATATACAGAAATGTCGGTAGGTTTAGTGTTAATAGTTTTACCAGAAAACAGTATTAAATATTAGTTATAATTAAATATGCATAGGTAACATTTATACAAATCTTTTATAGTATAAATTAAGTTTCTCTGTTATAAAACATTTCTTTCATAGAGGCTTTGGTTCTTTGGGGGAAAGTCCCCCCCTCCCCCACGGATCCGCCACTGCTGTACTTTCTACGTCAACCAAACAATCATTTTAATGTCAGGTAACTTCTTTATTTAATCGTTCTATTTTCCAAAAAACTTTACCTTACATTATTTCCCCGAACTTACTTTACCAGCATGAAAATTAAAAAAAAGGAAAAAGACCTTAAACTGGTTTAGCTCTACTTCGGTAATACCAGCCCCATAACCGAGTAGCCTAATTGGTTAAAAATTGGTCTAAATCCCGTACGTATGGCATAGAATTATACGGTAGCACGTGTAAAAGCAACCTCCTAAGGATCCAGCAGCAGCAGTCCAAGATACTGCGCTCTATCGCATCTGCTCCAAAATACATCTCGAATTCAACGCTTCATACCGACTTACAAATACCATACGTCAAAGAAGGGTACGTCCAGCAATACCAACGGTTTTTCGACAAGTTGCAGTTCAGTTCAAATCCAAATATAAACCGAATGCACACGCGCAGCCTACCAGGAAATCCTCCCAGGAGATTTAAAAAACGGAAGTGGTGTCGGGACGCCCTGCCGATCACCTGATGAAATGGGCGTAATCAGCCTGTTGGCACTACATTGGTATTATGCAATTTCAAGGCAACTGCTCCAGATGTTTTAACCCTCATCGCTGCTACTTAAACTCATTGGAGTTTTTAGACGCATTAACTTTTTATCTCCCTCTATTCCTCTCTTCTCTCCTTCCTTTCCTTCCCTTCCCTGTTTTCCTCCTCTACTTCCTTTCTAATCATCATCGCTGGTTATGGCACTCGGTGCTGGTATAGTGTAAGGTAAAAAAAAAAAAAAAAAAAAAAAAAAAAAGAATCCCGTACGTTGAGAATATCGAAAATTATTACTTGCACTAAGATAATGCGGTGTGGAGATAGAGGACAAGTCCAACTAAATTTAAAGAAAAAAAAAAAAAGATTATAAAGTATAAAATTAACCAATGCAAATACAGATAAAATTTAGAACGTCAATTATCGCGTTCTCTATGAAATTGCTGTTCAAATAATTTTTATCATTATCAGTAAAAAAGAAAAAAACGTGGTCTGTCTTGAAAATATTTTGAAGTGTTTCTATGGGTTATGACGAGTGCAAGGGAACTGCTAGAGCAAACGATAAATAGAACAGCAACGGAATTGGAAAGTACTTTTTGTACAACGACTGATAATAAAACCGTACGCAAAACGAGAAGAAAGAAAGAATTATCAGCGCGAACGAATGTTTCCCGTGACACATACGGGGACCCGTTTAGGTGACAATGCGAGCATAATAAAATTACATTTTCGCGCAACAAAGAACGAGTAATTATCAGTTCATAAATATCGGAATGTCGCAATTGTCGCGGAAAAATTGTACTGCTGTAATAATACGTTGCGTATATTGAACTTTTTTTCTCGACTAGCGTTAAACTGAAATAATAGTAGAACATGTTAAAAAGTGAAATTTTTTTTTAGAAAAATAGAGCAGAAAAACAGAAATATTTGCGTTTAATCGGCCGAATGCGACAATTATATCGGTAACTATGGGGATACCTAACACTATTCGCCAACTCCGTAGTTTTTAGAGTCATTTGAATCTATAATTCGCACGGTCAAAGAAAGAACTTGGCCGAAAAAAAAAAAAAAAAACGCGTTAAATTTATATTGTTAACGAAGAATTACGAATTGTTTCCATAAGACGTACAGAAAGATTTTCGAAGTTATACGCATTATGCGACGGAAGTTTATCTGCCAAACGTGCTTCTCATTATTAAATTCGGGATGGACTGTCAGATGCTCACGTTTTCAAAATGTTTCATTCATAATGTTTCGAAAATTGTAACGACATCGTAAGAATTGACTGATTGTAATAGTTCGGGGCAGATTTTCAAAGACGATATTTTTGCGCCGCTCATGCGAAAATTTCTCATTTGTTTTAGCTTGATTTTCGACATTTCAAATCTAGACAACTACATACATGATTATTTTCGAAGTTGAAACCGTTCGCTGTTCAATTGAACCCTGTCGCATGAACAGCCCGCAAGTGAAGTGTGAATTTAGGTTTCTCCTGAAATTTTGAACTCGACACGAATTTAAACAAAAAAGAACTTTTGCCGATTTTGCTGACGTTTCAATGTTTTTCCATCGACCTCAAATAAAGCAGTTTTCTTGTAGGTCCACTTTTCGTCGAAAAATGATCAACCTCGTTTTGCTTTCTTTCTCTCTCTTTCTCTTATGCACACATACCCACTCACACGCACACATATGTATATATATATATCAATGGTGAACCGTGATTTTTTCACTGATACTTCTGTCCAAAACAGAAAAATATTTAAGTGGAATTAATTCGACATAAAACTGTCCACGTTACTACATGGACAGAAAAAAAAATTAAGGAGCCATTTTAAAAATTACGGAAAATAAAAAATTTAATTTATTTAAGAGAAAATTTGTATTTAAATTTAGGTAGAGAAAATTAACAAATCTACTATAAAACAACACTGGAAAAGAATAATTCAAAATTAATTAAAAAATAAAATAAATAAGTAAATAAAGAAGATAATTAAGTAACATAAAAACTACAAAGGAAATATATATATATACATATATAGTGTATTAATGCCCGTTTAAATCTATACTTGGAAATTCATTAAAAAATGTTTGTTTTATCTGGAATTGTATTTACGTAAAGCTTCTTTCTCTCTCTTTTGGGTGAAACATGTTTATCACCGTCTAACAAAAAATAGTCGTCTTCATGTTTCACGTTTAATTAAAGATTATCGATTTTTCTATAATTTGTCCGTCGTAATCTAACAAAAAGTTTTGCTCAACTAAACAACACACACAGCCATCGTTTTGAAGAAATCAAGTTATATTCACACGGTGATCTCTCATAATTACACGTTTAAGAGAACATCTTCACTCATATATTTCAACCACTCTGTCTCGAGCGTTTTATATTATAATTAATTTATTATCATAAAATCAAAATAACAGTGTTGAGTAAAGATTTTAATATTTCTGGTAGCAAATTATTAAAAAAAAAGTTAAACGGTTAATTTAAAAAATTTATACGGCGGTTTTGGCCTAAAAGTTCGAACATTTGACATATCAGTTAAATACTCTATTTTATTTTTATATGTTCCCTATTAAGTCCAACAATATATTGCTTAAATCTCTTCCAGCTTTTACAAACATATTGTACGATACATTTTCTTCTACTCCTAATAATTCATTATTATATAATAAATAAGAAAGAGACGAAAACAAAGATGCACCATCCCTGTCTATGTATTTTACATAATGGGGAACTATTGCATCATCAACACACATATTAATTCTACATTCATACATACATATAACACGAACTTTTTTGTAAACGACAGCGAAAAAATTAATAACGCCATGCGCCAGCGATAAACATGGTTGCATTTCGATTAACATCGCACGATACACAAAAGTCGCCACGAAAAGTAGTTGGTGCTCAAAAAATAATAAAACTGTCAAATTTGTTTTTTTTTTAATTGATTGATTTAATTATTTAACATAATTAATATTTATGTAAATAATTAAAGCAAAAAGTAATAGCCAACAATTAAATTTGTTTTTTTTAATTGATTGATTAAATTATTTAATATAACAAATATTTATGTAAATAATTAAAACAAAAAGTATCCTATCTCTTAAGAGTTGGACCAAATTGCATGCACCTTCAAAATTTTATAAAAATCGGTCAAGTATATTCCGAGTTTATCCTGCACAAACATAAAGACACGGGATTTTTATATATATATAGATATCATCATCATCATCATTATATCCTCAACCATTCGGTTGGTGGACAACCTATTCTCACATTTTTAGATGTACAGATATAGGTTGTATACTAAGCAATTATTATAATATGGCAACGCAGGTGTACACACGCAAGACTACATTCGGAACTGATAGTAGCCGCTTGTTATTGCGCTACCAGTGCAGTCCCGTGTGGGTCTGCTGTGTACTGACCTAGCGCGCCTATGATGTTGAACGTGGTGGTTTGCTATTGCCTTCCACGTGATTACTAGCGATTAGTTATTTATTTATTTAATTCTTGTAATATAATTTCATTAGTTCACTGCACTATCGCTTCCTTACCACTTTTTGTTGTTACAATAGATAGATTTTCCCTAGTGGTGGATTTCACTTAAAGTATTTTTATAAACCCCTGTTTACTGAACAGGCTAATTTTTCTTATTTTTGTAATTTTCATAGTTACATGTGATAGAAAAATTGTGCAGATGTGTGATTATGATTTCACTATGAGATAAAATAGTGGTAGCATAGTCACAGTTTTGCAGAGTGATCTGCAGTAGTAGTGTAAAAACAGCATATTCACTTATATAAGATGGTCAAAGAAAGATGCAGTTACAATGTGCTTGTCGTTCCATCGAAGTAGACAATTACTGAGTTAGTTAAACGCTCGATCTGATTGGCTTTTTACTTTGATACTGTTTTTGCGTGTCTATGCTTCTCAATGTGCTCTTAGTGAATGGCTAACATCAGAGACGTACTCACCGCGCCTGGCAAACAAACCGAAAAAACGAGTAGAATATCATTAAATTCGAATTAACTAGTTTTCTACATTGACAGAGCGACCGAAGACTTTCGCGCTAAGTATTTTTCTCTGTACACTCAAATAGTAGTTTCCTAGATTTTCACTGACAAGCTGAAAGATGCCTCCTTCCTTTACTTTTTCAATTTTCTTTCATACTAAACTTTATGGCTAGAAGTCCTGGAGCTTTTGCTACTAATTGCAACACTATGTTCCAAAAAAAAAAAAAAAAAAAAGAAAGAAGAAAAATGCTAGGCAAGGAACAGTTATTTGCCTTGTCTTACGCTGTAATTTATATGCTCAATATGGGATATAATGCAAAAATGTAAATTCTATCAACGAACGAAAATGAATACGAGTTGGAATAATTTATTCGGAAATTATAACCTCCATTTTTAAAATGTTCATTTACATATTCTTTAGAATGCAAATTTCTACTGGAAAAGGTGGTATTTGTAAATGCTGCTAACAAATGCAACTAATAAAGCCTTTATTGCACAATCGCTAAACTCATTATAAGGAATTAGTAATTAATTCTGAACAGGAAAAAAAAAAATAACAATAATAATTCGATAAATATACCAAAACTATGAAAAAAATAATAAAAATAATTTTACGGCCTGAGGGACAAGTAATCAAAGTCCCCCAGCGCTGTTATATCCCAAGAGTAAAATTACGTGCAAGTCGGCGGGCATGCTGCTGTATTCTTACAATTTACAGTTCGTTCCCTGTACGTAAAAATTCGTTGAATGCGTGAGGCCATATTTAGAATGTACTTTTAACGTGTTAATAAACGGCAACATAAATATAACTATAATTATTAAGGATTTCTTTTAAAACAAATACACGCATTTTCAAAATGTTAAAGAAAATACGAAATCAAAAACTTATTGCTGCCCGAAATTTTAACTTTGTCTACTTGCGAATAATTATTAAATTGCGAACAATCAGAATGTTAAATATTTCAAATTGTTTTATATGAAATTACTAAAAGCAAAAAACACTTAATCAAATACTTCCGATAGTTTGGAAACTGTGCTAATTCAATTTGCTTCAAAACAAACATGTTATAATTTGTTTTAGTCAAAATTACATTATATTTATACATGACGTATTATTAGAACTCATCCATTCTCTTGTACCGAGAAGAAATTCTGTTACGCAATTCACGCAAGCGGTAAGTTCATAGATCCTACAGATGCTGTTTCAAATCGAGTCCGCCTTTCCAATAGTCATATTTAAATTTAAGTCATATTACCTACACCCTAGTCCATAACCGCACATATATGGTCGGGCTAATGTTTTTTTTTTTTTTTTTTTTTTTTTTTTTTTTTTTTTTATATATACACATTTAACGTGCCGTATACAGCGACTTATTCCATCTTGTCATAATAGGGGGTTCATCACAACCGTACAATGAGAATCTTGATCTCGAAGTGCAGGAAATACAATATAGAACTACGCATGGCGTTCATCGACTATCAAAAAGCGTTTGATACTGTAGAAACATGGGCAATGCTAAAAGCGCTTAAAGAAAATGGTATAGGTGATGAATATATCAACATAATAAAAAACATTTACAATTCGCCAACAATGCAAGTGCAACTGGCAGAGAAAACGAGCAAAATACCATTAAAGAGGGGCGTCAGACAAAGGGATACAATATCTCCCAAGTTATTTATAGTATCCTTGGAACGTATGTTCAAAAACTTATTTTGGAAGTCTAAAGGTATTAATATTGATGGAAAGAAAATCAATCACTCGCATTTTGCCAACGTCATTGAATTAATTAGCAACAACGTCGATATCTTGCAAGACATGATAACTGACCTTCATAACTGCTCCAAAAAAGCAGGATTAACGATAAACATTAACAAGACAAAGATCATGGCAAATACACCTCTGAAATTACAAATAAAAACAGATGGGCAGATACTGGAACAGATCAGCAAATATATATATATACATATATTTAGGTCAAGTAATTACCACGGAGAAGGAAACAATACGTAAGGAAGTAAAAATACGAACGCATCTCTCATGGATAGCTATTGGAAAGTTGAGCAATGTGCTCAAAGATATACCCAACGGACTAAAAAAGAAAGTATATGAACAGTGCGTCGTTCTTCCAGTGCTTACATATGGAGCGGAAACATGGAGCCTGACGAAATATGTTGTTAAGAAACTTGCCGTGACTCAGAGAGCCTGCGAAAGAGTAATGTTGGGCATTAAGATGTTAGACAGGAAATCCAATGCATGAACAAGACAGCAGACTGAACTGCCGGATACAGTAGAACGTGTAGCGCAGCTGAAATAAAACTGGACAGGCCAGGTGGCAAGAAAAAATGATGACAGGTGGAGGAAATGAATAACGGAACGGCTGCCAAGGGAAGGACACAGAAGTCGGTCAGCCGGTGTGAAGCGAATGAACGAGGCCGGTGATCGACATAGATGGAAAAAAAAGGGGGAACGTTTACATCCAGCAAGCGTATCGTGATCGTGATCGATACAACGACTTACAGGATTTCGCTGTCTGCAAGCTATGTTTCCCACTAACCTAGCAGTTGAGGAGAAATGATGAAAATGATGATGATACAGCAACAAGGCTTTATTACAATAATAAAGTTATCGAGATCTGTCGCTTTGAGCAATCCGAAGAGTCGAAAAATTATTCTTTCATCATCATCGAGAAGATCTGCAAGTGATGAAAGGAGTGAAAATTTCAAGCGTATCAATGATTGCAGTGAAAACAATGAGTTGATAAGTCCTTTTTCAAAAGATACGGACGAGTAATATGGGAGTATGACCAATGCGGACACGGCAAAAATCAGTTCTATTCATACGGTTAGATCTTACTAGGGTTTATCGCGATTTTGAAGATTGTGTTTAATTCCTTTTAATTTATTAGAAGAGGGAACAACCTCTAACCATGCATTGTGTAATTTCTTGTCTAGACGACTACTCTGATACGCTTCTTAAAATTAATTGTCGGTATTGCGATATTAGGTACGGGGTTGAAGTACGTTACTTTTTTGGCTGCTTGATCCACTAATTCGTTGTTTGGGATACCGCTATGATCCGGAATCTATGCAACGATTATTTGATAGAGTGTATTTTGCAGTACAGAAATGATTTCCTTTGCTATGCCGTTTATGAAACTCGAGCAAGCTTTTTGTAGTGCTCCTAAAGACTCGCGGTGCAAATTATTGATCTTTTATCCGAAGAAATATTAAGGATGGCCATGAAAATAACATAAAGCTCGGCACATAAAATGGTATAGAGTGAAGGTAACAATGAGCACCAAATTTTATCGAACTGAAACCGGTTTAATTTTCTGTTTTGGATTTTTTAATAGAACATAAAATGAAATCTTCAAAACTGAAGAAAGAATTTAATGTCGTTTTTTTTTTTTTTTTTTTTTTCGGGCACGTCAACAGTGGAATTTGCTTAACGCAGAGAGTTGTGCATTACATAAGGAAAAGATTAGAAATTGAGGAAATAAAGAAGTCTAACAAAGGAACTATATTCAGAGAGGGGAATGCAAAAATGGAGTGGATACTATAAGGAGTAGGAAGGCCAAGGCGCAGAAAATTAGAATACAGAGTAGCACGTTCGGAGGAAATAAAGGAGCATTCGAACAAGACGTGATTCGCATCGCAGGTATAACTGAGCTCTAAGGACGCAAAGGAGATTGAACAATAGAAAAACGGAAAAGGGAAGCCGGAAGCAAACTGTGATTGAACCGCAGGCGAACTATAGAGAAAATAATCGATCGGGTAAGATAGGGGAAAAGATTAAACCAAGGAGGAGAGGAAGGAAAGGGCTGAACAGAAAGGTAAAAAGATCGAGGAGTGGTAAAGAATCAAGGATAGAATCCGGTCCAGAAATCGTCGTGGGAACGAGAAGAAAGACAGTAGAGAGTTTGAGCAGGAAATCTACTAATGAATAGACCATTGGTCGCCGCCAAACGTGCCAACGAGTCAACTAACTCGTTGCCTGGAATGCCGCAATGACCAGGAATCCATAGTAGATCGATTACAACAAAGAGAGAGATGATAGCCAATAAAACACTTTTTGAGTCCCAGGATAGGAGCAATCTAGAGATGTTATTTGTCAAGGATGTAAAAAGAACTGCCTGCAGGACAGCCATCGATTCGGTAAGAAAAATAGAGGAAAAGAAGGGCAACCGAAAGGATTCGGAATAGGTAAGCGCGGGGATAATGAACGCGGCCTCAACGCCAACATCAGGTTTCAAACCATCTGTGTAGATAATTGTAAGGGAAGGGAAGTATAAGGATAACATGTGATTGAATTGGTTTGAACGGCAGGATGAGGAAGAGATTTAATGTCCGAGGGGAAAACAAATAACTTCGGAGAATGCTTGAATTCAAGGAAATTATAAGTGTAGTAAGGTGTTTTGGTGAAAGGGAAGACAAAAGGCAAGAAGAGCATAAGCCGAGAAGAGGTCGAGGATAATATAGGAATTTTGCAAGGAGAGAAGCGCCAGTTATCGGAAATAAATTGATAGGAACTTAGGAGTTTTGAATTAATAATAGGGAGGCATTTAATCAGAAATCTTAAAGTGCTATTAAGTATACTACCGAGATAAGAGAAGGAATTGACTGACGGGATGGGAAGGTGGCGCAAGGAAAGATTAACTAAAGAACGGTTATAATGACGGAATGTGAAAACCATAGAGGCAGATTTTTCGGGTGAGATAGAAATATGAAGATATAAGAATATCATCAGCATAGAATAACGACGTGGAGGAAACTCGGATGATAGGGAGACTGTGAAAATATACACAGTGCATCCCGAAAGTTACCGGACTGACGTCACAGAGCCCCCCCCCCAAAAAAAAATTACAAAAAATATAAGAAAATTTTTTTTATTCGAAATAGTCGCCCTTAAGAGCGATACACTGGTCAGCGCGCGTTTTTAGGTCATTTATACATTTCTAGTAGGCCTCTTTTGGAAACGTCTTCAGCTTGGCGGTTACTGCTTCCTGGATCTCTTCTACGGTTGAAAAACGGTCTCCTTTCAGCTCCATTTTGAGTTTTGGGAATAGAAAGTAGTTCGGTGGACTTAAATCGGGCGAGTATGGCGGGTGGTTCAACGTTGTGATCTGCTTTTGGGCCAAAAACTGACGGTTCACCGTTGCCGTGTGAGCAGGTGCGTTGTCGTGCACTAGGAAAAAATCTCGAATCGAAAACATCTGCGGTGTGACGCGTCCAATTCTTTTCAAAAGGCGATCCAAAACCTCTTTGTAGAAGGGAGCATTCACGGTTTGGCCAGGGGGAACGAATTCGCGGTGAATGATTCCTTTGCTATCGAAGAAAACAACCAACATGGTTTTTTGATTTTCGACTTTTGAAACCTGAATTTTTTCGGACGAGGAGAATTTAGGCCGATCCATTCCGCACTTTGCCGCTTCGTTTCTGGATCGGAGGCGAAGCACCACGATTCGTCACCCGTAATTATTTTATTGACGAATTTTAGACCACTTTCAATCATTTCCAACAAGTCTTGAGAATGTTCGACGCGTTGGTCTCGTTGCTCCGTGGACAGTGAATGAGGAGCGAAGCGCGTACAAATCTTTGGTTTCTTCAAATCTTCTTGGATAATGCGTTGAACTATTGTTTCCGGTATATTCAGGCTGTCTACGACGGAACGACACGTGACTCGTCGGTCAGTCTTCAAAAATCCGCCACACGCTGGATGTTTGCATTGTTCTTTGTCGTCGCTGGTCGGCCGCTACGCTCGTCGTCAACAACTTCCTCTCTTCCATTACGAAAACGACCAAACCAATCGAAAACTGATGTACGGGACATAACATCGTCACCATAAGCAGTACGAATCATTTCAAGAGCTTTGGTGTAGCCGTTAAACCGGGCTTTAAAACAAAATTTAATCGCGGTACGTTGCTCTAAATTTTTCTCCATAGCGAATTTGTAACCGAGCCAAAATACACACCTTCACTTAAAACGACATAACTTCAAGGCCAGTAGCCGCATACTGATGAAATTTCGTACGTTTGTTTACAAAGGTTCACGACACACCCTTCCAACATTTCAAAGAGATAACGCCAGTAGTACCGATTTTATAAACTCAGTCCGGAAACTTTCGGAACGCACTGTGTACATTGAAAAGAGTACAGCTAAGACATGATCCCTGCAGGAGGCCTCGGTAAACCACCCTGGAATCATCAAAAAAAGGGAGTAGAAAGGTGAATTATCCTGTTACGGAAAAGATTAATAACTAGTGACGTGAAGTGGAGAGGAATATTAATGGAGAGCATTTTGTCATGCAAGGAAGGTAAATGGACATTATCAAAGGCAGAGGTGTGGCATCAATGAACGCAGCAACAGTGATTTTTTTAAGGACAAGAGATTTATAAATGTCAGAAAGGAATAAAGATAAACAGTCCATGGATCCCAGGTCCGGACGGAAACCAAACATATTGTCAGGGAGTATATTATGATGTTCTAGCCAACAGACCGGACGTTTATTGAACGTGTATTCGAAAAGTTTCTTTAAGCAAGAAGCGAAGGATATTAGACAGAAAAAATTAGGCTTTTTCTTCGGAATCGGGATAACCATAAAGGAATTCCAGAGAGGCGAAGTTGAGCCAGTATATTGGAAACGATTATAGATTAACGGAAGAGAGTATTAAGTGCAGAGTTTGAAAGATTTCTAAGAGCAAGGTATGAAATTCGGTCTAATGCGGGGCTAAAATAAAGAGGCACAGAGTTCACCGATGCTGTCAAGTTTCGAAGGTGATTTGGAATTATCTCTGTTTTATTACGCGTATTATCGAAAATTCAAATCTGTAAAAATTTATTTTCCTCATTTTAGTTTACCTGGTTTTAATTTTTTTTTTTTTCATTAACATTTTTACACGAAAAACAACGTTGCAAATTTTTAGTTTTATTTTTTCATTTTTACTATTAATAGTATTTTCAATAATAAATGAAGAGTGAACAAAAAAAAACAAATTTCTTTCAAACTATTTTTCTTCATATACACGTCTGAGATGTGTATTTTGGCCTTGTTCAACTTCCCAATCGAAACCATCATTTACAACTAGCTTTCTTTTACTGTTTTTCGTCTCGAACGCAGGTGTTTAAATTAAATAGTTATCGGAAAGGTTAAGTTTTCGTAATGCAGGGTTTATTATTTGCTTTGCATTTTAAATTTCAGGATTAACTTATGTATTTTGAAGTGATTTTGATGTTTCATGCCGATTTTTGGCGAGTTCAAAGATAATCTCGGTTGTCCGAACGTTATATGCATTCCATGCAATTTAAGTGCGCAATTTCATGCAACTGCCATTATTTTTCCTTTTCAAAATTGGTATAAAAAATCAAATTTACAATTTGAGCTAAATCATATTAATCCCTCGCACTTTAAATTACTATTCATTATTAACCATAAAAAACGAAAAAAAAAAAGAAAAATGTTACGAAATTGCAAATTTTACAAAACTGCTTCATATAATTTCATCGAAGGAAGAGTATTATTTAAATATATGTAATCGCATTGAAACTAAAAACAAAATTGCCCATAATCAGTTGCCAGTGACAACACGGCATTAACGCTAAAATATAGGAAAGTGAAATATTTCACTAAAAAGGGTAACATTTCTAAATAATATTATTTGTAAATATAGGAAAATTTTAGTTGTCACTTTGACTAGCGCTAGAATACGTGTTTAATCGCAAACATAATTCCTTTAAAACTAGAGAGCTAAAAGATAATAAATAGTAAATTAGTACGTTAAATAATTGAAGCTAACCGGCTAAATTGCAAAAGCCACAGTAACGTTATTAAAAAGTAAATAAATATACAGGTATTGTAAGGAACATTTATTTTTTAATCAAAAATAAAGCTAACTATTTAAAAAATCTGATATATTTGTAAAATTAATATACTCCTAAATAAACCGACGAGTGTGTAATATTTAATATAATAAATGCTTTTCAAAAATTCGATACGCAAAAATTTTAAACGCTGTTGAACGTTCGAACATGTCCAGTACAATGAAGCGGCCATCAGTTTTGGAAGCACACTGTATATTAATCAAATTATCAGGGGGGGGGGTCCAGTGCCGGTTCTGTTTATTTTTCTATATTTTATGTGCGTAAAATTCTTCGGCACAATTCCGGTCCGGAGTGAATCTTTTTTAACCTTCGGTTCAGGTAAAAAAAGTAAACACTTCCGGCTTGTAGAATGAATTATGTTAAAGAAACTTTACACGTTGAATACGGTTAACTGTCATTTGTATGATTGTCATCACATTTCGTATGCATTTTTATGTTGAATTGTGAATATTCGGTCGAGAAAAATACGTTTACATTATCTTGTTACATTTTAAGGAATCGTGACGTGAGTAAACCCTGTGTATATGGGCGTCGCCACCCCCTGGAGCCTTGAAACTTTTTAATCAACTAGCCATGATGAGTATTCATAGGCGCGTTATCATGAACAATTTGCCAGAAACCCACGGAAATTATGTGTTTTAATTAAGATGTTATTCTTGTTTAATAAAATATTAAGCCTTTACAACTTATAAATTAATCAGTATCTGCCTGTAACCGTTCGGTAGGCAATTCTAAGTCGGCCGGCCAAGCCGACTTAAACAATGGAAACCTTATCATCTACTTCACTGATAACGGCCAACTCAGGTAATAATTTCAATTATGTCGATACCACTAACCGTTCCTCTAACAACCGACGTTCTTTCGCCGACGCAACTAAAACTAAATCTAACAACAGAATATCTCCGCTAAACCATTTTACATACCTCAACAAAGACCAAGGCCTAATATTTCCATATATTCAAGGCTCCACTCTTAAGGACTACTTCGTCTCGTTAAAACCATCAATCGGCTCAGCAAAGAACATTATAGCAGCTTCTCGAATAAGCAACAATAGAGTTCTAATTTTTTTAAACTCGCCGCAAACTGTCGCCGAATTTATGAATTCTCACGGCTTCATTATCGTCAACAACACTAAAATCACTTCTTACGTCTGCTAAAAAAATCGTACTATCTAATGTATCAGCAGTTATCCCTAATGAAGCCCTTCAATCGCACTTAACCGAGAAACTTGGATTTAAATTAGCCTCGCCTATCTCGATCCTCAGAGTCCAACCACTTGACGAAGAATTTGGCCACATCGTGAGTTGGAGACGCCAAGTCTACGTTTCGAATCTGGAAGACATCGAATGTCCTCATTCCTTTCTCCTTCCATATAATGACCGGGACTACCGCATTTTCATCACCTGCGATGACCATGTCTGTTTCAAATGTAACTCGACAGGTCACAAAGCCTCCACATGCCCCTCAACTGACCAGCCATGGAATATGCACAATGTGGAAACTGAAAAAAAGATTTCTGTTCCCGCCGATGGACCACCGAATGAGGAGAGTCTTGACATGTCCGAGATACAAGTGGCTCACAACGCCGTAGGAAACCAAGCCAGCATAGATGAACCAGACAATCAAAGTATAAATACTCAACAACTCTCTCCA
Organism: Icerya purchasi; assembly: GCA_039619475.1. Taxonomy (NCBI): domain Eukaryota; kingdom Metazoa; phylum Arthropoda; class Insecta; order Hemiptera; family Monophlebidae; genus Icerya; species Icerya purchasi. The sequence goes on along the minus strand of CM077116.1, from coordinate 180,496,964 downwards.
TCTTCTTCCGCAGAGGGCGACAATCAATGTAGCATTCAAGCCTCTACAAAAGTTCCAGACCTTATGCTAGAAAACAACTTGGACTTACAACAGCGATCTATCAAAAGGCAACTCTCATCATCCTCTTCGCAATCTTCTGATCTACCTCAACTCCATCCGGAGAATCTTAAACCTCCAAAGAAGCCCAACAAACGAAACAAATCAGTTGTCCCGCCAGATCAGCCTCAGACTAACAGTCCTCACGCCGAGATAGACGCAGAAGGCAGCGCTCCGCCCTCGATGAAACAAATATTCCAACCACTGGAGGAAAAATTTATGGAAAAAGAAGGCTCCTACCGAATATCTTTTGTCAATTTTCAGCTATTTGTCGACATGTGCCAAGGAGCGCCTATACTTCAGGACATAGCAGCTGAATTCTCCACAGATATTCCTGCTGTTATCCAAATGCTTCGGGACAATCACCCCTTATTAACGGACAGATCAATGAAAATTCGTTTCACCAAAATAATTAACAAACTTCAAACCGAATTGCAAATCGTAAACAATAATCCATAAATCTGCGATCATGAACTCCCTTATATTGAATTGGAACTGCAACGGAATTTTCGCTCATTATGAAGAACTAAAGTTGCTTATCTCTACATATCATCCAGCAATAATCTCATTGCAAGAAACAAGGCTCAAAACAAATCAAATACCAAACCTAGCTTCTTATTCTGTCCTGAAGTCCCCCCCACCAGCTGGGCGCAATGCCCACGGGGGTGTCATATTAGCAATCCGGATAAATCTGTCATTTCAGCACATCCGACTTAATTCAGAGCTTCAAAATCTATGTATTCGTGTCCATCTTGACCAGCCTTTCACTCTATGCTCTTTCTATCTCCCTCCACAAGAAACTGTAATTGTAGCTGATTTCCTCACTTTAATTCAACAACTTCCGACACCAATAATTCTCGTTGGCGATTTCAACTGTCATACTCCTTGTCTGGGCAGTAATTATACCAATCCTAATGGTCGCTTAATAGAAAATCTACTAAACACTCTTAACCTATGCATACTAAATCCACCGGAGCCCACGCACTATAGTTTCGCGTTTCGTACATGGTCTAAACCAGACTTAATCATTTCATCCCCTCAAATAGCCAGTTCCTTAATGGTATTCCATCATGCTGATCTCGCGGACAGTGATCACGTTCCCATGCTGGTCAATAAAATCGTCAGCTCAGCGTCATTAGGAACTCATATAACTCACTGGAATTACAGAAAAACTGATTGGTCTCGCTGCATAGCCCAATGCCGCACTATTTCGCTGAACTTAACCAAGGATATTGATTTCGTAGTGGATAACTTCACCTCAGCTCTACTCAATGCAGCACGATCAAACACCCCAGCGCCCAAACAACCCACACGGAAGCTAGTACCATGGTGGACGACCGAATGTGCTACTGCCATTCGCCTCAGACGCAGTGCACTGAGAAAACTAAAATCGGCCCCCACGATTGAACTCCACACAGCTTACAGGAAAGCTCGTGCAAAAGCAAAATGGACAATCAAGCAGGCTCAGCGAAAAACATGGAGATTTTACCTCTACAATCACAGCATCAACACGAGCAAGCCTACTGTGGTCAAAAATCCGATCTTTAGACCATCTCTCATCTAACTTATTTCCCGCAGCTATCAAAGTCAGCAACTTCCGAACAAGCGATCCTACCGAAATAATCTCTGCTTTCGCCGATCACTATGAGCATTCTTCCACTGGTACAGATAACTCGCACACTGCGGAACAGCTTATTTCCTTCAACTCTAATTGTGATAACGAGCCATACAACCAGCCCATCACTCTCCAAGAACTATCCTCAGCTATCAAACGCACAAAAGAAGCTGCTCCCGGTAGTGACAATATACACATCTCCATGCTCAAAAACGCTCCCATTGAAACCCATCAAGTCTTACTCCAAATATACAACAAGATGTGGACTGAAAACACTTTTCCCTCGGCCTGGAAGACAGCGATTATTACTCCCATCTTGAAATCTAACAAAAATCCTGCACTCACAGAAAGCTATCGGCCAATATCACTAACCTCGGTGTTGTGCAAAATTTTTGAACGAATAGTTCTCTGCCGTCTGAACAGAATATTAAACTCGGAAAACCGACTACATAAATCACAGTTTGGATTCCGGAGCGGGCGTTCTACGTTACACCCATTATACATTCTTCATAATGCTATAATAGAGTCGTCAGCTCAAAAAACTCACCTGTTAGCTGTTTTCTTCTACCTTACCCAGGCGTTCGACAGAATTCACAGATCAAAAATTATGGCTCAGCTCTGCAAATGGGGCCTTGGAGGTAACTTAGCATCGTTTATAAGTAACTTCTTATCCGAACGGAAATTTATCGTTCGAATAGGAAAGCACTCTTCCTCGTTACGCTCACTAAAGAACGGAGTCCCACAAGGCTCTGTCCTCAGCCCGACCCTATTTAATATTGCTACCAGTGATCTTCCCTCCGCTGTACAACCGCCGGTGCAGTGCTCACTGTTTGCTGACGATCTTACCATTTTCGTGAACTGCAACACCATAAAAATTGGAGAGAAAGTATTACAGAGAACAACATCAAGAATCTCCAAATGGTGCTATCAAAATGGCCTCCAAATTTCCATCTCAAAGACCAAGGCTATTCACTTTTGTCGGATTCGGAAATGCAAACACAAAATTTCCATTAACCTGGATAGTAATCAGCTGGTCGCAGCTTCCTCCGTTCGTTACCTCGGTCTACTTTTTGACCAAACTCTATCGTGGAAACCCCATATAAAGCAATTGAAACAATCCTGCTTCCAGAAAATTAACCTATTAAGAAAACTCGCACACACCACTTACGGATCAGACCGGGTCTCGCTACTTCGAATTTATCGCGCAGTAATAAGATCCAAATGTGACTATGCCTCGGAGATATACTCAACAGGTAACCAGAACTACTTACGATCATTAAACATCATCCATAATACAGCTCTACGGCTTTCTACAGGAGCATTCCGCACTACTCCCATCGATAGTCTACATGCAGAGACGCCCGAATGGCCCCCAGATATTCAACAAATGGCTCGCTCGTCCAACTTTTACATCCAATGCATCGCCTCAAACTTCAGACCTCCGCGTGTAATTCCAATTACTCTTCAAGCTAGAATGGAAACAGCCGAGACTATTCTCTCACATTACCAGCGGATATTATCAACCATCAACATTAGGCAACCACAGTTAATCTCTCATTCAGCCGCAGTCATTTCACCATGGGACCACAATCCAGTTAAAGTGGATCTAGATTTATTAAATTGCAGCCGCAACGAAAATATTATCTCCGAGGAGGCTAAATCAAAGATATCTTCATATGCCCGCAATGCATCAGTACTCTTTACGGACGCGTCTATCTTCGACACTTTCGTAGGGTGTTCAGTGATAAAAGGAGATGCCGCACTAATTCGATACTCACTTCCTGAATTCTTCTCCATCCTCTCGGCTGAACTATACGCAATACTCTTAGCACTACAGTTCTTCTTGAATCAGGAAACAGACAATTCAGTAGTAATCTGTTCCGACTCCGTTGCGGCTTTGAATTCCATATCCGATGTCTATAACGATAAACAACACCCCATTGCGAAGGAAGTTGCCAATCTACAAATATCTGCCCCTGCTCGCGCGATATCATTCCTCTGGATTCCAAGTCACTCGGGAATTCCTGGAAACGAGCTGACCGACAGAACAGCAAAGGAAGCTGCAACGATTCTCCCCGTTCCAGACATTCCGGTACCAGCTTCAGATTATGTCCGCCATCTCAAATTGGCTTTGGCCACACTATGGCACCAGCGATGGCTGGCCGTCCCGTGTTCCAATAAACTTCGCCAAATCAAACAAAACGTTCGACCGTGGACGACTCACCTAACCCGACGAAAGGACGATGTAATTGTCACCAGACTCCGGCTGGGACACACACAAAGCACACATGGCCATCTGCTGCAAAGGACTCCGGCTCCAATCTGCAATATTTGTAACACTAATCTAACTGTTCTCCATGTCCTCATAGAATGTCCTCAGTTCTCCTCCCTCAGATTTTCACATAACCTTCCCTCCTCCTTATCTACCATTCTCTCTGATGACCCCATAATCCTTTCGAACTTAATCCGTTTCCTACATCAAGCAAATCTATATCATACAATATAACCTCACTCCTCGTTAACTTATTATATTCGCTTGTAATTATCCGTGCCTCTAGCCAATAGTTGCTGAACACGGCACGCTAATTCAAATAATAAATAAATAAATATAAATTTTATTTTTCCTATAACTCATATCCTCTTTCCATCACCCTGGCTCATCAGCTGGCGACGTCCTTGCCTATGTATCAATTTTTAAAATCAATTTTGAAAAAAAAAACCTGAAACATTCGAGCAAATGCGATATTTAAATTTCATGCATTTCTGCCACCATGCATGATAAACGTTTTCACTGATTAATTTCGAATTTTATGACACATCGCCACATTAATCATTCAGGTACTCAGCCGTACAGCGAACATATTATTCATCAAACGTTTTACTCACATAACTCATATACATATGGAATGATTTTGCTGATTCTTTGTGTATTCCAAAGAGTACTATTCAACTGAAACACCACGTGATAGCCGAGCTTACAACTTTATATTTAGACCCCAAGAGCGCCGAAAGCTCGAAAGTTCCGAAAAAAATATTTCCCCCCCCGGTCACGTGATATATCGATGGGAAAATCGCTATTTGTCAGGAACAAAATCGTATTCAATTGCCTTAACGAAACTTTCAAAGTTGGCGAAAAGTTCAAAAAAGCGTAAAAAATGACGTGTCTCCCCTTTGCGGTGCAAGTATTAGAGCTGAAAATTTTAAACAAGGTTAAAAATATTCACATCCCCACATATTTCTTCGATTTGGAACATCTGGGTTTCCAACTTTAAAATCAGCCCTTCGGTGGGCCGAATGCTTGACATTTCTGAAAAAAAGTATTTTTTTTTTTCCTGTCAGGTGATATATCGCGTTGAAAAGGAAGCTGTTTGTCGGAAATGAAACCGTATTTCATTTCTTTAACGAAACGTTCGATGTTGGCGAATAGTTCAAAAAATCGCGAAAAATGACGTGTTTCTCCTTCTTTATGCCGCAAAAAAATATATTTGTTTTGAATTTAGTATTATGTAAACATAAATTATAGTCTTACATACAGAATCCTCAGCGCATGAAACATAATGCTTTACTAAACTTGTTTTTTTTTTTTTAAAGCATAAAATACGTAGAACAATGTGACAAAAAAGTTGATTTTTAGCTAGAAAAAAATTCAATTATAATGCTAAAAATTGTAAAAATAAAAAAAAAAAAAAATACCAACTTCAAAATATTTTATAAAAATTTAATAAAAATGCACTGAAAAGTAAAAAAGTAATTATTTAATAAAGACGCACTTAAAAGGAGAAAATAATTATTCGATAAGCAAATATAATTCAGAGTGATACACCTTAAGTGGTGATATTATGGTAATTTTTATACAACATTAATACCTTAATTAGAGTAGGATTCATATTACATATTAAAATAATAATTAAAAACTGCATTTAATGTTCATTAAATTGTTCCTAGATATTGTAATATGAATTGGATGCCGACTCTAATAAAGGTATTATTATAAGAATTAACATAATATCACTTTAAGGTAAATCACTCTGAAATATATTTTCTTATCGGGAATAATAAGTTAATAATGTTGTATAAGAATTACGATCATATCACTCTGAAATAGATTTTTTATCGAATAATTCATTTTTTACTTTTTAGTGCGTTTTTATTAAATTTTTATAATAAATCTTAAAATTGTTTTTTTTTATAAAAAAAAAAAAATTTACCATATACCTTAACGGTGGATACACGATTGCAAATACGAAAAAGGTTTTCTTACAGACCTCTCGAAAGAAATCAGTTGTTAATTCCGTAATTCATGCCAATAACTGAGAGACCATATCACGTTCCGATACGGAAATATTACAAAGCTACATAATATATTAGAAATATGTATTTTTATAGTACCTAATACATAGATAATTGATATGTTATCATATAACACCGTTAAATGGTGAAGCAAATAGTAAAACATTATCGCCATGCTTCGGATTTGTTTTGTAAATGTAATTTAATCGATATAGAATAATAATTTCGTTAATATCGAATTATTTTCTACTGTGGCTGGTTTCGCACTAAGTTAATCAAGTCAAGTCGAACTAATTCGATTAAGTCGAAATTACGTTTACAACACGCAATTTATGTGCGCGTATCTACAAAACACCGAATTAGTCACGTCACTAAATATAATAAATAAGATTTGTCCAATTTATCAAGTTCGACATGTCGAATTTTGCATTAGTCAAAACGGAATTTTTAACCGATTCTCCTATACTAATCGATACTGTTGCTATACAGGCTTATTTGTGCTCGTTAGTTTATTGTTAGATATATTTACACGTTTATAAGCGTTCTTTTAAAAAGTTAAAAGAAACGGATTTGGAAAATTTAATTTATTTAATCGAACAAATTGAAGGAATATTTAATTCGCGACGTGTTGAAATCACATAAGAAATATTTCGATAAAAAATTCGTTGTTATTACACAATTCTACAATAACGGCCAAGTTAAAGAGAGCCATTATGTGTATTTCACTGAATGTATTTTCCGAATTTCCTCTAAATAATTTGGAAATTATATCAACTGGAGAATATTCCTACGCGAAATGTAAAACGATGATTAAAATCAATAAATCGATATACTTTAAACGCGGGTATAGATAATTTGTTAAGTTATTTAAATAAATAAGTGAAATATCGTTTACAAAACCAAAACAGTTTCGAGCATTCCTAGGGCGGTTTATCCTTCAGCCAGGCGCTGCTCGTGAGTTCTTAAAATGGAAGGGCTAGAAATTTGAAGGTTAATGATGTAGAAAAAGAGGGGGTGTATGTATTACAAACTTATGTTTTTTAATCAAGTACCACCAATTCGTTTTTTTTTTCAATTTTTTTATCAGTTATATGTGCAATTTTGATATTAGTTTATTAAAAAAATCATTTTAATTTTTGGAAAAAAAACAAAAAAAACATCGATACCTGAAGAAAATAACAATTTAAAGAAGAAAAAGTTTTAAAATAGGTTAGGTACCATAATGTTCTAACTACCCAAAAATTGAAATTTTAAAATTTTAAAATGTAGTAGGTAACAAAAGAATATCAAAAAAACAAAACATTACTAAAATCTAGAAATTTTGAAAATTTTTAAAAAATCCACTTCCTCATTAATAAAAATAAATTTTAAATCTAGAAAACGATAAAAATTAGGTACATCAACTTCAACATTTTATTTATAAATAAAGTCCATGCGGCGATCTTTCATTTTCGCAAATTTATCAATCACCTTATTATGGAAATCCAGAATAGAGTCGATGAGATTTTTTTTGGATACTTATTATCGCAAGCGCTGACAGTTTGTCTTCCAGCATACTACTGCGTAGATAAGTTTCAATTCTTTTTAAGGTAGAAAAACACCTTTCAGCTTCGGCAGTTGTCATTGGAGTGGTTAACCAGATGTTTATCAACACGTACACTTCGCTGAATGTTTGGTGAATTCCCGTTTCTACAAATAAACGATGGAATTGCACCACTCCTTTTACAATTGAAAATTCGCTTCTTTCGTATAAAACAGAAAGTTCAGTGTGCAAATGATTTTTATTCAGCATAGGATAGGCCAAAATGGTTTCATCAAGTTCTTGGGAAAGAAATTTCTCGCGGTACGTTACAAATTTCTCTTGCAAGAGTAACTTTCCTGCTGAGAGGTGACCAGTAAATTCGAATCTGTCCTTTGCTTGCACACATATTGTATCATAAACTTCTTTAACAGCTGCGTTTCGATTTTTGTCAAATTTTCTCTTCCGAGGTGTAGGTGTTGATTCATTGTTTGTGGATTCCAAGTTTTCGAAATTAATTTCTCTAATTTTGCAAATTTCACCATAAAATTTTGCCAATGAAAAAAAAGCATTCGAAGAATTGATACAACGATTTTGAAATGCATCATATAATAAATCAACATGTGGCATAATACGATGAAATACGCCCAGCCAAAATATGAATTTATCATCGTTTAGTAAACGGAGAAATCATCCGGATGCTTCACGAATTGTTACGGTATTACTTGAATTTTGTAATTTTTCGAAACATTCTTTCAGGTGTTCAATATTTTCAAAAACAGTATTTACGGCTCTTGAATTGAAATTCCACCTTATATCAGAACCACGTGGAATTCTTCTCGATATACCTGTATTTTCAAGTTCAGCTAATCGTTGTGGAGAACGCGAAAAAAACGCAAGAATACCTGATAAATTACTAAAAAAAATTCGTACTTCATTATTAGTTGAAACTGCTTTACTCATCACTAAATTCAATTGATGAGCGTAATAATGAATGAAATGGGTATTTTTATAAGTTTCTTTTATTATTTTTTGAACGCAATTCCGCTCATAACAGCGGCCCCGTCGTAGGTTTGAGCGATTAGTTTACCGGTATTATTTTTCAAAACAATTTCCAGCTGTTCCAAGTGTATATGTTTGGACAAACCTTCGGCGTCTTGGGACTCAGAATTAAAAAATCCCCAAAATCTTTCGCATAGGCTTCCATTACATTCGTATCGAAAAACAATTACCTCTTGAGTTTTTTCAGATATGTTGGTTGTGTCATCCGACATGACAGCCAAAAACTGAGTTTGTTCGATTTTGTTATCAATTTCAGTTCGACAAATGTCCAATATACAGTCCAATAATTCATTTTGAATCGTCTTCGAGTTACCTTTGAACACCGTAGAATTTTCAAAATGTACTTTCAAATCTTCGTCCAGTTTTCCTGCGAAATCTAATAGTCCTCGAAAAACACCAGGATTATCTGAATCCGATTTTTCATTATGTCCTCGCAGTGGAAGTTCAAATTTGCCGAAAAATATTAAACAATCTATAATTTTCGATAAAATGTCCCGATTTTTTTAAACGTTTTCATTAAATTTCAATATAAATATAATCCATATGCATCGCTCAGATGTGTTGCAATATTAACTTTACCCAGCATAGCAAAATCGATCGAACTTTTTATATGTTGACTCGAATTTTCGTGTTTTTTAACTTTTTCACTCAAATGTTTCAAATCCGTAAGCCCAGTTTGTGTCCACGGAACCTCGCCCCCCCCAAAAAGTACACGCGGAAAACAAAAAAACGCCTTTTTTCCATCGCAGCCGCACAACCATTCGCATTTAGAATAAATTTCTGGATGAAATTGTCTTTCGAATTTCTGGATTTCTGCTAGTTGATGTGTTTGAGGAATATTCCATTGTGGCTTCGGTCTGCCACGAGCTTTTACTTCACATTTATCAACAAAAGATTATCGAGTCAATTTACTTAGTAAGTACGAAATCGAATTTATTTCACTTGCAGCCATCTATATAATAAAATTACTCCCTCAAAACATGAACAAATAAATCCAAGAGGATACCTACCTAGGTACAAAGAAACGTGTTTATTCAATCAACCAAACGTACGTAAATCAGAAGAAAATACACATCAACGCGCGAACACAGCAATATATAGATTTACTGCATCATCCTTGTCGCGATCGCGTTCGGGCTGGTTTTCGTGCAGCCCAAAAAGCGGATAAAACTGCGCATGCGCACCTTCCTTCGTCTTGCCGCGCTCCCGGCACTTGACCGTACGAAACTTTACAAACGAGAGCTGCATCATGCGCAGCCCTGGCCACCGTTAAATGACGAGTTCGGAGTTTAGATGGAGAAAAAAAATGATGAATTTTTTAATCGTGAAACTTTAATATTAAGTGATTTTTGATATCTTGAATATAAAATAAATATATGGAGAGAATTTATTTGGCGGGGCTGCAGCCCTGCAGCCCTTATACACGAGCCGCGCCTGCCTTCAGCGTCCTTGAAGAATGTCCATACAATATTTTTTTTTACCATCTTTTTACCGCACCATGTACAACGTATTTCGCTAGAAGCGCAGAAGTTTACTACGTATTATATGTGTATTTTTTAAATTAAAACGCGTGTGCATTATCGAAACGGTTAGATTTAGGAGCCGTTTGGTGGTTGACGAGCGAAACGAGCAGGGATTATTAAACAATTTTTGACAAATACGTATATACATTTTTTTTCCATTTTTTGATAATTTGCAATGTTACAAAGGAGAAGGGGCAAGCGGAGCGAGCAAGAGAAAAAAAACCCTAGTTTTATGTAAAAATAAAAGATGTTCGTATGTTTAAAAATATTATTAAGTATTTAATTTTATATTATTAAGTTTATTTTTAATTTTATATTTTAAGTTTATTTTTAATTGTCGCGAATTGAACGGTTTTGCGTTGAATGTTCCGTTATTGTTACTGTTAAGTTTCTCCTACCGTTTTATTACGGTTATTCTTCCTTCATTCCCTTTAGTTGCTCTGTAAAACCTTCGTCAGCTGCTTTACTCACACAAAGTACACTTCCTACTTCCCCCGTTAATACTGCCGCTTTCTTAATTATAATAAATTCGATCGAAATACAATTTACTCAACGTCGCTTTCAATTCCATTTTCTCAACTTCTTTTTCATAATCAATACCAATTCCGCGATCAATTCTTCTCCTTCTTCCTTTGTTGACATATCTGTCTTCGTTTTCTAACAGTCTTAAATTGAAACAAAATTTCTTAAAATTTCTACGGACAATAAAATTCGAGACTAGGTTCTTTTTTTAGTTTCTTTTTCTTTGCTTTTTTATCTTCATTCGTTTTCTCTTTTATTTACTGATTTAATATTTCTTTTTTAATACGAGAAAAAAACAAACAAAACTATTACACTCAGAATTACTCGACTGTTTACTGACCATTATCACTTCCGATGACAATTGCGATTATTGTGTCCAATTTTTTCCGGAAGGCATTTGTATTTAATCGCCTATGCCGTTCAAGCTCTACACCATTTTTTAACATAATCTCTTTGCTTTTAATAATGACATCTTCTAGCGTATCTAACCGTTTTTTTTTTGTTTTGTTTAGGGGGTCCTCACTTCGGATACTACCGATGAGGCAAATGTATTTTGTAAGATTCATTACATATAGAGGTATATGACAACAAAAATTAATGTGCCCCATCCAATTAAATTTATTAGGTCACAATAATTCTGTTTTATACAGTGTAAAGGTAAGTATAATTCTTAATAAATAGTGTCTTAATATAAATGAATATTAATATTAAGTATAATTCTTAAACGTAAATAGTGTCTTAATATAAATTAACAATATTTTTACGACATTTAACCTCTTGTATTGTAAAGTGATTGAAATGGTTGAAATTATTTGTTACCCGTAGTACCTTCAATAACTGTATTAATGCTATTGCAGCCTTGTAAAATACGATACACGTTGTCCTGAAAATTGCATCTAACACAATTTTCGGAACCTGCAAATTCCATACTTGTACAAGTACATTTTAAATATTCCATGTCCAGGGTTATAAAATGCACATTAAAAATATTTGGAGCAAAAACTTTATTAAGTATTTAATCTTTCCCTAATATGCGGAAAATACTGATATGCAATACCATTGTAATTATTCCAAATTTTCTGAAATTTATCGATATAATAATTTTCCAAAATAATTTTTAATTTTTTAACGTTAATTGATTTTGATGTTTTTATGATAAATTTGGATGTCGTTTAATAAAATAAATTTAAACAAAATATACAGGACCTGGTTGTTCTGGCACAGAAGACTATAAATGGTACGAGTATACGGAGGAAAGAACCCAAGAGACATTAATTGTTCACAAAACGATCTACGGTAATGTTCATATTTATTACAATTAAACAGCAAATGATTAATGCCCTCCAAGAAATTTGATGCGTGATGATCACTGCATAGTACACCGTCACCTCGGTCAGAAAAATTCAGAACTATCCGCGAATGACCCTTACGCAGTCGGCAAATAGTAACCGCATATTTACGAATGAGTCGATTGGGGATAGATTCCGGAATGGAATAATACCAAGGGCTAGAGGAGAACTCTAACTAAACCATGTGGTAGTATTTGCCTTGGTTCTGACTATTAATAAACTCAATCCATTCCGCCCTACTATCAACTTTAACCTTAGAATAAAGGTCTGATGAAGGAATAAATGGTGATAACTCACCCTCCAATGCAGCAACCTTCGCTGCGGCATCGACAGCCTCATTCATTCCAACACCACAATAACCAGGCACCCAGCAGAAACTTACTTGTACACCCTTGGTGAGTATTTGATTTCGTAAATGAAAGGATGACATTTATAATTAAAGTCACTGTTACCCAACGTCTTAAGCGAACTTAAACTGTCGGTACATACTAAATACTTTTGCCCTGTAATACATGTGTTGAGTATAGTTCCTAATGCTTTAATTTCAATAAGAATCTATCAGCCAAAATATTTCTTCTAATAAATAAAGGACAAATGCTAGTCTCCATTTGGAGACAAGAAACAGGAGAAGAAATGACATTTCCAGTAATATATCTTAGACAAATGTTTTGTAAGACTTCTAGTTTTGATAAGTTGCTCTTGAAGGCAGAACCTTAAAAAAATGCGCCATAATCTAATCTAGAACGAATTAAGGACTTAAAAAGTAACTCTAGAACAAACGGGTCTCCACCCCACGAATTGCTACTTATCGATTTAAAGGAATTGAGTATTTTTAATATTTTTACTTGTAGAATCTGTATATGTTTCACCCAAGTCAGTCTAGAGTCTAAGTAAAATCCCAAATATTTAACGTATGATTTTAGAGGAATATGTTCATTTCCTATCTGAATATATGAAACCTGGGAGGTAAAGGGTCTAGTAGAATAAATGGAAGAAGTTGATTTAGTGACCTCAATGTCAAGTCCAATGTTAGAAAGAGTTTCGGTGTAAATAAAAATCGCATTCTGATTCTCATGAAAACAATTCGTTAAATTCTTATTTTTATTATAAACTACCAGATCATCCGCATACGATAAAATGCATGAATTATCAGGAGTTGTTAAATTAAAAAGAGGAATAATATACACATTAAATAGTAAAGAACTTAAAACAGAACCTTGTGCTAAGCCTTTATATGCAATTCTCATCGTAGCCAAATTAGAAGTCGGGTCTATAAAGTTTAAAAATCTTTTTGTAAATAAATTACATATAAATTCGCTTAACGGTGCTGGAACACCTACCTTAATTAACTGATCTAACAAAAGCGGCACGTCTTTGGAAGAGGCCGTCGAGAGGCCCCCGCTAGACCAGCTCATTTATCAGAGGAAATAGAACGGGATAAGTACTCGTAATATAAAACAAAATTGAGATTAAATAAAAATAAATGAAAAAGAATAAATCGAACGTAAACTAAAAACCGCTATTAACTAAAATTGAAGATAAGATAATAAAATAAGAACGATCTTACCGAGTTGGCCGATATAGAAGACAATGCAATCGGAACACAATCGATTTGCTGATAAGAGCGCAACGCGAACGAACGAGCAAACGTGATAAAAACACTTAATATTCACCATATAGGAAATTAATAAGATGGCTGGATCATCATAGGCGTCATTTTACAAATAAAATCTGCAGTTCTGTGTTTTACTTATAAACAGCGAACGGCGTTGTACATTCGAAGTTGATAATTAGTTTGAAGAAAAAAGCAACATCTGCAGGCCTAATCAGCATAAACCACATTTATAATGTATGTACATGCTGTGACTTTCGGCAAGTTCGAAAATTATAGAATGTTTTTATCTGGTAAACTAATTTCATTAGCATAACTATCTGTAAAATGTTTGAAAATATACCTATATAAATACACTAATCTTGCTACAGAAAAAACGTCGTTATCCGTGTCTGTTTGTAAAAGCCCTTTCAGTTAAACTATACTTGCAAGTTTTTTCACTTCGCACATAAAACGTTTAAAGTCAGTTATAATTAATAATAGTTTTGTAATATGAAATTAAAACGTTTAACTCTACACTTATTTTAAACACAGTTTAATGATCCCTCTCTATTCTGAGGTTAAATATACACAGATTGTACGAAATGAGATGCATTAACGGTCTACCGCGAAATCAGGTATTTATTTTCTCTCGCCCTTCCAATTGCGAATAGTGCATATATGTATATATATGTTTTAATGTGTGAACATAGTTGAGGACTTTACAAATAATAGGTAATAACCAACTTTTGCACCAATACTTGTATGTTGCTTAAACTTATCTTACAATTGATACTTTCACATGCTAGTTTAACCGCGTTCACGAATACATATGTTTTTATGTTGTGTACATGGTATTATTCTGAAATGATAAAAATGACTTCGAAAAACTTTCAATGTTTCTTTAAACAGGTTGAGTACAATGTGCAATGTTGAAAAATTAAAACACTGCTATCACTAAAATTTCGGTTGCACAGCAAAGAGGTGCAGAAAGTATTGCGAAGAGATGTGAACGAATAGATCAGTGCGATGCTGCTTTTATATATTTTGTTTCGCTTAAATCGAATTATTTATACATATAAGTTTTGTTAACAAATGAGATAGAAGTGAAGGTGTATCTGCCATCCGCGACTCTCTAGCTGCTGAATCGGGAGTTGTGTTATGATCGTGTTAACCACAGATAGTTTTTTTTTTTTTTTTTTTTTTTTTTTTTTTAATTGGGCTCGTCAACCGAGGACCTTTACCCAGAAACAATTAAGGGAAAACGAAAGTTATACAGTGAGGCGATCAGCTATCGCTAATAAGAAGGAAACAATGGAGGGGATAATAAGTGTAGAAGGAAAAGACAGGATATAACGAGCACAAAAAGGAGCAGGAAGCCCCAGCCCAAGCAAGTGGGAATATAGAGCCGAGCGCTCCACCGAAAGAGCAGAGCACTCAAAGAACACGTGATCGGTGTCACAAACAACCGCATCGTTTGAATGGAGAGGACAACATGGGGAAGAGGTCAACGAGAGGCGAAAGCGTGAGGAAGGTAGCAAGGAATGGTTTAAGCGCAAACGCACAATGGAGACAACAACAGAGCGAGGAAGTGAAGGAAACAGAAGGAACCAAGGATTTGAAGGAAGATTAGGCTGAACTGACAGATAAAAGGAGCGACAATTAGAAAAGGAGGAAGGGTACATATTCGACCAAAATCTGAGATGGAAATGTTTACACAAAGGCAAGAGATTAGAGGATGAGATTTTTTTGAAGAAGAATGTAGAAGAAGAAGCAGCAACCCGAGCCAAAGAATCAGCCTTCTCATTACCTGAGATGCCAGAATGACCAGGAACCCACAGCAAGTCAACATGGATTCCATGGAGAGAAGAGAGAGTCCAAATGAGAGAACGTATGCGGAGAATAGAAAAATCACAGGAATGATTAGGAAGAGGAGAAGAGATGGCTTGAAGAGCACTCATGGAGTCGGATATGATCAGAAACTGGGAAGAAAGACGATTGGAGGAGATAAAAATAATGGAGCGTAAAATAGCCATTAGCTCGGCTGTAAATATGGAACAGAAAGAAGGAAGACAGAAGGATTCAGAGAAGTTATAGTCTGGAAGAATAAAAGAAGCACCAACCCCATCAGGCCCCTTAGAACCATCAGTGAAAATGGTAACATGAGAAGGGAAGAGAGAATTGACAATACTGTGGAATTCCTGTTTAATTACAGCTGGAGGGAGAGATTTTGCAAGTGTAGGCGAAATAAATACTCTGGGAGGATGGCAGAGATCGCTGAAGTTAAAGGAAAAATAAGGCAGACTATTAAAGGAAATTGTATACGGCCAAAATGAACTAAGACGGAGAGAAATAAGGGACAGGATAGGAATTTTCCTAGGCACAAAGCGCCAATTCCGAACCACAGATAGTTATTTCATCGACGTTAATTGTATTACCGGTGAGATTGTTCCTTATCACTTTATCAGTCAACGCAGTAATATAATTGATTACCATTTTGCTACACGATAAATTAAATTATTCCGTTACGCCGTACAATTATTGGTTTTAAAATTATTACTAAATGAAAATTTAATAATAAAATATATTAATTTTATATTGTCGGTGGTTTGGACAAAGTCTTGCTGCTGATCTCAGATAAAAATAACGTAGTAAATATTGACATGGATACTGATACTGATATATTTCATTTAATTCGATTAAATATGGAAAATATAAAACTATCATGTGAAGAATTTCCATGGTGGCCGCCGTTCCCCGTCACACGTAGGGATTTCTCGATCCTATCGAGACTGCGTCTGGGGCACACTGCACTATCACACAATCACGTCTTTGAAGGAGCTCCCCCTCCGGTCACTTGCCCTCTGTGCGGGTTCATGGCCTCACCAACTGTAGAGCATCTGCTGAAATGGTGCCGGCATACTTCCCGTACTTCTAGTCATACCTCACCTCACCGGTGTTCGGGCATTGTTAAATTTTGCAGCATCGAACAGACTGCACCGCCTTCTGTAATTTCAAGTGAGTCTAGGTGCCGTAATAGCCTAGGTAGTTACACACGGCGCCTAGATTTATATTTGTAAATTTAGTATTAAAAAAAATCAGTTTAAGTGAGAAAAAAATTTTTTTTTTTACAATTTTCATATTTTAAAACTTTAAACGCGTTTTTCTCGAAATTACTTTTTTGAAGTCGGTGGACACGATATCTCAAAAATTTCTGTACCGATCCGGTTCATGTTCAACACAGTTTTATAATACATATTTTACTAGGTCGCAACGTTCTTTTTTTTTTTTTTCGCTTGAGACCGATTTTACAGCTACAAAATGGCGCCATTTTTAGGGTAAATATCGTGGTTTTGACTTCATCCGACCGCCAAAAATTGAAAAAAAAATTTAAAAATAAAAGGACAACGTTGCGACCTAGATTTACTTCTAAATTAACCATTTTTTCCAACTATTCGTGTTGCGGATGATTTTGTAACGAGTTATCGTGGACACCGCAAAACGTATTTTTTTGAAATGGCCTCCGTCAATTCGCTCTCACTGGCTTGTTTATGAATATTTTTTGACGAAAAAATTACTGAATGTTCTTGAAATGTCATATAACTATGTGCAAAAAACTTTAATGAAATAACTTTAATAGTATCTTTAAAAATTACTCTCAAAAAAGTGCTTTTTTAGACCCGTTATCCCATACCCCCCTTAAATATAGCCTTACATTCCTCATCCTCGGACGGAATACCAATCATTACGTCGGGTTCAACTTCATCCGCCATTAATAACCTATCAGCAGCAATTCTAAATTTGCTTTCTTCTCACAATACATCTTCCTCCCCTAACTTTTTCATATCTCTATCTGCATTTCTCTCTAGTAACTTACATTTCTGCTAATTCTTATTTTACTTTCTTCCCTGTTGTTTCCTTCTGGATTATTGTTAAGTTCTACTATCGAGAAATTCGCAGTATTACAGGTATTTCTTCTATACTTTTTCTCCGCTACGGTTCTTTGATCGTGAGAGCTGCTGTGGGATGGCCTAACTCCATCTTCGCATAGTGGTGCTTCTCGATAATGGCCATTGCAAAGCTAATCACATTCGGTTATGCTTATATGACAAGTTACCAGAAGCAGAGGCTCATCAAGAATACCTCTAGTTTGGAGAACTTCTCCATGGTAACAGTTAAGGTTATTTATAATGATTTGCCTCTCTGGGCGACGATTCTATTAACCAGCCACGTATACGGTCCGTTACGTCTTCGGCAAGCATCCGAAAATAAGGATCAATATGCTGCACTGTGGATTATCTTGTGGTGTAAACTGACAATAACTTCCAAGATCGAGGTCAAGGCCTCTAACGTTTGGTATGTTTCTTCTAAATTTATTCTTTGCTGGATTGCTGTTGATTCATTCTTCCATTATCTGTCTACGATATGTTTCTTCTGTCTTCCTGTTGGCTGCACGGCTCGCTTCCCTCTCCCGCTGCCCATAACGAATTTTATTATGTTTTATCCTCGCTCTTTCCTTCTTATACATTAATTTTCACAGATGGCTCAAAGTCAGCTTTGGGTTTTGGAGCGGATTTTACTCTGCCAGATTTCGACTATTCTAAGACGTTTAAACTTCTCTCCTTCTCCTCCATATTCATAGCCGAACCTACAAGCAATTCTTTCTATAGTTTCTACTAAATGTATCCAAGGTTTTCTTATCTTTTGATTCAAAAGACGTTTTACAAGCCATTGCTCCTCCCTTTCCTAAACCATCCGCTGATTCTATCGTGCTTCACATACATTCCTTAATTTCACATCTATTTCATTCCCGCTCTATCCGTATTGATCTACTATGGATTCCTAGTCATTGTGGAATTTCGGGCAACGAGTTAGTTAACTCGTTGGCACGTTCAGCTGCTTCAAACGGTCACTTTATTAGTCATTTTCCAGCCCAAAGTCTTTTCCCTCTTTCCTTTCGTTGTCACCACGACTGTTGGTCTGATCTCTATCCTTCTGCATTTTCAAATCCTGCTTCCTTTTATTTAGCCATGGAACCCATTCCTCCTCTTTTTCCGTTGTTTCTTAATTTTCCCAACATGAGGCGGTCAACTATCTCATCTATAATTAGACTTCGGTTAAATCACTTAAAACATACAAACTTAGCAAAACCATCAAAAAAAAACAACAATCATGGTAGTAAAGTAAATTTTGCAGTGGAATAGCTGAATTACAACTTATTTCCACTCACTTCCCTGCACTAATATGCCTACAGGAAACACGTCCGTAGCCGTTGAACAGTCCAGTAGTACAGAACTATTCTATGTTCAGAGTTGATAGCGACCACGGACCGAAGCCTAAGTTTACGCATCAATACCAGCAACCCAGATAAACCTAACTTACAGTAAGCAAATAGTTGCGATTTCAGTCCATCTTCCTGAGATATCTATCTCCCCAATTACGCTGTGCAATTTCTATCTGGCTCCCAATTCTCTTACAAGTCCACGTACGCTTAAGTCAGTACTGACTCAGATACGCACGCCATTAGTGCTGTTTCGCGATTTCAACGCTTATTCGCCCCTGCGGAGCGCAACAAATCGACACAGTACACTTATCAGTAAGTTTTCTCTAAGCAATAATCTAATTTTGATTCGCTCTCCTAGCTACACTTATTTCAGTATACAAGGCGACACTTTCCCCACAACTGGACCTACTATTCGTCTTTCCTGCAATCTTTCCTAACCTGAACTCGTTTACCACAGTGCTGCAGTGATCATTTCCTCCTAATACTCTGTGCTCAATCATTTTCCGCGAGCAAACCAATTCCTCATAAATCACGCCTTTTATTTCGTAAGGCAGACTGGATGCATCCTGAACGAAACATTGGAATCAGTAGCAGACAATACTGACATCTTCATAGAAGTGATTTTTAAGTCTGCGACGGTGTCAATGCCCAAATCGGCATCATTCCTCACACCTCGGCTGGTCCTATGATGGTGCCCTGAAGTGAAAGAAGCACTACGTCAACGGAAACGGGTGTTGAGAAAATTTAAATCTACAAGCTTAGTCTCCGACTTCATAGAGTTTAGGAAACACCGTACAGCTACAAGAGACCTCATCAGGCGTAAAAAGTAAGAATCTTGACAACAACTTATGACGTCTTCCAGGTCCATGGAAATTAACAGCGCTGGTTCCCACAAAATATCTCTCTCCTAAGTGTACTCTCGCCAAAACTCTAGAGAAAACGGTTAACCGACACCTCCTTTTCTTCCTTGAGCGAAATAATCTTTTATCTCTAGTATAAGTCGTGCTTTCAAAGTTATTTAACACAGAGCAAAACACGCGTAAATATCTTAAATGTGCAAAGTGAAAAAGAAGAGATGGATGTAGGAGTACCGCAGAGTAGCAACTTAGCGTCAATACTGTTTATTATACTCGTATATACAAATGGTCTCTGTATAAGGGGAATTAAGTTACAGTGAGGTAGTCTCGTACGCGGATGTTATAGCAATAGTTACGTCACATAAATATGTTAAAGAGACAGAAATAAAGATGCAAAAAGATCTAATAACAATAAGTAAAGGGGCACACGATAAAAGTCTAAGAATAAATGTAGAAAAGACTAAAGCAATGGTACTGCGGAAAAAAAGAGACAGTTGCGATTTGTATTGTGTAAATATAATAATACACTTAAACGAATGTGTACACTCGATGGGGGAAAGACGCGAATGCGAAATGAAAAACTGTCAAAAGTTAGACATAGTAACGCAGTATAAATATTTACGAGTAATGATGGACCAACATTTAAGATGGGACATATATATGGAATACATTGCATAGAAAATAAGAGCAGTTTTACCAGCTTTATATACATTAAAGAAATATGCAACAAATGAAACATTAAAAGTAGTTTATTATGCGCTAGTAGAATCGAAGATCAGATATGGAATACAGGCATTGGGAATGGCGAGAAAAGCATACTTGAAGAAAATAAATAAACTGCAAATTAAATGCTTGAAATTAATAGCAAATCCTTAAGGGAGAAACTGAAAATTAAATAATTAAAAAAGAAAACGTAATGAGCATAAGAGGAATATACTTATTACTGAAGATATGGGAGTACATATCAGCAGAAAAGAAAATTGAATTGGAGGAAAGAATAAACACAGAATACGAGTTGAGGGAAAAACTTTCGTACCAACTGCCGTTAGCAAGAACAAAGATGGGGGAGCAAACGGATAAATATATTATAACTCAGATGTTGAATAAAATACCCAAAGAAATAATAGAGAAGGAAAAAATAGGGGAAAGAAAAAGGAAAATAAAGGAATAGCTTCAGGAAGAAGAAAATATAAAAAAAATAATAAACATAAAATAAAATGACAAAGCGCAACAAAAAAACTAGAAAAAAAAAATTTGAATATAGAAGATAGAAATAGATTATTAATTATTGATAAGTAAAATAGATAGATTAAGACTAGTAAATATTACACGATTATGTATATGTATAATTTAATTTAAAATGGTAAGGTGTTCAATAGGATAATTCGTCGACAAGCGTTTTAGCTTGACGAAAGTTTTGCATGTAAAAAATAATAAATACATACTTTTCAAAAAAAAAAAAAAAAAAAAAAAGGCAAAAAACGCGTATACAGCTAAAAACTTACTAGGCCTATATAGGCAAATATTAACAGCATATCAGCGTCGACGACATGTATACTCCGTGTCTTTTTTGATCTGTTTATTTGAGGCGCATGTGATGTTTCACAAGCAGTGAGACTTGATGACAGCTGCGCAGTCGTGGCCACGCAGATCTACGAGATATTCTTCTGTTGTCAGTACGTTCTCTTTCTGAAGCCTACGGCTCAAAAAGCACTAATGATAAGGACTCGTCGGCCACTGTAGCTGCACACCAAACCTTTGCACCACACAAAATCAACCATATGTTATATAGACTGCCCAAGAGGCATTGCTCAATAGCGTGGTTACGCATGTCTAGCCATGATATCATACCCGGAAATAACGCTATAACTGAACCGCGGTGTTAACCAGGGGAAAACATACCTCATGCAGAATTCTGCTTGCTGAGCTGGAAACGAACAAGCCCTGTCTCACGACTCTTATGTTTCGAGGAGTTCCGCCCGCTACAATCTGTCCATTCTGTAAACAAAACATCGTCCCTACCGCCTCCCACATACTGTGTATGCACCTAGCTATTTCAGATCATCGAATCTCATGGAAAAGCACCGATAATGTCACTAATATCCTTGCTAATTCATTAACAGCGACGGGGCATCTGTCATTCAGTTTATTGAAGCAAGCTATTTTTTTAATTATCTCTAAATACTGACTGCACATTCGCGCGTGCTGTAATAGCCTTGGTAGCCAAAAACAGCACTTCGGATGGTATGCTCGATGTACATTGAAAAAAAAAAAAACACAAAACAATGAACGTCTACAGATGAAGTATTAATAATTGCAAGTAGAGATTCGATGATGAAAACTATGAAAGAAATTACGGATGAAATAAATGCGCAAAATAAAAATACATGTCTTACAAAACAACCAAATGAACAAAAATCAAACAAAACCATTGCCATATATTTTAAAACGATAGAAGACCAAAAAAATATGGGAAAAGAAATAGACGAGATAAAATTACAACGCGCAGAAATTAAAATAGCATCTAAATTATTACCGGAAGTAAAAGTCTGCGGGATAGATGATATAACAAAAGAAGATTTAGTGGAAAGTATTGAACTTAGGAAATAAGCGAGCCCTTATTTTTATTAACGATAGAGTAGAATTTAGATCTAAGAAAACTTTCATCAGATTAAATTAATTAAGTTAATTAAATTATTATAAATTATTATAAATTAATTAGAGAATCTCCAAACAGTATTCTGGGCGGATTCTCGTCTTTTAGATACGGAAAACATACTCGATCTGAATAAGCAAATCATGTAATAATAAAGGACAGACGGAAAATTATCGCTAATATAAAGAAAAGCAGAAAAAATTAGGAACAGAATGTGAAAAAGCATAAAAAATGCTCGACATTTGTTAATATCTGTTATTTCACAGTACAATAAGAATACAAATAAATGGAATATCTGAAGAGGAAGTTAGATAGACGGCATTAAATAAAATCGAACACTTCAAATTTTAGCGAACAGTGCGAGTCGTACATAAAACTTAAAAATTTAATGAGAAAGAGATATGATTTTTAAAGCTATTAATGAATGAATCAGATGTCATTGAAACGTTTACTGATTAATGTTGATAGGAGTAAAGCGTAGCAAATCGAAATTTGAATGATATCACAGCCATAACTGAACCAAACTATCACAATAATAAGTTAATGGGTTTAACAATCGATTTTAATGCTATTATAATCAAAAAACGTCGCAATAGTGACAAAAAAATTTTACAACAATAATTAAAAGAATAACTGAAGATGTTTTAATTGTTAAAATGCAAGCATTTGTTAATAGCTACTTACTATTTACTTAATGAAGAAATGGAAATAAAATCAATACAACTCGAGAATATTTGCAAAACAATAATAAAGAAAAAACTATAATTACGGGCGATTTTAATACAGGATCTACACTTTACGAAAAATTAAATAATAAAAAGTTAATAACAGAAAAATAACCGAAAGTTTTGAAGAGTATATTATGAGTAATATGATTTTACATTTAACAAAAATAATTACGATATTAAAATTTCCGAAAATAAAATGGGCAGTAGTGTGTCTTAGACCTAGACATCTGAAATAGGAAGATAATAAAAAATACGAGTTATTTTAAAGTAAAATGAACCACATCGGCTCAGCATAAAACAATTCGAAATATTTACGATTGTCCAAACCAAAAATAATACGCGAGAAATTAAAACAATAAACACTTTTGTAAATTTCCAAAGAAAATAAAATTAATAAAGGAAGCACGTGACACTTAGAGAAAGCTAATGTTAACGTAATATCTGCATTTAAGAAAATTGATAAAATACCAAAAATGAAAAAAATTAATATTAACAATATGTGCTGGAATGCAACACTTGAAAATTATAAGAAAATCATCAAGAAACTAACCAAAATAAAGTATGAAAATAACCAAAAAAAAATTAAAGACGACAGCATTAATAGCTGAAGTAATATCGAAATTAAAGGAAAACTATAGGAAGGAAATAGTTTAGAACAAAAATTAAACTTGGACCAAAAATTCTACGGCTTGGTGGTGAACCCTACAAAATAATTATGGAAAGTAACAAAAAAATTAAATTTTCCCCCCTTTATAAATGAAAGAAACGAACAGGTAACAAATGAAAAAGAAAAATGCGAATTAAAATGCAAGAAGTTATTTTCAAATATAGACGATCAAATTAATGGAGTTACATGGAGGAGAATACGAGAATATTGAAATTGAAAGCTATGAAGTAAATTCTATGATAAAAAAATTAAATAAAAAGGCAAATGAGTTTGACGAAATATCTAATAAAATGATCAAAATTGTTAATAAAAATCAGCCTGAACTATTAATTACAATTTATAATAGATATTTGAAACTAAAAGGATTTCCAAACTTTTGGGAAATAGGAAAAATTAAATTAATAAACAAACCTGATCAAAATCCGCAAGAAGAAATCCAAAAACAAGAATGGCTACTCAATTATCAATTTGAATATATATATATATACGAAAAAAATCTACCGAACAGGACATGAGTACGTGTGTGGATATAACTGAAACATATGGAAATAATGTCAATGAAAATTACAAAATAATTATAAACGGAGCGTTTGATAGGATAAAAAGATCATCTGTTTTTAATTGTTTAAAAAAGAGTAAACTTCAATCACGCCTAGTCAGTTTAATTAAAAGCATTTAAAAAACAGAATAATACGATTTTATAACATTGAACAAATTATATACGAACGAATAAAGTTGTGCCTCAAGGATCAGCTGTCTCTCTACGTTAATTTTCAACATGGCTACGGCTCAGATTCATAAAGTAGCAAGTTAATAAGCTATGCAGATGATTATAGTAGAACCCAAGGATATTAAAGAAACAACAAATATCAATGATAAAATCAGAATCATTGTTTAAGAATTAAAGAAATTATAATTAAATTTAAATGAAAGAAAAAAAAAAACAATACGCTTTTGGTAACTAGGAAAATAAATCTAAAATTAAGGAAAAAATTGAGAAAATCATAAGAATAGAAGGAGAAAAATTATTCTGCATGACTGAAGTGAAATACTTAAGAGTAGTAATTCACGAAAATCTTAATTTTAGTAGTTATATCAAATACATATTAGGTAAAAATTTAAAACAATCTTGCAAAATTATTGCTTTTTACAGAAATACTTTTGGTCTTAAATTTAAGGAGAGTGAATGATTCCATATTCAGCTATATTTCGATCAATAACAAAATATGCCAGCGTTATTTATTACCTTAAATTAAATCAAAAGAATAAAAATAAAATAAAATCAGAACAAAGAAAAATATTAATAAACGTAATGCCGACTTACGTAATTCCTTATACTGCTCTTACTGTGCTATGAATGTCATTGCAGGGGTCCTACCTGTGGAACTGCAATTAGAGAAATCAAACAAAATCAAAACATTAAAAATGAAAAATATCGAAAAAAAAAGGACTAAAAGAAGAAATTTATAAAATTTAAATTAAATATATAGCCCAGTGGCAGGAGCATAACGATAATGATCAAGTAAGACATCCAACATACAAATCAGTTCCGAGGATAGGTGATTATTGAAAAAAGATCTAGAATCCGATTATTTTCTAACACAGTTCATAACTGGTCATAGAGACTTTCAGACGAACCTTAAAAGATTCAAAATAACAAGTACTAATAATTGCAAAATGTGTGAGATTAAAACAGATACGCCTAATCATACCTTTTTAGAATATTCAGCATTTAAACACATACGAAGACAATTTAAGATAGATAATGAATTTGAATATTCAAAAATAGAGAAACAGTACTCGAAATGTCATAAACGTTGTTAATATAATAATGAAGGATCAAAAAAGACTACTGCTATCTTTGCGTAGCCATGATTTGTAAAAGAGGAAACGAGTTGAAAGGGGAAATTCAGAAGAGTTCGCAAGAACAGATTGGTAAAATGCTCTGTTCTTTTTCTTATTTTAATCTAGAATATAATAAAAAAAAAAAGAAGAAAACAGTTGGTATTTACCATGCTGGACAATGAAGCTGTGGGAAGTAGGTGATTCTGCTGCTTAAACTTGACACTGTGTATCCTCACTACCCACATCATGGCATTCGCCATCATCACCACTACCCTTTTTCCAGATTGAATACTACATATGGCCTTTTTGACTCCACTGTTCCAATACACGAAGGAACTCGCCATAAGCACTTTGGCATATAGCACCACTCTTCTAAGTCTTCCACCATGTTTTTATAAATTCGATATTACAAATGGGTTAGAGAACAGATACAAAATCAAAGATTAATTTTGAACAATAAGCACGAAAAAATTGATTTGTATACTTTAAATAAGTTGAAACTTTAAATAGCCGTTTATAAATTTAGATCTCCACCAGGGATACCAAATAAATGTTAAGATCAGTTTTCTTCAAACACTCAGGGATGCTAACCACCAGAAGATCCTATTGAACTCGTAGACTTTAAAATAACAATTTTAATTATTTGATTTGTTATTATTATTATTATAAATCGTCATGAAGGAAATTCGTTTTTAAAAGACTCGCCTACTCGTTCTAAATTGACAAATCAATTTGACCGCGGCCACATCGGTCGCGGACGAGTGCTGGTAGTTTGCTAGTTGATTTTGCAATTAAACGTTTACCGGCATTTACCGACCTAATCACCTACAGCAAATAACCATCTCACGGTTTTTCTACTAGCATGTATTGTGTAAGTTATACTTTAGCTTTCCTCATCAGCGCTAAGCTTGTCGAAGAGAAAATTACCATCCCGCACGACGTAGACGCGCCTAACTCACCGGTTCGTTTCTCTGTCACGATGGGACTAGCATCTTATATGACAGTCGAGTGACTACTGACTAAAGAAGATGACTCTAGTTCCAACAATCTGTGCCCCGCAGGAACCAGCAGAACCATTATAGAAAGGAAAAAGTCAGTCAGATAGAGATTCTGTCAGAGATTGATAATATAAATACGTTGAGAGCGGGGATGATATAGAGCGTAGGCAATGATACGATGTATGAAGCACATTATGGAGCCGAAAACCCGAATGATAGCAAGTACGAATACAGAACAGATCGTTCGGAATTGGAATCACAGAAGGCTTCATCATCGCTTGGATGGAGGGAACAATTTCGAGAAGGTTTTGAGCAAGGACAAAAACGAAAGGAAGATAATAGAATACGATTGAATGGCAAGCGAATAACGGAGGTGAAAACAGAGCGGCGGAGCAAAAGTTACAGAACCAATGATAGGATAGGAATTTTCCTGATAGTTAAACGTTGGTTTTGAAAAATATGAAGATAATAAGGCTGGATAAACTTCATGAAAGGTGTTTTGATAGAAAACGATAATCTAAATATGATTTGCAGATAGTTAGGGGAGGCGTGTTTGACTCGGAAAGAATTTCTGGCATCGGGGAAGATTTAAAAGCACCAAGACAAAGTTGAAAGGATGAATTTTTAACTTTGTTTAGTTTGGAAACAAGTGATCTAGAGGCGGAATCATAATACAGCATAAAGTTAATAACAGTGGAAGTAAATTTCACGGGATTTTGAATGCTATCATTTGATCTCTAAGAGTAGGAAGATGCGCATTATCGAAAAAACTCTGGGAACGTCAATGGATGCAGCTAAAGTGAACTGCTTATTGATGTCAGATCTTTACATATGCGCTAGAAAAAAACTGACACAATCAGCAGGACCTAAACCTGGACAAAAGACAAACACATTGGAAAGAAAAGTATTGTTGCACTCAAGCCACTAAATCAAACACCCGTTGAGCATACTTTCAAACAATTTCCTGAGACACGAAGCTAAGGAGATGGGATGAAGGGAGGAGTCCTTTTTAGAGCTAGGGATAACAATGAAAGAGTTCCGAGAAAAACGAGTAAATCCCTTTCGTATTTTTTTTAAACTTTCGATTCTTCGATTCTTTTAAAAAAGCTTTTTTTTTTTTTTTTTTTTTTTTTTGGCGCGTCAACTACAGACATTAACTCGAAGCAAGTGCAATTTTTAGGAGTTTCAATATAGGGCAGCGGGATTCGAAACTGGTTCTACCTAAACGAAACACCACTAACTAAAACTTACGCCACACGGTAGCTAGCTAAAGGAGCTCTGAATTTAAGTGTCTAGTATACTTTGTAACTCTCGTTTCCTTTTCATCTGTTATTTCATTCGCTCTCCACCTTGTGACGAAGAAGAATAGGAAATTATTAAGAGAAAACATTTCCGATTTTGGTAAGAATATTTGTAGCTGTCAAAAAGGAAATTTAAAAAATAGCAACCAACCATTCATACACCAGATTTGATAGTTATCAACTTTGTTCACCGTTCTCCGCGTAAGAACATGAACGGCCACTTTGCTATCGTGAAACTTTTTAGCTCTCTAGATTTTTGTCTCTTTGGATTCCTATCAATTCTACACTAAAATTATTCGCATTATTTAATTTCTTATCTGTATTTCGGGATGAAAATGAAAATTAAATTAAAATTTCTTAAACTTAACGCGATCTATTTTAAAATTTCACAAATGAAAACTTAAACGATTAACTCCGTCACAAATATACGTCGTTTGTTAGAAAAAAATTAAATTGGTTTCTGCGAATGCAAATTATAATCGATGTTGAGCTGTCAAAATATAAAAAAAAAAAAAAAAAACAAAAAAAAACTTCGTATCAATAAATTTGTTAAAAATAAAACGAGTTTACGTTAAAAAAAAGTACAGAGTCTGTTAAACGCCGAGTAAGTATTGATCTCAGCGCGAATTGTAAATATTATTTATTTAGCCTCGATTTGAAAGATGATCTCTAAAAGATAACCCCGCTTGACCGTGTTGGCCATTGCAACGACGAATATGAAACGTGAAATGTGATTTTTTTTTTTGAATTATCCATTGCAGCGAGTTTGCTGAACGAGTTAATTCTGGTTTACGATTAAATGATTGAATTACTTTTTATTTTTTTTTTTATTTTTTTTATTTTTTTTTTTTTATACCTGTTATTTCAGCAGATATTTCTAAAGGAAACGTTAAACTACCAATACGCGACCTTCCAAAATAATATAATTAAAGAACTCAAGGAAAGCAATATAAACACAACACAAAAGACAAGCACTAAACAAACTAGATATAACAGTTGGTGGAATTCCGACTGCAATAGAATGATAGCTAAAAGAAGACTTGCGCTAAATATATTCAACAAAAACCCAACAATGTACAACTATATTAATTATAGAAAGGAAGAGGCAAAATGCAAAAAATTCCTAAAACAACAAAAAAAACAAAATTGGCAAGAATTCTGCTCAAAATTAAACCCAAGAGAAAGCACCAAAAGTATCTGGCAAAAAATAAGAAGCATGGAATCAAAAAATAGTAATATACATAATACATCGGCAAATCTTAGCTGGATAAAGGAATTCATTAATCAATATACAACTAACGAAAATACACAACATCCAAATACAGAAAACACGGATGAAAATGACAGTTTACTAAATAAATCGTTCACACTTGAAGAGCTAAAAATAGCTATTCACCATAAGAAAAACACTGCTGTGGGTACGGACAAAATCTCATATATAGCAATAAAGAATTTACCAGAAGAAGGATTAAAGATGCTTTTAGAAATCTACAATAACTCGATAAGAACAAATAATATACCAGAGATTTGGAAAAACCATATAATATGCCCAATTCTAAAACCAAATAAGGATAAAAACAAACACTCTTCATACAGACCTATAACGCTATTATCCTGTGCTGGAAAAACAATGGAAATATTAATAAAAAATAGATTAGAATGGTGGATTCATAATAAAAACAAATTTCCAAAAACACAATTTGGTTTCAGAAAAGGATCATCTACAAAAGATAATTTAAATATATTTACAATAGATCTACAGACAAATTTTACAAGAAATCATTATACAATAGCAATCTTTATAGACATTAAAGGAGCTTATGATAACATTATTCTTAAAATACTTTACGAAAATATAAAGGGATATCATATGAATCAGTAAATTGCAGTAAAGGAATACCGCAGGGATCAGTATTGAGCCCAATTCTATATACAATATACACAGAGGAAATAGACAAAATAAAATTCCATAAAGCTACTAAATTATTACAATTTGCTGATGACATCGTTATATACACAAATGCTTTAACACTCCAAACAGCAACTAAACGTACACAAAACGCATTAAACAAAGTTATACAAATTATGGATAAACTCCAATTAACAATCTCAATAGAAAAAACAAAAGGAATGATATTCACAAGGAAAAAAATAGATAGCAGCCCATATATTAAAATAAAACAGAAGACAATAGAATTTACAGAACAGTATAAATATCTTGGAGTATACATATTTTGATAATAGATTAACATGGAGATATGAAAAAGAAAAAATAATAAAAAGATGCCATAAAGGAATGAATATATTAAGAGCAATTAATGGATATAAATGGGGTAGCCATCAAATAACAAACTTAGCCATATATAGAGCACTAATAAGAACTCATATAGAATATTCTGGTATAATATGCTCTACAATGAACAAGCAATACAAAAAACAGATACAAACTATTCAAAACAAAGCACTAAAACTATCTTTAGGGACAATGAAATCAACCCCAAATCATGTTGTACAAGCTGAAAGTATAGAACTACCTATTAAGATGCTCATACAAAAATTATCTGATAAATATTATATTAAGTGTGTTTCCCAAAAAACACATCCGGTAAACAAAAAATTAATAATATTGGCATCGTTAATCTGTAATAATACATATTGGAAAAATAAAAACTTACCTGCGATTATTAACAGTTATCAGAATATAAACACATGCAGCATAGCACAAAATACTAAAATCCCAAGATTCAGTGTAGCATACTCGTGCTTAACAACACCGGTAAATATCGACATTGAAACAGAAAAGTTCTCCAAGATAAGTAGTAATAATAATGAGAAAATATTAAAAGAAATAATACAGAGCAAATATAAAGGATTCGAGCTAATATACACCGACGGTGCAATCAACAATATAAAAAATACATTTTCAGCAGCAGTATATTATGAAAATAAAAATCTAAAAAGATCTTTTAAACTACCAAAAATCTATTCAACCAGCACAGCAGAACTAATTGCTATAAATAAAGCTATAAAGATGATAAAAAATCTAAAAGATAAAAATATCTTAATACTAACAGACTCCCTAGAAGTAATACTTAAAATATATAACAAGGACGATGCTACAAACAATATACTATATAATACATTAACCAGATATTAACAAACTGAAACATAATAATAGCAACATATGGTTTAAGTGGATACCGGGTCACAGGGGAATTGAAGGAAGTAATATAGTAGACAAACTATGCAAAAGTGTGGACCTGAACCGAAAAGAAGAAAAAATTAAATTAAATTGGATAGATCACATTACTTTAATAAATGAAAACATAAAAAAATCATGGCAGAAAGATTATGAAGAAAAAAGTGAAACCTGTGGAAAAAAAAAATACAATCAGATACAAAAAACAATCAACAACAAGTACTGGTTCACTGAAAAAATGAATAAGGAATTCATACAAGCTATAATTAGAATCAGAACAGACCACGTAAGAACGCCGGAAAAGTTATTCAGGAAAAAAATAATATCAAATAACTTATGCGAATGCGGATATATTGGATCTCTGGAACATTTGGTTTGGCAATGCAAACTATACAATCAGCAGCGGAAAGACTTAATACAGGCGGTTCTACCGATCTATGGGACACTACCAATATCAATACAACAGATCATTCAGGAACCGGAAGGAAAATTGGCAGAAGACTTATTTAGATTTATTAAAAATACTAATATCTTAATATAAAGTAGAGATATATCGAACGATTAAATAGTACAATGGCCAAAATAGCGAAAGTTGGGGCCACAAAAAAAAAAAAAAAAAAAAAAAAAATACCTGTTATTTAATTTTTTTTTAAGTTTATTTCTAAATATGTGTAATTATAATAAATACAATTTACCTTTACTCTGCCAAATTTTATTTTATTTTTAAGTACTGAAAAGTAATTTCCTTCCTTTCACAATTTCTAACAACTTCAGTTAATTTCTCTGGTAAAATTAATTAATTATAATATAAATTAAGGCGAGTAAAAGGTAACTAATAACGTAAGTTAGATTAAAATAGTGTAATTTAAGGGGGGGGGGGGGGGGCGAAAACCAAACTAAATATTTAGATTGTAAAAATTTTTCGATGAAAAAGCACTAAAAGACGTATAATGTGTTCCTTAAAAAAACTCCGCTCGATTAGCGAAACAAGATAGGGATTATTTTTCCTAACTCGTCTCTTTCGTCTGTTCCGATATTGGTTCTCGCTACAGTAGGCAGTGTTATATTTAAATGTACGGTAATCGATATTTTCAGAAAACACATTACATACTTCACATTCCTCATTC
Source organism: Icerya purchasi (assembly GCA_039619475.1). NCBI lineage: Eukaryota > Metazoa > Arthropoda > Insecta > Hemiptera > Monophlebidae > Icerya > Icerya purchasi. The sequence goes on along the minus strand of CM077116.1, from coordinate 180,464,735 downwards.
CAATAAGCGCAGGCCTTCTAACAAAAAGGAAAAAAAAATCAATAAAAAGCTCTTTTTAATATTATCTCGAGCATGCGACTCTTTTCGAAAATAATTCCCGCGAGAAATCTCCCCTGCAAAAAAAAACAGAACGGAAATGTCATTAAATTCCTTTTTTCAACAAGTAAATTCAAGTTCTTTGCAGCTGTTTTTAAAGGTAAAAGTCAATTTCCTTTTTTTTTTTTTTTTTTAATGGATACGCTAACGAAGAGCAACAACAGTCAATTTCCTTGGGAAAGGCATAATCAAAAACAAGTACACTGTACGTTGACCAACAGTATACGGATTTGTTTTATTTCGTTTTTATTTTTATTTCGTTTTTTGATCATACATTTAGAGTGTTTTTCAGTCAACATAATTTATGAAAGTCTGTAAATCTACCGAAGGTTCAATACAATTCCATAATTATTATTTTTTTCTTCTTTTTAAACGTGTTGATTCATTAATCACCTGACAAGACTAATAGCGGTAGTGTGCATTATACATATATTCGAATGATTGCTCCTTTTTCTTTATCCGCAGTTCCAGATCAGATGTTCACTGTACATCTCTTCTGATTTTCGTAATCACACATACCTGTGAAAACTAAACAGGTTACTAATTAACCTTTACTTTCTTTAATATACTTCCGGTAACCAGTTATTATAGTGTGAGAAAACAGCGGGATAAATTTAAACCCCGCTGATAACAAGATTTTTTTTTTTTTTGCTGAAAACCTCCCCTTCCGACGTGAACTAAAGCGGATCTTGCTGGAGTCTACCAATTCTTAAAATTATTAGGCAATATAAATGGCAAGCGTCAAAGTAGTAGGACAAATGTAACATCTTTGAAGTACGCATGATCCTCGAATTGAACAAAAATTGTTATTTACTCTATTGCAAAATATACCGAATTTTTATTGATTTCATTACTTTAAAAATTGTATTGAATTTCATGTATAAATGTGTATTTTTAACGTAAAATTAAAGAAAATAAATCCACATCAAGTTTGAAAATGATCGTAAGATTTTATTTAACACAATACGTTAATTTAGTTTTTGAATTTACGAAAAGTATTCAAGCAATGTTGAATAGTCATTGAGAGGAGGAACGGCATCCTAAAGTTCGAAATTTTCGAAATTAATATACATCATTTTTTTCTAGAAATTTTCGAAACGAAGGTCCTCCTACCTATTTTAAAGTATTCATCATACTCGTTTAAAGCGTAAGGTAATAAATATATTAAAAACGGTATTTAAATATAATCAATTTAGTTTAAATTATTCTACAGTCACTCAAATGTTCATGGAAAAGTTCAGCTACCCCGCCGAGTACAATTTCATTTCAGCAAATTTTTCGAAAAATTTCACGAACATGATTCGGAAAATTTTTTCGCAGCTCAAACTTTCCTCTCTGCATACACAGCGGATAATATTGTTATTTCGAAATTCAAAATTATTCCTCCTTTGTGTATTTTTTAAAGTATTGCGGTGAAAAAATAGCTAGTAACACCGCGGTGTAGGCGTAATGGATACCGCGATACAAGCAGCTCACTCGAAAACGACATAATAGCACACACGCTCCAGCGCCCGTTCGTTCTCTATTTAACATTTTTTTTTTTTTTTTTTTTTTTTTTATTCAATTTATATGTTCCAAAAGTTAAGTTTCTATAGGTGATTGTTATTCTTTTTGAGTCGTTTTTTTTTTTCTTTTTTTTTTTAAATGGGCTCGGTGTTAACACTGACCCAACTACATGGACCTAGATCACCTACTCAGATTCTGAGGCGATCGGAGACAGAAAGTATAAAGGAAAGAAGGAGGGGAACAACGGCTGGAGATGGGAAGGAAAGGATAAAGGAAGCATTGAAAGGGGTAGGAAGATCTAACGCCAAAAGTTCGGCGTATAGATGAGAGCACTGAGGAAAAAGAGCAGAGCATTCGAAAAGGATATGGTTGGGGTCACATATAAAGGGAGGATCAGTTGAGTGGAGAGGGCAAAAGGGAGAAGGTGAAAGAGAAAAAGAAAAACGAGAAAAGGGAAGGAGGGAATGGCCAAGTCTCAGTCTGATTAAAGAAACAATAGCCGAGCGCCGAGAAAAAGGAAGAAATTGGTACCAAGGCTGTGAATTGGGAGTAGGCTGTAGGAGGAGGTAGAAAGCGGAGCGATTGGCAAAAAAGGAAGGGTAGATGTCAACCCACAGTCTGGTATGGAGACTTGCGGAGAGGAAAAGGATGTCTGAGGCAGGAAAATGCGGAAGGAATGGACCATTGAGAGACGCTGAGCGAGCTAGGAAGTCAGCTGCTTCGTTGCCCTCAATGCCAGAGTGGCCAGGAACCCATAAAAAGTCAATAAGGATAGAATGTGCTAAGTGCAAGTTGGAGATAGAGGCACGAACAGAAAGAATAATGTCATTAGTCGAGTGGGAAGGAGGAGAAGAGATAGCTGGAATCAGTAATAATGAGAAACTTACAGATCCCTCTTGAAGAGGAAATAAAGGAGACAGCACGGAGAATGGAGACTGCTTCAGCAGAAAAAATGGAACAAAAGGAAGGAAGTTTGAAGGATTCCGAGTGATTAAGTGAGGGGGCTGTAAAAGCACCGCCCACCCCGCAATCATTTTTGGAACCATCAGTGAAAATTTTTACATGACGGGGAAATGAAGAATTTAATATGTGGACATATTCACTGACCACTGTGCTCTGAGGAGTGGAGTTAGCACGAAGAGGAAGAGAGGAGAATGAGACGGGAAGACATGTACTATTGAAATCAAAAGAAAAGTAAGGAAGCTTATTGCGGGAAAAGACATAAGGAGAGAACTTAGAGACCCGAGCAGCTATGTGCGCAAGAACCGGGATTTTGTGAGGAACGAAGCGCCAGTGTTCATTGATATACAGATAGGAAGAAATAAGTTTAGATGAAGAGATCGGGAGGCGTTTAATTAGAAAACGGTAACCAAGCAAAGATCTGCGGATAAACAGGGGTTTAATATTAGATTCAGACAAAATGGCAGGAATGGGAGAAAACTTTAGGGCCCCAATGCAGAGCCGAAGACAGGAGTTTTGGATTCTATCAAGTTTGCGCAGGAGGGAGTTTGAGGCATTGCCGTATAAGAAGGAACAGTAGTCTAGTTTGGAACGAATGATGGATTTGTAGAGAATTATGAGAATATATGGATCACCGCCCCACTTGAGAGGACATAAGGCTTTCAGGAGATTTAGTCTCTTAAGACAAGATATATAAAGGTACTCGATATGTTCTTGGAAAGAGAGTCGACTGTTTAGGAAAAGACCAAGATAGCATATGGAATTAACAATAGGAATAGGATAATTGGAGGAGATGATGTTTACCAGAGCACGATTATATGGGCGGAGGGAGAAAATAATAGAAGAAGACTTGGAAGGAGAAAGAGAAAGAAAAGCACTGGAGAGGGAACTACTGAGGACTGATAGAGAACAATTAATCTCCTCGTTAGCTGTAGCTAGCACGTCTGAAGTGGAGTAGATAAGGATATCATCCGCAAAAAGGAGAGAAGAAGAAGGAATGCGAAGAGTAGCGATATCAAGGAGATAAATATTAAAAAGAGAAGGACTAAGACAGGAACCCTGAGGCAAGCCGCGGTAACAACGTCTGATTGTTGAAAAGGAGGGAACAGAAAGAAAAAGAGATCTATTTTGGAACAGATTAAGAATAATGGTAACGAGAATAGGAGGAATATTGAGGGAAATGAGCTTAGAAGCCAGTGAAGGAAGATGAACATTATCAAACGCAGATGCGACGTCGACGAATGTGGCAATAGTAAACTTTCTATCTAGGAATGATTTGTAGATGTCCGATAGAAAGGTACTAATGCAGTCGATTGGACCAAGACCAGGGCGAAAACCAAACATATTGGGAGGGAGGAGATTGTTATGCTCCAGCCACCAGACTAAACGATTGTTGATTAAGCCTTCGAAAAGTTTTCGAAGACAAGAGGCGAGGGAGATAGGTCGGAAAGAAGACTGGTTTCTTTTAGGAATAGGAATGATTATAAAATCATTCCAGGATTTAGGGGTGTGACCAGAGATTAGAAAGGAGTTATAGATAGCTAAGAGAGAATGCAACGAGGAAGAGGAGAGATTTTTAAGGATTGGATATGAGAGGCCATCTAGTCCGGGGGTGGAGTTAGTGGATTTGTTAAGAACGAATAGGAGCTCATCGTAACGAAAAGGAGAGGAAAGAAAATGGTCTTCAGAGGTAGAGTAGTAAGAGGGGGAACTAATTTCTTCAAGAGAAGGAACATAAGCGGGCGAGATAAAGTCCAAAAAGGAATGAAGATGTGGCAACGCAGGAGTAGAATGAAGAGGGCGCTCGGAGGAGGGAAATCTAAAGGCCCTAGCTAACTTCCAAATTTGAGAGAAGGGCGTATCTCTAGAAAATGAGGAACAGAAACTTCTCCAAGAATTCCTCTTGGCAGCCTTTAGGATGCTACGGGCTCTAGCGTTAGCTTCTTTGTGAGCTAGGAAGTTAGACATAGAAGAGCAGGAGCGAAAAGTTCTAAAAGTGTCGGTACTCTTCCTGAAGGCTGCTTTACACTCGTCATTCCACCAGAGTGAGGAGGCAGCAGAAGTTTTACGACAGTTATTAGAAGGGAAGGGAGGGGATGAGAGGGAAAGAGCAGAATAGAGAGACTGGGTGAAAAGGTTGTATTGAGATAGAGGATCGGAATCAGCCTGAATAGGAGAGAGAGAGAGAGGAATCGACTAAAGAACGAAATTTGCCCCAATCAGTTTTGGAGAGAAGCCAATGAGGAGAATGAAGAGGTTTGAAGCATGAAGGAGGTAGGACGTCATTAAGAGTTAGAACAATAGGAGAGTGATCACTGCCAAAAGTACCATCAAGAGTTCTCCAAGAGCAGTTTAGACCAAAATTGGGAGAAGAGAAAGAAAGATCGACTGCACTAGGAGATGAAGGGTTTTTGAAGCAGGTAGGAGAAGAATCATTAAGGAGGAAGAGGTTATGATTTAGGATGAAGTTTTCAAGGATAGAGCCATTGCTGTCGTGACCAGAGCAGCCCCAGAGTGGAGAATGGGCATTCCAATCACCCCCAATGATGAATGGATTTGAAAGAGTCGAAAGGAATGGGTGAAGGGGAAGCTGAGCAAGACTAGAATTTGGTGGATTGTACACACAAGCGATGTGAATAGGGGTAGGAAGGAGATTTGATAGAGAAATATGTGCCATATTAGGAAGATTAAGATAAGGAGGAGGAAGGAAGGAAATACTGTGCGACTGGTATGGTAAGTCGTTTCTAACAAGAATAGCCACTCCACCATACCCGTCTACACGATCAGAACGTACTATGAAGAAGTCTTTGAAGTGGATTTTTGAAGTGGATTTTAACCAAGTTTCAGACAACAATGCTACTTGAATGTTGTAGAGGTCTAATAGCCCCTCTAACGCTTGTTTATTTGCATGTATGCTACGACAGTTCCACTGAAGAATATTTAAAGAATTATTCTGAGACATGTGGTTTAGGAGGTGGAGAAAGGTAAGGAATGAGTGTTATAGGAAAAGGAATGCAAGGAGGAATGGAATCGTAACAATAAAAATAATTTAAGGCGATGAAAGAAAAAAAAAATGGGCTCGCGGAATCTTGGTTATGTGCCAGTTTAGCAACCTTCAAGTTTAATTGCGGCCAAATTCGGAACAGAGTGAGCGAAAGCAAGAATAGAATAACCTGCACGAACTGGTGTAGGACCAGTTTGTAGGCCTCCTTCTGCTTAACGCCATCACCAACGAGATGATAATTTTCTGGAATGAACCGTAGCGTGGAAAATTCCATATGTAAAGCGTGCAAGTAAGCAATTGTACTGAACTGTAAGAAATACAGAAAGAAGAAGAAGGGTATTGAAGGGTAGAAGGAGAAAAAGAAGAAAAAGAAAAAGAAAAAGAAAATAAAAAATAAAGGAAGTAGAAAACAAGAGAAACAAAAATAGGTTGAATTATTTGAAGTTAACGCTGTTAGACAACGACAACTCTGAAGACCGAACTCAAAATTAAGATTTATCCTTCGTCACCGGCGTTTTTCCTCGAATAAAATACCTATACTATCTCATATATTTATTCGCCTTTCTAAATTTTCCCCTTTTGTTATTTCCCATCACAAGCTTCCACTCTTTTCTTATGTCTATTCCAAATTGTTAAAGCCACCAAATATCATCTTCATGCCATGCTTTCTTAAATCCCCTCCCTCTCATATCGTTAGTGTGGAATTAAATAATACAATAAATTCTCTATTCCGCGATCACTCTTTAATTTTTACTGACGAATCGAAAAGCCCGAGCGGAGTTGGAACTGCTGAATCTATTGCTATCCTACAAGCCATTAATTACACTTTCTCTTTTGTAGGTCCTTCCAAATTTCTTCTTGATTCTGATTATTTAATTGTTCTCCACCTTCCCTTTCTCCTTCCACTGATGTTATCATTCTTTCTATTCGTCCTCTTCTTCATGATCTTTCCTTATTGACGTCTACCCAGATTGACTTTCTTTGGATTCCCGGACATTCAGGCATTGATGAAAATGTAGCCGTCGACCTCCTTGCTAAAGCTGCGGCTTCCAATGGAAATTTTATTAGTAGGGTTCCAGCATACAATATTCTTCTTCTAACTAAATCCTGCCATCTTAGGCACTCTGTTTATGTTTCTCTTTTCGCTAATCCTAATTCCTTTTATCTCTTGATTAATCCTGATCCTCCTTCTCGTCTTTGGTTCTATGATTTCTACGGTTTGCGCCGGTTCATAATTACTAAATTATCTCGCCTCCGTTTCTCGCATAGTCTCCCTCCTTCTTCTCTAAATCGTTTTTCCAAGGCTGCATCCTCCTTTTGTTCATTAGATCCTGAAGGTTCCCAGTATATTTTTGATGCGAATCACATGCTCTTCGAGTGTTCTGGTTTATCTCGCGAGCGTGAGTTACTTTATTATCATCTTTTAAAGCTTGGTCTTCCTGCTCCTTTCAATGACTCTTATGTTCTTTCTCTGCCTATTCTCTCAGTTGTACCTGTTCTAGAGATGTTCCTTGATTCCATTGTCGATAAAGTAAAAATATAATTTATACTCCATTTCATGCATCTATTCCATTTTGCTGGGCTAATGCTCTCTGGTAGCAAACCCAAGGGGGCTATAAAAAAAAAAAAAAAAAAAAAAAAAGATTGTAGAACACTCCCTACCTCAGAAGTCGTATCAATATGTATGTCACATTTTCTCTTACTGATAACTACGCAGCATTATGCCTACAAATTTAATTGATGCAGTAACGCAATTTTAACATTTTTTCAATATTAACGGTCTGCGCACTAGTAAACGTTTTAAAACGTGTGTCCTTTTTCGTGTTTCTTCTAGCCTTTCATTGAAATGTTTTCGTCCTCTTCTTTATAAGATACGTAAAATTTCGCATTCGACTTGGGCCTCATGTTGCACCCTCTATGCATAAACAAAAAAAAAATCAGACCAGTACGAGAAGATGAGGGTAGAAATTGTAAAGAAAAAAAGAAATCTAAAGCATCGTACTAGACTCAGACTTCTCATGAAAATGTACAAACATGTTTCGCCGAAGAACGAATAAATAGTTCAAGAATACGAGATACCATGCAAACTGTTTTCTAATAGCGCAATTCACTCGTAAGCAGTACACTATTATTTTTGTGCAAAACTAACAGACTGCATAGTTTCATGGAACATCATATTCATGACTAGATGTGCTATCAGTCGGTATTTAAAAAAAAAATAAGTTGTATAAATAAAAAATATTATTTTTTATTTTCATACCTATATAACCGTAAATCCAAAAATGATAGAACATATTCCGTAAATTGCGATGTTGCAATTAGAAAACATATTTTATTAAAAAGCCTGCAACCACCATATTATTGTTGTTATACCTACATAATTGCACTACAACTCTGCGCTGTACTAACTTTTTGTCATAGCTATTCGCATTATATTATTTTTAATAAATAATTATTCTTTCAAATTGCAACGTCGTAATTTACAGAATATGTTCTATCATTTGCAGATTTGCGAAAATGACTCCATCTGTGAAATACACAACTTACGTACACTTTATAATATTATTGTAACGAAGAAAAAGCATAATGATCATAATTTATTATCTTTAACAGTTCCAAAGCGAAATACCTCTAGCAATTAATCGCTAACTTTTTTTATTTTTCAATTTTAAAAATATTCATGCAAATAATGAAAGTATTTTTATTAAGAACAAATTAATGGTCTATTTTTTTCTGGTTTTTTTTCACCACCCCGGTCCGTTGACCACAATTGGCGTTGCTACCGTTTATTATTAATTTATTTTTATTTTAAGACCTTCTAATTTATACTGACCACCCTCATTGAGGCATAACAGCATTTAGATAGTTACTTATAACAGTTTACCATCTATATATTTAAATTATTCTTAAGGCTTATTACTTATCTCTGCTGAAGCGACAACCATTAAAATCGGTAACCCGACTATTTAAAAACAGAATTATCAACCCCTTTACTAATATATTTTCTACTGGATCGTTGATAATAAAAATAATTGTTTTTCGTTTATTTAATCCGTGCTTTACTTAGTTCTTGTATGTATTTTATTTTTCTGTTTTATATTATTTTGGAGGCAGGAATAAATCCAGTTATGGGGGTTGGGGGGGGGTTAAGAATACAGATATTTAATAGGAAATAAAATTCTTTTTATTCGTTTTGTTTACAGTTATGTCAAAAGTTTCCGCCGGAACATTTGAAATGGTTCAATTAGTCGTATATTTTTAAATTTCAAAATTACGAGATTTATTTTTGGCGGAAAAATGCAACTTCATAAAATAATAATAAAAAAAAATGATCTTTTAAAATTTGACTTTGGCGTTTGCTTGTTATTCTATGAAAAAATTGATATGCTTTTATTCCAAATGTGGGAAAGATGTAAAATACTAACAAGCTGAAAAAAGTGTTCGCTGCAGTTAGTATTTTTTGCCAGGGTAAACGGGAATTATCACGTTTCACGTTGATCCATTTATCATTAATATCACTAAATTGTTTAAAGGTTTATTTATTTATTTATTATATTTACAAGTCGCTTTTGGACTACAAGGTCATTAGCGACTACGGTTTTACAGATAATTATAAAATTTTATATTGAATATTTGAAAATGCGCGAAACAAAAAATAATCAAAAAATTAGCTGAAGGCTGGGGAAGTTAGATCAGTTGGAATACAGAGATGTCTTTGAGGAAGGCTACGATTTTTTTACACTTCTCGGCGTCCGAAAACATCTCTGGAAGGCCGTTGGTAATGGCCGCTTGTTGTCTGGCCTGCTGGTAGTGATTACACTCGATCAAAAGATGCCTCACCGATATAGGCATGTTGCAGCGTTGACACAGGTTGGGCGGTTTTTTAGATATGAGGAACGAATTGGTCAAGTTTGTGTGTCCAATGCGGATACGAGTTAGGACACACTGCTCGAGTCTACTGAGAGTTGGCATGTTTTCGTAGGTATCTTTTCTAAACTCGTGGAGTTTGCTCGGCGTTTGGAGCCAAAGGGTGTTCCAGTAGTTTTTGACTGTGTTGCTTATCGCCATTTTAGCTTCATGAGGTGTCATAAGTACTTCAGGCGGGCAATCTTGTGTCGTCGCGGTTCTTGCAGCTTGGTCCGCCAATTCATTTCCTTGGATTCCTGTATGCGCCGGTGTCCACACAAGGCTGACCTGTATATGCTTTGATTGGAGCTGGTCCAATTTTAGGTGGATGCGTTGTATGATAGGGTTTTCGGTAAACTGATTTTGGATGAAGCAGGACAACGAGTCAGTAAATATGGTACAATTTGTTACGTCTTGTCGCAGTAGGATTAGTTCTAGAGTGTGGAGAATCGCCTTAGCCTCACAGGTGAAGATTGAATTATTGTCGTGCGTTCGTTGTGCTGCTAACGTGATAGAGTCAGAGACTATAGCGTAACCTGTTTTGCCGTTGAGAAGGAAAAGTAATCTAAACGTCTCTGAGCTTGTGATTACTTTCTCGTGCTCACTTAGATGAACATTTATTGTCAGATTGGGTTGGCACCACGGGGGTAGGAACCCTAGCGATCGTTCATAAACCGTTGGTAGTATTATTTCGAGTTCTGCTGTGTATCTGGCTATCCGCGATCTGAGTGGTTCTGCTGCCGAATAGTCGGGGTCGATATTGTGCACAGGGACCTTGAAGATACTGTCATAAGCTGGATTGTCCGGTGTCGAGGAGATTGTCACCGCATATTTTAAGCAGAGCTCTTTTCTTCTGATAACCAGTGGCAGTTCGTTGGCTTCTGCGAGCAAACTATTGACTGGACTCGTTCTGAACGCTCCTAAGCAGATACGGCATGCGGAATTGACAACCGGTTGCAGAGTATCCAAGAATGATTTCTTGGCTGCATCATATATAATGGCACCGTAATCGAGCACGGATCGGATAAGACTGCGGTAGACTTTTAATAGCGCTTTCGTGCTACTTCCCCACTGTTTGTTGGCGAGAATTTTAAGTATACGCAATCGGTCAAGGCAATTCTTCTTTAACGCTTTGATGTGAGTTTTCCACGAGAGCTTTCGGTCGATCTCGAGGCCCAGGATTTTTATTGAGTCCTTTTTTTTTAAGACTTGGTCATTTAGATACAGTTGGCAGTTCCTCGCTTCGGCTTGTTTCTGGCTGCCTATTATCATGTACTCCGACTTGGTGGCCGAGAACTTTAGACCGCATTTGGCGGCCCATGTTTGAAAGGTTTCTTTTCGGATTTCATTGATTCTCTATAGACAACTTAATTTCGGTCTCTGTTGCTTTTTTTCTTGTTTTTTATTTCTAAGAAAAATCCATTTAAAATAGCTGAAACCACGGCAAAGATAATGAACCCAGTCACGAAAGGTTTTTCGAGGCCTCCCGCAAGGTTCCTGTCTCAGTCCTACGCTCTTCAATATTTATTCCCTGGGTGTCGCCTTTCTTAATCTACCTTCTACTTTCTTATTTTTTGCAGATGACATTATTCTTTTCTCAACTGCTCCTAGCATTCTAAATGTTTGCAATAATGTGCAAGAATCCAAACTCCCTTCCTTCTGTTCTATCTTCACAGCGGAGTCTATCTCCATTTTACGCGCAGTCTCGTTCATTCCATCCATAAGTGAGATCAGTAAATGTCCGATTGTCTCCGATTCCAAAAGTGTTCTTCAAGCCATCTATTCTCCTCCTTCTCATTCCTCCAATTCTATCATTCTTTTAATTCGTTTTCTTATATCCAATTTACTTTCATCCCGTTCCATTACTATTGACCTTTTGTGGGTTCCTAGTCACTCTGGCATCGAGGGCAACGAGTTAGCGGACTTTTTAGCCCGTTCGGCCGCCCGCGATGGTCCTTTATTCTACAAAATTCCTACCTCGGACATCCTCCTTCTTTCCTCAGCTAATCATTCCCGACTATGGTCGGACATCTATCCTTCTCTATTTTCTAATCCCGCCTCTCATTATCTTCAAATTCAACCGGTTCCCTCTTCCCAGCCGTGGTTTCAATCCTATTCTTATCAACGCTCCGCGATCATTTCCTTAATCAGACTGCGTATTAATCACTCACTTCTACCCTCTTCACGTTTTCGTTTTTCCCTGTCCCCTTCTACCGATTGTCTCCTTCATAATTCCATCTCTCCTCTCATATGTGATGCAAACCACATCTTCTTTGAATGTCCTGCCCTTGATTCCGAGCGCTTTGTTTTGTACTCGAAAATCTTGGCACTGGGTCTTCCCGCTCTGTATAATTCTTCCTTTGTCCTTTCCTTTCCATCTCCAGATATAATCCCTGTACTCCAATCTTTTCTAAGCTCCATTTCTAATCGTATTTTTATTTAACCCCTTCCTTAATTTCTGTTGTTGTTGGGTCAATGCCGCTGGCGCGCCCAAAAATATAAAAAAAAAAAAAAAAAAATCCTTGTACATTCTGCAGAGTTCTCTTTCTCAAATCCATCTATCTATCTCTCCTCCAAAATCTTCATGCATTGTTTTCACATTTCGTTCCTATAATCCTGAGTCAATCAACATAAATAATACACCTATACCTGTTGTTTCCTCCTTCCGCTAACTAGGAATCTTTCTGAACAGTCGTTTATCCTTTACTGAGCATATTAACTACCTCCATTCGTCTACTCTAGAACGTTTGAATATCAAAGTCTTTATCTTCTTCCCATTGGGGAGGTGATCCTATGATACTTCTTATGCTCTACAAATCCATTGTTCGATCCAAACTTGATTTCTGCTGTTTTCTGTATGGCAATGCTGCTCGTTCTCTCCTAGCTAAATTATATTTAGTTCAGAATGCAGCCCTGCGCTTATGTCTAGGAGTCTTAAAATCCACGCCTATTCCTGCGATTTTGGCAGAGGCTAACGTGAGTAGCTGTAAAATACCGCACCTGGCACAGTTTCCCCCGATTTTCCCTCGATTTTCCCCGGGGGTAGGTACCCCGATTGTCCAGGTTTCCCCCGATTTTCCCAGGCAGTTGCTGCAATTTCACCCCAAATTCTCATCCGGGTGCTAAAAATTAATCCCAATTTTTCTTTTAGAGCCCAAAGTTACCCCAAGTTTCCCCTGATTTCACGGATTTCCTCCGAGTTTTCCCTGTTTACCCCTGATTCCTCTGGACAGTTCTGCTAATTCAATCCCTAATTCCCATCAAGGTAGACAAAATTCACCCCCAATTAGTGTACAGGTGCTGAAAGTTCACCCCAATTTGTATCCATATAGTTAAAATTCACCCAAGTTTCCCCAAAATTTCTTCAAATTTTTCCGATTCCCCGTTCATACTGTTATCTGTAAATGTGCTCGCACTGTTTCCACGCATATATTCAACATAGCCTTAGCAGTGTACTCGCTTTCCCATACCCGCGCCTTTTATCATCATGTGTATATATTATACATGACTCTGAGTGTAATATATGTAGCATACTTTTTAATTTTCATTTTTCGAGGTTGGGAGGGGTAAAATTTTGCCAGGAGTGATAAAAACGTTTGAATCTCAACACTTAGAACCCAAAAATTAAAGGAATTTTCCGAGTCATGCTCTGTTCCGGCATTTTTTTTTTTAAAATTTTATTTTTAAAGAAAATATTTGAACATTCCATCAGTCGAATGAGAGCGGGCGAGTGTGCTGCTACGAGATGTATTATGTAAGCGCGACCGCGGCTGTAATGGAAATATTTAAATGTTCCAGCAACTAGTTGAAACTGTCACCAGGTGAGGTGAATTCCAGTCGTTCGTTTTGAAATTAACTAGCCGATCATCTATGCACACTCTCACACGCCACCAATAGAAACCTGTTCACGATCGCTACACGTTCACACACGCACACATATACACCGCCACCCGATTTATATTTTTCGTCTTTTTCCGCTTCCATCTTATACTTAATCCGTTGATATTTTTTTAATATTTTTATGTATTCTCCGTTCATTGCCAAAGCACACCGTCCATTCTTGCACACATATCAAGCATTGAGTTAATCTGTACAAAGGTACACTGTACTATTCCACACACGCTCTGGTCGCCGCCGAAATAAACGCCGCGATATCACTCCCACACACACACACACACACACCAACACTTCGTACATATTTTATTTTCGAGTCAAAATATTATAGAATTAGCCTAAGTATATTTTTCTTTTACACTTCTGTTTATTTCTTCCGAACGTTGATAATTTTCTTATTTTATTTTTTTCTCAGGTTCTAAAAATAAATCCATTGATATCTTCACTAGTATGATTGCGTAAACATCTTCTAACAGTATTCCTCATATTGTTCATAATAATTTTTCATGTCTATGGATTATGGAATTAGTCTAAAATATATTTTTTCCTCTCTAAAGTCTTTTTCCAAACGTAAGTATTCAAAAATTAATTCGAGTATATTTTTATTTAACGCTGTTTCATATTTTCCCTCTCCCCTATCCACCCTACACAAATTTCAATTCTTTCCTATTATTTTTCATGAGTACATCCGCCTGAAACTACAGTGAAACCATACCATTCATTCCCACGCACCCATCTGCTAACAATGATTTTCTCATCATTCATAATAATTTTTTTCGAATCTGTTTGTTTAAGATTATTTCATTTTTTCAAACTCTAAATAGAATCTCGAAAGGATCTGTTCAGGCAGTCAGTATTAGTGTTACATTAAACGTGTAGAATTTGTTGAAGCTGTGTTCTTCACGCATTAATAAAAGTTTGCTCTAACGTTAAAAGTAATAATTTTCTACATTCTTAGTAAAAAGTTAAAAATATTATTCAAACATGAATAAGAATACCGATTCGATTGATATTAAAGTCGACGAATTTATTCAGAATTCATTTTCGAGTGATAGTGTCTCGCATACAACTTCATCACCTCAATCACAGCAATCAGATGTTGGTTATACAGCATAAGGATCAACATCTTCTGTACATAATATCATCGGTCCTGTATTATTATCAGAACAAGCAGATATAGCGGAATATTTTGTAGATATCAGCATCCATATAGATTGTGATTATGGTTTTCGAATAACTGAATTAGCAATGATTGATATGTCTGGTGGAAAGTGTTTGCATACACTGTATAAGCCAAGCAGAGCATGGCATGCATCAAAAATGCCACATTTACAATGTTCTTCGATGAGTCATTACTTGAAAAATCCTTCATTATTTCTCTATCCCCCCCCCCTCCTAACTTAAAGTACTGGTAATGATGAATATTACAAAAATCTGAACCAGTTGTGTAAAGTGTACATATAATTATTATCTAATTTTCGAATATAATCCCACATAATTTGTTCATTTTCTTTCTAGATTAAAAAATTATATTTTTTATTCTTTCTATAACAAACGAATCTAACTGTTCATCTTTTTCATGTACATCACGTACATCAAGTATTTTCCGCAGCTGTGTGAGTTTTCATTAATTTGTAAGTCACAACCTAAGACCCGGAGAGTTCTCTCTAATTGCTTAAAATCTTTCATAATCACATTTTTATTAAAATATGTATTAAGTTCACATGTTACTTAATATATTTTTTTTATTTCACATATATTTTGTCTATGAGGTGTGTTGATCAATAGAGCAACAGGTAGAAAACCTACTAGCTTACGAGACACAGCATGTTTATAGAAAAAACGTGCTAGCATGAGCAGATCAGAGTTGCAATGTGCGAGTGAGAGACTGTATGCATGTATGTGTGCGAGAGCAACAGTCTGATTATAAAAAACGTCGAAGATACATGCATCTATCTGTGAACAATTATCACATCAAACATAAAAAGGTTGACTAAAAGATTATTATTTTCTTTTTTCATTCATTCTCGCCACTTTTACCACTCGCGCCCCACTGTCAAGACCTCTGAACATACATTACTAACCTCACCGACACTATAATATTTTTTCTCTGTGTTATTAAATTAACCCAAGTATATTTTTATTCATTTATTACGCAAACATTTGTTCAAATCTTTCGTAATATGTCATGCACAAGCCCGCAGACACTACTCGCTTCATTACCACGAATACATCTCTTTCATTCTCACTTATCATAACATAGTTTTTCCTGAAATTGTAAAAAAATTCACTTTGCTCCATTCTTCCAAGGTGATTTATTTCCAAATTTCAAATCACGCATAATTATTTTAGAATCAAATTAAGTATATTTTATCATTTCCAAAAATCAATCATCTCTGTACAAGGCATTAACTCATTTTCACATCAAACATATTATTTTTTATCATTTAAATTTTTTTCTCAATTCACAAATAGCTAACCTATAATAACATATTGTTGTAAACATACATGACGAACTCACTCCTCATAATTACATCATGAATTAATTTTTTCTTCATTTTTTTTTACAATCGTGAAATTGTAGTAGTGTTTTTTAATTTTTTTTTTATTTTCCATACATGACAAAAGCAATAGAATCACGGCATCTATGAATGTGTACACCGTACGCTTCCAATAACCATCATGCATTTTTTTAAATTAGTTCAAGCATACTATTTTTTCAATAACAAAGCCGATCATACATAATTTTTTCTTCTACATAATCACTAATCTATGAAAACACTTGATTCGTTTTACTCTTACTGTAGCAACCACTCCTTTTCCCTCATGCTAACAAACTTCAAAATTTAATAATATAACACAAAATTAATCTAAATATCTGTTCATGCTATTAAAATTAATATATCAATCTTTACATTCCTTTTGTACATTTCTGAAAAAAATCCTACAACATGTTTTAAAATTAATCGAAGTATACTATTTTATTACCTAAAATCAATTATTCTCTCATACAGTTTTTTCCAATCATACATAATGTTTTTCTGTATTGTCATTATTACAAAGTCATACAAAACAACAACACATTTTTAATCATAATGAATCCTTCATTCCATTCCATTCATGCTATATACCATTATCATTCAATTCAACGTTATGAAATTAGTCTAAATATACATTCATGCTAGCAAAGTTATTATCTCACCCTTTGCATTGTTCCAAGATGATTTATTTTACATTTTTTCTTTAAATTTCCCTCATACTATTATTTTTGAAATGTAGGATGATGACTATGATTAGAATTCATGATTATGAAGAGAGAGATGCATGCTGAAATTGTATTGTCATTATATGCGAGATGATGTGTGATTGTGGGTGAGTATGGATGCATGTAAAATATATGAGTATGTTAGTAAAAAACATCCGTTCAAGCGTGAACACAGGTACAGATACAGTTATAGAATGAGAGAGGTAAAAATATATATTTTGTTATGTTTGATATGTGCATGATAAAGAGGTTAACAAAGAATAATCACATTACCCTCACAACTTACACATTGAGTTATACCTTTGCAATATTTTAGATGTGAAAGCAGTGACATTGACATGTGGTAAACGTTTTCATCACTTTTGACTCATTATAACCAATTTTCCAACATTTCTCTTCGTTTTTCCTACATTTTAATACTTTTACACCGTTTTAGTCAATTTTTGCTATTTAATGCCATTTTTTCCATTGTTTTTACCACCTTTCTCACAATTTTCATCATTCTTTCATCATCTTTGTTAGGTTTTTTCTTACAACTCTTTAACATTTCGATCGTTGTTAGTGATAACCATCATTATTTATGCTTTCAATCCTTCCACTTCAGCAATTCACACATGCAGCTTAGCAATCGCAGCAGCCGTTGAACGTTGTAGGACAGCAATCGTGATCTCCATATGATTATTGGGATTTAAAAGTCACATCTTTGAACGCTTGATCTAATGCATCAACATGATTTTTTTGTATTCGCCCACCCATTGCTGGAGGTTCCACTTAATATTCTCAACAGACTATCATACAGTCGTTTAATAAGAGAATCTGTAAGACCCGAGACATTTACTTAACGTTTTCCCAACACATTCACAGACCTACCCTGTACACTAAGGAAATCTTTAAACATCTCTGTAACCATTCCTTTTAAGCTGGCGGGAGCAAGGAACTCCTATAAACGTTTCTCAATCAGCACTTCATTGTTCATCGCCCATGGTTTCACTCGCCATTGTATTTTTTTTTTTTTTTTTTTTTTTTTTCTTGTTTGGGTTTTTCCCTGGGCTTGTCAGCAACGGACGATTACCCATCAACATGTGTACATAGCAGCAATTAGGAGTAACAAGGAATGGAATCTGATAAAGAATGCTATACCAAAGATGGAGAAACAATAACAATCAACGTCGAAAAATGCCAAACGTATGTATCCTGAATTTATCTTTTACTGAGCACATTAATTACCTCCATTCGTCTACTCTAGAACGTTTGAATATCTTAAAGTCTTTATCTTCTTCCCATTGGGGAGGTGATCCTATGATACTTCTTATGCTCTACAAATCCATTGTTCGATCCAAACTTAATTTCTGTTGTTTTCTGTATGGTACTGCTGCTCGTTCTCCCCTAGCTAAATTAGATTTAGTTCAGAATGCAGCCCTGCGCTTATGTTTAGGAGTCTTAAAATCCACGCCTATTCCTGCGATTTTAGCAGAGGCTAATGTGGCTCCTTTATCCATTCGTAGATCCTATCTCGCGTATCGGTTCCTTATTAAACGTCTACATATTTACCCAAACAATCTTGTCCCTGCATATTCTTCTCTCTTGCAAGATTGGCGTTTTTCCTCTAATAAGGTTCCCATTCTCTGCCACATTGCCTCGCGTCTTATTAAGTTTTCGCCCTTCATCCTAACTTTCGATAAACTTCCATTTTTCCAGTTTGAGATATTAAATGTTATTCCTTCTCCTAATCTTTTTTCTTTGCCTTCTTATGTAAAATATCTCCCTGCTCATGCAACAGTTTATGAATTTAACCAGGCAGTTTCATCATTCTTTGCTAACCATACCCTACGTTTTACAGATGGGTCCAAAATGGCACACGGAGTGGGTGCATCTATCTACATTCCTGCTCTTGACCATTCCAGCCAGTTCAAAATTCCTGCATTTTGTTCAATTTATTATGCGGAGACATTGGCATTACTACGTGCCATTGAGCTCATTCCATCTTTACCTCAATGTAAAATGTTCCTCCTAATTTCTGATTGCAAAAGCGCCCTTCAGTGTATATCCTCTGCATATGTTCCTTCCTACTCTGATCCTATTATTCTGCGCATCCGATCACTGATTTTCAGCCTTTGCAGATTGCACTCATTAACCATCGACTTTCTTTGGATTCCTGGTCATGCCGGAATTGCGGGCAACGAAAAGGCGGATTATCTTGCTCGTTCGGCTATTTCTTCTGGGCGGCCAGTCGGACGGATTCCTTCTCATGAATTATTAAATATAGCAAAAAGTATCCAAAAGGCCAATTGGAAATCTTTTTATAAATCATCCTTCTCCAGTCCTAATTCACAATATTTTTCCATTCACCCTAATCCACCTACTCAACCATGGTATCTACATTTTCCGCACCTTCCCCGATTCATCATATCTGCTATTTGTCGTCTTCGATCTGGTCACAGTCGACTTCCTGCTCAATTGTATCGTTTCTCCATAGTGTCCTCTCCTATTTGTCCGCTGTGTATCGATAACACAGTCGTATGTGACTCTGATCATGTATTCTTTGAATGCTCCTCTTTATCATCGGAAAGGGCAGCTCTATACGCGGAGCTTCTCTCACATGATGTTCCAACTCCATATTGTGTGTCCTTTATTCTCTCATTACAGTCAACGTTGATCATACCAATTATAGCAAAATTCCTATCCTCTGTACTTCATTATATTAATATCTAATCCCTTCAGTATTTCCTATTTTGGCATTCGTAACTTATCGTGTCCAGTGATTCCCAACGAACTCCTCTCTAAACGAAGAACACGCACTGATGTTGCAGTTACAGTCACAAACAGGCACAGCTCGCAGTTAATTTTGCGGGCTCGCTGTCGCATTTGCGGCCCTAACGGTAGATAGGTGAACTCCTTGTTAGCCGGCACTGCGGGCGCTGCTGTTGCAGTGTGGCCATAGTGTTCAGTGAAAATTCTGCTCAATTCCTTTTAACAGAATGGTAGGCGCTGTTTCTGCAGTCGTCGCCATAAATATGATTAATGTTTCATAATTAAAAACTATAAACTTTGCTTTATAGTGATGGAGAAAGTCATTGAACTTTCGGATAATTGTTTACAGACGCTAAGCGCTGTGTTCTATATAGGTTTCGTGCTTGATGGATCTAACTGCTTTTTAAACATCCCGTGTTTCTTTATCCTTAATTATTTATAGCCAGATTCCTTTGTCCGTTTGTACTGTGGGCTCTGTAATTGCAGATGTGGCCATGGTATGGGACAGCTAACTCCTTTTGCTCTTACCTTCGTCATTTCTTTTCTTTTCAGGATACATACGTTTGGCATTTTTCGACATTGATTGTTATTGTTTCTCCATCTTTGGTATAGCATTCTTTATCAGATTCCATTCCTTGTTACTCCTAATTGCTGCTATGTACACATGTTGATGGGTAATCGTCCGTTGCTGACAAGCCCAGGGAAAAACCCAAACAAGAAAAAAAAAAAAAAAAAAAAAAAAATACAATGGCGAGTGAAACCATGGGCGATGAACAATGAAGTGCTGATTGAGAAACGTTTATAGGAGTTCCTTGCTCCCGCCAGCTTAAAAGGAATGGTTACAGAGATGTTTAAAGATTTCCTTAGTGTACAGGGTAGGTCTGTGAATGTGTTGGGAAAACGTTAAGTAAATGTCTCGGGTCTTACAGATTCTCTTATTAAACGACTGTATGATAGTCTGTTGAGAATATTAAGTGGAACCTCCAGCAATGGGTGGGCGAATACAAAAAAATCATGTTGATGCATTAGATCAAGCGTTCAAAGATGTGACTTTTAAATCCCAATAATCATATGGAGATCACGATTGCTGTCCTACAACGTTCAACGGCTGCTGCGATTGCTAAGCTGCATGTGTGAATTGCTGAAGTGGAAGGATTGAAAGCATAAATAATGATGGTTATCACTAACAACGATCGAAATGTTAAAGAGTTGTAAGAAAAAACCTAACAAAGATGATGAAAGAATGATGAAAATTGTGAGAAAGGTGGTAAAAACAATGGAAAAAATGGCATTAAATAGCAAAAATTGACTAAAACGGTGTAAAAGTATTAAAATGTAGGAAAAACGAAGAGAAATGTTGGAAAATTGGTTATAATGAGTCAAAAGTGATGAAAACGTTTACCACATGTCAATGTCACTGCTTTCACATCTAAAATATTGCAAAGGTATAACTCAATGTGTAAGTTGTGAGGGTAATGTGATTATTCTTTGTTAACCTCTTTATCATGCACATATCAAACATAACAAAATATATATTTTTACCTCTCTCATTCTATAACTGTATCTGTACCTGTGTTCACGCTTGAACGGATGTTTTTTACTAACACACTCATATATTTTACATGCATCCATACTCACCCACAATCACACATCATCTCGCATATAATGACAATACAATTTCAGCATGCATCTCTCTCTTCATAATCATGAATTCTAATCATAGTCATCATCCTACATTTCAAAAATAATAGTATGAGGGAAATTTAAAGAAAAAATGTAAAATAAATCATCTTGGAACAATGCAAAGGGTGAGATAATAACTTTGCTAGCATGAATGTATATTTAGACTAATTTCATAACGTTGAATTGAATGATAATGGTATATAGCATGAATGGAATGGAATGAAGGATTCATTATGATTAAAAATGTGTTGTTGTTTTGTATGACTTTGTAATAATGACAATACAGAAAAACATTATGTATGATTAGAAAAAACTGTATGAGAGAATAATTGATTTTAGGTAATAAAATAGTATACTTCGATTAATTTTAAAACATGTTGTAGGATTTTTTTCAGAAATGTACAAAAGGAATGTAAAGATTGATATATTAATTTTAATAGCATGAACAGATATTTAGATTAATTTTGTGTTATATTATTAAATTTTGAAGTTTGTTAGCATGAGGGAAAAGGAGTGGTTGCTACAGTAAGAGTAAAACGAATCAAGTGTTTTCATAGATTAGTGATTATGTAGAAGAAAAAATTATGTATGATCGGCTTTGTTATTGAAAAAATAGTATGCTTGAACTAATTTAAAAAAATGCATGATGGTTATTGGAAGCGTACGGTGTACACATTCATAGATGCCGTGATTCTATTGCTTTTGTCATGTATGGAAAATAAAAAAAAAATTAAAAAACACTACTACAATTTCACGATTGTAAAAAAAAATGAAGAAAAAATTAATTCATGATGTAATTATGAGGAGTGAGTTCGTCATGTATGTTTACAACAATATGTTATTATAGGTTAGCTATTTGTGAATTGAGAAAAAAATTTAAATGATAAAAAATAATATGTTTGATGTGAAAATGAGTTAATGCCTTGTACAGAGATGATTGATTTTTGGAAATGATAAAATATACTTAATTTGATTCTAAAATAATTATGCGTGATTTGAAATTTGGAAATAAATCACCTTGGAAGAATGGAGCAAAGTGAATTTTTTTACAATTTCAGGAAAAACTATGTTATGATAAGTGAGAATGAAAGAGATGTATTCGTGGTAATGAAGCGAGTAGTGTCTGCGGGCTTGTGCATGACATATTACGAAAGATTTGAACAAATGTTTGCGTAATAAATGAATAAAAATATACTTGGGTTAATTTAATAACACAGAGAAAAAATATTATAGTGTCGGTGAGGTTAGTAATGTATGTTCAGAGGTCTTGACAGTGGGGCGCGAGTGGTAAAAGTGGCGAGAATGAATGAAAAAAGAAAATAATAATCTTTTAGTCAACCTTTTTATGTTTGATGTGATAATTGTTCACAGATAGATGCATGTATCTTCGACGTTTTTTATAATCAGACTGTTGCTCTCGCACACATACATGCATACAGTCTCTCACTCGCACATTGCAACTCTGATCTGCTCATGCTAGCACGTTTTTTCTATAAACATGCTGTGTCTCGTAAGCTAGTAGGTTTTCTACCTGTTGCTCTATTGATCAACACACCTCATAGACAAAATATATGTGAAATAAAAAAAATATATTAAGTAACATGTGAACTTAATACATATTTTAATAAAAATGTGATTATGAAAGATTTTAAGCAATTAGAGAGAACTCTCCGGGTCTTAGGTTGTGACTTACAAATTAATGAAAACTCACACAGCTGCGGAAAATACTTGATGTACGTGATGTACATGAAAAAGATGAACAGTTAGATTCGTTTGTTATAGAAAGAATAAAAAATATAATTTTTTAATCTAGAAAGAAAATGAACAAATTATGTGGGATTATATTCGAAAATTAGATAATAATTATATGTACACTTTACACAACTGGTTCAGATTTTTGTAATATTCATCATTACCAGTACTTTAAGTTAGGAGGGGGGGGGGGATAGAGAAATAATGAAGGATTTTTCAAGTAATGACTCATCGAAGAACATTGTAAATGTGGCATTTTTGATGCATGCCATGCTCTGCTTGGCTTATACAGTGTATGCAAACACTTTCCACCAGACATATCAATCATTGCTAATTCAGTTATTCGAAAACCATAATCACAATCTATATGGATGCTGATATCTACAAAATATTCCGCTATATCTGCTTGTTCTGATAATAATACAGGACCGATGATATTATGTACAGAAGATGTTGATCCTTATGCTGTATAACCAACATCTGATTGCTGTGATTGAGGTGATGAAGTTGTATGCGAGACACTATCACTCGAAAATGAATTCTGAATAAATTCGTCGACTTTAATATCAATCGAATCGGTATTCTTATTCATGTTTGAATAATATTTTTAACTTTTTACTAAGAATGTAGAAAATTATTACTTTTAACGTTAGAGCAAACTTTTATTAATGCGTGAAGAACACAGCTTCAACAAATTCTACACGTTTAATGTAACACTAATACTGACTGCCTGAACAGATCCTTTCGAGATTCTATTTAGAGTTTGAAAAAATGAAATAATCTTAAACAAACAGATTCGAAAAAAATTATTATGAATGATGAGAAAATCATTGTTAGCAGATGGGTGCGTGGGAATGAATGGTATGGTTTCACTGTAGTTTCAGGCGGATGTACTCATGAAAAATAATAGGAAAGAATTGAAATTTGTGTAGGGTGGATAGGGGAGAGGGAAAATATGAAACAGCGTTAAATAAAAATATACTCGAATTAATTTTTGAATACTTACGTTTGGAAAAAGACTTTAGAGAGGAAAAAATATATTTTAGACTAATTCCATAATCCATAGACATGAAAAATTATTATGAACAATATGAGGAATACTGTTAGAAGATGTTTACGCAATCATACTAGTGAAGATATCAATGGATTTATTTTTAGAACCTGAGAAAAAAATAAAATAAGAAAATTATCAACGTTCGGAAGAAATAAACAGAAGTGTAAAAGAAAAATATACTTAGGCTAATTCTATAATATTTTGACTCGAAAATGAAATATGTACGAAGTGTTGGTGTGTGTCTGTGTGTGTGTGGGAGTGATATCGCGGTGTTTATTTCGGCGGCGACCGGAGCGTGTGTGGAATAGTACAGTGTACCTTTGTACAGATTAACTCAATGCTTGATATGTGTGCAGGAATGGACGGTGTGCTTTGGCAATGAACGGAGAATACATAAAAATATAAAAAAAATATCAACGGATTAAGTATAAGATCGGAAGCGGAAAAAGACGAAAAATATAAATCGGGTGGCGGTGTATATGTGTGCGTGTGTGAACGTGTAGCGATCGTGAACAGGTTTCTATTGGTGGCGTGTGAGAGTGTGCATAGATGATCGGCTAGTTAATTTCAAAACGAACGACTGGAATTCACCTCACCTGGTGACAGTTTCAACTAGTTGCTGGAACATTTAAATATTTCCATTACAGCCGCGGTCGCGCTTACATAATACATCTCGTAGCAGCACACTCGCCCGCTCTCATTCGACTGATGGAACGTTCAAATATTTTCTTTAAAAATAAAATTTAAAAAAAAAAAATGCCGGAACAGAGCATGACTCGGAAAATTCCTTTAATTTTTGGGTTCTAAGTGTTGAGATTCAAACGTTTTTATCACTCCTGGCAAAATTTTACCCCTCCCAACCTCGAAAAATGAAAATTAAAAAGTATGCTACATATATTACACTCAGAGTCATGTATAATATATACACATGATGATAAAAGGCGCGGGTATGGGAAAGCGAGTACACTGCTAAGGCTATGTTGAATATATGCGTGGAAACAGTGCGAGCACATTTACAGATAACAGTATGAACGGGGAATCGGAAAAATTTGAAGAAATTTTGGGGAAACTTGGGTGAATTTTAACCATAGGGATACAAATTGGGGTGAACTTTCAGCACCTGTACACTAATTGGGGGTGAATTTTGTCTACCTTGATGGGAATTACGGATCGAATTAGCAGAACTGTCCAGAGGAATCAGGGGTAAACAGGGAAAACTCGGAGGAAATCCGTGAAATCAGGGGAAACTTGGGGTAACTTTGGGCTCTAAAAGAAAAATTGGGATTAATTTTTAGCACCCGGATGAGAATTTGGGGTGAAATTGCAGCAACTGCCAGGGAAAATCGGGGGAAACCTGGACAATCGGGGTACCTACCCCCGGGGAAAATCGAGGGAAAATCGGGGGAAACTGTGCCAGGTGCGGTATTTTACAGCTACTAATGTGGCTCCTTTATTTATCCGTAGATCCTGTCTCGCGTATCGGCTCCTTATTAAACGTCTACATATTTATCCAAACAATCTTGTCCCTGCATATTCTTCTCTCTTGCAAGATTGGCGTTTTTCCTCTAATAAAGTTCCCATTCTCTGTCACATTGCCTCATGTCTTATTAAGTTTTGGCCCTTCAAACTTTAATTTTTCCATTTTGAGATATTAAGTGTTATTCCTTCTCCTAATCTTTTTTCCTAGCCTTCTTATGTAAAATTTCTCCCTGCTCATGCAACTGTTTATGAATTTAACCAGGCAGTTTCATCATTTTTTGCTAACCATACCCTACGTTTTACAGATGGGTCCAAAATGGCACACGGAGTGGGTGCATCTATCTACATTCCTGCTCTTGACCATTCCAGCCAGTTCAAAATTCCTGCATTTTGTTCAATTTATTATGCGGAGACATTGGCATTACTATGTGCCATTGAGCTCATTCCATCTTTTCCTCAATGTAAAATGTTCCTCCTAATTTCTGATTGCAAAAGCGCCCTTCAGTGTATGTATATCCTCTGCATATGTTCCTTCTTACTCTGATCCTATTATTCTGCGCATCCGATCACTGATTTTCAGCCTTTGCAGATTGCACTCATTACTCATCGACTTTCTTTGGATTCCTGGTCATGCCGGAATTGCGGGCAACGAAAAGGCGGATTATCTTGCTCGTTCGGCTATTTCTTCTGGGCGGCCAGTCGGACGGATTCCTTCTCATGAATTATTAAATATAGCAAAAAGTATCCAAAAGGCCAATTGGAAATCTTTTTATAAATCATCCTTCTCCAGTCCTAATTCACAATATTTTTCCATTCACACCAATCCACCTACTCAACCATGGTATCTACATTTTCTGCACCTTCCCCATTTCATCATGTCTGCTATCTGTAGTCTTCGATCGGTCACAGTCGACTTCCCGCTTCATTGTATCGTTTCTCCATAGTGTCCTCTCCTATTAGTCTGCTGTGTATCGATAACACAGTCGTATGTGACATTGATCATGTATTCTTTGAGTGCTCCTCTTTATCATCGGAAAGGGCAGCTCAATACGCGGAGCTTCTCTCACATAATGTTCCAACTCCATATTGTATGTCCTTTATTCTCTCTCTACAGTCAATGTTGATCATACCAATTGTAGCAAAATTCCTATCCTCTGTTCTTCATTATATTAAGATCTAATCGTTTCAGTAGTTCTCTTTCATTTTGGCATTCCTAACTTATCGTGTCCAGTTATTTCTAATGAACTCCTCTCTAAACGAAGAACACGCACTGATGTTGCAGTTACAGTTACAAACAGCCACAGCTCGCAGTTAATTTTACGGGCTCGCTGTCGCATTTGCGGCCCTAACAGTAGTTAGGTGAACTCCTTGTCAACCGGCATTGCGGGCGCTGTGGCCATAGTGTTGGGTGTAAATTCTGCTCATTTCCTTTTAACAGAATAGTAGGCGTTTCGCAGTCGTCGCCACAAATATAATCAATGTTTCATAATAAAGAACTATGAACTTTGCTTTATAGTGATGGAGAAAGTCATTGAACTTTTGGATAATTGTTTACGGACGCTAAGCGCTGTGTTTTATATAACTGTGGTGCTTGGTGGCTCTAACTGTTTTTTAAACATCCCGTGTTTCTTCTTCCTTAATTATTTGTAGCCAGATTCCTTTGTCCGTTTATACTGTGGGTTCTGTAATTGCAGATGTGGCCATGGTATGGGACAGCTAATTCCTTTTGCTCTTACCTTCGGCAATTTCGTTCCTTTTCTTTTCAGGATGCATACGTTTGGCATTTTTCGACGTTGATTGTTATTGTTTCTCCATCCTTGGTATAGCATTCTTCGTCAGATTCCATTCCTTGTTACTCCTAATTGCTGCTATGTACACGTATTGATGGGTAATCGTCCGTTGCTGACAAGCCCAGGGACCCCCCCCCCCCCAAAAAAAAACCCAGCTAAAATGTTTTTACAATATGTTCTTTAATGCTACAATTAGAATTAATAATTTTACAACCAATTGAGAAAACATTGTTGTTTATAATCAATTATTTTACTTAAAATTTAATGTTCACACTTGCTTTTTTATGATTTTAAATTACATAATAAATCATTTTTTACATATTTGGTTTTATTCAGGAACATTACAAAAAAATGTTCTCAGTAAAAATATAAAAAAAAATCTCTGCCCCCCCCCCCCAAGAACATAAATTTCCTCCGGAAACAGATTCTTGAATTCATCCTTGTTTTGGGGAGTTTAAAAGATACTGTACGTTTGTAATTCTTTTAATGTCATTTGAGCTAAAATAATACTAAATTAATTTATTTTACACGCATTAATATTATATAACAACACTGAAATTTCTTTTTCTTGCATTTTTAATATTTTCCGAAAAGAGTGCATGTTAAATTTTCACATAAAAATAGCAACATTTCTTAATAACATTTGCATTATATTAATTAAGACAATTTTAAGATATTCTTATTTAAACTTAAACTACTTTTCTACATAACGTGTAGGTAATTACTTGTTTCATAATTATTACATCAATGTAATAGTATGCATAGAGATGATTTATATGATTATAAAATTGTATATTCCATTTACAATGCTATGTTTCAGACAAGCTTTTTTGTAATGTTATTTTTATACTAAGTTTTCCTCATATTTAGTAAAGTTACAGTTTATATAATAAGCACGTTAATGTTACAATATAGTTAGAATCATGTCCAAGAATGTAATATGTACACATTTCAAATGTTACCTAATTTCTTCTTCTTTGGTCGTAATCCCCCAAAGGAATGTCGTGACCATTACACTACAGCATCTTCAATATTTTTTCCGCCATTGTATTCGATCATCCACCATCCGTTTACATTCGATAATTGATTTTTCCTTTAATAAATTTCTAATTATATCGTCCATTTAATGTTTAATCTTCCTCTTGCGCGTGTTCCCTGCAGTTTCCCGTCAATTATTAATTGTAGCATGGAGAGTTCGTTACGCATAGTATGGCCAAAGAACCGCAATATACTTAATGAAACATCGCCGGATAATCTACGCTTAATGTCGAGTGTGTGTAAAATGGAAGCATTCGTTTGTTTTGCTGTCCAGAGTATCCGTAACATACGTCTCCAAATTCACATTTCGAAGCTATCTCTATACGTTGTTTATCTTTTGCTTTCACCGTTCATGTCTCTGCCGCGTACATAAATACAGAGAACACCAAACTTCGTACTATCTTCTTTTTAACCGTATTGTGATAGAAGAGTCGCGCTGAAGTTTTAACGGCA
This sequence comes from Icerya purchasi, assembly GCA_039619475.1. Taxonomy (NCBI): domain Eukaryota; kingdom Metazoa; phylum Arthropoda; class Insecta; order Hemiptera; family Monophlebidae; genus Icerya; species Icerya purchasi. The sequence goes on along the minus strand of CM077116.1, from coordinate 180,436,104 downwards.
TTAACTTCAATAACATCAGTTTAGAATTGATTTATTATACATTTCTAACTTATTGTTCCAGTTTAATATATTACATGTGCAATTTAGTTATTATATACAATCTTTTAAGTGTATTACTCTATTTAATTTCCGATAAGAAATATAAAATTTAAATTATTCTTTTAAACGCTATGATGTGATGTATTATTCTATAAATTACATCTTCACACAACCGTAACGTAATGGATTTTTATCTCATCTTATTTCATTTATTTTTTCACTTACATTTATTTCATTAATTATTGAATATTAAATTACATAATATATACATGCGCGCGCGCGTGTGTGTGTGTGTGTGTGTGTTAATAGTAGTATATTGACAGCATATACAAAGAAAAAAAAGAAAAAAATTAAAATAATACAAAATGAATAGATTGAATGAAAGTAAACCGATTATTCATTTAGTTCATTCAGTAATTAGTAAATTACACAACGTTAACTTTGTTATTATTTATGAAGATAAATTTAAAATTTCTGTGTTCTAAAGTAAAACTAGAGGGAATAGTACACTATATATTGATGTACCTCACTTTGTTAAAACTAGGACGAAAGTACAAACAGTGTATATAGGAGCTCTACTTTTCAATAAACTGCCTGAAGTCTTTAAAATACATTTAAAAAATTATAAAAAGCGCCATAGGAAAATATTGAAGTCTTTCTTTAACCTTCCACCGGTCGCGCCCATTTTTATAACATGACTGGTCACACGTTGTACTTTGTACGACACCCGTGCTTTTTTAGTCTAAACTGAATTTTTTTAACATTTTATTTGTTTAAATACTATTATTTTAAGTAATGAAACAAATGTTTATAAATCAATTGATCATAAATCCAAATTACTGCTGTTTTTATTAAATTGTATTAATAATAATAATAATAAATGTTTAGCAAATCGTCAATCATACTCAAATCGATCATTTTTATAAGTGCTTGACTTACAGAATTCACATTTCGTGAAAATTTCTTTGGTTCAAGAAGTAATTTTATTATATTTTTCTGTTTTGTTTTTGATATTTTTGCAAAAGGGTTCTTTTTTGGCTAACGTGCATATCCATCTTTTCCTATGTAAAATCGCTGTTCTTCAGGAGTTTCGTCAGTTTCTTCGTCGTTGTCCCCGTCTTGCTCACTATCAGTTTCCTCAACGTTTTTACAAATATCTTCTTCACTTAGATCACTGTCACTATCATCCAATAACACAGTTTTTTCTTCATCCGACAATTCTTGTAGTAAACGAAGTAGTATATCATCAAGATTTTTATGTTCCGCCCTAAATAAATTATTCATACTTTCAGAACACTTTCTAGTTTGTGGTGTGGTGTATATGTGTGTGTGTGTGTGTGAATGGAAACCCAAGAAAATTCTAAATTCAAACAATACTTACATGATTTTCCGTATAATATTCAAAAGAACGGCATAAAACGGGGTATTTATCTGTAAAAAAAATTATTATGTGAACGGTCGCGCGTTGTATCTTGTACAACAGTATAGGCCGGCCTCAGAATTTTATTATTTATCCAACGACAACGTAAAACAAACTGTCAGTAATGAAATATTTTTTTGCTAGAGATTCTAGTTGAAGAATACATATGCACATGTGACCGGAAATGTGCATCCGGTGTTAGCTATAGTAAAATAATGCTGATTGTTGTACAAAATACAACAGCGCTACCGGTGGAAGGTTAAACATGGAATTTATATAACTTGATCTATAAAAGTACCTTAATTCACTACATTCTATAGTAAGTATAGTTATTTAAAGTTTTAGTTCAAACTGTTATTTGTTCAAATCTACGATAATATATCAGCCACATGACATACATATATTTCACTGTATTAATGTTATTAAATAAGAGTCATGTCATGTATATTGTCTGTGGAACCGTTTATTTTCTCTTCTTTCGTTGTCCTTTTCATAGTTTTCCTTTAGAATTTTTACTTAGCCCGAGCGGCTTTGGTGGCTTGTAGGTGTTACAATAGTTAATATTACTCTAGTAACGCATAGTGCGCGTATTTATTTTTAGTTCAATACGTTGTAACTTTTATTTATTTACTCTCTACACATTTACATTTATATTATATTTAACTACCACAATGTTGTGCGCATATAGGTGAAAATTATTTTAAAGACTGCGTTATTTTCCATGAATAAGTGAATTGAATTGAACTGAATCATTATTATTACTAATAATGTCTTTTATAATAGCAAAATGCCAGGAAACCGCACGTTAAATGGCCGCAGAAGGCGTGATTGTAACCGTTCATTAGCACGTGATATAAGAAAACGACAGAAACAAAATCAAGAAAAACCGTGTCCTTATCGAGACGATGTTAACACTTTGATATGTGTACAGCGAATTTTGAAACTGCACAAAAAAATTTGAATTTTGAAATATGTAGTGTGTCATCGTCGCTGGTTTAATTTACAACTCAATAAAGATGCTCTTTATTCTATTTGAAAACATTTAAAGAAAAGAATGAATTAAATATTTTTTCAAGAGACAATAATATGGATCCCGGTTCACAACCTGATGTATTAAAAAAGTTAACGTTTGTTGAAGAACAATTAATTGCTCAAGTTTACCCAATTATTACAGTGTATCGTCTTAAAGGAGGTGAATTCGGGTATAGTGGGCAAATTATTAATTTCCATCAAAATATTACAAATTTTACTACTTCACTATCTCATTCAATTGACACTATTTCACAGTATATTGGTGAAGGGTTTAAAGATTTTATTGTGAATCATGATAATGTTAAGGCTGCATTAAATTATTTAAAAAATAATAATCTTCGGTATCGGAATATTACAATTGATGCAAATAACCTAGAAAAATTACCTAATAATAAAAGTATTTTTCAACAAACTATGTTTAGTCAGGAGCAACAAAATATTTCGCTTAATTTGGATAATAATCATGAAGATGGTAACTAAAGTTCATTGATAAATAATATTTATCAACCTGGAACTCCGACTGTGACTTTTAAATGTAATCGAGAAGCAATTAATAGTATATTGAAAATTCAAAATGATGAATCCTGTGTCTTACCTTGGCCTGAACTACATATCGTTCCTATTAATGAATTTACATGCGATGGTTATATTTCCGGAGCATTTCCAACCTCATTTCCCACTGGTAAAGGTGATCTTAGAGTTGCACGGATTTGTAAAATTTCTAATAGTGAATATTTCAAATTTCTCATGATGTATGAAGTTCGCTCAACATTCACGATTTCGATTTTTTGCTTTTAACAGCCTGATGCGTTGGTCAGCATTACAGAATGGGTGTATATGCGTTAAAAAAGATTCACATCTACATAGTATTGAATCAATTGAAGAACTTAGAGAGCTATTACAACTTGAACCAAACTTATATCGATCAATTTTATCTTATAATGTGAACCTGAGATCATCAAGTTCTTATTGATTTTTAAGGTCTTGAGAATTAATAGATATGGTCCAAGAATTAGGAGTCCCTATTTTTTTATTACATTGAGTGCAGCTGAGTTATACTGGCCAGAAATTTATCGTATTTTAGATCCTGATTATGATTACTGTAACCTCAACACCAAAACACTGAATTCATTCGCAAATCAAAATGATTAAATTCTAACCCTTTAATTGTTGCTTATTTTTTTCATAAGCGGCTAGAATTTTTTATGAATCATTTTTTTAAAAAATATTTCAAAGTTAAAGATTTCTGGTACCGTATTGAATTTTAACATAGAGGGAGTCCTCATATGCATGGAATTTTTTGGTTTGACAATATCTCTGATTTCAAAAATCTTAATCCAAATGATTTTACAAGAATACAAGAAATTATTAAATATTTTGATGAATTTATCTCTACGTGGCATCCGAATCCTTCTCAAACATATGACGTTCATCCATCAAAACTTCATTTTTCTGATGTACTTGATCAAGAGAAGAATTATAATTATTTAATACGTGCTGTTTAAATGCATAAATGCTATAAAGCGTATTGTCAAAGGAAAAAAAACAATTCTTCTGAAACTGTTTGTCGTTTTAAGTATCCGAAAGAATATATCAATAAAAGTAAGATTCAATTTATTAATGGAGATTTGGAATACATTTCAAAACTAGCCCACAAATTTTAAAAATTCAGCGAGCAAATATGGATTTACTGAACCAAAATCGGACGGTATGAAAAATTTTATTAAACAGACAGTGCAAGTATCTCAAAATAATGATAATTCAAAAAATTTTGTTAAAAATTTGTGCTGAAAGAGACCATTCTGCACAAAAAATATTTTGGATGTTAATGAGTTGGCCTTTGTTTCGATCATCACGACAATTTATTTTAATTAATTTATCAGACAATGTATGGGAACAAGCAGGGCCGTAGCCAGGAATTCATTTCGTGTGGGGGAGGGGTGCATCTGGGCCACGGCTTTAGACAGGAATTCGTTTCGAGGGGGGAGACCATTCCTAACAATACCCAACACGTAACATTAAATAACATTTTAATATTTTTTATTTAATTATTTCTATAAATATAAATTTTATTAAAACTATATCCGACGATGATGCGCCCTCGAGAAGTAAAGTGCCTGACAACTACCTCTGGATCAATCTAGATACCACGATGAATGCTCATCAGTGCCAATCCACTGAACCGCTCCTGTCCATGCTGTTTCTCAAAAATGTTTGCAGCTTTCTCAATGAAGAAAAAGTCCGCTCCGGTGTCGCCGTCGACACAGGTAGAGTCACAAGTATTGAAAGCAGCTTGTGAATCATCGGAAACATATTTGGGCTGCAATTATCCAGCACTTCTGTCGATGTGGCGGGAAATTTCGCAACCTCTATTTTTGACCATTTTGATTTCTAAACCGCGAACTCTTCTTCAAAACTGGTTGTATCGCAGAGAAGTGGACTATAAAATTGTACTGTGCTCTGAAGTTCACTGGTGTTGACGGGAAGCTTGTGCGGCATTAGCAACGATAGGCACCCTATGACCGACTTGTGGTTAACGAACCGCTTCTCCAGATGCCTAATAATATGGTCAGTAATCGGAATAAATAAAGCACGTCTATAGTATTCCTCTGGAGTTTCTGCTTCGATATTGTTAGCACTCTACTCATTGTGGCATAACTATTGTGAAGTCATCGTCATTCAGTTGTCTGGCTTGATCCTCAACTTGTCTATATATTACTGAAAACTGAGTCTCTGCTTGCGCCCTTATTATATCGAGAGCGTTTATTATATCGTCGACTTGATGGCACACCGTTGCGAGATCGCAGTTAGAACTTTGTAAAAATCTACACAGATTAATCGTTACAGAGAAGTGCTTGCTGGAAATGTTCAGATTAATGAGAAATTCTGCGCACTGAATCGCAACTGATTAGCCGCTTGTGAAGTCTCATTATTTCCTGAAGTCTTCATTTCTTCCAAAGTAACCGCAATAGGCAAGAGGATTCCATTAAACCGTATTACGCTGTCGTGTTTTCGGGCCGATCGAGTTTCGCACATCGCTATTAACGTCGTTTTCCAACAATCAGCCATTTGCTTTGCAATTACTTCTTTTAGCATTGTTGAACGTAATGCCGATGTGCGAAAAAAATTTCCAACAGACTTTATAGTGCCTAAACAACTGGCCCAACTCCGAATTTTTCAAGTATCCGCGATGGCCAGATTTAAGAAGAGTACAGAAAACCCGATTGGTAAAATGCTCGCTTCTTTATTTTCTGTTATTTACAACAAAAAGGAAAGAAAAAAAAAAAACATTTATACTCACTCAGTTTTCAGCAACCGTACACAGACCATTTCTTTTTTTTTCCATTAGCGTCGCTAGGAAGCACTCGATACTATTCGTTATGCGCGAGTCGCAGCGCATCTATTGAACAACCGTAACTTGAAACTTCCGTTCAGTTTCAAAAGTCACAAGATCATGTTCGAACGTGATAAAAATTCTGCCTTCGCTGTTTTTTTTTTTGTTTTTGAAATGCCTACTGTACTTCCAGGAACTGGTCACTGCATCGAGTTGAATAACTAAATAAAAATAACCGAAACCGAATAACAGTCTTTGTTTCAATTTGTGTAGCAAATGTTTTTTTTTACTTTATTCATATTATTATTTGTTTTTCTTTAAATATCAAGTGTAATTTCTTTCTTAATAAAAAAAAAAAAAAAAAAAACATTTTGTGGAGGGGGATTGAACCCCCTAAACCCCTCCCCTGACTGTGACCATGGGAACAAGTGAATATGAATAAAGAAGATGGTAGTATTTCCATTTCAAATCCTTTACAAAAATTTCAACAAAGACCAGTAGAATTTGAAAATATGTGCTTACTTGATTTTCTTACAAAACATTCTAGAAGAGGTTCAAATTATTTTGTTAAAAAAATAGCTTTCATTCTTAGTCATACCAAAACTTAAATATGATTCTGGAGCTGAAAACAATGAAAAATTCTGTAAGCAACGAATTTTAAACAAAGTGATTTTTTGAAATCAGAAAATATGACCTGGAACTTTGTGTACGAACAATATTTTAATATTAACGATAATTAGAATTACAATTTGGTTCATATGCTGCAAAATTTGGAAGATGAAGACGATTTTGAACCAATAGAGTAGAAACTGAACAATCATATGATTGGATGGATGTAGCTGCTGGATCAAATAACATTCAGAAGGAAAACGATGTAGGTAAAAAAAAAATTGATATTAGGTACAATTGGCACTGTATTTAAAACTGGCAGATACTGAATGTATTAGAACATTTTATTTATAATGAAAAAATCGTAGAAAATGTCAAAAATCAAGATAATTTAAATATTCAATGTAACTTTTTAAATATTATATTTTCCAATGAACAACGAAAACTGACAAATACATTTGAGAAACAATTTAGTTACCTACAAGGAAATGCAGAAGAAATACCAACTAAAAGAATTGTAACTGAAGAAAATGCTGGTTCAGGGAAGAGTACTTTAATGAATTATTTTACTTTTAGACTGAATCAATTCTCTTATCAGCAGTTGCATGCGCCAACTGGTGCTGCTACTGTAAAAATTAACCATTCAATTGTACATGTCAAACTTCTGTTAGGAATAAAAAAGATATATAAAGATCTCAATTTTGCATTCGCCCGCTCAGTTTCAAGAAGAAATTGGCAGATGCAAATTTCTATTTATAGACGAAATAAGTATGATTGGATGTAGTCTTTTAAATTGACTTACGATTACGCAGCGATTTTCCTTCTAAACAAGACGAACCGTTTGGTGGGTTGTTATTTATATATTTTTTTGGAGATATTAAACAGTTACCACCTGAAAATGATCGGTATTTTACACAGTGATAAATTTCAAGGTCAAGTAAGTGAATTTCTTTTAAAAGGAAAATCGACTATTTATTTCGAGTATTAAAAAATATTTTTTTTTTTATCATCATCTTTGCGACAAAATGAACCGCAATGGATATACTTCCGAGATATACTTGATCTGGATACAGTAATGGTGAACGTACAGTTCAAGATTATGAAAAATTAATGACACGGAGTATACAAACTTTTTCTGAAGGCGAACGTAATTTTTTCAACGATGCTACTAGGTTATTTGCAACAAATAAAGACGTAAAAGAATTTAATCGTCAGAAGTTAAAATAAATTAGACCAACTAGCTGCTTATATTTCAGCCATTAATAATTGCTCAAAAACAAAATCAACAAATGTGCGGAATTAGCAGGTGGACTTGAACCATTTATAGTTTTATCGATTGAATGTAAGATTATGTTACGCTCCAATTTATTGATAAAGAAAGGATTAGTAAACGGAGCTTTAGGTTATGTTGAAGAGATATCATTTATTGAGAAAACCACGGTCCACCTGATCAAATGCCACGAGTTATAATGGTTCACTTTGAAAATTGATTTTACTTATGAAAATAATGGTAGTATTCCAGGTCCCAAGTATAACGAAGTTTTGGAAAAGTGGAAATATTAACTGTGCACAGAAACAATTTCCATTGCAGTTAGCTTTTGCAATTACGATCCGTAAGTCACAAGGTTTAACATTAGAAAAATCTGTTATGTTGACATTGGAAATAAAGAAACTTCCGTTGGTTTAACTTACGTTGCTTTATCAAGAGTTAAAACTTTAGAAGGCTTAGCATTCAATAGAAAATTTCCAAAAAACAGGTTAACTAGTATTCAAAATTCGAAAATGTGTTGATATGTAGAAAACAGGAAGAAATCCAAATGAAAAATTTTAAATCTACTTAAAAATAAAAATGACTTTTCGATGTATGTTTCTTAATCTCTACTTTTTTAGTAAATATTTGTTTATCCATAAAACATTTATTTTTTTTAGAAATAGATATTTTACAGAATACAATTCGAGAGCCGTCACAAAGCTGCGCTTTTAGTTAGTTTATTTTTCACGTTTAGTTTATTTCATTCTATTTGTTCTCAAACTCGTTAATTTCTTCTATTATTATCGATGTTTAATTACTCGAGAAAGGTAGCAACACTCTAATTCGATATCACCCTCGAAATTAAATTAAAAATAAATCCTAGATAAATGCGACATCAGACATTATGTATAAGTTTCATCAGCACTGATCTAAAATAGTTTTTGAGTTGTAACGAAGAATTCAAACAGAAAAAAATGCTCCAGCATAATAAAGATAGCTCAAGCTGGTCATTAGGCGGTAAATGTTTTTAAATCACGGACGCGTGTTACGCAGTGTTTCTATTAAAATAGATTCGGGAAAAAAAGGGATTTTTAAATTCATTTTAAAAAATTGCCATTATTATTATAAACGTCAATTGAAGTATTCGTCTTTTAGTTTAATCAAATTTTCGGGAACGGTAATGGCTCACAACGATCGCTCTGCGAGGCGCCTATAAGAAACAACGCAAAACTCTGTAATTTAATATAATGTAATAGAGGCGATCTCGTCTGCTCCAATCAACGAGAAATGGTATAGTTGAAAGTTTTTTTTTGAAGCAATAACGAAAAATGGCGTATAATTTATGTTCGAAAAATTCGAGTGTATGTTTCACACAATTACGTTGATGTTTTCGTCGACGTGAAAAGAAACAGTAAATGAAAGAGAAGTAGAACGGTAGGGAGCAGACGTTGTCGTTCTACATAAACATCGGAAACCCGCTTATCTAAACTTCTACTATGATTCTTCGTGAACCAGCCGGATGCTACAGTTCATCAGAGCACGTCGATAATATTAAAAATAATACGGAATGTTTTATTTCGATAGCGCTGGACTAATAATGAAAAATCATTACACGTTAGAAATAATTATATATTCTGTACCTTTATTGAACAAAGTTGAATATATCATAGTGGCGGCCCTAGGGCGGAGCGAGCGGTGCGGCCGCATAGGGCGCCATCATAAAGGGGGCGCCAAAATCAACCGAAACCACAGACTACTAAGAGATACTTTGTACTGAAACGCGTCGACTAGTCATCGACTTTCAGGCGAAGCTCATGAAGTAGATTTAGCTGTTCGGCTTTCGGCCTGGTATCGGCCCTCCTGATTGTATCAGTCTTTTTGTGTCTCATTTATATAAGTCCTTTATCCAAAAACATTATACTCTGGCTTCCCTCATCGATGTTTCCTGTGCTTTCGACAATGTTCATCTCCCAACTTTAAGAGATAAAATGACAGCAATTAACATTCCAGTGAATTTCACTTCCCTTGTTATTAAGCTCATGTCCAATCGTTCTATCCACCTCTCTCCTCCATTATTTGACACTTCTAGAAAGGTTTTCTGCGGTCTTCCTCAAGGTTCCTCACTCAGTCCTACTCTTTTTAACGTTTATACTGCTAGTATCGCTTCCCTTCCTTTAAATTCCCACTCTTTATTCTTTGCCGATGATATTTTGCTTTTTTCCTCTTCCCACGATATTGACGCAGCTAATGATGCTCTCAAATCCTCCCTCAATTTTCTTGAAAGTGCTCTTGCCTCAATTAACCTTTCGATTTCTCCTTCTAAGTCCTCCTGCGTTGTATTTACCCTTCGCCCTTATAACCCTGCTTCTGTTAATTTATCCTTAAATAGCACAGCTCTTGCTCGTGTTAATTGCTTTCGTTATCTCGGTATCTTTCTCGATAGTCGTCTGACTTTTTCCGATCATATTAAATATCTTTCCTCCTCCTCTACTAAACGGTTGAACCTGCTGAAGGCCCTGTCTCCGACTAAATGGGGTGGTGACCCTTTCATTCTTATTCTTCTATATAAATCCATCGTCCGCTCCAAGCTTGATTACTGTTCGTTCATTTATGCCTGCGCTTCCAAATCCCGTCTCTCTAAACTTGATGTGATCCAAAATTCTTGCCTTAGACTCTGTCTCGGTGCTCTTAAATCCTCTCCTATTCCAGCACTGCTTGCTGAATCGAATGTTCCTCCCCTGTCTATTCGCAGATCTTATTTGGGCTATCGCTTCCTTGCTAAACGTCTTTCTCTCTCATCTTCTTCTCTCATTTTTTCCTACCTTCCAATTTCTCGGAACTGGCGCTTTGTGCCTAGGAAAATTCCTATCCTGTCTCTTATTTCTCTCCGTCTTAGTTCATTTTGGCCGTATACAATTTCCTTTAATAGTCTGCCTTATTTCTCCTTTAACTTCAGCGATCTCTGCCATCCTCGCAGAGTATTTATTTCGCCTACACTTGCAAAATCTCTCCCTCCAACTGTAATTAAACAGGAATTCCACAGTATTGTCAATTCTCTCTTCCCTTCTCATGTTACCATTTTCACTGATGGTTCTAAGGGGCCTGATGGGGTTGGTGCTTCTTTTATTCTTCCAGACTATAACTTCTCTGAATCCTTCTGTCTTCCTTCTTTCTGTTCCATATTTACAGCCGAGCTAATGGCTATTTTACGCTCCATTATTTTTATCTCCTCCAATCGTATTTCTTCCCAGTTTCTGATCATATCCGACTCCATGAGTGCTCTTCAAGCCATCTCTTCTCTTCCTAATCATTCCTGTGATTTTACTATTCTCCGTATACGTTCTCTCATTCGGACTCTCTCTTCTCTCCATGGGATCCATATTGACTTGCCGTGGGTTCCTGGTCATTCTGGCATCTCAGGTAATGAGATGGCTGATTCTTTGGCTCGGGTTGCTGCTTCTTCTACATTCTTCTTCAAAAAAATCCCATCCTCTAATCTCTTGCCTTTGTGTAAATATTTCCATCTCAGATTTTGGTCGAATATGTATCCTTCCTCCTTTTCTAATTGTCGCTCTTTTTATCTGTCCGTTCAGCCTAATCTTCCTTCAAATCCTTGGTTCCTTCTGTTTCCTTCACTTTCTCGCTCTGTTCTTGTCTCCATTGTGCGTTTGCGCTTAAACCATTCCTTGCTACCTTCTTCACGCTTTCGCCTCTCGTTGACCTCTTCCCCATGTTGTCCTCTTCATACAAATGATGCGGTTGTTTGTGACACCGATCACGTGTTCTTTGAGTGCTCAGCTCTTTCGGTGGAGCGCTCGGCTCTATATTCTCACTTGCTTGGGCTGGGGGGCTTCCTGCTCCTTTTTGTGCTCGTTATATCCTGTTTTTTCCTTCTACACTTATTATCCCCTCCATTGTTTCCTTCTTATTAGCGATAGCTGATCGCCTCACTGTATAATTTTCGTTTTCCCTTAATTGTTTCTGGATGAAGGTCCTTGGTTGACGAGCCCAATTAAAAAAAAAAAAAAAAAGTAGATTTAGCTATTCCTGATGTCATCTGGATTTAAAAATATTATGAATGATATATTAATTATATCATCATCATCATTTATGAAAGAACAATTATGATGATATTTCAAAAAGGTTGCTTATCGACTCTGCTACAAGAGATAAAATAATCATTCGAGGTCCTGCATGTAACAAAATGAGCAATGAAAACTACTCAAGGCAGTATGACGGCCATAATTTTTCAAATAGCATTTTGAAAGAATATGCCGAAACATTCAAAAGAAGATAGCCCGTATACTTTAAATCGACGGATAAAGTATATTGTTTTTGCTGCCGTTTATTTAACACAAATCCCCACTCTAATCTAGGAAAACCAGGGTTTGACGACTGGAGGCTCTTATCAACGCGTCTCAAAAATCACAAAACTTCCTCAGATCACCGACGTGCTATGAACAGCTGGATAGAAGTGTCGATTAGTCTGTAGAACTTCAGTAAAATAGACAAGCACTTGCAAAAACAAATTGAAGACGAGAAATCTCGGTGGGTTGATATCCTCGAACGAATAATGTCTATAGTATTTTTCTTAGCAGGCGATAATTTGTCGTTTAGAGGGAGCAATGGATCTGAAACTTCATAGTAGTTTTTGACCGGCGCCGCAACATGCGGACGTGCATTATCATGTAGAAGAATAATTTTTTCGTGTCTGGAGTCATAATGAGCGCGTTTTTCCTTAAGTGCTCGGTTCAGTCTCATTAATTGTGTTCGGTAGAGAGCTCCAGTAATTTTTTCACTCAATTTAAGCAACTGGTAATACACGACACCAAGCTGATCCCACCAAATACACAGCATGAGTTTTTTTCCATGAATATTAGGTTTAGCCGTCGATGTTGAAGCATGGCCAGGCGGTCCCCATGATTTTCTCTTCTTTCACTTTTCATCACCCGTGACCATACGAAGCAAAAAACCCTCGATTTTTTGCCTGGCAAGCAGAATTTCACACGTGCAAAGTCGGCGTTCAATGTATCTCGGCTTCAGTTCATATGGAATCCAATTTCCTTGTTTTTGAATCATTCCTAACGATTTTAAACGGTGTGAAATTTCTTGTTAAGTTATTTCTAATGTAATTGCAAGTTCTTCTTGCATTTGGCACGAATCGTTCTCCAATAAAGTTTCCAATTCTGTGTCTTCGTACAATTTCGGCCTTCCACTACGTTCTTTGTCTTCCACGTCGAACCCACCGTTTTTAAACTTTTGAAACCACCCACGACAACTTCTCTCACTTAAAGCTGCCTCACCATATGCTTCTACTAGCAATCGATGCGCCTCAGCTGCAGATTTCTTCAAATTAAAAAAGTAAATCAAAACCTCCCGTAAATGACGCTTGTTCGGCTCAAAACACGACATGTTCGTACCAACACAAATAACTGACTGATGCAAAATCGGTAATATTTTTAGATAACGGTGTTGCCAGATGTCTAAACTTACAACAAGACGTTTTACATCTAACAATTTCACCATTACTTACTAGTGGCGCCATATTTGTCAAACGCCGAAAACTTATTTGTACAGCTCATAACTTATGCATTTAATATTTAAGTTTATTTGTGCCATGTAAATATAAAAAAAGCGTAAAGTGGGTCCTATATTATTGGCAGCGTGCAGCAGAGTGTGAAGTTCAAGGGCCTAATGAATCTGAAGAGAATATGGGGGGGGGGATTCTTTTCTTCTTTTCGATTGATTCGCCTTTACTTTCTCAGATAACTCCTCCGATGTAACCGGTATTGCATTCCGGATAAGATATATCCAGTATCGAAATTTCGACTCCGGAACTACGCAAGTCTTCAATCTACGATACTTTTGGTTTGGTAATAAAGACCTTAAAACCACCAAGCTACCGCTCTACCGTCTACATAAAATCTGCTAGATATTTACTTTCGTAAGAAATATGCGACTCGCTGTGTTGCGGTAGAAGTTTTAATAACTTTCAGGTATTTCGGTTAAATTGTTAATGCGATTTAAGCGAGCGGCTGAGATTATACAATATACTTCATTGCAGTGCCCAATTTAGGGTCTGTAGGCCCCTAGGCTGAACCTGTGGTGCGGGCCCTATCGGCGGGTATGAAATACCCCTTAGTAAAATGGGTGGCCTGGAGGCCCTCCCTCGGAAATATTTTGAAAATTTACCTGCAAAAATTGTATTTTAGAGCAATTTTCTAACTAAAAACCTAAAAAAAAACATTTAAAATTGGTTGCAGAAAATTTTACTACTCGGTATTTGGAATTTAATGAATTGATGAGATAAAAATGAAAAGAATTGAAAATCATTAAGGTATTCAACACGATTTATTAACATTGCTATGACCAGGGCCGGATTATAGCCAAATGCCGCTGTGGGCTCAGTAATTTCTGCCGTCCTTGGAATAATTTATAAATTAAGTAATAAAAATTATAATCGAGTAACTGAAGTAAGAAAGGATATAGAAGTTAAAAAGTAATTTTCAATTAAAAGTTAAAAAAGTTTTCAATTAAAAAATTTCATACATTTTTAAAACATACCTAAATTTTATTATAATTCTATACATACATTATTCTTTCATGTGTCAATTAAAGTTTACATTTTTTGTGACGCAATTTTAAAGATGCAAATTTATTTATTATATCATCAAAGTTTAAATTCTTTACTAATTGTTCTTCAATAAATAAAACAGATAAATCATTTAACTCTTTTGGTGAGACATTGTTGATCTGAAAAAATTTTTAATTCTTTTCATTGTAGGAAAGGAGCGTCCTGCTGAGCAAATTTTATTCAGCGCTAATCTTTCTTTATGATTTTTCTCATCATGATGTTATCACGTTATTGTAATTGTGTTTTTGTAGTGTTGTTAGAGTTGGTTTAGCCCCAGTTACATTGAGTTTTTACTTTTGTTTGTTAAATGATCACAAAAATTAAATAAAGTGTACATTTATTCTTAATATATTATTTTCGCCGTTAGCGTGTTTATTCGTCAGATTCAGTATTCAGAATAGTTTCAACAGGTTATGGGCCTAGCACGTTTCCCGCAGAGCCCCAGTGCCACTCTGCTTTGAGCACCTTTCATCGTTTAGTACGGCAAGAAATAATATAAATAATTCTTCGAAAAATCTTCTTAACTTTTGTCGTATCAATGAGATACCGCTACTACTACATTTGTGAATTTTCAGTTTCTCTTCCAGTCTTGTTTGATATTTTATCATGCCGACCAGCCATTGTCTCGTGCACACTTCCAGAATTAATTCCCATTAGCTGCTAATATAAAACCGTTTTGCCTAATAATAATGCACGTTCCGGTTTACACTTCGTTAATTTTAAATTCATTTCTCGATTCCCCTGCTTACATGCCACTTTTCTATAATCATTTGGAAATTTTACCTAAATCAATATATTCCCCTTTTTAACTTTTCTGTACATTACTGCGATTAAAACGCCATAATATGTAACAATATTTTGGAAATTTTAAGTATTTTTCAAAAGAAAAAACTTTTCAATCTCATGCAAATTTGCCGCTGTGGGCTGTAGCCCATTTAAGTCCGTGGTGTAAATCCATGACTGGCAATATAATTATATTAGAAAAAGAACATAAAGTTAAGATTAATGTCGATGTCTTTCTGTCTATGTTGCCAAATGTGCAAAAAAAGTATTTCAATTTTAAAAATAACATATTGTAACTGAACTAAACATGTTAGGCAAATGCAAAATATATAAAAATGGAATGCAACAAATAGCAAATTTTACTTATATTTAATTCAAATATAGTACTTTCCTAAACAATCAGACTTAAAACGAAAGTGAAATGTTAAATTATTTGAAATGAAATGTACAGAAATGC
Source organism: Icerya purchasi (assembly GCA_039619475.1). Classification (NCBI taxonomy): domain Eukaryota; kingdom Metazoa; phylum Arthropoda; class Insecta; order Hemiptera; family Monophlebidae; genus Icerya; species Icerya purchasi. Next base: position 180,420,544 of record CM077116.1, on the reverse strand, counting down.
ATTGATAAAAAATTTAGTACAGTAGATTTGTACGTTATTTCAAACCTAATTTACCAAAATTTTTTTAAAACAGCTGTGTGTACATTTCTGCTGACTAAACTCATATCAGCTGTCCACTGAAGAGTTCGACCGAAATAGCTCACATAAAATATAACTGAGGCGACGTATTTTATGATTACAAAAGGGCCCTCGCCACAGTATTAAAAGAAATACATTTTTATTTTAATCTATTCAAAATTAAAATATTTGTTTTTTTTTTTTTTTTTTTTTATGGTACGGGCCCATACATGGGTTGCAGTCTATATAGCCCATGCGTAAATGCGGCCCTGCTTCATTGAAAATTTAGCGTCTCTGTCAGCTGTTCAGCTGTCAGATGAGAATTCTCTACCGGCCGATTGATCATCGCAGGTAGAGTTGCCGTTGTTTTTCGATCGTTCGGTATCTCGATGACAGTCAGCAGGCAATCCCGCTTGCGTTTTTTTAATTAAAAAGAAGTTTAAGCATGTTGTGGCTAGGGTTTGCTTATAAATTTTTCGTTTTTTTATATTTCTTTTATGCATCAAAAGCTATCGATTTTGGCTCGAAGCCTTCGCGAATGTTATTATTGAATGTTTTTATAATAAGCGCGTGGTCGAATAAAAATAAATTGCTTTTGCTTTTTTGTATCAAATTTTCTTTCATTATTGGGCCCCGATTGCCCCTAGTGGGTATAAATATTTATTGATTGCATTACTATTATTTCGGTATGTAAAGCTTAATGCTAGAAAGAGACGAGAATCAGTCCGCTTAAGGATCGAAAATTAACAGCTCCGTTTAAGTAATAAAAGCAGATTTGTTTCAAGTGGCTACTGGATCTCGAAAAAAGAGGAAAATTCGACTTTATTCTGTTTTTTTTTTTTTTTCAAATTTTATTACTTATCTGTTTATTATTCAATTTTTCCTTTAATGTTTCTTATATTTTCTCCTCCCAGCAACCCGCTCTTTCAACTTTCTACTTAGTTTTCGATTTTCTTTTTTTCTTCTACAGTTTCCTCGTATATTATTTATCATATCACGTTTTTTCTTAGATCGTGTTTTGTTTGTATTAATTTCTTTTAAGCTTCAGACGTCTTCTTTTCCTTGCCATTTATTCTACTTAACATGATCTTAGACGCTTTACCGAACAATGACAAAAGTTGTACAGAAAAAATTAATTTAGCTACTTTTCTTTCGTTATAATAAGGTGTCCGAAAATACGATACAAAGAGGTAATTAGACTTCTGATAATTATCAAATCTATTTCAAGTTTACAAAGCAGAGAAAAAATTCGAGAATTAACTTTTTTAATTAATTTAACCGATCTCATTGTATACAGATCCAGGACGTTCGTGCACTGATCGAATTTAAAATTTAAAAAAATAATTTTTTCCTGCATCATAGAAACTGCTACGGTAGTTTTTATCGCTTGCACAGAGAACTATTTTCAGTTGATAGGATAACAATACGTTAGCGGATGTTCTAGAAGAATTTGAGTTCGTTGACAGGACCAGGAAATTAGCAGGACGGACATTAATTAATACAGGGCGTAGAATTAAATTCAGAAAGAAAATATTCGAACAGTTTGAGATTAAAATGATAATCAGATAGGGAGACGGCTTGTCTTTACGGTATCTTTTAATTATATCTCTAAGAAAGTAGAGTACTCAAAGAAAAAGGAAAAAAAAAGACAGGAAAAATAAATTTAGATTTGGTACAATAAAGGCTTTCATATATAGATAAATGCGATGTGGCGTGAATAGTACGAATATGTTGTTTAAAATGAGCGTGGAAACTATGAACTTTTTTTTTTCGAACTAGACATTGGTGAAACGAGTAGGGCATTTAGTGAATGTTACAATCTAATGAAACAGGTTTACAGTGGATCAGTTAAGCATTCTAACGTTCCTTTTTAGTATCGAAAATTCAGAATTCATCGAAAATTACCCAAGAACCAATTGACTAGTTGCAAGTTGTTCGCTAGATCAAATTTCTCCAGTTGGCTTTTTGGTGCGTTCAGATAGGCATCTGACTATTCCGGAAATAAGTTCTTCCTTCAATCATCTCAGTTACGGTATTGTTCAAAAAATTTTAACTTGCGCAAAACTTACACCGTGAATGTTAATTAAATAGCAGAAGAATAACTGAATAAAAATGTGTTAAGAACTGCTCACGAATATCAAAAATGATGACATAATTGTTACTAGGACGAAAGTTGGATGCATAAATACGATCCAAACGCAAAAATATAATCCTCGCAATGGATTACGCCAAAAAAATTCAACGATCGCCAATAAACATCGTGATGATACCGTTCTTTGGCTCATTAATGAGTTATACTCTAGGTCCGTATGGTCAATGTGTTATTTTATCGCGATGTGTTACACCGTTTATGCCAAAAAATTCGTCTGAAAAGTCTGTAGGAAAATGGTTGGCTGCTGCATCACAATAATGTTCCGTGTACCACATCTCCTCTGATTGAATGGTACTTGACCAAAATTAAGTTTACCATAGTCCCCCTACTCTCCCGATTTAACGCTGTGTGATTTCTGATTCTTCCTAAAATGTAAAGCCATACTAAAGGAAGCATAATTTGACAGCGTGCAGACCTATTAAAGAAAAAGCCAAGGAACAGATGTGCAACATCACCGAAGCGCAGTTCGATACTTACAAAAACGGGCTGAACGATGTAGAAAAGCCATTACAACGAAACAGAAATGCTTTGAGAAGGGTAAAAAAATGTCAAGAAATGTGTCACGTGCGATTTAACAATAAAAAAATGTTTCTTTGAATTTTTACAATAAAAAGTATATTTCACTGATTTTTTTTCATGTACCGAAAAATTACCTGAGATACATTAGTAAGATCGTTCATATTTTAGGAACTATTTCAAGGAATAGGTGCGAGTATATACATGTATGTATGTATATATATATATATATATATATATCAGGAGCGGATCCAGAAGGACATTGGGGGGGGGGATTATATAATTACGTAAAGTCTTCTACGATAGGCAGTAGATTTGAGAAATACCCCTTGTTTCATAAAGAAAATCAAATAGCGACCTTTACAGAAATTTAAAAATACATTATTATTACAATTTAATTTAAATTTAAATTTAGTTTTACTTTTAGATGAAAAATAAAACGAAATTATAAAATTCTAGCTAAAATGGTAGTTTAGAAATAGTGAGAAAGATAGTATTTTTATTAGACTTTACATCTTTTTTATTTTTGTTAGTAATCCGATCCGAATTCTTTGTTCGTGAGCAAGTACAAAAAATATATATATTTCTCATTGAACTATTTTCATTTACATTACAAAATAAAAATTAAAAATAAATAAAATGGCAAAAAATCGAAGACAGTTGTGTTTAAAATAGAATAAAAAAGGAACATTAATAGTTTTACTAGAAAATAGTATTAAATATTAGTTCTAATTAAATCTGTAGGTAAAATTTATACAAATCTTTTATAGCATAAATTAAGTTTCTCTGTTATAACAAATTTTTTCATAGAGGCTTTGGTTCTTGGGGGGGGGGGTACCCCCTATCCCACCGTGGATCCGCCACTGTATATATATATATATATATATATATACATATGCGTATATATATGTTTGTATATATTGACTAGCTGACCCCGGCGAATTTCGTACCACCTCAGAATCAATAAACGTTGTGTTAACTTATTAGCTGAATTAAATTCAGCTTTTTATTAAAATAAAATTAACACTCAAAATTAATTAAGTTCAATAAATGTACAAAAATATAAATGAAAAGTATTTTAATTACATTGAAATGAATGTAATTCACGTGGCAGTAAGGCCTTATTCCCCTTAATAACAAAAATCAGTATAAATTTACTTTAAAAAATTAAAGTAAATTACTTTGGAAACATGTTTTTTCGAACTATATTATCAGCTAACAACACAGAGAGTACACACTCAATTTATATACTTTTTAATAAAGTGTGTACTCTGTGCAGTTAGCTGATGATGGACTATACACGAAAAAGCGTGTTTCTAAAGTAATTTAATTTCTTCAAGTAAATTTATACCGATTTTACGGATTTCGCACACGTATGATGTACGGAATCTGAATAAAATGGTTCAGAAACGACAAAAATATTCAATTATACTATAGCTCGAAAACAGTTTGACTTATCAGAATTGGATCATAAATTACAATTAAACTTCTATCTGTGACAATTTTCAACTTTAAGTTGAGCCGATTAACATGGGCAGCAAGAAACCGTTTAGAATAAAACAAAAAATTCATAACTCATCACCAGATAACCTTTTAAAAGCGAAATACAAAATATAAAACAAAACACAGAAGCCCTTCCGTAAAATCCAAAAATTTCGGTTAAAAATTATTTAAACCTCCTTTTGAGCCCAAAACAGCAAAAAAAAATGAATTTTCTTCATCATTTTTTTTTTTTGGAATATTTTTATTCTGCTAATCTGGGCGGAGACAAATCCAACAAATCAAAGATGATAAAAATCGGTCCAGCCGTTCTTGAGTTATAAATGGTGTGACTAAACTGACTTTGGTTTATATATATATATATATATATATATACATATATATATATATACATATATATATATACATATATATATATATATATATATATGTATATATACACATATACACATATCAACCCCTCTAAAGTGTCTGCGAAATAATAACTGCTTGATCTAAGTGGACCAAAATTCAGAGAATAAATTTATTTCTTTTCAATTATTGACAAAAGTAGAGAAAAATTGAAATTTTTACGAATTGCATGGAAACGACTGTTTTTTAAATGTTTTTATTGTAATGTTCAAATATTATATATACAATAATTGACTACAAGGCTTTAGTGTACTATTTATAAATAAATATATTTCAAGATAATACACAACAAACACACAAATATATATATCTTTATTTATAAAAATATTTCCGTAACCCCTTCGGAAATTTGGTTTAGGTAGGGCCCTGTATACACATATATATTGTACAAAATCTTGAGATCTCTCGTTCCAGGAGGCACTTGTTATGAATTAGACTCTCGTGGTCCCCATTTCGCGGCGCCACTTGTGATGAACCACTATATTTCTAATTTCGGTTTGGGCAGTATAAAAGTGATGAAAAAAAAAAAGGAAAACGGAAAAAAAACTAATTAGCCGGCGCCAGCGACACCTACCGTGACCCAGTTCGAACAGCTCACCTAAGCTTTTATTACCGGATATCGGGTCCGCATACTCATCTCGTGATTTTTTTAATTAACAAGAATTCAAAGAAAAACAAACAAACGATTCAAAATTTACCCCACACCACGGAAACACACCTTCACGCACAGAAGGTCTCGCATGGCCATGAACGGAGTGTTCAATAAAAAAAGAAAACAAAAAAAATTAAATTTTAACCAACGCGTATATTTTCGGGACTAAAAAACAATTTTTCGCGTAGAACAAACACAATTTAAAAATGACTGGATAAAAGATAAAAAAAAACTTTTTACAGAAAATGTCAAAACAGATCAATGAAACGGCATGGCCTTCGAAGAAAAAGACTTAAAACAGCGTGACGGTGACTAGATTATTATACGGCAACTATTTTCCATCGACTTCCGGCCAGCCAACTTTCTAGCTAATAACTGAACTATTAATAATTAATCAAGGTAATAACTGTTAGCCGATGTTTCTAAAACCTTACCGAATAATACCGCGCCAGCCGCTCAGCTTGACTGTAACCGGATTTTTAAAATCTTCCCTCGACTCAATGCTACTCGGCACAGTTTTTAAGGCTACGCGCACTCGCCTCGCACTCATGTAGTTATCGCTGCTATCGCTACCAACCACGCACACCGTCTCAACCCCGACACATTCGTTCGACCGGAACACTGTGCAAAAACGAATTGTACATTACAAGAATCGTGATGTGGAGTGAAAACATCGCCGAGGTATTTTGCGAATGCATTTGCTTTTTCTTTATCAGTTTTAGCATAGTTATTGTTAATCTTTACATGGTATGGTTCTTTTGTTTTATTTAGTAGTTTCCTAGTATTCTTTCACAAAGATTATCAGTGTTCATGGATTCCATTAGCTGGTGCATCACGTCATTTCTATATAGCTTAATTCTATTCTTTAGTTTCTCGTTTGCAGTTGTGTAAATAATTTCTTTAACAATGTATAACGAAACCGTTGCCATTTTCGTCTAGCTGTTTGAGTTTGGCGTATTCGTATTTGTACCGGAACAGAATGATTTGACGTTTTTTTTTTTCCGTATTGTAGCTGGTGGAAATATTGCATGTATGTTCAATAAGGCTCGTAAAATTTTTAACAGCTCGTTCGATGTCGTCACTACTTTTAATTTTTATATTCAATTGTACGTTTTTTTTCCCAATATTCGAGAAAGAAGATTCCAATTAGTAGTTTTGTTTACAAGTCCTTGCTGTTTGGATATAGTTTTATGGCACATATCTAATACAGCAAATACGGAGACATGGTCGGAAGAGTTTGCATTCCCTGTGATAATTTTGTAGTCCATGAATTATGAAAAAGTCCAAGCAACTTAAAACCTTCGTTAGGATAACGCGAATAACATTGAAAATTTCAACGTGATTCTTCTAGCGGAACAAGAATGCATACGGGACAAAACAAACATTCATTTTTATATATATATATATATATACTACCTATAAATTATCATTATACTGGTAGGAGGGTAAAGTAATTTACTAAAAAAAAAAACTTTAGTTATTAATGAAACTTTATTTGTAATTAATTAATTTACGCAAACTAATATAGTTTTCAATTACGCTTCTTTTTTTTTAATGCCTCGAAATACAGAAATGGCGATAAGGAAAAAAGCAAAATATTGCACCACTTTTATTAATTTTAATGTTTCTTTGTATGAGAAAAATTTCCAGGAACTAGCTTAATCACCGCTATGATTGAAGACCAATTCAGTTTATTAAGTAACAACACTTCTTCAAGGCATTGCTTAAAAAAAGTGATAATAAGTCAATTATTCTGATCAACAATTTTCATTGCGTTATTCGCATTAGACATTGTAATGGAATTTTTTTTTCAAATTAAATTATATATTACTAGTGTTAATTTGTGTATTTATTGTAATATGCGTATTAATTCATTAAGAAACTTTGTAACTGTAAAACATAGAAACGTGAAATTCGGTATATAAATTCTTTACATGTCAAAAATTCGCAAGATGAAGCAATTTTTTAAAATTCAATTTAATCGTTTTATCGATTTTCAAATTCTAGCTAACTGAAAATAGTAGTAAAACCACGAATTTCGATCGTCAACTTTTTACGATATTTTTGTGTTCGTAAACGTCGGGGTTAAAAACCCGAGCGAAATGATAGACTCGTTTAAATGCTTCAACTGCGCCTACGATCAAATCCGTTGGTAGAGAGTGAGACATCGACTCAAAAAAAAACCCTAAATAATATAGAAACATATGTGGCGGATTTAAAAAGTTCACTGCAAAATTCTGACGATATATTTATCGCAGACTATTCGACGTACCTGAGGAGACGACAATATTTGTTAGAAAATATGATAAGTAAAGAAAGTAGACTTTTAAACAAACTTCAGTATATTAGCAGTTGGAGTTTTGAAAACTGGTACGCGAAAAAATTGTAAATCCAAATGCGAAAATGACACTTGGCGAAATTATTCGACATCATGCGAATTTAGAAAATTTTAACTGAATCAAGGTGAAAAATTGGGTAGGGAAGAGCGATTTATTTAAAAAAATGAATAGATAAAAATTCGAAAGTAAAAGTTTTTATCTGTGGTAAAAATACCCATTATATATAGATCTACTAGGAACCGGTAGATCGGCCCGCGATATTTTTTTCACTGCCTTTAATTGCGAAATTGAAAATTTTGATGTTCTAAACTGAGACTAATGAGGTGGCTAATTCGTTGGCCCGCTCAGGAGCTTCCAATAGACATCCTCTTCATAAGTTTCCTGCTCACAATATTAAGTATATTTCCAGACAGTTCCATATTACATTATGGAAGGATATTTATTTTTCCCCGTTTCTCCAATCCGAATTCCTTTTATCTTTCCGTCCAGCCTTTACCTTCTCCCACCAGTTGATTTAATAAATTTCCTTCTTCTTTGTCGTCCTCTGATCACTGCCATATGTCGCCTTCGTTTCGGCCATAGCTTTCTCCCTTCGTCACTTTTTCGTTTTTTTCCGCCTTTACCCCTCTTCACCGCGATGATCCGTTTTTTCTGTGTGATATCGATCATGTTTTCTTCCAATATTTCCTCCTTTCATCAGAACGTTCTTTCTTCTATTCTCAGCTTTTGGAACCTTGTCTTCCTACTCCATATAATGATTCTTATGTTCTCTCGTTTTCTTTCTTATCGGTTGTTCCTATTTTTGCTAAAAGAAAAAAATGCTTCGAAATTTTTACTTATAGTGGACATGGTTTTTTTTTACGTTTTTTTTTTCAAATTTTTCAAACAAGTTTCGTTAAGGAAACGATAAAAATATTTTTCCGGATTTTGGGATTCCAGGCGCCTCGCGGCGGGGGGGGGGGAAATATAAAGTTGCTGTATGACTATATTTTTCATCTAAAGCGTTCTTTTATATTCATGTTTAAAGTGCGTTTTGATGTTTTCAATTTTATCACTTGTACTACTGCTTGAACTTTTTTTTTTTTTTTTTTTTTAATTTTTAGCTCAAACGGGGGAGCATAATTTACCTTTTTTTTTTTATCGATAATGAGTTCGTGATTTTTGCCACATTCTAAATTCTATTTTTAAAGAATTATCTGGAGGCCGGTTATGAATTTTCCACTCTTTAGGATCGTTTTAAGTTCCATATTCCATACATTCTTGACGGGTTTTTTTGTGGGTTTCGGCGCTAAATCGATTGTCTTGATGTTACAGATTGTCTGAAAGAGCATTTTAATTATATTTATACGCACAGTTTGGAAATTAATAGATCAAATCATTAGTGAGTTTTCACGTATTATTTATTCCTTTTTTTTTTTTTTAACTCGCCAACTATAGACATTAAACCGGCGTAAGTGAACTTTTTTGTATATATCAGCATGCAACAGCGATATTTAAACCAGGTCCTAACTAAATGGAACGCCACTGCCTACACTAACCACGCCCCAGCAGCTGACTATTATTTAATTGGATGCTTTTTTCGTTTCTGAATCATCCAATTAAGATTCGGTACATAACGTGTCCACTGAAATTTAAAAAAGGTTCGGTTGTTAATGAGGTTTTGTTTATAATCATTATTTGCTAATTCGTGTATATGTACTTTTTATTTTTTTCAAATATCTCAAAAAACACAAACTCACCAATGACACCAGCAGCAAACGGAAGTCTTCAGTGTTCACTTGAAAAAGCAACTTGACGATATTTATATTGAAGAAAGCGCGCGAATGTCGCACAAGTTCGTGAAAATTATTACGAGTTTAAAAATTTGAATATGCAAGAAGGAGATTAAAACGGATAGCAGCGAACGGAGTGCAAAATATAAATTGACCCGTTTTTTGGAAACTTGTAACATGACAGGGTCTATTGCATTAGCTGGAACTCGGTGGACAATTCAAACGGATAAGGAACTTTACAGAATAACGGTAGCCGCATTTACATTAGTGAGGAAAAGAACTGTTGGAATTTGTACATTAAAAGCTATTTCAATTCAAGTATATTTTCTTTTATTACACTTTTATATATTTATATATTTTATATTTCATTATTATTATCTCATGTTTATGTGTTCTTATTGTGAACACATCTTTATTTGTTTTAAACCAGGAAGTTAGTTTTTTCGTTCTTTGACTTAAACTTATACCGGTGCTATGTAAAATATATAATAGGTGCTTTTCATTTTATCTCTTTTTATTTTTGATTATGTACTTATGATTTTATCAAATACACATAAAACTCAACAAGAACTACAGAAAACGAAATCACCTATAAAAATTGGGTTCGTTTAAGAAAACAAATTCACTTTACATCACATTCTGGCCGACAAAGCCATTCAGCGAAATTTAAAGCTGCACTCCATAAGTCCAAATTGGTCTAATGACAGCGATAGCAGTCGCTTATTATTCGATGACAACCTAGACGCCCACACTTTATGTTTAAAGTTCCGCAGTCCGTAGTGAATCCAAATAATTTAATAGTCTCGAATCTATTAACTTGCGGCGCGGAGGGCAATAAACGAGAGTCCTAACTGACCACTTATTGCGCAAATATTAATACTGGTTCCTTGTAGATAGTTTTCTTACCTGAATGGATTTGCTGGCCCAGGAAAATTTAGTGAGATTTGGCGGGACTCCCTCCCCCTTATCATGAAATTTACGCTATAGTTGTTAAAGGACTAAATTTAATAATACAACGTTAAGGCGTACTACAATGAATTTACCTAAATTTAGTAAAATTAAAAATTAAAAACAGGCATCACCTCCTCTAATTTTTCACTCACTCCATGAACATTCATTTACTATACCATTTTTTTTTTCCTTTTAAAAAGCACTAAACGTTTCTTTACTTTTTTTTTTATTTCCGAAATAAAAGTTTTTAATAGTCATGACATTTTTTAAGCGGGCAAAAATTTATTTTTATTTTTATTATTTGTATAATAATGTACATACATCTAGACACGCGGCAGCGTGTCAAGCCAAGTTCAAGCCAAGGAAAAGGAACTGGCGACGACGCAGCAGCAGTGTGTTATTATATTACACGAACCTTTTTAGAGTCACTTTTAACCCCTTCATAACTCAAAATCTATTTAACATAAACGCATGAAATTTAGGCTTATTTATTAAAACCCCTTAGATTAACTAGAACCCCAAATTTCATAAATACAACTCAAACGGTTATCGAGATATTAACGTCGCAAAATCGGCATTTTTATCACTGACTGGCATAGATCAAAAACCTAACCCACTTCCAGGTGATTTAGAAAGATGAAATTTGGCGTCCAGCTGAGTAATTGTGTGTATAAAACATAGGGGAAAAAAACAGAAAACAGTAAATTTTTACGATTTGGAATATTTTTCAAGCAATTGATTTTTATTAATAGCTAGCGCACTTCAAGGCTTTGTGTGCGTTTTTATAATAAAATTCCAATCGAGATACTTGACCTACCGGAAAATAAATTTATTAAAATTGCTGTGAAACATGCTTGACAAAGCTTATTATAAAATAGATGACTATCTTAATGATAAACATATAATATTATGGAGCAATGCGATTCCAGCACAGGAAATTAACATTGTATACTGATTTTAACATAGTTGTAAGTAAAAAATAGATGAAAATAACATAACATATTTGTAGGGCCCTGTGTGCTGCAGTAAGGGTTTCTTGCCACTTCTTCCCCTCAGCCATGCAGGTCCGAAGTGGGGGTAGTTTTAGAATTAGGGGGCCAGACGGACTCGATAAACTTTTAGAAAGTGCTCACTTTGTAAGCCTATTTTGAAGAATAAACGATTTCAATTTCAATTTGAATGAATAATAATAATTTCTTTACAAAAAGTAATTCAAATCCCATGAAAAACATTAATTTTAAAAGTAGGAACCAAGTATTCAGTATTAAGAACATTCGTGGTTGACGACTTTGCCGACAAAAGAATTGAGATCTAAATGGGTGCCAAGTTCTGTAGATAATCCCCTGAGAAATTTATTTATAAAAACATACAACATTCTAAAATTAAAACACAATTTCTTGTTTTTTTCATAGACAACAATGTTTTTTTGCTATTTAAAAATATATGTAATATCTTAAATTTGAACAGTCGAATTATTTACACAAAGCAGATAATAATTTAGAATAAATTCTAACGATTTGACTTGGCTAGTTTTCACATACAAGTTATCTTATATATGTAGTGGGCTAATCAATTCATCTTCTTTATGTTATACGCAAGTTATTGTTTTTATATTGTAAGGTCAAAACTCTTCTAAAAATTTGGTTTACTGGTAAAAACTAGCCAAGTCAAATCGTTAGAATTTATCCTAAATTATTATCTGCTTTGTGTAAATAATTCGACTGTTCAAATTTAAGATATTACATACAGTGTGCAAAATAAATATTCGGACTAGCAAAAACGAAATCAAAAACGCATCGCAAGAGAGGTTAAAAAAGGTTTTTTGAATGTTTTTTTTTTATGGTCACATAAAACATACTGCAATGAACACATTGTGTGAGAAAACAAAAAAAAAAAACTTCAAAAACCGAGAAAAACAACAAAAAAATGCATCTGTCAAAGCAAACATAATATTCGGATGCGCAAAATTAATATTCGGACTTTTCAATAATCTGTAGACAACACGCCCTTGGGGTTTTTCCCGAGCGTATGCAACGCAAGCGAACGTTGTATTACTCATCAGTAAGCACTACTAATCATCACTTGAAGCATTTTGAGCATTATTGATCGACTCATATGCGTAAATCAAGTTTTAATGCGTTACGTGAAAAAATGATGTTGCGAAAAAGTAAAAATACTTCTTGTGAAGTGCGTCAAATGGTGATTTTTAATCGGGTAAAAGGAAAATCGGGTAACGAGATATCGCGGTTATTAAATTTACCTCGAAGCACCGTTTATGACATTGTAAACAGGTTTCAGAGGGAGCATCGAATTGAATCGCATAAGCAAAAGGGTCGACCAGAGAAACTTACGGACGTAGAAAAACGATTTATTCGACGAGAGATTGAAAAAAATCCTAAAATGAGCGCCTCAAAACTTGCGACAGCATTGTTGGAAAGAACTGGTAAGGAAGTTACATCTCAAACGATACGTAATACGTTTAGAAGTATGGGGTATAAGTCACGCACTGCGCGACTGAAACCGCTCCTTAGTACAGTTAACCAACGAAAGCGGTTCAATTTCGCAAGGGAATACCGAATAAAAGATGAGGGGTTTTGGAAAAATGTAATTTTCACCGATGAATCGAAATTTAATGTGTTCAGCAGCGACGGGAAAGTTCGGGTTTGGAGAAAGCCTAACACTGCACTTGAACAAAAAAATATCAAACCGACGGTAAAATATGGAGGCGGTTCAGTTATGGTTTGGGGGTGTTTTTCGGCCAGCGGAGTGGGCAGTTTAGTGTTTATTGATGGGGTCATGAACGCCGATGCGTATATTGAAATTTTGAGAGATCACCTTCATAGCAGTGCAGAAAAATTAGGCATTCGTCAGACCTTCGTTTTTTACCAGGATAATGATCCAAAACATAAAGCATACAAAACGAAGGTCTGGTTGCTATATAATTGCCCAAAGGTTTTGGATACTCCCCCTCAATCTCCGGATTGTAACCCAATTGAAAATTTGTGGGAATACCTCGACTCCAAAGTCCGTCAACACACGATATCGAGCAAGGCAGAGCTTAAAGAAATACTGCAAGAAGAGTGGCACAAGATCCCTGCAACTTATCTTGAAAAACTGGTTTCTTCGGTGCCACGCAGATGGCATGCTGTCTATAAAGCTAAAGGGATGCACACCAAATATTAAACACGAAAATTTCATGTTTTCAGCGCTATAAATACGAAATTTATTTCAAGTCCGAATATTAATTTTGCGAGTTCGAATATTATGTTTTGCTTCGACAGATGCATTTTTTCGTTATTTTTCTCATTTTTATGAATTTTTTTTTTTTTTTCACACAATGTGTTCATTGCAGTATGTTTTATGTTACTATAAAAAAAATTGAAAAAAAAAAATTTTTTTAACCTCTCTTACGATGCGTTTTTATTTTTGTTTTTGCTAGTCCGAATATTTATTTTGCTCACTGTATATTTTTAAATAGCAAAAACATTGTTGTCTATGAAGAAAACAAGAAATTGTGTTTTAATTTTAGAATGTTGTATGATTTTATAAATAAATTTTAGGGGATTATCTACGGAACCTGGCATCCGTTTGATCTCATTTCTTTTAAGTCGAAAACCACGCATATTCTTAATATCGAACTTGGCTCCCATTTTTACATTTATGTTTTTGATGGGATATATTCTTTGAAAGTTGACGTGAGATTTTCAATTATCCTCAGTGTAAATGCGATTTAATGAGATTTTGCTAGACATCCCCTCCCTGCTTTGAACGTAATTAACGGATGTCCCCTAAGAAGCACAATCTGACATCCATATCTACTCTACATAGAAGTATGCCGGAGCACGGGCCTTTACTGTTGCATTTTAATAGGAAATGGAAAAAGTATGGCAGAGAAAAACAATGATATCATTCATTACTTAAATTCAGAACGGACCAATCAAAATGTAGTGTAACGGAATCTCTAGAACTCACGAACGTACACACACGCGCAATCGAAAGTTCATAGAGTTCTTATAATAGGTAAAATTTTTGGAAAAATCCAAAATGGCTACCTGCTGCTGTCGGTAAATCGTGTATCCGCCTCGATGGAGCTAGCGGGAAATCAGAAACCCTTGCGACCGATCATCGCGTCTTGCACTATTTCAGTAACGATTAACGAACGAAAAAACGATCGAAACAAACGATAATAATAATAATAATAATAATAATAATTACAATGGCAATGATAATAATTCGAATTATGCGTATCAGCGGACCACCACTAGAAAGATAAGCTTGTGCGACATAGAAGAGAGCGCGACGCGAAATACGCTGAGCAACCTCTGCCGCGAATGCTTAGGCGGTTATAGAACAGCGGACTGATAAACGCACTCCGGCTGACGAGCTCCAACGCACATTTCTGCAACGTCTTCATCTTCATGGACACACCCGCTCCATCGCGACGCGACGCCGACAACGCTCACTAGCACTAAGCCGACCGTACACACGAGCAACGTTTATCGACGCACCGAACAGAACGCACGTGTTCGAATAGTCGGTAGCGGACCGATTACGCGCACGCCGAGGCCGCGCTACTCTGCCAGGCTGGCCCTGCAACGAATTAGCGGCCGTACGGTGCACGTGCGCTGGCGGCGCCGCTGTGCGTGTGTGTGCACGTGTCTGTCGCGTCGCCGGCTTACGACCGGTCCGCGTGTGTGCACGATGATTAAGAACCACGTGGTTTTGTTGTCGATTGTGGGCCGCAACACACACACGTGTCGTAGCCCGATTCGCGCGCTAATCTAGTGCTCGGCAGAATTTAGCACGCCGCGCAGCTGCCCTTGTCCCTTCGCACCGGTCTAAAGGGCGGCTTCCGTTGAAAAGAATTCAGCGAATTTTCCCGCTCGTTAAAATTTTCCGCCAACTTCCGTCAGAACGACCGACGCTACTGCCGATTGTCGTCATGCCGGTCGCGCACTGCTACAGGCCCCGCTCTTTTTTCTCTTCTGCAATTCCTTCCGCTGCATCCGAGCGAATTTCTGGGAAACTCTGTCGCTGCTCGAATGGTAGCTGAGAGTTTCCCGAACGATGACGTTGAAAATCCAATTTCGGAAAGTATAACAACCTAACAGCATGTTGTTCTAAGTCATTTCGGATCAATTCTGACTTTGTGGGAATTGAAAAGAATAGACGGTGGAGAAGGCATTTTTCGTCGATTAGCGACCGTTGAAAATTGAGAAAAACGATAATAACATTTTCCGTCAGTTTTGACTTTGGAAAATTAAGAAACTACACACACACGCACACATACACACTGGTTAAGTGTTGTTCCGACCTATTTCGAGAATTAAACGCAGAAGTGGACGATGATGGTTCTACGTTTAAATTTGAATTGTAAACTCTTCTGATTGATGTACATATGTAGAAACAAAAAAAAGTAAAAGATTCCTCACAATTATAATCTAACTTTTTATAAATTGCATGGCGAAAGGCGCCCGTATTATAATTTTTTTGAAAAGTCGGCCAAATGGCTTACCGCCAAGTCAGAAAAAAAAAAAAAAAAAAAAAAAAAAGATCAAACTTCGTTCGTTTACATATAATAATCCGGAGATGCTTTTCTTGTCCGTTTTCTCCTCCACATCGCAGGCGATTAGAATAACCCCAGCCGTTCCATCGCCAAACCCGAGGGGAATCATACTGATTCGAATGGTTCGGTGAAAGTTAAGATTCACTTATTGTATTTCGCGAAAAATTTTAAAATACTGAAACTTTACCGTTTAGTTTTGATCCCCCACCAAGATGGCCAAATGTAACGTTATAGTTTTATTTTTACCCCCTTTCGGAGATGTCAACCACAAAAACTTCTGATATTTGTAAATTTATTTATTTTTAATTTACATTTTATAATTTCAAATTATTACTATTGTTATTATTATTATTATTATTCGATGTTTATTATGATTATTATTACTATTATTAAGTTTATATTCAAGTAGGAGATGATGTTTTAAATTTTATATCGCGAAATATCCTTACATCGATTTTTTTGAGATTGACCGGTCGCTAAAGCGACAACAATAATAAACAAATACCATATGTACAAATATTACAATGGTTCATTAAGCCAAATAAAAGCAAAATTCTATGTATCACCGTTGTCGAACGGGAATCCGGTGCACGTTAAGTTGGTAGTTTCCTGTCATCTCTATAGTCGATATTTCCGATATATGGGCGTAGGTTTTATTTTCCACTGACGTTAACTGCGAACTTTGTGCACTTTTATGACTATTTATGATCGCCCAATAATTGAACAAACGAAATTAGCTGTTCTGACAGGAAATTTAACAATATCGCGCTGCACACTCTTGCTACTCGCTTATATAGCGATGGCGACCGATTTTTAACCTACGAACAGACAATCAACTCTGCGGAAAAATTTCGATCGGATCTTTTTTTCATTTCGACTCTTACCCATTGCAATCGACTACCAAAGATGCGCGCACTTCGCCCTACGATCATTCTTGCTGGGCTATTCACCCCTGACCGACAAATGATTTTTCAGGCACACTCACATTCTCTCCGTTTATAATTATTTTTTGTCTTTTTAATTTTATTTTACACGTATAACTGTAATATACATACGTTACAATATATACATACTACATGGTCGGTCTAGAAAGTCATGAAACACGCTTTTTTTGTCGCGCCTCTCTTACCTGCAGTGTGCTCGAACCGATTTGGTTAGATGAAGCTGATTCTCAGCTTCACAGCGCACCGCAGTTCAGTCTGTTCCTACTATCGGTAGCGTCAGTATCGGTGAATTAGTGCACCTCTGTTTGGAGACCTCGTCACGACGCACCACGATAGTGTTGATTCGATCGAACAACGTTGGGCGATCAAGTTTTGCACAAAGCTCGACAAAAAAGCTATGCAATGCTGAAGTAAGCCTATTGGGAGTCTGCTATGAGTTATGTGCAAGTTACGAGGTGGGTGAAAAAGTTTAAGGACGGCCAGGAAGGGGTGGACAATAACCCTCGTTCTGAAAGTCCAATGACAAGTAGAAAACGAAGAAAATGCGAACCGTGTTCGTGAATTGTTGAATTCTGACCGCCGAATGAGTGTTCGATTGTTTGTTAGCTGACACCCTAAACATTCCAAAAGGTTCTGTGTTCAGCACTGTTACGGAAGAATTGTAAATGCAGAAAGTGTGTGTACCAAGCTGGTCCCAAAACTTCTGACGAACGAACACAACGCCAATCGAGTGCTGATCGCGAGTGAACTGAAGAAACACTTGGAAATTGAACCGGATTATTTGGACAACGTTATTACCGGTGATGAAACGTGGACGTTCCAGTACCGTCCGGAAACGAAGCGCCAGAGTTCCATGAATCAGCCATCGTGCGTCGTGACGAAGTCTCCAAACAGAGGTGCACTACTAATTCACCGATGCCGACGATGCTCAGAACAGACCGAACTGCGGTGCACTGTGAAGCTGACAGTCAGCTACACCTAACTAAATCGGTTTGAGCGCGCTACAGGCAAGAGGGGCGCGACAAAAAAACAAATTTCACGACTTTCTGGACACACCATGTATATAGTCGGCCACATTAATATTCGGTCGCAGCGTTGTGGAACAAATGAATGCACCAGACAGGTAAAAGTAAAGTTCTTTTGTGATTTTTTTTAATGAAATAACATAAAGAAAACCCTTTTAAATACATGCGTGTAAAAAAAAAAAAACACAAGTGAAATAATATTACAGCTCCGGTAACAAGGAACACAAAAATTCGAAAATGGTGCGCCACATTAATATTCGATCAGTGGCAAAATAAGATTTACATTTATGTATATTCCTCCAATAGGGTAAACAAATGAGCACATCAGTACTTTGTATGCCAACCCTTCGCTCGGATCACACTTTTCAACCAACATGGTATCGAGAAAATCAAGTTACGGCAGTAATCTGGAGGAATTTCGTTCTATTCCTCCAGTAAGCGCTCTTTCAGCCGAGTACGCCTGGTAATTGGCTTCTCACATAGGTTCTCGTTCAAGAAGTTCCATAGATTCTCTATGGGGTTGAAGTCGGGTGACTGTGGCGGGGCAGCCATTACCGAGTGTCGAGTGCGGTATATTTCGGGTCATTGTCCCGATACAGCTGAAACGTATTCTGTAGACCCACTTTCTCGGCGTTGGCACGTAAATCGGTTTTTAAAATCTCAATACAAGAGGCAGCAGTCATGGTTCCTTCGATAAAACTTAAAGTTCCGACGCTGGTAGCCGCGAAACTCCCCTATACACCAGTACACTTTCCCCATCATGTTTGACCGACGCAGTCAAATTCTTCTTCTTCAAAGTTCTGCTTATGACACACTTTTCATTTTCCGTCAGCACCAAAAACATTAAACTTCGATTCATCGGTAAATAACACGTCGTACCAGAATTCCTCGTCCTCATGCCTCTACTTCTTTGCAAATTTTATCTGCAGTTGACGGGAGATATAAAAGGTTTAAGCCTGTTCTCGAATTATACCCCATATTTTTGAGCGCTCTGCGTCTGAAACCACTTTCCCAGTTCGTTCATGTAAGGCTATTACTAATTTCGGAGCACTTACTTTGGGATTTGTTGTTACTTGTTGCCGAATAAATATCAAGAGTGTCCATTTTTTTCGGCTTCCCTTTTTGCATTATAGAGTGGATTCGCTCCGCCTTTGATACTGCCGATAAATGTCATTCACAGTGTTTCGCGATATATTCAGTAACCGACCTATCTCACTGCCTGCTACATCATTCTTTTTATGAAAAATTACGAGTTCGTGAGTTTTAATCAAGGTATTTTTGCTCTTACGCTACATTTTTCTTTTCTGCACAACTGCGCTCACGTTATTTTGCATAGTAACTGCAATATCCTATTCATTAATGACGCACACGCAAGCAACGTAATTACCTCTCTGCATTAACGTCATTACTCACGTTGGGGAAAACCGCAGGGCTATTGCTCATGCAACGGTCCGTCGTTGATCGAATATTAATGTGGCGTACCAATTTCGACTTTTTGCGTTCGCTGTTACCGGAGTGGTGATACTTTTTCGTTTATGATTTTTTTTTTTCTTCTTTTTTTTTCGTATATGTATGTATATCTTTTTAAAGCACTAAACGCTAAGTCATGTGAAATCCACTCATCAAGAAGACCAACATACTGGCCTACTAATGGTGAAGAAATACCAGATCTAATCGACTTCTTCATTTCCAAAGGTATCTCTGCAAACTATGTTGAAGTAAACAGTTACAACAATTTGTATTTTGATCATGTACCTGTGCAACTTACAGTAAGTAGTACAATAATACAGAAACAAAAGAAACAATATCTCACTAGTAAATACACTGACTGGGGTTTTTGAGGGAACTTCTAGATCAAAAAATAAACCTTAATATATAAGACTAAAAACAAAAGAAAAACTGTTGTACGAGACGCAACCTATTATTGATATAATTCGAGCAGCTGAAAAAACTACAACCCCGGAACTAAACACCACTATTAGTCAAGAAAATTGGTACCCGCGCGAAGTGAAGGAACTGATCAAACAGTATAGAAAATCAAGAAGAATCTGGCGTAATTCACGCAATCTGACAGACAAAACTATATTTAACAGGATTAGTAACAAACTTAATCGGCTAATAAAAAACATTAAAAAGAAAACATTTTTTCGATGATTTCTTGATTAATCCAAGTCCGGAAGCAGATAAAGATTACTCATTATGGGAAGCTGCACGACGGTTGAAGATACCTGGGATACTCAGATTCCTCCACTAAAAGATGAAACCGATAAATGGGTACGCAGTGATGAAGATAGAGCAGAATTATTTGCCAGATATTTAGCTAAGGTATTTCAATCATATGATATTTAGTATGGTGCACACCCAATAATTATCCATCAAATTGAAAGCAAATTAATCCAGTGTGTCACCGTTAGAAGTGGCTAAAGAAATTTACAACATCGATCTAAAGAAAGTGCCTGGCATAGATGAAATTTCGACTGGTGTCCTAAAAGAACTTTCACGTAAAGCAATTGTATTACTAACATACACATTCAATGCATGTTTCCGCCTTGAACACATACCTGAGTACTTCAAAATAACTCAGATAATCATGCTTAAGAAGCCAGATAAACCAAATGAATAAGTTGTCTCGTATAGACCGATTTAATTATTGCCGGCTGTATCAAAACTGTTTGAGACATTATTCCTTAAGCGCCTCAAACCGTTTACAGCTATTCCAGATGATCAGTTCGGCTTCCGGAATCAATATTCAACCATTGACCAAGTTCATCGAGTTACATCAATAATCAACAGAGTATTTGAAGAAAAGAAATACTGTTCAGCAGTATTTTTAGGTATTGCCCAAGCATCTGAAAGAGTACGACACGAATTAGCCAACAATTGCCAGGCAACTATTGTCGTCTGCTGGAGTCAAATTCAAAGTTGCACACGAAGGAGCAAAATCAACAATTCATTCTATACAAGCTGGAGTACCGCAAAGTAGCGCTCTTGGACCTATTTTGTAACTCTTGTGTACGGCTGATATCTCAATAACAGATGACACCATTACAGCAATGTTTGCTGATCATACTGCAATATTGTCTGTGAGTGATTCACAAGTTAAAGCGAATAAGACCAAGTTTCGAGATGGACAAAGAAATGGAGAATAAAACTCAACAAGCATAAATCCACTCACGTTACATACGCTCTAAAAAAAAAAATTAATTCGCAGTATATAGTGCTTACGTCAATAATCAGCAGATCCTACAGAAGAATTCAGCTAAATACCTAGGAGACTACATCTCGATTCCCGTCTAACATGGAAGCATCACATGAAGCGGAAGGCGAAACGAATCCGACTCAAAGTCAGTCAGATTTGGTGGCTGTTAGGAAGAAATTCACAACTAGACGGACTTCTACAGTAAACGACTATTTTACCAGTCAACTATCAAACCTATCTGGACCTGATCCAACTTTGGGGATGTGCAAAACCTGCTAACCGAATGGTCATTCAGCGTAGTCAAAATAAAGTCTCACTCGTGCAATTACCAATGCAGAATGGTATCAACAAAGAAACGAGGATCTGCATGCGGATTTGAATCAGAAGTGGGTAGATGAGATCATTCGTGACTTTGCTATCAAGCACGAAAAGCGACTCCATCAACATGTGAATGTTGAAGCGATGCAGCTGCTTGATACTTCATGAGATGTTAAACGTCTTAAGCGATTAACGCCAAACGATTTAGTTATGTAAATAATATTTATTTATTTATATATATATATATATATATATATATATATATATATATATATAAATAATAGAAATTAGTGTTAATGAACTAATATTCTATACATGTTTAAATTTATTATTTAAGCAATAGTTTAAGATTACAATATACACATTTATTAATGGAAAAAAAAAAAATTGTAATTATGAGAGATTACCGAACTCAGCTCCTACAAAATGATGGCTGTATGTGCTGCTTAGCCAAGCGAAACTTTTTGTTAAATCACGACAAATAGATTATAGAAAGATTGATAATCTTCACCTAAACATGAAACGTGAAGACCATTTTTCGTTGGACGGTGTGATAAACATGTTTCCCGTAAAATAGAGAAGGAATCTTTACATAAATATAATTTCAGATAAAACAAAAAAAATGTTATTTAAACAGATATTACTACACCGGCGAAGCCGCGGGTAATGGTTAGTATTCCCTAAAATACTTTTTTTAAAACAAAAGTACCGACTTCAAGATTTACTCTAAAAATTTAATTTTTTTTTTTTTTTATTTTTTATTTTTTCTTACCCCCCCTTGGGTTTGCTAGCAAAGAGCATTAGCCCAGCAAAAAGGAATAGATACATGGAGTAGAATAGAAATTATATTTCTATTCTGTAGACAATGGAATCAAGGAACACCCCTAGGACAGGAACAACAGAGAGAATAGGTAGAGAAAGAACATAAGAGGCGTTGAAAGGAGCGCAGGAAGACCAAGCTTTAAAAGATGATAATAAAGTAACTCACGCTCGCGAGATAAACCGGAGCACTCGAAGAGCACGTGATTCGCATCACAAACATACTGAGAACCTTCAGGATCCAATGGATAATTATGAGATGCAGCCAAAGAAAAGCGATTTAGAGAAGAAGGAAGGAGACTATGCGAAAAACGGAGGCGAGATAATTTAGTAATTATGGACCGATGCAAACTGGGAAACTCATAGAACCAAGGACGAGGAGGAGGAACAGGATTAATCAAGAGATAAAAGGAATTAGAATTAGCGAAAAGAGATACATAAACAGAATGCCAAAGTCTAAGATGGCAGGATTTAGTTGGAAGAAGAATATTGTGTGCTGGAACCCTACTAATAAAATTCCCATTGGAAACAGCAGCTTTAACAAGGAGGTCGACGGCTACATTTCCATCAATGCCTGAATGTCCCGGAATACAAAGAAAGTCAATCTGGGTAGACGTCGATGGGGATAGATCATGAAGAAGAGAACGAATAGTAAGGATAATAGCATCAGTTGAAGGAGAAAGGGAAGGTGGAGATAGCGCTAGAAGAATACTTAAAGAATCAGAAACAATAAGAAATTTGGAAGGACTTGCAGAAGAGGAAATATAAATAATGGCTTGTAGAATGGCAACAGATTCTGCAGTAAAGACAGAACAAAAGGACGGAAGTCTAAAGGACCGAGAATGAAAGAACTGAGGGCACAAGAATGCCGCCCCAACTCCGCTCGGGCTCTTCGATCCGTCAGTAAAAATTAAAGAGTGATCACGGAATAGAGAATTTATTGTATTATTAAATTCCATACTGACGATATGAGAAGGAGAGGATTTAAGGAAGAATGGCATGAAGATGATATTTGGTGGCTTTAATAATTTGGAATAGACGTAAGAAAAAAATGGAAGCTTGTGATGAGGAATAATGACAAAAGGGGAAAATTTAGAAAGGCGAAACGATATATGAGATAGTATAGGAATTTTATTGGAGGAAAAACGCCAGTGACGAAGGATAAAAGAATAAGAGGTATTGATATTTCACGAGGAAGTGGAAAAACGTTTAATGAGAAAGCGATAACCCAAATAAGATCTTCGGATGAACAGAGGACAGATATTGGATTCAGATAGAATGGCTGAGATAGGAGATGACCTCAGAGCTCCGAGACAAAGCCGAAGGCAACTGTTTTGGAGACGATCTAATTTGTAGAGAACGGATTTGGAAGCGTTGCCATATAAGAAACTGCAATAATCCAATCTAGAGCGTATGAGAGATTTGTACAACATTATTAACACAGAAGGATCACCTCCCCATCTCGTAGGTGAGAGAGCTTTAAGAAGGTTTAAGACTTTAAGCGAGGAAGCATATAAATGGCTGATATGTTCATGGAAAGACAGACAGGGGGATAAAATGATACCCAGATAACGAAAAGAACTGACTATTGGAATGGAATGATTTTTAAGATTTATTTCAAATGAGCCCGGGTTGTAAGGTCGAAGGGTGAAGACTACAGCTGCTGATTTAGGAGCGGAAATGAAGAGATGAATGTTAGAAAGGGCCTCTTCTAGAGTACTTAAGGACCTGTTTAGTTCCTCATTGACAATTAGAAGATTACGGGAAGAAGAGTAAACAAGGATATCATCTGCAAAAAATAAAGTTTTGGCTTTTAAGGAGAGAAAACCAATTTTGGAAACATATAAATTAAATAAAGTAGGGCTAAGGCAAGAACCTTGCGGAAGGCCCTGGAAGACCTTCCTTGAGGCGAAAAAGGAAGGAGCAGAAATGAGGAGAGTTCTACTTTGAAAAAGATTTATAATTAGGAAGGATATGGATGCAGGGATATTTAAAGACATCATAACGTTTTTGAGCGTGGGAAGATGGACGCTTTCGTATGCACTAGCTACATCAATAAAAGCTGCAATTGTGAATTCTTTGGAAATAAATGATTTGTAAATGTCAGCAAGGAAAAGACTGATACAATCTGGAGGGCCTAAGCCAGGACGAAAACCAAACTGGTTGTCTGGAAGCAAGTTATTGTGTTCCAGCCACCAGACAAGCCGTTTGTTAAGCATGCTCTCAAAGAGTTTTCTCAGGCAAGAAGCTAAAGAAATGGGCCGAAAGGCAGAGGAATTATTCTTGGGAATTGGGATAACAACGAATGTGTTCCATGAATCAGGAATAGAACCAGATTGCAGGAAGGAATTAAAAATGATTAAAAGAATTTGGAGAGACTTTACAAATAGGTTTTTGAGGATGGAGTAAGAAATTTTATCATGGCCCGGACAGGAGTTGGAGGAGTTTTTCAGGGAAGAAAGAAGTTCAGAGAGGGAAAAGTTAGAGGAAAGGAAATGAGGTGATAATTGGTAAGGAGGAATTAAAGAATCCACTTCATCATAGTTAGGGACATAATCAGGAGCTATGGAGTCAAAGAAAGAAGAAAGAGTATCCTTAGGAAGACTGGAGCTAGACGGGCGTTCGGAAATAGAATTTCTAAAAGCTTTAGCCAACTTCCACACTTTGGAAATAGGAGTCAATCGAGAAAAGGAAGAGCAAAAGGATTTCCAAGCATTTTTCTTGGCGTTTTTGAGAATATATCTGGCTCTAGCGTTTGAACTCTTGTAAGTCAAGAAATTATTAAAAGTAGGTTGAGAGCGGAATGATTTAAAGTTAGACAAACTTTGATTGACAGCAGCTGTGCAGTCCCCATTCCACCACAGTGATGAAGCCCTTAAAGAATGACTTTTCCGGGCTTGAGGATAGAGTGGGGAAGACAGTGTTAGAGCAGAGGAGATAGAATTAGTAAAGGATGAATATTGTGAAATAGCATCGTTTTCTACTTGTATTGCAGGAAGGTCTGAGTCCACAATAAACCGAAATCTATTCCAATCAGTTTTATGCAGGTTCCAATCAGCATAATGCAAAGGCGTAAATGAAGATGAAAGAGAAGGGAGATGGAAATCATTAAGAACAATGAGGATCGGAACGTGGTCACTGCCGAAGGTACGATCTAGAGTTTTCCACGAGGATTTAAGAGCTGTGTCGGAGGAAACAAAAGATAGATCGATAGAACTAGAAGTAGACGATGATTTGAAGAAGGTGTGAGAACCATCATTTAGGAGAACTAAATTATAATTGAAAATTACTTCCTCTATAATTGTGCTATTCCTGTTATAACTGGAACAACCCCATAGAGGCGAGTGGGAGTTCCAGTCGCCGCCGACCATGAAAGGGCGAGGAATAGAATTCAAGAACAAGTCAAATGGGAAATCGCGTAGTAGGAGGAGACAAGATTAAAACTTTTACCGTGACACAATGGGATTGAGACGTGAACTAAATTCGGATTAAGAGGACTGGAAGAAAGGAAGGAAAAACTATCATGATGAATGAAATGTGCATCTTTTCTTATAAGAATAGCAGCTCCGCCATAGCCGTCGTCCCGATTCGAACTGACTAAGGAGTATCCTCGAATTCGAATATTGGAAGATTGTTTGAGCCAAGTTTCTGACAGGAGAGCAACCTGAATGTTATATTGATCCAACAAACCTTCGAGAGAGCATTTATTGACATTAAGACTTCTACAGTTCCATTGAAGAATATTTAGCCTGTTTGACATCATTTAAAGTACAGAAAAATAGTTCTTACAGCCTGCAGATTTGGAAGAGAGAGGAAAATCGGAGAAGGAATGAGTGTAGGCTCGGGTAGTCCACGCAAAGCCAGTTGAAAGTATTGAATAAAGACAAGGAAAGATATGGCAGAAGAAGGGATGCAAAAAAAGACAATGGAGAGACATCTGTTTTCCCAGATAACTTACGAATCAGGAATATGAAAACTTATTGCGATGCTCACTGAGGAAAAACCACTTTCTCTCCCGCTTGCTTACCACGGGTCAAAGTGAAGAAATTAAGATTAAGCAAGGAATAATTAGAGATTAAATTCGCTTTAAAAAGGGTCATAACTGGAACGAAAAGGACTTTGAAAATGATTAAATTGAAACAGACTAATCGTCTTTCTTTACCGTAGCCCAGCGTGTTTGAAAGAAGACCGAAGGAAAGATGAAAAAAGGAAAAAGTCAGATATTTGAGGATGAGAATCATGCATCTAATAATTAGTATTGATTTGCACGGTTTAAAACCGAAGAAAAAAGAAGTTTTATACAATTGTGCATTGCAATCAACCATACACCGTCCTCGACTACTGTCGAACCCAATCGAAGTTCACAGAAAGAGGCAATGGTCATAAAAATAATGCAAAGCATATAGATCAGAACAGAAACATCTGTTAACTTTTCTCGCTTTTAACAGTATAGCTGAGAAAAGAAAATTGATCCAAACAAAAATTATAAACAATTCTCCACCGCTCTCATCACCCGCAGGTTTCAAGTTGCGAGACGAGACAATGGTGATAACAGGAATAGGAAACATATATTTTTGGAATAAGGCGTATGATGTCTGTATTCTCAGTAATGCAATCCGGGAGAAACATAAGATTACAGAAGGAAATGTGATAGGAATTAACGGCCTGAGCTCCGGAATGCTGGTTAGCCTAGATAAAGGAATATGGCAAGAGAACGACAGAGTAGAAATTTGGGAAAAAACATAAAATTCAATGACAAGAACCATAGCGAATTTTACACATATGCAAGAGAAGAAATTAGAATGGAATTTCACAATCATAAGGACCATTAACGGAAATACAGGAAGTTGACCAGTTACGTAGCCGTAGAATTCGGAGGACAGTGAGCAAATAACAGTTGGAAAAGCTTGAGCGATGCCAAGCGAAATTCAGGATTTTGACGTAGGTTAGGAGGGGTATTTTGAAGGTTTAAGCTGAAGTCTAGCTTATTGACAGCTTCTTCTGATGAAATGGGAACGGAGGAGTTGGGATTAGGAAAAATTAGAGTAGTTGGTACCTGTTGTTGCAAGCAAGAGTTAGGTGAGTTGGGAAGAGAATAAGAAGGAACGTTATGAGACGATGCACCGTGCGTTGATTCGGGGAAGAAGAGGCCGTTACGATAATTACGATTGTTTGACGGAAGAGGAGGGAAATGCTGATTAGGAACGGGAAGAGATTTGGGAGATCGTGACCGATTGGGTCGGCGAGAAAACTTGGAAGGAGAAGAATGCAGGTTTTTTTGAGCTATATCGGAAAAAGAAAAAGCTGAGTTGGTAAGATTGGATTTTTTAATTATACTAGCTTCATTATAGGACACGTTTTCGTAAGCCATGATTTTACGAAGATGAAGCTGGTCTTGAAAAACAGGACACTGTCTATCGGTGGCTAAATGATTACCCTTGCAGTTGAGGCATTTAGAATCTGACGGCTGCGGAGCTGAACAAGAATCCAAGGAATGCAACTCATTACATTTAGGACAACGTGGTTTACTGCGACAAAACTTGTCGGTGTGGCCAAAACGAAAACAAGCTCGGCATTGGATAGGAGGTCTTACGCTGGGTTCCACTGTACAACGAAGATGAAAAAAATGAACATAACTGGGAAGGAAAGGTGATTTGAATTTAATTTCAATTAGGGGAATTGGACGAAATTTATCGCCATCTCTTTTCTTGAGTCGTCGAATTGAAGCTACCGGCACTTTCGCTGAAATATCTTCCAATAATTCTTCTTCGGTAACATCTACAGGTACATTACGAATAATGCCAAAAGAGAACAATAGATTATTAGGAATAAAGGCCTTAAAGTCATTTTTATTAAGGAAGTCAAAATCAAGAAGAAAATTATTTGCTGAGCTAATATCCCTAAAAAAGAGTCTAAGTCTATTACTGCCCGCTCGGAGGATTTCTGTGATTGATTTAGTTCTATTATAGAGAATTTTATCAGCAGCAAATGGATGTAAATTTCCTATATTAAGCTCAAAGAGCGATTGCAGTATAATGTGTATAGAACCATTATACTCTATAGGGAAAAGAATTACCTCATTTTTATTATTAATTTTTGTACTATTATCGATAATGTCGTGGGAAGTTTTTATATTGAAATTTTTAATAGCTTCGATAGCATTATCATTAGAATTATTTTTACTAAGATTATTATTATTATTACTGCTACTATTATTATTACTGCCGGAAAGTTTTGATAAATCAGATTCTGATAGTCGCAGATCTATGCTAGGGATCGACGCGACCGGTGAAAGGGGACCGGTTGGTTTACGCTTGGTTAAAGCGTCCATGTCCATTTGAAGGGTTAAATTCATTTTTGCCGGTTTAGTATCTTTGGCGGAGGCCGCAGGGCGGCCCCCACTAGACGTACTCATCGGTTAATCCAAAAAAAGTGGGAGGAGAAAAAAAGAAATAAATAAATGATAGTAAAAGAAAGACAAATTAAAAAATAATAAAATAGAATAAAATAAATAAATAAAAATAAATACTGTTCGAAATAATACGTATTACTCTTCGAAATAAAATCAAATCTATGTATGAATAGAGAAGATTTAGCGTATTATAAATAAACAAAAGAAACGATCTCACCGATATGCCGATAACAATGCGAGCTGATAAGCCGGACAAGAACGCGAGCAAACAAGAGATAACGCACTTCTTAATTAACTTTAATAAAAGCGCTAAGAAGAAAGTAATTATTTCAGATAAAAAATAATATATTTTAAAATAGTATACGAAAGAATACAATAACAATTTTGAAACGACATTAACTTTTTGTAGTCACAGTCAAACTTAGATTACAACAGTATCATTTAGAACCGATATTAAATGAGTATAACAGTCCAATCGCTTATTTTCTATGGGCGAAATATTGAAAACAATGATAGAGACCAACCTAAAATGATGCCACTTTCGGTACTCTATAAACAGCTAGGTGTATTGGTTTATGAATATAATGTTGAAACTCCTTCACAGATGGGGCGGCTGTTTTTGGGTAATTTTTGTTTTGTTTTTGTATTGGGAAAAAAGAAATACATCTCTAAGAAGACCTACTTTTTTAACGCTTATTTTAATGACTAGTCAGTCAATACTGACCAATGCTGGCCGACATACTCATACGGACTAGCGCTGACTGGTTAAATTTCTAGTAAATAATGAATACTTCGCACGCGGTCAAAAGTTACACGCAAGAACGTAAGCGCAGTGTTTCCGCCAATGATGAACTTGTAAATGGCGCTATAACGGTTTTTGTTTATTCAGATCTATACTTATCCGTGGTAATTACACATTAACAAACTTTAATTTTTTGTATTATTAAAAATTTATTTTTTTCCAGTTTCCGTTTCCACGTTGAATTGGTAATATTTCAAGTATCAATGGCGTTTGTTGTTATATTACTAAAAATTTACCTAAAGAAACCGCATTTTTTAATTTTTTTTTTTTTTTAATCACTACCGAATACCTGTACCGCCCTCGTGTACTCATCGGTACTAACGTGAGGACATTGCCGACTGGTTCACTTTTGAATAAATCAAGAATCATTGAAATCGAATGGGTGCAAGTTATGCGCGAACAAACGTGAAAAAACATAAGCGAGGAACGTGTATAACCTTTTCCCTTTTGAATTCGGTAAAAATTTATATTCACGTTATTAAAAACGTTTTTTTGAATTCACGGTTTTCAGCTGGGAAGTTTTTCCATTTGATTTTTAATATTTTTTAATCCCCCGTGAATTTGTAATGGATATGATCAGAATATTTTTAAGTTTAATCAACGATGTACTTGCACAGTTACATATATTCGGTAGTATTGATGTTGTACACACCCGGATAATGTAACTTTATGTAAGTTCATAATTTAAATTCTTGCCCTTATTTGTAATTTGGTTTTGCACCGCCCCTCCGGTTTTTTTCGTATGTCTCCTCCCGGCTATACAAATTCTGACACTGACACTAGAGAGGCCCGAGCACAAAAAAGTAAACTTCGCAGTGATGCAGCGGCGTATCGTTTGAATGTGCGCGAGAAACAAGAAATATGTTCTTCTGAATGGGCACTAAAATAACGAATTGAACACATTTGGTTGGAAGAGGGAGGGAGGTGGAGACGATAGAACTTCAAAATGTTTAAACTCTATAGCTGAACCGTTGCCTCGTTACTTTCTCTTCAATGAGCGAACGGAAAATAATTGAAAGTCTGCATATATGTATATGGACACACGTTTATATAAATTACGCTATTGTATCTTTTTTTGAAAAACTCGGACAAAAATTTAGCCAATTTATAAAATTCTGTGTAGTATAACAGAATAAAATGAAATTCAATTTTCTCAGATCTTTTACGGTTACTTTTTTTTAACGACTTCCGCTGCCGCTGATCTGTTAGATATAATATTCGGACAGATGGCCGATGCATTAAACGATTTGTTTATGTATTCACATTATTACTGCGCAGACATACTTCTACGTCGGTGAAGTATCATGGCGACCCTTCCGCTAATGGCTGTTATAAAGCGTGGAATATTCCAAGTGACGCACAAACGTTCGGATCTACTATTTCACCACGCATCTTTACAGCGATTGCAGTACATGTTTTAGATACACGAGATGTTTTTTAAATGTCATACAGAAGAGTGTGTCTTTAAAATACAAAAGTAACATTTCGTACTTATTAATATGTTTTCTTTGTTTGAATTTGTTAACCTGAAAAAAGTGTATATACAGACTTACGAAATGGTGTAGCAGTGAATAAAAAAAAAAAAAAAAATACAATATATATCCATATTTTTATGTCAAATCGCTTTGCGTCCTGCTAGTAAAGATCGGGAAAATTTACGATGAGCCCGACACTGAAAACTAACTTTATAAATCATTAATCCACAATAATACCACTTGTAGTATTCACAGAGCAGACAAACAGTAGCTCGGTTATTCTGCTTTCTGTTGGTTCTCGTGAAATTCTTTTACTAATTTTTAGAAAAGCCCTTCAAATTATTACTGATACAATGTTTTCAATATCATTAGTTGCAAATATCAGCACATCTCGTAACTAAATCCTTTTTTACATGTAATTTAATAATTTTTCTCTGATGCCAGCCGTATGATATTTTGAACTCTTTTGATCGTATGGAAATAAGATTCTTCAGTTATACTGTGTGTGTGTGTGTGTGTGTGTGTGTGTGTGTGCAGCTTGAACATTTTTAAACTGCCTGTATAACTCAAGTTCCTTCATTAAGTTTTCCACGTACATATTACAGATTGACGTTATATTATTATAATTAAAATCCTACCTCTGCACTTATTTGTGAGTAAACTTCAGAGCTATTTGCCAAAATGTACGTTGTTTCAAGTAAACAGAGAATGTATATTCTGGTTGATTAGCCAATCAGAAGTCAGTATTTAGTTATACAACCATTTCCCTTTTACTAAAGATCCTCGAATAAGAACTGAACACCATACTGTCACATGCCATACTGATAACACTGCTTTGCTTGTAAGATACATGCTTTACCTCAACAAATAAAAAACCTCTTTATGACCATATTCTTTTTCAACTGCTACTCGGATTATAACGGACAAATTTAATAATTTTCTATATTTATATATATTTTGTTGTGTAATTAACTAATTTTAGTAATCGACTAACTTATATTAAAACCTTTCCTGCTGCCCAAGATGCATTTTGTTGTATATTTGTACAGTCCCCTAACTTATATGAAAAATGTGTACACTTTTAAAGATGCGTTTTTGTTGCACCTGTATATAACTGGCAATGTTAATAATTACTCAGTTTCTTATGTCGGTGTACCTATGAATATGATTCCAAGAATGACTTTGACATATGTTTAATCCAAATTAAATAACATACTAACATTTAATAATGCCAGTGTTTGTTTAAGTACACAATTTGGTACGTATCTTATTTCTATCTGAAGCATCTGTTTAATACTATATAACTTAAAAAATACGCCAGCGTATACCTAATACAGTAGCTATAGAAATAGGTTTCAACAAGTAGTTTTCTAAGGGTATATTTTATATCCGTTTCATCAAAACAGAAATCTGAACGAGGTATGTTTAGTGTATAACACCGTGTAAGAACCAATTTTGCTTACTTAGAGCAGATTTCCCTTGCAATGAGTGTAATGTTTAATTGGCAAGTAGACTAAACTCGCTTTGTGGTACACACATTTTCTATGTTATGCCCAAGTTTTACTACATTGCAGTAACAATACACACACTGCACAATTGCAGTTTAACCATTAGGACGCAAGTATTATAAATTTCTGTAACAAATCATCATTTATTACAAAAATTACAATATTTTGGCAAGGAAGATATATTTTAAGTCAAAAAATACCATTTTAATATAAATTAAGAAATTTAGAGCTAAAATACTATATTATAGGCGAAAAAAACAGCAAATTTAAAAAACATTTCACATAAAAGTATTCATTTCATTGAAAAATTCCCATTTTCTCGGCAAAAATATACCATTTGCAATGAAAAATACCCCATTTTTCGGTAAAAAGAACACCCATTTTTAATATCTCTCTATTTTAGGTGGGAAACTGAAATTTTACTACAAATATCACATTTTAATCAGAAATATAAACAATTTTATGACACGTCAACAAAATTAATAAGTGAAATAAGTAGACAAATATACGTGCACAAAAAAGTTGAACATATTTAACTTATTAATCACAAAATTGCCGACTAGTGTCGGATTTTGAAATTAATAATCATGATCCAAATAGTTATTTTTCAAACTATTATCGTCGTGATTATGAATTGCAAAATTTGGAGCTAGCCGGCAATTTATAATTAATTTTAGCTTAATATGTTCAATATTTTATGCTTGTCTACGAGTATATTTGTCCATTTATTTTTAACATATTGAATGACACAAAAATGTACATTAGCGAAGACTATATCTTTACAACATTAATAAGAACCAAGTTTAAAACATTATGTATTTAAATTTTATTAAATTTAATGAATGGAATTGTCAACATAAAATTTATTACACAGTAACAAATATACATTGATGCATGTATCTTATAATGCTTAATAATATTTAATTATATACAATCCTGTATTCTCATTTTAGATATGCCTACGTTCTGTGCTCAGCTAAAACAGTATCAAATTATTTTCAGCATTCACTGTACATAAGAGTTTGTACTTATATTACCACGAATATGTAGTCTTTCACTATGAAACACATTAGTAGTTTAAAATTTTATTTATTAAAACATATATTTCTGTGTTTGACATATTGTATTTAAATGTATAAATTATCACTGCGTAAGTTCCTATTAATAGGAATGATCTGAGAATAATAAGTCACCTTTACTGGAATCAAACTGCCAAAATTCGCGTTGAAAATACCATGTCAGAGGAAGTAGTGATCCAAAAAGGAGTGCGTCAGGGCTGTGTCATGTCTCCTTTACTCTTCAACGTATATGCGGAGGCAATATTTCAAGAAGCACTAAACGATAATATGGGAAATCTTAAAGTAAATGGAGTCACGCTGAATGATCTACGATATGCGGATGACAGTTTAATTCTTGCCTCTAGCGAGAAAGAACTACAACGGATGTTGAATAAAATTGTTGATAAAAGCCAAAGTTACGGATTAAAAGTGAACATCTCCAAAACAAAAGTGATTGTTTTTTCAAAAATCATAAACCAAATCAGATGCAAAATCAAGATAAAGGGAGAAACGATTGAACAAGTTCAGTGCATTAAATACCTAGGAAATATACTAGAGGAAAACTGTACATCAACTCCGGAAATACGCAGCAGGATTGAGCAAGCTAGAAGAGCTCTCACCAAAATGAAAAGCTTATTCACCCATCAAGACCTCAGGCTCGAACTTCGAATCAGACTGCTAAGGTGTTACATCTTCTCTATTTTACTTTATGGTTGCGAGAGCTGGACCCTGAATGCATCATTGGAAAAATAGATTACCGCATTTGAAATGTACTGTTATCGGCGTATTCTGAAAATATCATGGGTGAAAAAAGTTACTAATATCGAGGTACTTCAAAGAACGGGAAAGACCCTTTAATTAATGCTTACCATCAAGAAACGGAAGCTACAGTACCTCGGACACATCATACGAGGCCCCAAATACGAAATTCTGTAGGTCATTTTGGAAGGAAAGATAAATGGGAAGAGATCGAGAGGAAGACGACAAAATTCATGGATGGACAATCTTATCAACTGGTTCGACTGCCCTTCTATACAACTCCTCCGATCGGCCATTGTAAAAGAAAATTTTCAATCGTGGATCGCCAACTTTCAATTTGGAGACGGCGGATAAAGAAGAAGAAGAATTATAAGTTTATCATCAATATCAGCTAACACTGTATTATGTTGCTCTAGAGCAGGAGTTCCCAACCAGGGGGGCATAGAGAGATGTCAAGGTTGGCGCAAAAGAAAAATTAATTTAACGCGTAGTGTTCAATAAATAATGTGACATGCCTTCGAAAATGACCTTCTAGGCATCTGAAAATTTTCACAAATAATCAACAAAGTAAAATTATCACCATTTTTTGCATTAGTTGCGATGAATCCATCGACATCTTAATGAAAAAATTAAGGGGGGCATAAAAATATTATTTATAATTCGGGGAGGCGCGATGAAAAAAAGGTTGGGAAACTCTGCTCTAGAGTGTTCATACTTAAGTTTAGTATATTATAAAACATCTTATAATTAAGTACCATTTTTTCAATTTCCTCTACCTTTATGTTATATTCATCTGCGCTCAACTCAGTATTTAACAACGAACAAGGTAATTCGAGTTAGATTTCAGACGAGGGCAAAAAAAAAAAATTGAAATTTAAAAGGAAAATCACTACGATCCGGACAAATGGTTAATACTAGGTTACAAAAAAAAACAAACAAACAACTCGCTAATAGTTTATTTATAATTTGTATTTTTTTTATATATATCTGTGTAAGTGTGTGCGTGTTGGAAAATATATTTTAAGGCACATAATTTGATTGACACAATTTTTTTACTACAAATTAAAGATTGTCTATTTCACTTTTGTTTCTTTTTTTTTTTCGAAACATTTTTATCTAATTCTAAAATTTTTTCAAATTCAATCTTATTTACATACGAACGATGATTCAATCTTTTGATCACAAAACTTTTGCTTTTTCTATTTGATATTGTATCTATTTATCTGGTTCATTTATCTCGATGTACCCTTTCTTATAATTTTCTTTTTCGACCAAGCTTTCATCCTGCGATCAGTTTAAGCAGTTACAACATATATCTGTATATTATTGTCCTTAATGTACCTGTATAATAATACGCTTACATTAAAGCAAGGGTTTAAAAGGCTGCGTTTCGCCAGCCCCGCCCATTTTGAGTTGGGAAACCAAAATAGGCTCATTCGTTTGTGCTTCGTTTGTGCTTCTTTGTGCACGACTTTTTTTGTTTGTGCTCTCCCCCTTCATAGTTTAATTAGAAAAGTCTTTGGGCGGGGCTGGCGAAACGCAGCCCCGCCCATGTAAAATTAAGGGATGAAAATTATGCCATTCGTTTGTGCTTCGTTTGTGCTCCTTTGTGCACGACTTTTTTTTGTTTGTGCTCACCCCCTCCCTGATTTGGTAAGGGTGGGATCAGCCCCGCCCATGTAAAATTAAGGGATGAAAATTATGCCATTCGTTTGTGCTTCGTTTGTGCTCCTTTGTGCACGACTTTTTTTTATTTGTGCTCACCCCCTCCCTGATTTGGTAAGGGTGGGATCAGCCCCGCCCATGTAAAATTAAGGGATGAAAATTATGTCATTCGTTTGTGCTTCGTTTGTGCTTCTTTGTGCACGACTTTTTTTTGTTTGTGCTCACCCCCTCCCTGATTTGGTAAGGGTGGGACTAGCCCTTCCCATGTTGAGATGTGTTACTCATTTGTGCTTTGTTTTGTGCTTCATTAGGCACGGATTGTTTTTATTTGTAGTGAATTTGAATGGGCGAGGCTGGAGAAACAGTACCTTAAGGGTATGAAATGGGATGTTGTAAATACAAATATATACGCTTCTGATAGTATGGTGCGTGCTCTAATGAAATTTAACCATCAATCTTCTGTGTAGTAGACAATTCGAAATTAGCTCGGATTTTACAAAAAATTGGCTGTATACTGAAAAAGTTGTTGAAATATTTATGTATATATTATTTCGCTACCGTGTGGATTCTACATGTATAAAAGTTTAAGTTAGGTAGGTTAGTGTTATGCAGAATATGTTCGAAAATGTAATGGTGGCCGACAAATTATTAACTACTAAATATAAATTAACTGACCTCTAAATTTCTCAATTTATTAAGCACTGGTGACCAATTTAAAGTGTAACCTTAATGGTGTTCGATATTGCATGCTGTTTGATGAAATCAAACGGATGTCTATTTGATGTGTTTTCATTAAATGTTATTCAAAATTCAAATTTATTTTATTAGTTAATCGAAGTGTAAAATTAAGCAGGAGAATTATGAAGAATCATCTATTTACAAATACACAACCGAACTAACATTACATGTCCTATATTGATCAAAATTAAATAATGCAAGGACGACAGAGGTTTGTTAAGTGACGAAATGCCATTTTTTAACTATACGATGACGCTTAAAAATGTTTAAAGCCATCGAACACTCAAATGTTATAAAGCGGCAGTCAGTTTTGGAACCACCGAGTCTAACAAATATCATGGTCCCGGTGCCGTTTTCGTTTGTTTTTTTATATTTCAGAGCGGCAAAGGTGCGGTGCGCAATTCGAGTGTTTAGGTTACTAGACCTTTTTTAAACGTCGTCAGCCAGGTAAACGACGGTGCGCAATTCGAGTCTGGCCATAGTTACATATTTATAATTTTCATCCATTGAGCATATTGGTTTGCTGATTTTTGAGGAATTCACACGTATTACTATCATCTTGTCAACAATTGCTCCTAACAGTAAATGTACACCGCGTCGATTTACACTAATGTAAATGCACCAAAATATTAAATTCCTTTTTGTTTGTAATCATTTTCTTCTCTTATTTTTTTCTCTCTCTAATAATAGTAACGCTGTCTTTTCCAGATAACGAGTTCTGTTTTGCCTTTATTTCTGCCAGTTTATGTGTTTCTTCTGTGAGTAAATTTTTATGATCATTTATTAATTTTTATTAAACTGAGTGCTTACAAATTTTAGATTTTTGTTCTCTTAATACACAGTGGATTATATCGAATTCAGATCTTCTATTTTTGGTATGTTTTTTTTTCTTTTTTACATATTCTTAACAGCCGATAATTAAATACCGTGTTTGGTAACTCGCTTTTTTTTATATCTGAAATTGATTTTAGTAAATAAGTAATATGTTTATTTTATTTTTTATATTCACTTACAGTATTTACTTTTATTTATAAAAATATGTTGGTTAATATCATATAATTTATTTCTGTAATAACATTATTTATCCAGAGACAAAGCGACACTATTCGGAGACAACTAAAATAAAATTTTCACATCCGCAACCGAGCAGGATGCGTTTTACGAACACAACGATTGGCATTTCGTTTTAACAATGATTTCCACACTTTAAAATTCGGTCTCATTTATAAAGACTATGTATGTATAAGATTTTTATCAGTTGTTATATTACTGCTAATGTTTTTGCAAGCATTTCGGCCGCAACATTTGAAGGCATAAATAATTATTCTCAAAAAACTTCCCATCCCTATGTTTCCATCTTCCTTGAAAACAATTTAACCCGCGAGAGGTCGCAAAGAATAAATGACGCGAGAGGATGCACACGGAGGATTTCTCTGGGTCACTAAATTCTATATTTTAACATACGCTACTAACGTTTTAAAAGTTATAGAAATATACATACATACATTATGTAGTTATCCTTCTACATGAAAAACTAAAAATGTTAGCGTATATGTGTATGATAGTATTAGTTTTAAGCATTTCGAAAAATATTGTACACTTTTTAATGCATCATCTTATGTTTCTCAAAAAATACCATGTAAAAACATAAAAATGTCTTCAACGATTATAAAAAAAATTAATTTTAATTTCTATACAAATAAATCAAAACACAACAGTTCATCGACCGCAAAAAGGTGTAGCATTTCATCATTCGTTGCATGTTCCCTAAGATTGAAATTGCTTTTACAGTTCCCTTAACAAATGGTTCAAAAAGGTCTCTTATTGGTGCTAGTTTATCCACTCCTTTTCTTTCTTCCTGAGAATTTAAATTACCAAATCGTGTTGCTCGCAGTAAAAATTTAAACCGGTTTTGTGCCATGCAAATTCTAAAGAACTGTATTCCGGTTCCATCTGTTGTCCATAAGTCTTCTAAATTAATGTGCGAAGATTTATGAACTCCTTCTAAATATTGTAGTCCACAAAGAGCTTTAAACTTTACTGACGGTATTTCAGCTGCAATCACTTTCTCTACTGAATTTTCTGAATCCATATATTCGTATTTTTTGTGATATTTTCAACAATTTCATTGGTAAAAAATAACTTCCAGATATCTGTGGGTGTGTTAATATCTTGAGCGCTATCAATTACTCGGGGTATACGAATTCGTAAAATATTTTTCTTCGGAATTTTAATATTTTTCGGAGGTGAGTGTACATTCCACAAAGTGTGGCCAACTTTTCCAGTATACACCAATTGCGGTGCATCATTTGGACTCAAATCATTTCCTTCATTATTTTCACATATTTCATTGTTAGAAATTTCCGAATTCGAATCATGATCACTGCATTCCGATATATCAATATTAGATTCATCGGAACAATTACTGCAATACATTCCGGTTCCTCGTCAATATTGGCTAACAATCTTAAAATTCTTTCTTCCTCCCGTTCCATTTTAGAAAAATTAGAATAGACGAAACAGTTAATACATATGGAAACGAACTGGCTAAATTGTTTACTATTTACTAAATACTACATGTTTATTCAACGTAGAAGAAACAAAATATAAGTACGCTAGCAATTTCGATTAGAAGAAAACTTTGGCATGGCTCCAGACTAGAATAAATAAAATACAATTTCAATAGATCGTCAGCTACGACAGTTAGCATAGAAAAATAACATGAATCAGATGGACTGCGATGGCTAGAAATTAAATACTGAATTGAACGACTTTTACCAAAGAGAATATTAATAATAACTAACAAAATAACATTTCCGAAACACGACTCGTCACAGTCAAAACTGTCGGGACTGCAAAATTGCTCATTTTTGAGGACAATTGAAACCTACAGTCATTACGTACATGCGATGTTTAAAAATAAATCAAATTACTTTTTGTGATAATATTTTAATTGAAATTTCAAATTTTAATCTTGAAATATAAAATGTTATATTAAAATATTATTATTTTATTTAAATTATAATTTTTATTGGTATATTTCATCATTATTATACTAATTTTATTGTTGTTGAAGAAGATTTTATACTTTACTTTCTAATATTTTTACATAAAGTTTTTAGCGCCCGTTTTTTCCTTTTTTTATTTTATATAACGACAATTAAATACTTTCATATATGCAAAAAATTCATTCAATGATAAATACTATTAGAACACTAGACTCGAAAATAAAAGTGAAATATATATGACATTCATATTAATGAAGATATGTGTAGTAATCTTTAAGCAACTATATTCATTTTTCTGAATATTATAAAACAGTGGCTTTCAAATTAAAAGTGAGACTAAATCTGAATTATTATGTTAGATAAAATCGAATTAAAATCAAAAAAATGTGTTTATAAATGTAAGATTATTAAAAATTTTAATTCACCAGTTGTCGATTTTTTTCGGTAACAACCACGTCCATATTTTTTTCTTC
Source organism: Icerya purchasi (assembly GCA_039619475.1). NCBI lineage: Eukaryota > Metazoa > Arthropoda > Insecta > Hemiptera > Monophlebidae > Icerya > Icerya purchasi. The sequence continues at coordinate 180,380,425 of CM077116.1, read as the reverse complement.
GGTTGACGTTTCGAATAGTATAAATGAAACGACCAAGTATGGTTCTGATGATGAATAGAGCACTACTATTCGAAACGTCAACCGAAGAAAAAAATATGAACGTGGTTGTTACCGGAAAAAAATCGACAACTGGTTACTAACAAACACCACGAAAACTTAAAATCAATTTTAATTAAGTTTAAACCAATTTTAATTAAATTAATTGAGTTGAATTGCAAAACTATGGCAATCGCATTATATTAAAACACATTAAATTGAGTAAAATTAATTTTCTTTTTTGTTAATTTAAAATTTAAATAGAGGTACATTTTTTATGGTTTCTAAAAAGTTTTATATTTTCTAAAAATTTTAAAATGATGAAATAATAAAAAAATTTACAAAACATAAAATTTATCTTAAAATAGACAAAAAAAATTTTTTTACAGTTTATAACAAGATATATGAAAAATTGAGAAAACAACATAAAATATAGGAAATCTGAAAACTGAAGTTGAAAATTAGAATCAAAATGACTCGTTGTTATACTCTTGTATATTAATGCTTTACCTAGTATGTGTGTAGCATTATTTTCTTAATGTATTGTCCCTGAAAGAAATGAATTTAAAAACGCTAGGCGGAAGAAACAAATAATTGAGCTAATTTCGAATTGTCTACTACACAGAAGATTGATGGTTAAATTTCATTAGAGCACGCACCATACTGTCAGAAGCGTATATATTTGTATTTACAACATCCCATTTCATACCCTTAAGGTACTGTTTCTCCAGCCTCGCCCATTCAAATTCACTACAAATAAAAACAATCCGTGCCTAATGAAGCACAAAACAAAGCACAAATGAGTAACACATCTCAACATGGGAAGGGCTAGTCCCACCCTTACCAAATCAGGGAGGGGGTGAGCACAAACAAAAAAAAGTCGTGCACAAAGAAGCACAAACGAAGCACAAACGAATGACATAATTTTCATCCCTTAATTTTACATGGGCGGGGCTGATCCCACCCTTACCAAATCAGGGAGGGGGTGAGCACAAATAAAAAAAAGTCGTGCACAAAGGAGCATAAACGAAGCACAAACGAATGGCATAATTTTCATCCCTTAATTTTACATGGGCGGGGCTGATCCCACCCTTACCAAATCAGGGAGGGGGTGAGCACAAACAAAAAAAAGTCGTGCACAAAGGAGCACAAACGAAGCACAAACGAATGGCATAATTTTCATCCCTTAATTTTACATGGGCGGGGCTGCGTTTCGCCAGCCCCGCCCAAAGACTTTTCTAATTAAACTATGAAGGGGGAGAGCACAAACAAAAAAAAGTCGTGCACAAAGAAGCACAAACGAAGCACAAACGAATGAGCCTATTTTGGTTTCCCAACTCAAAATGGGCGGGGCTGGCGAAACGCAGCCGGTTTAAAATTATCCGAATCAACGGCACTGAAAGCCTACTGAAGCCTCTTCCACTACCAGAGAACCTTTTTCATAAAATTAAATCAGTTACTGACGTTGTCGCTCTGGCCGATCATGCAGTTTTTGAACCTTCTAGAATACATTTAAGACAGACGTCATTTACAACATTGATTTTTGTCAGATGTTCCGGTACCTTTGGCTATTAGTCTGCAATTGTAACTAAATAATCCATATTAAGCGATACCCTCTTTTTTTTTTTTTTTTTTTCCCCTTTATTGGGCTTGTCAGCTACGGACGATTACCCATCAAGAAGGAAGAACGTAGGACAAAGGAAGTTGAGGACACTAAGAAAGTTATTTGGGGAAGGTGGAAACGGCCAGAACTACTATGAAGAGATAGCAAGGGAGTCACAAAAAGATCGGTACTAGAACTCGTGCAATTAGCAGTCCGAAGGGAAATAAATGTGTAAACAAAAAATTATACAGGATATCTTAAAGGAAAGGAAAGCTCTCATGTCCTATCAGCCGTTATACCTCATTATCATATATTATCTATATTTAAACGTGTGACCAGCATAAAAAGAAAAGTATTTTTATTTATGTCTGCGATTGTTGGGCTGCGCCCACAAAAAGATCATCATCAACAATATGGCCGCAACTGCAATGCAGTGCCCACAGTGCCCGATGAGGCAAGAGACAAGACATCGCTATTTGCCTACGGTTGCGACTGCAAAGCAGTGCTCGTAATTCCCATCCAGAAAAGCAAAATAATTGTTTATCCATTATTCAAACGGCATCTGCGGACGACGAGCTTACGATATGTTAAGGATAAACAGGAAAGTGACTCCACATCGGAAGCGGGCAGCATGATCGCCAAATAGAGTAGCGTTCATACTAACTCCGGAAAATCCGCACCACCTTGACCCAGTTCCACTATGGCCACCATCCGAGCAAAAAGGCCCACAATGCACCATGTGAAGGCGGCGGGGGAACCAAAATCTTAAGATAAGAAAAGGATGAGGGATTTGCTTAAATGTTTATACGGTCGCGGATTAAAAACAAGAATTTAGCAATAGCAGGGACAACAGACAGTGAAGGAAAGGCGAGGATAAAGGAAGCACAGTACGGCGTGGGGATATTAAGGGATAGTAGATCTGAGTATAGTACCAATCTTTCGGAAGACAAAGATGCACACTCAATATAGTATTTCAAAAATTCACATCACTACCTTGGAACCTAGACTTAGATTTGCTGCAATACGAATTTTTTATTCTTTTCCTCGTATATGCTATTTCTAACAACTGTAATAAAATCTATCTACACTTAACAATAATATTGGGCGATAGTTTTCCGCCATAGAGAGATCCAAGGGCGTCGCCAGCCAATGATCCAGGAGAGGGCAAGATGATAGAAAGAGGATATGAGTTATAGGGGAAAAAAATTTATAATTTTTAAAGGCTTAATATTTTATTAAACAAGAATAAAATTTTAATTAAAACATAATTTTTGTGGGTTTCTGGCAAATTGTTTTACTACTTTATTATAAAAGTCTTCCAAATTGTCCGTGATTACGCGCCTATGAATACTCATCATGGCCAGGTGATTAAAAAGTTTCAAAGCTCCGGGGGGCAACGGCCCTCCCGCCATCCCTTGGCGACATCCATAAAGAGATCCTTCTCTGGTTTCGGGATGGCAATTATTTTAAATGTCCTAAAAACTGGTGGGAGTTTCGCAGTTTCAAAGATATTGTTAAAAAGATCTTTTCCGAATGCTTTTCTGATTTTCAGGCTTCCGATGGCTGTATTTATTTATTTTTCGTTTATGGGTGCGGCATGTACTGATCTGTCTACTGCCTTCCTTTTGAGTGCATTCTTTCTTTCTCTTACTTTTCTGCTGAAATTCTTGTCTATATTAGTAGGGCTTGATTCGGTCAGCTATTGATAAGATAGAAGCACTGAGGATAGGAATAACGGAGATCGACGGAAACGATAAAATATACGAAGCACAATAAGGATTAGGAAGTTTGAATGATAACAGATTGGAGTACAAAGAAGTGCGTTTGTTCACGAGGGATGGACATTTAAAGAAGATGTGATCGGGATCACAGACGGTTTCGTCGTCAGGATGAAGAGGGCAACAAGGAGATAGAGCGAGATGAAAACGAAAACGTGAGGAAGGAAGAAGAGTATGATTGAGACGTAAACGGATAATAGGAGCCATAACGGAGCGGCGAAGCGAAGGAAAATCGTAAAACTAAGGCCGGGTAAGAAGATTATGTTAAATGGAAAAATAAAAGGAAGGTTGATTAGAAACGGAAGAAACGTAAAAATCTGACTAAAATCTAACATGAAACTTTTTACACAAAGGGAGTAAATTGGACGCGGGAATTTTAGTGAAAAAAAAGTGGGAGAATACAGAAATCTGAGTCAAGGAATCTGCCATTTCGTTAACCTCTATCCCCATATGACTGGGGACCCAAAGCATATGAATGCGGATAGCAAGAAGTGAGAAAAGAGTGTGAATGAGAGAGCGAATACGGAGGATAAATAGGTCACAGGAGTGAGAGAGGAAATGTGAGGAAATAGCTTTAAGAGCACACATGGAGCCGCCGTAAAGATAGTACAAAAAAAAGGGAGACGAAAAGATCCAAAGAAATTAATGCTCGGAAGGATGAAAGAAGCTCCAACTTCATTAGGCTCTTCCGAGCCATCCGTAAAAATAGCCATATGGCATGGAAAACGGGATTCGATATAACTATGGAATTCCTGTATAACTGTTGCATAAGAAAGAGATTTGGAGGAAAAAAGAAAGTAGAATACATTGGGAGGATTAGAGAGATCTGTAAAATCGAAAGAAAAGTAAGGAATGTTTCGCTGCTAGTTCTTCTCCATTTAATTTTCGTAGCAAATTCCGTGCATTTCGATTTTCTTTTTTTTTTACCTACCCTGGGTGCGCCAGTAGCTTTGACGCAACAACATGATAAATTAAGAGACAGAACTAAATAGCCAGAAAAAATAAAAGCAGCAACGGAATAAATGAAGGCAATGGGAAGGAAAGGATATAGATAGCGTTAAAGGGAGTAGGAAGACCCAAAGCTGAATGTTGAGTGTAAAGAAAGGAGCGTTCGTCAGAGAGTGCGGAACTTTCGAAAAGGATATGATTTGACTGATTTGAGTCACAAATATAAGAAGGCTCAGAAGCGTGAAGAGAGCAAAAAGGGGAAGAGGACAAAGCGAATCGAAAGCGAGAAGAAGGGAGTTGAAAATGATTTATTCTGAGTCTAATTAAGGAAACAACAGTGAAACGACGACAGACACGAATAGAATGAAACCAAGGCAGGAAACGAGGAACTGGTTGAATAAGACGGTACTGCGAAAAGCAATTTGAGAATAAAGATGGATACATGTCCAACCAAAGTTTGGAATGATTAGAGCGTAATAGAGAAAGAATGTCTGAAGAAGGGAAAGAGTCAAGGAAAGGACTATTACGGGCGGCTGAGCAAGCTAAAGAGTCAGCTGAGTTATTGCCCTCTATATTGGAATGACTAGGAACCCAGAGAAAGCCTATGAGAATGGAATGAGACGAAAACAAAGAGGAGACGAGAGATCGAATAGAGAGAATGATACTGTCAGAAGAATGAGAAGGCGGAGACGAGATGACTTGAAAAATGTCTTTGGAATAGAAAACGATCAGGAATTTGCGAACCCCACTTGTAGAATATATAAAATGAATGACACGAAGAGTTGAGATCGATTCGGCCGAGTAGATAGAGCAGAAAGAAGGAAGTCTGGAAGACTCAGAGTGCAGGAATGTAGGAGACATATACGCACCAGCCACGCTCCCATCACTCTTGGAGCCATCTCTGTAGATTAAGACATGGGAAGGGAAAGAAGAGTCCAGCAGCTGAAGGATTTCGAAATTGACAAGAGGAAGAATTAGCCCGGATGGGGGGGATAAATTGATGGGTCCATATACTATTAAAATCAAAAGAAAAGTAAGGAAGACTGTTATAAGAGGAAACATAGAGAGAAAAATTGGAAACGCGACCAGCTATATGCGATAGAATGGGAATTCTATGAGGTGCCAAGCGCCAGTGATTTTTGATATGAAGATAGGAAGGGATAAAATTGAATGAAGAAGTGGAAAGGCATTTTATTAAAAAACGATAACCGAGGAGTGGATAGAGGTTGAGTGTCAGATTCAGATAGAATCGTAAGATTTTAAAGCGCCAATATATAGACGAAGGCAGGAATTTTGAATTGAGTCAAGTTTCGAAAGGAGAGATTTGGAGGCATTGCCATAAATGAAAGAGCAATAGTCGAGTTTAGACCGAATAATTGATTTGTATAGAATTAATAGAATACACGGGTCGCCACCCCATCTGAGAGAAGATAAAGATTTGAGGAGTTTAAGTCTTTTGATCGAGGAATTATAGATATAATTAATATGTTTGTAAAATGTAAAGCGACTATTTAAGAAAATACCTAGGTAACATATGAAATTAACAGTGGGAACAAGAATATCAGATACACTGATGTTTATAAGAGTACGGTTAAAGGGGCGGAGAGCAAAAATTATGCAGGAAGATTTGGAAGGGTAAAGAGAGAGATGGAGGAGAACGCATTGCTAAAGAGAGACAATGAATGATTTAATTCGTTGGTGGCGAAGAACAGTTCATTTGAGGTGGAGTAAACTAAAATGTCATCAACAAAAAGGAGCGAGAAAGAGGGAATAGGAAGAGAAGCAATATCGAAGGAGTAAATATTAAAAAGAGTGGGGCTAAGGCAGGAACCCTAAGGAAACCCACGATAGACGCATCTGAAGGTGGAAAGAAAAGGAGAAGATAGATAAAGAGTTCTATGTTGAAAAAGGTTGAGTATAAACGTGATAAAAACCAGAGGGAAATTAAGAGAGAGGAGTTTGGAGCCTAGAGAGAGAAGATGCACATTATCAAATGCAGAGCAGACATCGACAAAACAAATGACAGTAAATTTCTTTGATAGGAAAGATTTATAGATATCTGCAAGGAAGAGGCTGATGCAATCTACCAGGCCATGCCCGGGGCAAAAACGAACATATTAGAAGGAACTAGATTATTATGCTCAAGCCACCAGACGAGACGGTTGTTTGTTAAGCCTTCAAAGAGTTTGCGCAGACATGAGGCTAGGGAGATAGGACGGAAAGAACACTGTTTTTTTTAGGAATTGAAATGACGATAAAGTCATTCTAAGATTCAGGAGTAAAACCAGGGAGTAGGAAAGAGTTGAAAATATTCAGAAGGAAGAGTAGCGAGGAAGGAGAGAGTTTTTTAAAAATAAGGAAAGAAAGTCCGTCCAAGCTAGGAGCAGAAGGAGAGGATTTCTTAAGGACGAACAAGAATTCTTCATAACGGAAAGGAGAAGATAGGAAATGAGTTTCTGAGGTATTCGGGAGAGAAGGAATGTTTGATTCTTGGTGTTGAGCGGATTTCTCTGTCAATAAATAACTTGGCTAGATTGTATTCAATTTGGAGGTAAGACTACATGGTTCAGATTGCATTCGTCGTTGTGAACCCATATTGTTCGACCTGGCCGTTTATAGCTGTCGGATGTAATGCACAAGTTTGATTTTTAATACCTCACGGTTGCACAAAGGTTTGGAATTCCTGACTGGCGAAAACTGCCCTACTTGACGTATTGTCTCAGATAAACCAAAATGAGCAAACGAACTTTCAGGCATTTTTACAGTTTTTCCAAACAATAAACTTGAAATAAGGAGTATCTAAGGCCATTTACAGTATGAATCAACAATAATGAGGTACAAGTGTTTATAAAAAAAACCAGCAAGATCTATGTGAATACGCTGTCATAGTTTTAAAGGAAATTCCTAATAATGTATAAGATAATTTTTTGACTCTTTTGCTGTAAGGAGGCATTGGGAACGACTCTATGCTAATATTTTAATATCACAGTCTCTTCGTGGCCAATAAATGTACGATCTAGCAAGTGCTTTAATTTCCACTATTCGTACTATGTAAATGTATATAGTTGAAAATTGTTTCATCGGTTCGGTCCTACAATTTTATCAATAGGATCGTGCTCCATAGGTGACGAATCCAGATTATAAATTTATCTTCAAATATTTCCTCTTAATACTGAATAATCACTAAAATTTTCTAAAAAAGTCTGTTAGATAAAACTAAAAAATTTAAATTAAAGAATAAGTGTAGGGATCTTCATCACTTTCTAAATTCTGATTAAGGTTTAAAGTTTGGGTTACATTTAAAATCACCTAAAATTAATACCAAAGATGGCACATAAAATAAAAAAAGAAAATGTGCCTTAGGGCACATCGCAGAAGTGAAATTTCAATGGCGTTTTCCCCCCTTCGATTTAAAGTTATAGTATTAGTACCAAATTTACCAAAAGTAAGAACCAGACCCGGATTAAGTGTATGATAGGCCCGGGGCTACGAAAATATTAGGGGCCCTTTTCGGAAGTGACAAAATTATCAGTTTTATAGAATCACTAAATTTTCTTTAATTTCATTTAATTATATTATTTTGAATTCACGAATTAACATATAATTATTAATGTAAACAAAACTAAACATCATATAGACAATGGGTAGAATTTTCGATGCCAAAAAAAAAATATACATATATATATATATATATATAATTTTAAACAATGAATTTTTCAGCAAATTTTAACCAAAGATTTGCATAAAAGGATAGTGTGTGTTGCGCGTACACACACACACACACACATTCATACAGACATTTCCTAAAAACGTAGATTCCGACTGGTTATACCTTAAAACAAATTTCTGGTACGTTTTTACAAAACTCGAAATTTTACTATTACCAAGTTTCCTTCTCTAGGAGGAAATAAAATTGGATACAAAATTATTAACAAATAAATGTATTAAAAATTGCACTTACTCCTGTAAAGTTAATTCTATTTATTCAAAAAAAAGTTGATATATACGACAAATGATAGAATAATTTTTTATTACATGTCGGAAGTGGGTGTCTCTTGGGGGCCCCTTTTTAAGGCGGGGTCCGAGGCAGCAGCCCCCCTAGACCCCCCCCCCCCCCGACCCTAAATCCAGGCCTGGTAAGAACCAAATAGGGAGATCGGTGGTTCTTATAAATATATCTATATAATATCACTTAAAGAAAAGCAAAAACAAATAAAAAATTAATGCATTTGTTTTATTAATGTTTTCCATTGATTATTGGATTCTATAAAAGATACAATAGGCTTATAGTAATTAAAATATGAAATATAAGTTTTTGATGTAATTTTATCAATACGTGTCCAGAAAATACTGCATCAATAGTAGTTTCGTACTTGGTCGATGATTCATTTGGATTATTATTAATATTTAATTGAAGTTCGATTTGAAGAAATTCTATTAAAGGCAAAGAATCGTCCGATGCAAAATTGACGTTGAACTATGTATAAATTTAATTTTATCATGGACCCTTTGATTTAGAGAAATATAAATGTCGATAAATAATTATTTCTTTTCCATATTCTGTCTTACATTGAATAGTCTCCTGCTCGAACGTTTTGGGGTTTAAATTTCACGATGCAATCGAATTTCGTATATCGATATTTTATCGTCATTATTCATCCACATTTCTGTTAAGATTAAAATTAGGCTTGCTTCAGTTACAGTTCCTTTGAGATCATTGACATTCTCTCTCTATACGCTCAATGAGTTTATTTTCCTGATTCTTTATATCCATTTTTTATGTTTGATTAATTTTTGATATTTTAAGTTCTAATAAATTTATTTTCTTTCTTTTATATATCAAAAGATCTAGTCAGAATAGCAAAAGATCGAAATCAATTCCAGCAGATAATCCAATCCATACATGATGATTAAGCAATACCCGAATCGGGTGGCACGAGAAGAAGAAGATATATATATATATATATATATAAAAAGTGGTATAAAACGCAATAACATGCAACATAAATTTTAATTCAATATATTACTAGCTATGTGTCTATTACGAATTTTTAGATTTATTAATACTTACTGTTCAGAAGGACTATTAGTTATAAATAATGTACGCTCGCTCGTTTTGCGTGTTAACTCCCCATATAAGGCGTGCCTAAAGAACACTTTAAAAACCTTAGCAGTTTACCACTCGAAAATGTTTAATCTAAAAATTCTGAAATAAAGCTGTTTTAAGAAAAATTACCTTAAAATTTACTTTGAATATTTAAAGAAAAATGCACTAAAAAGTAAAAAGTTTTCATCAAAGTTTTATTTGTGCTCTGATTGATCCGAAAAAAACGTGTGATGAATATATTATAGTCAAATGATAAATGTAATTTTTAATTATTATCCGTTATTTTACTGTTACATTTTTTCGTATAACTGCCATCTGACGAGTAAATATTTAAATGAAGATGAAAAGATAAACGTTTAGAATTATCCAACGAAGAAAATTTGGACAGACATCGTCAGTAATGTCTTGCAAATGTCACGATACTAAGAATGCTACGATAGAACAAAAGAGAACATTTGAAAACGCACGCTAGAAAAAGAAACCAAAAATAAATTTAAATAATCCAGCAAACGCTTATTATCTTAATTCGAACAGTTTGTCGATTGAATGTGAACGTCATCGTACATTATCATTGGAATCTGAAAAAGGGTAATGTTCGTACAGCCGTTTTCATAAAGGTAAGATCGTGTTACATAATTTAGAAGTTTGGTTCAACGAATTTAAATATTCGTTGTAAAGAAGGCCCGAAGATGTACGGATCAGTGAATGAACGAGCGAGGGAAAAGCCTCTACTTGATAAGAAATAATATAATTCCAAAGAGTCTGAAATATACCTATATGCAGATGATACTGCAATAGTAGCATCATCCTATAGAACAGACACAATAACAAATAGACTGCAAAAAGCAGCTGACACGCTAATAAAATATTTTAAAAAGTGACAGGTTAAAATAAACAACAATAAAACTGAAGCCATTTTATTTACTAGAAGACGACCATGTATACGAAAAGAAGTAAACATTCAAGACAGACAGGTGAAATGGAAGGATGAAATCCAGTGCTTAGGCCTAATATTTGATAAAAGATATTAGTTTTCACGAAATTTATTAAAAATAAAGTTATAAAAGCTCAGAAAGAGATTTGTTGTCTATACCCATACTTTAATAGAAAATCCCATTTAACACCTGAAAACAAACTTATTATCTATAAACAAATAATCCTTCCCAAAATATTATATGCAGTACCAGTTTGGTCGTCTACGAGTAAAAGTAATATTCAAGAACTCCAAAGAATTTAAAATCACTGTCTACGAATAGTACTAAATAAACCACGATACACTGACATCAACACTGTGCACAAATATGTAAAAAAACCCTACATTCAGGAAATAATTACAGAGAACACTCGGATATTTTTTGAAACGTACAGTGCATCTGACTTAATATTAATAAATAATATAGGTTCCTGTAATTATCAATCCCTAAAGCTTAGATACAAAATATATAAACATAGAAGGATAAAGCACATACTATTAACCTAAAGGAATAATTCTATGAAATTCTTGTGTCTGGCGATTGCATAATGTCTAATTGTAAGTTATACATTTTGTATCTCATATTAATGTTAAGCAAGTTGCGGATTTCGATTTCTCGACGCGTATGTAATATTCATTATAGAGTAAATTAGTATAAATCTTCCTTTATTTTCTGAAAGGGTTACTTGCACATGTATGCAGGTTTTTTTTATTGTTTTTCCCGCAAACTAAATTTGGTTATGTACGACTAATAATAAGAAAATTTATAACAGACATGCTCTTATCCGGTAAGAAACACTCGTTTTCAGTACGGATAAAACAAAATCTAAATGTGTATATTACTATATAGAAGTGTACAAATATACGGTTGTTTAGGTTTTATATAATTCGGAGTAATATACCTAAGGGTGCTACGATTATTCTTAAACAACATTATTGGGATCGGCCCCAATTTCAGATTACAACAATTTAATAAGTATAATTATATTATAATTAAATATTACCGATATTTTCAATACTGGGTTTACAGAAAGGACTGCATTGTTACACTCATTAAGTGGTTTCCAATTATTATTGCAATTGGGATTTGATGACAACCTCAAAAAATTAATCTTGTTTAAGAATAATCATAATATCCTTAAGTATATGTATTACTCCTTTTATCAAATAATTATTTTTTACTTTTTGCAGTATTTTGTTAAAAAAACGTTTTAAAGCAAATTTTGAAGTAATTTTTTTTTTTATTTTAAAATAGTTTTATTAGTTGTCGGGAATAAAATAGGGAAAAACGTTTTTTCAAATTGTCAAAGTTGCGATTCGGATAATTTGTCGATTGTAATAACTTCAGCAATATATATACATGTACATATATATATATATATATACTCGTACATATGCACACACACAAAAAGAGATATGTCATTTAACGGGACAAAAGAAATACATGATTGTTCAACTAACTTATTATTTTTTTTTTTTTAGTTTCTCTTTTTATTACTTTATTCAATATGCTTTGAGCTGTTCTTTCGTATCAGCTGAATGATAATTTTTATACATTGAATGAAAAGTAAAGAACAAAACGCTCCTATTGGCAAAGTGTGAGAATTTTTTTTTATTTTTCATAATTTCGTCGATAGTATCAATATTTCGCTGTACCAACATGACAGACAAGACAAAAAAATTGTCAAAGAAATATGCTACACCCGCCACTGAGCGACAGGTAAGTACTACTGGCACACTATTGGGCAAAATTTTAAATAAACGGCTTCAAGACTGGGTCGCTTAAAAGTCCACTTCATGCTTGTTCAAGCCTTATGTTAAAAATGCATGCGCCAATAACCTAAACCCTTCGGCCTGAATTTCATGCCCCGTCTATGTTCGGTACATGGAGAGCAGCTGTAAGTTAATATTCAATCGATAACAACAGCATACGATGCGCCGCACCTTCTCTGTAATCCTTCGCGCATTACACGGGAAACGTGCGCCTACATTTTTCCAGAAAACACTCGCCTTTTGTTTCCCACGTCACTCTGAAGAGAGATAATATTTACGTGTAAATTCGACTCTTAGGAAAGCCCTTTTCTTTCACCAGGTTTCTCTTCCTTTGTCGCCTATTTCGTCTCGCTCTTGGCCATGGCGCTAAAAACCCCTATAGCATCACTGTGTTGTGAACATTCTCTTTAACCTCTTTATTCGTTTGTTTAAAAACACTGATACTACAGCCGGTCTAGTACCACGAGCGTCTCGTTTTAGTTGCTGCTGTCTTTTGGCCACAGTTCGTCAACGTTATGAAGGACCCTACAGACAAGCTGATAAACTCATTTCATCCTATCGCTAACACGAAATGGACAAAAGGGTTGCGCTTTGTGCTTCCAAGTGAAAACCACGGTTTCGGTTCACGATTGCATATCGGTTATGTTGTACGTTCGACTTTAGTTCGCCATTGCAACACTGAATCCCGAGATCGAAATCACGCCGAATTTTACATAAAAAATTAATGAAAGTGCGGAAAAAATAAATAAATCACCCTGACACGCCTAGCGATAAAATCGGTTAAAATTTTTTTTTTACATAGGTTATTTCACAGCATTTTTGAACGATAATGTGATGGGACATTCAAGATCGGCCACATTTAAAACAAGCAACTTTTACAGGGAAGCCGCGCGTACAAAATCTCATCATACTATTTGTATTGCCAAAGTTTTTTGGATTTTCCTTTTCTTGTACTTATTAATATGTTTAAATTCCTTTAACGCTTTTCGTAAATCTACAATTCAACCTCCTCCCCCTCACCAATAACAATTTTCAGCTTAAGCATAATGTATTGCTGTAAATATTCGATACATATTTTATTTAAATAGGCGTAATTGTACACGCAACACCAATATACATTCATGACCATACCATTTTCACGCTGGGGGTAATATGAAAAATCATGTAACATGTTTTTGTATAACGTTTTTATATCGATTGTATGTTACATTTAATAAGGGCATAGTTAATTAAAATTGACCCCCCTATAAAAATTACAGAAAACTATGATCGGAAGGTAATTTGGGAGGTGTCCCCATGTAGTGAGGTCCGAAGGATCAAAATATAAACATACATATATATTGATACGAACTGGCGCAACTTAGTTTCAAAATTCGGAATTATTTGTTTTATTGCGTCGTATATATTTATACGGCGCTATCTTTCGGTTAATTTATGGAAGGAATTAGTATACACGTGCCGAATATCGGTATCAGATTTTATCAGATTCGTGAAGTTCATTACATTGCTTGTGCATGTGTGAGTGTTCGCGATCGAGCCGTGTGATAGAATCCGATAAATTAGCGATATTCGCGGATGATGGATGCGGCTGTGTCCGAGTGTGTGTATTAATTCCGAAAAGTTGCCTTTAGTTCGGCTAGCAGAACTATATATTAGTAGCGGTGGTGCAGGTACTGCGCACGCAGCGAACACCATGTGTCGCGTGGGGTAACACGCCGAGTGGCAGAGGATTTTACAATGGTCTGTTATCAGAGGGAATAATCGGCGATACAACTGTTGTACGTTTAATCGCCGATTATCACACATTGTGTGATTGGTCAAAGACCGTTGTTGTCGTGAGCCGTCTTGTCTCTTTGTGTTCGCCGTTGCGCGACTTGTTTTTGTATCTTCGAAGCTTTATTACGGTAATCGTCGCTAAGTACCAAAAATTTTATTCCTATTATTTTTTTTATATACGCGTCTAGTCACGGCATATCGTCATTTCTTTTTATTTATCTATCTATTTACGGTTGTCGTATTACAAAGTCAATATAGAATTAAGTATTAGCACTGATGGTCGTTTTGTCGTATTATTATTATTTTGTTATTTTTCTCAATTTCGGTTTTTCATAATTATCGGCCGAAGCATATGAACACTCAGGCCCGTGTCCGCAATTTGAGTTTGACCGATATACAAGCTTTTTCCATATAATTCTGTTCACTTACTTGCTTAAATTCATTAATTACTTAAACGACGAGAAAGGTTTTACCACTATTTTTTTTTTTTTTAACCCCCCTTTGGGCATATCAACAAAGGATCTTCGCCCAGAAACGAAAGGAAGGAGAAGGATCAGTTAAATGTAGATTCGGTCAGCTATTGATAAGATAAAGGAACTGAGGATAGGAACAACTGAGATCGACGGAAACGATAAGATATACGAGGCACAATAAGGAGTAGGGAGTTTGAGTGACAGCAGATTGGAATACAAAGAGGTACGTTCGTTCACGAGGGATGGACATTCAAAGAGGATATGGTCAGGATCACAGACGGCTACGTCGTCAGGATGAAGAGGGCAATAAGGGGAAAGAGCGAGATGAAAACGAAAGCGTGAGGAAGGAAGAAGAGTATGATTCAGACGTAAACGGATAATAGGAACAATAACGGAGCGGTGAAGCGAAGGAAAATCGTAAAACCAAGGCCGCGTGGGAAGATTAGGTTGGATGGAAAAATAAAAGGAAGAATGATTAGAAAAGGAGGAAACGTAAAAATCTGACCAAAATCTAACATGAAACTTTTTGCACAATGGGAGTAAATTCGAAACGGGAATTTTAGAGAAAAAAAAGCGGGAGGATACAGCAATCTGAGCCAAAGAATCAGCCATTTCGTTACCCTCTATCCCCATATGACTGGGGACCCAGAGCATTTCAATGCGGATAGCGTGAAGTAAGAAGAGAGTGTGAATGAGAGAGCGAATACGGAGGATGAAAAGGTCAGAGGAGGGAGAGGGGAAATGAGAGGAAATAGCTTTAAGAGCACACATGGAGTCGGAGATAATTAAAAATTTAGAAGAAGAACGATGTGAGGAAATATGGATTATGGCACGTAAAATGGCCGTTAACTCGGCCGTAAAGATAGTACAAAAGGAAGGGAGACGAAAAGATTCAGAGAAATTAATGCTCGGAATGATGAAAGAAGCTCCAACTCCATTAGGCCCCTTCGAACCATCCGTAAAAATAGCAATATGGGAAGGAAAACGGGATTCGATATAACTATGGAATTCCTGTATAACTGTTGGATAGGAAAGGGATTTGGAGGAAAAAGGAAAGTAGAATACATTGGGAGGATTGGAGAGATCTGCAAAATTGAAAGAAAAGTAAGGGAGATTGTTATAAGAAATTGTGCAGGATAAAAAGGAATTTAGCCGCAAAGCAATGTGGGCTAGAATAGGAATTTTCTTGGGAGTAAAACGCCAGTTTTGCAGAATAGAAAGATATGAAGGAATAAGTTTGGAGGATGATAACGGTAGGCGTTTACACAAGAATCGATAACCTAAATAGGTTCTGCGAATGAAAAGGGGAGGCGAGTTAGACTCAGCGAGAACTGCTGGTACTCGAGAAGATCTAAGAACACCAAGGCAAAGACGAATACAAGAATTTTGAATTATATCCAGCTTGGAAAGAAGTGATTTTGAGGCAGAGCCATAGATAAAGGAACAGTAGTCGAATTTGGAACGGATAATCGAATTGTACAAGGAAATAAGGAGAAAGGGACCGCCTCCCCATTTTGTTGGAGAAAGAGCTTTCAGTAAGTTTAGTCTTTTAAGGGCAGAAGAGGAAAGGAAATTAATATGTTCATAAAAGGAGAGACGACTATTGAGAAATACACCGAGATAGCAGAAGCATTCCCTACGAGGGATAAGATTGGAGTTTAAGGATACAGAGACTAAAGCGGGATTAAAAGGACGAAGAGAAAAGACAATACAAGAGGATTTTAAAGGGGAAATAGAAAGGTTCAACTATTAATAATGGCGTGTCAGCGCTTATTACAGTTGACGCTGGGGTACCTTAAAAAGGTAACCACGGGCTTTACTTACTTTTTTTTTATATAGAAATTACTTGTTCAAAATCAGAAAAGAATAACCAGGATTGCATGCCGATAATACTGCTTTCTATTGTTCTTCGTACAGAATTACACAGTCCAATAAAGACTGCTAGACAATTCCTTGCAGATTTAAAAATACCTCAATATATGAAAAAACAAATAAATTCAAATAAAAAGAAATAAATCGTATCTATTAAAAGGAGCTTTTGTAATAACATAATTATCGCCCATTAGAACAAAAGTATTATAAGTTTCTACAAATCTCATCTTATTACAAAAATAATTTTAAGATAAACGTAATATTACAAAAAAAAAGTTTATAGTATAGGAAATTAAGCCAGTTGGAGCTAAAATATTACATTTTGAATAGAAAAAAAGCAGCAAATTTCAGAGGAAAAAGACAATTTTACCCAACAATAGCACATTTTAAGTAAAAAAACACAATTTTACTACAAATATCATATTTCAATCAAAAATAACACCATTTTTATAATAGTCTAATAAAATTAATAAGTACTGTTTTGAAAACATGCACTCATAAATTTATTAAGAAATAAACACAATTGTTAACAGAAATTTATTACATAGTAATAAATGTATATTAATGCATCACACTAGCTTTAATAATAGTGCTAAATTCTATATAATAATGCAATGTGTTTGTTATTATTTAAAAACACACGTTTTCAGTGTATCTAAAACAACATTAAATTTTTTATAAAATTCATTATACATAGAATTTCCTTTTTTTTTTAATAATAATTTGCGGGTCTCACAAGGCACTAGCCCATCTGTGGGTTCCCAACATAATTATATAATTTATTTGTACAATATAACATCAACTTAACTGAAGTACTACTTTCTGTTACAAGATAAAAACTGTTAACTTATCAGCATTGGGTCCAGGGGTGGCAAACGGGGCACCCGTCCCGGGCGGCTGTTTTAGAGAGCGCCAAAATCATAATCTATCTATATATACACATGTATAAAAATTAAATGGCATATGTTTATGGGCGTAAAACTCGAAAAGTAGTGAATGGATTGACTTGAAATTTTTACACAACATTGAATTTCTATATAAAAGTGTTTGCATAATTTTTTTATCCCTAAGTTTTCCCGAGAACGGGAAATTCAAAGCGTTTTTAAAGGGCGCGATCTATGATTTGTTTTCGGAATTATAGTGTATAATTTCAGAAAAATATATTGTGGCTGTATATGCGGGAGGTTCTGTAATTGCATAAGTGTGTGTAAATCAAATATGCGGTGACAATCTACAATCAGTGATGAGATGAGTGACGGAGAATATGGATGAGAGAGAGAACAAGTGTGCAACAACAACTTTAAAAAGAACCCGATCATCACCGTCGAGCTACTAGAAAAAAAAATGCGATTTTTGACACTGTTCGTGATTTTGATGGGTAGAGTAATGGAGAATGTTGAACCGCATGACATTTGAAATTGTAATCTGCACTGTGCATATTATCTTTTCCAAAGTAGTTGTCTTTTTTTCGTTACAATTTAAAATTTCAACCACGCGGTTTGATTATTGCATCATCCATCGTTTACTAAAACCAGATGGTCAGCTAAACACAGCAAGCTGTTACTGTTCTATTAAATAACTTACCGGAAGTTGTTAAAGCTCTAGAAGAAATTTAAGAATCCTCTCTAGCCGCAGAATCTAAGTATGAAGCTGGTCATTTACTACGTGCGGTGATAGATTTTAAATTTATCCTCAACTTATCAATTTGGGATAATATTCTTCGAGAGATTAATAGAGTGAACGTTGAAATACAAAAAGAGGATATTATCATTTCGCGTTCTGTGGCGATAATGGAAGGTCTTGTTAAGATATTGCAAGTAACGAGAGAAAAACCAATAGAACATTGGATCAAAGAAGCTACGCCTGTATCAGAAAAGTTGGAAATCAAGCCAGTCCTTAAAAACAAACGAATTTCCAAAAAAAAAAAGGCAATACGACGAAATCTGCGAAGACGAATCAAAAACGCTAGATCCGACTGGACTATTTTCCAAAGATATAAAGGTAGTGTTTGACAAAATTTTAACAGAAATAGAAACGAGGGTAGAGAGCGCAAAGAGTCTACATGAAAATTTCGCTTTCCTCAGCGGCCACACGTTTCTAAATATGTCGATTGAGGATCTGCAGAAAAATGGAGCCGATCTAGCAGAAAAATATTCAAAAAATTTGAATGCAGTTGATTTTTGGCAGGAACTTGCTGTATTCAAAGATCTAGTAATCGAAATTAATGAAAAATCAAGTGCATTCGACCTGTTACAACATTTGTGTAAGTACGACTTGCAAGAAGCGTTTCCTAATGTTAGTACAGCTTTAAGGATATATTGCACATTACCGACGATATCTGCAAGTTGTGAGCGAAGCTTCAGCAAACTGAAAATAATTAAAACCTATCTGCGTTCAACAATGAGTCAGGAACGTCTATCTCGCGATCCTAGCCATTGGACATAAAACTACCCCTTTGAGACGGATTTTGATGAGCGAATAGATTTTTTCGCAGAAAAGAAAGCACGCCGCGTAAAGCTGTAGCAAAATTAGAGAGACAAAAAGCTGAGACCTAAAGATGTCTTGATTGTCTGTTGTCTATTCCTGGTTATATATGTTTTCTATATTTAATTTTATGTCACACAAATGAAAAAGTTATTAGCTCATAGATAATAAAGAGTGCGAATTTATTAAAGGTTACTTATTCTCCCGATCGCAAAAAATGACTCTCATTATGTATTTGTGAGTTTTTTTTTAACGATTTATCTCAAACGCTGGAGAGAGGGGGCGCCACTATCAAGTTCTTGCCCCGGCTCGAAAAAATCGTATATCCAGGACTGTAACTTATATATTACTATATTAAAAAATCCACACTCTTATTATTTATCATTTATATTACAATTATACCATCATCTAAAATAATATTTTCTATTACAATATCGTAATATGTTAACTTATATATTACAATAATACAATATTATTTTTTAAGCAACTAACAACTGGAGATAGTAACGAGTCTCATGTCAACGTAGTCAATGTTATAAGCGGCTTTTTTTTTTTTTTTTTATTTTTGTTATTATTTCTATTGCTCTTTACGCCATGCTATCAACCAAATTTTAACCTTGTTTTTTCATCTCTCCAGATTTTTTTAATTTCGAATTTCCTTTGTTATCTTCCCCATTAATTTTATTAATACTTCTTCCTCTACATTGTCTATTTTACTGTTAATCCCCCTAGATCGTACATAGCAAGGTTTATCGCAATTTCTAGTCCTGTACATTCTTGTTCTAGTTGGTAACTGCCTATCTTCGAGTTTAGCACTGAGTAGTTTGCTGTAATAATATAAAATTTTTGGTGACATTTCGTTATTTTTGTTCCACCAAGTGATGTTAGCTAATGTGTCCGTCTTGCTCTCGTTGTGTAAGACCAGTTTTAAACATTTTTTTTGCAATTTGTTGATTTTCCTCATTTCTATAATTTTCGCCTCACACAAAATTCCGATTCCGTATTTAATTCTGGACATTATTACAGCTTCGAAATAAAATAACCTTAGGCTTTTGTATGTCATACCTTGTTTTAATTTATATATTGCAAGAATATAGTCTGCCTAACTTTCCCCGCAATATTGTCAATATGATTCCTCCATGTTAGACCTTTATCTAATGTTATCTCAAGATATTTAAATTTATTCACATTTTCTAACTTTTCACAACCACATATTTCCTTATTATGTAAACACTTTGTATTATGTAAAATTAATTTAGGGACGAACGTTTTAAACCGGCTTGGCGGTCTTATATGCATTAATTTTGTTTTTTTAGCATTAATTAATAATTTTTTGTCATGCGCCCATTTGCATACATTATTGAGATTTTCTTGTAAAATTTTTTCAGCTCTTTCTATAGCAGAGTGTTCAATAATTAGTGCGATATCATCTGCATAAACATACACTTTAGAGTTCTTTACATATCGGTAGGGCGAATTCGTATATATCAAAAAAAAGGTATTGGTGCTAATATTGTCCTTTGTCCAACTCCGTAATTCATTATTTCTTTTCTACTGTGTTCATTCCCGATCTTTACTAAAAATTCTCTTCCTCTTATGTAACTTCGAAATCATTTTAGATACCTCCCTTTTACACCCATTTTTCTAATGTCCTCAATTAGTACTTCTTGGTCCACTAGAAGCCTTAGTAAGATCTAAAAAAACTAACATAAATCGTTTACCCACTGCTAATCCTTTATTTATATCTGATATTAGTATTCTAAGTAGTAATATCGTCGATTTCCCCCCTCTAAAACCAAATTGATTACTATTTATCAACTTATTTCCCTCCAAGTAATTTTTCAAACATTTTCCCACGTACTGCTCAATTATTTTTGCTATGACTGAAATTAATGTGATCGGTCTGTAGTTTTCACACTCTATTTTATCTCCACTTTTGTAAATTGGCCGCACCATACCGATTTTTAACTCTCTGGGAAATATTCCTTTTTGCAAGGAGTAATTAATCATTGTCGTCAGTAATGGGGTTAGTAGTTTTGAGTGTCTCCTGATATCCTTCACCCTTATTCCGTCATAACATGCTCTCATGTCTATATTATTATTATTATTATTATTATTATACGAGTTACACCTATTGCTAGCGTTCATTTTTCAAGTGAGTTATACTTTGTGCATAAATACTATACTGACGTCAAATTAATTTTAATTATAAATCACAACCGTCTGTACGGATATTAAGGTTAGTTTACCTTCATATTTAACAGAAACTTTTTTGTAAGAAAGCACTATGTCGCTAGTTTCTAGTAGTTGTTCGGCTGATCTGCCTCAAAATGGCGATTGCATCACATGCAGTAAATGTTCTCGAAAATTACATTTTGAATGCGGTGGTATAGTAGCTTCTACATGGAGTGGGAAGTCTAATGTTAATAAAGCTAAATATGCATGTAAATTTTGTCAAACTAGCAAAAAAAATTTGTCTCTCGCTGAGAAATTACCAGCTATTTCAGAATCAGTAGATATTTTACGGGAAATTAAAAGAGATATAAGTAAAATTAGAAATCAAATGATCCAACTGCAAACTTCTTTTAACATATTACAAGATGCATTTATAAAAAAGAGAACAATACATAATAGCTTCGTCAATTATATATTCTTAGGACCGGTGTGATGTAAAATAAAAAGAAAACAAAAAAGACGAGCAAAAACTAAATAAAGTTTTAGTAGAAAATAAACAGTTGCGTGAAACCAACTGTTCACTTCAACAGAAAATTGATAATTTGGAGCAATATACAAGGAAAAACAACCTGATCATCTCCAATATTCCGTGAGTGCCTAACGAGAATAGGTACACTTGATTTAGTTTAAAAAATATCAACGGCGGTTGGCGTAACGATCACCGATTCTGATATAGACTGTTGTCACCGATTGCCTAAAGCAGCACACATGAGTCAAATATTGTCGTTAAATTTTGCAGAAGAACTGTAAAACTGGATATTTTAAAAAAAGCTCGGCAAAAACGGTTGCTTCTACAGGATATTGGTCTTGGTGATCCATCATTAAAGCAGAATATTTACATTAATGAGTACTTGTCACCGTATAATTCGAGACTATTTTCTGCGGCTAGAAGTTTAAGATCTAATGGGTGGAAATTCATCTGGATGCGTGTTTACAAAATACTTGCAAGAAAAAATAAACCTGCTCCAATCATTCGAATAAATTTTATGGATGAAATTCAGAGCATGTCAAACAATCTTAACTGACTTCATGATAGTGAGTTTAGTAAAAATGATTTTGTAATCTTGTACAATAATTTTAAATCATCCGTACACCCATACCATATTGTTCACATACGGTAGTTTATAAGTTTGTTTATAATCGTTAGTTTGTTTCTTTATGTTGTCATCAGTTTTATTAAAAATTACGGTTTAATACTTCGTTTAAGTTTTATATTGTATGTATAAGCTTGTTTCTATTTAAATTAGTAGTTTATTACTATGCGTTATTTGTTAATTGAAGTTGCGACATATAGTAGTATGTTTTTACGTCGTTTATTCAATAAAATCATTTTTGAGTGTAGTTCGCTACTAATACATAGTATAAATTACAAAAGTCTGCAGCGCTTCAAAATTAATCTTCATAAGTAGTGTATAAATGGGGCAGCTGGGGCGTCTGACGTCACCAACCCCTATTTGTCCCCCGGTGCTCAAAATTCACCCCTATTTGTCCCCTGGTGTTCAAAACTCACCCCAATTTGTTCCCCTGGTGCTCAAAACTCACCCCAATTTATGTCCAGCTGCTCAAAACTCACCCCAATTTCTGTCTTGGAACCCAAAGTTACCCCAAGTTTCCCTCGATTTTCCCCAGGGGTAGGTACCCCGAGTGTCCAGGTTTCCCCCAATTTTCCCGGACGGTTGCTGAAATTTCACCCAAATTTATGTCCAGGTGCTAAAAATTAACCCCAATTTCTCTTTTAGAGCCCAAAGTTACCCCGAGTTTCCCCTGATTTCACAGATTTCCTCCGAGTTTTCCCTGTTTCCCCCTGATTCCCCTGGACAGTTCCGCTAATTCGATCCCTAATTCCCATCAAGATAGTCAAAATTCACCCAAATTAGCGTACAGGTGCTGAAAGTTCACCCCAATTTGTGTCCATATGGTTAAAATTCACCCATGTTTCCCCAAAATTTCTTCAAATTTTTCCGATTCCCCGTTCATACTGTTATCTGTAAATGCGCTCGCACCGTTTCCACGCATATATTCAACATAGCCTTAGCCGCCATGAAAGTGTACTAGCTTTCCCATACCCGCGCCTTCTATCATCATGTGTATGTATTATACATGACTCTGCATGTAATATATGTAGCATACTTTTTAATTTTCATTTTTCGAGGTTGGGAGGGGTAAAATTTTGTCGGAGTGATAAAAACGTTTGAATCTCAACAAGTAGAACCCAAAATTTAAAGGAATTTTCCGAGTCGTGCTCCGTTCCGGCATTTTTTTTTTAAAAAATTTTATTTTTAAAGAAAATATTTGAACGTTCCATCAGTCGAATGAGAGCGGGCGAGTGTGCTGCTACGAGATGTATTATGTAAGCGCGACCGCGGCTGTAATGGAAATATTTAAATGTTCCAGCAACTAGTTGAAACTGTCACCAGGTGAGGTGAATTCCAGTCGTTCGTTCGAAATTAACTAGCCGATCATCTATGCACACTCTCACACGCCACCGATAGAAACCTGTTCACGATCGCTACACGTTCACACACGCACGTACACACCGCCACTTGATAAATATTTTTCGTCTTTTTACGCTTCCGATCTTATACTTAATCCGTTGATATTTTTTTATATTTTTACGTATTCTCCGTTCATTGCAAAAGCACACCGTCCATTCCTGCACTCATATCAAGCATTGAGTTAACCTGTACAAAGGTACACTATACTATTCTACACACGCTCCGGTCGCCGCCGAAATAAACGCCGCGATATCACCCCTCCCCCCCCACACACACACCAACACTTCGTACATATTTTATTTTCGAGTCAAAATATTATAGAATTAGCCTAAGTATATTTTTCTTTTACGCTTCTGTTTGTTTCTTCCGAACGTTCATAATTTTTATATTTTTTTTTGTTTCTCCGATTCTAAAAATTAATCTGTCAATGTATTAGCCACTCTTTCATTCGCACATAATGTTCCCTCGCATTCATCTGCTACCGGTAGTTCTCTTATCGTTCATAATAACTTTCTCAAGTCTAATATTATAGAATCAGCCTAATTATATTTTTTTTCGCTGCCAATCATTTCCTCCGTCCGTTGATAATTTTCTTATTTTATTTTTTTCTCAGGTTCTAATAATAAATCCATTGATATCTTCACTAGTATGATTGCGTAAACATCTTCTAACGGTATTCCTCATATTGTTCATAATAATTTTTCATGTCTATGTATAATGGAATTACTCTAAAATATATTTTTTCCCCTCTAAAGTCTTTTTCCAATCGTAAGTATTCAAAAATTAATTCGAGTATATTTTTATTTAACGCTGTTTCATATTTTCCCTCTCCCCTATCCATCCTACACAAATTTCAATTCTTTTCTATTATTTTTCATGAGTACATCCCCCCTGAAACTACAGTGAAACCATACCATTCATTCCCACGCATCCATCTGCTAACAATGATTTTCTCATCATTCATAATAATTTTTTTTTCGAATCTGTTAGTTTAAGATTATTTCATTTTTTCAAACTCTAAATATTTTTTTTTTTTTCAATATCTTCCATATTTTCCCCCAATATGTCCGTATACGCTCATAATGCAAAGGTACTCTGCATATTTCCTTGCATGAATGTTGCTATGTCGTTGATTTCGATCATGTGTCAAGGTCATCGAGTCTGCCCGGATCTTCTCCTTCATATCTTTTGTAGAAAAACCGGTTGACATGTACACACCTACACACAAACACCCATAACCTAAAGATCACCTGTAAATTTCGTTCATTTGCGTATGCAACCAGCTTTCACCAAAGGAATGTGGTTTTTCTGGTGCAACCCGCCCTCTTCAAAGACATGCATCGAGCTAGAATCTCGAAAGGATCTGTTCAGGCAGTCAGTATTAGTGTTACATTAAACGTGTAGAATTTGTTGAAGCTGTGTTCTTCACGCATTAATAAAAGTTTGCTCTAACATTAAAAGTAATAATTTTCTACATTCTTAGTAAAAAGTTAAAAATATTATTCAAACATGAATAACAATACCGATTCGATTGATATTAAAGTCGACGAATTTATTCAGAATTCATTTTCGAGTGATAGTGTCTCGCATACAACTTCATCACCTCAATCACAGCAATCAGATGTTGGTTATACAGCAGAAGGATCAACATCTTCTGTACATAATATCATCGGTCCTGTATTATTATCAGAACAAGCAGATATAGCGGAATATTTTGTAGATATCAGCATCCATATAGATTGCGATTATGGTTTTCGAGTAACTGAACCAGCAATGATTGATATGTCTGGTGGAAAGTGTTTGCATACACTGTATAAGCCAAGCAGAGCATGGCATTCATCAAAAACGCCACATTTACAATGTTCTTCGATGAGTCATCACTTGAAAAATCCTTCATTATTTCCCTGTCGGGAAGAAATATTTATGGCACGCGATATATTCACGATAATATCTCAAAAACCGAGAGCTCGCATATATATTTTAATGGTATATGCTAAACTTACACTAATGGAACTTAACGAAAAGTCTGAATTGTTGAGTGATTTAGACTATGAAATCGTTAATATGGATCAAGTCTTTCGACTACATAGTATTGAGAATCTACATGAAGAGTATTTTGGTATAAGCAATTTGATAACCTGTAAACATCATAATGAGAATGATAGTTTTCATTGTGCAGCGAAAAACGTTATGGTGATGAAGGCCTGGTACGATCATGTTATCCATCTGCTGAAGCTTATGAAAAATCTCAATATAAATGATTTAAGTCAGTTGTTCATTACAGCCACCAAAGAAATGATAATTACATTATTTCCAAGTTGTGTTGGAGACATTTATGCATTTCTAGCAGATAGATTAAAACCGGATGATATGATAAAATCACTTCTACCATGTTACGAGCATGAGCATGATGAAGAATTCGTCTATGAGGTGTGTTGATCAATAGAGCAACAGGTAGAAAACCTAGTAGTTTACGGGACACAGCATGTTCAAAGAAAAAAAAACGAACTAGCACAAGCAGATCAGAGTTGCAACATATGAGTGAGAGATATATTCTCGAGAACAACAGCTTGATTATAAAAAAACGTCGAAGATACATGTATCTATCTGTGAACAATTATCACATCAAACATAAAAAGGTTGACTAAAAGATTATTATTTTCTTTTTTCGTTCATTCTCGCCACTATTACCACTCGCGCCCCACTGTCAAGACCTCTAAACATACATTACTAACCCCGCCAACACTATAATATTTTTTCTCTGTGTTACTAATTTAACCCAAGTATATTTTTATTCATTTGTTACACAAACATTTGTTCAAATCTTTTGTAATATATCGTGCACACATTTATAGCCCACAGACACTACTTGCTTCATTACCACGAATACATCTCTTTCATGGTCACTTATCGTAACATAGTTTTTCCTGAAATTGTAAAAAAATTCTCTTCGTTCCATTCTTCCAAGTTTTCCAAATTTCAAATCATGCATAATTATTTAAGAATCAAATTAAGTATATTTTATCATTTCCAAAAAATTAATCATCTCTGTACAAGGCATTAACTCATTTTTCAAAACAAACATATTATTTTTTTTAATCTATCGTACATATCATTTTTATCATTCAAATTTTTTTCTGAATTCACAAATAGTTAACCTATAGAAAACAAATTATTGTAAACATACATGACGAAGTCACTCCTCATAATTACATCATGAATTCATTTTTTTCATTTTTTTTTACCATCATGAAATTGTAGTAGTGTTTTTAATTTTTTATTTTCCATACGTGACAAAAGCAATAAAATCACGACATCTATGAATACACACCATATGCTTCCAATAACCTATCATGCATTTTTTTAAATTAGTCCAAGCATACTATTTTTTCAATAACAAAGCCGATCATACATAATTTTTTCTTCTATATAATCATTAATCTATGAAAACACTTGATTCGTTTTACTCATACTGTAGCAACCACTCCTTTTCCCTCATGCTAACAAACTTCAAAATTTAATAATATAACACAAAATTAATCTAAATATCTGTTCATGCTATTAAAATTAATATATCAATCTTTACATTTCTTTTGTACATTTCTGAAAAAATCCTACAACATGTTTTAAAATTAATCGAAGTATACTATTTTATTCCCTAAAATCAATTATTCTCTCATACAGTTTTTTTCCAATCATCCATAATGTTTTTTCTGTATTGTCATTATTACAAAGTCATACAAAACAACAACACATTTTTAATCATAATGAATCCTTCATTCCATTCCGTTCATGCTATATACCATTATCATTTAATTCAACGTTATGAAATTAGTCTAAATATACATTCATGCTAGCAAAGTTATTATCTCACCCTTTGCATTGTTCCAAGATGATTTATTTTACATTTTTTCTTTAAATTTCCCTCATACTATTATTTTTGAAATGTAGGATGATGACTATGATTAGAATTCATGATTATGAAGAGAGAGATGCATGGTGAAATTGTATTGTCATCATATGCGAGATGATGTGTGTTTGTGGGTGAGTATGGATGCATGTAAAATATATGAGTGTGTTAGTAGAAAACATCCGTTCAAGCGTGAACACAGGTACAGATACAGTTATAGAATGAGAGAGGTAAAAATATATATTTTGTTATGTTTGATATGTGCATGATAAAGAGGTTAACAAAGAATAATCACATTACCCTCACAACTTAGACATTGAGTTATACCTTTGCAATATTTTAGATGTAAAAGCAGTGACATTGACATGTGGTAAACGTTTTCATCACTTTTGACTAATTATAACCAATTTTCCAACATTTCTCTTCGTTTTTCCTACATTTTAATACTTTTACACCGTTTTAGTCAATTTTTGCTATTTAATGCCATTTTTTTCCAGTGTTTTTACCACCTTTCTCACAATTTTCATCATTCTTTCATCATCTTTGTTAGGTTTTTTCTTACAACTCTTTAACACTTCGATCGTTGCTAGTGATAACCATCATTATTTATGCTTTCAATCCTTCCACTTCAGCAAAGCACACATACAGCTTAGCAATCGCAGCAGCCATTGAACGTTGTAGGACTGCAATCGTGATCTCCATTTGATTATTAGGATTTAAAAGTCACATCTTTGAACGCTTGATCTAATGCATCAACATGATTTTTTTGTATTCGCCCACCCGCTGCTGGAGGTTCCACTTAATATTCTCAACAGACTATCATACAGTCGTTTAATAAGAGAATCTGTAAGACCCGAGACATTTACTTAACGTTTTCCCAACACATTTACAGACCTACCCTGTACACTAAGGAAATCTTTAAACATCTCTGTAACCATTCCTTTTAAGCTGGCGGGAGCAAGGAACTCCTATAAACGTTTATCAATCAGCACTTCATCGTTCATCGCCCTGGTTTCACCCGCCGTTGCACAGACATGTAATAAACATTTTCTTCTTTTACAATTTTCTTATGCTATAACACTATTACATCATTTTTCCTCGTTTCTAACTAATTGTAACAAGTTTTCCATTATTTCTTAGCATGTTCTTCTGTTTTAGGACCTTTTGCGCTATTTTTTCATCAATTTATGCTTAGGTGACCGCCATTCCCCCATCTTCCCCTACATGTAGATACTTAGCAATATTTCTATATCAGTCTATTTTAATATTATTATATTACAGTACAGATCCAAACTAAATTTGTCCGATTAGGGTGTTCATTTTAATTTTTGTCAGTTAAACTCATACTATTTATGGGTAGCAAAGCCGTGTCCACGGGGGGGGGGGCTAACCCTCTCCGCCACGAGAACTGGAATAGTTATTATAAGTACACAAAAATCTGAAAAAAATCAAAAATTTAAAATAAATATGGATGATTGTTTAAGGTGTTCTGACCTTCAAAAGAAAAAAGAAAAAATATGCTCCATATTTTTAGGTACTTCGTTAATATTTTATGCAAAATTTTTTATTGCGAGTATAGTTAATGACATATGTAATTTTTATTAATGTTTTTATGGTAATTTATTTATGTAAATTATTAATATATAAATCAAAATGATGGAAATTATTAATAGTATGAATATTTGTGAAAAATGTATTATTAGGTTATAAAATAAATATTTGAAGATTTTCTTGCGGATCTTAAAATTACGTTAGACTTATCAACAGCCGTTTTGGTTATATCAGGTAACTTTAATATAAATTTATTAAATAAATTTAAAAATACAGGATATTTAAATTTACTAAATTCTCATGGCTTTATTAGTTTAATAAACAAACCGACTTTTGTAAAACCAAATACAAATTATAATTCCTGTTTAGATCATGTTTGTAAGAGGTTTTAAGGAAAATAGACTAAATACATATTTATTTAACGAGTCAGTTAAAGCTGGAAGATTTCCAGATATCTTAAAAATTTGAATAATTATACCAGTGTATAAGAGTGATGGTAAGACCGAGGTGAGGAATTACAGACCTATGTCTTCTTCCCACTGTTGGAAAAAATTTTGAAAAATGTATAAAACACGAAATCGTAAGCTATCTTTATAGTATAAATTTTTTTAGTAGAAATCAGTTTAGGTTTTTGGCAGGCAGAGGCATGAATGATGCATTTTTCCAGCATATATCTTATGTCGTTGATGACTTAGAAAAAGGAAAAACAGCAGTTGCAGTGTACTTTGATCTGCATAAGACGTTTGATTTGGTTGACCATAAAATTTTACTAACGAAACTGTACACTTTTGGCCCTCGTGGATTTTTCTATGATCGGTTAAGTTCATATCTATCAAACGGGAAATTATTCTACTAGAATAAATAGTGTACTTAGTGATTACATATTTTAAAATTAGGAGGTTCCTCAAGGAAGTATTCTGGGTCCCTTATTGTTCCTAATCTATATCAATATTCTATGCAACTTAAATGTCAGTGGTAAATTGTTCAGTTACGTTGACGATACTGTTATAGTTACCTGTTCCCGGAATGTCAGTATCGTGCAAAATTTAATTCGGGAAGATGTAAATCATATTCTGACTTGGTTTAGGGAAAGTCATTTAATCATTAATACAAATAAAACGAAGTTCGTAGTTTATACTTATGCACATCAGAACTTTGGAGATTAAATTAATATTAGATTGAATGATAACTGTTATTTAAATAGAGTATATGATATGAAATACTTCGGTCTACAGTTAGACCATAAATTGACTCGGAGGAAGCATATAGTTTATCTGCACAGTAAACTAAGAAAATTAAATTATATAAAATCATAAAGTTACCATGGCATGAAACAAACTGTATACAATAAAACCGATCCTTTCCGAATGGCATACATGTTACCGTCGAAATCGCCGGGAACGAGTAATATTGGCACTCTTAAGGATCGGACGCATAACGCACGCTTATATCTTTGAAAAAGAAGAACCACTAATCCGTACTTAATGTCAATGTCAGCTATCCATAACCCACATATTGTCTGTATGCGGGAAGTATGCTACGGAAATAACAAATGTGCTTTGGGAATGCTACTTTGGACATCATCATAAATAACGATATCGATAATATTAATAATTTATTTACCTTTTAAAACTAACCAATCTATACAGTACTTTATAATAATTAGCACATGTAATTACATAAAAGACGCAAATGGCCGTGCAGTCGAGCGTCTTCTTTAAATAAATAAAATAAAATAAAAAGACAAATGACACATTTTTCGACTTTCATTTATAAATATATAGATAGATGTATAAGATGAAAGTTGAAAAATGTATCAGTCTTTTTATCTGTTTGTCTGTCTGCACGTGCGTATTAATCACATAAGCTACAGAACTGATTTCGTGCTGGTTTTTACTAGTGGATAGGATGATTCCTGCGTAAGGTTTTAGTGCATAATTTACAAGTTTCTAGTGTAATTTACTCCACCTAAGAACGCTTTTGTTAAAATTTTATCGAGTATTTTATCTTTTTATTTTTCTCACTTTACCAACAAAAACCCTTTTAGGTGGAGTAAATCACTAAAGTGAGAAAAATGAAAAGATAAAACCCTCGATAATATTTTAAAGAAAGTTAAATTAGTAAATATGGATATAAAGAAATGATTGCTACGGTTAAATAAAGAAATTATACAAATTTAAACAAAATAATTACTTTGGAAAAAATATAAATATAAATTATATTTAAAGCCCAAGGAAGCAAGCGGCTTTCTAAACGCTTGTCTAGTTCCAGTCCTCCTATTGATAGACATTCTTCTTTTTTATACTCTATAGCTTCTAATTATGTTCCTAACTGTAATGAAGTGGTCCTTTTAATTCCTTCTTACCTATCGCCGCCTCATTTCCTTTCCTTCAACTTTTTCTTCTCTGAACGTTTTTCTCCCCTGAATGATCCTTCCGTGCTAATAATGTTGTACAAATCTCTCACACGTTCCAGATTGGATTATTACAGTTTCTTATATGGCAACTTATCGAAATCTGTTTTCTACAGATTAGATCGCCTCCAGAACAGTTGCCTTCAGCTTTGTCTCAGAGCTTTATGGTCATCTCCTATTATCCCAGCTATTCTATCTGAATCCAACATCAGCCCTCTGTTCATCCGAAGATCTTATTTGGGTTATCGCTTTCTCATCAAACGTTTTTCCATTTCCTCGTCAAATATTAGTGCCTCTTATTCTTTCATTCTTCATCACTGGCGTTTTTCTTTCAATAAAATTCTTATACTTTCTCATACAGCTATTCGCCTTTCCAAATTTTCTCCTTTTGTTATTTCCCATCAGAAACTTCCATTCTTATCTTACATCTATTCCGAATAGTTAAAGTCGCCAAATATCAATTTCATGTCATGCTTCCTTAAATCCTCTCCGTCCAATATCGTCAATGTCGAATTTAATAGTATACAAATTCCCTATTTCGTGATCACTCTTTAATTTTT
The DNA here is from genome assembly GCA_039619475.1 of Icerya purchasi. Classification (NCBI taxonomy): domain Eukaryota; kingdom Metazoa; phylum Arthropoda; class Insecta; order Hemiptera; family Monophlebidae; genus Icerya; species Icerya purchasi. Next base: position 180,348,438 of record CM077116.1, on the reverse strand, counting down.
ACTGACGGATCGGAAAGCCCGAGCGGAGTTGGGGCCTCATTCTTGTGCTCTTAGTTCAGTCATTCTAAGTCTTACAAACCTCCGTCCTTTTGTTCTATCTTTACTGCTGAATCGATTGCCATTTTACAAGCCATTAATTACATTTCGTCTTCTGCAGCTCCTTCCAAATGCCTTATTCATTAAGCGTTCTCCTAGCGTTGTCTCCACCTTCCCTCCTTCCACTAATGCTATCATCCTTTCCATTCGTTCTCTTCTCCATGATCCATGACTTTCTTCGGGTTCGCGGACAATTATGCATTAATGGAAATGTATCCGCCGACCTCCTTGCTAGATCTGCAGCTTCCAACAGAAATAGGATTTTAGCACAAAATATTCTTCTTCCAACTAAATCGTGCCACCTTAAGCTTTGGCACTCTGTTTACGTTTTTCTTTTCGCTAATTCTAATTCCTTTTATCAGCTGCTGAACCCTGTTCCTTCTTCTCGTCTTTGGTTCTAGTGTCGGTCCATAATTGCTAAACTATCACCTCTCTCCGTTTCTCGCACAGTCTTCTCCTTCTTTCTTCTCTAAATCGCCTTTCTTTGGCTACATCTCTCTTTTACCCAGTCGATCTTCAAGGTTCCTATTATGTTTTGACGTAGATCACGTGTTCTTCGAGTGTTCTGGTTTAGCCCACGAGCGTGATTTACTTTATTCTCAACTTTTAAACTCAGTTGTTCTTGTTCTAGAAGTATTCCTTAGTTCCGTTGCCGATAAAATAAAAACATAGCTTCTACTGTTTCATTCGCCTCTTCCCTTTTGCTGGCCTAATGCTCCTGTTAGCGAACCCAAGAAAATGAGAAAAAAAAAAACCGGTTGGGTAAATGGATAGTTCATTAAATAAATGAATTTCTCACATGTATGTATGTAACTACCATAGTTGCTTTTCGTTTCGTTTTTGTTTTTGCACAATTGGCAGATAAGGTAGGGCGTATCTCGTTATTTCGGTAAATAGAACTGTACAGCTGTATTTGTAAACGATTTATATTGTTAATATTTGTCCTACCAGTAGATAGTGAAACCGTTTTTTTTTTTGGTGGGTTTTTTTTCTCCTCTTTCTAATTTTTTTTTTCTTTCCGTAAATGTGTAAATATTTGCTCAACATAATAGCGACAGTTTAATTCTCAACTCAATCGATGTTACCACTTCGCAGAAGGTAATTTATCGTTTTGGCTGATATTTTACAGCCAAAACGGTTAGTAAACATCATTCAAACTGACGATGAAACATCAGACAGGCCGTATTTCGCTATGACAAAGAATTTAACCAAAGCAAGAATTTCTCATGATCTTTTATAAAAATTTGCGTGAAATTTTATTGTAATCGTGCCCCCATAATTTTTCGGAAATATCTATAGCACTTTGTGTCAATATGAATTTATCTTCAATCAATAGAATCTGCTCACATTACGTCCATGCTGTACGCCTGGTAACACTGTATAGCGGCCAATGATACGGAACCTCGTCAGCGAATTGTGAATTTTTACCTCTCGCTACTACGGTCAATAAAAGAAATGATCGAGATCGAAATAACCCTTATCAGTGCTCTCAGACGAAGAATAATATTCAAATCAGATTTTTTATCATTTCTTTATGAACTATATGACATACCAAATCACTCGCAGGCGTTTGCTTTAGACTGCGTGGCAGACCTCATAATATCGGAAAGTGTTATTTAACTAAATTAACAATTTACAGATGAAGTATTTGCATAGAAGGTAAAAAGTGAAAAATTCGGAAACATTAATAGAAAGAATCCATTTACTGATGGAAATAATAGAAAAGTGCATAAAGTTGGAAAAGTAAACAATTTTAAAAAGTGCATTATTAAGAACTGATTTGAACGTTATTAATAAATTTTCAATTGGATGGATTGCCACAGTCTGAAGTAATATTAGAATAACTCAAATTAATTGGAACACACGAAAAAGATCGGTCCTTTTATTATCTCATTAAAGGACCCGCGGGAAGCATTATTTAACTAAATTAACAAATTACACATGATGAAATATTTGCATCGAATATCGTGCGATTAGTGAAAGATAAAAAGTGAAAGATTCGGAAACATTAATAAAAAGAATCCATTCACTGATGGAAATAATGGAAAAGGGCGTAAAGTAGGAAAATAAAAAAATCATGATTTAAGAAAGAAACTGCTGATACATCAGACATCGGCGGCTAGAACGAAGGAGAGGAAACAAACTGACGACTGTTTTATGAGGGATGCCATATACAAAAGTGCAGAGCGGGAAAAACTAATACAGCTAAATAGGAATAGTTTTTTGCGTGTTAAAGAAAACATATATGTATAAAAAATAAAATAACGATAAAGATAAAGATAAATAAAAAGTACGATCATGCAATATAACAGCGATCATATGGAAGATGTGAAGGTATAATAAAAAATGTGCGGATTAAATTATCATATTATATGTTTAAATTTTGCGTTATTGCATTTCAACATTTTATTTACAAAATAATAGCAGAATGTTTTTTATTAACTAATATACTCGTTAGTTATTCAACCTGTTTGTTTGATATTTCGCAGACAAATCGATTTTATTATTTACGCAATCAATAGAGTGTTGCAGTGTATTACAGCGATATGTGATTCATAAAATCGAAGGAGTTTTTCTTTTGTAGATTGTATACTTATTCGTATATATTTAAATTCGGGATGAAATTTGCACATAGACGTGTATAATCCATGGTAAAATTCGGTTTCGCGAGTTTTAAATGGGTTTTAATGTTTTCAGTAGTATATCGCAAAAACAAACATTTATTAAGATTTGCTGGCTATAGTGATTTCATTTTTAAAAACAATCATTTATTGATAAGAGCAGTTCATTATTTATTTTTTTTGTATTAATTTTATATTTAAATAAGAAAAAAGAAATTGTTTTTTAATAGTTATTAAACAAAAAAAGAAAAAGAAAATAGGTTAAAAAAACAAAGGAGGAAAAGGTACCGAACTGTTTTGTCTTTACCTATTTATATGCAGATGTTAAATGTTTTGCGTGTTTTTATATTTGTTTGTGAAAGTGAATTACTGAGAATATATTGTGCACATTTTAAAAACCCCACCCTTATTACATTTTGCAGTAATTTAGACGGAAAATTTTTCCAATTGGTTGGAAAAAAGCTGATCACAAGTAAAATTACAAGACGCTTTTTATTTGTTTTTGTAACGAATAAACCGGTATAGATAAAGCTGACGACCCTACACATACCTAAAATATAATTTTTCTAATAAAAAACGTATAGAAATATATTCATAAAAATGAACGTGTGCAGTCACTGAAAACATTTTCCAACAATCCGGAAAGCGAATTCGAAGAACCTCTACATTTTTGTTGCGTTCAGTATTGAAAAGCAAAGTTATATGGAAAGAGGCTCTAAATTCATAAATGTGTTCATAAATTAGTTTCGTAAATATTTTATGTTTTGTGAATATGTATAAGATTAAAATAAAGTTAAGATTTTTACATATAAACAGTTTATTTACCAACATAAACGGGTAATTCTTGTTATTTCAGGTATATCAGAAACGGCTCTAACGATTTGGATGAAATTTTGTATTTAGATAAGGCTTTGCTTTTTAAGTTTACCTATATAGTTGTATTTCTTGGAAAAACGCAATTTTACATGAAACGCTTTTTTATTTATTTATTTTAGTTTGTTTATTTTCTTTTTTTCCCCATACGTGCTTACAGCACCATAGGTTAGCGAAGACTTCTGCCCGCTCTCATGCTGACAATTTCATTTTTGTGGTACTCTTATTGTTTTGCTGATAAAAGATAATCAACTGTTACCTCAAAATTTTGTGAGTGGCGTCATATGACATTATCCGAATACAAATATGTTCGGCTTAAATCCAATAGTAACAATGCAATTATTGTGTTAACCAATCCAAACAAGTAACATCGCCGAATTGGAGCATCAAACTAATGTTGGATGTTTTTTTTTTTGTTTTTTTTTTGTTTATACTAAAAAACTCATACGGTTCATTTTTCATGTGTAGGTATTTGCAGCTAATATGTGCACCTCACAATGCCTAGGAAACCTTCGAAGAAAACATTTAACTTTAATTTATGCAGGCAGAGCTCATTTCAAGAGAATATCGCAGAAAATCCTCCCAACTAGGATTCTCAAACTTTACCTTCAATTTGACCTGAATGTGCTGTAAAAGTAAGATGCATAGAAAATGTATCTACAATTATAAGTGAAGAAAGATCCTATGATTTAAATGTTCTACAAGAAGGTACTCTGTTCCGTGCATCACAATGTGTGGCCAGTGAAAGTGTCCAAACAACGTGAGCACCGGTGAAACCATCGAGATACAATACGTCGCACAGCTTTAGAAAGAAATTATTTACCAACGTATAAAAGCGCCATTAGTGCGGATGTACCATACCACACCTTAGGACCATTTGAAGTTGTATGAATCCATTGTGGTGCTTTGCATTTTCCTGAGGAATGTGTTTCTAATCGGATAAATAGAAATTCTTTTGGTGACTGTTGTTTTGTATGGGCGAATTGTAATGGACCCATCAAAATTTTCAAATGAATTAGTACGTTTTTTTTTGAACCGTCACCCACATTTAGAAGAATTTCACAGAAAAATAAGAAATATAAACGCATCTTTTGCGCTAGCTTCTTTCAACGCGGAAGATGACAGAACAATAAATAGCCACGGTATTTATAGTTTTATTGTTTGCGGACAAGTATATCATCATAAAATGAATATGACGGCTCATCCAATGCAGAATGATGAAGGTGTTTCTGAGCGGCCATTGTACGGTCAATTATACTTTTTAAATCCTGATGATGCTATCAATGAAAAAGTCAGTTATTCTCTTAATTATGGAATTAGTACCTCAGTAATGAAGTTATTGGAATCTATTATTCGAGCGTACAATGGTTATGTACAGGGATATACAATGATGCGAGAAATAGAAAAGGAAATGAATTGGATAACTTCTGCCTAAGGAATACCTCAACCATATGTTAAGCTTTTATTTAGATTGCCAAGCAAGCTGATCACAGAAGATTCAATATACCCGCCTGTAATGAGGTTTGTGCGGTGTTTACCCTTAATGCTGATCGAAGCTTTCCAGATAACGAAATGATTGTTCACCAGCGTAACAAAAACATCGTTCATTTAAAGAATATGGATAAGCGAGTCGAACCATTTACTTATCCGTTATTCTACCCGGCTGGGATGGATGGTTATAGTGCAGATTTGCAGCTGCAGATGCTATATGCCAGCCGCAATCATTTAACTCGTCTTGAGCTGGCGTTTCGACCAGAGTCCATTAAATTCTTAGTAGAAGTACGATTTTCAGAAGGGCCAGATTTATGGCAAATACCATTTAATGCACATCATTTTGATAGCAGGTTATTTCAACAATATTTAGTAGACACATACATTCGTGTAGAGTGTGACTGTATTCAATGGATAAAGAATAATCGAAACAAGATTCTCGCAGAACAATATATAGGAGTAACCCATTTCATTATTAAATTAGCCGAAAAAAAAAATGCCGCAGTTGGTGAAAAGATTATTTTACTTTCCTCGTTTCCTAGCTCAACAAGATATTACACCGAGAATTTTGAAGATTTCAATGGTTTGGATCGTCTGATTTCTTTATCACTATAACATAAAATCCGAATTGGCCAGAAATAAAACAGGTATTGCGAATAAAATTAGAGGACAGAAAACCTTGGAGTAGCTTCCACAGAATCGTCCTGACATTGTGGCTCGAGTTTCTAAGTTGAACTTTAACGGAATAATAAAAGATTTGGGTAGAAAACAAATCTTTGGAAAGGTATTGGCTTTTGTATATACTATAGAATTTCAGAAAAGAGGATTACCATGTGTGCATTTGCTTATCATCATGACATCTGATGACAAGATTCATCAACCAGAAGAGTTCAATGACTTGATTTCAGCAGAAATATCCAGAGATCATGACTTAGAGTTAAAATAACTTGTACTTAAATGGATCACTTCGCTCGTATCGCTCGTCGGAGAATGTTGTGTTCGTTTTCACTGCTTGGAATTTTAGTAAAAATACAATGTTAAACTGTACGATTTGTGTTAAATATGGACGCTTAATGCGCGTTTTAGTGTCGGTAAACCAGCTCTGAAATTAGTTTTTCGTTTCGATCATCTATTTTCAAGTAATTAGCTTTTGAAATATTAAAATTTAATAAATAATTTCGCTGGAAAATCGTGTTCATTTTCGTACGCCACTTGTTTGCTGGATAGCCGTCGTTGTCTGCTGGAAAACCGGTTTCCGCTCAGTGTGCTGCCAACATATAACCGCACATCGAATAATCGATCCGCCGCTAGGTCGACCACTTCATTGTTCACTGTGTCGGTCATAAAGAAATAGCCGCAGTGACAACACTGCAGACAGGACAACAATTTCTTTGTCAACGGGAAAACAAGCAGCAGCCTGACTCCACTTGTTATTTCGCCCGATCGCACCGATGAATAAATTCAGATAAGAAATTTTATTTTAAATTCAATATAAATTTAAGTTAATTGTTACAACTAACCGAAAAATGTCTGTAAACAAAGATAAAAGATAATAGCAGAAATAAGGAAATGGAGCAGTAAAATAAAAGCGCAAAGCGACACAAAAAGTGTCACCCGGGAACAAAAAAAAACCACAGTGGAATGCGCTGAAGAGATAGACCTTCTTATGGGAGAATTAACAATGGTAATAGAGGAATATAAGAAAATAATTTCAAAAAAATCTGACGAAATAGAGAACAGAGTAAAGAGTGTGCTTCATGATGCACACCTCAATACTGGCCTAAATAATAAAGTACCGTTTAGAGACAAAGTAGTAACTAAACCAAAAGCTAAAACAGAAAATAAGTTAATTATTAAAACAAAAAACATCGATGAATTTGATAAAGAATTGAAAAGTAAAATCTGTTTAAACAAGTTAAAAGTAAACGTCACCCTATATAAGAAAATAAATGACCAAACTGCTATAATAAAAACAGAAACTAAAGAGGGACAAGCAAAAATCAATAGCGAAATAATAAAAAATATTAAGGATGTAAAAATCTTTGCTCCAAAGCTGTCAGACCCATCTATAGTAATTTTTAGAACAAACAATATTACAGAAGAAGACGTACGCGATTTTTTCGTCTCTATAACAAATAACGACCCGGTCACCATTAATAAGGTAGTAAGAGGCAGAAGTAGTCGAATTTACGTAAGACTGCACGCTGCACAATACTCGAAGCTCCCGCGCGACGGGAGATTCAGGATAAAATAGGCAAGTCTTGTATTCAACGATACAATTCCATTGAAAAAATGTACCAAATGTCTCCGGTACGGACACTTGGAGAAGTTTTGCAGATCTGATCCAGTGTATATTGACTTTTTCAAAAAAAAAGTACTGACAAAGGTAAGTGTAGTAATTGCATTATCAACCACATTAGAAAAACAAACGGAGAAAAGTCCTTCGATACATTAAGTTGCGAACAATTAAATAATTCCTTAAGAATAGTTGATCACGAGGTTCATGATCACATTTGCCCAATGTATCACAAAAAATAAAATTACGTCTCAACTCTAATTGATCATGGTGGTACGGATCCGCTAAATGTTGACAACTGTGCTGCAGCCCAACATTTATTTATCAGAGAATTCCGTAATTTAAATTATGACGTAACGATTATTTGTGAACTTTATATAAATAAAAATAAAATATCTGTAGATAATAACACCTACTCGTATTACCTAAGCAACAGAACTGCCGTTATAATTAAAAAATGTATAACATATAAACAGTTCATAGCAGAAGATAATGTTATTAGTATTCAATTAAGTAACTACCTTTTAATTAGCTGCTATCTTTCTCCGAATAACGGGAGAGAGACACATCCACAAAAAATAGATCTCATTATTGAAAACAACCCCTGTTTAATCCCGATAGTAGTCGGTGACTTTAACATCCGCCTTCCATCCTTAGAACGAAACATAAAACCAAATAAAAATTCCGAACTTCTACAGGACCTTATATTTACAGTGATAACCTTATCACTGTTAACAATACTACCCCGACATTTGAAAACCACAACGGTAACACTATTATAGATTACTTACTGATTTCATCGAAAATTCACCACTTTGTTAACTTAAAAATTGAACACGCGGAACTCACAGCTCATAAACTTCTTAACTTTGAAATCTCCAAACAAATCAAAACAAACGATTGTGATAGTTATAAAAAAACGAATTTACATAAACTAAAAGAAACTTTGGATAATACTATTATGAAAAAATATATAGACGACATCACGGTCGCCCAGGACCCCAGTGCTACCGACAAAATAATCACCTTCTTAACCGCATACATTGAAAAAAGTACTATGAAGTGTACATACCCATCCAAGGCTTCGCCAAACGATTGGTGGACCACAAGTCTTCAAAAACTTAAAGATCAAATTAACACAGTTAGAAAAAAGAAGAATAAAACAAAGGACTTTATCAAGTGCACAATTATTAATGCAATACTAAAGCAACTTAATAAAGAATATAAAAAATTAATCATAAAAGTAAAACTGGATCACTGGAAACAGTTTATCAGCATGTCGAACGCCTGGGGCAAACCCTACAAATTCTGCCTACAAAAAAATAAAAAAAAAGATATAGGAGAAATTAAATACAAAAATAAAACTTACAGAGACGATCAAAAAAAATGCGAAATTTTCCTAGACCATTTCCTTCCGGATAAAAGAGACAATGAATTAAAATTAGTAGACTCTAATAACTCTACCAAGCTTGAAGTCAACCGAGAAACAGTAAATAATATCGTAAAATCGCTTAAAAATAAAAAGGCTCCCGGCAAAGATAAAATAATAAATAAAATTGTGAAGCTTCTTAACACAAAATATACAGATCTATTCTTCAATATTATAAACAAATGTCTTCAAAGGGAAATCTTCCTTATCATCTGGAAAACTGCAGAACTAATTCTTATACAAAAACCTAACAGAGATTTCTCTAGTGTAACAGCTTATCGCCCGATCTCGTTGTTGAACTCCTGCGGTAAAGTTTATGAAAAAATCATTAATCAAGTCCTGGTCAAAGAAATATCAGAAAAAAGAATCCTAAATGAAAATCAGTACGGCTTCAGAACAGCACACTCAGCTGAAGGAACGGTATACAAGCTAATATCTCTCACAAGAAGCATAATTTCTGAGGGGCATTCAGCATTAATCATCTCATTTAACATGCGAGGAGCATCTGATAATTGCAAGTGGTCCTCAATAATAAAAATTTTAAAAGACAAAAAAATAAATCCATCCTTAGTCAATATTATTATTAATTACTTCCACAACAGATACGCTAGTCTCGAAATTAATAATGCTTTTGCTAAAAAATAAATTACTTGTGGAGTCCCCCAAGGCTCTGTACTGGGGCCCACCCCATGGAATTTACTGTACTCTAGCGTACATAACGATGTGGATCAATATTGTGAGGTATTAAATGCCAACTCTAATCTTATCTCCATGCTGATGATTTATGTATAGTGTTTAAAATTACAAAATTTACCAATCTAAAAAAAATCGAAAGAGTTTGTAAAATGTTAGAAAATAAAATAACGGACTCTGGGCTTTCTTTTGCAACAGAAAAATGTAATGCTATGATACTTGGTCATCTTAAAATAGAAAACGAAATTAGAGGATTAAATCTCATTTCAGATCAACCTATACAGCTGGAAGACAAAATTAAATATCTTGGAATTTTAATCGATCACAAGCTCAGTTTCTCTCACCACCTAAAGGCAATAAAATTAAAATGTAACAATTTATATTATCAATTACGTAAAATCTTACCTAACACCAACGGACTCGCCCACAAACAGAAAATCATCCTATATAAAGGACTGATACAACCCATCTATGCCTACGGTTCCAGTGTTTACACCAATAATAAAATACTAAAAACAGTCAAAGCACAACAAAGAAAATTTATTTTAAACATATCTTCCCTATACAAAACTTCCCCTCATCAGCGGCCTGTGTCATAGCAAACGTCATCAGTACTGTGACACTAATACAATAGACAATACTCTTCACCTGATACATTCATGCAAAGCTTTCCAAAACATAAGGGAATCTTATCAAATCAATAAAAGTACAACACTAAGAATAAACAAAAAAAAGCACTCATTCTCTTCTTGCCTACTTCCATGACGTCATGAAAAATAAACTTACCCTAAAACCTCTGATCAACCATTCTAACTAAAATAATATCTTTATTCCTAATCTTTCTTTATAATATCAATATTAAAATATTTAAGCAAGCTCTGCATTGGTGACTAAGCTTTGGCATCATCATTGCAATTGTAAAAACATATTTAATGTAGTAATTACTCGTGTACTCTATATATTTATGCATGCATATAATTAGTTTCAAAACATTTTCAAAAACATGTGAAACTTCGTAAAAAAATTTTTTTTTTTTTTCTATTCAGTATACGACACGCCATTATGTACCCTTATTATTAAATATATTTGCCTCATCAGTATAATCTGAACTGGGGAACCAATTAAAAAAAAAAAAAAAAAACTTAAATGCATGATTCACAATCCCTGCGGAGAATTAAACCTGAATGCAACATGTATGGTTCAAAACTCTGCAGTCATCCCGTTCTATTCTCATTGATTTTTTATGGGTCCCCAGTCATTCCGGAATTGATGGCAATGATGCAGCCGATTCTTTGGCTCGTTCTGCTGGTCGCCTTGATTCATTCCTCAACCATTTCCCTTCTTCAGATATCCTTTCCTTATCCATCTCCAATCACGCCAAACTTTGGCAGGATATTTATCCCTCCCTATTTTCTAATCGTCATTCTCATTACCGTTTCATTCAGCCAATTCCTCGTTCCCTGTCTTGGTATTCCTTTCAGTCGTCACGCTTCTATTGTCTCCCTAATTCGTCTCCGGATCAATCATTCTCTCCTCCCTTCCTCTCACTTTCGATTTGCTCTATCGCCATCTCCTGATTGTTCTCTCCACGATTGTGATCCTCCTCGTATATGCAATGCTAATCACATTTTCTTTGAGTGTCCTGTTCTTCGCAACGAACGCTCCCTCTTATACAGTCAGCTCCTGTCATTAGGTCTCCCTACTACCTATAACTCTTCCTTTATCCTCTCCTTTCCTTCATCTTCTGTGGTGTCCGCACTGCTGTTGTTTGTTGCGTCCATTTCGGACCGCTTAGTTATTTAATTTCTTAGCTTTTCTTGTTGTTGGGTCAACGCCGCTGGCGCGCCCAAAAAAAATAATAAAAAAAAAAAAAATGTAAGAACAAAATATTTTCAGGAAGTAACATAGTTGATAGATGACGGAAAGCCAAATTACCGACTGCGCTACAACCCACATTTAGACCCTCAAAGTTCTCAATTTTCATACGAACAAGCAGTCTATCGCAAAAACATAAATGGACGTTGTATAACACGAGACAATCGTTATGTAGCCCTTTACAATGAATATTCATTGAAAAAATTCAACTATCATATTTTAATGTTGAATATGAAGGGAGTATTTTGACTGTGAAATATCTTTATAAATATATCTATAAAGGACACATTTGTGCATCAATTAAAATTGTAGAAGAACAAAGAACGTTGATTTATAGTGAGGTGAATACATACATTGAAGGACGTTGTGTCACGCCGCCAGAAGCATGCTGGCGATTTTTTGCTTTTGAAATACAAAAAAAAAAGTCATAGTTTCAACGACTGGATATTCATTTACTAGGTCAATATCGAATCGTTAACTTAGATCAAAACCAGAAGGATTTAACTGATATTGGTCAAACAGGATCTGCTTTAGAGGCATATTTTAGACATAATAAACAAATTAAGCAAAGAAGAGAAAATCAGTCAAATGATTATTTTTGTAATATGGAATATCATTATTATTGGCAGATGTCTGAACATTTCAGTTGGGTGGGAAAAATGAGTAAATGGGAACAAAGACTTTGTCAATTGCGACTCATTGGGAGGATTCACAATGTGAATTATGTCGTCCAACTAGAACTACACCATTTGAGATTATTGTTGTATCATGTAAAAGATGCAATAAGTTTCAGAGATCTTCGAACTATGAATGACACCCAGTATCAGACATATAAGCAAGCCTGCTTAGCACGTGGTTTGGCCTAAGACGAACAACAATGGATAGAAGGGTTACAAGAATCTGCATTGTCTAAAATGCCTACAGCAATGCAAATCCTTTGGATGCCCCGAAAACCCAAAGCGACTATGGGAAATATTCAAAAACAATTTGGCAGAAAACTTTATACATGCAGCCCGACGGAATGGACAGTCTATTGAATATGAAATTAATCACGCCTACTGGATTATTGTTTATAAATTAAACACAGAAGCAACAGAAGGCAGAACTTTCCAATACTGCATACAAACTTTTGGTTTTGAAGACATTGAAGATTACGATGTTGAAGTTAATCAAAATACCCTGAACATGGATGAATCAGCAGCCTTAGGAGAGAAAATGTATCAACTACTAAGAGGAAAACTGATAGAAATCGTTAACGCAATTCTTCAAGCTATAAATACAGATCATGAAACAAAATGCTTTTCCATTGATAGTCCAGGGGGTGCTGGAAAGACCTTCATCTATAAAACTCTATACTACATGCTTACTGGAAAACAGTACAATGTGAAATGTATGGCTTTTACTAGTATTTCTTCCATATTACTGCCTAATGGCCGTGTACTACTCATAAAACTTCTGGACTAAAAGTACCTCTAACAATTAGATGAAATAGATATTTTTCTTATGAATAAGGCTGCGATGCTTCCAAAATATGGATTACAAAACATTGATCAACTTTTGCGATCTATTGGAAATGAGAACCTTCATTTCGGTAGTAAAGTGATCGTACTTGGAGCAGATTTTTGTCAATGCCCGCCTATACAGCCGTGAGCTAATAAATCTGAGTTTTTCTATTAAGCGATGTTCCTTATGGTCTCTTTTTAAGACTTTTAAACTAGAAGGAAATATGTGCGTTGATACAGAGCAACGGGAATTTGCTGATTATTTGCTAAAGTTGGGCAGCGGCGAACTGTCTACGATGGAAGAAATTGAATTGCCACAAAATATCATTTCAGACAACAATCTAATTGATGAGGTGGTTGGTAACTGCTTTGCCAGTGAAAATTAGGAGGGAATAAAAGACGGAGCAATATTCGCACCACTCAATAAAGATGTTGCCAAATTAACAAAAATATAGTTGCCAAGCTTCCCAGAGAGTACAAAATCTATCACAGTCATGATACAGTGAAAGACCAAGCTGAAGAAGCACTTGAATTTACAACAAAATTCCTTAATGCTGTCAACATTTCAGACTTTCCACCGCACGAATTGAAATTTAAAAAAAATTCATTATTAATGCTGTTGCGTAATTTGGATGTATCAGAAGGAATGTGACAAATCTATGCAATAACATAATAAAGGAAAAAATCGTGACTGGTGAACAATCTGACAAAGAGGTACATATACCAAGAATAACTCTTGACTCATCGAAAGGTCAACTGGGATGTACCATGCAGCGACACCAATTTCCAGTAAGATCTGCATTCGCTATGACAATACACAAATCTCGAGATCAAACATTCAAATTTGTCGGCGTGGACTTCAGATCGTCAGTTTTCATGCATGTCATGTTATAGTAGCATTTTCCAGAGTTAAACGACCAACCGCGTTAAAAGTACTTCTTCCAAATGAAAATCCTTGATATACCCGCAACATAATATGGAAGGAAGTATTAGGTTAAGGCCCGATTTCGTCATGCTAAACTGAAAAGAAAAAAAAACAAATTGTTTCTATTAGAATGTTAAATTAATTGCACTCATGATTGATTTTTTAATTTAAATAACCAGTTCATATGTAGGTAAAATCGAAAAATATTTATATTTAACCAGTATGTGATTCGTATCTAAGCATATTTACCGAAAAAACACGATTCTATAAAAAAAAATATCGAATGAAGCTCGGTTGCCCAAGTACTCGAATTTTTAAATTTTGAAGTTGGTATTTTTTTTTTTTGTTTAACATTTTATTTGTGTAATAGTTTTCTAACACTTTCTCGTAATATTCCTTTTCTGTAAGTGGCTAATACATTACCAGTATTCTCTGATGACTTTGGCTTATGTTTATTTTTTTTACTAAGTGCTCAGAATACGTCGGTTTTGCTACTTAATTAGTATGCTTGTTTGTTTGTTTATCAAAAAAATTGTTATTCATTTTTCGACGATTTCTACAGCTGTTTTCAAAGTGTACTTTGATTTTTTATTCTCTGAATAAGAGTTTGTGTTTGTAATTTATGCAACATAACCATTGTTACTTGTACTTGTTTTCAGTAAGTTTATTTCATTTCGTTTTTTGTCTGAGCTCGCTGGCATGCTTATTAATCTATTTATTGCATGTATGAAGTAGGCGTATCTGCACGGTTCGATGTTCGGTGTATTATGGTGTCTGTTGTTTATTTTCCATATATCATAATTTGTCTTTAGTTCATATTGTTGTATTGTTCCAAAAGTTTATTATTTTCTTCTTTTTCTATACTATATTGTATATTTTTGTGTATTTTATTTAAATCGTCTAAAACATTTATGCCGATTTTTTATATTGCTTTTAGCGAAATCTAAAATATATAGTTTTATATTATTTCTTCTTCACGTGGCCCTCCCTGTTACGAGCCCACTTTAAACGCTTAACGAATGTCACCATTTGTGAGAGCCGAATTCTAAGACCTCCCGGCTACCATTACGGAAACTAAACAGCCTTTTTCAGGGCTCCCAGCTAAGGACCGTTTTTAAATTCTGAATGAAACGAAATAATTAGAAATTCGCCACCACGCCTAGTCGATTATTACAGACGCATCCATACGCGTACCTGATTTCGAACTCTTGAGGAAGATTTGGACAGCATTGAATCGCTTCCGCACTGAACATGTCCGATGCAATTACTTAATGCATAAGTGGGGCCTAACCCCCACAGACCGTTGTGAATGTGGCGAGGTGCAATCAATGGACCACCTACTCAAATGTTCCCAGTATGGCGGATACTTCACACTGGAAACAATCCATCAAGCCGGAAAAAAAAATAAGGAAGTAGAGAAATGGCTAAAAAATAGTGCGAAGATTAAAAACCAAGTTATGTACTGAATTTTTACATTTTATATTGTTTATTTGTGTGTTTTTTCCATTTTTTCGTTACTTTTCTTGCTCTTACCCTTCAAAAAAGATCATGTATTTGATTTTAGCTACCTACAAGTATTTGTGTATAGATGCATATTTATGGTGAGTCTATATATGCGCATGTACACATATATATATATATATATATATATGTATATACTAGCTGTGCCCCACGGCTTCGCCCGTGTATTAATGCCCGTTTAAATCTGAATCTCTGATCGAATCAAAATATAACCGACTTCTTTCCTTACCTTTTGTTTCTGGGTAAAGGTCCTTGGTTGACGAGCCCAAAAAAAAAAAAAAAAAAAAAAAAAAAAATCTGTACTTGGAAATTCATTAAAAATTGTTTGTTTTATCTGGAATTGTATTTACGTAAAGACTCTTTCTTTCTTTGGGAAACATGTTTATCATCGTCTAACAAAAAATAATCTTCATGCTTCACGTTTAGCCGAAGATTGTTGATTTTTCTATAATCTGTCCGTTGTAATAAAAAAAGGTTTGGTCAACTAAACAACACACACAGCCATCGTTTTTAAGAGGCCGAGTTATTCACACGGTGATCTCTCATAATTACACGTTTAAGAGAACATCTTCACTCATATCTTTCAACTACTCTGTCTCGAGCGTTTTATTATAATTAATTTATTATCATAAAACCAAAATAACAGTGTTGAGTAAAGATTTTAATATTTCTGGTAGCAAATTATTAAAAAAAAAGTTAAACGGTTAATCTAAAAAATTTATACGGCGGTTTTGGCCTAAAAGTTCGAATATTTGACATATCAGTTAAATACTCTGTTCTATTTTTATATGTTCCCCATTAAGTCCAATAATATATTGCTTAAATCTCTTCCAGTTTTTACAAACGTATTGTACGATACATTTTCTTCTACTCCTAATAATTCATTATTATATAATAAATAAGATAGAGACGAAAACAAACATGCACCATCCCTATCTATGTATTTTACATAATGGGGAACTATTGCATCAACACACATATTAATTCTACATTCATACATACATATAACGCGAACTTTTTTGTAAACGACAGCGAAAAAATTTATTTTATCATCCATCGATAATAACGCCATGCGCCAGCGATAAACATGGTTGCATTTGGATTAACATCGCACGATACACAAAAGTCGCCACGAAAAGTAGTTGGTGCTCAAAAAATAATAAAACTGTCAAAATTTGTTTTATTTAATATAACAAATATTTATGTAAATAATTAAAGCAAAAAGTAGTAGCCAACAATTAAATTTGTTTTTTTTAATTGATTGATTAAATTATTTAATATAACAAATATTTATGTAAATAATTAAAACAAAAAGTATTCTATCTCTTAAGAGTTGGATTAAATTGCATGTACTTTCAACATTTTATAAAAATCGGTTAAGTAAATTCCGAGTTTATCCTGCACAAACATAAAGACACGGGATTTTTATATATATAGATATAGCGCGTTCAAAAATTATGTTAATAGTTAAATAGCGATTTCACTATAACCGACCGGGAGAGGGGGAATGGCACGTTTTTGAACTTTGGTGTAAATGTATGACTTTGCTCTATACAATGCTGTCAAGAGAGTGAGGCTGTTGGGCACAGGAAAGAACATGCGATAAAAAGAGTATTGTAAACTGCGGCATTTCATAATAAAAAACAACGCAAAACGCGTGAAAAACGTACTTACTAAAAAAATGAAAATGTTTCGAAGAAAAACGAAACGTATGATGCGCGCGGCGTTTTTCTTCAGAGCATTTTACTCTGTTTGCTGTGCCCAGCAGTCTCATTATTGCGGAGAGCAAAGTTCAAGTAACATTTCGTACGTTTACACCAAAGCTCAAAAACGTGTCTTTCCTTTCTTCCGGTTGTTTGTAGTGAAATCGTTTTTTAACTGTTAACATCATTTTAGAACGCACTGTAAAGGTAAAGTAAAGTAAGTCCCATACCCTTGATTGGGCGTCGGGATTGTGAAGTTAAGGTTCCCAATGGTACTAATGAGATTAGGGGGGCCAGTTCCTTTCTTTCGGCCGCCTTTACTTTACCAGATTTCTCAAGTACCCAATTATCTCAGGCTGGGTAAACTTGGGAGCGACTTGGATTCGGGGCGAGGCGAATCTCAAACCCGTGATCTCTAAGTTAGTAGCCAAACACCTTACCCATTAGACTACCATGTTGCCATATATATACATATATATATACACATCGATGTATATACAAGGAGAGGGTCTTGGGGTGGTTTGAAACCCTCTTAGCTCACACAAAAGACCAAATATTAGCCGAATATATTAACATAATGTATGACTACGCTATATTGTCGCCTTATATTGGATTTAAAACAATTCGAATATATTTTATTTCTTTATTTAGGTTAATTGAGTAGGAAAGTATGCCTAATCTTATTTGTCAAAAGGTATATTGTATTATCTCTAGTCCTCCGAATAATGATGAGGAAAAGCTAAAAACTTTAAAATAGCCTTGGGACTCACCGGATACTTTTAAGTTTCCAGTCACGGTCAAGAGGAATAAGTCGGTTGACTGCGAAGCATTTATAGCTTGCTTATTCAAATGTTATGCAGGGAGCACTTTGCAAACTCTGTGTTCTACTTGGAAAATCGCAAGGCGGACATGGTTATTAAGATCTCGGAGCCCTTGTTAACAAGCCATTTACTAATTGGAAAAATGCTTTAGAGAACTTTGGTCATCACCTAAATATAAAATATCACAAATTCGCTTTAGAGCAAGCAGAAAACTTTGTAAAGTTTGCAGAAAGCAAATCTATTGATGTTAAGGAGTTTATGAATCCGGAACGTCGAAAAATTGCTAGAGTTAACCGCGAGAGATTAAAAACTATTGTGGAAACAGTTCTTCTGTTCAGATGACAGGAAGTGATCGTAAGAGGAAGCCATGATTATGGAGAAGTTGGAGTAAATGAACTTGCTCACAAGGACGGCCATTTTCGGTACTTTTTCGTTTTCATGCACACAATAGAGCTGTGTATACTTCATCAGGAATTTAGAATTAAGTGATTGAACTATTCGGTAATGGTATTCAAGCGCGAGTACTTAAAAGAGTCAAATAGACAGGATTTTTTACTGTACTAGTAGATGGTCATCCCCGCCGAGAACAACTAGCGTTATGTTTACGATATGTAGACTGCTCATTTGAAAAATCAGTTATCTAGGAGGATTTTCTTGAATTTATATACGTGGAATCATCTGAAGCATTGGCAATGACAATTATAATGCATCTCTTATCCTATAACTTGAATATAGATAAATCAATTGGACAAGGCTTTGATGACGCTGCAATACTGAGCGACCGATTACGAGGCGTGAGAACTATAATCCCGGGAAAATATCCGAGAGCGCAATTTATGTACTGTGTGGCTCACGTTCTCAACTTAGTTCTAACGTATTCATGTGATGTATCTATGATTCACAACTGTATAGAGGCCATAAAAAATGCAATAAACTTTTTTCGACACTCTTCACTTCGAGACGCATATATTGCGGGCTCTTGTTTTGGGACCATGGCGGTCTTGTATCCCTTCCTATTTGTCTTGTTCCCCAACGTGATTTACGGTGTGTTCGCGCTGACGCCCTGGAGTAGCTAAGTGCGCTTTTTCTTTCGTGATTTTCTGTTTGTTCGTGCTAACGGCTTGGAGTAGCTAGGCGCGTTTTGAGCCTGTGATGCGATGATGTGTTGTTCTCTCGCTTCCGGTTCTTCGTGGATGGAATCGTCGGTGAGGTGGTCACGCGCAACCTCTCCGTTAACGTTAGTCTGCATTGTCAGTCAATAGTCGTGTTTTTCCAGAATGTATTCACGTTCAACATCATATGCGCGTTAGGTCAGTACGCAGTAGACCCACACCGGACGGACTGCACTTGTAGCACGATAACAAGCGGCTACAATCAGTTCCGAATGTAGTCTTGCGTGTATACACCTACGTTGCATATAATATTTGCCTGGTACACAGACTATATCGGTACAGCTAAAAATGTACGAATAGGTTGCTCCAACGAGGTAGTGTGGTAGCCTAGTGGTTAAGGCAGGTAGCTACTAAATCGGAGATCACTGGTTCGAGACTTGTCTCGTTCCGGATCTGAATCGCTCCCAAGCTTAGCCAGCCTGAAATAATTGGGTACCAGAGAAATCTGGGAAAGTAAAGGCGGCCGAGAGAAAATAACTGGCCCCCCTACTCTTCATTAGTATGCCGTTGGGCTTAGTACACTGTGAACCTTAACTTCAAAACCCTCGACACCCTGCTAAAGGGTATGGGATTTATTTTAGCCTTGCGGGGCACAGGTTGTTGTAACTAGAGTTCCCTTCTCTAATAAGTAGTCACTCGACCGTCATATGGTGCTAGTCCCACCGACGGAGAAACGAAACAACAACCAAGTGAGTTCTGTACGTCCACGTCGTGCAGGGTGGTAATTTGCTATTTCAACGGGCTTAGAATTGATTAGCAAAGCTAAATCGGAACTCATAAACATCGCTGATAGGAAAACGGAAGGAGATTCACTTGTCGAAGGTGCTTCTACCAATAAATACCGTTAAGCTCTTTACTGCGTTAACAGTCTATCAGCAACTCGCTCATGACAATGTGCCCCTGTCAGATTGATATATATCTACCTAGAGCGAGCAGGCGAGTCCCCGGCGCCTTAAAACCGGGTCCTTTCGGCTAAGGGAGTAAACTCTAACAGAAAATCATGGTGGAAGGCAACGGAATACCACCGCCATTAATAAATCCTAGAATTGCATTATGAATAACGATAAAACAAGGGCCCTAAGTCTCCGTCAGACTGCTTCTTATCCACCAAGACAGTCGAATAGGGTGCGAAGAATCCGCGGAGTGAAAACACGGTGGAACTATATCAATATCGCTACCTGGAATGTCAGATCGCTGTACCAAATCGGAAAACTAGCGAACGTAATATCAGAAGCCAAGAGGTTGAACATTGACGTACTAGGAATAAGCGAAACCAGATGGATAGGGAATGGAAGAATAAAAGCAGATAAGAATTACGAAATGATACACTCAGGAAAAGATAAACACGAACACGGAGTAGGAATGCTAATAAGTACCAAAATAAAAGATAAAATCAGTGCAGTTATCCCAAAATCAGAGAGAATAATTTTTGTGAGATTCGAAATAAAACCTAAACCAATAGTAATAATTCAAGTATACGCGCCAACGGCAGACAGCAATACCGAAGAGATAGAGCGGTTTTACAGCGACCTGGAAGAAGTCAAGAGGTGTACAAGGAACGACGATGTAGTGTTCATAATAGGAGATTTCAATGCAAAAGGTTGGAACAAATCACAGTAGCCAAATAGCGGGGAAATATGCACTTGGAGAACAAAATGAACGTGGAGAAATACTTGTCGAATTTTCCGAAAGAAATGATCTAACAATATGTAATACATGGAAACAACACAAACGAAGATTGTATACACGGAGTAGCCCAGGGGGCAATGTTAGAAACCAGATAGATTACATCCTGGTAAATAAAAGATATAGAAATGCTATAAAAAATTGTCACACTTATCCAGGTGCTGACTGTAACACTGATCACAAGACGCTGGTTGCTAAGTGTCAAATAGCTCTGAAAAGTCCCAATAAGAAGAAAGAACAAACCCAATCATTAGATTTCGACAAACTCAAAGAGATTGAGATAGAAAAAAAGTTCCAAGAAGAATTAGAAAGGCAAAATATGACGAACAATGGTGTAGATGAGCAAGTCGAACACACGTGGGCCGCATGGAAGAATAACGTTATAAATGCGGCGAAAAATTCCATACCAACTAGAAATAAGAAAAGTCATAAGCCATGGATAACGCAAGAAATATTAAAGCTAATGGATGATAGAAGGAAAATAAAGAACAAATCTAGTCAGGAATACAATAGTCTGAACAGAAGTATAGTGAAGAAATGCACAGAAGCGAAAAGTAAATGGTATAATAAAAAATGCAAAGAAATTGAAGAATTGGAAGCACGGCACAGTGATAGAGAGCTACATACCAAAATCAGACAGATGATGGATATCCATAAGAAGAAGAGAAACGGAATAGCATATATACGAGACAAGGATGGAAAATACTGCGTGAGCAATAAAGAAACGCAGGAGGCATGGATAAAATGCATACAAGAACTGTACGGCGACGACTCGCGCCCACTTCAAATGGATAATATTACGCAAGAAGCAGCACCAAAGATAGAAATGTGGGAGTTAAGAAACGCTATCAAAAAAGCCAGAAAACATAAAGCCATGAGCGAAGATTCCATTCGCGCTGACTTAATCAAACATCTCACGCCAAGTTATGAAAAAGAGCTACTGAAAATCATCAACAATATTTACGATGAGGGTGTGGTACCTGAAGACTTTAAAGCTGTGAATTTTATACCGATACCGAAGAAAAATAACTCGCAAACATGCTCAGAATACAGAATCATTGCGTTGATGAGTCACACATTAAAACTATTATTAGCGATAATAAACTCTAGAATCGAACGGAAGCTGGACAAGAAACTGAGTGAGACTCAGTATGGCTTCGTTGCCAAAAAGGGAACAAGAGATGCGATTGCTCTTCTAAAAATGGTAATACAGAGGGCCCTAAATGCAAATAGAGAAATCTTTGCATGCTTCATCGATTACGAAAAGGCGTTTAATCGCGTTAACCACAAAAAGCTGATGGGAATTCTACAGAAGCACAACATCGATGATAAAGACCTACGACTGATTGGAAATCTATACTGGAACCAGTGCGCAAGTATAAAGATCGGCACCAACTACTCCGAAGATAAATGTAAAATAAAGAAAGGAGTGAAACAAGGATGTCCTCTTTCACCTAGGCTATTCAATATATACGCAGAAGAAATGATGAAAGAAGCAAAAATTGAGAAAATGGGATTGAAAATAAACGGCCGAAGGCTAAACGAAATAAGTTACGCAGACGACAAAGTTATAATAGCCGAATCTAAAATTCAAATGCAAAATATGATAGATAAAATAAATAACGCAGGATTGAAATACGACATGAAGATTAATACAAAAAAGACAAAATTAATGAAAATCTCTAGAAATGAGGTTAAAGAAGTAAATATAAAGATCGAAAATCAAGAAATAGAAAACGTGGCAGAATTTAGATATCTAGGCGCATTAATAAACAATGACGGAAGAGACCAGAAAGAAATAAGAACAAGAATCGGTATGGCGAAGAAGGCATTTAACAACATCAGCAGAGTGCTTGGAAATCGAAATATGAGTTTAAGCCTTCGGAAAAGAATAATGCGCTGCTATGTATGGACCGTCCTAAAATATTCCTGTGAAACATGGACCATGAATGCAGATTGCGAAAAAAGATTAGCAGCTTTCGAGATGTGGTGTTATCGGAGGCTATTGAAAATATCATGGAACGAACACATAAAAAATACGGCAGTGTTAGCAAAAATAGAGGAAAACGGAAACTAGTCGAAGATATCAAAAATCGAAAAATGAAATATCTGGTTCACAAATTTAGAGAAAACGACTTGTTCAGGCTGGTGGTACAAGGGGAAGATACAATGAAAGCCAATAAAAGGACGAAGGAGATTAGAATTAATGACAACCAACCTTCTGGCAAACTCAACATGTA
Source organism: Icerya purchasi (assembly GCA_039619475.1). NCBI lineage: Eukaryota > Metazoa > Arthropoda > Insecta > Hemiptera > Monophlebidae > Icerya > Icerya purchasi. Next base: position 180,325,494 of record CM077116.1, on the reverse strand, counting down.
AAAGTCTACGAGAGACAATTACTCGGGCCAGAGATAGATTAATTTAATAATGCATGCAATCTCTTGTCTCAAGAGACGCAACCATGATGATGATGATGATGAGTGATACGAACCGGCGCAACTTAGTTTCAAAATTTGAAATTATTTGTTTTGTTGCGTCGTGTATATATACATTAGAGTGGCCCTTATTTTTCGAGGTTAAAATTTTTAATCTCCCAACCCGCAGTCTTATTCTCTTATATGGAAAACTCATAGCGTTAAAATTTTAGATAATTTGGTCAACTTTAAGACGTGCCGATATGGCCAAGAAGATAGCGCTGCGATGTTAATAACTATTTAGTGTAACGTGTTGAGTCGATCGGTTGTGCTCTCGTGTTCTTGTTTTTTGTTGTTCATTCTTATCGCTTATCTCTACGATTAGTACGAGTTACATTTTATTAATTTGTTTATATCATCGCTATCGCATATTGGGGAAAACACTACAATAATCATCATCGGCCAGCTTGCTGGCTGATAAACAATGAAATCGAATAATACTACCTTCACCACTCCACCAAACACAACAGATATCCGCCCCACCACCAGCCATACGGTCAACGCTATGCAATATCCCCCGCTACCGCAACACCATGACATCAACCATTCGTCATCAAAATCAAGTAACCATTTATCCTATCCTATTTCTACACACAATATCCAGATTATCAACAAACCCACATCACCACCACCATCATCATCAACATCTTACACGCAAAAGGCTAAAAATAAAATCGTCTACCCGAAAGAAGAACAGGGAATAATTATCTCACACGCTGATAACTACAAACTTCGTGATTATCTTCTTGCAATCAAAGATTTGGTAGGCGGGGCGAAGAATATTCTAGCCGCTTCTCGAATTAGTAATCAAAGAATCGCTATATTTCTGGCAAATGAACAGATCGTTGAAACGTTTCTAAAGATTCACGGTGGCGTACATCTTGATGACAAATTCATCATAGCTCGCAGACTTAAAACGCCGGCGAGAAAATTGATCTTCTCAAATGTCTCGTCAATTATACCTAATGACTTATTGGAACAATTCATTCGGGCGCAACTAAAGCTGCAACCGGTGTCCAATATGTCTCTCCTACGAGTTAATCCCTCTGATGAACTGTTCAGCCATGTGATCAGCTGGAGACGTCAAATCTATGTAAAACCTGAACCAGATCAGCCAGTTCTGCCGACATCCTTTCTATTCCCATTTGGTGACAAAATGCACCGAATTTTTCTTAACCTTGATGAATATACCTGCTTCAAATGCAATAGTAAAGGTCATAAAGCAGATGACTGTAACATTCCACAAGACAATTACTTAGATGATATACTAACAGAAGACAATGCTCCTTCAAATATAAAGTCAAACGAATATTCTCCTGGCCACACAGATCTCATAGCAACTGTATCAGCTAATGAAACACAAAACGTCGTACAACTGGCTCTTATAACCACACAACCGATTCAAACATTCATTAAAAACCCCAATACAACAGAGAGAACAAAACGTGCCCTATCAGACAATTCGTCCACAAAGACTCAACTAGATGAAGACACAACACTCATATCAATGAAGCCGAGTTACAAAAAAAGCAAAAAAGCTAAAACGGGAAAAAGGAGATCACAACGAAACCCGACCGCCACAGTTCTCGTGATTCAGAAACACAATCCGATTCAGAAGTAGATAAAATACAACCAAGTGATACTGAAGAATCCCAACAACATCACGCATCGCACAAATCACTTAATCTAATTTACGAGCCTCTAAAAAAGAACATTTATGAAAATGGATCGAGATATCGGCTGTCTCTGCAAAATCTTGCCCTCTTTATAGATATGTGTAAACCAGCCAAAATCGCATGTGATGTTGTCAAGGACTTCACTACCGACATTACAGGACTTGTTTCCGTGCTAGATGAGAACTATCAGTTCCTAACTGACCGTGGAACTAAAGCAAAATTTACCAAGATTATGACGGTACTAAAAGATCAAGTACAGTCCATTCCTAACTCAGACCCAACAGTTTACCCAAAGCCATCAGACTGAGCGACCAAACATGGAAAAACAATCACTGGAAATTGTCATATAAACAAACATAAATGCAGGAAGGTACATTTATTTCGTGGAATTGCAATGGCATATATCTACACCGTGAAGACCTTAAACTTATCCTATCAGAATATAATCCGTCTGTCATTTGTCTCCAGGAAACGCATCTTAAAAACAACCAAAATTTCCGTATCCCTGGCTATAAAATAATTTTCACTACAGTACATGACTATGCACATAGTGGCATATTAATAGCTGTTAAATCAAAATATTATTATGAAATAATCGAGTTGAACACTGGGCTACTAGCGTTAGCAGTCAAAGTTTGGTTTAAACAACCAATTACAATATGCACTGTGTATTTTACAGAGATAATTAGTACGGAACATTTCTTTTCATTGATAAAGCATCTGCCTAAACCGTTCATAATATTAGGAGATATGAACGCTCATAGCCCTATGTGGTCAAGAGAAAATGCAATTAACGGATTTAACCTCACATTGCTTAATTTAACGGAGCCAACTCATTATAACTTTTCTTATCGAACATGGTCAAATATTGACTTAGCCTTGTGCTCCCCTCAATTGAGCAGTAAAATACAATTTTATGTACATCATGACCTTGGTGGAAGTGATCATTTTCCGATTATTATAAAAAGCCAGTTACAACCAGAAACTTCTACTTATCCCGGAAATAATAATCCAACACTCCTCGATAGTTACAGACCCATATCTCTTACATCAGTTCTATGTAAAGTGTTAGAAAAAATTATCAATGGCAGACTACTATGGGAAATCGAAACACGTAATTTATTTACAAATATTCAATATGGATTTCGGTCAGGACGATCTACCATTGATCCGATCCTTGCGTTACAGCGCTCCATAAGTAAAGCTTTCTCAAACAAGCACCACTTATTAGCCGTCTTTTTCGATTTCAAGAAAGCATTTGACAACATATGGAGATACAAAATTCTTTTAACCTTACACTCCTGGAACTTCAAAGGCCGCCTTTGTATGTTTATTGCAAACTTCCTCTCTGATCGCCGCTTTCAAGTAAGATTGGGATCCGTTCTGTCTGATCCGCATACGGTACGGACAGGAGTTCCCCAGGGATCCGTTCTCAGCCCAACACTGTTTAATATCGCGATAAATGATATTGTAAATCAAGTGCAAAAACCTGTAAAATCACTCCTTTTTGCAGATGATTTATGCATATTTCTTCCGTGCACTGATATCAACTTAGGAGAAAGCGTTCTGCAGAGCACAATTGATAGACTGCAACAATGGTCAGAAGATAACGGCCTTTGTTTTTCAACAACAAAAACCATAGCAACCCATTTCTGTAGACGGAAAAAGTGCGACCGCATAGTAAGCTTAACTGTTAATAACAACCGTATAGCATCCGCAAACGAAGTAAAATATTTAGGAATGACATTTGACAGCAAACTCACTTGGAAAGCACACATTAACGCATTGAAAACTAGCTGCGGTAAAAAACTAAACCTACTGCGGAAGCTATCGCATACAACCTACGGCGCAAGCAGACATAATCTATTAATGCTGTATCGTACCCTTGTAAGGTCCAAAATGGATTATGGTGCACCAGCCTATGCTTCCGCTAACATATCGACCCTAAAATGTTTGGATACTATCCATCATACCACTTTGAGGTGGGCAACTGGAGCTTTCCGAACCTCCCCGATACCGAGTCTACTATGTGATTCAGCGGAGTGGCCATTAGATTTGCGACGAACTTATCTAACCGTGCTGGCTTTCATCATCATAAGGAGCACAGAGCCAAACTCTCCAGATGATACCACTGAGAACCAGAACGGAACAATAAATAAATAAGATAGCGCTGATAGTGTAATTCAGTGCGCGCGCGAAGGTACACTTCCGCTGGTTACTAGACAGAGTTGTTTAGCGGGTGTTACGCAGTAAAACAGCAACTCTCATTACAGACTTAAAACGTTGAAACTATACTTGAAATATCACAATTTTTTTGCTTTGCCTTCTTTCTCAGGTGAATAATTTTATTGGTAAGAATAAAAAATCGTTGAAAACACATTTACAATTTGCCACAGAATAGACTAAGAAAGTTAAGTATTATTAATGACAGACATTTTCTTTTTTTTTTCCCCCATCACAACTGACCAGTTTTAGTGGTCATTTAGCGATTAATTTATTGCGATAAAGAATGTTAACATGAGCGTCGATTTTTTCGCATCGGAGTATTTTTTTCGATATTCCGCTATCACTTGAAACAGGTACTGTTTTTGTGCTGGGTAATGCCCTCGACTGACGATCCCTAAAAAAAAAAATAATAAATAAAAAAAAACTGTTTTTGATCTTCTTTGCGGGTCAGTTTATTGTTGTATTGTTCAATTAGCTGCATCACTGACCACTTTCATTTCGGAGATTAATTCTCTACTTTTTAGGAAATCTTCATCCTGCTCCCATTCACTTGAACCTCTGCTGTTAATCTATTACCCCTAACTAAGAAGCTTCACTTCAGATTTTGGTCGGATGTGTACCCTTCTTCTTTTACCAATAATCGTTCCGTCTACCTTTTAATCCAACCTACACTTCCTTCTCATCCATGGTTCTCGGAGTTTCCCTCTCTTCCGCGATTTATAATTTCCTCTATTGTCCGCCTGCGCTTTAATCACACACTGCTGCCCTCTTCACGCTATCGTTTCTCTTTGCTTCCCTCTCCTCATTGTCCGTTGCATCCAGATGAAGCAGTTGTCTGTGATGCTGATCACATTTTCTTCGAGTGCTCTGCTCTTTCTGCGGAGCGCTCTCTTTTCTATCTTCACCTTATAAAGCTGGGGCTTCCTACTCCTTACTGTGCGTCTTACATCTTGTCCCTTCCTTCCCAGTCTGTTGTTCTTGTCCTTGGTTCCTTTATTTCAGCTGTCTGCAATCGAATTAGGTTCTAGTTAGTTGTTTCTTCTTCCCATTGAGTCTGGGCAATGGTCCATAGTTGATGCGCCCAAAAAAAAAAGTTGAACCTCTGAGAAGAAAATTGGTGTTAATGCGAAATCTCTCAAAAAAATTCTTGGTTAGCGAATTAACAAATTGATCTACATCTTCTCGGCATAAGTTTTCCACGTCAGAAAATTTAATCTGCAATCGGCTCATGTCGTCATTTTCTGCTGCGTCGAGATCCAGGTTTTTGTGCGTCCTTTTTTTCACCTCATGACTGACATCGTTATCAAAGAAAGCGAAGCCAATTGCTTCCGGAGTTAGATACCATAAAGGGCGAATAAATTGATTTACAGCCATTTTTGAAACTTCTTCGCCTATTTTTTCGTAAGAATTCAGTTTTTTTAGAAAATTAAAATCTAAATTTGGTGCTTTTATAGTAATCGGAACTGAAAACCACGCTTCCACATAAGTTGTCACAATAATAATACAAATACCAGCTAAACCTTTCGCTTCTGAAGTTTTCAGCTTAAATTCATAGCGAAATAAATACATTTTCAAGGAGTATTTAGACATCCACCTTGCGTGGTACATGGCTCCGGGATATCGAAATGAAAAATTATTTAGAGTTTCTCCTAGAAATACTAAGCATAATTCTAAAAATTCTTGGTAATCGTCACGAGGCTGATGTGTAGCAAGTGTAGCGCTGCAGGAATGTAATCAATTGGGATTTTCTGTCGTCGTTAAATACTGATCTCATTTCTTCTTCCATTAATGTTGAGCGGAAATTGTCTTTATTCATCATTGACCAATTGTTTTGGAATTCTTTAAAAATCGCAACATTTGGACCAGAAGTGTGAGGCATTTTCTGTTTGAAAACAGTTCTTACAATAATTTCAAAAGTATGGTGACGATACGCCAAATATAATAATTTGCGGTCGAGGAACCGTTCCAAGCGAACACACGGCAATTGTGTCAAAAAAAAAATACGTTTAATAATACAGGCACGGGATTTTTTGGTTTTGACCGAGTAAGCGTTCTTGACAAAGCAAAGCGACTGCTAAAAAGAACGATGTCCGAGAGATGGTGAATTAATGACACTTGGGAGAATATTTTCTATCTTGGACATCGGCAAACGATAGCGCTGCAAGTACCGAATCCGTACCAATATAAAGCACAAAACAATATTCTCACTTCGAATTGCGCAATAAATAGGAATAAGCCAGCACAAAAAATCTCTTCACTCGTTTCTTTGCCTCACTTATGCAGTAGAGAATCCTTATCATACATTTAGACGAGATATACAAATGATGATACTGATCAGAAATATCGCATCAGAACTATACTGCCTTGCTGGCACACAGCAGTATACTGTAACGAGGGAAAGCGGTATTTTCGGCGCGCATGTACGCTCGTTTCACCGAAACGCTTTTCGGCATGTCTTAAAGTTGACCAAATGAGCTAAAATTTTAACGGTATGATTTTTTCACACTTAATTTTTGAAAAAAAAAAAATTCTTCCGTTTCTATAACTACAATAAGGGCCACCCTAATATACATATATGTGGCGCTATCTTTCGGTTAATTTATGGAAGGAATTAGTATACACGTGCCGAATATCGGTTTTGGATTTTATCAGGTTCGTGAAGTTCATTGCATTGCTTGCGCATGTGCGAGTGTTTGCGATCTAGCCGTGTCATAGAATCCGATAAATTACCGGTATTCGGGGATGATGGATGTGGCTGTGTCCCCGATTGTATATATTAATTCCAAGAAGTTGCCTTTAGTTCGGCTAGCAGAACTATATTTTAACTGTGGTGGTGCAGGTACCGCGCACGCAACGAACACCGTTTGCCGCGTGGGGTAACACGCCGAGCGGCAGAGGATTTTACAATGGTCTGTTATCAGATGGAATAATCGGCGATACAATTGTTGTACATCTAATCGCCGATTATCACACGTTGTGTGGTTGGTCAATCGTTCGAACTGCAAGACCGATGTCGCTGCTAGTCCTTTTTGTCTCTTTGTTTTTGCCGTCGCGTGACTTGTTTTTGTAACTTCGAAGCTTTATTACGGTAATCTTCGCTAAATACCAAAAATTTTATTATTATTTTTTTTTGATATACGCGTCTAGTCACGGTATATAGTCATTTTTTAAATTTATCTATTTATTTACGGTTGTCGTGTATTACGTTACCAGCCCTCAGAAGAAGCCAGTTATGTGATAAAATAATTTAGGAAGTTAATTTATTAATTTAATTTACCTTTTTACTCTTTTTATTTATTCATTTCTTATTGGTTATCTCTTTAGTTGTTATTTATTTATTTATTTTTAACTCAGTCTCCCGGAAGTTACTTTACGTACTCACAAGTAGCAATAAAACATTTCTTAAATAAAATTTTCTTTCATATATGTATATATATATATATATATATATATATATATATATATATATATATATCCGAGTTACACAAGAGCGATTAGGGAAATGCAGCTTCATAAAAAGTACATAAATTAATATAAAACACGATTACACACATACTGTACACATATTACTTTGTCCTATACGCATTTACATCGCTATACTCACAAATTGTTACAAAACAAAATATAAATGAATTAATGAAAATCTGGCCTGTATGATTCCGATCGATGAATCCAAGTTCCGCGTTGATTTTTTTGACTGCAGGTACGATATATCAGCCCGATTGACTCTAATTAACGAAGGCTGGACTCCTTAGCTCCTCCAGCAGCTAATGTGTAGATACTGGATACTTTTCGAGTACTTTTGTCCACCTTTGGTCTTTAATGTTTCGACCTCCGACTGTTCTGTCGTATGAGCTGTGTCTCTTTCAGCTTTCTACTTTTATTTTATTTGATTAACCGCGACTGCTTTGACTAGAGTTGTGATGACGATTTGCGATGAAATAAAATTATGAATTTATACGAAATGATTAACAACTGACTAAAAAGATAAAGAATAAACATCTAATAACGCGTTTAGCGCGTAGAGCCGATTCTCACACCGCTGATAAAGTTAAAAGTAATTTCCGTACACCGGGATCGAACAGATTCCGCTCTATTCATCGGTCTATTATCACATCACACGGTCACCGTTTTGTTTACCTGATAGAAATTCCCTTTAGATTTTAAAAGACGCCGCCAGATGATCGGCTATATACTTACGAATTTGTGACGTCAATGGAATTTCTTACTTTTATGTATATATTTTCGACATACGCCTGCATTCTAAACTATTCCATCATTTCTTAGTTAAAATAAATTCAATTTATTTATTGACCCTCTCTTTATCGTACCACGATACGTATTACGAAGTCAATAAAGAATTAAGTATTAGCACTGGTTGTCGTTTTGCCGTATTATTATTTTCTTTAAATTTCGGTCTTTCATAATTATCGGCCGAAGCATATGAGAATAACCGGGCCCGTGTCAGCAGTGATACTCTGCGAGAGGAGGTGTTTTTGTTTGTTTCCTTTTCTTTATACAAAAGCCTAACGCTCGCTGGCAGCTGGTCAGGTGGTTTCCTCTCTTTGGGTCGTCCAGAAAATCCGGGGCCGTTAAATTGGCGAAGTCTCGGATTAGGAGCCCAAGTAGGATAGAATTAGCAACACCTCGCAATTGTAGCTATCCAGGAAAGCGATATTGGTGTTACGAATCGAGCGATAGAATTTATAACATTAGCACCTGAATAGCATGGACCCGAATTGTTTTAATTCATAATATTGGATAGTCCGAACAGGAACAGAATTCATAATATTGGCGCCCAGAACAGCGACTAAAGCAAATTCACAACATTGACACCACGAACAAGGGACCCGGTAACAGAATTTGTAACATTGACATCACGAGCCAGGGACCCGACGACAAAAGGGACCTGAATAGCGAATTTGTTACTATATATATATATATATATATATATATATATATATATATATATATATATATATGTATATATAAATTTACTTAGGTAGATTTAAATTTAGGTTTATTACTACATATTATGATTTATATAACAATCAAGAATGGATTGTAATTTTATTGATTTGAATAAATGATAGGAAAAGTGTCGGGCACTCACGCAACGCACATAATTGTACAGTGAGATGTACAACTTATTTTGAAAATAAAAAAAAAAAAATCAGACTAATATCATTAACCTGTCTTATATAAAATTTTTGGAAAAAATCATAAATAAACAACTGATCCGGAAACTAGAACATAGGAAACTGTTATCACCAAAACAATGTAGCTTGCGACTATCACATTTAGCAGCAAACCACCTTTTCAGCCTACAAACGATAATTCAGAACAATTTTACAAAACATAAAAATACCCTAACAGTTTATTTCGATATTACGAAAGCCTTTGATCGGATTTGGAATAAAAAAAGTAATCTTAACTTTGTACAAGCGGAACTTCTGGGGCCCCATTAATGTACTTTGTAGAAAATCTTCCTATCTGAGCATACCTTACGAGTTCGAATCGGTCGAGCTGTATCCGCATTAAAACAGTTGCAAAACGGAGTTCCACAAGGTTCCGCATTAAGCTTAACATTGTCGTATCTTCTACACTGTTCACAGACAACATTTTACAATTTACATCGAATGTAAAGATTTACAATCGGGTATCCGGAGATTACAAAACGCAATCAATAAACCGCATGAGTAGACAACACGAAACGGTTTAGAATTCTCTGTATCAAAGACAAAATGCATTCACTTTTGCAAATCAAAAAGCTGTCAAAAAACCTTAACCGTTACATTAAATAACGTATCAATCCCTCAGACTTAAACCGTTAAAAATAACTTGGCTTAACACTCAACGACACACTCTCCTGCAGTCATTACATAAACGAATTAAAACAATTGTGTCCGAAGAAACTGAATTTAATAAAAAAAAACTATCTCGCAGCTCATTTGGAGCCCATGGAGCTGTCCTAAAAATCTACTGAACAGTGATACGTCCTTGTTTAGATTACTGTGTTCCGATTTATAGAATGGAAAAATCATCGATTCTGCGTACTCTAGATCCATTCATCCTTTAGCCATTGGGTGTAGCAATTGTAGTTTTTCGCTCTATCCCAACAATCAGTACATTAATTGAAACTAACGAGTTACCGTTAAAATTCCTTAGAGAATACCTAATGATGAAAGTTGACATGTAGCTCAAAGACGGAAAACATACAAAAAACAAACACATAACGTCGTTTCTTCCACTCAACAGGATTATTTCAAACTTATGTTGCAAATATCATCAGCACTCTAAACATCAACCACTCAGAACAAATTGATTAAACATAACGAATTTAAAAACCGACATTTCACTGGCATTACGTAATAAAAATTTGCTGTCAAAACAAGTAGCCTACATGACCTTACTCGATTCATATGGAAAATTTTATACTGATGTATCAAAAACAATCAAAAGTGCTGACTGTTCTATTATACATCAAGATATCATCGTAAGACACGTACTATCAGTCGAATTCTCGGCGCTATCAGTGGAACTAACAGCACTAAATATCAATTTAGCTAGAGATCTATGCTTACAGAAAATAGTTTTCTTTACTGGCGCACTTGACTACACGAAAGCTAATCTCACCCGATAGTCCAGGATATTTATCAGCTATCTGATATCTGCAAGATACCATGCTATGCTGGATCCCATTGCATTCCATAAGGCCGCTAAAGAAGCAAGGAAGATGTTTCCAGTACCAGAAATTCTAATTCCGATATAAGACTAAATACGCAACATTAAAAAGTGTATTAACTCATAGTTACATACTTGAAAAAAAAACAAAAAAAAAACGCAACCAATATGCTGCCACTGTGGGCAGGAATCTTTGAACGCATACTAACAAAATGCATACCACTTCGGAAACGCACAGCAGTTTGCGATAATTCAGAGGAACTTAAAAAGACTGTCCAGTTTCTGAAAACGACAAATATATATCTGCTTATTTAATTACAACAGTAGCGATAACTCTGACTAAAGTTGTAGTATATGGCACCTAAAAAGAAATAAACAAACATGCAAGCTGTAATAGGAAATAAAACCTCGTGCCAAAAAAAAAAAAAAAAAAAAAAAAATATAGAATGTGTAAACGCTGGATTTAACGGGCCAGTATACTAATTATACGAATAAATAAAAAGTAAAAAGTATTAAAGACTTGAAAATAAAATCGGTTTATTCATATTGCATAAATCATTACAAAAATAATGAAAAACGATAGATAATAACAAACAAGTTTGGTGATAATACCAATAAAAAAAATAGACAGAGATCACAAATTCTGGAAATAACAAACAATATCAATGAGTAATTAAAAACTACGCAGAGAAAAATAAATAAATACAAGCATGCACGGAGAAAAAGAAAAAAATATATCACTAATAGACGAAAATAATATAAATGAATAGAAAGAATTATCATTGCCTGCTTTGAATTATTTTTTAATTTGCGTTACAATACTTCTTTTTTGTTTTTTTTCTTCTTTTATTGGAAATAGGCCTATCTTAAATTTTTAAATACTTAAATATTTTCCATGACTGATAAGAAAAGATTTAAATTCTAATGGTATTACCTGATTAGGGATAAAATTGTTATAACTTTATTTATTTATAGTACGGGGAGATAGCTTAATTTGCATATTGATACAGATTGCGTGATTTTTAGAATTTAAATTTTTGTCCCTGTTCCGGATGCCATTTGATACGACTTTCGTGTCTTTGAGGTCCCTTTTACGGGCGCTATTTGATACAAATTGCTACTTCGAGTCCCTCTTTCGGAGCGTCTTTTGATACAGATGGCGTGATTTCAGAATTTAAATTTTTGTTCCTGTTCCGGATGCCATTTGATACGAACAACGTTTCTTCCCTGTTACAGGTTCACTTGATACGGTTTATGTTGATGAGAGAGAGAAATGATTATTCTTTTTATTATACGAGCATTAGGCTTTTATTTTATCGAATGTAAATTTAAAATAGAAAATAGAAGTAAAATAATAAAAAAATAAACAACAATACGTTTTCGATCCCGCCCCAAAGCGGCGGGATTCTCTCCGCTAGAGATATCACGAAGTCGATACCACGTGTTTAATAAGCAAAACTTTTACTAAGAAATAAACTTATAATTGACGGAAAAGTTCACAAAAAACTGACAGGACGGCGATCCTGATACATGTACTCGGCCACGATAGAAAAAAAAATAACAGAAAATTTCACTTTTTGACAAAATTAACAAAAAAAATATAAATTAAGCGGCATGGCGCGTAATCATTTCGATACACGTGCGACAGCGACCAGATATATCACGAACACCGAACGATCGACGATTAACTCTAACTAAAACTAAAAAACGGTAACCAAAGGCTACGCAGAACTGTGTTCTTACAGAAACTTCTGCGTAGATCCCCCCACTAACTACCCTGTCTGACTTTTGGCGGAATACATTTGAAATCTCTGCTTTGGCTCAAGGTCATTCGACACACAGTACGGATGCGCGCTTTCGCCGCAAGCACATGTCACTGCCTAAGTCCTCGACCACTACTACTACACAGACACTAGTGTAGTGTATCGTCCCGGTGCAACTGATCGAACGAACAGGCACGGGATTTTCCATTTTGGCCGAGTAAGCATACTTGACAAGGCAAAGCGACGGCTAAAAAGAACGATGTCCGATAGATGGTGAATTAATGACGTTTCGGGGAGTATTTTTATAACTCGGACATCGTCAAAATATAGCGCTGCAAATACCGAATCCGTATCAATATATAATAGCAGATTTATAGTTTCGATTTGTATTTTGATTGGAACCAAATATGTACTTCCTTTTTTAATTATTCCGTCGAAAATTTTAATCTTCCTCTGTTTTTTTTTTTTTTCTTTCATGCGAATCATCTCAGTAATAAAATTTGTTATTCACTTTTATGGCTAATGCTAAACAACCACTTTGAAAGAAATTTTTAAAATGTTTGTACCTTTTTTCTCAACTTTAAGGGTATTTTTTTATCGTCAGAGTATCTGTTTTTTCTTCTTTCTGCAGCAGATCTCGTTTTACTTTTTGTGCGAATTATAATTTCGAGTGATTTTAAATAATTGTTTGGGGTGGACGATGTTTTTATTTATTTTTGAGGATCCTTATGACATTTTAAATTATTCATTGATATTATTTGTTTGCCACTTTAAGATTTTGTGATTTTTGTCGATTTTTTTTTTTTTTTAATGTAATTTATAGCATCATCGTCGAGCTCGTGAATGAACTCCAACGAGAAAACATTTTAAAACAAGAAAATTTCGTAAACAAAAAAGTTATTACGCCGTGAAATACGTGATTAATTGGAAAGATCGTTGAGATAACGTTATGTTTATATTCATCGCGCGAATGAAAAGTTGAAGTCAGGTGAAGCGTAGTGGTGTCATTTAAATTCTCGATGAATAAATTAAATATGCAATTAAATTTAAAAACAACATCGTTGGCACAGCGTCTATTATTTAAATAACTTCTGTCATAACTATCACACTTTTACGATATAAAAAATATTAACTTAAATCATGCTGCTTTTATTTTAAGCAATGTTGACCCATATCCATATATTTGCGAGTGTGCGCACGCACGCGCATGTAACCGCTCGTGGGTAAACATGAAAATATTCAATTTGTTACAAAAATATGTAATTGCCAGTTAATATAAATCAAAATAAATGGTAACAAGTTTATTCAGTAGGTATATATATAACCCCGGGAATATTCAAGACAACATATGATCGCGATGCCAAAAAAAAAAAAAAAAAAAAAATCGTATTTATCATCAGTTTTACATGGTATATTCTAATTTTAAGAAAAGCATTTAAAGAAGCTCATCTTAACATTAGTATACAGAATTTATCGGAAACATTGTAACTTACTAAAATTCGTCACTATCAAACTTCATTTAATAGGTGAATAAATATTTATAATTTTCGAAACTAGAGAACTATGTCGCGACAGATTGACACGATTGAAAATATTACTACTACCAGCAGCGCGTCCGTAATAGTCAAATTTAAAATAATTATTTCAATGATTGTTAAATTATCCGATGTTTTTATAGATTTCAGTGATTTTCGTATAATTTTTTTCTGCGAAATTTGTATTACGAGCTAAAAAAAAAAAAGGTATAAAATTCAACAATTTAGAAATAGTTTGATTGATAAATTTCATTATAGATGGCAAGTACAATTTTTCATAAGGCAATCCTATAACTTCAAGCTAATCGATTATTATGAGAAGCAAAAAAGCGCTAAAAATCTCTGCAAGAATATTATAATATGGAATTTAAAACAATTTGAAAAACCAGTTAAAAATTTATAACTCATCACCGGGGATAACCCTTTAAAAGCGAAATTCGGAATATAAAACCGCACAAATTCCTTCCAAAAATTACCAATAAAAATGTATTCAAACCCGCCCTTTTGAATGAAAAAAAGCAGTAAAACGAAGCATGTTTACAAAAGTTGAAAAAATCAAAATCGTGCATAAAAGAGCCTTTTTGCAGGAAAAATATAGCCGAGGTTACAACTGTTTCGGTTTTAACGTTAGGGTCGCGTATGGAACAGCGGGCTCGCAATATTAACTGCGAGCTGTGCATGTTTGTAACTCTGTAACTGCGACATCAGTGCGTGCTCTTCATTTAGAAAGAAGTTCATTAGAAGTAACACTGGACACGATAGGTTAGGAATGCCAAAATAAAAGAGAACAACTAAAAGGATTAGATGTTAATATAATGAAGTATAGAAGATAGGAATTTTGCTACAATTGGGATGATTAACGTTGACTGTAGAGAGAAAATAAAGGACACACAATATGGAATTTAGAACATCATGATCGTTTGAACTATTATTGTAGAAATATTCTTTGCACTTTTTCGAAATCTAGATGCAATTGACGATGCCATAATTGTTTGCTACTGTCAGTCATTTACAAACATAAAAAAGAAAAAAATAATTTTGTATACAACCTTATAAAGTTCCGACTTCTAGTTCTTAGATGTCTGTCCTTTTTTCGTGATGCAGTTTTTGTGGCCTACTTATTACCGTCCTATGTTGATTGTATCGGCAAGAATAAAATAAGATAAAATTAAATGTTTTCTTCACCGTTAAAAGGACAACTTCCGAAACGTTATATTTAAAAGTATTACTAACATGCAGAGAATAATCATTGTATGTACGCAATCAGTTATTTATCGTGTACATTCGTTCCGTTTAAATTTACGACGCGTAGCTTTCTTTGATGTATAAAAATTATTTCTGTTCAGAAATTTTTTCCACTACTCACGTAAATTATAGCGTTCATTTTTTTCTTTTTTAATTTCTTACTGGCTTCGTGCACGGTGTCGTACGAATTCAAGAATACTTCACTCGGGTGGTGTCCAGAAATTTCAACTTATCGAATAATAATTTAATTTAAATTACATTACGTTGCCTATTTCTCCAGAATACCAATAAATAAATAGTTTTGATTTTTTATGACGCAGTAAAACCGAAAGAAAATGAAATAGAAAATTATTTTATGGCGGTACTCGAAATTTTATTTCGAAATAGTTTTATCTTTTTCACATTAATAAACGATTAAAGAGGGGCCGCCGGGTTACCGCGCACACTGTACAAGAAGCGAATTTTTCACTTAAAATAGGTTACAGTATTGACACAGTTAACAAAGTTTCGATTATATAGAATGTATATATATATATAACTTTACGAAAAATGTCTGCCTTCTCTGTTTCAATGTAATTTGTTTATATTCCGGCTAGTTTTTAAAATGCACTATACACACTGATTATTTATAAAACGTTTTAATTAATACATGTGACCTCGGCTCCGAAGAAGAAACCCGGCTTATGCCTAAAAAATAGACTTTCAGATTTCGACCGTTGCCACGTCTTCAAACACCTTCCTTTATGACGTGCCGTTGGTATAAATTGAAAAGAATAATTATAAGCGTCGATAATATAGCCACTTTTCTTCACCCCTGTATCGTATGCGAAATAGTTGAAAATTCGTTATTTTTCAATAATTAACAGATTATACATTCGAGAGTTTTTTAAACTCCCTTTTCCCTCATAATGAATGGTTTTTTGTGACACGGTGCTGCTGGAACGAAAAATATTTCATATCTTTTAAAAAGAATGATACACATACTAGAACCAATATTTATTAAAAAAAAATACACGTATTATGAAATGTGTGAAGAATACATGAAAAGAAATTGACAAAAATTACACGAAAAATGATCTAATTCTTAATTAAACACTTTCAAGCTGTACAAGAATAAAGACATCTATGGCTAGTAAATCTTACAAAAAATTCCAGCACGATTTACAAAAATTCATCAGGAAATTAATGGAAAAGAATCTGAAAAATTATTTGAGTAGTCTTATTTACAAAAAGAAATAACCTATACAAAAATGAGGACACAATTGATCAAAAATAGATCGAAAAATAAATAAGAGATTACATGAAAATTTACTTAAAATACATACATCAAAAAATGAAATGAATGGGAAATCAAAAAATTGCTTCATTCTTACTTATGGTAATCACTTTAAGAGCGACCTCGACGTCCATCCCTTCTACTGCCACTTTGATGTCTTCCTCCGTGACCACGTCCTTCTATTTTCACGTGATTCTTCAAGCTCTCAATTCCCGGATAACTCCTATACTAGCGATAACACTGTACAGAAGAAAAAAACAACGTAACAGCCGTTGAAAATGATGAAACAGTATTCCCAAAGTTCAAACGCGTTTTTCTCGTATATTTCGTTTTAGGCATAAGGCGGGTTTTTTCGAAGCCGGCCACATATGCAAAAAAAAATTCAATTAACGAACCCAAATTAACACTTGTAAACGAAGTTTTCCTATATACCACCGGTAAATAACAGATCACTAGCGATGCGTAAAACTTCTCAGATTTACCTAATCTATAATTTAAATATAAAATACAAGCCGGCTATGCATCGTAATAACAACCTTAGTGCATTGCGTACATATTTTTACGTATTATATATATATATATATATGCTAGGAGATTGGGCCTGCTTGTCGCTTCGCAGGCCAATATTTTACATCCGTAATAATTTTACGTCGAGAATTTTTTTAAAAATAACAAGAACTGCAGTGAGTACATAGTGTTTATTTAAAAAAAAAAAAAAAAAAGCATACGGAATACGTTGGTAAAAATAAAAATAAACTTTGAATTAAAATATCTGGAAAACTAAAACCGTTACCTAAATGATGCAGGCAAGAAAAATATACCGATATGTTAGGCATATTTATTTTTTCGAATCTACGTTTATTATGGTAATTACTAATTGATGATAATTCAAGTTATGCACATTCATCATCGCTTTAATTTCGAAATTTGAACTGTTAAATTTTAAAATTTTGTATGTTTCATAATTTAACTATTTTCTAATGCGGAAAATACGTCCGTTTAAGGAAATGATTAACTCTCCAACTGCTATAGAACGATAGAAACCATACGGCATACATGCGCGTTGTACCTGTTGTTTTTTATACTTGATATAATTTTGCACAGACGGTTCTCCGTTCAGTATACATAGAACTTTTATCTTCCAAGTACGACTAGCTTGTTACGTTATGCATCGAATAATCTTAGTATACTCTTGGTTGGAATTTGTATGTTTTTTTAAGCCATTAATTTTACTATCGTTGATAGCGTCCTGAATTGCCAAGCCTAGAACATTATATTTCTGTAAACAAGACATGGCCGCAAACTCATCTTCGTCTACCTTACTGTGATGTAAGTTGACATAATCTGTATATGTCTATTTTTCAGTTATTCGGAGCCCAGTTGTCACATCACTCTCCTTTTCTCCGCTATTATCTTTACCATTACTTTTTACTTTAGCTAAAACAGGAACATAGTCCCCCATGGGATCCGCCAAGGCGCTACATTCTATACGTTTAGCCAATTAAGGTGCCTAAATTATCATTTCTTCTCCCAATGGCGGCTATAGGTGTTGGTTGATCAGCATTTATTACACGTAATTGTAACTTATTTAACGTGCTCTCCAAATAAAATTACCTTCAGTATTAACTCCCGCTGCTCCCCACAAAGTGTGCATTGAAGTCTCCCGCAATAACGGAGGGTTTTTTAGATCTGTCATTTCCTTTTTTCCGTTCAATGTTATTTGTTTTATGTCCCGGAGGCGCATACACTAGCATAATATCTAGGCGAAGATATTTATAATTAATTGTTACAACAAGATATTGCTTCATTTCAGATGATTGATTGTATTTTCAGTTTTTACTTTAAATCGTACAGATTGGTGAATTAATAAAACTAATCTCCAACCTCTTCCGGTTCGTCTGTCGAATTGTACTACATTGCATGATTTAATGCGTAGATTTTGATTTCTTGTTGACCGCGACTCGCATAATTCGCACACTTCAACATCGTCTTTATTTAGTAGCTACGTGTGCGTGGAAGAGCGCGGTAGGAAGCGAGCGGGTCGTGTGCGTGTGCGGATTCAGGTAATCTTGCTTGGTATTTGTGTGGTGGGAGAATGGAGAGTATAATTTTGAATTCAACAACTGGGATGGGAATGAGAGAGTTATCAGCAGTACGTTTGTGTAGAGGACGAGTATTAGCGATCGGGATATCGGAAGAACAGTAACCGAAAAGTTCTTCCACGCAAAGATCGACAGGAATATCTATAGGACTACGCCAAATCGGAATAAAAAGAATATGAAGGATCGAATATTAAGTTCTTTATGGACGCAGTGGGAAAGTAAACATGTATCAGCTGCCTCGGTTGATATAAAATTTAGTTTAAGTTTTTTCTACGGGTGCGAGAGATTAGCGAAATACCTCTAACTTTATTATGAAATTTTTTAGCTAGGAGCACGGGATGTAAATGAGCAATATTTTTTTTCCAAGCTTTCGACCAAGACGACGATTTGACCAACGCAGTGATCGGGGAAAGTAGCAGAGGAAAGGCTAAACTTAATAGGAAAAGCGAGAGAGAATTTCTGATAACATTATTAATGAAACCGGTCGAAATATCCATGTCGACGGACTCGTTGATATTCTGAAGCATTATTGTTTTTCGTAGCGGAAGAAGTAGACGCGGACGAAACAGATAATTGTCGGGAAGTTTTGTTTATTTTAGTCGTCGATTTAAACGGTGCGGCCGCATTACTGACTCTCTTGGTAGCAGAGCGAAGAGAATGGAGGGGGGAGGTTTACCTCTCCCGTCAGACGAATCCGGCATAAATATAAATTAAACAAAAAGATAAACTAAATCGAAAAATCAGACAGCGACGGAGCGAGAAATGAAAAAGATCAGCGCGAACAAAATAAAATAAAACTAGAGAAATAAAAATCAGGAAAAAAGATAAATAAAGGTAACGCGATCTCATCGAGTTCTTCAGAAACAATTAAACGCGACGCGAGTAGACTCTTTAACGCAGCGTAGGACATCCGCTTTTAAAATTAAAAAATCTTTGTTCCTTTTCAGCGATATCGAGGCCTGATATTCAATTCTGGATAAATTAAGAAATTACCGAATTTCAATAAGGATGTTCTCCGTATCCTTGTGGCTTAGAAACGATTAGTTTGACGAAATTGCGACAGTAGTAGCTTGGAAATTTTTTCATTTCTATACCTTTTTCGTGTAGTCGGTATTTTGTTTATATTGTGCGACGTGTTTCTGTGTGTTTTTTTGTTTTTCTTTTTTTCCCCTTAAGAAATTATATTTCAACTTTCAAGACCGTGTTTACCAACTTTGTGTGCAACTGTTTCGAATGGCGGCTGGTGTAGACTTTCCAAAATTTCAAATAAATGTACACAGCTGAGTCCGAAAATTATTTATGATGAATCTAACAGTTTAACCTATTGTTAGAAGTACCACTGTAGCGTGAAAAACGAAATACTGATATTACGCTAAATCCGGCAAATAGAAGAAAACCTACACAATAGTTGATTTCTTGAAGTATTTCTGTAGTTTTGAGCAGCTACAATTTTTTAGTCACTTTGTGCCACTTCGGAATAATATTATCATGATTTTACAAAACAGTTTAATAGGACTATGTTTTTTTTTACTTATTTTTTATATGCATAAATTATTTAAGCTGTACAAGCTACACAAAAGGGTGTGAGAGTGATGACCGGCAATATTCAAAACTTCGAATTAACCGGTAGATAGAAAATTATTTTACCCGACTTAAATACGAGGTATTGAAAGGACTAATTCTAAACAATTTAAATATGATGGTCGAAACGAAGTCTGTACAAAAACAGAACTGCAGGGAATGTCAGGAAAATAAGTGAATCCAATATAGGATGAAAAAGAGGATTAAGGAAGCAGATAAATTATATTGTTTTCCGATTATACGTTTCATAATTAGTAGACCGTAAAAAAGGAATGTACCGTTTAAATTAATGGAGAAAGATCATTGTATAGAAGGAACCCAGAATTGATACAAGAGGGGAACACGCTTTTCGTTATCTGCATATATCAGAATGACGGTGGTCTCTGAAAAGCGAAATGTTAAACGTGCGGTTTCGAAGACGTATGCAGAAAGAATTTTTCAGACATGAATAAGAGCCCGCAAGAAACAAGAAACAGATTAAGACAACTTTCAGAATCAGAAACGATAATATACAAATTTTAACAGACAACGATCTACAAAATAATTAGCCGTGAATACAAACGGATGAGGGGAGGGGAAGCGAAAGCAATCAGGTCGGTAAATTGAATAATAAGAAGTAGCCGCACAGCCATTCTGAGATGTAGCCGCGTCAGCGAAGATTAATAATCACGCGGGAAATTTTCTAAGCAGCATTGGGACAATTGGCGATTCCGTAGAATTCAACTACTTTCGGTAAATAATAAAAAAAAAACAATTCGCTCTACAACGTATAATAAATAATAAATCGAAAAATGTGTTAAAATTATTTTCCGGGTCCTGGAAATTTTGCACAGTTTTCGGAGGGACCTCTCTGTAGAAGAGAAAAAACGTCAAAATATTATAAAAAAATCACGCCTGTAGCGCGATCTTTAGAAATTTAAAGTCATTATTATTATTCGATTTAAATGAAAAGAATTCCAACGTTTACCTTTGGCCGACTTAAAACACCGGCGATAGATACATCATCTATCCTGATTTAGCGGTTTAAGAGATTATACAAACCTGTATTTACATATAAATGTATTTAAATCATTGTTCATCGATTTATCAAATACACAGTGGTGCGTCTGAAAAGTTCCCGAACTAGGTTACTACACACGATACAAGTAGCGCCTTCTCTCGATCAACCAAGCAAGTATGTATGTAGTACAAAGCCTAAAAAGTGTGTATACAAAATTCCAGCGCTGCCAGTCTCTTAGTTCTCCAGCAGTACGCGGGTAAGTATTGTGTGTTCATAACCCTTTGTGCAAACTCGCGATATGGTACAACGAAGTGCGATTAAGTTCTGTGTTAAGCCTGATAAATCTTTCGTAGAAACTTTTTCGATGATTCAAAAAGCATTCGGAGATGAAGCTCTATCACCTACAATAACTACACCAAGCGACAATCTTCGGCGTGATTAATGGGGTTATATACAGTTGTATCCGAAGGTGCGGTCTCATCATGAAGAAAACAGACAATAGCCCTGTGTGAGGATGTTAATGGATTATAATGCTGGAGGAAAGCGACCATGAGGAAAACCGAGAAGACGATGGGGATAGACATCATTAACGACATGGTGGAAGTCGATGTTGGGATAGAGGGCGACGAGGACCGTAGAAAATGGAGAAGAAAATGCCAACAATGTTAGGAAAGAAGAAAAAATAGTTGTAGCGGGTGAAATGACATTTTCTCGATTTCTTTCCGACAGTATAATAAATAGTTTTTTAAAAATTGTTAACAACATCGACTAGTACATGTTTCGGGGTAATTGTTCAATTTTTTTGCATAGAAAAATATTTAAAAATAGCACAACCACAACTGTATTCTAGGAGCGCCTTTTTTGGACGTCACTTGCGATAGAATAGTAACTCGAGAACGGTTCATCTCAAATCAGAATTTAAAAAAAAATTTGTTAGTCTATTGTATTGTCTAGTAGATGAACGAAGGATTTTTCAAAATTTTAATTTTTAAAAAAAATGACGACGGTTTTTAATGAAAAGGTGCGTTCTTTCAAGGTGTTAAATTTTTTTGTTTTTTTTCTCTAAAAAATTAAAAATTCTTCGGTTATCTATTAGCTATTATCATTATAAATAATTGGTATAAATTTAGTATTGATCGGATTGATAGTTTTTTTTAGTAATCGTGTCCACCGCAAAGGTACTTTCGAAAAAAACACGATTCTGAGATAATCACGATTAAAATTTCATGCTCATTTCATATGAATATGCTGGACATCCTCGCACGACGGAATATTGCGCTGCTTGCAGTTGTTGCACATAACTGCCATTTTAAAACCGAGCTCACGTGAGTCGGTTGGTGCAAATTTAATATCACCATCATCACATTCTTTACACTAACTGCGAAATTGTCGCAAAAACCGAAATAAAATTTTAAAATGCGATACTCGACAAAATTATCCACCGGCAACACGGTGACCTCATGGCCAACCTTTAGTTTTTTTCCAGATACACTAAAACTACTCGGGTCGGTCTCTTTTCGAGTTGAAATGCTGTTATCTTCGTTTTTTGGTCTATCTCTAGGAAATCCTAATGATGCTCTTCTTTCGCGCGTTGTTTACGTAAATCGGACATATTTATATATATATATATATATATATATATATATATATATATATATATGTATAATGAAAAAAAGTTGATGTTTCTACCAGCGAATTTAAAGAAACTGTCGCATTGATGTTACACGTTACAACTGCTGGAAGTATACTCGATGTTGAACATTCCAGAGTCTATACACAGCTGCTCCAGAGTTTCAAATTCATAAATTTCGAAGGATAAAAAATAGAGCGGCAGAAATTGACGTACTGTTTATATTTTATTATACCGAGTCACAGTAGCATCACTCAGCACAGCTGCGCGCGCTATCGAGATAACGCACTATAAATAGTTATAACTTCGGATCTAATGCTCCGATCATTTTGAAATTTGGCGAAAATATTCTTAAGATAACGTACTTGAAGAATATGCAATAAAAAAAAAAATTGGATTTTTCCGACCAGCACAACTGTATATAACTCCTTAAGCCCGAAAGCTCAAAGACCCACGTGAGTTCAGCAACAAAAATCCAAAGTGAAGACAATGCTCATCGCATTCTTCGACTCAAAAAGCCTCATTCATCATGAATTCATTCCAACCAGGTAATAAACTGTGAATGCGAAATTCTATCTGGAGGTAATAAAGCGTTTAGTACGACAAATTCGCCGAATCTGGCCTCAGTAACAAGAGCCTTTGAGCATCTATACGAGCGGTGCAATGAATGTATACGCAGAGGACTGAGGTAAATAAATTAATTTATCTTTTATAATGTGTTCTTAATGTAGTCGAAACAATACAGAAACGTAAGATAAAATACTTCGCACACGTTATACAAGGAAAGAAATACAAATTATTAAAACTGATTATACAAGGACAAATTGAAGGTCGAAGAGGTCTAGGAAGATGTCATGATTTGGGATAAAATCAGTGGAAGATTTAACGCAGAAGGGCGAAACATTTGAAATACTAAGGATCGTCTACGCGAAGTTATGCGTAAGAAACAAGAAGAAGAATGTGTTCTTATTTAACCTAGTTCGGGAACTTTCAGAAGCACTGTGCATATCGCGCCGTGCTTTTTCTCGGGCAAATGTTGACACGTGTGGTCGGTGATCGGTAAGTTCAACCTAGTTCGATGTGCGACATTAAAACGAGAAAACTATACGTGTAATCTCCTAAAGTTGTATGTGCTGCAGTGGATGAGCATCTAGACCGATATACTCGTGTTTAGAGCAAGATAATGCATATTCTCACGCACGTGACGTAACAGTTTGGTATTTTGCGAATGCTACGATCGATTACTAAGGAATTTTGTGATTTCTCGCAAAACTGCCCGTTGATAATCTCTCGGGTAATTTTGCGAAAATTCGAATTTATTCTAGTCACTTTTAAATAATTACGTGCTCAAGTCGTCTCTAAATATCCATACTGCATAATATTTCGAATCACTGAACTGCCGATATATTGTATTTTGTTGCCGTACTTTGTAAGGTAGAAAAAAAAATAACAATCGTAATAATAATAATAATAGTATATGAAAAGAATCAGAATAAAGTAAACAATCGAATTAGGAAGAATAATAATAGTAAGAATCAGAATGATACGAAATACCACTACGTCTTCTTGCCACGATCCTCATAAACTGGGAAAAGGACAGGGAAGGTTAATAGAAAGGATGTCGGCGTTAAAAATTGAATGATATGATAAGTTATATATTTTAAAACCTTAATTTAAGTTACAAAAGTTATAGTTTTATATATTACACGGACACAAAGTACCTTTTAATTCGTTAAAACATATAACATTTATTTATATTAACTTATTACTTAAAATAAAAGTTTACAAACATTATTATTCACAAAATATATATAAAAAATTCGTCCTACCGGTTTCGTCTACTTGACATATTCATGGACATTAACGAATTAAAAGGTACTTTGTGTCCGTGTAATATATAAAACTATATAACTTTTGTAACGTAAATTAAGGTTTTAAAATATATAACTTATCATATCATTGAAACAAACGATTACAGGAAGATATAACACATGGTTAAAAATTGAATTTAATAAATATGGAAACAAATAGAAAATAGTTAGCAAAAAGATCAGAACTGTTTTTTACAAATATAAAAACAACTTACAGGAAATTAGAAAATACATTAGAACGGAATTTAACAAACGTAGGAACAAACCAAGATGAATTGGAGGGAAATTTAACAGAAATAAAAAAAGAACTTGGAACAAGTATCGGAGAAAGTAGAAGGGAAATAAGTGATGAATTTAACAATGAATTGGATAAAGAAAAAGGGACTGTAGAATTGTCTTTAAACACGACCGAGCCTTTAAAATTAAATGCGAAAAATACTGCCGATATACATTTAAAAAAGGAGAAAATTTCGATGGAAAATAATTTTCTTATTAACACTGCTGAGATAAATTTAATACATTCCGAAGACGGTGCTGTCAAAAATTACACGGCGGTATTTTCAGTCAAAGAAAGGAGCGGTGAACTGAGGAATGTGCACGAGAAAACGGACCGCCTTAGAATGTCTGATGTAGGAATGGTTGAATTGTCGTCCATTGCGGCTGACAGTTTAGCCGGAGAAGAGATGTGCGAAGTTATCAATACGGAACAGCTCATGGAACATCGACTATTCCGATGTGAAAAATGTAAATACGGTAATTGTAGAACGACTAGTGATTAGTGGTTCAAATTGTGATTTTAAAGGGAAATATGTCGGTTACATAGAGGAGTGCATGAATTTCGTGCCAAGCAACGTGTCCAAGTGTAGCCCAAAGAAGTATGCGTGAAGGGAGGTATATTGATTTTATTAATGGAACCATAGAATACCCTTTATGCAAGAGTGAGTGTTTTTTCATTTATCTATTTTTTTTTTATTTCTTCGACAAAACATGATTCCGTATATATATATATCTTATCTCCCACCGAATATTCATAATAATTATTCCCCCGATTATACTTTCCTCGTTTTTTCTCGTTGACCATACGAATTAGGTCTTTTATAGATTCTGTAAGTCCTTAATGAGCGAGACACGATTGATAAAGTAGTGTGAACCAATGTGTATCTGATTATTAGTTTAAATGGGAAACAGACCATAGGGATACGTAATGCTGCCGAGTTGCGACCTGCGTAGGTGCGTAAAACTTGATACCTTTAGCATAATTGTCATTCACGGTTACATTTTAGTTACTCTTGTAGCCTGCGTAGATCTTATGAATAGTTTGGATTGCTGTTTTGGGTAGACTTTTTTGGAAAAACTGTTAAATATGTTTGGATACAACTTCTTTCTGTCACTTATAAAGAATTTCAATAGTACTGTTGATTTATTTTGTACTCGGAGTAGGTAATAAATTTATCAAATTGTTTTTTTTTATTGTCGTACTATGGATTTCTCGGAAATAGGAATAATAGGTAGTAGGGTAAATTGATTGTTTCCGGCCTGGTCGTTCTGTTAATTCTGTATCAGGTTTGGTATACATAAGGCTACATTCCTAGAGCTCATATTTTTTATTCTGGGAGTCTAACGATGAGTCGCATCGCTCGATTTCGAGCATTGTGACTGCCTATTTGTACGCTACCAGTACAGAATAGGCAACGTTCATGGCAATTGCTATACGCAACGCGAGTGTACGCACGAAAGACCACACCCGGAACTGATTGCAATCGCTTGTTATCGTGCTACAAGTGCAGTCCCGCGTGTGTCTGCTATGTGTACTGAACTAGCGCGCATATGATGGTATACGTGGTGGTTTGCCATTGCCTTCCACGTGATTATTAGCGAGTATTTATTGATTTATTTAATTCTTGTAATAAGTTCGTCGTCGCTCGGGATCGAACCCGTGACCTCCGTAACGGAAGTCAAGCGCTCTAGCAACTAGGCTATCGCGACGACGTGGTATATGATATATTTAATTCTGTTATTGTGGCTTATTAAGATGGTGGTGGCTGAGGTGCCGGAGCGCTAATTTTTGTGTCTGTAGTTGACTATTATGTCGCGGCATCTGGGCTCCTGAAACCAAGGTGTTCAGGTTTTTCGATCGGAAACGGTCATATGTTTTGTTCAAATTATTTTCTAGTGCAATTAGTTATATAAATCGCCGTCAATTAATGTTGTTTTATATTTACGTGCTTGTGTTGTGATGAATTTTGTCTAAAATGATTGTTTTGCGTATTACGCTGTCTTCTGGAGTTCGATCTCTTATATATCAAGTTATTTGTGCAACGATGTGGGTCTAATTTTGTATAATGTCCTCAATATAAATTTGTCTAGGTTACGCTATCGTGTGCGGTGCGGTCCCGGTATCCGATTTCTGTGTAATTAAGGTTAGTCATCTATGTAAAGTAATAAAGTTTGTATATAATAATAAAAGGAAAAAAATAGAAAAAAAAAACGAAAAAACTTTGTGCGTCTACATGTCTACGTGTGAAATTTGTGAATACTTTCTGTGTCTGAAAGATGGTTCTCTATTGGCCATCGTCATGTCTGGCTCTTTGGTACGCGGCTGTGTTGCTGAGGGTCAGGGACTTCACTTTCTGTTCGCGTGAAACTGAGTCAGTGCTTTGTTTATGTGCTATAATCGTCTCGACAAATATGTTTACTTTTCGTATTTATTTCGGTTAATTACGTAATGTTCCGGTTAGAAACAATACTTTAGAACAGTATGAACACTACATGATTGTAGGATGACCATGTTGTCCTAGAAAAATTAGGCATATAGTGTGCTCTAGCCGAAGCACGGTGCCGGGATGACGCGGGCTCCATTTGATTGTGGTCATGGCCATGATGTTTCGGAATCGTTGGTAATACATATCGCCGATTAACGTGTAAGTTACAGTTGACTTCTAAAATAGTGTGGGCGCTACTCAAGTGAAGATGTGACCATGCTGATCAGGGCAGGGTTCTGAGTAATTTCACGTAATGAAACTGCGAATATACGTTTTTACGGGTTGTTTTGGAGATAATGCGCGCTCGGATAGGCTTTGCGCGTTACTAATGAACCCGTTAGGTCTACGGAATAGGGAAGACCGGTTAGGACGATGTTGGTGGTAAATGAAGTGTTGTGTTCATTTCACAGGAGTGGAGTGTGGGTTTTCTACTCGCGGCTTCGTTGGCCGCGAGCGAGGAGTTTGAGTTGATGGTAGGAACACAAAAAATTTGCGGGGATTAAATAATTTTGCTTCGTTGTTTTGTATTTGTATTTTGTTATGCTCATAGGGCGACCGATAAAATTTATTTTGCTAACCGTGCTACCAAAAATTCACGAAGATTAGGATTTGTATATTTAAAAATAAATATATTAATAAGTACGAGTTAGTAAGGGTGAGAGATAAAAATTATAAGAAAAAAAAAAAAAAAAAAGAATTAATAATGAAATACTGTTGATATACGTGAAACGTAAATAAAGGTATTCATAAAAAATAGGAATAGATGCTTCTCTTGTCGTACATCGGATAAATAGATAAGAGATAATATTAGCCGGCCGTATCAGCAATAACGCACACATGGGAAGCCTGTAGCGCATTTATTTTAAACGTTATCCGCAGATGAATCACCCTTTTAGATGCTTGTTTGTTTATGTTAATCTTTTTGCGTGCGAGTATTTCTTTATATGTTGTTTTCCGTATCGTAGAGTCATTTTACTTGTGTTATGTGTGATCCCGTGTGATTATTGGTTTTAAACTTTTCTTTCAATTTTGTATCACTCTCGATTAGATATTAGAATGGATGTGTCTATACATATGTTACGAAACTTACTATATTCATCTGATAGACTGTTAGATTGAAAAGTGATACGGATTCGGTATTTACAGTGCTATCTAGCGATGATGTCGAGCTAGAAATTATTCTCTGACTAAAATCTTTAATTTTCGATCTCTCGACATCCTTACATTGTTCGTTGTCGGCGGGAAATACGGCCGGGAATTTTACACAGCACGAAATTTTGCAGAATTTTTCGGCACGGGTAGTATTAGGGGTTGTGTAAGTGTCCTGGTGTGTGCGGTCTACGACAGTAGGGTAGAGTTACTGCCCGGGGCGTGAGCCGTGAGAATAAAGAAATAGTGTTTAAATGTGTGTGTGTGTGTGTGTGTAATCTAGCCTGTTGCACTAATTGATAAGGATTTCGGTAATTTACCGTTAGTTTTGTAAATGAATATCAAGCCGATCTGACTAGATAAAGTCGCCGTTTAGTTACCGTTTTGTACGCGAATCAACGCCACGTTGTATGTCGCTTTTTTGTATATCTAGTCACTGTACGCAGGTGTAATATCGGTCGTCTTTTCTAGTCGCCATACCATCGTTAACGACGGAAGTTTTAATCGAACCGCCGTTTTACAACTCTTAGTTGTGGTTTTTGTGTTTTTCTGAATGTTTATGCGTTTTTACTATCGGATGCTAGTCACTTTGCGTTTGGATCGAAATATATGTACATTTGCTATTATAATTTTCGTGTACGTTTGATTTGGTCATCTGTGATCGTTGATAACCGTTGGTTCGATTAACCCGAATTGAAAATCTGGAAGAGTAGGATTCATTTCAAAAGCTAGAAGAAATTATCTTTTGATTTCTGCCAAAAGAAATTTCTCCGAGGGGGGGGGGGGGAGCTGTGGTGAACCCTGAATACCGAAATATAGTTAGTGCATAGACTGTATCTATTATAAAAATATTGTAACGTATCCGAGGTAACCGTATGCATTTCAGGTATGTCAGCAATATACATTTTAGATGTTAGAAATGCAAAGCCGGTGCGAGAATTTTACAATGTGGAAATGGGTGCACAACCGCACATCCCGATCTCAGCGCGGAGCATGTAAACTGGAGCGCAACAGCTTCTGTGCTGCCGACTAACGTGAGAAAAGTTATCAGTGGAAAAGTGAACCAAGATAAACCAAGACAACTAGCCTACTTACGTTGATGCAATTGTTCGCCAACTACACGCTCGACCGCATTTGGAACTGACTATAGCCACTTGTTATTGCACTATAAATGTAACTGTTGTATACTAACTAGCGCGCATATTTTGTCATCGCCCGGGATCGAACTCGAGACCTCCGAAACGGAAGCCAAGCGCTCTAGCCACTAGGTCATCGCGACGAACTTAGAATTCATTTATATTTATTATATTAGTTGGGAAAATTATTGTTTTGTATGTACTTCGGAATTTTATTAACGTAGCGTAACTTAATTTATCAGGGAAGTTTCTTCCCGATTTAGATCTTTGCTTGAAACATGTAACGTAAATTTAATCTGTTGATCTTTGTATTTGTATGTGACAATAATAATGAAGTTGAATATAGTGGTCGTAGGAGAAGAGAATGTGTTGGGGTGTACGGCGGCTATACTTGATACATCTTATCGTTGTGTTTAGTTAACATAATTTACTATTCTGCGGCACACAGCTACATTAAAGTATTCGGGTTCGCTGATAGCGCGGTATCTTTTCATGATTTAGGGAAAATTTTGTATGTAGAGTTTCGGTTCGTTTAGCCGATCGTCGTCGCTATACTTTTAAAGTCTAGTCTAGTGTGTTGTTCTTCTTTCGTCGAGTTTTGTTGCAGCATCCCTAGTTTGCTTTCGACCCGTAGCGTGTTTGGTTTTCGGTTATTTATTTAAAGTTTCGTAATTTCGTGTACGGCTGTCGCAATTTATAAGTAATAGGAGGAATACAACAACTAATACGAGGTACACAATAATATATATATATATATATATATATATATATATATATATCAGCATTCGAAATTCCCATAATAACGTTTGTTTATTACACTAACAAGGTATGCAATTCACTAAGCAACAATTTAAAGATACAAATTACGAACAGAAAACTTAAAACAAACCGGAAACATTGCCAAATATTCGAATAGTATACTTCTTATCTGCTAGCTGTTATTATTATTCTAAAAGAGTAAAAAGCTAGATTTATATGGTGCACTGCAATATGACAATATTTTTTTACAAACGAAATAGTTTATCAATTTTTAAGTAAGACCTATTCTGCGGGCAATTTTTTTTTACATAAATATCAAAAAAGTCCTAATTATAAATTAATTTAATTGAACAGTTTATTCGAAATATAATAATTCTTGCCGTATTAATCTTATAAAATATACAAGAAGGTAAACGATAAATAAACAATGGTAACTCGCTTCAATGTAAAATTTAAGAGATACTACTGTACACTTATGACGTAACGTAATTAAAATAATTATAAAACTTTAGACAACTGTAATAGAACGATAATTTAATTAATTGCCACTGTTTAGCAAAAGAAGTCTTCAATCTCTGCAAACTAGATTTACACTGCTTCCTTTCTTCGTCGTATACAGTTTCAATACAACAACGTGACATGATAACAAAAGACTCCATCCTGAAATTAAATCAGTAAATCGGTATAATTTTGAGAACTAACTATTGTGTTTTATAGGTCCTATTAAAATATTTACAATTCTTCTTCTCTCCAAAATAAATTCAAAAAGATTTGCTTCGTTTGCAGGTTCTTACGATAATTATCGTATACTTTTAAACGATTAACATCAAGAACAAAATATATAGAATACTAAAAAAAGATTAGGTCGACTGAAATGTATAAAGTATTGATTCGTTTAAAATTGTAAATAAACAAGATGAATTTTGAAACGGAAACAGAACAAGAAACATTTTCTATCGAGCAAAATGTAAGTGACATGTATAAAAAAACGGAAAAAACCTATGAAAGATTACAAGGCAATAAAAGTGACAATAAATTATGAAAACTGATTGGTAGAAAAATAGTATCATATTGAAAATAGAAGAAAATAAGGTGTTAGAAAGATAAGAAAACAGTTAAAATATTTTTTCTTTTCTACGCTTCATCCCGTAGGTTGTGAGAATTATGGCATGAAGTATGGAACTCGCGAGATATAACTAGTGATTTTATTCCTGCGTACGATTTTTTGTCTTTTAGTTACTTTTCCGATTATTTTTTCTTCGATTAGACGGGTAATTCATATAGCATTTCATATATGTCCGATAGCGGTATTTCTTTTTCTTATTTCTATTGTCTTCAGAATTAAGTGCTTTTCAGATTTTATTTAACACACAGTTGTTTGTAGTTTTGATGATGCACTATATCCGCAGCGTTCTACGCCAGCACATTTTAAATGATTCCAGTTTGGTTTTTTTTCCTTTTTCAATAAATGTTTTAATTCCATATAGAGCAGTACTTCAGATGAAACTTTTAATAAATTAATCAAAAAACATTGTTTTTTATTAAGTGTGCTCTGTGCTTAATCTTTTTCTTATTTCTTTTTTAATTCTCATTGCTCGTTATTAAACTTTCCAGATATATTAAACTGGCAAAGAATTTAAGCGTAATTATGTATATATCTGGAAAGACCCATGAAAGCACGGAGGTTTGTCACGATTGAAAAGTTAAAGACCGCATCGCAGGAATAGCTCAAGACCATACCAAAAAGCACATATCGGAAGTGCTTCGAGGATTGGAAAAAGCGCTAGCACAAGTGTGTTATATCTGAGGGGGATTACTTTGAAGGGGACAAAATAAATATTGATGAATAAGTACATATTTTTCGAGGAAAATAAAAAGTCACCTTATTTTTACTAATAACGAAAATTATATCGGGTAAGTTTTATGAAATATTCGTTACCTGGCAAATGTTTTTAGAGTGCGCTCAATGCCACGTAACAAGTCATTCGTCTTTAAAACCAATACCAATTGCCTGTTTATTCTCGTCATAATTTCGAATATACTGTTCAACAGTAATGGAACTTCCCGCTGGAACTGTTCTTTCTGTTTTGAAAAATGGGAGAAAGAATTAAAGATGCTTTTAAAAATTTTGTTCACCTTAAAAGCAAATATAATTCAATATCATGCACTGAAAATAAAATAGCTGAGATTTCGGTCTTTCCGCATTCAGGTCACACCCAAATCTACCCAGTTTAAAATTGGATGGCGTATCAAATAATTCCGGAAGAGTAGTAGAAACATTCGAGGGAAAGAAATTAATCAACAACGTTTTCACTTTACCGACTGAAATACATCGAGCAAACTAGTAAAAAATTAGTGTTGCACGTTATTATTATGCACGCAAAACCTAAAAGTGAAGAAAATACGAAACACGATTACTGTACTTAATTTTTCAGAATACGAAGTGAGCAGGGAACTGTGTCTAACGTTTTTCCACTCTAAACAATAAAATATAAATACACGTATGAGTAATTTTCTTATTCAGAAAAATACCAAACACCCATCGATTATTACGGTCGATCGATTGGTAAAATATTTCAAACTGATTTTTCTATATTTTTACTGACTTCAAAAAGAAAGAGGTTATATGTTCGCCGCGTGTGCCTATATTTTTATGGCTTCATCATTTTACTGTTCACCTAGAGCTCTTAATGAAAGCGATTCTTATAAAATTTTTGCGCTTTATACTTAACGACATCAAAATTTATTTTATTATCGTCCAAATGTTTAAAATTCTGCATATTCGTGTTAAAACAACTAATAATATCAGTTCGAACATTTAAAATTGTGTTATCGCATGTACGCAGTATGTCTGAAAAGATAGTGAATTAATTTTTTACACGCGATACAAGTAGCGCCATCTTTCATTCAACCAAGGAAGCATGTAGTACGAAGTCCGATCAGCTTGTGTACAAAATTTTAGTGGCATTGGTGTTATACTTCACTCGCGAGTAATAAACGGTGGTGTGTTGTGTTTATGATACTTTGCGTGAGCTCGTAAGATGGAACAAAGAAGCGCTATCAAGTTTTGTGTTCGGGTGAACAAATACTTCGTAGAAACTTTTTCTATGATTGAACAAGCATTTGGCGATCAAGCTCCGTCTCGAATTGAAACGTAGACGCGGTGGAAGCGCTTTAAAGGCGGCGAATAGTCGCTGGAAGAAGATAAATAAAGTGGACGGCCATCAACAGCAGTTCTCGACGAAAACGTTGCGAAAGTGTGCATACCACTGCTCGAACAACCGTATTAAGCCTTTGGGCCATCGCAGAAGAGCTCTAAACTTTTGTAAAGATTCCGTACATTTCATATCGATTGAAAAAATAAACGGCCCATCGTTCTAGTTTCGTTTCACACTTCTTCACTGATGAAACGTCTTCCCTGCGCGTAGGATTTTGCTGAAACTACGATAGTGATTTTGAATTTTTTAAAAACAATTGTAACGGACGATGAAATTTGGTGTTTCATATATGATCTGCACACAAAATGGCAATCTTCAGCGTGGTTAAGTCTAATAGCTGAAAGAGAAGCACAAAAGTGAGGTTACAAAAATCAAAAGTTGAAACGATGCTTATTGCATTTTTCGACTCAAAAGGTCTCATCCACCATAAATTCGTTCCAATCGAGCAAATTGTAAACGCTCCGCGTTCTATCTGGAGAAGCGTTTGGTACGTTGGTCGTACTCGGCTCGAATACCAAGATCCGGGAGCAGTTGGACCCTCCTCTTGCATGGTTTAATATCGTAAATCAGATATTATTGTCTTATTCCACCTACTATATTATTCGCCTGATTTGCCGTCGGCAGATAATTTTTTATTTCGAAAACTAAAGATAAAAATGAAAGGCCACCCTTCGATAGATGTTCCGATGATTCAACGAGCTTACACCGAACAGCTAAAGGTGATTCCACAAAACGATTTCTGCAGAGCCTTTAAACAATTTTACGAGCACTGTAACAAGCATATAACTAAGGGCGGGTTGTGTATACAGATCGCTAATATAAATAAATTCATTTAAACCTAGTTCGGGAACTTTTCGAACATACCATGTAAATTATTCGTTCGCTTTGTGTAATGTTCATATTCCGTTTATAGGAAACAATTTCTGTGTAGAACAAACGTACGTACTTCTTTAGAGTCAAACGGTGTGGTTGCAATTCCAGATTCTATTGACTGCCACGTTCGACCGGCTACCATGCCGGCGAATAACCAGTATAAATCTTTCTCGCCCAAATCCGCACTATACTTTTTGATCATTGATACATCGCCATTCAATATACTTAACCATAAGCGAGCATATTTATATCGAAAATCATCAGTAAGACGCTGTAAAAAAACAAAAACAAAGTACTTTAACTATATTTAGATACTTGTAGTAACTCGATGAGATGTATACTTTTAAAATAATTAGAGCGATTAAAAAAAAAAATAATTTCAGTATTGTTAGTACTTAAATATATTTTTAACATTTAGAATACAAAAATGCTCTAACCGATAAACAAATAAAATAGTTATTATAACTAGCAGTTTTAACGATTTAATTTGCAAAATTTATGACCGATAAAACTTCAAACAAATTTTTAAACATACTGTGAATTTTATACAAAGAATATGGTGCATGTTATCGTTGTATAGTATATCCAGCATTAATGAATGATGCGTTGCTATAGCAATACAGTAACGCAATTGCAACGGAAATGTTTATAATACTAACCGCGTATAAGCCGTGATCAAGCAGTACTAATTCGGTTTGACCTCTTTTGTTCTTTCGAACTAACAAATTGCCTGGATGCGGATCACTGTGTACAAATCCTTGAATAAAGATCATTTCGCTGTATAACCGTCCCAGTTTATCCGAAATATCGTACGGATTTATCCTATAAATTGATAATGTTCTCCGATAGATATACATATTTAAGCTCGTTTCGTCAATCATGTTATTATTAGAATTTTTGCTCCAGAAATACGGTGAATTTTATAATGATTAATGAAACAAAAAAGTCACCACAATTACTTTTGAGAAGAGAAACCGAAAAAAATTGTATAATTTAAAATAATAAAAAATTGAAAATGCGTATTTTTCTTACTTTTTCCCCCGAATATAGTTTAAATCATTTATCTGTCCACCTTCCAAAAATTCGAGTGCTAACACACGCGAACTACATAAATTCCAATACACTTTCGGAATCTAATCACAAAATGTAAAATGTAAGAATTCTACAAAATATAAAGAAAAATACGGGTTATGCGATATTTTACGGTTTGCACCAACATTAGATGCACATCCCTTTTTAATTTACCCACGTCGAAAAAATATAAACGCTCTAAAACGATTGGCGCCAATAATTTTTAAACTTCGCACAAGGAAAAATGCTGCTTTAAGCGAATTCAACTTGAAATTACATCGATTTTCGAAGGAAAACATGTCCTGCAAATGGTTTCCAACATTTCTAACATATTCGAAAAATATTTAATAAGAATATTTTAATGCTGTAATTTTTATCCTTAAACATTTTACAGACACACGCGCGCGCATACACACTAACAAACAAGAATTCGAATCTTTTCGAATCACCGCTCAAATTATAAACGTATTAGTGAACAAAGTTGACCGTTGAATACAGACGTGACGTCAGCACGGTACAACATAGGTATACATACGTATTTATACGAAATTAATAATTATTCGCAAGGAACCTTTAGCCATGGTAAGTGACGAAACATCTGTCTCGCTTTTTCAGTATGTTCTGCTTCCATGGTAAAATTTAGTTCTATCGGCATATTCTTCTTGGTTTCATCTACAAGCCACTGTATCTTGAAATCTGGTAAAATCCAAGAAACGATTTTAGCTAAAACCTAAACGTTAAAATAAAAATATTTAAAATACTTAATACGTAAATTATTTATTAACTCGATACCGCGTGCAACGATCCACCGAAAGTATACGAAATCCCTTTGGAAATTTTAAATTTTAATCGTAGTCAAAATATGCCGGATTGAATAACCGAATTCTTTTAACCCAAAACCATATACTATTAGCCCGCCGCGCACGTACGGTTTTGTCGGTAGACTACCGCCAGAGGTCTGGACTGTGGCGAAAACTGTACGGATTAAAACTACGCTTCATTTTAAACAGAAAAGATGAGTCCACGGACTTGCCCGCAGACAAGTCAGTACAGATAACCATACCGGTCAGAACTGTCGCGCTGTTTATTAACGACGAAAGGTATGCCAAGCCAGAACTGTACCGATTTAACTGTGTGTTAATGCAGGCAAGTTCGCACGTTTATCCGGTCTCTCGAACCGTTGTAAAAATCAAAAGGTTTCGCTACAGTTTAACAGTTTTATATTAGGTTTGTGATTTTCATGTTGAATAAAAAGGTAATTTTTATTATTCCCGATAAAAAATAAAAACGTGCTTTGTCTTTTGCTATGATTTATATGCTCAATACGTAAAATAATGTAGCTCAAAAGCGTACAAAAGAACTTCGAGAAAATGATCCTTACGACTTTAGAAAAATTTAAGAATATATCCAATTACGTTTGATATCTATTTTCTTTGTCAAGAGGTGATTTAATAAAGAAACATATAGTTCTAATAGAAGCCATGTCAGCAGAGGAGCGTTTGATGGCCTAGCTACAGGAAGATGTTACGAAGATTTGCAATAATCGATGGGGATTTTGTAAATATTTAAATAAACTCAACCAAAAAGTCTTTATTGCACAATCACAAATCGGAACTCATTGTGAGGAATTACTAATGCTAAATACGGAAAAATAACAATTAAAAATCGTATTGAAAATGTAAAAAAAAAAAAAAAAAAAAAAAAAAGAACAGTTTTAAAGTCCCGAAAAAGACATGATGAAACCTCTGGAAAAATCTTTGAGTAAACCTGCGCGCAAATCCGTGGACAAGACCCTGTGGTGTTTTAATTCGCGCCAGAGGCAAGTCCGCCGGTTTTGACTCTAGAGATATCGTGATAGACAAAGTCTAACGTCTCGAATTACATTTAACGCTGAGTTATTTCCTGCATTTTGTGAAACCTGCCGGCAAGTCCGCGGACAAAACCGTATGTGTGTGGCAGGCTATTGAAGAAATAAAGTGAACACCGCTAGATAACACTTTTTAGTGTAGTTTGCTATAATTCAAGTAAAACCTTGTGTATACTTTATTTAATTTTTTAAATGTACTATTCATAATTTTATTGTGGGAGTGGTTTGTAGTCCAACTACCTAAATATTTAAATTTTGTTAACTTGTTCCACACCTTTACCATTAATACTTTTGCTTAACTCTCAATTATAGCTGTTTTTGTTTTCTTTTAATTCATTTTAAACTTATAATTATTATTGCGTGCATTACTAAAATTTTTAGTATTTATTCTTGTAGTTCGCTTTGGCAATTAGCTATAATACCATATTATCAGCGAATCTGAAATTATTTGTTTCACACCCATTCGACTCCGGTCCACGGTCTTTAAATAACTTTCAAAAGATTTCTTCAGAGATACTTAAATAGTAACAAGGATGAGAGTGCGCGTGTGTATCACATTACAGATACGATGCATCCCCTTGTAGTTAAAACGACTTGTTGACACACACACACACACACACACACACTTGAAATGTAATTCTGATTAAATATATGTAAGGAAGTTAATTTGTACACCGATGTTATTATATTAACATTTAAAAAGGTATGAGAAGAACTATCAAGATTTTTTGAAAAGAAAAAACGGGATTTTACATTAGGTTAGTGTTGAGGTGCTTTCTCTCTTAAGAACTCCTTACACGCTACCAGTAGTGTACTATTAGATAAATCTAGCATATTGCAAGTAACCATTTTGAGTCTATAATCCAATGAAGAAAAAGACAGCGAATAAAATGACTGCAGCTCTAAGCAATATATATTAAATTTACCGTGAGTAGTGTATATTGAATGAAACAACATTTAAGTAATATATTTTTATAATAAATATTACGTCACTTTCATTATTTCAACGCCTCGCAAGCTGCGCTATATCTGTTACTTTGATATTACTAAAAAATGAAGTTCCATTCACCACCCGATGATGCTGTCTATTACTATCATATCTACACCTAGCAGTTTCTTTATGCGAAGTACGCCATCCTCACATATTTTACTCCGAAATTCTTCTCCGGCATCACAACGACGCATTATGCGTCCAAATTAGAACCAATTTTTTAATTTTATTAATCTTTCTTTCATACGATTAACTTCGGTAACACCGACATATCTTTTATCAGTATACCGGATTCCTTTCTTCCATTTTTAAATCGTGGTGTCTTTTATGTCATTGGACATCACATTCTAAAAATATCGCTTTTAATTCTACTTTTATATCGTCATTTATTCGGATTTGCCCCTCGATAATTCTTAGCATTTATTTGTGTGTACACTGATATAATCAATTTTCTGTGGAATCTAAGTTTCTGGGCTAATATTTGTTATAGCAGTATTTTTCGATATTCGGTGCAATTTAACGCTGCACACAACTGGCAACGGTAACGCAGTTATTTAATTAGCAGTATTTTATTTGAGTATAATTCTGTCTGAATTGTTCCAGCACACACTAAAAGTATGTCAAATTATAATTACTAATTTACGTATTTCTTCGGCTTCCGAATGTCAAGTTTAAGTATTACTATTCGTTTTGATCTTAATTGTAGTTAGTGCCATTGCACAGGTTAATACGCGAAGTTAAAATTAACCGTCATTGACTACAGTTTAAACTAAATCTATCAAATACTTCACTGTAATCTGTACGAATGTTCTTCTATTATATCCTCCTCTACACGCTTTTCTTTCATTTGAATTATTAGCGTTTTCTTGTTCCCTTATAAGGTATTCTGATATGCCCAATAAAATTATTTTTTTTTTTTTTTTTTAATCTGTTAGTATGTATCGTATAAACTAAGATTTTACCGACATGAGGAATTAGCAAGATCATCTGGTGAATTATTACAATCTAAAATCACTTTTATGAATCGGTTAAAGTAATATGATCGTTTCTGCTCTTTCGGCCAAAGTATACTTTTTCACATTTTCGATAAGTTTCGAACGTATAATATAAACATTTTTCGGCTAACTATTTTAGTACATACATATTATATCGCTAATCGTACCTTCTACAACGGTAAATTTACAATTTTTTAACCAATTTACTGCCTTTATATATAGTTGCGGACAGCAATATTTTAGGTTGATTCTTTTTATGAATCGCATAAATCCTGATTTTGCAAAGTTCTCGGCGGTATTTCTTCAATACTACACTGCGCATGTATATTTTTCAGGAGTTAACGAGATCGTTTTTTTTTTTTTTTAGGGAAAACATGAAAATCTGTTTGAAACCATGGTTTTCGTTTAACAAGTATTCTTTCCTCCGCAAAGCATATCATGGATAAGTATAATTTTATGTTTTAAAATTAATTTCGTACTTTCAAATTTTTTCATAAAATTTTTAGTTAGTGATTTTGTTTAAAAAATTACTTGCACATCAACGACAATGGAATGTTTTTTTTGTTGTTTTTGTTTTAAAGATATACAACAGTGACAGCAAATCCACAAATAGTCATTGATAACTGATTTGATCCAAAAATAATTCAATAAAACCTGGTGAGGAAAAATTCACTTGCTTTTTTTTTTTTTTAAATTTTACAGATGCTACTAAAAAAATGAACAAAAAAAGAAAAAAGTATTACTGTCTTGTTAGGTCATTCGCACCAAACGGCGATCTAAATAAGTAGGCGAAGAAGGACTATGAATGCGGTAAATACCGTTAAGAAACTTCCGAGAAATATTACTTAATCGTAAATTTTTTACATAAATTGCAATTTTGTCAGTTCTTCATCACCGGTAAGTAATGGTAAAAAAATAAAAAATAAAATAAAATTTTCAACTATTTACACTTGTTTGAAAACGAATTGCATGATATGTTAATTATATTAACCATATAATAATACCTCCATTGTTTTTAAATCTACTAACGAATTAGCTTTTACTGTTGGATGTTGAACTTTAAGAGCAATCAATGTACCATCTTTTAAATAGCCTTTGTGAACTTGAGCCAATGACGCGGCACCAATTGGTGTTGGCTCAATCAACTGGAACACGTCTTCAAGCTGCACAGATGCACATATCATTGTATATTAAAAAAAAATAGAAAAAATAGATATATCACATAACGGAAATATGTGTAGTACGAGAAAATTACCTACATACGTTTAATTGGATATCCTCTTTAAAAACTTTCCGGATATCGTCTATAGATGAGGCTGGAGCCTTACTGTGCAGAATTTTCATCGTTTGCACATATTCCGGAGGCAGCAAATAATCCATAGCGCCTATGTGCTGACCCACTTTGATATACACTCCTTTATTACGCTGACATAATTGTAATAGTTTTTCCGCAGATTTCAAATGTACCTTTTCGAAAAAATTAAAAAATGCCATCAAATACAGAAACAAGCTGTCATTCTAAAAATACTAGTACTTCCGCAGAAGTTGATTAATTTCACTATTCTGTTATCTGTAAATAACCGCATACCGAAAAAGTATCCTATGTTAACATTAAATATTTAATCGATTAATATAAAAATTTTAATCGGTCGAAAACACTTTTTTCTGTTAAATATCAAAAAAAAAAAAAAAAAAAAAAAACCAGTAAGGAAATAAGAAATTTAACTGTGCTGTTAAAAAAAAACTAGAAAGAGAAAAAAAAATGAAAAATGTACTCATTTTCTAAAAAAAATTATCAACAAAGAGTTACAAGTATTAAACGAATACATTCTTCTTTAGAAATCAATGACAAACCCAATAGATTTTTAGGATTCCGTACATATAATGTACAAAATCCTAAAATATTAAAAAAAAAAAAAAAATAATTACTAACAAAAATAAACGCCGAGATTGAATTTTTGTCGTAAAGAAGAAAGGGAAGGACGCTGAACTGAGAAATTAAATTTTTGCAATGTAATTTATTAATATCTAAAAAAAATTTATAATACATATATAAACACACATTCTTCCTTTAAAAAAAATATTGCAATTAGTGTTGCGCAATTTTTTTACTATTTGAAAAATAATTGGATTTAAGTTGACAAAGTATTTAAAAAACTAAAAATAAAAAGGAAAGTAAATAAACATTTGCTCTTATTGAAGTACGTAATGAAAATAACTATTCGCATTCAACGGAAGATAAATCGAAAATTATACTGCAATGTTGCAGTAACGCAATTCGTCAGAATTATGACCTTACATTCGATTTCTTCATCGTAGGCTTGATCCGAGCATCGTGAAAACATGGACCAATTTGACGTATTTTTGATCGCCATGTGTTTCTGTCCTCTGCATATCGAATAGAGCTTGTTGAAGCGACGTGGCGTTTGCCATTTGTTTAATTCTGTCTGTATATCTTATGGGCGCTCTTCCTTGTTTCCGTTTACCTTCGATCGTGCCTTCTAGAATTTGTTTTTTCGAGCTATCTGGACGTATAATGTGATCAAAGTATGTAGCTCTATTCGTCGTATCACTACAACGCGTAGTCGAAATTGAGTTTTTTTTTTTTTTAGTCCGCAGCATCCTTTTTCATCAGAACATTTCAAACGCATTTATTCGTTGGATATCCGTTGCCTTTAACGTCTAACATTCCCATGCATATAGAAAAACCGAAAAGACCAATGTTTTCATAAGACGAGTTTTGGTATCCTCCATTGTGATATCGTGACTCTTCCAGAAGCTGAGCCAGCACAGTTTTAGCAACTCCTATCCATCTTTTAATTTCGTACGTATCGTAAAATGTATCATAAACAGGATTCGACAGACTCTTTTCGAAGTTACCAGCTGAACACCTGGTTATATTAAGAGAAATGATCGAGTTTTCACGTGCTACTGAATAATTCTAATTTAGTTGATCATAATAAAATAAGTTCACAATGTGATTGAGAATGCACCACCGACGATGAAGTTATAGTTGACTTCTGTCTCCGCAATTAGCCACAATTTACTTTCACATAACTGCTCACTTTTCTGAAGAACACCTATAGTAGTTATACTCAGTCGATACTGTAAAAACTGCGGATTTAAAACCGTCGTGGTTAATAAACCGCCTGTGTGCTCACATTCATTCGAAGCAATGCGTTTTATAAAAGCGGTTTAAAAACCGCTCGTGCGCACCTGGCCTTAATCAGATTATTGAAAACATTAAACAAATTACTGAATTATTTCTCAGGAGAATTTACAAGCGCCTGATTAAAAAAAAAAAATAAATAATCCACAATTACACAATACATAATTAAAAAAGTAATTCTTTCAATGCGTTCTGGAATTAACACGTTATACTTTGACAATTGGAGGAACAATGATTTATGATTCGTTAAAGATATTATCTTTTCGACCTAAATTCATAC
The DNA here is from genome assembly GCA_039619475.1 of Icerya purchasi. Taxonomy (NCBI): domain Eukaryota; kingdom Metazoa; phylum Arthropoda; class Insecta; order Hemiptera; family Monophlebidae; genus Icerya; species Icerya purchasi. The sequence continues at coordinate 180,282,539 of CM077116.1, read as the reverse complement.
TGCACATGCGGTTGCTTGGTATACGTACCATGCAGAACCGGTTCGCGGTTGTATACATGAAAGCGGCACAGTAATCAAAAAAAAACAAAAAAACAACTAGGAACCTTCTGTGAAAGTATTTTTCAAAAAAATCCGAAATATTCCTTAAACGTCATTCTCTCGTTTTACAGCCTATTTGATTTATCCAAATACGTCGGGTAAATTACATAACGCACTGCACGATAATTCAGATGTGAGCGGTCACAAACATTAACGGGCTCGGTCGTCTGCCGTAAGTGGAAATCAGAAAAATTTACGCGCAATTAACGTTCGATTTAATAATACATTAACTATCTTTCTATTTTAAAGGCAACGATGAATCGTTACGGAATGGCGTTCGTTTTGCTTATCCTAAAAGGCAACAGATTTATGCTCGACACAAAATATTAAATACCACCATTGGAAAACTATGAAATTTCATCAAACAAAAAAAGGTTCCAATTCTGATTTCTTTTACCTCTCCATCTCTTCGTTTATCGATACTTAACACTACAGAACTCTACCTAACGACACTAGTCCTAGTATGGATCGCCTCGTAAAAAGCTGTATCCGCAGCATAATGGATATGCAGAACAATTTAAAGTACTATTTCGATGAATAAAACTAAATTTATTATTTGTTATCTAAGTTTCGTATGCTTGTTAATAACTGACAGCATAGACAGAGATTGTTAGCGGTAACAACGATTTAATGGGAATTTAATGGGAATTTAAAGGGAATTAAATGAGGAATTAAATGAGGAAAACATTTTACATTTATAAACTTTACAAAAGAAATATATGCGACTCGGTCTACTGAACGGACCCTATCGTCCGAAAATAAGTTTTTGAAAAAGCAGCGGTTAAACAAAACCAAATCGGTAGTGGTACGCTCGCACGTTGTAATTTTAATAACGTTCAAGATTTCGTTTGTGACATTACAAAAGTCCACGATGTAGCTCTATTGCCTAAAAAAAAAAGTTGGTTTCAAAAACAAAAAAAAAAAAAAAAACAACAAAATTTTGGTAAATCAGGATCGGAGAACAAAACAAAAGCTGCATTATCTGAAAAAAACGATAAATCACGTTTGAGGAAGACCAAAACGTACGAAAAAGTTATTATCAAGAAAAACAAAGCGTGAGAATGCTAAACCAGATCTAAAGATACAATCCAAAAAAAAAAAAAAAAACAGCCGTAAAAAGAAGAAGAATTCATCGTAAAAAAAAACATTTATATTTTTTCATAGATTTTTTATGTTTTTGAAAGTTTTCATGTTCTTTTTTAAAATCAATTTGAAAAGTAAATATTAAATCTAGAAATGTACGAATTGTTGCATTGAAAAGAACGTACACTTTTTCCCATAAGAATCGCTAAAAAAGTAAAAATCGATTATTCGGACGATAGGTCCCTTTTAGTAGACCAGGTTACACACACACACATACATATATATATATATATATATATATATATATATATATATATATAAATGTACATATATATATAAATGTACATATATTGATTTGATAACCATTCTGGAAAAATTAAAAATTTATCTGAAAACATATTAAAATAATGCATTTATAAATTTATAACTAACTCCCGCGACTTCATCTGTAAAAAAAAGTTTAAACTAAAAATCATCGTTTATACAAAATTCTTTTTTGAAATAATTTTTTTATGTTCTTTCTTTCGCTAAAACAGTTCATTCAGCTGATCCTTAGATCAACAACAGTGATTTTTAAGGTTTGCTTCTATGATTTGTTGAACATTATAGACTCACAGGAATCCGGTATTCGTTTAAATTGAATACTCAGATAATTATTAAAAATAAATAATATACATACACAGTTTTCTCTGTGCCACACTCTGTTCGAATTGAATATATTAAGACTACAAAAAAAAAAAAAAAGAATAATTGAAAATTAAAAGTCAAAAAATGGTTGTCCGGAAATATTAACGATTTAAAGCATACTCTAAATTAGTTACACTACTTGTTTACTGAAAACCGATCTAATGTGTTAATTTTTGAATTTAGTGTTATAATAAGCGCGTAAGTGTATTCGTTACATAGCATTCTGAAATGTGCGAAAATCCATTATATTATTCTTTAAATAAGGATAAAATAAACGCGTCAGGATATGTCCCGTAGGACCTGAGACTTTATTATGAAAAAAGTAATAATAATAATAATAATAATAATAATAATAATAATAATAATAATAATAATGAAACTAGTGCACTTCCGTTCCTTTTGTACAAAAGTACATTGTAATACGGATATGTCTTCCGGATGGTGCGTAAAGTTTAATATGACTACCGGTTTCATTTTAGTAATTATTGAACTTTAACTGTTGATCGCAAACTGAATAAGACGTTTACCACAGGGTAAAAATACAAATAAGACACTTCTGTAACTCCTCCCCATTGGTTGTCAGTAAAAATCATTACAAAATTTCGTGGCGCTTCTGCGCAACCAGTTTTTCATGATGGGAAACATTTTAGACTAAGCCCAGCCATAAGACATCGACAGCTAGGGGGAAGCGTCTTATTAATATTTATCGTAGTGAAAACGTCTTATTAAATTTCCGATCAACAGTTTGAATTCGTGTTTTTACTAAACCGAATCTTGTAGTGTCGTATTTTGTAATGCGCCACCGCCACCATCCGTGTTTATAGTTGTTTTGAAAGAGCTTACTCGTATTATTCTCAAATAAGCAACGGAATAAAACGGAAACGCCGAACGACGACTCGAATAAACAAATTCGAACGAATATGTCAACCGAAAACTTTTTATTACGTTAAAACGAATTAACTTAGTTATCGCGCGAACGAGAAATAAATAACGTGTAGAAATAATCAACGAATAGCCTTGAGAAGGGCTTTTTCAAATCGGGCCAAACAAGGAAAATAATAGTGAGAAAGGAAAAAGCAAAATTTGGACAAACAATAATCAAAAACGAAAAGGATCATAAAATTTCGAAAAAGGATTAAGTCGAGAAAATGAAATACGAAAAATAAAACAAGGAAACTTTAAAAAATGACAAAAGCGAACATCAACGTAAACAATTCGAAAACGAAAAAAAAAGCGCGACAAACAGGCAACTTTAAATCGGGTTAATGGTGGTCACAAATTAAAGTCGTTAGGGATAACGAATATATCGATGCATAACTTGACAAAAGGTAGTTTCACACTGACGTAATATAATCACTAAATTAAAAACCGGCCTAAGGTAAGATGGGGTAATTCCGATAGCGAAATGCAAAATTTTTGTATTTATTGCTTACGTGACCAAATCAATAATATTTTTGAAATACATATACTATAGCGATGTTTGAAGAGGGAACTCTGCTCTACAATTTGAGACAAAGAGCAAGAAGGGTTCTCTGGTAATTTTAAAACAGGTTTTCAAAAACGAAAAATCGGAATTACCCCACTTTTGGGGCAATTCTGATACCCCCCTTCAAAATGCATTGTGTTCTCATGAGATATGTTTTGGGGCAATTATGATACACTTCAACCTTTCATCATCACTTTTATTCAGTTTTCAACTTTCTGTGATAATTACTTACTGAGATATTTATAATTACAGCTGAAGGAAAATAAAAAGAACTGTTTCTTACTAAAATCCAGGAGAGTTATATATGTAAGAAATCCCCTTCAAAATGCATTGTGTTCTCATGAGGTATGTTTTGGGACAATTATAATATACTTCAAACTTTTATAATCACTTTTATTCAGTTTTCAACATTTTGTGATAATTACCTACTGAGATATTTATAATTACAGCTGAAGGAAAATAAAAAGAACTGTTAGTTACTAAAATCCAGGAGAGTTATATATGTAAGAAATGAAATAGGTACCTAACTTGAAAAATAAATGGAGTTCAATTAACATATATTTATTACTTATAACTACTGAAATTAACACGTAGGATCATCGATTTCTGATTCTTCTGGCTGTACATTTCTCCTTTTCTTAACTGAAACTTTTACTTGTTTAGGCTGAACTATTCTTTTTTTTGCAACTTTCGATACTTTTACTTTCACAAAGTTCCTATCTATTTGTCCGTTTGAACTCGAAGGCTGTGAAAGTTTTGACAGGAACTCCTCTGTGGTGATAACTTCTGCAGTAGAATTTAACGAATCTGAAGTTGAAAGTGTTTGAGGCTGGTTCTCTATTGATGATAGAATACGAGTAGTCGTCGAAGGTATTTGAGCCTGGTGCTCTGTTGATGGTGGAATCAGCGAAGCAGTTGATGACTCCGTTCTGTGAACAGATGTTTTGAGCCATGCATCGAAGCGCTCTAAACTATCTGGATCAAATTTTTCTCTTGGAATTACTGTATTACTATAAGGAAAGATGCCTGCTTTTTGGAATCCTCGTTGTATAACCGTTGGATCCAACTCTTTCCATACTTGTGAAATGAGCTCAACAAATTTATCATTTGGTAGCGCTTTGCCGATATTTTTTCTTTGCCAACAGACGAGCAGTTTATCCCAAGCATTTTTTAATGGTAAAAATACACCTAAATCGAGTGGCTGCAACAAGTGGGTCGAGTGTGGAGGCAGTTTGATGATGATAATTTTTTCCTTGATGGCAGTGGTGATCAAATCAACATCCAAGTGAGAGCTGTGCCCATCATAGAATAAAATGCATGGCCGCTCCTCAGGAATATTTGGAATAAATACTTTCAAAAAGTAATTCCTGAAAACTTGTTTTTCCATCCAGCCGTTCGAAGTCGCGGCGTACGAAGTGCCTGGAAACACCGCATTTCCATCTTTAGGTATCCAAACGTCCCATACAGATCTTCCCTTAAACACGATTTTGCACTGACACAGAAAAGCACGGAAAGGTTCTTTCTACCAGTGCCACTGATTCTTCGAGTACAGGGCCCACCTCGACTGCCGCAAACTTTAGTCTTTGACGGGTCCTTGCATACACTTGTTTCGTCTAAATTAAAAATTAGGTGCGGTTTTTTAGTCAAATCATTTTCTTCTAACAGCTTCTTTACCATTGTGAAGTAATTGTATATAGTGAAAGGATCGAGCGATTTAAATCGGGCGTGTTCCGCAGCCTGCGGTTTTTTCAAAGACAAGTTATGACGGCGTTTAAAAGCAAGGAACCAGTCTTCTCCTGGAAGTCCATCTGCAAATGGAGTTTTTAAATTGCGTACTTTCACAAATTCGGCAACTAGATTTAACACTTCATTTCTGCTAAGACCGAATCCCCACTTTTCCATGCATCTATAAAATAATCCATGAAAATTTACTTGAACAGATAACTGAGTATTAATTTTGAAGATGAAATATAAGGGGTAGTACTCACCTCAATCCATCTGCTAATTCCTCTTCATCTTTGATGGAAATCGCGGTATTTCTACCTATAGTCGACGTCTCATATTTACAGTAAACTTTATCATACAAGGTTGCATACGGTGTTTTATATTTTTTCGACGCAGATTTTATAGATAGCCTCATTGCATTCACTTCACATAGCGCCTCAGCTACCACCTTAGGGTCATGCATCCCCTTCGTGGTTTTACGTTGGTAATTCCGAACCATATTTTTAAAATCAAAACACCTTTCATTAGTATTTCACTTCATTTATGCTCAGAAACACTTTACAGAAGAGTTGGGGCAATTCCGATCTCCCTATCGGAATTACCCCAGGTGAATTATCGGATTTGCCCCAGGATACAAAAATATAGTGTGAAATTAAAAAAATTCTTGACTTAAAACATTCGATCAAAATACAAATACAACACAGTATCTGTAAACTATACATCTTTTACTTACCTATGAAGCCTGATTAAACGTTTCTGTGAGTATTCTTGATGCAGTTATGCCGCGTTTAAAAGAACAATGGAATTTTGCACACGAGTTATTTACACACAAAAATTTCAACACGTGGTACATACCATAAAACGGTAGCCAACTAATGTTCAACCGGTAATGGACACACAACGTGCAGCCGGGATAACCTACCGCCCAACAGTGTTGCCAATTTGCACTTGTCAAAGTTGTTAAAACGAGATATCGGAATTACCCCGAATCGGAATTACCCCACCTTACCTTATATCGAGTTTATCTGATAGTTCTCAACAATATGTACTTCTGTAAGAAAGGTAATAGGTAATTATAATGGTTTAATTTTATAAAAAAAGAAAAGTGGTGTCTAGAGGGAGACACTCGGTAGGGACAAAGTTGCTTTCACTTTTTGGTAGATATACAAGTGTATAAAGTCATTCATAAAGTATACGATAAAAAATGCAAAAACCAAAAATACGAATCCCGTATGAATTAATTAAAACAAAAACAATAAATAAATCATAAGACTCGTTGAAGTGTGCTAACGTCGCACCAAAAAAACCGCGCCAATTTTCAAATTCAATAAAATGTACACGTGTTTAGAATTGAGCTTATACAGCTGATCGCGTAGAATGCTTGCTGCTCGAATCTCGATACTTGCATGAACGCACACACGCACATACTTATACCCGTATATAACAGAAAGAGACGGAGAAAAACAGAACGAGAGTGAAGGTCGCTTGCCGGACGTCGCATAACGCGATTTTCGTTATCTCGCCTTTTCTGCCAGTTTACTCCTACCGACAAGCTGCGTAAAAGAACTTCGTTCCAAAAATAGTTTTTCATTCGTTTAATAGGCACTAATTTGTCTTCGTCGGTAGTAGTAGACGAGAACCGAGTGTTCCGAAAAAATTCCAGAAATCTATTTTGTTCCAACTTATCCCGATTACGTTTGCTCGCGTTTAAATTGTGCAGTAGATTTCAGAGTCATTGCAACGTTACACTGTTTTATCGATTCAATGTCAACATTTGTGCCATCATATCACGTTAGTTCTTGCTATCGTTTAAATGATACGCTGTATGTTTCCCTTTCTAACCAACTTCCAAAAAGAAGCAGGTTACAAGGTTCGCCGCGTATATTTTTTTTTTTCATGTTTTTATTCACGCATAACTTGACGACCGATTTTAATAACGCTTCGTTCATTCAAAAGTGTACATCAGTTAGCAATGGTACCACGTGAGTATCAGTGAAAATTGTTGGTGAATATAAACTGAGTAAGAACCAAAAAAAGTGAATACGCTCCTGCTGAAAATGTTGCATCATTATTGTACAAAAGCATTACAAAAACCGGTTTATAATGATGAGTCGCATAATTATATCAAGATTGAAGAGTATTTTGGTTTAAGTTCTGACCATTCATCTATACTTTTGACGATAAGTAATAATATAATTGAAAAGGAAACTAATCCGACGTTAGTTAATAAACTTACTGATTGGGAAAATTTCAGATATTGTTTAGAAGAAAATGTTAAATTAAATGTTCCACTGAGAACTATTGAACAAGTAGATTTTGAACTGGAGAAGTTTGTAAGTCAGATACAATATGCTGCCTGGAATAGTACCCCCGAAATTAAAAGACGGTTTAAGGGCAATAATTACCCCAAAGAAATTAGGAAACTATTAAGTGAAAAACGAAGGGCTAGGCGCAAATGGCAGCAAACTAGATCAATGCATGATAAAAATAAATATAACAATCTTACACAGAGATTAAAAAGAGAATTAAAAAAATTACGTAACGAGACAATTGCAATAGCATTAACAGAAATGACAAGTGATAGTAGCACTGAGTATTCACTATGGAAAGCTACCAAAAGGATCAAGCAGCCTACTACATTTGAAGCCCCAATTAAGGATATAAGCGGTAATTGGGCACGAAGTAATGAGGACAAAGTGAAGTTATTTGCGGAACATTTAGAAAACGTGTTTCACTTGGAAGTCTTTGAAGAAAATAACTGTATGAATCAAGAGATTGAGCAAAGAAATGAGGTAATGAAACCTGTTACACCATCTGAAGTTTTCCGCGAAATTAAATCAAATATAAAATCCAAGAAAGCGCCTGGATATGATTTAATTACCGGAGAAATAATAAAACAGCTACCAAAAAAGGCTATTCTAAAACTTACGCATATTATCAACGCTGTACTTAGATTGAAATACGTACCAAGAGTTTGGAAAGTTGCTGATGTAATCATGATTCCGAAGCCAGGCAAATCGCAGTTTGAAATATCGTCCTACAGGCCAATATCGCTACTGCCAATAGTATCAAAGCTATTTGAAAAATTGTTCTTAAAAAGACTAATGTCTGTAACTGAAATGTAAAATCTAATACCAAAACACCAGTTTGGGTTTAGATGAGAGCACTCAACCATAGATCAAATACATAGAATAACTGATGTAATAGAAAAATCGTTGGAACGTAAACAAGTATGCTCGGCTGTTTTTTTAGATGTAGCCCAAGCCTTTGACAAGGTTTGGCATGAAGGTTTAAAATATAAGTTAAAAACTATGCTACCTAAGTCATATGCAGATATACTAACTTCGTACCTTTCGGATAGGTATTTTAGAATAAAGAAAAACAATGTTTACTCGGACTTGAAAGCAATACTAGCTGGAGTCCCTCAAGGGAGTGTTTTGGGACCGACGCTTTATGTCCTCTATACGTGCGATTTACCTAAATTGGAAAATAACACCGTAGCAACTTTCGCTGACGACACAGCAATTTTAGCAGTAGCAGAGGACAATGTATTGTCTACAAGGAAGTTGCAAACTGCACTGGGTACAATATATGATTGGACTAAAAAGTGGAACATTAAACTAAATGAAACTAAATCCGTACATGTGGACTTTACTAATAAACGTACTACATATGCTCCAATACATATTAATAATAATGTTATACCGCACGCAAATACAGCTAAGTATCTAGGTATGACATTAGATGCCAAACTTCGGTGGAAAGCACATGTAAAAAAGAAGAGAGTAGAAATACGATATAGAAAACTTTATTGGATGATCGGTAAACACTCTCCGCTATCGATACATAATAAAATGTTGTTATATAATCAAATGTTGAAGCCTGTTTATGGCATACAGCTATGGGGTTGTAGCAAACAAAACAATAGAAGTATTATACAGCGCTTTCAAAACAAAGTTTTAAGGAACATGCTGAACGAACCATATTACGTAAAAAATGTTCATATCCATAAAGATCTGCAGGCGGAGTATGTTAATCAAGTAATTAAAAAATTTGCGAAATGTCATCAGATGAGACTTGTAAATCATGTAAATAGTGAAGCGCGTCAGCTCTTGAACACAGCTGATTTGGAGAGAAGGCTCAAGAGAACAACACCGCATGAACTCGTATCAGATTAGTATTTGAAATTCGTAGATATATCATTTATTATTTAATTAAAGTGTGTATACCAAGATTCCATTGGGCTATTTTGGTATTATTATTAGTTACTTATATATTGTTTTGTTAAAGAAAAATTGTTTATTAGTCTATTTAGACTAGATTGCAATAAAATATATTAAAAAAAAAAAAAAATAATGATGAGTCCATCTGCCAACGATCGAGACGACATACTCCAACTTTTTTATACAGCAGTCTTTCATTCATTTTTTATCATCGTCCTTGCCCTAGTGTGCCTAAAGTGTTCTCTAGATGGCGCCAAATATGTCTTATTATTCTATAAGAATTTAAATTAAAACTAAAAATTTCTAAAAATCAAAAAGGGAAGACCGAAGCTCAGAAAATTTCTTTAAAAATTAGGTTCTAAGCGTTGAATTTCGAACGTCTTAAGAATTATCCCCAAAAATTGTGAACACCTCTACCTCAAAATTTCGTCTATATTCTTGTTCTAGTGTACAACGGCGGCCGGTTCATGTAATAGTTTAAAAAATGTTTAAAAATTAAAAAAATAAAATGCAAGAAGGAAAGGCGACCGCAAAACAGATTACTGAATGCATGCAACTGGAGGGGCACGTAGAACTGAAGTTACTTTAAGGATGCAGGGCAGCATATTTGGTCTAATTTTGAAAATTTGGTTGGATCATATAGAAGTAAACGGGAGGAGTTGATTTTGGGGCCCTAGAAGAAAATTGGAGCGAGATTTTGAACCTCTACGCCAGAAACAGAGTTAGTTTCTACTCTCTGCATATCGCATTTTGGTTACCTCCCGAGCCTCTCTGAGATTATCCCGTCCACTGCCCCAGAATTTATACCCCTTCCTCTTGCCAGTCCTTAGAGAATGAATGGGAAAGCAAGGGGATAAAATTCATTTGTAGTCTGTGATGCTTATAAATGACAGAAATGAAATAAACCGTAAGAGAGCGAGCTTCTGCGAGTTTATTTTTGGACAGAAAGCAGTTGATATTAATGATTTTCTTTTAATCATATCTCGTGTGTAAACTTTTTAATGAAGTTTTACAATGTATCAGATGACAAGAGATTAATCATGTTTTGTCTATTTTTTTCTTAATAGAGAAATTTATGAAATAAGCAAAACTTGGAATTTTATTAATAAATAAAACAGAATGTTTGTTTTTTTTTTGTTTTTTTTTTTGTTTTTTTGGTACGTTTTATTGTAGTTATCTTGATTCGTTCGGCTCAAATACATTACGCGAGAATCCACGAAGAATTAGATAATTATAGAAAAGTAGTATATTCAAGAACGATGGATAATTGAAAAAAAATGTACGCAACAGTTACCGTACACTTTTTTGACCAATAAAAAATTACAGACGTACATAAGACTAGCTGACGCGCCTCCCCGTTCTCGGGCGATTCTGAAACACAGCAGTGAACGAAATAAGACTATAACATTTGTATAAGAAACCGTTTTGGAGTCGCACTACTGACTACTTTACAGTATGCGTGTGGACATTCTCGTACAGTCTCTATCGGCTTGTGAATGCGAGAATTTGACAACTCCGTAAATATAAATGATAATGAAGTTTATGGCGAGTCGGCATCCAAACACCGGCGAATTTCCAGAAATAACTGAAACTCGCTATGAATTATGTAAACATTTTGCCCGAAATGTCGGCCATCAATCGATAGATAGATCAGTTACTACTAATCAAAGGATAACGATACAACTTTAATCTGTTTCATTGTATATATGTGTATTATGTAATAACTAAAATGTAGTATAAATTATTTTATATAAGTAATAAATTCAAAAATAACAGTTATCGTTCTAAAACACCAACTTAACAAATAACAATTAAACACATTTAATCATACTGGAAAATTATACATAAACCGGCAAGCGAATAACCTTGTACAAAACATATTAAGAACATAAAAAATCCATTTTAATGAATTAATTAAAATGTAATACATAATTATATTACATGAAAATGAGGTCACCTTTCTGGATTGTAAATTACTATGGCGAAAAATAACGAACGTGAGCTTTCGAATAAAAGTGCATGTTATAAATTTACGCTGACGAATAAAAATACGAACATCTATTTAATTTCATCGGCGGCGCTTGAAGCTAATTGGTCTTAATCTCCTTTTATGAAATTTTTTATGAGGGATTTTATTTTAAACGGGCCATCGAAAAATTAATTTAAGCGTTGGAAGTCACTGAAATAAAAGTTGTTTTTTTTCTGTTTTTTACAGCCATTCTTTAGTTTTCTTTTTTTCTTTCAGTTTCAGCCACGATGTAGTCATAATCGCGATCGAGCCACCGAATTCTATGTGCGCAAAGATTAACTGAAATAAATAGGTAAAAAAAATAACTCATTATACACTCAAATCTACTGTTACAGGACGTAACGTAATTCAACAAGAACGAAAGGTATTCTCAATATTCTGAACTACAATCATTATACGGAACAGAAAATGATTCGTATCCGCCTTCACCCAAGTACTCAGTACTCGAAACAGACTTCCATGAAGGTGCCCGTTTAACCATAATGGATATGAAAATTCTTGATAAAGGGGCATTAAAAAAGAAAAGAATAAAGACTAATAACATACAATAGTTGAAAAAGTAAGAAGTTTAGGCTTAATATACCATTTAGTTAAGGTATTAATTTATTCGTTGTACAAGACTTCACCATCAAAGCAAATGCATTAGAAACAAATAGAATATTTAATTTTTTGAACTTAATCCCTAAATTCCTAACATTACGGAAGCTCGAATAAGCGAAGTACGAGTATATTAAATTCAAAATAAACAGATATTTCAACAACCAAGTAAACAAAATTTGTTGAATCAAAATTGTATTGCAATATTCGTACTGTAAATTTTCAGAACAATCAAATTCTGAAGACATCAAGAAACCCGAATTTAAACGATAAACATTATGAGACAGAATTAAAAATTAAATTTACTCTTGCTTTATCAATAGCTCACACTGCACTAATCAGAAAACGTACAGATAAATAATCGGTGACGTTTAATAATACGGTAGTCAGTGGCGTTACGTGATTAGTGGATCGGGGGGGATTTTAAAAGCAAACACAAACCACAGTTATTCAAAAAGTTGAAGAGTTATGAAAGTAAGTTCATAATACAATCTAATAATCTTTTTAATTAGTTCATATGGTTTTAATTTATTGCTTTATTAATCCTATAATATTATAATAATAAATAGAATATTTTTTAGATATTACCAAAAAAAAACACAAAAAAAAAAAATAGTAATTAAATAAACTACTAATCATTATAAAGAAGAAAAAAAAGAAATAATGTTTAATAACATATGTATCTTATCGAAAACTTTTACTTCTTTACTGACGAACCCAATACTTCAAATTACACATATAAATTTAATGTTTAAATTAATCTACTTAAAATAATAAAGAAAAGGAAAGAGAAAAAAGTTATATTATTTTTTGTATTCGAATTCTATTCCTCGGTCTTTCACTAAAATAAAATTGCAATTACTTTTTAATTAAGGTCACAAATTTCATTACGAATTAAATTGTTATTCGCCGAATCATTGCTAAAGCATTAATTCATTTTTCAGTCATTGTATTCCTTAAAAATGTTTTTATCCTTTTACGGATTGAAAAACATCGCTCGGATTCAGCAGTTGACATGGGAGTAGTTACGATAATTTGATTTAATTTAATGAATTAACAAAAAGTGTCATTTAATCCATTTTCAAACAACCAAAAAATCATATTCAAACCAACAATAACGCATTGAGAATCTTCTCTGAAATAAATGATTTCTAATTCTGTTTTTAATTTAAAGTTATCTAGTATTGGATAGAATTGGACGACCGATCCAAACATTGATGCAAGAAAATGATTCCCCTAAAGGGCGAAGTTTTTAACATTTACTAAATTAGCGGTCTCTAAATGATCCCCGTATGAAAAACTCTCTTTTAATCGAAAAATTATTGTGTCGTATAATTCTTTAGCAACAACAGAATTTATATTTAAAATATTACTCATCGAGTTTTCGGCCCCATCTTCATAACCGGAACGAATGAAAGTATAAAACAAGCTGAAAGCAGGATAAAAGGTTATTTTAAAACAACGCATTCAACACACTTAACAAAACGGAAATACGAGTATACATAACGGTTTATAGCGCCGTCTATTTCTGCAGATCACGTTGTGTATAATTGTAAACGGCATCATGGTGGCTTTAATCCTACTTCGACCATTAAAATGTACATCTTCATTTCCAGTTGAAAACCTGGCATCATCACAATTTATTAAGAATCCGGGAGATTTAAATCGAATTAGCCTCACTAGCTATAAACCGGCATACGAAAAAAAACATTCTTTTCTTTTATCAAACAGTGTTCTTACTCCCTCGACGCTTCATCTATTCTTTCCCTTCCTTTTCCTTCCGTCATCCAAGTGCTGGATACATTTTCGTTAGCTATCTCACATCTCATAAAAATCTGATTTTCTTTCTCTTCTTTTTTCCAGTTCTTGGATCAATACCCATGTTGACGAACCCAATTTAAAAAAAACATCCTCTATACCCCGCTCTGATTTGCCGAGAACAGACTAATGACCTCCAGATCGACACAGCTATCTATGCGATGACAACTAGCATGACGTATATATCCCTGTTTCGAACGCATTTTTATGTAAAATTGTATATTCACAAAAATGCAGGAAAACTTGGTGGAGCAAAGACCCGTACCCCCCCCCCCGTCCCTTCCGTTATCCTTTTAATATATTTGTAATTCGCGTTGGAACGATCAATTCCGATTAGAACAAGGACCTTACAGCCAAAACCAGTTATGGTTTATTCGGAATATTTCTGCACTACTATACAAGTAAAAAACACATATTACAAAAAGAATTACTATTCCAATTATGTCAGAGCATGAAGTAACAATAATAACGAAATCAAGGTGCCAAGTAAAATTTAATTTTCTCTTTTCATCTGATAAATTACTTTTCTTTATAAGAGCAAAAAGAGTTTACTGAGATAGAAAATAATTTTTATAAGAATTAAAATCCTTGGCCATGTTGGGGTTTTTTCCCTGGGCTTGTCAGCAATGGACAATTACCCGTCAACACGGGTAAATATCAGCAATTAGGAGTCACAAGGAATGGAATCTGACAAAGAACATTATACCAAGGATGGAGAAACAGTGACAATCAACGTCGATAAATGTCAAAAACGTGCATCCTGAAAAGAGAAGGAATGACATTGCCGAAGGTAAGAACAAAAGAAGTTAGCTGTCCCGTACCGTGGTCACATCTGCAATTACAGAGCCGACAGTACCAACGGACAAAGGAATAAGCCTACAAATAATTAAGGAAGAAGAAACACGGGATGTTTAAAAAGCAATTAAAGCCATAAAGCACTAATGCTATATAGACCACAGCGCTTAGCGCGCCGTAAACAGTTATCCGAAAGTTCAATGACTTTCTCCACCGCTTTAAAGCAAAGTTTATAATTCTTACATGTTGGGGTTGTTGGTAATGAACGGGTTGACTTGGCTGCTAAGGCAACTTTATCTAATCCGATGCCGTTCAACGCGGTACTGCCTCAATTAGGACAATCAGTCCTTCTAATGCACTTTTCTGAAGAGCGGAGCAAACTATGGTCAGAACAAACCCATCTTACGTAGGGATTTATCGATTTTGTTGGGACTGCGCCTGAGGCACACTGCACTGTCACACAACTACGTCTTTGAAGGAGCTCCCTCTTCCTGTTCTCTTTGCGGGCCCATGGCCTCACCAACCGTAGAACATCTGCTGAAATAGTGTCGGCACACTTCCCGTAGCTATACTTCACCCCACCATCTATTGTCGAATCATCCGGACTGTGTTCGGGCAGTGTTGAATTTTGCAGCATTCAACAGACTGCATAGCCTTCTGTAACTTCCAGTGAGTCTAGGTGCCGAAATAGCCCAGATAGTTACACGCGGCGCTTAGATTTATATTTATAAATTAAAAGAAAGAAAAAAAAAAAGGTGCTATACTTACTGAAAATGCCAAGAAAGACCTGTTTTAAAGAAAACAGTATCATTAAGTGAATCACTCATATACACTTTTATAAAATAATAATACACTTAAAATTAAACACTGACGCGTTTCGAAGCTAATAGCTTCATGATCACAGTATATATCATTAAAGTTAAATTTTAAAATGAAAGTACAACAAAAAATATACTGATTTTTGAAAAGGTCGATTATAATTATTAATAATAATTAAACTTGAATTGTAAAAATAGGTAAAAATGATAGTAACAAAATTGGTAATACGATATAATAATATAAAAATTCAAAATATTTAATTTCAACTTAGTATTTTCAATTAAATTATTTTTTATATCGCCAATTTTGTTACCATCATTTTAACTTACTTTTACAATTCATATTTAATTATTATTAATAATTATAATCGACTTTTTCAAAAATCGATAATTTTTTATTGTACTTTTATTTTAAAATTTAACGTTAGTAATATATACTGTGATCTCATGGAGCTAATAGCTTCGAAACGCGTCAATGTTTAATTTTAAATACATTATTATTTTAAAAAAGTATATACGAATGATTCATTTAATAAGTAATTTAAATAACGTGTTCATCAAATTTTAACAGCAAAAACAATATCACTTTTACAAAAAACTTATCACTATTTAAAAAACGTTAAACTAGTTTTCGAAAAATGTTAATTTTCAGATACATTTTTATAGAATAATGTGTAAAATACAAGCGCTACGTCCAATTTATACATATTATTGTTATATGAAATTAAAATTCATGTTATATCTTCAATTTTGAATTTATTCTTTCACATTTGAACGAATGATTAGAAAATAGAACACGAGATAGCTCTCGATTCAGTGTCCGTGTGCATGGTACTATATTACACGAACAGTAAAACGCCACTTTTTTAAAATTTCATTCATCTTCTATTTTTAAGAAATATATATATACACATATAAAAAAAAACATCCGACTGTACAGAAATATTTCTCTGGTATCTGACATTCAGTTTTTCTCGATTATTATAATAAATTGCAATGAATAATAATTCATGTTAATTTCCGTTGAAAAAATGAGTACAGCCTATGAATGTAAATATAGTTTATCAAATAACGAATATCGGAATAAAAACCGATCAAAGTTCGGAACAATACTACTCATCAGCATAATTACTCTAATCTATTCTTTTATCAAGTTAACGTGAAATTACAATCTCATTTTTTCCCCCAATATAATAATACGTAAATGTAATCTGAATATTACAATATTTACTTTCAAAAAAAAAAAAAAAAAAAAAAAAAACATTAAAAATAGCTGCTTTGATTTGTATTAAAAGAAATAATAGACGGTTGTTATAACTCTACCTTTGACCGCATCTCTTTATACTGCAAACTATTTACATCCCAATCTTTTGCATATAAGGAACTTCTGTAATAATACACTATTGCGAGCGCCTAAAACCAAATGAAAATTATCATTATGAAGTGTTATTATTTTAAACGCATAACTATAAAACGGTACCTTCTAGCAAAAAGTTAAGAAGAAGAAACACGAAGAATTGTGAGCGATGATTAAAAATTATTAAAAATAATCTCAATAGCATCGTAGGAGACGGCGCAAAACCATTAGCATACTTACATATAATATGCGCTAATTTTTTGAGTAGCTCAACGTAGTAAACTTTTGTTAGCAGACTGCCTAGCTTGTGTGTTAACTCATTAAGTAGAAGATTTTCTATGGAATTTGTTTCATGAACTTTTGAATTTTTTAACGACGCTCTTGAATTCCGAAACGACAAACAGCCGTGGTCATCGACGTAATACACAGTACATGTTTAATCACTCGCGAGAGATACGTTCCAAATTTCCTTCGCGAATATTAAGAGGATATTCTAGTCTAGAGGCACGAATTTAGGAGGTTTTTTCAAGCTCAATAAAAAAAAAAAACAATAAATGTTTTTACTATCCATTTTTTTATCATTTATTTATTCATATTTTAAGAATACACAAAAAAATGATCAAAAAGAATAATTCAAAATTCACGAAGTTACAGGCTAATGAAGTGGAGGGGTAGAAAAAAGGGTTTCTCCTGGCCGACACGATTCCAACCCTTCTAGTCAATTGAAACGAACAAAAAAAAAAGATTCTTAATTAGAAAGGATGTGGTTATAGCCCCTACCTTAGAGAAGAAAAAAAAAAATTCTCATAAAATGGTGACTGCTTGGAAAAAAAGGTCGATCTTTTACCTGTTTTTTTTTTCTACATTGTTTAAAAATAGTAAAAATCAAAATTTTGACTTTATTCTGGTAGGGGCTATAGAAAAGAAGATCCATAGCCAATTTCAAGTAAATCGGTTTATTAGAACTTGAGGTATCGTGTCAACCGTGTTGAAAAAAGTAGTTTCGAGAAAAACGTGTTTAAAGTTTTGAAAGATTCAAGTAAAGTTTCAGACAGCCTAATTCATAGAACGGTACGTTACACTTATACATTTTCTTAATTGGCGATACCTGCTTCATACAATGGACCATCTGCTACTTCAAATTGTACATTTTCTGAAGTTCTTTCTACTAGACGAGCAGTCCTAGCTTCGTTGAAGCATCAGAAGCTCGAATTTCAGAGCGTTCAATCCGAATTGCGTCCCGCCTGACAGTCTAAGTGTTCTTTTTTTTTTTGTCCATCTGAACGCACAGCACTCCTTTGTTATTTATTTAATCCATTTTACACTTAATAAATAAAATATTCACTTAAAATTTTATATTTTTGGACTGTACACAGAGTACACACGTCTACGTTGCTTGGCGATGGAAGCGAAACTGACCTGAACCGAACACTAAACGAGAAAAGATTTCAACAAAATACGCTACAATGACCTTCAGTTGATCGATTTTTAAATATATATCCTTACTATAATATTATAAATGCGAAAGTAACTCTGTCTGTCTGTCTGTTACCTTTTCACGCTTAAACCGCTGAACCGATTTGGATGAAATTTTGTATGGAGATAGTTTGAGGTCAAGGAAAGAACATAGAATAGTTTTTATTCTGGAAATATTATATTAATTTTATTATTTCTTACGTATTCGTTCGTTAGTGTATGTTATTTTATTCAGCCAGATGTTTTTGTTCGGAAATTCTAAGAAACATCAGGACGCCAGAAATCGGTTTCGTTATGTAAACAAAATTACTAGCTAGCTTTTATTAACGTGTTGTTCATCTTCGATAGTCGCCATTCGTTCATCCGTTCCTAGCTTAAAACGTGTTGTTCATCTTCGATAGATGCCATTCGTTCGTCCGTTCCTAGCTTTTACCCGCGACATTGTCCGCAGAAAATTATTATTTCAAGTAAGCTGTTTCGACTTCAATATAAATATAAATGAAAGAGGTTTTATTATTAAATCATAACGATAGTTATATAGGTACTTAGTGAGTAGGCCGGAGATTTCCTTAAAACATTTACATAAACGTATTATATTTTGATTTAAAAAAAAAAATTCTTATTATTTTTACTGTCAATATGCCTCGCAGGCGTAAATCTGATCTAGCGCGTAACTCTAACAGAGCTCAAGCTGCGAAAGTAGCTAGAACTGAGGAATCTCAAGAGCAGACACAGACCAGACAGATTTTAGATGCCGAGCGTCACTCCTCTCAAAAGGTTTCAGAGACCTTAGAACAGACTCAGGCACGGCAAGCTTTAGACGCTGAGTGTCACGCCTCTCAAAGGGCTGCCGAGATTATAAATGCGAAAGTAACTCTGTGTGTCTGTCTGTCTGTCTGTCTATCTGTTACCTTTTCACGCTTAAACCGCTTAACTGATTTTTTTACGACAAAGCTTTTCATTGTAATATAAAGGCCATCCATTTGAGATATATATATATTTAATAGTAAATGAATATACACTGGCAGGACAACGTCTGAAAAACGTTGTTTACAAAAATGTGTTGAATTAAAATTTTACTACTGTAATTGTAAATAAACAAAAATAATTACATAAAAGTAAATAATAAAAAAAATATATAGAAGTAAATACCTAATAAAAATAAAAACAATAATAAAAAAAAAAAACAACCTATAGTTATAATTTAATAATAAAATCACTTTCATTTATATTTGTTTTCACGTCGAAACAGCTTACTTGAAATAATAATTCTCCGCGGACAACGTCACGGGTTAAAAGCTAGTAATGTATAAAAGAGTTTGATTTATCCTCAGGTAGTCGAAGAATGTCTACCGTCTATCGTTTGATCCGCTCCGACTGAGTCGATTTAGTTACCGCGTCACGAAAATAGCTATAACTCCGTAAATAATTTTAATTTTGAAAAATCTTTTTAGGGACACATTCTTAAATGTCTAAACTATCAGAATATGTAAAAAAAAAAAATTCGATTTTTTCACATTTCTAGACCAAAATACCCCCCTAAGTCGATTTTTTTACGGGTTTTATAAGGAGATGAAAAAAAGTAATTTCCTATTTAACCAGTTCGTAAGAACTACTTGAAATTAATTTTTTAAATAGAGAGAGCATATTATTAAATTACACCGAAGAGTTTTCGTATATATGTATGTATGATATAAATGACAAGTTGGCCAAAAGTGCGTATAAAATTAAATTTAAAATAATCACTTTAAAGTAGATATATAATCTTGCTATTTCGAAAAGCAGACCGTTATTTTCTTCTGTTGGGCTTTCTTGCGAAGCTGCATTTACGAATTTTTAAGAGGCTATTCTACCGCTGCATCGAATACCCATCGGGGAATTTTAAATATTTTTTTTTTCTTTTTTTTTCTCATTCCCCCTTTGGGCACGCACGGTAAGGACCTACATCCAGAAACAACAAGAAAGAAAAGAGCCGTCAGTTAAATTTCAATTCGGTCAGATATGGACAATATAAAGGAACCAATGGATGAAATAATGGATGGTGAGGGGAAGAACAAAATATAAGATACACAATAAGAAGCAGGTTGAGTTTCAGCAGACAAGAATATAAAATAAAACGTTCGACAGAAAGGAATGGACATTCAAAAAAGATGTGATTGGCGTCACAAACCACCGCTTTATTAAGGTGGAGAGGAGACAAGGGAATAGCGAAAACGAGAGGAAGGGAGAGCAGAATGGCTAAAACGCAAGCGAATCGTAGAAATGACAACAGAACGAGGAAGTGAAGAAAACTCAAAGAACCAGCGATTAGAAGGAAGACTAGGTTTACAGACAGATAAAAGGATTGATCGTTACGAAAGGAGGAGGAGTAAATATCTGGCCAAAGTTTGAAATGAAACTTAGTACATAGGGAATTCACGTTCGAGGATGGAAATTTTTTAAAAGAGGAACGAAAGAAAGCAGCAACTCGAGCCAAGGAATCCGCCGTCTCATTACCTTTAATGATGGCTGGGAAGCCACAGCAAAGCAAACATAGACGAAGTAGCGAGAAGAAAGAAAATGGATAAGACAGAGTATGCGAAGAACGATGAAATCCGATGAGTGATCAGGGAAACGGGGGCTGATTGCTTTACATATCTTTCAATATCATTCGATATAAACTACCTTTTGGCTTTTGCAGAACTGATTATCAATTTAAAATTAATTTCTTTCGTGATTTTACTCATCTTCGTCGGTCGATTGAGTAATTTATTCAATAACTACTATCAGATCGTTATTTGAAAGCCCGTCGGAATTCGATGAATTTTCTTATTCCCATTTCTTGCCTTATCTTCAAAACCGCCGCCTCTAATATTATAAAAAACTCTTCCATACATTCAATTCGAGAATATTGAAATTTTTTCGACTGCTATTTTTTGTTGCAATCTGAAAAGCGCCGAATTTCAATATAAATTCCATTGAATCAAAGATATACGCGTGCATTCAGAACTTTATCCTTCTCGAATATCAAGCTAAAAACTATAAATAAACGTACTCGAATAAATATTTTTATAACGTTGTTTAATAAACACATAATTTTTTCAACAAAGCTTAATATAATTCACGTAAAATTGAAACTCGGTAAGCGATACGCCAAAAAAAAGCATCGAAAAATATACGCAAGTTTTAGAATAAACAATCCAAAAAAATATTGTACAAACCGTTGTTGTTGCACGACCAAATCTAACAATACCCACTGAATCTAATGTATTAGTTTTTAAAGACAGAACAGTACCAATTCCTCCAATAGTACCAGCTGTCACTAACGTATATTTAGCATATTTCATTAATACTTTTCCAACTTTCATATCTAACTGAAACACAGTTTAAAAATAAACAGTTTATATTTTAATAAAACATTACCACAACTGAAAAATTTGAAGCTTCATAAAAGTAATTTGGCCGCCTCAGATCAATTGGAGAAATGTTTTCCATTTCCGGCTCTACTGGAGGTGATCTGTTCAGACCAGAAGTAATTGTTTCAATTATACTTTTTTAACGGATTTCGATCGACCGCCAAAAATTAAGAAACTTTTGTTCGAAATTTTTCATCCAAATTTCAAATTATTCTGAATATAATGCAGTATTTTGATCATCCAAAATGCCCTCCGAATCTTTCTAAATATATCGCATTATTTGATTATTGCGAAGCTTAATACCTGTTTCTGCGTTCTTTGCTTGCTATAAACCGAGCTGATAACATTTAATATTAGCAATTTTTTTCTCGTCACCCCATCTCCATATTTTGTATTTCATTTTAACGTTTCCAGCCATTTTATTGCGATAAAGAAACTGCGGAATTTAACGTTTTACTGCTTGTTTCTGTGTTTTTTTGTTGTTTTTTTTTATATTTCGATAGTTAGTACAAACAGAATTGGGTAATTATTGATACTATTACTGTATGTTTAATATTTCATTCTAATGAACTTAAAGGTAGCATTAACAATGATGTCTATTCAGTGCTGCAGTCTTATCTGACAAATGGATTCTTTCGAATTAAAATTAACTCAACATTGTCAGATAAATTTATAATACGAGCGTCTGTTCCGCAAGGAAGCATATTATGGCCGCTCCTATATTCCATATATACTGCGGATATAGCTACCAAAAACTCAACGGCTGTGGGAACATCTGTAGATGATATCTGTATTTTGGCTACAAATGAAAACTCAGTGTATACGCATCTGCGCTCATACAAGAACACCTAAATAAAATCTCTATATGGGAAAAAAATAGAAAATCAAGATAAATCACACAAAAATCCAACAAATAACTTTCACTTTAAATAAGAACACCTGCCCAACTGCTAGGTTAAATGACCATCCTTCGCCTCAAGTTTAAAGCATTAAGTACTTAGGATTGATCATGGACCGGCGCCCCACATGGAAGTCTCACATAACACACGTGAGGAAAAAGATCTCTTTATAAGAATGGCTATGTTAAAAAATATTATTAGTTCACGCTCCGCTGTGAGGATTTCCTGCAAACGCCTCATATACCTGACGGTTATAGCTCCTATATGAAAGTACGGTATAGAAATTTATGGGTCATCAGCCAGAAGTAATATTAATGTTAAACAACAATAATTTAATAAAAAATAAAGTAATTTTTATGAAAAAAATTAAACTGATTTTTTTTTTTTTTTTTTTAATATAAAAAACGTATAGCCTTGTTGATTTCTTTTTTTGAATTTTTTTCCCCGCCGTGTACAGCCCTTTGGCTAGAAGCGTGGGAAACTATTTAGTTTAAATTTTTGGGTAAAATTAAGTAGCGTTTAGAAAGGAGAGGATTTTAGAATTTTGAGTGTAACTATCTGAGAGTAACGATTCTAGAGTTTCGTTGAGAATGTGCAGGTTTCTTTGAGTAAGGAATTTTGAACAATTGAATATTATGTGTTAGATAGAAACACAAACATTGTATGAGTCGCATAGCGGTCGAGGTTGTTTGTTTAGAATGTAGCCATGTGTTAGAGCGAGTGACCTGTTCTTAATCTGAACAGAACGACTTCGTCTTTTCTAGATTCTTGGTATGAAGTTCTCCAGAGATCGGTAATAGTCTTTTTGATGAATTTTAATATGTTAGAAGTCGGGACGAGGTCCCACATTCTTCGAAAAGATTTGGGTATAAAGTTTTTGCTTGCTTTTTCAATGTTCGACAACGGAATTGGAATATTTGGAATTGAGGAAATTGTCAGGGATATCTTAGCTGTTTCGTCTGCTATCGCGTTTTGAGGAATGTTGAAGTGAGATGGGATTCAGCGGAATATGATTTCTTTGTTTATTGTCGAGAGTTTTTGTACTATTTCTTGTGAAATTAGATGTTATTTTTTCATATGATAGTTTTGAATGGATAGGAGCGCTGATAGTGAATCTGTTAATATTAGGATATTACTAAAGAATAGATCTGCGCAGTATTGGATTGGTAATTTTAAAGTGTAGAGTTCCATTGAAACAACTGTGAAGTATGGTGGTTGAGAGAGTGGAGCAGTGATGTTATCATGAACAAACGAGCAGGCTGCTCTGTCTGACGACTTAGAGCCATTTATGAATATTTTTTCGAAGTTAGGATATTTGCGAATGAGACCGTTATAGTTTTGAATGTAGTTGATTGGATTGGTTTTGGATTTTTCTACATCTGTGACTAATATTCAATTTGGGTGTGAGAAAGAGCCATGTTGGATTGATATTCTGCGTATAGTAGATTATTTTGTAATAATAGTAAATGAAAACGACAAGCGGAAATGAGAGTAGTTTATAGCAGATATTGCACAACAGGGTCGCTATGGAAGTATCAAATAAGATGGCTTCATGTAGATAACTTTTTTTTTTATTATTCTCTTTACAGGATATGTATGCTTACGTATATGCAAATGAAATTTTTGAAGAATATACTAGATTAAAGAGTGTTGTAGATAAAAAACAGAAAACTCCAGAGAATTCCATATTTGTTGAGACTACTAGTTATATTAGCCTAACAGTAAACTGTTTTTCATAAACAGTAAAAAATATAACTCTCTCATTTGTTTTAATTTACATTAGTCGTGATCTGACCTAGTGTTTATTTACACGCTGCGTAAATGTAGGTTTAAATATAGTGTTCCGATTTTTTATTATAATACAGTTTCGGTATATTACTTTAAACAAACGGAAAAATACAGTAAATATAATTATTTTTATTATTATTAATGAAATAAATAAATCTGCCCATTATTGTTACGATCGTATTTATTTAAAATAATTCTGCATCCATAAATGAAACATAGAAAAAATTATATTGTTAACAGAAACGACGGTAAATAAGAGAGTACTGACTTTGAAGAATTAACCGAAAAATAAAAAAGAAAAAACGTTTTATTGAACTGGTCTCAAGGAAAATGAAGTGAACCAGACGAGATTCTTTTAAACCTATTATCAAACAAATGAATATGAATCTTAATTGAAAAAATATGAGGTATATTAAAAAAATGTTGTAGCAGGATTGAATATTATTATAACTAAATTTCAAAGAAAAACTTTAAGAGACATAGATTTATTCCAATTTTCAGGCTCACCTGTTGAATCAGCATTTTTTAAAATCTAAAATCGAGCAAAATGTTTTAGTACAAATCGTATAACAAATTATTTTTGTTCCGATTTGCCATCAACTTCGCAATCTTTAAAAAAAGTACTTCGTTCAGAAAATAATTTAAAACCTAAAGAATTTGAATAGAATAAAAACATAGAAGTACCTCATTGTGAGAAAAAAAATGTATCAGATGAAAACTATGTAATAAAAAGTGATAATAAAAAAAGTATTATAAATAATAAATTAACAGAGGAAAAATTGGAAAAAAAAAGAATGTAACAATCTATCCAAATGGAAATTTGCTAAATAATATCACAGAAATGAAAGATGTGAAAGAAAAGGAATGAGAAATTACTAAATGTGTATTACAGATTACTTCAGTGTAGGTAATAAAATTTTAGAAACTATACAACATTTAAATGAAAATGCTCAAACTAATTTTTTACTGTTTAAAATAAACAATACTGACAATAAAAATATTGAAAATGGAATAACTGATAAAAATAATACATTAAATTGTTTTCTTAACCGACTTCTAGATAATAACGGCAAAAAATTCATCAAAAAATAAAAATTATTACGATGATCTCATAAAAAAAAACCGCGATATATCTTTTTCAAAATAGCGAAAGATTGTTATTTGAAACATCAGGTGCAAATTTAAAAAATATTTTACCTTCCATTTCAAGTTTGAACAGATTTTCAAATAAAAAAGCTAAAATAATCACCGAAGGATTGATAGATTTTTTAGGACCAGTTGAACATCGTGAAGAAGGAAATACTCCTAAAGTGGGTTCGATATTGGAAGATGACACTCGTATAACAGAAAAAAATTATGATTATAGAATGAACAAACTAATGGGTTTTGTTTTGCCTTTAAAAAATGGTTCACCACAAACAAATACCTACTTTGCTACATCTTAAAAATGCATTAGAACATTTTTTAATAATAATACATTAAGATCAACAATCTGTTACGTTATAATGGCTTAACCTTTAGTTATCGATATATTCCCTCTTTTTATTTGTCACTTTTCGGTGCTAATAATAAATTTAACTCACAACTGATATTCTTTACTGTTGGAAATATATGTTAAATGAAGTGAAAGATGATTTTCTTCTAATAGGGATCCAAGATTACTCAAATCTATGCAAAAATAAAACTGTTATTTACCACAAGAAGAAAAAAATAAATTAATAGACTACGGCTTCGGATAGATGTTATGAAATGGAAAATCTCAATGTTACATTCAAAACACTACGTATATATGTATTAAGTAAATTACATACTAGACTTTTAAAAGAAGGAATTATTTTACCAATAGGCAGATATGTAATCACGGTTGGTCATCTCATCAACTTCTTACAGTACATTCTGAAGACAAACATTTACTAACAAAGTGGGACTTAAAAGCTGATGATAAAATTAATTTTTCTGCGGTGGATAAAATGTGCTCTGACATGGTTATAAAATATTTACAACAAATTCCAGAAAGCGATGGGACACCGAAATATTTGAAAATTATGTGGTATTAAATAAACGCAATGTTATTCAAAAATATTTGTTTAACAAATAAAATTTACATGATTTGGTACTGTTTTCTATTGGTTTTTTTGTTTTTTTTAGGAATATGGAGACTTTAGATAAAAAAGTCAAATCAATATACATAGTACGGGCAGAAGTTCTGTCAGTACTTTAAACGCGAATCACGACATAACAGAGCAACGGAGACCCAATAAAAATTATATTTCCGAAAAGTAGATGAAAAAAGCTACAAAACTACATACAAATTATTCGAAATGTCCGCCTTCAGAAGCGACACATTTACGGAGACGTTGTGGCCATTCGTCTATGGAATTACGAATCGTGTCCAATGGAAAATTCTTTACAGTTTTCCTGATAGATTTCTCGAGTGCGTCGACATTTCGATGACTTTTCGCGTATGCTGCTGCTTCTATCTTTTGCTAGAGAGAGTAATCTGACGGATTTAAGTCGGGGCTACCACTTGGCCAGTTTCTTCTGCTTTGATAAAATCGGGAAGATTGTGCTGAAGCCAGATTTGGGTCATCTTCGCTTTGTATCTTGCTGAAAAATTCAGCGGCACGCCTCAAACATCTTCCTATTCAAAGGTTTAACCTCCGCGTTCAACATTTTTTGGTACATAAGTGCGGAGGTTTTGACGCCAGCCTCGTAAAAGTAAACGTCTGTGAAACCTTTCTTCCAATTGACACCCAACCGTACTATGACTTGAGCCGGATGATGGCGGCGTTGAACGCAAGGTACTTTATCCAGTGCTTCGATAGAAGACTTAGCATGTATACGGCCATTTTGTTTATTAAACGACTCTTCTATAGTAAATACTTTTTTCATCTGTGAATAAGATATCGCGATAAGTGCCGCTACCGTACAAGCGCAACAAATTCCGAGTTCGAACGCGCCTAATTTCTTTTAATTTCGCCGTCAACAGGTGCCGAAAGTATCGTTTCTATGCGTAAAGACCTAAAAATCTTCGTTCAAAATGCGCGATACGGTATGAGGAGCGAGATTCATCTCTCGCGATAGGATTGTCTGCTTCCGTACAGGATTGCGCATTATCCTTGCATGAACAGTGTTCATCGCTTGTTTAGTTCGTACAGGACCTGGACGGCCTGATCTGACCCGATCATCGAGTGTGTTTAATTTCCATCTTGCAATTGTACGAAACACAAACCTTTCATTGATACCAAGCGATTTCAAGGTTGGATGAATCTTCGTTGGCTGCACGCCACACTGAAATAATGCGATTACCACAACACTTTTTCATAAATGCCCCACTGTGATGTATTCACTCGCTCCATACAAGCAGACTGCCGACCATTTGCTGCAGTTACTGAATACTAATCGTACACACTACATTTATTAGGAAGTGTTACCATTTCTCTACACTCAATACTTCTTTTTTTTTTCACGCGTTCGAATTTTACTGACAGAACTTATGGCCGTACTGTGTAATAACAAAAATAATTTTTTGTCAAACAATGCATATTTATGTATCGAACTAAATGCGCGCAATTTAATTAGATTAATAAACATTTTTGAAGTATGCGAAAATCTATTTCGGATTTTGAGATTGATGGCATCCACTTATTCTACCATTATTAATTTTAGCATAAGAGACATATTATACATAACGAACAGAGTTAAAGAAATTACTAATATTATGCATGATTTTCAAGATATATTTATATTTCTGCGACAGAAGAAGAAAAAAAAGTTCAACGAAAACACAAACAACAACTCCCGGATTTGATATTAATGTGAGCAGATCCGGTTTTGAAAGCTTCAACAGATGTTTTCAGATTTAAAGCTTCTGCACATTACAGAAATTTAATAAAAGGATGAACAATGCTTAGATGTTTTGCCCATAAAAGAGACAGAAAATGAAGAATTAATTTATTCCGATTTAAGTGAAGAAGGAATAGATGAAAATACAGTTATTAATGATTAAAACCGTAATACTGATTTAATGCTACTTCCTGAAATCACATGTAATGTAAATTTCGAACTGAAGAATTTTAGTGGAGCTCGGAGAACTACTAAATTAACATTACAATGCCCGTGCGCAGAAGTTGAAGTTGAGAATAAAAAGAAAATTATAAAAAAATTGTCATTTTGTTGATCTCAAGATCAAGGAAACACAAAAGGGTTTTTTATATCTGTCCATTTTTCTGATCATAGTCGTAAACGTTATTTATAAAATTCTTTACAAAAGGTTTCCTACATTTCGTAAAACTTTTGATTTATCTACAATTGCTAGAATCTAGAGATGCGCAAATCAACTCCGCTAGAGCAGTTTTCGGTACACGTACGTGTCCGTTCCGACTGTAGATATATCCGCTTCTCAACTGCAACTCCGGCGGAGTTATCTCTTATCCAGCGTGTAATCGCACTCTTCGCTGTGTATTTAACTCCAAGTCCGCGTAATGCTCGGAAACGCACAAAGCAACAAAACGTCTTCGAACACGGTGCGATTTTCTCCATCGTTACTGTCTCTGAACGCTGTCGCGGTAACATCGGCTTCGTGGAGCTGCCATGCGCCACTCCGCACGTTTATTCGTTTTAAAATTTCTCATCCTAAACTTTCTTTTTAATCAGTTTCAGTCGATTTATATCTAAATTTGTATGATCATTCGGGGTCATAATTTTAATTTTTGAATTTATATATTTCGGAAAAATATACGTGGTTTTATTCACCGAAGTTCTCTTATAGCCCTTGCGACATCTTCGATATAGAGACATTACGGCCTTCGAACGGCAAGCTTTCGGTTCTTTTTATTCCATCTCATTGTAAGGCAAGCTTTCTTTTTTTTCTACGTGGATAAATACATTTTTTGTATCGAAAAGTCTAATGTTCTTAATGTTCTGCTAGGCAGAGCTATGCCGGTTGTGGCACACCAAAGGGAAAGTGTCGCGGTCGCCCGAAATTTTTTTTATATTTTTTTGCTATCGTTAAATATTTAATTAATCATCCAAGGAAGAAAATGAGTCGTTCTCAATATTGTTTTCTAGCAAATAAGGTATTTCTTGTCTATAAGCATAAAATAGCTAGTCCGCATCCCGTTAAATAACACCAAGCATTAAATTCGTGTATAATATTACTCATTCTACGACATAATTCCATGAAACAGTAATGATAAGGCAAATGTTGACAGTTGCATGCGCAGCTATTGCCTTTCGGAGTGGAGATACATCATATCACTCCGCCAGAGGTGAAGTCAACTGTGTCCGGAATGATAATATTTGTTTGTTATGTGACGTTTCTCGGAATTGATATATATCGTTGGATATATATCCGACTGTGTCCGATCGCGGATATGTTTCCGAGGATATAACTGTGTCCGGACTCCGGAGTTACCCATGCGCAGTAGAATCTTCAACGAGATCTAGCTTGCTGCGAAGGCAGGAGCAAAATTTACTAAAAAAGGTAAAATAGACCGGCGGTCCGGTTTTGCGAGCCAAAGTAAATTTTTGACAGCCGACAAAAGGACGGTTTTGCGAGCCAACTAAAATGAAATATTCACATCGGTAACCGAGCAAGACGCGTTTTACGAAACCAACGAACGACATTTCGTTCCGGCGATGATTTTCAGTTTTACAATTCGGTCTCATTTATAAAGAATATGTGCACATAAGCTTTTTAGGATTCCGTCTACATATAATGTACGGAATCCTAATAAGATGGTTCAGAAACGACAAAAATATCAAATAAAAATCAATAACTCACGAACGGCTTGACTTATAAACTTCAAATTTGGAATATAAATTACAATTAAAATTATCTTTAAAACGATCTATAATTTCGAAATGGCTGATTGCCTTGGCGGAAAAAAACCCAAAAAACCGTCATGAATATATCATATGGTATTTAAAGCGACCTCAAAAATCACTTAAAAATTCATAACTCATTACCAGATAAACTTTTAAAGGTAAAATTTGAAATATAAAATAAAATGCAGGAGTCCTCTCATAAAATCAAAAAAGTGCGGTAAAAAAATTAATCCCCCCCCCCTCCAGGGACAAAAACAGAAAAAGAAAGGAAGTTCACGTAAATATTAGCCCGAGTAAAAACGTTGGAGAAACCGAAACGTATTTTAGACATATGCATACAGGACTGCTACATAGAAAAAATATAGCTAAGCTTATAACTTTATATTCAGACCGCTGGGGCGCCGAAATCGCAAAAAGTTTGAAAAAAATATTTCTTTTTTTCCGGACATATGATATATTGTTGGAAAGATCGTTATTTGACGGGAACGAATCCATAAGTCGTTTCCTTAACGAAACTTTTGAAATTGACGAAAAGTTCACGAAAGATGAAGTATGTACTTTTTTGGACGATGCGAGTATCATAGTTAAAAATTTTGACCAAGGTTAAAAATATGTACATTCCCGCATATTTTTTTAGTTTCCAGCATCCGAGTTTCCATCGCCAAAATTAGACCTCAAGGGGCGCGGAATCCCCAAAATTTTGAAAAAACTGTTTTTTACCGTTCATGTGATATATCAATTGAGAGATCGCTATTTGTCAGGAAATTAACTTAATGAAATTTTCGAGATGGCGATAATTTCAAAAAATCGCAAAAAATTACGTTCCTCTTCCTCTTTGCAGCGGAAAAACCAAATTCCTTCGAATTTAGCATTATGTAAACATAAATATTACAGTTATCTATAAATTAACATACGGAGTAACCGTGAGCGCATGAAACATCGTGCTTGACCGAACACTTGTTTTATTTATTTATTTATTTATATTTTGTATTTGGTTACGTATAACTATGCAGACTGATTTCAATGACTCTTCGCTAATGCAGAAGTGTACCACCGGTAAAAAAATGTACAACTAAATGGAATAAATAGATCTTTATCTGGATATTGTGAGAGATTTTGTCGTGAATTTAAAAAAATTATATACGTATTTACGAAACGATAGTAATTTTGTTCCAAGTCGGATAAGTGAATATCGATGTGCGAAAGTATTATGTTTATGCGTGGTATGCCGTTCGATTTGCAATATGCTGAATAATCATTTCCTAAAATTGCTCGCCAGTTTCCTATTTCATCTACAATTCGCTATACCGCGATAGGATGCATTGTTGCCAGAGAAAAATTTACTTTTCGTTCGTAAAATCATTTTCGTCATTTAAAGTCATCAATCACGTCGAAAAAAGGAATTTGGCTCATAAAACCGGTGCGCCCAAAATATACTATTGACAAAAAAATGCATAACTGGAATAATTGCTTAGAAAATTTTTAGATAAATTTTACACATGCCAAGTACCATTCCACAACTCGTATTTGAAAGAAAAGCACTAATGGTACACTGCGACGAAATTTAAACCTTGCGAAAAGGCTATTAATAATAAAAAAAATGACAGGCAGGAAAATGTAAGTTTGAAATTCATATTAGTAACTGACGTAAACGCTGATTAACAAATACTGAGCATCATCTAATTCCACTCACTTTGTTCACATGTGTTAAACAAATTTTAATCTTTTATTATTTCTATTAGTGCTCAGTTCAAATATGTTAATTAACTGAAGACAAAATATCCGACAAAATTAAATTATATTGACACTCTATTATTTGTACATTTATTATAGTAAGAAAATCAACAGAAAAAAAATTTACATAACCCGAAAGTGCCTATCACATAAATCAAAAATATCTAAAACTGCTCCCATAGTTGCAGCATCTATGTAATAGACATCTTTAGGTTATGTAATATTATTAAATTTTTTTTGTTGATTTTTTAATTATAATAAATACACAAAAATAATGTCAACTCTTCGAAAACAAACAAACATTGTTATATTGATTTTTTGTACTTTTATTGTCCAAACAAAAGCATTTTAAGAGATTTATGTTTATTTACCGGCTGTGTACTACAACCTGTATTACTTAAATTCTTTATCAGCACAAAAATTAAAACGGAAAATACTGATTGTGTATAATTCATTAAAAGGATAAGATTAAGAGTTAGAACTACCTGAGAATTTAGAATTATCAGATATGCAGAAAAATTTTTGGCCGAAGCCGAAATTTTATCGGAAACTAAATAAAACTCGAACTAATTTAAACTTCTGATTAAAAATTAAATCTGTATTTCAAAATTTTCTAAAACACCAACCAACAAAATCTACTACGGGTGTGTATTAACGGGGAGATCACCATTCCGCCATAATGGCACTCAACTGGCCCGAGCGTCGAAATAACTTTATTTTGTCACTTCTAAGGGATCGAATTTCTTACAAATGTGTCTGAACCCATGACTAACAATAATAATAATAATATTAATAAATTAAAAGTTGGAACAAACTTTAAGAAATCCTTATCTCTTTTAATCACCAAAATTGTACCTAGAGTTAGCCTTTAATACGGTAATCATTGTAACCGCTGACAACTATAGTTCGCATCAGTGACATAACTGAACGTTACTTATGCGAAGTTTTAATTATGCCTATAAAAAAGTTTTTAAAATTATTTAAAAAAATAAAAAGTAGGTTCTGCAATTACACTTCAACAGATCAGTTTCCTTCTTTCTTGAGCTAAAAGTATGAATAGATTAATTAACGTTAAAGTCAGGGCCAGAGATGAATCAAGTGGGTTTTTTTTGCGAGGGGGGGGCAATGACTCGCAGAACTTAGTATAATCTATTTAAGAATGCGGCAATTTCATAGGAAATAAAATTCTGTTTATTGGCTTTGTTTACAGTTATGTCAAAAGTTGCTGCCAAAACTGAAGTGATTCAATTAGTCGTATATTTTTAAATTCCAAAATTGCGAGATTTATTTTTGACAAAAAAATGAAACTTCATAAAATAACAATAAAAAAAAATGATCTTTTAAAATTTAACTTCGACGTTTGCTTGTTATTCTACGAAAAAAACTAATATACTTGCATGGCAAATGCGGCAAGATGTAAAATACTCGCGAGCTGAAAATATTGTTCGCTGCAGTTGGTATTTTTTGTCAGCGTAAATGGGAACTCTCACGTTTCACGTCGATCCAATTATCATTAATATCAATAAATTGTTTTTAAAGGATTCTCTTTTCGGTTTTCATTTATTCTTTTTGTTTTTAAAGCAACATGATCTATAGACAACTTCATTTCCGTTTCTGTTGCTTTTTTCTTGTTTTTTATTTCCAAGAAAAGTCCATTTAAAACAGATTTGTGTATTTATAATAACTATTTCAGATCTAATGGGGAGTTAACCTCCCACCCCCCTGTGTACACGGCCTTGGTTAGAGTCATAAGAAGAAATAATATTTGGAATAACGGATTTTTGTAACTTTCTATTCGTGTTTAATATTGGTTTTGCGTTATTTGCTGTAAATTTCCATGCACTGAATCGCGCTATGATTAATGATTATTTTTTTCATCTGTACACATTTTGACGTTTTATGACATTTATTTTTGTAATCAATTTTTTCCGTGTTATTTTTTAAACAATTTCACCGCGATCACTGTCGATTTTTTATGAAAATAAATGATAATTTTGAATTCGATCAATTTTATCGGAACTTATAATCCATCGGGGAGCAATGATTTAAATAAAACTGAAGATTCAATTAACAGTGCACGAGATAAATTCAGTAGAGACAACATCAACAATGACCCGAACTACAATGCATCTGATAATGATTCAAAATATGTTTATTTAGAACCATCATTGTCTTGCCAACATGCAGGTAAAATTTTTGATTCCCCTGATAATTCAAATAATCCATCGATTTCTTTACAATAATTTTGAATTATTTTTCCTTCAATAATAAATCTGAAAGGAAGAAATGGTCGTAAGTGGTATTAAGGTCTAGAGAAAGCATAAGTACCAGCACCACTGCTAGAAATATTGTTCATTTTACTGGCGTTTGTAAACAATACTTAGGACATCTTTGTTGTTTTTAACTGATCCAATATTAGTAAAGACCTCAAATTTGACTAATAAAGAAGTTCCAGTTAGATCAACCAAATGTGAAATTGAAAATGCCACCATAAAACAAACAAACGTTACAGGAATGAAAGCATTAATTGGACTCTTAGTTCCCGCTGCAGCACTTAATAATGATCATTTAAACAATGGAAAACTATTCGACTGATTTTTTAATATTTCATAACATAGTTCAGTTATGAGTAAAGGAAGTTTTTATTTTTTCATTGAATCCTTTATAATTTTAAGGACAATATGAAAGAGCAGAAGTAAAGTCAAGTTTATACATACTGGAGAAACTTCAAACGGATTTAATATTTCGTGTAAAAAATACTAAACCCTCAGTTCGTACTTGATGAACAGTTACTCGGTTTTAAAAGAAACTGCCCTTTTAAATTACATATGAGCCATCGAAATGAAAAAAGAAAAAAAAACACAAGAAATAAAGAACAAAACACATATGCCAGAGAGGCAAAAGTTAGCGTGCCGACATATCCGGACAACATTAAACCGATGAAAAAAGAACATCTTACCATTCAACATCAAGAAAAATCTGTACTTTTGGTCAGTTTACGAAATGAAAAACTATACATTTTGTGACCACATTCGCACAAAACACTGAGCAATAGTGTGCAGAAACACAGCAAGAAATTCAGGATTTAATATGTAAACACAATATAAAATAATAACATGTGTGAATTTAAAAATTTTATTTGAACCAAATATTTTTATTTTTTTCATCAGAGTAGTCTATTAATTAAAGTACTTATGACGTTATTATAGTTCTAGGGTTAAATAACAATAACTGCTATTGACAAATGAAATTAAAAGAGAAAATGTTGTCTCTGAATAATTCTTTTAATTTTAGGAGTCATGGGCCCCTTACTATCACTACTACACATAACATTGTATTGTTGTATGAAAATTTTTTTAATAATAGAAAGTAGGAAACCAAGCGTGACAGCAGGCAAAATTGTTTGAAAAAAAAAATTGTAATTTGAGAAGTTTACGAGAATACATTTAAATCATCAGATATAAATTTTATTTTTTCATTTACATTAATGTATATATTGCCAGAGTAAGTCCACTATTAATTGGAGAAAAATATTTAAAAAAAAAAAAAAATATGACAAATAACGTACCTTTTTAAAATTAATGACAACAAAAATAAACCACTATTTAAAATACGAATAATAAAAAGGCCGGGAAAATGTACATTAAAACACACAACCTCACCGTTACTTTCTTGCTGACACATTACTGGAAAATGTGAAAGCGAATCGATCGCATGATTTTCATTTATCATTCTTATCACATGATACTAAAAATTATTTCAGTGCAAACATGTAAAGCACTTAAAAATCCTAAAGTGATTAGAAATTACTCATTTCATGAATTATTAATACTAAGTTA
This sequence comes from Icerya purchasi, assembly GCA_039619475.1. Lineage (NCBI taxonomy): Eukaryota > Metazoa > Arthropoda > Insecta > Hemiptera > Monophlebidae > Icerya > Icerya purchasi. The sequence continues at coordinate 180,246,862 of CM077116.1, read as the reverse complement.
AAATATGGTGTTAAATTCTTCTTCAAATTTAAACTATAATTAATGAATTATTAAATTAAGTTAACGAAACAAATATAATTAATTTTTATAAATTTTAAAAATATATATACCGGTAATTGTTTACTTCACTTTTCATTTATTAATTGAACTAAAGTAAATTCATTAAAATAAGTAAATTTCTCCGCTGGTGTAAGAATCGTAAGCCCTACATTAGGACTTAGGAGTAGTTAAGAGTATTAAAACAAAAAAGGAAGCTATGGGAATGTATTTCAGTGAAAATAAAAGATTTAAAGTAATATAATATCGTATTGTTTTTTTTCTCTTGTTTTTGTTTGAATAATAAATAAGTGAATTTTGTTTTTAAAAATGTTTTTATTAAAAAAGAAAAAACATTGTATATTACGGCTATTTTTCCTAGTATTTTCGGTTTTGAATAAAAATCGATCTTATTGGTAAGAATATAATCGACATGGATGTTTGTTTACATTTATTTTGGGGAATTTCGTGTTTTTTTCCCTCAATTGCAATGGTAATCACCGGCGTCTGATGTTTTGGTTTTAACTGCTATAAATTTTATGGTAATACTTCAACTGATCGGTACAATTCGTCTTTTTACTTCGACTTTTATAACGATTACGTTATCATAATGTTATTATTGACTAATAAAAATTAACACATTTTGCTCAATCACTAAATATGTAACATATGTGGTAAATAATCTTAGCGTTGAGAAATATAAATTACAAGTCTGATTTCAGGATCAATTAAACACAAATTTCAATGGATCCCTTTAATAAAGATGAAGGTTTACTGCAGTTCGGTGAACACTGTTCAAACAAAGTTGATAAATCAGAAAATGAGGTTAAGAAGAAACATAAAAACAAACGTGATCTTGAAACTGAAGAACGTGAAAGAATGCAGTATGTATTTTATATAAATTAAGAGTCTAAAGTAAATTGTAATAGTTTATTTAATGTTATTCGCTAAATGATAACTTGTTTCGACAGATTTATCTATTGATAATGTATTCATTTCTTATGAAAATTTCTGAAATATTCTCTTCATCTTTCTGTTATTATTAAAAGCCACCTTTAATACTGAATTTCAGTTTTGATCTAGAAAAATAATTTTTATTCCACCGATTTCTTATTGTTTGAGAAATTCTGTAAATAGAAGTTTCTAATTTCTTTTTTAAATTTGCACTTTTTGCGCAATTAAACCAAATGTTCAATTATTATGTATATTTACGTATGCATTATTTTATACATTTCATTCAGCCGGTATTGTAGATTCTTATTCCTATTCCTATTATTCCCTGATTCCTTTACAGTTCTAACCTAACAGTTATATTGAACAGTTTTCGATGTTAAACTGTGTTGTTAACGTATTTTATACTACCTACCGAATTGATGTAATCGAGTACGTCCGTTATATTAATTGTTTTTTGAACTCCCATTAATTTATTACATTAATGAATTTATAAGTAAGTAAATCGTAAAGTTTTACCTAAAGCATATATAACATATATAATGAATTTTTGTGTAAATATTCATTATATAAAAAACGATAGATTATTTTTAAAAACTTGTATGTTTGATAAAGCTATTTATTTTGTGTTTTTGATACAAAACGATTCATGGGCCTTGGTTAAGTGCATTTATTTTTTGAGATAACAAAACCGTCAGAGAAATCATTTTGTATGCTAATAGTTTTAATTACATCCTCTCAATGCGTTCGAATTTTTTAATGTGTGCATTTAACAAACGGAAAAGATCGCAGTCAGTGGAGAGTTAAGTAAAGGGTGCAGCCTAGTTACAATGTCTCTTCGTGATACAACTATAAAAGAAAAAAAAAGAGAATTTTATCTGATGTTTTATAGAGAAACCAACAACAAAGCTATATGTGTATTACAAGTTTTATATTGAATAAATCATAAAACACACAAACACATACATAAAATGAATATATTTGTAATTAAAAATTGTTGACTACTTTCGGATTAACCGTGATTCGTAATCTTGGCATTCCGAAGCTAGTCGACAATTTTTAATTATAAATGTATTCATTTTATGTTTGAATTTTTTTTGAACTATATAAACCAGATTTGAAATGAAAAAACTTCCACTTTTTAAATTTAAAATTTAATGTATTTGATTATAAATTTCTACTGTAAGATTGATGAAATCGTTTTTTTTTTTTGTTGTTTTGGACTGTCTGAGGGTTTAGTTCTTTCTCTAAGATTTAATGTCCAGTTATATTTTATTAATAATTGTTTAATCTGTTTTATTCCATTTGTTATTATTAATTTTACCTTAATCGCTTTAAATAGTTTAATTTTATTTTTCGTTTTATAGTTTATCCAACTAAAATCGCAACAATATTTAAACAGATTCAAAAAAGGAATTAAAATTAAGCTATTTAATCAATGAAACTTTAGTTAAAAATACGCTTCTACTAATTTTATTAAGAAAAAATAATTACAGAATTTATTAAACTCACTGAAATCGGACATAATACTATTTTTAATGATGAACGTTTTTTTATTATTTCATATGAAAAATCTATTATAAAAAATATGTAGTATTGTACTTAGTATTACGTGTATAATTTATGTTTTTAGTAATTAAGGACGTACGAGGGTGCATTTATGATATTACCTGGTAACGTTATTCGTAATTTAACATTAATTAAAAGGCATTTACAAATTGCATATAATTTAGTACTTAATACTAAACTTTGTTGGCTCTCTTGAAATGAGGAAAGACTGTGATTAATGTTCAAATTTATTTCCAGTTAATGGTGATTTTCACATTGGCATGTGAGCGCGATTTAAATTTTTATTTTGGCAGTATTATCTCAGGATTTCGGGCCGTATATGTTAACACCAGCTAAGCAAGTCTGGCTTTATTTAGCTTGCAAAAAAAAATTAAATAAAAGAGGGAAATGATAAAAAAGTGGAAAAACTGTTTTTAAATATCTGGAATGAAATCAAATCACTACACGGCCGAACTGATGAAATAGTCGCTAAATTAGATAATTTAGAGTCCTTATACAGTGCACCGCAATCTAAACTGGATAAGACTGGAAATTTCGCGATCTGTTCAAAATGAGAATGTTAAGGTAGGTAAATTGAATAGAGAAGTGCAAGAGCCGGTGGACCAGTTAAGGAAGCAGGCCCTCAAAATCAATATAATAATATCGAATGCACCGGCTACTCCAATTGAAAACTTAAATCACATAATAACAAAAATCGCTGAAGTTACCGGAATCGAAATATCTGAAGAACAGATGTTTTTCATCGTCTTCGCAAGTCACTGCGACAGCAGTATGCAAATATCGTTGTTCGTCTGCGCCGGAGAACTAAGAAATTTGAATTAAAAATTGTAAATTGCAGCAGCCTAAATTAATAGCCACATGATTTACTGATATTGTGACGTAAAATGAATGTCATACTTCCGAACAACTCACCTAATAAGTGGCAAGCTGTGCCAGGAAGCAAGGATGCTTAGAGTAAATGGCAGTTGGAAGTTTGTATGCGCTCGAGATGGAAAAGTTTTTACGCGAAAAGACGAAAATTCGCCTGTTATAAGATTCACGCCGTCTGAACAGATTTCTGGTCTGAAGAATTTGTCCGGATGATTACAGGTGATATTTCTCAGCACTTCCCTTTTTTATGTTTATTTCAATTTTTTTGTTAGCGGTAAACGGTTATTTTTTTTTAGGCTTACTTTTTCTTACTTATTCAAAATTATTCAGCTTATTATAAATGTCATTTACTTCAATTATTTACTTCAGATATAAATTTTGCCGTTTAAATTACGTTTTTATTATAACCCATTTTATATTTTTATGAATATTTAATAACAAACTTATATGTATTCATAAATCGCGCTAAACATATCTTAAGTACAATATTTTAGATTTTCGAATACCTTCTATTTTATATATAACGTTAACTATTACTGAATATTATTCTATTTTTATTACTGTTAATTACCGTTTAAATAAATTGTACCTCTGTAATATGTCTGACAAATGCCAACATTTCAAACAGTTTATATTTATATTTTAAAACTATGAATTTCCTGTACTCGAGATGTAACATCTCATCAGTTTCCGTATGTTTACACAGTAGATTTATTAGTTTGATTTTAAATATAAATTGCTATTATAACGCACAATCCGTATATTTCACTCATCATCGTTTCATAAAAGTTTAGTTTACATTAACATCAAAATCATTTTGATTTCCTTTTCTGATAATTTACAATTGACCAGTATAATCATTTTTTCTTTAATTACATTTTTTTTTGGTGGGGGGGGGCCACAATTGTGCATGTTAATTTTAATATTAATAAAACAGTTTAAATCGAAAGAGCAAAAAAATGTTTATTTTAAGTAAAAATTTTTTCCCAAGTTTTAAAAATGAAATGTAATGTTCTAAATATATTTACATTAAATGTAACCAGTTTAAGAGCGCATTTCGACAATCTTTTAATATTATTAAATGGAGCAAACGTTGAATATGACATTTTGATATTGACTGGAATATTATAGTTAAAAATTTCGAACAAAGTATAAAGTACGCGCATCCCCGTACATTCCTCTAATTTAGAGCATCCGGGTTTTTAACTTTAACGTAAAATCAGATTTCTTTATTTTGAATTTAGTATTATGTAAATGTAAATTATCGTTATCTTTAACTTAACAGACGGAATCCTCAGCGCAAAAACATCACGGTTAACTGTTTTTTCTTAAGTTTTTTTTTTTGATATTTTATTTATTTTTTAGTGGGATAGAATAAAGATCATTTTGCTGTATTGATGTTAGTGTATCATTTATAATTTTACACGAGTACAATTTTTTACTATATATTTGTTTCATCCGGTATAATTTAATATTAGTTAAATGTGTAAGAAATAAAATAAACTTCTTAAAATTCTTTAAATATGCTTATGAATTCTTGAAAACTGTTATTTATATGTATTAGTTTGTAGACTCGACTTATTGAAAGATAACGTTTATTCGAACTAAACATTTGATTTTAGACTTTCCAAAAAAAAAAAGTTGCTAGCTGATCACGAATATGTTGTTGTTTCGTTAAATTAAGGACTTCTAAACTATGAGCAAATCACAAAAACAGTTTCCCAAAAAATGCTAAGACGCAAGTTGTGAGAAAATATTAATAATATCCTACAGTCACAAATATCGTGTATAACAAATAGTTAACACAATAAGTATACTAACCCTCTGAGTGCCATCATCACGTTATATAGTTTAATTACCCTTAAAAAATAAAGCTGACATTATTTTAATCATGAATAATTAAAGTAATTTTATCTTAAACAATTCAGGTTTTGATTACAATAAATGCTCTAAAATTAAATGAAGATCAAAAGGAAGTACAACGATATCATTAATAGCATTTTTTTATGTGTGCTGGATATCTGTTCTTTGTAGATGTGCCTGAAGAGAGAAAAAACAAAATTTCTAAACAACATTAGAAGCTAAAAAGATATTTCACTCGTTTTAGTGTATTAGATATTTTCACTAATTTATCTATTTATGTTTTCAAATTGCTGTTTAATACTGGTCCGGCTCAGAAATGTAATGAAATAGTATAGTATATACATTGCGGTATGAATCAAGCGAATAACGTCTACTTGTACAATAATTAAATGTCTAGTTTCATTTGAAATTATCCTTTATTTTAATATTTACTTTAATTTAGTTCTTAAATATTATATTTTTTTAGGGTTTTAGTTTCAAATTTTACGGAAGGGCAATTAGATCGTTATGAAATGTACAGAAGAGCAGCATTTCCTAAAGCTACTATTAAAAGAGTACGTATCTAAAATTGTGTAATATCTATATGCTATTATTGATATAATCTGTATAAGAAAATAGATAGACATTTCGATGTAGCATCATTCTTTGAACTTGTAGCTTACCTATTTTATCGAGTATAATTATGGTAGTTATATTAATGTTTTATGCATTTGGCAGTATATGCAGACAATTACTGGAAATAGTGTATCGCATAATGTAGTAATAGCTATGTCGGGCATTGCTAAAGTTTTCATCGGTGAAGTTGTTGAAGAAGGTTCGTTTTTAGTATTTTTCAAAATGAATTATAAAATTATAAAAATGATGTAAATTGCGTACATATTTGTGTATATAAAGTATAAAGTAGAGAAACCGACCGTTTTTCTTACAAACTCGTATACCAAAAATTCATTATTGTTTTTTTTTTTTTTTTTATATATATATATCTGTAATTACACATTAGTATAAAATTTTAGCAGCGGAATCGAAAATAAAATTCACATTAATCAATATTTTGCCTGACTGAAAACATATTTTTGAAATTTTATTTAATTAACATAGTTCAGTATTACTTAAAGTAGTAAATCATTACCCTTTTGTTTACTTTTAATCACTGAGAACTTCAATTTATGTTGATAAGTAAATCGCAGTTAATTTTTCACGTAAAAAGTTAATGTTCAAGTACACTCTCTTTGCTGTATTGTGAACATTATGGATCCTTGAGAATTTGTGTCATTTGTTTATTGTTACTTATTTTATTACTTTGTTTTAAAATAGTGCTTGGAAGTAATATTTGGCTTAGAAGTCATAGTAATAAAACTGTTAATTAGATAAACTTTAAAGTTTTATGTACCAAAAATTCGTAAAAAAAGTATTGAAATTGAATTTTTCTGTGTTTGATGAGAAATATGACCAAGAAATAGACGAATTAATTCGACTGTAGAAGCGCTAAAATACTTTCGAAAATTTTTAATTGCGTTCTAGGAGCCATTGTTTGTTATATTTTATGAAATTCGCAGCATTTCTCATATGTAATAAAGCTTTTACAAAATTGAACTTTGAACAGTTTGATATTTTCCATAAATTTGGCACTCGTAAATTTTAATTTCTTTCCATACTTAAACAACGATATTGATACAGTTTATTTATACTGAAACTGTAGAGTAGGAAAAAACTTTAGAAGTTTTTCATTGAAAAACTAATTGAGCGTTGGGAAAAATCTGTTATCTGTTGATGGTGCTTGTATTGAAATGCAATGTAACTTTTTATAATTAATAAAAATTATTATTTTATTTAAATAGCATTTTTTTCCGAGTTTTACGCTACTGTGTATTATTTGTATACTCATCTCGTAATTTTATTATTGAACTTGATTGATTAAAAAAATAAAAAAAAAACAGAAAACTCTTCCCTTGTCAAGTAGTTGATTTTAGATACGTACTGCCAGTTACGATATAAAATTAAGTAAACTTGCTATTTACTCGGTCCTAAACTCATGTTCTTAACTTTTGCTGTTCAATTGTATTCCAATTCCTACTGCACTTGGGATGTGGCATGGTTAGTGTTAATTTTCTACTCTTTCTCCTTTGGCATTCCTGGACTATGTTACATCGTTGCAGCTATGTTTGTTCGAACTATATTGCAAACACACGATAGCTCTTAATATTAGTTCAGTAGGTTTTTACCAATTACCTGACGGATCCAATTTTCCTTTATATATATATATATATATATATATGCTATCCTGTTAATTTAATTTATTAATGGGAATTCGTTAGTGGCCAGATGGTTTTGAGTCAGGCCAAAAAAATACAAAAAAAAAAAAATGATACTAATAAGATTTAAAATTTTTTTTAATATTATCTTATTGTATTTAATTAAATGTTATATTTTCATTGAGCGCGGAGATTTTTTTTTTTTACTTTTTAATTGTAATTTAAACAAGGCAAAACTTCCTGACACGGACAGTTCGACGTCATCAATTTATTGTCAAACTAAAAAATTGATTAAATGACTTAATTTTATATTTCTTTTACATGGCAGTTGTGAATAATAGTTCGATTGAATTCGGTTTTACCAACATTTCAGAAAGCTATGTGTATATATGTAGTTATAAAACCGATTTCTAATGCGAGTTTAAATACATTAAAAAAGTTTTCTAGCTCGAATGAGGTGAATTTATAGATGTGTTGAAGACTTAAATTTTTAGACTTTCAAGTATAATCAAATGTGCTAGTAATGTTTCAGAAATATAAAGCATCGTTTAGTAAATAAATATCCTTTAAAAGTGTATTATTTTGTTAAAAATTTCCTGTCGAATTAGTAATTAATGCACTAGGGTAACCAATTGATGATTAATTTTTTACGACTACGCTCTGTGAGAATATCCCTTCTAAAATATAAAGCGGCCGACTTGCTAAAATTAACTTGTTAAACAAATCATAAACTTGGAGCAGTATTCGTACGATTTTATAAAATAATTCGAATAATCAATTTTTGTGATATTAATTTTGAACGAATGCCGAAACGTTGTTATCTTTTTATATGTTTTTATCTAGCATTGGATGTTATGCAAAGTCAAGGTGACACAGGACCTTTGCAACCTAAACATTTGCGCGAAGCAGTCCGCAGAATGCGTTTACTAGGAAAAATTCCAACATTGAAAGATAAAAAGTTTATGAATCGCTTGTAAATAACTTGATTCGAAAAGAAGTTATGCATTACTTTACTAATGTTTATTCGTGTAAATAAAGAAAGATAGTCAAGGATATATTTTTAATGAAGTTTAACATTGATTTATAACTTCAGTTCCGTAATCTAATATTATGCGTTTAATTATTATTTAAATAATACAATTTAACGTTTATAAATTACAAAATTTGTTATTAAACTCGTTTATTTCATATATTTTTATAAAAGGAATGTTGCGTAGGTTCCTAAATTTTTATGTCGACTTATATTATAGTGTTAAGAAAACTCGCGTACCTAAATAAAATTTTGTTTTCTCCTTTTTCTTACCTTTTGTATGTATGTGTATATATGTATATATATATATTTGTGTGTGCGTGTGTGTTTGCGAATATAAATACGTTTTTTCGCCTGAATGTTAATTTGACATCAATTTTTCTACAATTGATAACTTGTAGCGCCCTTTAATTTCATTGAAAAATATTCTATTAATTGTATCTTTTATTTTGAGTCAAATTTCTGAGCCGCAGGAAAAAAAGTATTTTGTCTTCATTTGTTTTGTACACTTTGGCGAAATATACCGTTCTTTAAATTTGCTGCAGTTCATTTCGGCAACACTGTATTTCTTAGTAGCCTGGTACACACCACGCTACACTAACATAGAAATTTGCTTTTTTCAAAGTTGTTATTATAAAATTAGAATATATCATTAAGTTTTATAAAAATATCTGCTTAGTAAACTGATTCAATCATAATTTGTCATTAAAGCGTTGACGATGTTCATTTGTTGAGTGAAATAAAAACAGTTATTATGGTGTATTTCGTAATTCAAGGTTATAATATAAATATAGCTAATGCTGCTTTCTTTTTTTTAAAAAAATATCTGGTTTTTAACGTTTTTTAAACATTGCATGTTTAATATTAAAATGCTTTATTAGAAGTGAACCCGTTATAGATTGCTCTGATAACGTTTCCAAACGAGTTATGCTCCGCTGTAAACTTTTATCTTTCACATTAGCAAATGAAAATACAAAGATAAATGATTAAAGTTGTACCTCCTGACTGTAAATTTTCCGCATTTAAGATCTAGCAACAAATACTTTTTAAAAGTTTTTCGTTTTTATTGGTAATGCAGAAATTTTTAAACTGTTAGAAACAGAAGGAGATAATCACTGACGTGTTATGTTCAGTTAATTAATGTGGATGCTCAGACTACATTACTCGTACAAAACTCTCATACACTACTTAGTCAATTTTACGCACCCAATTAATTAATTACTGTTATTGGTACGGATTTTTTTTTAAAATCTATTTGACTATTTTATCCGATTACCACAAAGACTACGAGACATAATTTGTTCAGACAAAACTTAATTTAAATATGGTAATTTTGATTTTATAAAAATTAAGTTTCGGTTCACATTTTTTTTATTTATTTTTTTATTTTTGTGAAAAATATAATTACAAAATAGTAAAATTATTAATGAAAAAAAAAACGTACTGAATAAAAATAAAGCTTTAAAAGCGGATAATATTAGTTTTATGTTCAATTATAACATAAATTAAAATCTCTAATTTCGTTCGTTTATTTTATCTTCGAAGAAAGTGATCGAAATGGGCTCTTCCATAAAAGTATTTTTAAAACTTAGATCTTGGTATTAAAATTTAAGAAACAAAATAAAAGATGATATCGGTTAATATTCAGATTATTTGACAGCTGATCTCTAGGTTAACACTGGGGGACAAGATATACTAATATTTATAAGAGTCTAATTAAACTGACTGGGACTTATAAGTAAAGCTACGCAAAAGTTCAATAAAAGCAGAAAAACGCATTTACGTAGTTTCCAAATGTATCGACGCACCTTTTTTTTGTATTTATTTCATATTTGTTTTATTTATTCGATTACTTTTCTTTGTCGTAATAAACTCATCTATTTCCATTTCACATTTTTAGTTTTACTCTTTGTTTCGACTGTATCTACGTTTTTTTAAATACACAGTAATTTATGTAGCACCCGCTCTTGTTTAGAGGTATACAATTAGTTTTATTCAGATCTATTGAAGATGAAAAAATATATTTAAATATATATATATAAATATTTCTTCAAAGTTGACGAGATAGCTACTTAACAGGAAAAAAATCTGAGACAATATACTACTTCTATTTATAGAAAGTTTAAGTGTTTTTATAGAATTGTATAAAAATTTTGATCAAAAATGATGAAGTCTCGAAGAATAATTTGAAATTCGCAATAAAAAAAAACGTAGCAAGCGTTTTTAACAATTTTTGTATTCTGTAAATGTGACTGCGGTAACTTATTACAAATATGTATTTATGTAAATAATGAATATGGTGCATATTGAAACTGTTTACGTAAATTATTTTTAGAAAATTAGGAAACAAAACAAAAAAACAAGGTCAATCAAGCATGATGTTTCGTGCGCTGAAGATTCCGTATGCGAGTTGAAATTTACATAATATTAAATTCAAAACGACGGCTTCCAGTTGCAAAGTTGTAATATTGTATATATTTTTCTTGCAGCATTCTCCATTGTATAAATGAGTATATTTATCAGTGGTTCAAAATTTTTGTATGATTATTGTTCTTATCCGAAACTTTTTAAAACATAGGAAATTTCGTTAAAAAATTGGAATATGATATCGTAAACTCTAAACTTGATTATTTCATTAAATTAGAATAAAAAAATATATATATATATATATATACTTTTCTGAAAACGAAATTATGAAATATGGACAAATGACAAATGCGATTATGTACATACAATTAAAACCACTTCAAAGAATTTATCATCACTGAATCAACTCACTAAGTACGGATAGGAAAAGAATAGTAAAATGAGAATACGCCAAATAACAAATGTGTATTATAATTAAATTCAATTCATTTATGAGTATATGACTTGTTACATATAGCTTACTACATATTATATAAGGAAAAATATTCAGTGAAATAAAACATTATTTTTTTTCGTTAGGAGATGAGGGTAAAAAGATGCATTTGTTCAGTTATTAATATTAACTATTCACGTCTTATCGCTAACAGAATTCTTAAATATATACCACAAAATTTTGTTATTCTTTTATCCTGAAGTCGTTACTATAAAGGAATATTGCGAAATACTGTAAAATAAGGTACTTTATTTATTTACAACGGAATATTGTAACCTTTTCCTGTCCATGTTCGGTTACAACTACTTTACATTCTTGCTCGCCTTCTAGCGTTTATATGACCCTTTAATTGTTATCACTAGGAATCGGTGCATATTTTAAGGAATTCTAAATATTTCTAGCAATTTCATATAAACCAAATTACACTGCACGCGCAATTATACCGGTATATTTGAAATTCTCAGAAAAATTAGAGAAAATGTTATATTGAATTTATAACTTTTTTGTTAAAAAATATAGCATTTAAGTATCGTGTTTTGTTGGATTTTTCAGTGTGTTCATTAAACAGCAATGGCCAAAAAAGAGTGGTTATTTGATTTTTTTTTAGAAAGATACGCTTATATATTGATCGCGCTTGCAAAAAAATGTAAATTTTTCTTTTGAACACGTTGTCAAAGAAAAATAGTTTTTCCTGTTTTGAGCGCGTTTCATTATTCCAAAATATCATCCAAAAAATAAAAAAAAAGAATCAAAGCACATATATTTTTGAGGTAAAAATACATATTAGATATATTTTCCGTAGTACCAACATTAATCAATTTTTTTCAATGAAATTTTAAAATTTTCAAATAGCCCTAAAAATTCAAAATTCTGAAAAAATTCGCGCTTGTAATATTTTTATTTCCTTTAATTAAAAAAATGCGAAGATCGGTGAAAACAGAACTGAAATATTCTTTTAAAAAAAAACAAAAAATTACGTAAATGATCATACAGCAGTTTCTGTGGGGTTAAAGGATTAAAAATTTGAGAAAAAAACTTCTTTTAGTATGCCCTATAAAGAGATATTTTGTTGTAAAGATTGGCTTGGTGTACTTTTCAGTAACTTATTGGGGGGTTAAATCCCTTCAGCTGCACATGCTACTTTCACAATGTCTGACAGATTATTTGCAGTTTTTCACATGACCTGTGGATCAGTGCCGCTTTAAAAATGAAGTTAGATGACCTGCTTCATGCAGGATAGAATCTATTACAAGTAATTGTAAAACTTTGGAATATCAGTTGAAAATAAAGTTTCTTATTCTCTGTCTAAAGTGACTGAATATTTCATATTGTTAAGCGTAATAAAAATTTTTGAATCTAGATTTATAATTTTGGTGTATTTTTAATATAAATTTATTTAATATTAGGAAATTCAGCATGTTAATATAAATTTGAAGTAGAAAATACAAAATTTTATTTCATCTTTTTGATACGTACCACTTATTTTAAAATTTTCTGAGCTTGTTTTGAAACCTTTTTAGTGCTCATAAATTTGCACCCTATTTGTCATTAAACTTGTAATCATCGTTTTCCTAAATCAATTTATTTAGCTATATCCGTTAAAAAGAAGAAATAAAATCTCCGCGGTAATGTATATGGATTATTTATTTATTTATTTTTTTAGTAACAATCTCATTTCGAATTATTTAAACTTCTAGGTCGCTGTTTTTATTTATTTTTTACTTTCGTAAGAGAAAATAAAATTCGCAAATTTTACGCTTGCTGACAATATGTTTGAGTTTTACATTTACATGTCAATGTATATATATGATGAACTGTTAAGTTAAAACTTCAGAAATGAGAAATGTTTCCCTATTAATTCGAAATTTCTGAATCAATATTAAGAAATTAAGCAAAAATATTTATTTTTAAATGTATTTGTGCATAATTTGCCATATTTTTTAAAAAAGTTTTTGGGATGAAAATCCAAAAATAAAAGTTCTTGTCTATGATAATTATAACAATATAAACGTTGGAGAACCAGTTAGGAACCCAAAATAATTATTCTGCTTGCTTTTTCGGAATTTTTTAGTTTTCAACGTCTCGTGGGCCTCGTTTTGAAATTGAGGATTTGAATGTTCCAAACTAGACAAACATCCGTGAGTGCGCCTGTTTGTAAGGTAGTTCAAAATTTTAAAAATCTTCCTCGGTAATATTACATTTCTTCAAATTCTTAAATTCAATCGTAAAATAATCGAATTTCTACATTGCTAACGTATAAATAAAAATTCCCCTTTCAGCGTATTATTATAGAACTTTAGAGTTAGTGAAATTTCTTTTTGATAATGATGAATTTCGGTTTAATGAAATTTTTATCGATTAAGTTAAATAAAATAATCCGGCTTAAAACTATTACAGAATTTACTTTTATTTTTTGAAAACAACAAACACTATCAAAACGGTTTTTTTTTTTTTTGTTAATCTTAATAGTAACTTGGATTTTCATATTGCATTATTTTTACCAATTGCCTTTTTAATGCTCATAATATTTATCATTTATAAAAAAATATAGAATTACTACCAGGAGCGGATTAAGGATTTACGGGGCCCAAGATTAATCTTGAATGAGGTGCCCTCCGTCGAAGAAAAAATGATGAAAAAACTCGATATATTATGTATGTGCAAACAAACAGGCAGAAAAAAAACAAAAAGCTTACGGCGTACGCATATGAATGACTAATAAAATTAAAATCATGCATTCTTTAAAAAATCAACTTTCTTACCCTAACAAACTTAATAATACACAAATTAAACGTCAAATAAGAAATTTTATATATACATTCATGGGCGTTGCCAACGGTTGGCAGCGGAGGGCACCCCTCCTGGAGCTTCGAAACTTTTTAATCAACTGGCCAAGATGAGTATTCATAGGCGCGTAATCACGGACAATTTGGAAGACTTTTATAATAAAGTAGTAGAACAATTTGCCAGAAACCCACGAAAATTACGTTTTAATTAAGATTTTATTCTTGTTTAATAAAATATAATGCTTTTACAAATTATAAATTTTATTTTTCCTATAACTTTTATCCTCTTTCTATCATTTTGCCCCCCCCCCTGGCTCATCGGCTGGCGACGTCCTTGTATACATTCATATTTATGTTAATATTTGTAATTTGTTATTAATAACATTATGTTTTCTTTTTCTAAAAAAAATACTTATATATAAAAATTAAATATTGTGGGTAGCAAAAAAAAAAACAAAAAAAAAACGTTTTTTTAATAAAAATAAAAACTCTATTTATTACAGCGGCGGCGCCGGTATTGTCGCTATCAGTATCTGATCTACGGGCGGAGGGATGCCCCCCCCCCCCCATAGAACCAAAACCACGGTGAAAAAATTTACTGTAAATGATTTGTATAACGGTTACCTATGGATTTAATTATAGCTAATATTTATTAGTTTTTTTAGTCAAACTATTAATTTACGTTTTTATTCTATTTTAAACACAACTGTCATCGATCTTTCGCCTTTTTTATTTATTTTTAATTTTTATTTGGTAATGTAAATGCAAATAGTTCAATGAAAAAAATATATTTTTTTTTACTTGCTCACGAATAATGAATTCGGATCGGATTACTAACAAAAATAAAAAGAAGTAAAGTTTAATAAAAATACTGTCTTTCTATTATTTCTAGTAATTTACTATTCAAATTCTAAACTACCATTTTAGCTACAATTTTACAATTTTTTTTATTTTTCACCTAAAAATAAAACACAATTTAAATAAAATTGTAAAATAATTATGTATTTTAAAAACACTTTTAAATTTCCAAGGAGGTCGCTATTTTATTTTCTTTATGAAGCAAGATATTTCTTAAATCTACCGTCTATCATAAAAGATATCACATAATTATATAATTTCCCTCCCCAAAATGTCCCCCTGGACCCGTCACTGGTCGCTAGAGTGGTTTTCAAGTTAATTTTGATATACTTAGGCGATGTTTTTGATCAAGTTATTTTTTCTGTATATAAATTAACAATACATATTTAAAATTCCATAATTATTTATGTGATCAGAAAAGAGGGAATGAAACACTGTATGATTTATTAAATTTTTCGAAATACAAATGTATTTATAAAATCAGCAATCGATCAAAACTCACTTTTACTTTACATAATTTTTATACAGTTCTAAATGAAACGTATTAACTTTCAATAAAAATAAAACATAAAATATTGTTAAAATTACGAATATTTCAGATTGTAAAAAAGCGTTTTTATATAAAACATTTACAACAATTGTACGGGTATTTGAATAGAGAGAATTATTATTAGTCGATTTGTTGAACGTTTATTTAATGTTTATTTATTATTCAATGAGTGCGTTAAAGGACTCGTCTTTTTTTTTTAACACAATAAATTAGATTTATCGTAGAAAATTTCTATAAACATTCATTTTATGTAGCATTTAATTTGTTGGGAAAAAAGAAGAGGTTTTGTAGATAAAAAGTATTATAATTTTATTAATCAACTCATATATTTTATTTTATATACAAAAAAATTAACTGAATTCTTTTTAAGATAAAAAACGCAAATTTGAAATCTTGTACTTCTACAGTGTTGAGTATTTTGGGGGGGAAAAACTTAAATTTTGCACATGGAAAATTCAAATTTTTTCTGTTCAATAGAGCGAGCCCCTTGAAGGATGGGACCCGGGGCTATAGCCTCCTCTAGCTCCCCCTTAAATCCGGCTCTGATTACTACATTTATTAATAAATTCGTCATTTTGTGACTGCCGTATTTCACTGAACGTAGACGCAGAACCTAATATTAAAATTGCAATCTTAAGGCAAGTGAGATGAATTTTACCGTTATGTTTAGGCGATAACGCTGCCATTCAAATAATTTGAAGCTTTTATCGTTTATAAAATTCGATAGCTTTAGTCTGCTAGACTGAAATGATCCCAGCGTGCTTATTAAAGTTCGGAAAAAAGTACGTTAATCAAATGATTCCGTGCCGTTTGGCAGCTAATTTCTCTGTCATCTACTTTCAATTCTAGAAAGATTGAAGAAAACTACTCTTTGCACCAGGGACGTAGCTACGTCCGTATCAGCCGTATCAATGATATTGGGCCCCCGGGGTACAGGGGCCCTGAACGCGTGTAAGCGAAAATTCGTAAAAATGTAGTATGACTTTCAGAAAGCTAGTGTTTTACTAACAAGGAAAGTACACGAGTTATCAGACGCCGATTTTGATGAAATTTTGATATGTTGTAGAATATAAAAAAATATTAGACACCTGTTCTTTTTTATCGGCCCATATGCAGTTTCAAGGGGTGAAAACCAGCCCTAGAGTTCACCCCCGAAAATCGTTTTTCCTAAATATCTCGTCTTCAACTCTATATTTTTTTATGAAACAAAATGGAAATTATTTCTCGTGCAAAGGACAAGTGATCCACAGTGATTTAAGCAGTGGAGTTGCATCCCCTATTTTCTAGAGGGGGTGAAAACACCTTTTTTTGATCATAATTATGAAATAAAAAATTATAAAATAATATAAAAAAATAAGAAAAACATTTTTTAACACACACAATTAAAAAATAAAGTTGACGTGTTTCGGCATTTTCATGAATTTCACCCTTAAAGGGGGTAAAGCACCCCTTACAAGAAACATCAATAAATACATGTATCGAGTAATTCAATTTCGTAAAAAATCTGTATGTAAGGGTATTTGAGGTCGCTGATTAAGAAATCCGTCGTCAGATTTTGTTAATTCAAAATGGCAGACAAAAAAGTCAAAAAAGTTTTAATTTTAATGACAAATTGTATATGAGGATTTTTGAGGTTGCTGATTATGAATCTGTTATCAATTTTTGAATATTTAAATTATCTTGCGCTTTATAACCATATAGCCCCAAACCCCTAAAACCCAAGACAGGCATTCAACCTGTGTTTTTTTAAATCAATAAACCCCAAACTCCTAAACCCCAGTCAGGCCAGAGGCCTGTGCTTTATAACCATACAGCTTCAAACCTCTAAACATCAGCCAGGCCGACTGCCTACGACTAAAACCGCACAACTCCTAAACTGCAGGCAGACGAAAGGCCTATTCATTGTGATATACTGGAAAACCGTTCTTATAATTTACTTATCTAAAAAAAATTATCGGTACGGTTCAACTGATGTATTTATTCATTTCTTTATCTATTTATTAACGGACTCTTCTTATGAAAATAATAACAAAAATAAATTAAGAAATAGCCAAAGTTAATTAGTAATATAATATTTTTTTTTAGAATGAACACTTATACATTAGAAGAATTACATTTAATGAGTAAATCAAAACATTTATTACTAATTCTCACAATCAATAAACGGTAAACAGTGTATTAATACTATTTTAGATATACTATAAATCGTACTGTAATCATGATCAATAAATCCGCGAGAATCTGAAATATGATAATCAACATTTCTAAAAAGAATCATATTTAAATTCTAACATTGGCTCGTCCAGGAAGGTGGTGTTCATTTTGCTGGTTATAACATTAGTCAAAACAGTCTGTCTGGGATTTGGGAGTCTGGGGTTTATCGGTTTAAAAACATGGGCCTTCGGCCTGACTGGGGTTTAGGAGTTTGGGGTTTATTGATTTAAAAAAACACAGGTTGAATGCCTGTCTTGGGTTTTAGGGGTTTGGGGCTATATGGTTATAAAGCGCAAGATAATTTAAATATTCAAAAATTGATAACAGATTCATAATCAGCAACCTCAAAAATCCTCATATACAATTTGTCATTAAAATTAAAACTTTTTTGACTTTTTTGTCTGCCATTTTGAATTAACAAAATCTGACGACGGATTTCTTAATCAGCGACCTCAAATACCCTTACATACAGATTTTTTACGAAATTGAATTACTCGATACATGTATTTATTGATGTTTCTTGTAAGGGGTGCTTTACCCCCTTTAAGGGTGAAATTCATGAAAATGCCGAAACACGTCAACTTTATTTTTTAATTGTGTGTGTTAAAAAATGTTTTTCTTATTTTTTTATATTATTTTATAATTTTTTATTTCATAATTATGATCAAAAAAAGGTGTTTTCACCCCCTCTAGAAAATAGGGGATGCAACTCCACTGCTTAAATCACTGTGGATCACTTGTCCTTTGCACGAGAAATAATTTCCATTTTGTTTCATAAAAAAATATAGAGTTGAAGGCGAGATATTTAGGAAAAACGATTTTCGGGGGTGAACTCTAGGGCTGGTTTTCACCCCTTGAAACTGCATATGGGCCGATAAAAAAGAACAGGTGTCTAATATTTTTTTATACTCTACAACATATCAAAATTTCATCAAAATCGGCGTCTGACAACTCGTGTACTTTCCTTGTTAGTAATCTTTTAAATAGACTGAACGAAATAAGAAATCAAAATTCGTTCCATGCCTTACTAAACGAGTCCACAGATTTAGCAAAAGAGTGGGGGTTAGCTGATGTTTTGAAAAATAAAATACGGAAGATAATGAAGCGTTTTTTTGATGAGCTAGCAGAAGATGAGAGAATTTCAGACCTGGAATCGTACTTCAAAGTCAATGTGTACTATTGCTCTTTAAATATATTAATTTCTCTAAGAACTAAACAAAGATTTCGGAGCCTCTGTGACCCGAGTAATACGTTCGAAGTGTTACAAAACCGGAGAAACTCTTATCTTTTTCGAACAAAATGATGAATAAGTATGCCGGAAAACCGTCTGCCAACACGCTTAAAATCTGAAATGCAGAAAATTCACTCCATTAAAGAACTCACGGAATTATTACTGATAAAATTCAATAGCCTTGCATCCAATTTTCCGGAGGTAATAACAGTATGCTGTCTATTTTTGACCCTTCCGGTTACAACTGCCACAGCTGAAAGAAGTTTCTGGAAATTAAAACTGATAAAAAATTATCTTAGGACTTCAATGAGACAGGATCGTCTTTCAGACTTGTCTTTATTTGGACTCCATAGAAACAGGAAATCTAGAAAAGTTGAAATCGTCTTCATTTATGAATGATTTAATAAATAAGTTTGCCGAAAAAAAGACGATAAAAGTGTATATTTGACTGAAGTGGAATTGTTTAGATTGAATCGTAACTTAGCTCCCAGTAGCATTTATTGTAAGTAATAACTTATGATCAATAAATAATTATTTTAATTTAATGGGAGCGTTTTTGTTTCTTTTGTGAAAAATCTTTACACTTTATTAGGGCCCCCATTAAATTTTGATACAAGGCCCGTCTAAGGTAAGCTACGCCGCTGTTTATAAATTGGAAAGTACATCTCTATCATTCAATCTTTCGTACAATTTTCAATCTTTAGACATTGTTCATTTTCCCCTATGAGAATGTAAGTAAAGGTTAACATTATCGAAATGAAAAACCAGTTTGAACGAAAACAACCGGTGAAGTTGGCAAAGCATTTTCCTTGTCTATTAGAACGAATTTATAGCCGCTTTAACTAAAACTAAAGAAAACTCAAGATGGCTGCCTTTAAAAGTGAGCGACTGACTTCTCTTTAATGAAGAAGGCTCTTTTTGGGCGAACTAGCAGGACTTTATATTGACGAAAATTAAAATAAATTAGCATTCAAAACCGTTCGGTGGGGAGGACGTGATAAAGAGGAGAAAAACCTAGGGATGTGCTTCTTCAAAAGTTAGTGAATTTGTTTGATTTTTTGAAAGCGCGAAACCATCGGAGTTAAAGTTGTGGAAATTAAAGTGTATAAAAACAATTTCGGCCAACAGTTCTTTACGAATATTCTTTAAACCAATATAAAATCTTACATTTTCCACAGTAGAAATTTTACCGTTGTAAACTCTACGTCACTTATATAAAGAGAGAAACTAATTTTATTTCTTCACTTTTATTGCGAATATTTTTAATGAATTTTAGTAACTGTTATTTTCACGCGCAAGATGACAAAAAAAAAGTTTAACTATAATACATATGAATCACAAAATATCTGCGGGAGGCATAGGATAAGCCTCCAAGCATGCTTATGCTAAATACGATACATCTGGCGCCCCATGGAAGCAGTGTCACTTATGATGCTGACTACTCATTCCACTCCCGGTCGAACGGATCCTATCATCGGGCAGTAACAGTCCTTTTCAGGACCACACTTAAGAAATCCGTGTTAAAAATGATTAAAAGTTTTGTTTTGAAAGAACTTGTGTTTTAGGTAAAATGGAACTAGTTTAGTTATTTATTTTTATACTAGTCGGTGCCAGTTTAAATGAAATAAAGTTAACTGAATTCAGATTATTAGATTACCTTTTCCAAAAATGTAAATAAAGTGGATTTTAGTAACGAACAAATTAATGATCAATTTCCGTGCTAATCTATTTAACTCGGTTATTTAGTTAATGTTCGCGAAAAAATAATTGATTCGGATATAGTTTAATGTAATTTTTATCGCTTGAGTTTTTGTTTTTAAACATTTTCCGATATTTATTAAAAACGGAATGATATTATACATACATCTCTATTAACCACAGAGATGCTGGTAATTTCCGATGAAATTTTAAAAAAAATTTCTCAAGCAAAAACGAAATTTACTTTTTCTTTTAAAATAGTCTATATAAATGTGTTATTTTTGTATCGATGAAGTAGTTTAAAATGTAAAATGTAAATGAGAGTGTTGCTATTTCTGTTCGAAATTATTAATAAAACCGCATTAATTGCATAAATATACTATTTTTTTTTTAATATAAAATAATATTAAAATTATTTTATATATTATCTTTTGGGCGCGCCAGCTACTTTAACCCAACAACTACAGAAATGATGGAAATGGTTAAATAGGGAGACGATTAGAAATAGAGCTTAGGAAAGATTGAAGTAAAGGGATTATATATCTGGAAGTGAAAAGGGAAGGACAAAGGAAGAATTGTAAGGAGCAGGAAGACCTAGAGCTAAGATTTTGGATTGCAAAGCGAGAACGTTCAGAATCAAGGGCCCGCATTCAAAGAAGATGTGGTTTGCAATATATAGTGGAGTAGAAATGGAACTGTGAAGGGGACAATCGGGAGAGGAGGACAGGGAAAAACGAAAACGTGAAGAAGGTAGAAGGGAATGATTAAAACGCAGTCTGATTAAGGAAACGATCGCGGAGCGTTGATAAGAAGAGGAATGAAACCATGGCTGAGAACAGGGAACCCGGCTGAATTTGAATATAATCAATTGATGCGATTAAAAGCGAATGAGTGTATAAGTGATAAATTTGTTTTTTCAAAAAACCTTAAAGCTATTTCAATTTTGTTTTTTTTTATTAGACCTAGCCTTTTTAACTATTAATTTGTATCGTAAAAGAATAAGATACTTGGCCGCACAAACAGAGACAAGCAAGAAACATTTTGTAATTAGCCATTGCCAATAATCGGAATAAATCTATTTTAAATAAAGATGAAAAATAAAATACTAATTAGTCGGCCAAATTGAGAAATTCGATGCGTTTAAATGGCTTAGCTTCACTACTAATATATCGATCAGTTGGATCACTTCTCCTTCAAAACGTTTAAATGGCTTAGCTTCTCTGCTCTTTAGTGATTCTAGTTGATCGACGATTTTCATTCGTACATCACTGTGCAAATTGCCACTTTTAACGTGTACTAGGCAGTATTCGTTTTCGAACTATTTGAATTAAATTTCTGTTCACAATTGCGCTGTATAATTAGGCCGATATATATATATATATATATATATATATATATATCAGGCACTTATTGCTGGGCCGAGTTGGGATTTACACTTCACCGACCGATATAAACTTCTTATTCGATGTTTAACTTTATGGAACGCAATCTGACATTATTAAGTTTTGAATTAAAATTTCCCGTATCTCATCGAATATTTGTAAAATTCTAATCTTTCGTTTGAATCCTTTTATGACAATGAGAAATCCTGTTACTACTACGTGTTATAAAAAATTACGTTATGGAAGTTGTGATAAAAATTTCTCTAGGCAAACTATAAATTACGATTCTCAAAATTGTTTCGATTATCATGAAAAAAAAAAAAAAAAAATTATTTTACGAAGAATGGCACAACTACTCTTCCGTAAGAGTTAGGGAAGATCGTCAGCTGGGGCCCGAGGGGTGCTCGTATGGAGGTTTGGTAGATCGAGTTTATTACTAAATATCTGTGTAATTTAATAATAAACAATCGCTGTCCTAGAAAAAATTCAACGCATGTGCGGTACTTGAAAAAGAAAAGAAAACGTCGCATTTTTCATTTCATTTCGTTGTTCGAGATGAAGAAAAATAAATTTTTTTAAAACTTCACGTGTGTTGTAACTTTTTGAGAATAACCCGGCGGGCTAGTAAATCGCGAAAAACGCTAAGTTGTTCTATATTTAATTATATATATCTTCTGTAAATAGCTTCGTAATCGTCCAATCTTAAAGGCATATTATGATTTTTGCCTTCCACTGTTCAAAATAATTGAGAGTTTTTTACCTGAAAGAATCGTGTTTGGAACAGATTCAGTCATAAGTGATTCACACGAGTGCGCTATAGGATTTACATTTACATTACACGTATGTATATTTATAGGTATAATGTACGAAGAGCGTGTTGGTTGCGTTTTATAGGGTCGCAGGTGTACACGATATTTTCGAAGAGGATAGCGCTGTAAGATAATCGTAAGAAGGTGATAAGCTGGTAGGCGAACCGGTGTGTTGCACTATTAACAAGGTGTTACTGGTGTTTAAAATCACTGTATTTTACCGATTCGAGTGTGGCGGCGACATTGCGTCAACAGCAGTGATCGAATTATTACCGAGAATTTGTGCAGTGAATTGTAAACGGCGTTTAGTCCGATCCGAAGCGAACTGCCAGTTGGTATATGCATGAGCCTGTTCGTGTTCCCCTTAGACGTATCGAATTTCAAATTTTTCGAAAATTTTGAAATAAAGAAGAAAAAAATGCGGTACGATTTCTTGTTTCGTCGAAATTTGTCGTTCTTATCCGTACAATATGTTCGCGTTATACTAGAGTGAACAGCGTTGGCCGTTCTTGCGTTGTAACTGCGTGTTTTCATTGATTATCTTGTTATCAGTGATAGAATATAGAATAGGAGCGTTTCCTGCATATTTCGGTTATCGCATTTCGACACTAAAGTAAGTAAATTCGGAACTTATATTCTATTCAAAAGGACAATTCGCGCGCCTCCGTGCTCTGTAGAGGGGTTAGTCGCGATGAAATAATCTTAAAACAAGCGGAAACACCTTCGGTTTTTTTTTATTAACTATTGATTCTATACAATTTCATATTTAATGAAATAGTTAATGAAGACAAATTGCTAATTAGTATCTAAGTTCGACCATTGGCGAAAAGTGGTAATGATTAAATATGAAGATGCTTACTCCTGGCATATTTACATAAGTGTGTATGTAGCATTATAAGAACAGTGTATACGAATAATATTAATGGCTATTATTATATATAGTTTAAACCGAAATTTTATTTAAAAACGATATAAACAAATATTTTTTAGAATCATAATGGGGCGGGTTCTGAACCTCTAAAACTTCCCTCGAGTATGCCGATGATTCGCGTAAATTAAAATCGTAAAAGATATTAAAGAAATTCGTAGAAATACACCAGAAAGAACGCGTCTCGTAAGCTTTAATGAAACAGCTTGCAGTAGACATACGTTTTTTTGGGTCCACTTCTGGAAGTATGCTATTTGAAATAATTTATAACTTTTTCAAAAATATAATTGAGAAATCGCCGATAATATTCGTGGCGTACTACAGTTGCGCTATACCGTGAATATGAGAGGCTGGAATCTCGAAACGTATCGGTGATTTTTTTAAATTTCTCAATTATATTTCTGAAAAAAGTTATAAATTATTTCCAGTAATAAAGCGTCACATATCATTAACTTCTGTTTAAAAAAAAAAACAACTGTAAATTGAACTTTAGCTTCATGGGTTTAGAAAAACGTTATTTATTTATTTATTTTTTTTTTTTTTTTGGCTTAAGAAATATAATTTATCAACACTTTGGAAAAAGAATATATGCTCTGAATTTATTTAAGAAATTTAAATTCCGAGTAACGCTGAAAGTCTGTTAAATTTGAACTTAGGGTTATAAATAAAAAGGCGATAAGCGTTCGAGGAATAATATTAATTGACGGCTGATTTCGAAATATTACAATTCGTAGAAAATTTCTGTAAATATTCATTTTATATATAGCATTTAGTTTATGGGGGGGGGGGGGAGTTTTATAGAGAAAAAGTATATAATTGTGTATTAATGAGAAGTCATATATTCTATTTTTTTTTTTTTGTGTATAGAAATTAAGAAAATTATTTTTAAAATAAAAAACGCAAATCTGAAATCTCGCATTTTTACAGTATTGAGTATTTTGGGGAAACAGATTTTGGGGATGGTTACTAAAAAAAAACAATAAAAAATATCCCGCGAACAAATAACGTTTTTGCCTCTAATTCTATTTTTTGCTAATCAATTAATAGTTGAATTATTTTACGAGTATAACAATAACTCATGAAACGAAAGAATAAAGAGAATCTATTATCACCTAAAACTATACAATCTACTTATATTTTACAATCTATTTAAGAACTGGGTAAAAATTTTATTTATACTAATATTTAAACTTTTCTGAATGTATATCTACATCACCAGAATATTGGGCTACCTGATTTATTGTAATCGATGCAGTCATGTGCCTGGCACTGGTAAAATCACAGCGCTTTCTTTATAGAGACATGTTTAATAGATACGAAAAATCACTGTGGGGGTGTTCTGTTTAGGCCCAGCTTTGGTACTGTAATTTTATGGGGTATTCCAACGCGGGAGCCAACTCGTTCGATGCGCATTATTCGGTTTATTTTCCTTCTAAATTTCTTAATAAAATTATTAATTTAACGAAAAAAATTTGGAAATTTAATCGTACATTTAACAGGACCCGTCAAAGGGAAATTAAAAATATCGTAGCACGTGTACAGTCAGCAGTGAGATTTGGAAAGGACTAATTTCTAATATTAATCCATTTATTTGAATTCCGCGCAAAATAGGTTTGAAAAAATTTGTTCGCTTAACAGTGGGCAACAAAAAAAACTATTAAATAGTAGACTTTTTCGCCTTTGTTACAGTGAATAAAAAATGGGAAATAGTCAACAACGCGGCAAAGATTTTGTTTAGACGGAGCCGAATTCGATTTTTCGCTCTAGACATTAGAGTAAGGAAAAAAGGGGGGCGCAAATTTACGGAAATTTGAAATTATGTAGAACTCAGCTTTGAATTTACTGAAGTAAAAGGAAAAAAGGAAAGAATATAACACTTTATTTACAGATTTTGGAAAAATCATTTAGATCTTTCAAAAAAATTTCCGACGTCTATATTCTTTTTCGTTTTTACAATAAAATTTTCAATCAATACTGATTAAGTATAGTCTTTAACTCAGCTATAGTAGCGTAATTAGGCATGCAGTGGTGTTTCGTTTGAGCAGAACCTAGATGGAATCTCACTATTGAAAATAATTTCTCTTGCGATGAATCTAAAAAAAAAACAAAAAAACAGGTGATATCCATTTAAATAGATTTGCGTCATTTTAAATAATTTCCAATTTCAAAACTTTCTAAGGCGCCAAATAATTTTCCATTGCCACTTGTGTGAACAAGAATGCATCGTTGAGATCATTAGAACTTTTTGATATAATTCGAAACTTTTTTCCTTCGACCCGGTGCTACAATGTACGAATGACCTCAGTCTGCACCTCACATTGCAGGTGGCAATGAGTAAAATCTAGAAGTTCAGCCCACAGTTTGGCGAATAATTTTTCATTTCGCCGATTTTAAACTTTAAAAATCAATACCATTTTACGGGGACTACTTTTTTGCGGTTTAATTTTACTAAACGCTGTACGATTTCCGGATAAGTTAAACGAAGTAATTAATATTGTTGTGGTCACGTTAATTGAATAAAATTGGTAAAACTAATGACTTTTGACGCTCTCTAATACAACTGTCTTGCGAGACTTTAGGAGGGGGATCACGTTAACTTTTTCTTTTTGAATTCATTTAATTTTTTCATTAAAACTCTCCCCGTTGAGAATGGTAATATCAAATATTTATTCAGATCATCCACCTGCTAAAGAATTACTTTGTTTAAAACGATCCATTCGTATCCTTAATTATAATATTCGAATTATTAAGTGACACAAATAAATCGAAAGTTTAGTAGATGTTTTTAAAATTCTAACATTTAATATAAAATGTTTTTGAAAAAAAAAATAAGAAAAAAAAACCAACATAGTTTAACAAATGAAGTCAAAATAGATTTATGATTTAAATATACATACATACACATACGTATATACAATATACATATATATATATACATAAGAGTGTTCTAAAAGTAATTCAGGAAATTTGTTTTACGCCATAAAGCTCGTCAAAATGAACAAAAAAGTCCTGAGGGAAAAATCATTTGGGCGAACAATTAATTAGTTATAATTAATTAAATTAATTCATTGTAATAAAAAAATTAATATTTTTTTTATGATTCAATATGTTTTGAAATAAAAATAAATATTGAAAAGAAGTAAAATATGTATTAAATGTGGTCGTAAAGTCAACTAAGTAAAAATTTAACCCAATTCGTCGCATTTTTTTCAAATCAGCGGTATATGCATAGCAAAATTGTCAACATATTGAGCACTTGCCCTAGGCCATTGACAAATCATTGTTGACTATACATTTACGACTACATTTAATACGTATTTTACTTCTTTTTAATATTTATTTTCTTTTTATTTTACAAAATACTGATTTATAAAAAAAACATATTTTTTTATTTAAATTAAATTAATTATAACTAATTATTTGTTCGCCCAAATGATTTTTGCCTCGGGACTTTTTTGTTCATTTTGACAAGTTTTATAGCGTAAAACAAATTTCCTGAATTAGTTTCAGAATACCCCGTATATATATATATATGTACACACACACATATATGTATATAAATAAAATGTGTAACGAGAATTTCATCATACCTATTTACTTTCTCATTTTTTTATTTCTTGAGTTTTCAACTGTAAATATTTCTATTTTTGATTAACATTGACACTATTGGCATATCCCTTAACAGTTGTAAGTTATTTCGGATACATTAGTTGTCCCATCACTTCTCCCTTATAGAAAAGTTTAATCGCCTTGCTATCAATAAAATGAAAAACAATTTTTGCACCCCAATTTTATTAGAACCGCACGTTCTAAATCCGACTACTAGTCATATACATCTAAGATGATATTAAGTCTCTCCTCTCCAAATTAGATATTATTCGGAATTCTTGTCACCGGTGTTATTGAATTTTCTTCCAACTTGTGTAGAACTTCGGTAAATCCAATGCAGCTTTCATTTTTATCCTCTGGTCGCCCTTAATCTGAATCATCTTTATCTTGTCTCGCATTAAAGCCAAATTGTTTCGAGCCCCTGTTTCTATGTAAATGGTCAACTATATAAAAATACGCAATCAAATTCAAATTTAGTGTATAATCGACATTAACTTCAAATATTAAGTCTAAACTGGCCAAAGCAGAGCTCAAAAAAAAAGAAAAAAGTATCATTGGTTCCTATTACATTATTCCAAACCTATGTTATATTTCTTTCGGTTTCATTACTGGTTGTCTTACATAACGTCTAGACAATAATCTGCCTTACTTGTGTTTTTTGATAAATTCTCCAAAAAGTGATTCTCCTCTTGCTGAACAGAATTTTTTTTGACATTACCAATATCCCTTATTTTCTCTCCATTTCGTTATTTTTACCGATGATTGGAAAAGTATCTAATGACATTGAAGCTTACAGAGCAGAATCCTTTCAAAATTCCGCTTCCTCTCCTCCATCATGACAAACGATTTGTTAGAAATCCTTCGTGCTTCTAGCGTTATTTTCTGTAATTCGGTAATTATCAAATTGTTTTTGACTTAAAATTGTCTCTCCTCCTTTTCTTCCTACTTTTCCGCTACTTCAGTGCCCTCTAAGTGTGTACGTTTTCTCTCATTTATAATCGTATTTTCTCCATTCTATTCTAATCTTTCGCGAATTACTAAAAGAAGGGGGTAAAAGCAGACTCTGTAGTTCAAGCTGCTACATTTTTCAATCGTTTAATTAAGAAAATTAAGGTCTGTAATATTACAATGGTATACATAAAATTTCACCATAGATTTGTACGTTGTCCTTCTAACGTCGCTCTTTTTAACAAAAGTCGAAATGCAAATAAAACATGACTATGGTCAATCAGCAACTGACTCGGATCAAAAGTAGTTTAGTTCGTGTTAAGATAGCGATGCACGATTAAATGAACAGGATGACTTAATTCTTCATTTTCGAACAAATTTAAATCACGATAATAAAGCTTGCAAATGAGATACAATACAGTAGGGAGATGTTAGATCTTGAAAAAAGCAAACGTAGTCGCGCTTTATATTCGTTTATAAAATCAGTGTGAATTTAATCAGGATAACATCGAATTAATTAAGTAGGGGGTATAAGTCGCACGGGAGTACCCTACTTGCAACGTACAGATTTACCGAATAAAGAAAAAAATCGATGGGATCATTTTTCTTCCTTTATGTTCTCAATGTACAGCAGCGGGATTCGAAGCAGGTCCGACTTGCACGAAACACCACACTGCCTAACCGGAAAATGATAGAAAAATATCGTCGCTGCTAATGCCAAAGACTGTTCCGTACGAACAGTGTGTTCTAGTTGTTTTTATAATTTTTCATTTCATAAATTAAGGGATTAGGAACTTTAAAAGACCGAACTTAGGCTGCCGTAAAATACAAATACTCTCGCAGGTTTAGCACCAAGTCACGGGCCTTGACCCCTAGTTACAGGCTGAATGTTTTCGGAAGGCAACAATTAACCGTTATTAAAGCCTGCGAGAAAGTCTTGGAATCGAATAACCGCTCTTCTGTGCACAGTGTGACTCCTATACGCGTATCTATTATATTATATTATATAAATACGTGTAAACGTAATATTTTAAATAATTCGGTATAGCTAACAAACTTTAGTAATCCCAAAAAATACTTATTGCTATTTTTCAGCATTTCCCGTTTTGTAACGTTACGTGAAAATAATCGGCTTTTCCGCATTCAAATCTCCTCACGCATAACGCATACCCTGTAATTTAAACATTTTTCAGATGCACATGACCCTACTTTATGCGTCAGTAAATTGCACGTAAATTGCGTGAAACAGAGATTATATTTAGCCTTCCAGGGTTATTTTATAGGTTATCCTACCAGTTAATTCATATTGGTCGGTTACGCCGTATTGGTCGCAGTAAATTATCATCGGTTTCAGTTCTTTTACTCTCGCTTCACTTTCTTCATCTTCTTTCAATGTTGGCAGGAGAATCCAAAATGATCTGACAATTTTGCATTTAGACTCACTTTTTTGAAATGAAACATAAAGTGTACAGTAGATCCTATTCCCGACCGTTATGGTGTGACGCTGCTAAAGTAAAGAAAAACAGTCTGATTTGTTCTTTAGAATAAAAAAGGCTAGCGAAGAAAACGAAGTAAATACTATAGATTTCGGTCGATTCTGCGAATCGATATCATAACATTCGTGCAGGCGTACGGAATCGGTTAATTTATAGTTTTGTTATTATTTCAGAATTTTTTCAAATTTCTCTAATTAAGGCACACGAACTGGTTGCAATGATAACGCTTTTGTCTAGTTTGAAAAATACATCGATCAATTTTTTATTTATCTTACCGCGTAATAATCGCTGGCTCTTCCGTATAATATAATCTGCGATGTCACTTTTGCAGAGGCGGTGGTTTTAGTTTCGTTTTTGTTGCGGGATTTCTTTTACCACGGATAATAATACTTCGGTTTGATCCTTACGTGTTGTTTATTTTTATTGCTTAGTCACGTCACGCAGTATGGATTCTTTTTTTCTTTTTTTTTTTTCGTTCTTTTTGTTCAGACATTCCTGAGTTACATATATTTAGTTCGGTCGAAATTTAGGCAGAAGGCGATGTAACCTTTACAACCGTTATGATTTAATTCACTTTGAAATGGTCTCAGTTAACCAAAATTTATGGTTCCGTTATTGTAGAGGAAAATTCATGGGAACATTTGAAAAGTTTTCTCCCTTTTGTTTCTCGCGTTTCGATTTCATTTTCGCCTCGCGGGGGCAATGCGCAAAGAACAGTTAAGAAATCACTTTTGATCTAATGTTTCATTTGACATGGCAGATTGGCGAAATAATTTTCTAGTGATTGAAAACAACTCGTCTACAGTCCGAATGACATTCAGCTATATCGTCGTCATTTCGTAGCGTCTTGCTTTATCAAAGATTGCACACAGCAACATATTCAGTCGCTTAATTTTGAACTTATACTCTCCTTCCCCTTGCAGCGTTGATTATGTTCTTGAGCGCTGTTTTACTCAAATCCGCTTGTCGACATTTCTAGTTTTCTTCTTTCCCCTAGATCTTTCCTTGAATGACCAGCAATCCTTCCTGTCTAATTTTGTGCGCCAACTATGCTCTTTTTCTTCTTTGAACATCATCTACCACGACCTTCTCCATTGCGCCTATCATCTAGCTTTATTCGTTTTCTTTTCTTTCCACGAAATCCGCCACATCTCAAGTGCATTTAGCCGCTCGATACTTTCCGCGTCTGAAGCATATTTTACTATCGACATTTTACGTAGTACATTGGTTTATTCGCAGTTTCGTCTCCATTTTTAATTTCTGATCTTTCAGTACAGTCTGCGCAGGTTGATAAATGCCTGCTCGGCGAATTTCTGTAGTATCTCTGCCATCGTTAGTGAACAGGGCATCCAAGTATCTAAATTCTTTAACTGCCTCAACTGTTTCGCCTTCTATTTTTATCTTAGCTGGCGAATTGTCGCTAGAAGTTCGCCTAAAGAACTTTATTACTTTAGTTTTCCCAACGTTTATTTTCATAACTAGAGCTTCTTTCTTTCTCGGTTTAACGTATTCAGCATAATTTGCAGTTCTCCGGTTGAGTGTGCGAAAAAGACCTTATTGTCTGCGTAACTTACATACTATCTAGTCATGGGCGTCGCCAGTGGGGGAGCAGGGGGAGCAGCTCCCCCCCCGGAGCCTTGAAACTTTTTAATCAACTAGCCATGATGGGTATTCATAGGCGCGTAATTATGAACAAGTTGCCAGAAACCCACGAAAATTATGTTTTAATTAAGATTTTATTCTTGTTTAATAAAATATTAAGTCTTTACAACTTATAAATTTTATTTTTCCTATAACTCATATCCTCTTTCTATCATCTTGCCCCCCCACCCCCACCCGGCTCATCGGCTGGCTACGCCCTTGTATCTGGTATTGTTGTTGACGCTGGCATTTTCTATCAATGCGTTTTTCATAATTTCCTTTGCGTATATGTTAAATACTAATCATATTATTAACCTCCAACGCGAAATATTAATCAAAGAGAAACTTGCCGGACACGAGATAAAATATATCGACGGTTCAAAAAAATAAATCACGGGTTCATAATCTCTAATATGCCAGGTCCTCCTTTTTTGTTGAAATGTGTGCAATATTAAAAACTTTGCAATATGCAAAACAATCACAGAATAACAACATACTCATATTATCTGATTCGTTGTCAGTTTTGATAGAAATCAGAAGAAAAAAAAAAATAATAATAATATCAAAAAAATGTATAATACGGAATTTCAGATTAGGAATCTCCGTTACAAAAATTAAAAGAGCAAGGAAATAAAAACTAACAATCAAATGGATCCCGGCTCATGTCGGAATATTAGGTAACGAAATTGTTGATTCCACAGTCAGAAATACTCAAAGACAAAAAAGAGAAGTTAAGGCTGGGTAGAATACAAATCATGGATTAAAGAGAAATCGTACGTGTACATAGAATGAAGTAAGAGATATCGAACAATAGGAGAGAACAAGAGTAAAAGATACATCTCCTTACAAAATGAAGTTACAAGAACTCCTTCATATAATCTTGATATAGAAACCGAGACTGCCTAGTAAAATTAATAAGATTGAAATTAAGCCATTATTGTACTCGTAAACACTTAGCTCGAATGAAAATAATATCGGACAATAGAAGGGACGATTGAGAACACTAGTGCTCGAAAAATGAGAATGGCAGAAAAGAATTCACAGCCTTTCTGTTGGAGGGATATAACATATGTATAATATCTATAGTACAAATAGTAATAGAAAGCTGACGAGGCAAAATATCTATATCAGTTCATTAAAAGAAATAATATTAATATATAATCATAATTTAAAGACAAAATATATAAAGATAAGGAATAAAACTGGCCAAAGAATGAAAGTCGGGCCAAAAAAAACAAAACAAAAAACAAGCATCGTGGTTGAACTAATATAGGGAAGGGTTCGAGGGCTGTTCCTTGGCGAGGTGGCCGAATTAATATATATATATATATATATATGTGTGTGTTTGTGTGTGTATATATTGTGATAAAATGATTTAATAACAAGCGGAGTAAAATTGTATTAGCAGTTATCCGCGGAAATAGTCTATAATGGATTACTTTTTAATCTTTATTTTTTTTTTGCTAACTGTATGCGTTTTCATTTACATATTTCATACGGCAGTGTTATAATCTGTTCGCTACAGTTTCCGAGGACATTGCTAAGGCCGTGACCAATGCTGTCATACTGCAAATGCGAGAAAAAGCAAAACGTCTACTTCGCTAATTGCATCTGCAATTCACGAAAAACGCGATATTACATAACATCGCAGCGAGTTTATCTTTTGTTACACTTAACCATTTCGAACAGTTTCCAATCGCTTATGTTCATTATTGAAATAATATTTTCGAGTACGGATTAGATCATCGCATAGTAATTATTTCGTCCGAGTGCTCTCTCGGAGTTTGCTGCATATTAATTTCCTAACGGCGTATTGTGACGCGCTGCGAGTGTTGCAATATTGAAAGAAAAATTATTTTCATCGTTTAATCTGCAGCCATCTGTCAGGAATTACCAATTTTTAACATTATTTTCGTCTATGTAGGCAATATAACTTAATATGTATGTAGCATGCATGGAAGTTTTACCCGTACGCATTCTTCGATGATATCAAGATGGTTACGTAACCTTTTCAGCGCGCCACGGCACCCTTATCATTTATTGAGCACGGTCACGACCTACTTACATTATTCATCAGTTTGAATTTGTCGAAAGATCTACGACGATTATTATTATTGGATTTCTTTTCTAGCTGAAGCGGGCTGTCGTGTGTTCCGTGAAAAGTGATCGATGCATTTTGTACTTCGTACCGTGTTAGTTTTTCGAACAGCAGATCGTGAACACGTTATTTTTAAATTATTCCAATTGGATAAGATAATTAATGAGAATGCAAGGAAATGGGGGAAAAAACGAAATAAATAAATAGTTTTACAGAATGTCCATAATAAAAGTTCATAATTCCGTGTCAGCTGGCATACTCAAGACATGGTCATGTTAACGAAACTGGCTAGTTTTTCGCGTAAGATGGGCTTCAACTATGTGTCTTGAAGTCTGATGTTCTATTTGCGTTTGATTTAAAGAGGGTCGCCGATGTTGGGTCAGCGGTACAATTAATTTCTTATTGTTTCGGAACTCCCGATTGAGACTGATTGTTCAGAATATCGATTTATCGATTTATTCGGCTTTCACTATTTAGTGTTTGAACGTACTTTATTAACAACCGGTTTTCGGAGGAACGTTGAACTGCTAGTGTTTATTTTTTCCCCGTTCGATTAGGTACAAATTGTTATTTTCGGCCTGCTCCAAGCTCAAGGCTTGTTGGCAGAATCCGAATAAATTATAATTATCATCTCCAATGTTTATTAGATAATAAATTGTGGCGCTTCGAAATTAACATGTATATTTCTTTATTCTTTCATTATAAAATTGCAGGACTCTACACGGTTTGTTTTGTAAAATCTAGGTTTGTTTTTTTTTTTTTTTGTTTTTAATAATCCTCGCTAGAATATAGAAAAAATCCGAAAGCTTAAAGATTTCAAAAAATAAGAAATTTCGATAAATGTACACATAAAATTGAAAAACACAAAAAGTCATCAGAAGAAAGTCCACAGCAGCGAGAGAGTTGATTATCTTTTTAAATTGACGTAATTTATTTATTAATAATACAGAGAAAAACTACGTAAAATACAAGCGTCTAAATTATTTCGAATAATATATTTGTCAAGTCGCGAGACAAAAAAAAAAAAAAAAAAAAAAAAAAACAATGCGAAAAATTGCAACTCTGTTCTATAGTGTTCTGGGATGTGTAGGTTTTTTTTTTTTTTTATAATCAGCCTACTATTCTCCTCCTCGCTAGAATAATATCGGAAAAATCCAAAACCCTTAAAAATTGTTAAATTTAAAGGCCCGAATTGTGAATATATCGAGACAAAGAATTTGAAGACATTCCACAGCCCATTCTACAGTAGATCGAAGGTTTTTGTTTTTGTTTTTATTAAATCGCCGCAAGAAAATCGGAAAAACATGAAATATCGAAAAAATTTCGTAATTTAACGGACCAAATTTTGACAAATAGCGGGACAAAAAATGATTAAAAAGTTCACATTTTTTTAATCGACCTGTTTTTGGCACTACTATATAGAAAAATACTATGGAACTCTCAAATTTCTAACGATAATCGATTTTTCTAACAGCCCGGGGCGGAATACCAGGTATTATCGTTTAATCCTAGGGAGCATGCTGGAATTACAAAGAATCTACCCGTGAACCTGTCCGCTAGCAATTAATTCTCCAACTACCTACCTTACTTTTCTCGTCAAATTCCTTTCAACTGTGAACTAAAGCAGAATCAGAAAAGGAACTCCCGCTGTCCCCACCTTTTTTAATGACAAATCTGGTCCACAACTAAACCACCGTAACAAATTCTGACGCTGAAATAACCGCACTTGCACTAATCCATAATCCACTGATACCTTAGTCCTCCGTATTGGCCGATTTAACTAATCTCACCCACTCAAAATGTCACACAAGAGTTCATCTTGTGTCAAATTCCTCCGTTTCGGGGATTGCCACCAGTTTTTACTTCTGCATCTGAAAGCGACTTTCATTCTTTATTCTGTATATCCCCCAAAGTTACAATAAATAAGAAACGTCAGAGTAAAAAAAAAAAAGCAGGAAAATCACACTTTCGGTGGACTAGTTTGTTGTTTGTTTACGGAAGTAGTCATCGAATATGTTTACTCAAGTTTATTTTCTAAAGTAATATTCTATAGTCCGTTCAACGAAAATGTGCCGATGGAAAAAGTCGATCTGAATCGATATTTATTATCCACTTAGACTATAAATTAAATTTTCTTTTGTCTTTCACACTCTTTTTTTTTTTTTTTTTTTTGTACATTATAAATGCCTCTTTTAAGACTATACGGCAAAAAAACAAAAAAAAAAAAGTTCAACATAAGGGAGAAACGACCGACAGTTCATTTTATCGAGTTTTATCGAATTTATTATCGACTTTTTTAATTTTCAGTGACGACGCGACAGTTGACCAAGATGACGAAAGTTACGATAACGCTAGTTACGACTCTGTTTGACGAGACACATATTTTTAAAACTAAAGTCAACGCAGCAATTTTCCCCCAGGCGCTATTTATTCTTCCTTAGCTCCCGGTGCAGCATATAGCCTAAGGAATTTTATCAATTATTTCATGTTTCGCTGTTCCGTTATGACCGCTTCTTCTTATGCGAATATTAGTCAGTTCAGTGGTAATTTCTTTCACTTTATTTATCTTCTTTTAGCTTTTTTACAACGCAGAATGTAGTTTGTACACACACTCGGGGTAATTCTTACGACATTCTTATTTAATTCAACTATGTACCTCTTAGCATAGATGCGTATGTTTTGATCTTACTTAAACAGATATTAATTTAGATTTATTTTATACAATAAGCATGAATTGTAATTTATTTTTGAGTAGAATAAACGATAATGAGAGTGTTGGACATTCACGCAACCGGCATACTTGCTCTGTGAGACCCACAACTTATTTATATATAAAAAAAAAAAAACCTA
Source organism: Icerya purchasi (assembly GCA_039619475.1). Classification (NCBI taxonomy): domain Eukaryota; kingdom Metazoa; phylum Arthropoda; class Insecta; order Hemiptera; family Monophlebidae; genus Icerya; species Icerya purchasi. The sequence goes on along the minus strand of CM077116.1, from coordinate 180,210,333 downwards.
TAAAAAAAAATTTCGAGCTTGGCCTGGGAGAACTGCACTTGCTTCGAAAGAAGAAGAAGAAGAAAAAAAGAAAGTAGTATACTTTAATAAACTAGTCACCGATTCTTACGTTTTTATTTATTTTTTCAATACGGTCCTTCGCATTTTTGTCTATTTACCTGAATTAGTTTACGGTAAAATAAATACTTTTTTTTTTCAAATAATTTTAGTCTATTAATAAATGTTTTTGCTTTGTATTTAAGCAATATATATATATATATATATATATTAATTTCGTATTTTGCGCGCAGTACGCAAACTGGAAACAGACGTCGACTTTTTCCCGCTTTCGTAACAGACGATGTTACACCCAAAGGACGCTGTGTAGAGATAGGACATTATAATTCCAATGCGCTTTAAATCTGAAAAACTTTTAAGATGTTTTTTCGATACATTTTAACTCGGTGCTTAATTAAAGTTCATCGCATCGCAAAACGGTTTACGGAGTGTTTCTCTTCGTTTTTTATATTACGCATACACCCTGTCAAGAAAGTATCGGGAATTGTCAATTTAAATCTCCCGGGTAATAGCTAGGCAGATAATTTTTTTTTTCCAGGTTGGTACAACTGTTTTGTATTATGATGCCTATTTTTAGCGCGATCTGTCAACCAGTGTGTTTACAGCAGCTGTTAAAATCAGTCGACCTTGAAGTGTTTTGTCGAAGTTTTACAATGAGTGAAAATATTGAACAACGTACTTGTGTTAAATTCTGTGTTTCGAACGAAATTTCTTGTGCCGATACACTGAAAATGTTACAGAAGGCTTTTGGTGAATCTGCTTTATCAAAAACGCGGGTTTACGAGTGGTACAGAGCGTTCAAGGATGGTCGGGAGACGGTCGAAGACATGCCTCGCTCTGGACGGCCTTCAACGAGTGTGACCGATGATAACGTCGATAAAATCAAGGAAATCGTTGCTGAAAATTGTCATGTGAGCTTGAGAGAGATGGCTCATGGATTGGGCATGTCACACGAGAGCGTACGTACGATTGTGCACGAAAAATTGGGTATGCAACGCGTTGCGGCTCGGCTTGTTCCGAAAGACCTGAATTTCTTTCAAAAAAAGTACCGAGAACAGGTAGCTGCAGACATGCTGGATCGAGCCAATTTGGATCCTACCTTCTTGGAAAAGATAATTACTGGTGACGAGACATGGGTGTACGAGTACGACACGCTTACGAACCAGCAATCGTCCGAATGGCGGCCAATTGGCGCGCCAAAGCCGAAAAAACCTCGCCAAAGCCGATCGAAAGTGAAGATCATGTTGATTGTTTTCTTCGATATTCGAGGCGTGGTACACTATGAATATGTGCCAGCCGGACAGACAGTCACCAAAGAGTTTTACTTAAGTGTTTTGAGACGTTTGAGAGAGGCTATCCGTCGTAAACGTAACGATTTGTGGGTCGACAATTCTTGGATTCTCCATCACGATAATGCGCCGTCTCACAAAGCCATAATTGTGAATGAGTTTTTGGCCAAACACTCGGTAAATATCATCGAACAACCGCCGTATTCACCAGATTTAGCACCCTGCGACTTCTTCCTATTCTCAAAACTCAAATTTCCGCTACGGGGAATGCGCTTCGAATCGATTGATGACATCAAGACGAATGCGACGCGAGAGCTAAAGGCCATCCCGGAAACCGCCTATCAGAAGTGCTTTGCCGAGTGGAAAAAGCGTTGGCATATGTGCATCGCTTCGAATGGATGTTATTTTGAAGGTGACAAAATAAATTTGGATGAAAATTAAAAATTGTTCGTTTTATTTAACAATTCCCGATACTTTCTTGACAGGGTGTATTTTCCTACAAATTCACAGTATTTAAGCGAGAAAATTGGAAAACGAAAGTGCGCCAAACTCGCAACAGTCAAGACTCGTGAAAAATTACAAATTTTCCTCAAGTTCCTATCGGTACATTATTTCTTATTCGTTTTTTCAGAAAAATAATTACATTTCCCCTCGGTCGGTTCTTTGCTTTTGCAAAGCTTCCAAGTCCTCCTTCGCGTCGTTAGCGGAAAAATATCGAAACATTTTTTATTCAACAATTCGAAATTAAAAGTGGACCCTTTTCTTTTTCTGCGCTTTATTAATCCGTTTTAAATTTCGGTTCGTCGGTTTGCCCGTCTCTGTATCTATTAAAAAACAAAAATACAGCGAATCTTCGTGCTTAGTTTATGGCCGGATTGCACCTAAAGTAACGGAGAGCATGTAGGTAGATAATCTGACTCAGATGATTTACTGGGATGAATTGCTATTTATGAAAGCAGTACGAGTCGGCGGACAGGCAATCACGATCGCAAACAATCCTTCACTGTTTTAATGCTTTTGATTTCCTCGACGAATCGCTCGCTCTCACTTTATCATTTTTTTTTTTTTTTTTTTTTTTTTTTATGCTACATATATGTATATATATATGTATATGTATGTACATTAAATCGCGTAAAGTGTTTTTAAAGTAGATAAATTCAGAAAAAATGACTAGAAAAAAAATTGAAATCGAGTTGTTATGGGTGGTAGTCGGAAGCACGTGCAGAGGAGTCGCTCGTTCTCGTATTCCGTTCAGCCTTAGTGCGTGGTAACTGAACGGAGAATTTTTTATTCGCATTATTAATCGCGGCACTGGCAACCTGCGTATAAATAATCACAACCTGCATTTAGAATAGCTCCAGAGTAAATATATAGGCATACGCGTAGAAAATAATGATGTGAAATTCCAAAGCGACAATTCGACTTTTAATTGTAAACGAATTTCGTTAATTATCTATTTACCGGATCTTGGAGGTGTAATGCGATAAGTTAAACATATAGTTTATTAAGAAATTCAACAGATTTTAAGATTTTGTAATTTATTTATTTTTCCTGAAAAAGTTTGATGGGGTCCTCTTTTTTGATAATTGTAAAAAAAAACATTAATATCCACGGATTCTGTAAAACTTTTTTGAGCTTCACTTTGTAGCTGGAAGAAAAGAAATGCTGCGTTTAAAGAAAAAAAAAAAAAATTGAAATCAAAGAAAAATATCGGGCAAATCGAAATATTACTGAGATTAAATGAATATACGGAAGAATGGAAAAAAACTTTTTAAGCAATTATGAAAGTTTCGACAAATTTTGTTTCCTTGGTTCGCCATTCAACTTGATATGTTTTACTAGCCGTTAGCCGTTATGATTTTCGCTGCCGGCTCCGAAACACCCGATAGAGTTCCTTTTTCTGTCCTTTGAATTATTCCAAATTTAAACACCTTTCCTTCTGCTCAACTTTCTACGCTGAGCATTTTCTCTCTGTCTCTCAGAATGTCCTATGTACTTATTATATCGGATTTCTAGCGTGTCCTATCTCATCTCCTCTTTCCTAGTGACTGCGTAATTCTGCTGACTATAATATTCTCTGATTGGTAATCTTTTCTTCTGTTTTATTCTATATCCAAACTGATTTCCTTTTATATCTGGGTACTTTGTCGCTGAATCTACTAGAGCCTGTTTACCGTGTAGGGTAACTAGTAAATTAAAGACAATTTTTTCATATTTCAAACTACATATTATCTTTATTAGACCGATCTTAGATGATTTTACTGGTTGCACATGGAAAAAACTATGTGACCCGGAATTTTTCAGAACAAAATTCGATTGTATTTAATAAATGGTTCATTACGTATTTCAACTACGCACGTTTATGTTTGTTCGGTCGGTTCGACGACACTGCAATATCGGCGATTGTTGATTTTCTAAAAGTATTATACGCTAACGTTTTTTCTTTTTTTTTTTGTTTTTTTTTAATTTTTTATCAACACTGTTAAATTTTATTACTCATTTTTTCTCGTTTCTTTTTGCGTTCATGTTAATTTATTTCAGAACGTTATGATGGGGCTTAAGTGGAACTGTTGATTGTTCTCACTTTCTAACAATTGCTTCTTTTCTCTTCATTCGTTCGATTTTAGAAAAATTCTTTTTAATTATACGTAGAAATGTAACTCTCTTAATGCAGAAATGTAGCAGCTCATCGAATTCACATCCAATATATTCGGTAAAGCTAGAAAAAATATTTTAAATTTATTTACGTTTTCGATTAAATTTTCGACGCGTTAACTTTTTATTTAAAATCGCTAACTATATTAAACTATTAACGACTATTTCCGTAAAAAGGAAAAGTTTAAACAGTGTTGACCGGAATGCAAGAACACGAGGAGGGGTAAAGAATAATTGAAAAGATGAAATAAAAGTTGCAAGTTTTTTTTTTTAAATTCCATTACAATTTTTAATCGGGAATTTATTATTATTAATTTCTTTATGAACTATTTTTTAATAATATAAATTTTCGATGAAGTTGTAATTTTTTTCAAATCAGACCACATGCGGAAAATGAACAATCAGATATATAATGATTTTTAAGAGAATAACATTTTGGGAAAATCTTTGCGCCCAAAGAATGAAAATTCGTTTCTAAACTGAAGCCTAAGAATTGAAAAAAGATCAAAGAAAAAATTGGTTAAAATCATTTATCGGACAGAGAAAAAGGTGCATGAGACAAAACCGTCAGTTCAAGGCCACAGGTAAGCTGATTAAGTGTAATTAAACGAGGTGATTTTGGAAACGCGAAACAATTTAAAAACTTTTTAACTGTATAAGAAAGGAGTGTGCATCGCTTACTAACTTTTTTCTACCATTATACTCGTATATGTAGTTTTATTACAGATGAAGAACAATTTTCTGAAAATTTCCGAAAGAAAAATACCATCCAAAGAATTAATTCTTTTTTTTTTTTTTTTTTTGTAATAATTCGAAAATATATGACGTCAGACTATTTTAACTTGATGTTGCCTTCTTTACACTGCGGGGGGAGGGGCAATAATTAATACTATTATTATAATACTGGAATTACACTTCAATTAGCAGACAGTGCTACTGGCCGATAGGAGGGGGGGGGGAGTAATTCTGAAACCTTTCTTAATTTAATCGACGTTTATAGACTACATTTAATAATTATAAAATAGAAAACTGGTAAATTATTTTTTTGCAAAAAGATTAAACTGTTTCTATAAATAGGGATGCATCACGCTCTATTATGAAGCATTTTACGTATTATTTACGTACTATTTGAGCAGTGGACCACTTTATGATGAAACACTCTGATGAAATGTCATGCATTTTAGACAAACATATATTTCAACGAAATAGGAAGAAACGTAAGATCTGAATTTACGTAAGTTTTTAGAACAAAATGAATTCCTACAAGTTGTTCAGATGTCAAAAAAGATGCGTCACGTATTACGAAAAAGATAGAAAACGATTCAAATAAAGGAAATTATGGAGCAGCTTATTCTTCCACTGTAGAATACGATAGACCAAATTTTTCGATATAAAAAAAAAAGGGTTTTTGAAATATTCTATGGGGATAATTTTATTCAAAAAGTGATAGTTCGACTTTTCTAACGTTGTAGGCTTTCGTTTTGTTTGAACTTTTTCGCAAGCGTGATAGAGTCGTATCATAAATAAGGAAATTTTTTAATTAAATGTCAAACGTCTAACAGTAACGAGGTATTTAACTGAAAGCGATATTAAATAAGAGGAGACAGCGCGAATTAATTTTCGTTTTTTAATGTTTTTTTAATGGGTTCGTAAACATGGACATTGGCCCAAGAACAACAGCGGGATAAGAGAGACTCAGATCCTTACACGATCAGAGATAGCTGATAGAAAGGAATCAAAAACTAGAATAAGCGAAGAAGAAGGAAGGCAGAGAATGAATGAAGCACAGTATATGGAATGGGAAAACCGGTTTGTAAGAGGAAGGAATAAAAAGAAGCTTGTTCAGTTGATAATTACGAACAACCGAACATTATACGATCGGGATGATCATAAATAAATTGATTGCTGGGATGGTGCAATGGACAATAAGGAGAAGGCACGAGAGAATAACGGAACAACGAGGAAGGGAGCAAACTATGCCCAAAAAACGCAGGCGGCAAATCGCAGAGAGGTTGGAACGGCGCATAGAAGGAAAGTTAATAAACCGGAGGAAGCGTGGAAGGGAAGGTTGAATAGACAAGAAAAAGGAGTTCGGGTTGGAGAATGAAGAGACGTAGGAATTAAACCATAGTCTGGAATGAGCAGCTGCAGACAGAAGGGTAATATTGGAAGCTGAGAAGGCAGGAAGGAAGATAATCATGAGTCAACTAATTCGAATTAATGACGGTTGCAACGTTATCCTATATAGTTTCAACAAAAATCAGTATAGGACATTTTTAAAGTCCAGTATTGCACATTTCTTGGGTCAGATATTACGTACTCGTTGACCATCTAAAATTCTTATTATGTAGGCGCTGACTTTAAAATCGGAAAATAAGCTTAATAACTCAGCTGTTTATCTCTCTATTGATATGAACACTCGTAATCTAATAATAATAAAACAAAATTTGTTTTGCTAAGAAATCGTTGCAGCGAAATTTGTGAAACTGACTGGTTATATCACATCTGAAAATTAATTAATTTCAGTGTAATGAAGATTTTATGAATAAAACAAGCCGAGTTAATTAAAACGGGCCACCAGGAGATATAGTATTTCCTATAATTGGGTAAAAAAATCTGATAAACCGCAAACTGTTACAGACTTTCATCATAAAGTTTCTGGCTACTATACGCGAGAATTAGAACCAGACAAAAATTTAAAAAGAGACCGCGCTAAAATTAATATTTTTCCTTACAATATTCTAGATTTATACGGATATCGAAGAAATAATCAAAAATATTATATTAAAAAATGAAATGATTGAAGCGGAAATATAACTGTTTTAAACGGCATAGATGTTGAAAAATTTCATGGGAGACCAAATGCAATTGACACCGTAGTTTTTTGAAACCCATATTATGATGCGGGTAATGAAAGTTCAAGAGTTATTAGTATTTTTTTGATTAATAATAGCGCAACTGTAATAAAATTACTGGTTAAAAAGTTATTGTTAATTAAGTTCATGTATTAAAATGTATCATTTGGAAATTTAAAATCATACAAATACGTCGAAAGATAATTTTTCTTGCTTAATTGTTTCTTTTGCCCGTCATTAAACACTATTGGGCCAGTTTAATTTTAATTTTGTTTGTTAATTACGAAACTTGCATAAAAATTAATCTTTTGATAGAAAAAACAACAAAATTTCGGATTCCGTGTTTAAAGTGTACTTTGTATTTTTTTTGTTAAATTTAAACCTGCCAAGTGAATTGAAACTTAACCTAAAATCACATGATGCGGATCGACGTAAAAAGAGGGAATTTAATTCGAAAATCGAATCTTTAGCGATCTGGTTTTCACTTAGTTAAATCGTGCTCTTAATTTTTTTCCTGCAATTTTTAAATTTCTAAAAATTAATACCACGGCTTCATTGTTTATCAGAATTAAGCGAACCTCTTATATACCATCCGTACTTGCCGTAAATTCGCTACCTATTACCTGAGCATAATTACCATACGTGAAGGGGTCCTCTGTGCTGTTCAGCAGCGTTCGACCGTTACTAATTTTTATAAATAACGCCCCGTTTCTTTTTTGTTTTCAAGTTCATTATTGAGAATTAGAAGCCCAATCGAGAGCTTTGTTGGTTAATAATACATTTGCTTTTTGAGGTATAATTTATAAAAAATAAAATAAACCAGAATTGATTAATATTATTTATTTACTTATTGACAACGAAAAAACAACAAAAATAAAAAAAAACAATACGCCCATGGCTGCTCGTCGGGTCATATGCAACCAGAGACTGCTGGCGTAATTAAATGGAGTTTGAGGTTGTTCAGGAAGAGGAAGAAATTATCGATATGAGTTGAGTTTTAGAGAATTTTGGGAGGAAGATTGAGGAAGGGAAGTGCAGGGCGTGATATTAAGATGTAAGGGATGCTAAAAGAATAGATTTGACAGAAAAGGCAAGTGGGACGTTCAAGTTGTTGCATTATGCGCGAGTAGGTAACGGTTGAATGAGAGATTCTGAGTCGGATTAGGATGTCTTCCTTTTAGATTTTCGATCGGAATGGATTAAAAGCAGGAACCGAGGCATTTTAATCGTTAGCAGTTGATTTGTTAGTTGAGATAACCAGCACTGTTGACAGAATCGGAAGATTAGGTGTTTCAGTAAGTTCAAGTTTATATATATATATATATATATATATATATATATATATATATGTATATATATATATATATGGGTGTTAGGATCCATGGAGAGGGCGAGCGAGTTGCGGAGTTTTGAAACCGGCGTTGTGAATTTTTGATTGGAGATTTTAATGTTCAACTCTTTTAATTTATATTCGATAACTGTGACTGGAATACTTAATGGATTCGAGATTAATATTTTTTTAGCGGATGAGGCAAATGAGCGCCTATAGATTTTAAGCGGATTGTTTTGAACTGATAATGTACTTGTTTTGACGAAAAGAAAATACAGAATCTGTTTTTCAACTCACGGTAGGCCGCACATATAGGCTTTTCATCGGTTTACGATATGCGCTATCCACGCAATCGTCTCTAGTTAGTCGTTCGAGAAAGGATATAAAGACAACATTTAATTCGTTCATGAATCGTTCTTTGTCGACAGCATTGGTATTTAGCGAAAGAAGAGTATGACTGATGATAACATTGTTGTTTATAAATTGGAGGCTGCTTTATTCGCTTGGTCCCGTTTTTCCAGCGAACTTGTCAAAACGAGTTTCGTTTGTGAAGATTGTGTAGCTTTGGAGAGTTGATGAAATAATTTTTGGATGTTTTTCATATTTTTTTAGCTTCGTTTTTACTAATGACTACTTTCGGCAAATCGAGATAAGACCGGAAAGCGAGCGAACACTACCGATCTGTTGAAACTTGGGTTTTGCCCGAGAGGCGAAGTGACCGAACACAACTGATAATACTGTAGTTAACACTGCAAAAAAAAAAACAAAAACGCACGAAACATGCAACGAGCTCAAAAAAGGGTAATTTATTAATCTATTACTCTGGAACATTAATGGTCCCTTTTGCGAGTTCACTTACAATATTTTATTCGTGACGGTATCTCTCGAAGTAGTGTATCAGGTATCAAAAAATATGAGAAAACCTTGAAGCGTTAGTGTACATGTATATTTAATAATAAAAGTAGAACATTGCAGCGACGTATTACGGAAAAGTAACTGTAATTAATCGTAACATAGGAACGTACAGCCGAAATAAAATGTTTGCAACTGTCTGGTTTTACAGAGAGTGCTGGTAATTTCATTGCTCAGTTCGAATTAACCACCTTCTACAACGGTAAAAAGAAAAAAATTGGCAACGATGAGGTGGCGGGCGGGCGGCGGGGAAACTATTTCAGACGGAAACAATTAATTGTCAGTCAAACAACGAATAAGCCTGTAAGTACAACGGCTATATGGTAGTCCGAAATATAGGTGTTTCGTCATATTTACGTGTTTTCTGGTTCCACTCTTTTTTTTTTTTGTGACAAACAAATACTCTCGTATAGTTCGCGGTATTTTCGCAGAAATTAAGATTAAGCGGAAAAATGCATTAGCTGACTCGTTGATTGTTATTTTATGGCAAAATTAAAAATCCGATCAGACATTATCGTCGATGATGTACGAAGTTAGTCGAAGTTATAAGTTTCGTCGCTTTGCTAATTGCGAGTAAGCAACGTTTGATTCCAGCTTTTACAAACATAACTACGGGGCAGTATGAAATTATTCGATTATTTAACATCCGAAAAATTTCTGAAAATCCATATTTTATCGCTTATCTTAGTTATAAGTAGAAATTAACAGAAATGGATGAAACAGAATATTCGAAAGCGTTCTAGAACGTACTGATATCATTTTGTCGGATTAAAATTGTTTTACTATACCTTATGGTTGTGTACAATTCACTGTGAATATCGGGAAAACGTTGCGACTTGATGAAACGTTACTTCCACCGTTACCAAAGAGTCTCGCGCGCAATGACAATAGAATTATGCGAACGACCGAACATCGTACAAATGGGAATACGAGAGAGATGAATATGCCTGTGGCTGTCTGTTTTCATTCAAGCATTCACATCCGCGTACAATGATTGATAAACATGTAAGTTTACATGACGACTCACCGAATACTCATCCACGATTCTCACTGCGACGTTAATGGGGATCCGTTGATATGTAAGAAATGGCAGAACCACTTTCCGCAGTTTCGTCTACACAAAATTATTCGAAAAACTGCAAAGCGTAATTTATATATTTAATTTAAGCTCTATCGTGAAAGGCTATTATTTCATGCTCGGCTTATACTAATGTTCGAAGTTCTAATAATAATAATAATAATAATAATAATAATAATAATAATAATAATAATGTTTAGTGTAATTGCTAGGGTCGCTTAGAAAGTAAGGTTTTCGTAACAACCGTTCATCGTTTAATGGTGGTAGGGAAGCGAGCAAAGTTTCGTTTTACAGCTACCAGTTTTATCTTCAAAACGAGACTAGTTGAGTTAGTATGCCGTTGTTATTAGCTCGTGACACACGTTTAAAATGAGTAACCTCATAGAAAATCCGTCCGATGTTGAAGTGGCAACCGTGTTTTGAAGGGAAGTTATGTATAAATAGAATGCGTTGAACGAGAGTATTATCCAGAAAAGATGTCACAAGGCGTTGAGAGAGTCGCTCAGAGTAAGAAAATTATTCGGAGGAGGTAATAAGGGCGAAAATTCGTCTATATTCAGCTGTAAATATGGAACAACGGTTGCAATGGTTAAGAAATCGAAAAAGGCCGGACCGACTTTGCAGAGTTGCACTTTAAGTCGAAACGGCCGATATATTTGGAATATCTTCCTACTTCTACGCAATGATATTGACGTAAAACTCGGAACTTTTGATTTACACGTAGTTCAATTCAAAGTTTATGCTATGAGGATTAAGAAGTCGAAAATTCGGTTGAAATGGAATCTTGGATGATTGTTGCGAAAGTCGAAAAATGACTTGAATTTCTATTGCAAGTTGATAGTAGTGCTTTTTATGCACTGAGGAGTTGCTGAAATAGGGAATTATCCTGTTTATCTGGAGAGAATTTGATTTACCTTTAAGGGTTGACCGGCGTTTACCTTTTTGCACATAGAGTATCTTCTGTGACAGTCTTTGAAATTAGAGTGGTGTTAGAATCGATGGCCAGCTGGAGTGACACGGATTTTGCGACAAAGATTTTGAAGTACCCGATTCTGATGAATATCGCAAGATGAGTTTTACACAATCTATCGGTGTATATCACCGGAAGGAACATCATTTCTTCGTCTGTCTTTAAATAAGAGGACTCCGTATTAAGCGTACGTGCTGTAAGTATTTAATCTAAAAAGTGATTTTAGAGTGGATAATATTAAAAAAAAACTGAAACGGACTACTTTAAATGATTTCAATGAAAATAGTGAATATTATAAACACAACAACAAACATTTTAAAAGGTATTAAAAAGACAATTTCGTGGAAATAGCCGGATCATTAGCGCTGGAAAAGGTACAACAAAAATATACATTAGGAAAGATAAATTTACTACATATTATTTAAATATCTAAAAAAGACTCGAATCATCGTCTGTCTGAGAAAATCAAAAAGGATCATTAGTAAAGATGAACGTAGTCGTTTAATGGTTTCCTTTCACTTTCACTGTTCCGCTATCGTCTCTTTTATCTACTATACCTATTTACGTTTTCTATTTAACTTCCTTTCCGAAACTGCCATCTTCATCCCAATTACGAAGTTTGTGGGAAAAAAGGCGCACACATAGAAATGTTTAAAATAAGCGCACAATTGGTCGAACACCTGTGTAGTTTAGTAAATTCTAGTTACACCATGCTTACACCCTAAGAACCGGTTACCACCAATTTCTCCTAGTTCCTAGTCCTTCTCAGTGCCATTTCTGTTCTCATAGTCGTTTAGTTAACTCCGTTAGCAGCAGTTTATCAGCAGTCTTAAGTGTCTTGTTTAAGTTTTGCTACTTTTCGTGTTTTGTAAATGTTTCAGTGGAAGTTTGAACAACTAACAAAGGTAATCTTACGACACATCATAATGGATACGCTTACAGGGAATTTAGAAGAAACAAAGATGGGCTGCTGATCGTTTGCCGACGTCAAAGATCAAGCAAATGTCGGGGTTTCAGAAGAAACTGATCACTTGTGCGGAGCATCCGACACAGCCCGATTAGAAGTTTAGAAGATATTATCATCCAGCTTGAAAATTAAAAAAATTCATCTTCCCTACAAAATGTTGAAATCTAAAATATCTTGAAGTATGCCCGGAATATTACTTCCTCGTGTGCACTTTTTTCGCGACACCATTAGGAAGATAGATATCAATGATACTAACTATTTTTCCTTTGAATGCTAATCCCTTTCGATTGAGCGTGTCATTCCGTATATTTTAATTCGTTTAATTTACTAACCAGATCATAACTGGGTTTTCCGCTTCTAATTACTTCTGGACTGAAGTACCGCGTCGGCATGTCCAACAAAAAAACAACAGCAAAAAAGCGCAAATATGTGATCTGAATCTGAAAGACCAAATCACACTGACTTGAAAATTCAAAATAAAGCGGTAAACACACATACATAAATGTATATATACTCATATTAATGACAACGTCATTCTTAGCTCGAACCTCATTACATTTTTTTTTGTTCCAAAACGTTACATTTGTCACAAAATTTATGTCATGAAATTTTTTATTCTGTCACAGAAATTTGTCCCAAAATGTGACATTAAATATAGATTTATTTCTTTTTGTCGTCACACATTCGAAAAGAATGACGTTGACAATTTTCCTCGTTCTATACGAAGTACAGAAGTGATAAAGCTGCGGTCCGGCGGTGTCCTCTAGCAGGTTAGAGGGGCGGAGCCTCTTGCGAGAGAAAAGAGCCGAGTTCATATATATATACACACATATATACATAATATGTATGTGTATATATAACAATTAATCATCGATAACTAATAGAAATTAATTATAAAAATCGGGGAATTCAAAGCACGTAATCTCTAAGCCAGCGTGATTTAGGCCTCTTTCAGATTCAGTTTACATATTCCTCGTTCATCTTTATTAATATTTCTTTCCGAAAGATAGGCAACAATTCAGATCTTCTTTAGATATTCGAATAATACACAGTGTATTCTAAAATGATTTTAACAATCTTATGCAATTTTGGCTTTGCTTTTTTTTTTTTTTGTCGTGGTCGGCGAAGTGATTTTTTTAAATTGACTAAATCTGGAAGATCTTTATCCTCTATTGCAGCTTACAAAAAAATCAGCACTACCATTTTTGTAACATTCGGGTTACAGTTAATTCAGATCAACATGTAAAATAAGTATACGACGTTGCCAGTTAGAATATTACGGGCAATGCTCATTTATTGCTAATTACAGCACAGTTATACCAATGTAATAGTTTCACTGGTAACAACAAATTTATTTTACACATCGGGCTGTACTGAATTAGCTGTAACTCGAGTTACGCAGCTGGTAACAGTGATTTCTTTTTGTGAGCGGCAATAGAGAATAAAGATTCGGCAGATTTAATTCCCTGTCCTAAAATCACTTCCTCGAGCGCGTGAAAGAATCCAGAATTGCGTAAGACTGTAAACATAATTTTAGAACATTATACTAAAAATTCGTCCTTACACATAGCTGATTTAATTTTTTTTTTTTTTCTACACGTTATCCAGCTTTATCAAAACCGATGTTTTTCTTTTCTTTCGGCTGGCATTGAAGATAGGGGACATTCCCCGAAAAAAACGCTTCTAGGAGATTTTATTCAATACCTCTTTTAAGTGGTTATTATTAAATTTTCCATTATTTTATTAAATATTAACAAAAATACGATGTGTACAGGTGTACATCATTTAACTCTATTGTTTTTAGTAGATATTACGACGGCGTCGAGAAACGTTTAGTTGTATCACTGTTAGACGGAAGATATCTTCTCTTTCTACAAGATAAAGTATAAAATAATAAATTTCGCACTACGAAATACTTGTTCGTGATAGGAAAATCGGCACCGATGTCGATTAATGCGGTTGTCATTCAGCACCTTTCTGTAAACTCCGGATAAGTTTGTAAAAAATACCGTTTAAAATATCTTTATAAGCTTGTAACTTGAGTAATTTTGTTTTGTTTTTATTTCGGTTCAGCTTTCGCCATTTGACCATTTCTGTAATGTAAATACAAATATAAAACAATATTTAATTAACTCGGGTTAAGTAAATCGAAGTAAGGATAATTAGAAACACTTAAAAACGTTAACTGGCGAAGGAAAATATAAGAAAAGCACAGACTTTATCAAACGTTTGTGTCACAGTTACAAATGCCCTCGAAGTGGGATAAGCAAACTATCCTAGTCATAGAAATCGGCAAAATGGTCTCCAGGTTTTCATGCATCTAGAAATTAGAAATAACTTTCTCCATATGTTTAAATCTCGGGCAGAGTGCCCCACCGTATTTTCCAAAAAGTTTGGCATTATATTACATGGATTTTTCGAATAATAATTTTTTTGAAATAAACACTTTTTTTTTCTTTTATTCGAAACTTTTTTATTGCATAACAATTAGTTCTGACTTTTCTTGAACTCAAAAATTCCTTTCCTTCTTATTTGTAATTACCTCTTTCTTTAATTCTAGCGATTATGAAACTTATCTTAGTGTCGCTATTACTCTGTAGGCTTGTGATCTAACTAGTTAGTCGCTAGTTAGTCGGCTATTTCATTACCATCTATTCCGCTTTGTCAAGGGATTCCGCTTGAAGATAAAATCATGTCGTGTTTTTCTATTTTAATCTGCTTACACCTTTCTGATTATCAAGTTTGGTTATATTCATCTATCCGTTGCAGTTGACATAAAATGATGTTAATGAATTCGTTCTAATTCATAAAAATTCTTTTACATATTTTAAAGTTCGGTGTTCAATAAATAAATTCATTGATGTCCTTGAGTATCTGCCACATTGAAGTTCTTAAATGTATACCCAGTGCGTAACGAGTTCACGAGTGATCTAAAGCGGGTAATTTAAGGTTGCACGTTAAATTATTAAATGTGACATTTCTACAGAGCATTTTATTATTGGGTGTAGACTTTTATTGAAGTCAATAAGCATTAAAGCAAAATATCGGTAACAATTTATTATTAATCCTGAGAAATTTTTATAATCTTGAGGCATAATATCTTTCTGCGATGTATCTTTGTCCGTAATGTAGGGCCATTTATCCAACTTCCGCCAGCGTAAAAAGAGTGTTGACCTAAATTCCTCTATAGACTTGTTCCGATAGCTCTGTTTTGTAAAATTTTTTATTTATTAACATACAGTCCCACATGACCTACGTGAAATCGAACTAGTTTTCTCTGTAAGATTAAATTAGCTCCTGCGTGCAGTTCAACATTCGGAAAAAAACCCGCAAAATGTTAATTCCATCATCGTATTTAGAAACTGGTTAATAATCAGATACAGCACACGCTCTTAAGTAAGTAAGAGACTCTTTAAATTCCATTTATTACCGGAGACTGTAGCATTTCCTTGTAATTCTTGTTTATATGTGTAGTCTTTAACTTCTTTAGTATATCAAAAATTTTAGTAATCCGCGAACTCATTCGTTCACTGTGATTGTATATATCGCTACATCGTCCGCGTATCGTATTATTTGAATGTTGATACGATCAATTTCACTCAATGTATAAGTGGAATAAAATATCGTCCTCCCCAAGCGGCCCACAAAACTTCTAACCGAATAATATAATTTTCCTTCATACTGCCCCGTTAATTTTCTATTGTGATAATAATTTAACAGCCGTCTAATTCGTGAATTGCTATAAATTAACGTTGCGATGATTTAAGATCGATGAAAATAACTGTGGCGCGATGATTTTTATCATGTTAATTTGTACGTCCAGTGACAATATATCGACAATTCACTGTATTTGGATTTCTAAACCCATACTAAGCGTGTCTTTGGAAGTATGCATCCTACCATGTATTCTATTCTGCATTTTCATCGTTTCCTCCGGCAAGACTACAATCAGTCTGTGCGAGAATTAGAATTCAGATGTTTTCCGATCTTTTAAATAATATTATATCGCTTCTAAGCATCTCCAGTATTTGGCCTATACTAATAGAGCTATTGAAAGTAGGTTAGTGTAGCAATTACCGTTGTTTGTTAAATTCTGAACAGCTTTGCAGCGAATGCCATCTCTACCGATATCTTTAGAGCGATCTAGACTTATAATTCTCCGATATTGTACGATTTAGGCAGCCTTCATGTAATAAAATTTTCGAGTAAACTGTTCGAATTGTTTTAGACATCACTTAAAAATAGTACCTTGATGCAATTATTAAGTCTTCTTAATCTGTGCCAGATTTCCTTAATGGATGAGTAAAGTTCTCCCGATGCTTTTCACTTTTTTCTTCTTATTTAGGTAGGCCCCTTTTTGTTTTTTATCTGAAGAATTCTGGCTGAAAATTCTAAGAGCTTTTTAATTTTTTTCGCGTGTTTAATCCTTTTCAGTAAAAAAGAGGTGCAATTTTTTGTCAATTAGCATATAAATTCTCACAGAACCTCCAATATAATTGCGTTATGCGTTCCATCTCTTATACACTCGTCGCGGATAATCTCACCCTATATTTCTTTCGATTACTGTTAAGTAATTTTCTTTGTTATCGTTTTCCTTAATCTGATTAAATTGGCCAACTACATTAAAATTCACAATTATTGGAAAATACGATCCGCCGATGGCTCGTGATAAACACAATGTGCTAATGTCCGGCGAGTTCTAAATTGTTAAAAATCTGATCCAGAGGCCTAGTGCATGTTGTTAATTCGGTGTTTAAAATGCTACATAAATCCGAGTCGAATAATACTGCAATTTGATCAGTTTGCATTCTGAAGCGGAGCATACTCCACCACTGATCAGTGTCGCGTATTGCTGTCGTGATTTTCGGCTGCCACCGAATAGTGATATTCCTCTGCGGTATTTCTAAACGTAATTCAGGTCTTCAATTAGCTGATTTATTGGAAAAATTTAAGTACGGTACAAAAATGTTCAATTTTTGTCATCGTACAGAGCGGATAGAAAATGCCTGTGCCTCATCGTAAATTCGATATCTTACGACACACCTATAACTATGGTGCGGATTTGTACGATGTATTAGAAAATAATTCTAACGTACGCACGTATTTACCGCCGCTGACCTTCAAAAATGCTGGTCAGTTCCATCTAGATATTAATTTAGGAAAGCAGCGTACAAAATGGCGAATCGAAATAGACTGCGTGAAATTGATAAATGTAACTTTATACCGATGCAATTGTTTTTGCTGTAGATTGTTAGTCATGTACAAAAACCTCGGCTTATTTATTAAACTGTTGATATATACGTAAAACCATCTCATAGTCCGAACCGGGTCTAGTGAATGCTTTAAGGGTGTCGGTGAAAATGGTATAAAATGGATGGGAAATCGAGAAGTTAGGGTATTTGAAAATTCCAATCTAGCAGTGTGTATGTTGAGAGATAGATTTTGACGGGATAATTGGAAGAAAGCAACTATTTAAGCAGAAGTAGGAATCATCACTGAAAGTATACCGGGTGAAAACTGAAAGAGAAGCGAACCGAATATTGCAGTTTTATTAGTTCTCGAAAAAGCGCCGATTACAGTGCATATAAGAAGAAACAATAGTGAACAGGAAAACAGGTAAACGTTTAATAAAAAAAACAAAAAAAAAAAAAAACGGTAGTCATGCAATGTGGGATTCCGCATATAGAGTAAAACAGAGAAAGAAACGTTAATTTGGACGCGATGAGTTTAAATATAAAAGGAATCCGGAAGAATTTTGAAACAACAGTAATCAACAATAGAACGGATATAAAGGGGGATCTATGAAACATGGGTCCCTAATTAGTGTGTTAGTGGGACTTAATCAGACTGAGCCTCTTTTTGAAAGATGATAAGTAGAGGGTCATGCAAGTGGAATGAAAGAAAACTGTCCGGAAAGAAGTATCGAAATGGACCATTATTTAATAGGGGCGAAATTAAAGAAGGACGAAAAGACAGGAAAAATGACAGTAGAGGATTTGGAGTGGAAGAGATGAAAATATGAATATTACTGGATCAATTAAGGAGTTTTTAATAGTTAGCCCGAGAAGAGGTACGTGATGAAAAAAATAGATGTCGTCAGAAGAAAAAAAACAACAAAAAAAACAGAAAAATAATTTAGGGGTGAGAAAGCAGATGAATTAGATATTGAATCGGAGACAGGAATCCAACGGTAATCACGAAATATGAGACTAGCGGCGGAGTTGAGAGGAAAGGATAACGCGGTTCTACGATGGGAAAGATTATTAACGAGAGATCGAAGTCTTTTTTTTATCGGTTGATTGACTCTCTAAATTGGCCGTCCATTATTCTTCTCATCCACCCTCTCGCTGATTGGATAGTCTTATTCGGCGAAAATAATTTTATTTATCCACAACTGGGCCTATTTTATAATATTATAATAAAACATATTACAAAGCACCGAAACATCGAAATCGGCGAATGCTTTTTGCTACTTTCTAACCAAGTAGTAGTAATGGTAGTATAGAGTATACACTTGACGCATATGCGAAAGTTGCTTCAGTAAATACACGGGGATTAGTGGAGGGGTGGAAAAACTTGGGTTTTTCTAATTTTTTTCTTATCTCCCCGGTTAATTTTTTTGTTTAAGCAGATAGAATTATAGTACGATAATGTTTTTCTTATGTTTCTATTTTCTATCGTTCGAGATAGCCTTCAAATCTGGCTAAATGGCATCGAACGAAAAAAACAAACAAAAAAAAACAAATCACGTCTGTCTATTAAAGTGAAATTTTCCGAAATCCGAATGGTAAGTGGGTTACGTTGGAGGTGCTGAAATGTGAAGGTGCAAGTATGACGAGGTTTTCCAGGTAACTGTGAAGAGGTATAATGTTTTCCCTAATGACAGTTCTTATCGGAATAACACAACAGAACGCAGTGGCAACCTGTTGTTGTCATATACGACACAAGCATGAACCGTTGAGATCGGTTTCGGCCTTGTGCTTGCCATTCCGTCGCCATGTCCGACGCGATTTTACTGGTTAACTTTTGTCGTAGCAGTTTCCGAACAACTACGTATACTTTGCAGGCTTAACAACACGACGGCTATAATTCAAGTACACGGTACCGTGTTGAACAGTGACGACAAAAGCAAAGAGAAATTGATGATTGATCGATGCATTGTGTTCTCGAACGTTTAATACTCACAACGAACGGTACATATATCTCTCTGTACGAGACAACGGCGGGGCCTTCGACTGGATTTTTCGAACGAGCCGCGATACATTTAGTATTTAGTAAAAGATGCGTGTAGCAAGTTGCACGCCGGCGTTCTATATGGCCGTTGAACATGCAAATCATCTTGCGCTCAACGTGTGCCATTAGGCGATGAATAAAAACACATTTAATTACGCCGAGCCCTCCTAGCGAGTCTGTTGGTTTTCAATATTTATCAGCTCGCCGTATAGGCGCGATTCTTGCATATTCCGAACCGAGCAAAGAGCGAACGATAATACATCCCGATTTCTAGCATCGATCGGATTTTTATTTCCTTAGACCCCCCTGCCGAGTCGGCCGGCTTTTAATTTAATTCATCTACCTATCCGCAGGCTATTGCGACAGTAAGGCGCAGCGTGAAAATCGCTAACAGCGATTATTAATTATTTTACCGAAAACATCGACTTTTTCTACCTTTTTTAATTAACGCGTCGTGCCAACTCGCGAATATTTTACACGTAATTTTGGAATTCGCAACTATTTCGATTACATTTTTCCCGGGAACAGTAGCGCTTAAAATTAATCAATATTTTTCTGTGACGCAATTAATGAGAAAAGCGACAAATGAACCATTAACAATTAACGCGCTAATTGCAGAATAACAAATATCATCCTGTGAAAAGAATCGTGTTTTCTTTAATTTTTCTGCCTCTAATTTAACCGGCTCTCCGAATCGGCACAACTTAAAATAAGGTTTATATTGAGAAATTTTTACATTAGCCGATCTTGAAACATCGATTTAATCCCGCATTTCGATGTCGGTTCGTTAATCATCTTATCTGTAGCGTATTATTATGTATATACATATGTTCGATTGATTTCCCGTAATGCGAGTCGCTGCTGAAAAATCCCATCTTCTAATCTTCTGCCACTACGCAAGCATATTTCCATTTCAGACTTTAGTCATATGCTTGACTGAACTTGTTTTTTTTTTAATAATCATATTGATCTTCCGATTCGTCGTTCCTTCGGTTTCCTTCACTTCGATGCTCGGTCGTTGATTATTTTGTCTACGTCCTTAAGCCGTATTCTACCATCTCCTTCTCGTTTTCGCTTTTTATCAGCTTCATCTCTACATATTCGAACGCGGTAGTTGTCTGAAACGCTGATCACGCTTGTATTAAGTGTTCGTCTCTGTTCAGCGCTGCATTCCGATTAGGCTTGGGCTTCCTGCTAGCGCTTCCTGTATCCTGCCTTTTCTTTCCGCATCCACATTATTCCTGTTATATTATATAATTTTTTCTTTTCACTTTTTATCGTTTTCTGGTAAAGGTCCTTTGG
Source organism: Icerya purchasi (assembly GCA_039619475.1). NCBI lineage: Eukaryota > Metazoa > Arthropoda > Insecta > Hemiptera > Monophlebidae > Icerya > Icerya purchasi. Next base: position 180,189,685 of record CM077116.1, on the reverse strand, counting down.
TTGACGAACTGAAAGAAAGAATAATAATAATAATAATAATAATTCTTTACTTCCCGTATTCCTTAATCAGTGCACACGGGAGGCGTTATTTTCCTGTTCTTCGCCTTCATAATGTCTACTGATTGTATTTTTTTTTTTCGAAAATAAACTGCGTCTTCGGTCTTTTTATGATTTTCATACGATAGTCTTTTTGCGAATTTTCCTGTATAACATTTTGGGAATGGTATAGGTAAGATGGAAATGATCATTTCACTCGGAAATTCAAATTTTCAAATCGAACTCCTCTAAAAATATTAACTACGTAGTTCATTATATTTTATTCGCGTCACAAGCTGGTTATCTTTAAAATAACGCGAGTTATAGCGTAAAAAGATAATTGTTTCGAAATTTAGGATTTCTCGAAGGGGTTCTATTTGTAAATTTTTCCCCGCAGTTGCAATATTTATTTTTTTTTATAATACGTATATTCCCACCCCCGTACGCTAATTGGTATGAAAATATATGTCGCATTCCCCCTTATTCTCGAATCTGAAATTTTATCATTCGCAAATATTCCGCGGATCTTCCCGTAGAAGAAATAGTCTCGAATTGAAATAGAACGGTAGATTAGTTTTCTACGATGTGGCAAAAATATAGAAACAAACAGATGAAGCTTTTGTGCATATACAACTAAAGCAGCTCATTTGAATGATCATTAAAAGTGCGTAAGAAGTAGTGATCATCAAAAAAAAAAAAAAAAAAAAAAAAAAAACAACAAATATTTAGGGATCTTTTTGGAGCAAAGCAAAAAATGAAATATTAATGGCTGTGTGGTTTCTTTTTTTTTTTTTTTTTTTGACTTGCACACGGATCTCGAACATGATCACAACAAAAATGGAAGAAAAAAAATCGGGACTACTCAAAACGCAATAGATATCGACGCTAAATATTGGGAAGAAGACAAAGTGCACAACAAATCCTGCCTTGGTTTTATTCTATTCCTGTTTGTCGTCGTTCCACCGTTGTTTCCTTAATTAGACTCAGAATCAATCATTCACTACTCTCTTCTTCTCGCTTTGTCCTCTTCTCCGTTCTGCTCTCTTTTCGCTTCTGAGTCTCCTTGTATTTGTAACTCAAATCATCTTTTCAAATGTTTTGCACTCCTTAATGTTTAGCTTTGGGTATTCTTACTCTCGTTAAGGCTACCTAAATTTTTTTTCCATACTATTGCCTACAGTTGTTCCGCTGCTGCTGTCCTTTGTGAGTTCCATTTCCGACCGTCTGGCTATATAGTTCTATCTCTCGATTTATCGTGTTGTTGAGTCAAGGCCGCTGGCGCGCTCAGGGTAGACAAAAAAAAAAGCAAACATTTTTAACGAGTATATGTAAAAGAAAAAAAATTACTATTAAGCTAGTCGTGTAGAAAGTCTAAGGCATTTTTAGGTGAACATACAATATAAAAAAAACTGGCTCAGAAATGGGAAAAAACGGATTTAGGCGTTAGTAGACAATAATTAAGAGGAGAAGTGAGAATAATAAAACATTTACACGATCGGCAATATGGGAAAATTGTCCAGACCCATTTGAGGAAAAATAATTTTATCCCTTTAAAACATTACAGCGCCAACGTATTTATATTAATAAAATGATAACTATTAAAATAAACCAATTCGTTAGTTTACTACTTGTTTGTGACAATTTAAATAACATTTATATTATTTAAACTGTTACGTGTCTTATTTTAATATGCCAGTTTAAATATTTATTTTCCGTTTAGGGTATTATATCTCTATTAATCAAAATTGCCCGTAATGTATAAACGAATAAAATGTATTTCTCATCGATCATTAAGAAGTTAGCTGACATATGGATATAGCAAAATACGCCCGTATAAACAATTTCAAACCGTAGAAAACAATCAAAACACCCTGTTCCGTAAACAGTTTTACTTATGCACTGACAATTTCGTCTTTTTTTCAATACAATTATGCAATTTCCACAAATATATTTTTAAAAATGGTATCAAATATTAACGGTCACTGATTTTTTTTTGAATTGGGGTACGATTTCTTCCGGAAAAGAACGAGAACGAAATGCGAATTACGTCGTATCGGGTTTGCACCGTTGTGAAGTGTTTGTTTCTTCGAAAACAATAATTAACTATAACAAGTGTGGTTCGTGAAAGTTATACGCAATCGGTAAGAAGTTAATATTTACAAATTAACTGTTGCGAAAATGGAGAATTTCTCCTTAAAATTTTTACACGTTCAAAAAGATACGATATTTATTTATTTTCGGCGAGCTCGTGCGCTTCTTAACCAGTTTAAATCAGATGTTTTGTTCTAGCTAAAGTGACTTCTCCTAATGCAATTATGCGAAGTTTTCTAAAATGATTCTGTTACGTCACCATCAGTACCGGCAAATATTATTAAAATGATCAGTTGCCAGTTTAGCCGTTTCACTATTTCTATTTTAAAAATTTAGGATTTTCCGGTTTCCACGAGTTTTAGTATTATTATTATCGAGATAACTTTTTAACTGTCTTTTCTTTAGATTCTAGACTCGCATCGTGTACAAGACCTGCAGAATCGATCCTATAAAACCCTTTATCCCCCAAAAGCATTATCAAGAACCGGATAGGGTTCGAATTAATTTTACACATCTGTACCGTAATTCACTAATTTCATCTAGGAAACTTCCGCCTCTAAAACAGTTCTCTACGGATTAATTCGTTGTGGGTCTAATTGCGGCTAATGTTTGTATTAATCAGTTAACACGTTACAAATAAGAAAAGAAAAAAAATTAAAAAAATTAAAGAACCGATATATTTATTAAATGATCGCTATTGTTCTCTAGTTGTTTCCTGAAATGGCGATTATATTTACTCTGCTTCATAATCTTCCGAGCAGACATTTAGAAGTGTCTGACACCATCGGCTGATGTGTGTTGCCGAACTCGTCTTCTCCTGATGTCCATGCACAGATTTTTTTCGCCTATCGTTCACTTCGTCATCTCAATACACGGGACCATTACAGTTGAATCGAATATTTTCACTCAGTTGCTATCGGCAGTCGACTACTTTTGAAGACAGATTTAAAAGACCAGTATTTGTTCCGTACTACACCGATTCTTCTCTCTTACTTGATGGTCTCTCAGGTGCTACGGTTAAAATCCCTGTTTAAGCTTAAAATTTTCTATTTTTAACTTTTTTCTTTAATCTAGTACCCATTAACTTCGTCTTTTTTTGACCTTTACGTTTTGTCCCGCTAACTTGGCTTCCACATCAAGATGTGTAGTATTACTTTAAATTTCACTAGATTCCTATCACTATGAAATTTGAAGTTTCTCAAAAATGTTCCGTTTATCCGAATTCCAAATTCATTCTGGTTTAAGTTTTTGAATACCTCTTTAGAAACTACTAATAAAGCGCAATGAATATCTACTTTTTTTTTTTTTTTTTTTTCATTTAAAATCTCTTTAATTTTCACTGATTTTGATATATATATATTTTTTTTTTCTTATTTAAAGATTTAAGGAGGGGTACTAAACCACACACTGCATGTAACTACCTAGGTTATCGCAGTGAGTGGACCCACGTTTTAAAACAGACTCCTCAGCTCGTTAGACTGAACGAAAGTCACGAGATTGTTCAAAGCGGTAGGGGTATTTGAGAGAATGTCTGCAAGCGACGTAATCTGGCCGCGCCGTAACCCATTTAGACGTGTGCATTTCTGCAAGATATACGAAACTGATGGGTATTCATCGGTAGAACAAAGTGGACAGGTATTTGGCTTTGGAGCTTGTTTGAAGATGTAGTCGTGGGAAAAAGACGTATGCCCCGTTCTCAGGCGATTGACTGCCGAGAGCACTTTGCGTTCCGCTGGAGGCCACCATGGCTCCGTCGTAGGTTTAAATTCCCCGAGAAAGGTCGATTGAGACATCCAGTCATTGTCTTATAGCAGAAAATTCTTCATTTACCACGATATGCTTTCATGGGCTGCGGAGAATCACAGTACCCTAAATATAGAGCTTGACTTTCCCAAGGATAATCTAGCTGAAGTCAATGCAATTTTGTTGCAAAATAACATAAAGCCCAACTTTACACCCAGAACGGACTATACAAAACTACCTCCACTCTGGGCTTGTTTTCAGGTAGAAGTTATCACAACCCTCACTGATAACAATCACCCGCCAGCACTGCACAAGGGCACAGGGCGCTAGGCGTTATTAATAAATATACCGCATTTTCGAAAGCATACACTGATGAATCCAAAGCTAATGAGTCCAAGGCTGCCCCAGTTGCATGCGCTTTCGAAATAGACGGAATCACAGAGGCCATACGGTTGAACAACGTTGTATCGATTGCGGAAGCCGAAATGTATGCTGTGTTATTTTGTCTTCAGGCATATTTAGAACTGAGATCCCAACCGCTCGAATTCTTATTGGTGACTGATTCCTTGTAGTCCATACGTGCTTTGCAGTCGGACCACCCGAAATCATCAATGGTCCTTGAAGTTTTGGTTACCTTATACCAGCTGAGCCGAAGAGGATGCCGAGTAGATTTTTTTTACGGGTCCCCAGTCATGCCGGAGTTCCTCCGGGGAATGAGCCAATGCCGCTATTCGCTTTCGGTCCATTATCCTTGAGAAGTTTCCTGTCGTATGCAGTCTTTGCACAGTGGAATCATGACTGGATTTTGATATTGAAGATGATGAAAGTATAGTAAATATTCTTATCGCGATCGTATAGGTGAATTAAATATATACAACGTAACTCTAATCTTCGGCTAAATTTCGAGTAGTTTCTTGCTGACGTCAGATTGACAAAGCTGTTTATAGCGTACTGAAATTCGGTACTACAGTAGAGTCTAATCCGGACAAATCGAAAGAAATAAAAAATGAAAAAAAATCTTAGGCGTCTGAGACACATGGCAGATGTAAATTACATTTGTTATAGTATATGCATATTGCTTTATATGTAAATAACTTTCTTAAGTACATACATACTTCAAAATGAAGAAATCGTTAAGATTTTTAATCATTCAGATTTTTTCTTTTACCGATAAAACTTGTTTCTGATACATCTTAAAGTAGATTCCATTTCATCCGGATTTTCAGTGATCCGGACGGGTCCAAGTTCCGACAAGTCCGGATTAGCGACACTCTACTGTACTATCGATTATGTGTTAAAATTTTGCAGGATATTTTAGGCGAATTAGATTTTCGTTTATTTTCAGTTCGCTAAAGAGTGTTTTGTCACTCTTGATTAGGCTTAGCGGCAATTTCAGTTCGACCTTTCCGAAGGAATTCGAACGACCAAAATGATTCCTCGATAAATGATCGGATACGGCCATTGCGTAAAAACAATCTAGATCCGTTTAAATTGGCTGCCGGTGCTGTTTTTCAAACGCTTCGTTTCCGGCGGTTCCTATAAATTCTTTTTTACTTTTCGTTTGTTTGTTTAAATTTCTAAAGTTTAATTTTAATAATTAGACTTTTCGACGTAGGTAATATAATTAAACGTTATCTTAAAAATCGCTTAACCTTAAACCTTACTATTTGCCTGGAGTTTGCAAAGTTCGTTCGGTCCGAAAGTCTCGCCCCGCTTAGAGATTAGCTTCATCAAATAATGCCGAATTTACATTAAGCTTACGTAATGTTACATTTTTTTTCAATGCGGTTTTCATTAATTTAATCAAACGGTCGTTGCGAATGGATACTTCCACATAGCAAGAAATGATTAATCTTTAATTTGGACTTTTATTTTTAGGTAGTACAAAAAGCTGCTAAAGATCAGTTCCGACTGTGCAAATTATAAACTACGCTTGCATCATTTGTATCATAAGTAATTAATTAATTTATCGATATATTTGTATTTAGTAAACAAAGAAATGTAAAACCATGTTTCTTTCTTTTCCTTGCGCCTATAATCAAAACATTAGAAATGAAAAGACAAAGTTACATCAGATAAAGAATCGATGTAATAGGAATAATAATGTGGTTGCGGAAGGAAAAGGCGGAATATAAGAAGCGCTATAAGGAGCAGGAAGCCCAAACCTAATCGGAATATGCAGCGCTGAACACGCTCAAGATAAAGAGATGAACACTTGATAAACGACGTTTCAGACAATTGCATTGTTCGAATGGAGAGCTGGTAGAATATGGTTTAAGCACGTAGCGAATAATGGAGATAACGAGCATCGAAGTGAAGGAAAGAAAAGGAACGACGGATTGGTGATCGGATGAAATGAATATAATTATTAAAAATATAAGGAAACGCATGACGATCCAAGTCTGATGCGGAAAAATTCTCACGTAGCGACAGCAGGTTAGAAGCTATGGGTTTGTTTGTTTTTTTTGTAAACAGCATGAGCGCCAAAGAATCAACCGCCTCATTACCGATGATGGTTATTTAGTACTTTGCTAAATGGCTTTGTAATTACGGATTTTTACAACTGACGGGATAGAAAAAGAAATACCCCTTTAAAACCGATTCTGATGCTCTTTTGGCGATATGCGTGGTACAGTTGAGAAAATTGCCGTCTGCGCGTGTCGGAAGCGAGCTTATTTGTACGACTAACGTGGGCAGGGACACAAACGACGAGTCGCAACGTTTAAAAAGCCAACCTGAGCCGTGGTGCTTTCCGAATATCGTATATTAGGGATGCGCTGCTGGTTCGGCTCGCATTTCAAAAAGCGCATACGCATCGCTGTCGAAACGCTTCGAGCGCTATAATCGGTAGTGGACGGAGCTAATTTATACGGATGTCGCGTTTGATTATGGTAATTTGCCTTCTAAGAAATTATTGTTTATCGTGCGGCGTCGGTTCGAAACAAAGTAGTCGTCTGCAGGGTGTAACCGAGAGCGAAATTAATTTTTACGTCGTTTTGTTTTCGATTGACTTTTCGCGTCCAGCAGTTTTAGCGGTGCGCGCGTCTGTTGATGTTGGTATTGTTTCAAGTGTGGGAAGCGAAATGGAAAAGACGCCAGCCTGGACACCGTGTCCCGCCGTGCAAGAGGCCGGAATGAGCGGAGAATTTGTTGTTACGCCATATTAGTGTAGCGCGTTTGATGACGCATTCGTACGTAATGAACCACTTAGAACAGGACGTAGTGACGATGATGATGGAGCGTTAAGTGCGCGATTATTTACTGGCTAAAAACGAGACGTGCACGAAGCGGCGGTTGCAGGAACAGATAACGAAAAAGACGGGGCAGAAGACGTTTGAATTGGCTCGTCTGCAGCGAAAAGCGGTGGAGGTCGTTTCGACTCCCTTATTAGGAATCCTGTTGACCGTGTTGCAGGAGCTTCGAGATATCTGCTCTCCGATTTATATAGTGAGACAATGGTGCGCTCGACGTGCAACACTACAGCATCTCCATTTCACCGCAACTGCCACAATGTTAAAGCGTTGCCTTAAAATTCAACCTTGAATTAGCCGGCTGCTTGAACAACTACTAACTGGGGCTCGCTCGGCTTTAGGCTGACAACCTTCCTGCCATATGTTCTCCCTTTTCAGATTAACGTAAATAAAACGTAAACAATTATCTCATCCGATTCGCCATCCAGCGCCTAATGAAGAACAGAGTGCTCCCGTTTCGCCGATGGATGAGGAATCGTACGCGTCTTAAAGATTTTTTCGGCACCACCGTCGGAATTCGTTTGGTTCGACCGCGATACACTTATACAGTCGCTTCCTTCGCCCGGAAGATCAGATTTTATTTACACCGATAAAAGAATAACAGCTGATAAGCTGTACTCAAGGGAATGTGTCCAGTGAGATCAACCGGTTTCCGAAATTGAAAGTAATTTCGGGAAAAAAAAACAACAAAAAAACCGTTAAATTGACGGCTTTTCAATATTTTTCATGTAAAAAAGAAGACGAAACCATCTTTCGTTAGTAGTACGGAAAATGGCTAGCCCAAAAATACACACACGACACAAAACCGGCTGGAACATTTTCCGTAAATCGAAAATAATTCATTATCGAAAATCACTTGGACGCAGCAGCTTTTTTACGTTAAAAACTCCCAAAATTGTCTACCACTTCCATACCGTCTGTACACATTGACGTGTAGATTCCGATCGTAATACGAATAGTACGAATAAAACGTTTATAATGGTGTAAATATAAATTTATAAAAATTTAAATAAAATTTCTGAAAAAATCAAATTGTTAATCACGCGATCGCGCTAATGACGTAATTGCGGAGTTAACTTTCTGCGCACAATATCAAAATTTTATTGGTCACGAAAAAAGTTTGACGACGAACTGTCGCGGAACCTGTTTAAATCACGAGTCGGTGTATACGAGGCACAGGCTCCTTGACAGTAATGGCTATTAGAGAACTACAATTTCGCATTACGCCTTTTTGTTTTTTATTATCAAATGTACCACCACTTATGCGTTACATCATTTTATTCTGGCTCATTAAAACGTACTCTTTACATATTCGTTATTTCTCATTATATTAAATTACTATTATACTTTGTACAATAAAATCGAGCATGACATTTACAAGGAGATATTTTAAAGAGAATTCCCTCTGAAATTAATTTATTAATTTTTAAGCTTCTAAAATCGTGAAAACAGATATTCGGACCAGTGCACTGAAGATTTTGTATATTAAATTCAAGACAATGATATGCAACTTTAAATTTGTAATATCGTATGTACTTTTGTATTTCGATAAATGTATATTTACGTGTTTAAACATTTCTGTGTCACTATTTTTTGAAATATTTCAACACCTAAAGAGCTTCGTTAAGGAATTGTGTCTTATATTATAAAAAGAAAGAAAAACGATGATACAGTTGATAATGTAATATTATGAGTTTGACTTTTTTTAACAGTATTAAAATATGAATAAAACGAATGCGGTCGCTGCATATAATCAAAACCGCGCGTACTATAAAAAACTTCAAAGAACACTCATCATACATACAAACTCGCTTAATACAAATAGGAAAGGAAGATCAGATAATGAAAGTATATTAGACCCAATTTTAATTTATTTATGTTATATTTTCAGCGAGATGAGTTTAGCCTTTTTAAATATAGTTAATTAGATTATGAGTTTGACTTTTTTTTACGGCATTAAAATATGTACGTACACATATACCAATAAAACGAATGCGATCCCTTTTGCAATTGCAACCAATCGACGATAGCCTTTTATGGTCTCTCCGTCATTTTTCAGCACACAAAAGACGAATTCGTCTGCTTCATTCTCACACTATAGGAAAATCCTGTTACGTTCGTACTTTTTAATGCTTACGAGACATTCGTTTTTTGTATTTAACGCGAATTTTCTCGTGAAAGAAATCCGCGATAGCATCAAGAAATTTCTACGCAAAAGCAGTATTTCTTTTCAATATAAACAGCAAATAATAACATACATTCAACAAAAATGTGATAATGAACTATGTTCGCAAAAAATAATTAAATTTTACTTTTAAAATACCGCCTCTTTGTACTAAATTTGCTCGCTTACAGTTCGTAAATTAAAGGAGGATTGCTTGGATGCTTGTGTACGATATTCCGATAATACTTGGTGCCGATATCGATTTACTTTCACAGAATTATTACAATTTCTACATAAAAATTTAACATCTTATTAACTATAATTATAGACGTATTGCAGAACATTTTTTATTAATATATAATATAATTAGCCGACATGTTTCGGATAGAAATTTCAATTAAACGCAACAGTATTTGTATCGGTGCCATCTTTATTTAACGACGCACCTACGTATCTTACGCTTCAGTCATCACCGTCCTTTGCTTAGTATTAATAAATTTAGAGAAGAAATTGTTTGAAGATAATGATATACATTTCGTTACTTTGTGAAACTCATGTGCTATAGCAGGTAAAAAGGAGAACGTGTTCTACTTCCGTATTTGCAGAGCTAATTACGGATTTATTTTTGTAATATATATACATATATATATTTTTTTTTTTCTTTCTTTTTCTTTTCAGTAATAAGTCTAAAGGGGAAAAGAAGACTTTTATGAAAACTAAATAGAATTTTTCTTTTTTCGGATAGAAAGCAGTCGTCTCAGTCGATGAAATTGCGTTCCATGATAGTTTTTGGGAACCTATCCTGTCAAGGGTATGGAACTCACTTTACTTTACTTTATAGTTTACATTTGATGAAAAAATAACGCCGAAAAATATCGATATTTTGAAAACCTGCGATTTTATCTTTTTTTTTTTTGTATAAACCACCTGCAGTTAAATGAGATTAAATTGTATGTTTTTCAAAATAAGATGATTTAAACGATAAGTTCGCGATGTTTCGAAAATTTTCATTATCGGGGATAGGGGATGATGTGAACTTTAATTAACAATTCTTATCGAACTTTTCGAACAGCACTCGGGTTTCATTTATTTTTTTTTTTTTTTATTAGAATATCTTAAGTAGCTTAGTTGAACGAGAAAAAGGTAAGCAGAGTCGGAATTGTTTTAGTTATGTAATAGGCTTTGCCAGCAATACTCCGGATATTGTTTTAATAATCTCTAAAGCGGCTAATCGAATTTTATTTGGTAATCTAGAGTTTTAACTGTATCGGTGCGCGTCGCTCTGAAATAAAGACAGTCTAAGTATTGTTGATGTACGTGCTAGAACAATATTTTCTAATTAAATTAGTACAAATTTCGAATACGTAAGTTCTAGTTGTATTTTAAAAATAGTAACGATAGTAGTCCCTTTATCTAAAAAAGGAGCAACAAGTAAAAACGTGCATATGATTGCTGACGAAAATTAGTCCAAATGTATAATTATTTTATGTAATTTTTTAAGGTTCAAAAAGGAAATAAAGCAGTTGATTTTTATTTCGCTCGAGTGACAATGCCTAGCAGCTCGTGATAGGTAAATGTTCTCTGATTGTTTGTAATGGTAGGATCAGAAGCGGGAGTGGTGAAAGACCGTATTATTGTTAGCAATAAAATGTAGTATAAAAAAAATGGAATAGAAAACGATAACGATGAAAAAGATTCACATTGACAAGCAAATAATGAAATTTTATATAAAAAGTCGGCGAGGAATAATACCGATTTAGAACTAGCTGAGTACAATTGGTTTGAAAATGTAAAATTTATACCCCTTTCCGAAAGTGCAGTGGAAAAAAAATCGATAAATGTTCTACAATGATAGATTGAAAATACAATTTGTTAACTCAATCTTTCTCCCGTCGCCATGGGTATACACCTACTGGTCCTCTCCAGATTGTAGTCTTCTATAATTACTTTCAATATCCATAATCTCTTAAGAACTATTTTCATATTTCCATTAACCATCTGGAATAACTTCATATTTCAGAATCTTTATTAACATCACATCCGAGTATTGGGCGGACTTTCATTTAATTTTCACAGATGGATCGAAGTACGCAACGACGCTGTAAAAGCAGCTTTCTCTATGATATTGATATCTTGGCAGTCAATACTGCGAGATGTACAGCATCATCAGACTCTGTACGCCGTTGAATGTAAAATTCAGCTGGAAAGAAAATCAAGTCGCAGATACGTAACAAACACGAGCAGTGATAGGTTTCACAATAGCCACAACAGTGTTAACTAGAGATGCGCGAAGAATGACAAAAATGCCAATCTAAAGAAAAAAGTGAACTGAAGCTGAACCATCTTTTAACAACAGACGCTAAAAACATAACATCTTTGTATCGGAACATGTTTCACAACCGTGTCAGAAACTTGTAGCAAATTCAATTCACTCTATATGTTACATACCTAACAGAGATCGATAATCTGCGAAATGAAAGCGAACTAAATTGTAAACAGCAATCCAACACCAAAATTCAACTTTAGCAACGAGCTGGCCGGAAAAAGTTTACACATAAGCGATCGACAAACAAGTGTCATAAAGATATCCCCCAAGGCCAGAGAATTCTCCGAAGAACGCATTTCAATCCATAGGTAGCCAAACAAAGCAAGGGAATCGCGGTAGGAAGTTGTCGAAAACCTCAACTTTTGTGGAGGCGACCGCAGAGCATGTCCGTTATTGAGGAAACTATCTGTGAAAGAGGTCAACGACCAATCAAATTTCTCACCACAATTATAGCCGAGAATGGGAAGATAAAAGCCGAAAGAAGCTGAAAAAATGTATCATATGTCAGAGACTATTAGTAGGAGAACACGGGCCTGTTCCCCTTTACAGACGAATTCGCACACTAACAGCTCAACATGAAGAAGTAGAAGATAGACGAATTCAGGCGATTAAAAAAACTCGAAATGCAAACTATGAGACTATCTAAGGGCAATCCATGTAGATCTGCAGAAACTGAGTGAAAAGAAATGTGGCACGTGGCCTCAGATGCTAATAGCAGGCTGCAGTCGCTTCCTTTTGACAACCATCTTAATTACGAACAGCGGAAAGAATATTGAATAGAATAAAAGCATAAACTTCGAAAACTGCCGCGCTACCGAATATCTGCGCAAGTGCGGCGAAATACAACATGACAAATATTTACCTAATTTCTAATTCTGTACTAGTTGTGATCCGAACAAACTATACAAAAGAACGAATGAAGAGGTTATCCAGTTCCTAGAATATTCGGTATATGATAAAGAAATACAATTTCGGGATAGCCGACCGAATACCGGATAATACATAATAATCTATTTAAGGTGTTTTTGTTCTGACCGGGAATTGTCACTGTTCGAATTGGGACGTGCTTTTACAAATGGTAAATGATAAAAGCCAAGAAAATTTAACTGTTCCATACACGAATACTAGCAGTACTGCGCTAGTGTAAAATGGATGCCAAATGTCTCATACGGGGTAGGTGTCAAGCTGCTTCGACGCTTAACCGAATGTAGCGCGATTTTGAGTGTAAGTTTACAGGGTTATTAATCAAATGCAATTTGACTGCAAAGAAATTTTACATTTTTTAAAATTTTTATTTAAGCAAAACAACAATATACAATCAAATTTTTCAACGTCAATTTATAACCCCATTGTGTTAGCATATCAATTTGCACTCCGGTTTTTTTTTTTTTTACTATTTTTATGCACGACGATTTTTGGGGCTTAAAATACTTCGAAGAATTAAATCGAGAAACACAGATTATTTTTGAATATAATAAACAAATAAAACTAAATGAAAGATTATATCGCTGTCGAACAACGGTTTTAACGGGAAAATTTTCCGTTGTAAATTGCTTTGCATTTCGATAATTTGTGAACGTTTTTATTTTAAGCTGTATTATAAATTTAGGATTCATGTGTAATATTTCCACAATATTTCATAATGTGATTTTTTTTTTTTTCTCGCTATAAACAAAGAAATCATTAAATTGTCAATTGATAGGGTTGTAATTGTACAGTTGAAATCGTTCCGTTCCATTACCAATACTTAAAATCGGGCTATATTCGGTTAAGCTGCGTCGGCGCGTTATGATTCTTAATTTACCGGTCTTTTCCGTTAATTCGAAATTTAGCAAAGGAAACAATTATCCTGTCAAATAAAGGACCAGTGTTGTCTCCCTGCTTTGCTGTATCGGTAAATTCAGAACGGAAAGAAATGTAAATGAAAATTTAAAATAAATAAATCGTCCGATGATACTGTTGGAACATTACATCCTTGGAGCAGGACCTGTTCACTTTATGGGCTTGTCGGCTCACCAACTGCGGATGCAGAGCGATTCCAGCGTTTTGCCAGATCTCACTCCCCTACTGTGCCAGTTATTGTCAAATTATCCGGACTTGTTATATTTTACAACATTTAATGGACTAAATTGCTTACTGCAACTTTCACAGCCCCCAGGTAGAGAGTTTTTTTTTTCTTTTCTTTTATATTAAAATAAGTTGTGGGTCTCACAGGGCAAATATGCCCGTTGTGTGAGTACCCGACACTCTTATTAACGTTTATTCAAAAAAAATATATACAATACAAAAAATTATAATTTATCTTAACTTATTCTATACTTATAATATTAGAACTCTAGCGTTAACATTAAGTATAAATATATAAACGCATGCAACTACGTAACACGCCCCGTAATACGTATCTGTACATTGTGACATGCCGACAGCTCAATATTTAAAATGGGAAACATAATCTTCTTTACAATTTAATGTAAAGACACTAGGAAGTCAAAAACAAAAACGTATAAAGAAAGGAGCATTAGAAGGTAGGGAGATTCAGAACGTAGCTTGTTATTCAATCTTTGCACCATTCCTTTAACCAAATTTCCACCTCCTTCTTCCACACACCAATTCTTTTTTCCCCTCTAATATATGATTCGGGATTGTACTTAGTAATTTAATTAAAACCGAATCATCCGTATTATCAATTCGCAGATTTACCCCACGAGGATAGATGTAGTATGTATTACTTTGGTTTCTTGTCAATCGAGTTTTTTGCCTAGATGGTAATTTTATATTATTGACGTTAAATTCTAGTAGTCTGTAATAGTAATAGTACACATTTTGAAAGACATTTCGTTGTTTTCCTTCCATACATAATTGATCCAGGGACGTTTTGCTTCCAATGAGGGAGTATGAGTTTCAAACACCTCTTCTGTATTTTACTTATTTTATTTATTTCAGTTTTCTTAGCCTCACATAATATATTTGAATTCCATATAAAATTCTAGACATTATAATTGAGTTATAGTATATACGTAGTGTTCGATATGATAGTACCTGCTTTATTATATGTAAAGCTGGAATTGTCTGTCTTATTTTCGAGTTTAAACTTAGAATGTGTTTTTTCCAATTCAGGGATTTATCGATATATATACACCTAAATATTTAAAGTCATTTACGTTTTCTAACGGTGGACAAGGACACATAAATGGGTGTTGATATTTACATGAAGCTCATGAATGCAATTGTTACTGTGGAGGATAATTCGCGGATCGCGTATTTTATATTTAGAACTATTCCGAATGTGTAATACTTTTGATTTATTTATGTTTATACATAACTTCCTATCACATGTGCCCATTTACTAAAATTATCTACATCATCTTGTAGTAATTTTTCCGCCATCTCAAAATTGTTGTGCTCAATTAACAAAGCAATATCATCAGCAAAAACATATACCTTTGCATTTTTAATATGTTTGTGTAACGAGTTGGTATAAATAAGAAAAAGAATCGGGGCCAATATGGTACCCTGACCTACTCCATAATGAATATTTTTTTCATTACTTATATTCGCTGCAATTTTGACCATGCTTTTCCTATTACAAATGGCATCTAGATTCCTATATTACTTCGGCTAGACAGCCAACTGCGCATTATATCAAATCTGTTGATTATTTTAATCGTAATAAGCATACCGGTTTTGATCTGAGAATTTTGACATTGCTTGGCACGGTGAACACTTTTATATTTCCATTTTATAGAATACTCGAATTTCCATCTTAAATACGAATACAATTCTACATTACTATAAATGCAGATCTGCGCGAGAAGCTGTCTCTTCTTCCTTTCTGATATTGTTATTCAATGATTTCCTTAAGATATACCAAAAGCGCACTGAGTTTATGCGCTAATGACGTAGCACTTGATTACAATTCAAGTAACCGATTGCAGTTTACTTCGAGACCTTATAAATTCCCACAAACGCATATGATTTCATAGACGCGCTCAATTATCTAAAAACTTGAAAATTTCTCATCCGATTATATCAAACAATTAGGATTATTATCGGATGACAAACTTCTTTCTCTTCTTTTTTCTTCTCCTAAACACTATACAGTGCGTAGGCTATTCCTAAAATTTCTGTCCCTTGCTGCCTTAAACAGTAAACCAATGTCGCTGATGTTACTCCACTCCTTAATGTTTTCATCTGTGAATATCATCTTCTTCTACCTGCTGGTCTTTTCTCGTCGATTCTACACCTTATAGTATTAATCTTGAGAAATGTCATAGATCCCCTTAACATATGACATATATATATATATATATATATATATATATATATATATATATATATATATATATATATATGTGCTATTTTCCTTTTCTTAATATTTTTTAAGTTTTCTTTCTATATAAGCTCTTTGCAATCTATTCATCTTTGGAATTGTTTCAATCCACGAAATTCTTAGTGGTCTTTTAAGAAGCCATATCTCTGTAGCTTCTAAGCCTCTAATAGAAAACTGTCAAAGTCCATGCTTCCAAAGTACTGGAATAACGTAACAATCTATATAACTTTTAATCTTACCCGGAATAGAAAATCATTGGCAAGTATAACATTTTTCATTTTTCGGAAGGTTTCTTTCGATTATTAATCCAGATAAGAAACTAAGCGTATATATTTCTACAAAAATTAATTTTTGAGATATATCCATTGTTTAATTTCATCAGTCTGTTATCATATTTACAGGAATGACATTTCTCGTAGGAACGGAGAAGTCGCTATATTAATTGATAGAGGAATAAAGCATAATAGTGTTTACTTGTCACCATTAGGTTATTTACAAGTTGTTGGAGTTCAAGTTTATAATAGCGTATCACAAAATTCTAACGCTTTCAACAGCATGTTTATTTATGCTGTTTACAAGCCACCTAGATCAATGCATAATTTCTGTAATGATATCCTTTTACTAACCAGATCTAATAATCATGTACTGCTAGTCGGTGATCTCAATTGTAAAAACAAAATCTGCAACTGTTTTTCTAACAATGCAGCCGGTAATATTCTTCGTGAACGTTTTAATTCCATTTATAAAGAGATGATTCCAGTTCGGGCGGGACAGAGGCGTAATCCTGTAGGCCCTCCTTGTAAGTCATCCGGTTTCAGTCAAAGAATTATCGAAATAAACAACGTTCTCGCAACTTTTATCATTGTTTTCATCTACCACATTGCTACTACTTCTCTACATCTGTTGTTAGTGCTGTTATCCACCGTTCTAGAACATTTCGATAATAGACAATTACTGGAATTGTTCAACGCACGAACAGCCTCATGCGCTCATTAAGACTTAATTAGTACTCTGTTTTCACGGAGACCGACAGGGCACTACTACCAATATAATAAAGCGTCACTTTTTTTTACACTGCAATTACGGCCATGTAAATTCCGGTAAGATACCTTTTCCGATTCTAAGACCGTTACAAGTAATATTCGTCCTGAACGTTACGGTGAATTTTCTTCTGAAACCAGTCCGTAATAGACGGAATTATAATTCGCGTAGTTGCAGGTGTGTGATGTTATTGTTCTTCTTCGTAAGGTCGCTTGAAAATTTCATCGGCAGGTGCTAATTTTCTACCGGCAAACAATTTCCATCGTCTTTGTTACTTCGTCAATGTAGAAAGTTCGTTTGGACGTCATCAACGGTTAAATGTCTTTGAAGATTTCGCGCACGTACTATTCGCGCTATCGTAAATATTCCGATATGCAAGTTCAACGGCCTATGTAATTATTTCGATTACTTGTAGGCTTCTAACAAAAAGCATTGTTCGCACCATGCCCCTGCGCTACCCTACCTTTTACGCAAACTATACTTGATTATATATTGCGAAGGATCATCTGTCTTCCGTGTTTTCGTTAGACATTGGACGAGTAAATAAGTTCTTTTTTTCTTCCATGTTTCTTTTATAAAACTTGTTGTTCCCGCAAATAATTACCGATGACTTTTTCGCCACTAAACTGCAAGTTCACATTTTAAAAAAAAAAAGAAAAGAAGAACGATATGCTTCGGAGTATGCACACATACGATACCTTTCTTGTACGCTGTATAATGAAAACTAGAAATTGCGAACGATTACGAACAATATTAGTAAAGGTTGGTATCAAATCGTAGTATTTCGAACCGACATTTTTATGCATCGTAATTTTTAACGATTCTTATAAATATTGTAATAATCGAAAACTTCCATTGTGCTTTCAATTTCAATTGATGACAACAACAACAACAACAACAACAACAACAAACGTATATTTATACACTTCTATGTATATAATAATATAAAACATTTAAATTTTGTTTCATCCGTACCGAAAACGAGTGTTTCTTACCGGATAGGAGCATGTCTGTTATAAATTTTCTTCTTATTAGTATTTGTAAATAACTAAATTTAGTTTGCGGGAAAAACAAAAAAAAAAAAAGGAAACCTGCATACCATGCATAAATCCTTCCAGAAAATAAAGGAAGATCTATACTAATTTACTCGATAATGAAATATTACGTACGCTACGAGAAGTTTAAATTTGCAACTTGCTTAACATTAATACGGAATACAAATAATTTAAACCACAAAGAGTTTCCTAGAGTTATTCCTTCAATAGTATATGCTTTATCCTTCTATGTTTATATTTTTTGTATCTGAGCTTTAGGCTTTGATAATCATAAGAGCTTATATTATTTATTAATATTAAGTCAGATGCACTGCACGTTTCAAAGAATTTCCGCGTGTTTAACTATTTCCTGAATGTACGGTATTTTTACATATTTGTGCATAGTATTGATGTTAGTGTATCGTGGTTTATTTAGTACTATTCGTAGGCAATGATTTTGAATTCTTTGGAGTTCTTGAATAATAAAATTTAACTGCTAGACGACGAAATTATTACTGCACATAATATTTTTGGAAGGATGATTTGTTTATAGATAATAAGTTTGTTTTCAGGTGTTAAATGGGATTTTCTATTAAAGTATGGGTCTTTCTGAGTTTATATAACTTTATTTTTGATAAGTTTCGTGAAAGTTAATCTTTTATCAAGTGTCAAACTTAGATATACTAGATATCATCCTTCCATTTCACTTGCCTGTCTTGGATATATACTTCTTTTCGTATAGTACACTGATGATAAGTACTTTTTATAGTATATCGAAGTTTTTTGTTATTCGATTATAATACTTATTAATTTATAAATATAATTAATGTTTCGATTCGATTTGTTGTTTTTTTTTTCTTTTTAAATCGATGACATTTTATCTTTTGTATTATATATTTTGAAGTTCAAAGTGTATAGTGGAAAATTACAACGTATGCGAGACGGTATAAATCGACTTGTAAAATGGTTGCTTCTGAATTGTGGAATAAACCGCGTATTTTTTTTTTTTTAAAGATGGGTCCGTCAAAAAAGTCATTGGCCCAAGAAAAGGGAATAGGATGAGAGGCGGAATCAGATGTTGATGTGACCAGATATGGAGGATAAAAGAGATTCAAGTGCCGGAATGACCGAAGGCGATGGGAAGGAGAGAACAAAAGATGCATAGTGCAGAGTTAGAAGACTAATTAACAGAAAGAGTAGAAGGAAGAACGTTCGGAAGCGATACAGGTGCACTTGAACAAAATGTGATCTGCGCTACCTATAAAGTTGCCAGAGAAAGGGTGAATGGACAGAGAGGAGAGGGGACTAGAGAGAAGCGAAATAAGGAAGCAGGAAGCAAATTATGTGTCCAAAAACCAGGGATAAGACAGTAGATTAGACTGGATGATAAAGAGGTAAAAGGAATTCGGATTTGAGAATGAGGCGGAATACAAGTTTAAGCATGCAGCTTGTTATTTATACTGTATCGATAATAAATTTGTATCTAACTTGAAACGCTTCTTTTTTTTTTTGTTTTTGTTTTGAGTTTTTTTTTTTAATATTAACGACTGTAGAGCAATATAATTTTTATATGGAAAAAAAAAAAAAAGAAGTAGGTGAAAAAAAATATTTCCATCGATATGTAAGAGTCATTTTTGCCATCGTTCTTGTAGGAAAAACTTAAAATGCATAGCACGTAACTCTAGATCGAAAGCTGTTGCGGATGCCTAGGCAATTTAAATACGAAAATAGGTTAACTTTTTTTTTTTTGTTTTTTTTTTGTTTTTTTTTTTGTTTTTTTTTTTTTGTTTTTTTATGGACAGTTCGGAAAACATTTCAATTTTTTCGCCGAAAACAAATTTAGAATTTCTAAGAAAATATAAAAAAGTTAATTGAATTTTACGGAACATTTATTGTTTACACTTAAACTATTCATAGCGTTAAAATGGTAACTACGTTTTCCTAATATACCCTGTTACCGAACAGCAACCAAACGCCTCTATAAGCAGCTGTTCAAATATTGAAAGAGAAATGCAGTAAGCTACCTTATATTCCACCAGTTAGGTTATTTGTATGACCAGCTATACTTTTTTTGGAAGCTGTCAGTTTCATTTTGAATATATCGTCGTAATTGTACACCGACTGATAATAAAGTTAGGTTTATTACTGGTTTTTCCCCTCTAATTAAGTTAGTGGTATATTTTAAAACTTCAGCATGCTGTCATGATTATCATCATCATTCTTTATGAACTAGTTGTTAGTCGCGGAGCCACTTTTTGCCATGTTTAATCGGCATTTGGAAAAGTTTTAATTGATCATCGCATTTACCACCCAGCATTATTGTTGTCATTAATTGTTACAAATTCATTGTGTCTATATAGGGCCGATCGTTATTATTTTTCTTCTATATACCTTTTTGCAAGGCAGAGCGGTAGCCGCCTAGTGGTTTAAGGCGCTTGGCTACCAAATCAAAGGTCACGGTTTCGAGACTTGTCTCGTTCCGGATCTAAGTCGCTGCCAGGTATATACCTAATCTGAAATTGAATGTTGGTTATCTCAAAGGAATGTGGGAAAGTAAAGGCGGATAATCCAAAAGTCGAAAGGAACTGACTATTCTCATCGGATCCATTAGATCCGTAGTGCATTATGAAAAGTTTAACTTCATAATCGGTGGATACCTTATCAAGGTTATATGGAACTTACTTTACTTTACTTACATATGTTTTGCAGCATCGACGTTCGTTTTTCTTATATTCCGTGTAATATGATGTCGACTGAAAATCTTAATAATGGTGTATACATTCTGTTAACTTTGATTCTTTTACAAAACCTTTTCCAAATAAAGATCAAAATAAATAAGGCGACAGCGAGCCTCCTTGGCCGACTCCTCTTCTCATTTTTGCTTTTATCAGTTGACTATTCTCACTATTGTTTCTTGATTTTTATTTAGATTATACATCATTGCTTTGTCTTTCGAATATCTCTACACCTCTTAGTAGTGACTTGTAATATAATTTATCTCACGATGCTCTATCGAGAACACTTTCGCATTATCCGCAGACATCAGAAACATTTTCCTATTACTAATTCGTTTTTCTCACAACGTTCCCCGAGCGCGTCTTTCATTGGTGTACCTTTTTAGAAATCAAACTAATCGTTTCCTAATTTACTTGTTATATTTTTATGATTTCTCGCAATATCTTGGTTATACGCGAGAGAACACTAATTATACGGTATTTGCTACATTCAGCATTGTATTGCCTTTCTTTTGTATCAAAGCCGTTATATTTTCCTTATAATCATCGGCTAGTTAGTTCACCTGTTTTAAGCATTTTCCCTATATACCGGTGTACATTACGTTTTGTTGTTAATGCTGCATTTTGCATTATTTCCAATTTAGTCTTTCTTTTAGAGGTTTTCAGATTCATTTTAAGGTATTTCCGGTAAATCTTTTTTACTTTTTCTTGCTCATCTATTTTCTTATGGTCACCGCAACGTATAATAATTTGTCCACATAATTTCTCCAGCATCATCCCGTACCTCTTTCTGGCATACCAGTAATTTACCTTTATCTTCGATCTTTGCGTTCTTGCGCTTGGTTGTGAATCTTTTTTTATAGAATCTTGTATTCGATTTTTCTATTTTACTGTCTCTCTCCATTTCTTGACAAGTCGCATCCGTCCATATTTTTTTTTTTTTTTTTTTGATATTTTGCACATTCACCCTCCTGTTTGTCAATAATTTGTATTTTGTTTTATCCGCGTCTTCTTTTTTTGTACTGTTTTTATACTTTCCTTCAGTTTTTGCTATTAATTTTCGTTTTTATATTTTCTGGCATTATTTTATTCATTTCATTCCACGTTTTATGTTTGTATTTCTGCTTACGCTATATTCAATCTAGTATAGATGATCGATTTTATAGTTGATGTGCAGTTTTTTCCGCCATTTTGTTTCCATTGGCACTTGTAATTTCCTTCTAATTGCGGTTTTCACGTATTTCGGTGTTACTCCACGATGTAAGCATTGTTTATTGAAATAAATAGGCACTATAATTTTCTGCAGCTTAAGTTTTAAATTGTATAATAGAGTAGAAGAAGCACGTG
This sequence comes from Icerya purchasi, assembly GCA_039619475.1. Taxonomy (NCBI): domain Eukaryota; kingdom Metazoa; phylum Arthropoda; class Insecta; order Hemiptera; family Monophlebidae; genus Icerya; species Icerya purchasi. Next base: position 180,167,587 of record CM077116.1, on the reverse strand, counting down.
TTAATTTCTGGGACCATACCGACAAATTACATAGCTTGGCGAATTATTCTCAAACGTTATAGAAAATAAAACAGAAAATATGCATACTTGTAGATGTTCGTATTCGAATGTTCATTCCTGTTTCGGAATGTGGGAGAACTTGAAAAAATTTACAGTTCTTAGCAAAAATATATCATTTAAATTCGCAGATATTATTTCACGATTTTAATCAGTTTGTAAATTAATATCAATAAACCTTTTATTCCGAACGTTTACATATATCGACTGTTGTTAGGTTCTATTAGCATATGTTAGATTTCGGCTTTTGGTAAAATTTTTAGTACATCGTGAATAATACAGGGCGAGCTGTGATCATGTTGAAACATATCGGTGTGCTTTTACGAAGATTAATAACATACTTCCGATAAAAGTTGCAAATTTTTTCAACATATACCACATTCAGAAGCAAGCATGGGCATCCGGGAAAAACAACGATCACGAAACAGAGACATTTCAATAATACAGTTGCGTAACTACTATATGCATAGGTGATAAATAAGAAAATGCCGACTAGTTTTATTGCAAGTAGAAAATTTAAATATAATAAAACTTTTTTTGGTTTTCGTGTTCTTTCCCTTTTTTTAAATCTTTATATAACGTAATTTCTATTAAATTATATTCATTATCCTACGTAAGGACGTGGTGGCATCATATTCCTTTTGCTGTTTCCTTCCATTTATTTTTATCCATTGCTATGTGGAATGCTTCTGACAACTTGTACCCAGTGAGTGTGTTTACTTGATCAGCTCATCGTAGTGAGCATATTCCTCTAGGACGTTTTCCGAGCACTTTGACTTGTATAATGTTTCTTTCCATGGAATTTGTTTCCGACTATGTGACCGAAGTATCTGATCATGTTCCGATTTATTTCCTGTAAGAGTCTGGTTTCTATTTTCATCTCCTTTAGAATTGATTTGTTGGTATGGTGTGCACGCTACCCACCGCATTTTCCTGTACACTCCCATCTCGAAGGCGTTTATCCGAATTGCATCTCTTTTTTTAATAGACCAAAATTCTGATGCATATTTCGCAATGAGGAAGATCAATGTGTTCATTAATTTTAATTTGGTTTTCTTCGTTATATTTGTATCTCTCCATATTTTTTTTAGTTTCGTTGTTGCAGCTCTCGCTATTGCAATGTGTCTGCGGATTTCTTTTTCGCATCTTCCTATGTTTGTAATCAGAGGTCCAAGATAAATAACGAAGTTGATTTGCGCATCTCTACTTTCAAAAAAGCGACGGTTACACAAGCAGACCGAATCTTTCTTTACGGTTGTCGGAAGTGGCCGCCGTTATTCAAAAAGTAAAAACTTGTTGGTCTAAGAAAGAACGAAAGAAAGAAAAACATTTATTTGTACACGTTCGATGTATAATACAGAAATTTAGTAGAAATTCCGTACCGAAAGAGGATTCTTACCGGATATGGCCATGTCAGATAATAATTTACTTAATATTAGTTAACTTAACCGGATTTAATTTGCAGGAAAAATTATACAATACAAAAGAACCTGCACACATGAATAACTAAACTTACAATGAAATGATTAATTAGTAATTTTTAATCTATGACAATATTAACTTGTGCGCTGAAACTAAAACGCAGCTACACTTAGTTAAATACGAGGGAACTAAATTAATAACTTACAATAGCTTAAGAGTACTAATTATATAACGTAACTCTTACAAATGTCGCCAAGACACAGGAGTTACGAAATATTTCATTCAAGTGTGTCAGTAGGATGTGTGTTTTATCCTTCTATGTTTGAATTTTTTGTATCTATGCCTCTAAGTGTGTTTGGCAATCGTAGTCACCGATATTATTAACTAACGTTAAGTCCGATGCACTGCATGCGTGTCAAAATATTTTCACGTGTTCTTTGTAATTATTTCTTGAATGTATGGAATTTTTAGGTAGATTATGGATGGAGTTAATGCTGGTGTATCGCGGCTTATTTAGGATTATTCGTAGACAGTGATTTTGAATTCTTTGAAGTTCCAGAAAAATAATTTAACTGGTAAGCGCCGAAATTATTACTGCATATGATAGTTTTGGCAAAATGATCTGTGTTTATAAATAATAAGCTTGTTTTGAGATGTTAGATGCGATTTCCTATTAAAGTAGAGATGTAGGCAGCAAATCTTTTGCTGAGTTTTTATAACTTTATTCTTAATAAGTATCGTAAACGTTAATCTTTTATCAAGTGATTGGCTAAGAAATTAAAAGATAGAGGCCGTAAAGAGCGCGCGTTCGTCTATTTTCTCTCGGTACTTTTGGAGCGCATCACTTCGGCGACTTCCCACAGACCTTTAGGACTTTCTGTGTTGGGCTTAAAACTTTGGAAATATATATTTTTCAGATACTAAATGAATTTTTCAAGCAATAAAATGAAAAGTGGAAAAAAATTAATATCTGGCGACGGTTTCCCTCTTCAAATTCTATATCGGTAATGACGTGTGCACCGATAATAATTATGAGCTACAAACGCTATTTTTCTTTATTGGTATCGAGAGAAAAGAACGACGAGCGGAATTCTACCCGATGTTGTGCTCTACGTCTTCAAAACGGTGTTTCATATAGCTGTTTTGGAACTCGCTGCTGCTATGCAGAATTTACAGTTTCGGATTCCGATTTGATACTAACGTTTCTTCCTTCCTAGTCTTCCGGTTAATCTCACTTCTGCTCCACATTTACTTTCGTCACTTTTTTCTTTTCGATCATCTCTCCTATTCAGCTCCTTCTGCTTTTGTTTTACTTTCCTTACTATACCGGCCTTTAAGTCGCGCAATGGTGCAGAATCGTGTGAAACTCGGCCAGTTTCTAATTGTTCACTTATTCTTAAAACGGAGCAGACGCGCTATATCGTCTTCCGCTTTTTAACTGAATATTATGACATCGAATAAAAGAACCGGTCCCGGCTATTTCTTTGTTTCCAGACGGTTATTTCTGTCTAGAAAATGATTTCCCGACGAAAATGTCACAAGGCCGTCTGGTCTTACGATAGATATCCAGCGCGCACGCTTCTCCAGAATAAAGTGGATTCTAAGAAACGAATTAGGCGTTCTAGGCGTGGGCGCTGTTACTTTACGAGATTTTCACAGCGTTCTTCCGAAAAGTGAACGAGCGACGAAAATAATAACGTTGGCGCGGCGTCGATGGAACTTTCGACTGAACAAAATCGCAGCGGCGTGTTCGGAGTTTATTTTTATGCAGAAGTTCTCGGAATGTTCGATTGAAAATTTACATCTTTCGCCGGAAGTGCTCGGCACTGTTCGCGTCAAAAGTGTTACGTAGACGTTTATTGCGGTAGACCACGTCCGAAGATAGAAGGTGTGATAATTGAACGAGACGATTGTGCGAGCTATACGAGACGCGAATCGGAATGAAACGATTCTGTGTGCGTAATCTTAGATTCGTTTTCGATTCGGTGCTTGTAGCGACGGCACATGTTCGCAAATGTCAGGAGCATGTAGTAACAGCGAATTCCAGAGGAAATCTAATATTTTCTGTTTACTAATGCGACCGCATCTTTTACCTTGGTGCTTGTTTAAATTCCGTCTACGCCATTCAAAAGTCTCTCTTTCTCTCTCGCGCCCGATTGTTTGTTTTCGCTACGGTATTGTGAGCCACGTCTTGTATTGTGACACGCGTTCTGCATTACGTCACGAGTGGGAGCAATTAAAATTTCCCGGCCGATATCGTATATCAAATTAAATCGGTGTGACATAAAATGACGCCGATCAACGACACAAATATATTTTTTAACGCGAACGTGTAAAATGCGAGTGAAACCGGTTCTTATTTACCGGGAAATTGTCGTACTTTTTAGTTCAGTCATGAAATTAGGTTATATTAAGCGCGATAAAGTTATCAGTTTCGCACCTTTCGATTGAAACATTACGAGTGTAAGCGAAGATTAATAGTACCATTCCGACATAGAACGGGCGAGAAAGGCTGTGGAATGATATCATCAAATATCGCAGTGCACCGATAGTTTTTGTAAGAGTCGCTTATTTCCCCCCCCACCACCACCACCCGCCCTTAATATCGCGACATTTGAAGTAGTATTTCAATCGAAATGATACAACGATGAAAATGCGAATTACTGCTCTCAGCTGGATTCCGTCCCACCTTCTGTTGAGTACTCGTAATTTGTTCGCATCTCTACGAACATATTAATGCTTCTTTCCACATGTTCTTCGACTGCATTACATTCTTCGAAGCCCCAGCTGCTCGAAATATAGACTTTACATTTTTTAGCTGAAACTTCGATAAAAAAATTTTTTCTCTCATTCTCTCTCTCTCTTTCTATAATAGAATTTTTTTTTTGCGATCACAATTTAAAGTTTTCTTAGTTTCTATTGTTTTGCGGTGGATTCAGAATTAAAAATATCAACACGATACAAACGAACGGTTTCAAAACGACAGGTGTTTACCCGAAAACAAACGTACGTAAATCAGTGGTCCAAAGTTATACGGAGCTAACGTATTGTAACTTCAAACCACCGATGACATTGGAAATGGCATCGGAAATAGCATCGGAAATAGCATCGGAAATGGAATCGGAACAAGAAAACAAAATTATGTTTTATAAACATTTCACTAGTTACGTTTGTATTGTTAGTATTTCTTAATATAAATAGTTTTTAGCTCTGTTCGCACCATTTTTCAGGTACGCGTATAGAGAGAACTGGATAGCGAATATAGATTTAATAAATTGTCTCCAAAACCGTTTCTATAATTTTATTAAATTAACGTGCCAATTTCTGCGTAAAGTAGTTGCAATTTTTATAACCATAGTAGATGGAAAATACCGAAATTTTTTTTAAAAAAAATGAAATACACGTGGGAAATTTGTTTTTTTTTTATGTTGTTTTTTTCGATTTATGTGAAATTACCTGTTTTTTTTTCTTTTGTAAAACGCCACAAATCGGTTTATAAACGGATATCGTTACGCGCACGGGAAGATGAAGTTGATTTTGCCAAATGGTGACCTTCATCCTACTCGCATAAAGTAATGTAGCTCCCAAGAGAGCTACGAACGAATAGATACCACAAGATTATAACTGAAAAGAAATTTGTCATTCAAGTTAACATCGGCTGCTTTCCTGGATTGATTCGCGATAATACTTTTTTCTAAACAACTTGAATATCATCATCTTTGATGATATTAGTGAAACGAAATAATAAACTTATGTACAAACTTCCAACTTGACATAATTAAATTTCTTTTGCGGATCCCTGGTCATTTAGGCAATGAAAGCAATACGGATAGCCCGTTCTCTCCAGCGGTAGATATTTAGGTACATTTCCAGCTCGTAATGTTGTTCTTTTTTCCTTAACTGATCGATTCCAGACTACGGCTCAACGCCTATTCTTCATTTTCTAATTCTGACTCCGTTTACTACTCGACCCTCTCTTCCTCTTCGCTATCGCGTGATATATACTTTTCCTCTCTTAAACGTTCCACATTCTCAGCTATTTTCGGTCCTTATTTTAACCATAGTCTCCTTTCCGCATCATTATTTTCTCGGTTTTCATCTGCATCACTCCGTTTTATCCTTTTCACCCCTCTTCCACATGCTTTCCTTGTGAGACTCTGATATCATGTTTCATTTGAATGTTCGGTCTTTTGAACAATCGTCCTATTCTTCTCTATTAGAACTTATTCTTCTTATCGTTATTTTAATTCCGCTATTCTTGCTTTCGAATTATGTTTAACTTCTATAAACGTTTAAGAATGTAACTTCATTTTCTCCTTTTTCCCATTTCTCGGACTTATGTCATTAATCCATTATAAAAAGGGAAGCGAAATCGTAAACATAAAAACGTACAAAATAAAACAATTCTATTTAAAAAATACCGACCAGTTTCTCGCATATCAATAATTTTAAATAAAATCTTTCTATTTTATATGTTTTTGTGTTTATAATTTATATTTACACCGACTCTAAATAGTATACGTTTCATTAGTGATGATCTTGTTTTTTCTAAATAATTTGAATATATATGTGTTAATTACTCATTTATTTCCTCCAATATAAATATTTACCTAGTTTTTCACATTTTTTATTGAGAATACGCGCGTATAAACATCAATAGCTACCATTTATTCTGAACATGTAGCTAATCAACGAATAAAATTACATTCGTGTAATAGTGAAGAAAATATTTCTGTGGTGAGCATATTCTGCAAAGATGCACCTTTTTTTTTTCTATAAATATATATATATATATATATATATATAGAAAATCAGAGCAGGAGTTGTGACTAGTAGCGATCAATGGGAAAGCCAGTTCCATTTTACGCGTTATACTTTACGGCAGAATATTTAGCAGCTGATTGACATTAATTAAACGATCACCGTTGCGGTAAAAGTCAAGGACTCGATCGGGTAAAGAGCGCAACCGCTAAATCATTTAATTTTCATTTTTCCTAGATTTTCAAAGGAAGGGGATTGACTGTTTCTCGGGCGCTATGGACTGCAGCCGGTTTTTCTGTGTACTTCGTGTTTTTTATTTATGTTATGTTGCATAATCGCACTACGATATTACATTACGATCAGCTGTGGTCGTGAAACACTTCTTACCGCGTTACATTGGCCAGTCCGTTTTTCTTTCTTTAATTAGTTTCGAGCGTGCTCTGAAATTTCCGTTGCACAAGTTCATGCTTCCCTATCATTCTTACCATATCCAGTCTTACACACTCATATTTCATCCGAATGTTTCGACAACGCTATGATCGTAATTGAGGACAATTCGAATTCGGTGAGCATTGTTAAAAGAGTATTCCGTAATAGTTTAAACAAAAAGAATTCAATATAGTTCTCTTTATCCTGAACTAGTCGCCCTCGTATTCAGCTGCTAAAGTTCGTAGCCGGACGGTACTCCCTAATACATGGTGGCCACCCGACCGCGGAACCGAGAATAAGCTGGAAATTTTGTCGTAAAACCGGGAAAGAAGTAAAAATAACTAAAAACGATATTTTTAATCAGAAAAAAAAAAACAAAAAACATTTGAAGCGAATAATTAACGCATTTTTTAATGAACTTCACCTCGATAATAAATTACGAAATACTACATTATTCATATAAAATATGCTGCAGCGGTCAAATATTATCAATAGTAACAAAAAAATTACGTTCTTCTTTTTGTACAATTCTAGTAATCAGGAAGTTGGGAGAATTTGGACCGGGAAAACCGGGAATGAACCGGAAATTTAAAAATTATATTTGAGTAGCCAACATGTAATATTTACCTTTAGAAATTTAATGATATCATCGGTGTTCTGTAGGTTATTGGAAAGTGATTTCATCGAAGAGTTCATTAAATGTAGACTCGTCAGTATCTAGAAATTTTGCATATAAATGCGAATATTTGTATAACCGGTAGCGCGGTGGCCTAGTATTTGAAGTGTTTGGCTACGAAACGTCGTAGGTTCAACACTTGGCTCATTTCAGTCTCGAATTATTTAGTTTTACTCAGCTAGAAATGATTGAGTGCTACAAAAAATTTGAAAAATTAAAGGCGGATCCTGCAGAAAAAGGAACTAGCCCTAGTATTCTCTTCAGATCCATCAGGCTTAGTGTGTAATAAATCTTAATTTCACAATCCCAGAAGCCTTGCCGAGATATAGGACTAACTTCACTTATATAAACTCGGCCATTTTGATCTTTAGCCTCTTGACTCCTCTTGTTTACACTTCCGACTCTTCCTCTATCAAAATTTACAATGTAATTTTAAATTGGTCCATATGAATATAATAACATAATCATAAAAATTCTATAAAATATAACAAACGTTACATAAAATTGGGACATTTTTTCTAATCGGGGGGGGGGGGGGGTGGCCTAAGAATTACGTTGTAATTAATATATACATCTCGGTCTCTAGGCGCCCTTGCCATCGCTCATACTAGTTCTTCTATAATGCTTGTAGATGAGTTGTTTCCATCGACTGGGTTTGTAGCTTTTTTTAAACTAGTCAGAATTTACTTTTTTGCAAGAATCGCTAAACTGAAAACTACAAATACACCATTATAACGATGATCTAACATGTAACAAATAACGGCGTTACATAAAAACGTTACGGAAGAACAACAGTAATTTCGTAATTTGTTCTTTTCACATCATCCCTGGCTGAAGAATTATGTAGTCATTAATATTATAATTATATCTATATCTATATCTATATCTATATCTATATATATATATATATGTGTGTGTGTGTGTGTGTGTATGTGTGTACATGTGAGCGTGTATGTATGTGTATGTAAATGTATTTATGTGAACTCGTTTCTTGAGAACTTGCCACGGGGATGTCCCCTGGACTTCTAGGTAATCTTCGTAAAATTCAATACGTCACTGTTAAAAAAATAATAATAATTTACGGTTCACGCAGCAACTTCTGTTACACCTTCAGTTACATATTTCACACAACGATTTTTCATAAAGTTTTTTTATATCAATCGTAGCGTAAGAATGACGTTGTTGAATTTACATATATGGTTACGAGACAAACGGGTATGTCTTGTTCGTAAATGATCGACTTCAGAGTAATCTGTTCGCGAGATGTTCTTGCCAGAACAAAATTAGATGTTTGGTTAATATTCCGTTTACGCCTGTTATTGTCTTTTTGTTGTTGCTGAAATTTTTTTCTTCTTCCAGATGGAAGTATGCCTTTCTTAAAATTCACCAAGTCATCTTGTTGACGGGTAATTTCTTAACGCTCGCTTTCTTTGTGACGCTTCCGTCTGCGACTAGATTGATCGAGATATGGAAAGCTAAAAATTGTTTTAGTCCGATTGCTGATATTGGTTACCATTGAAGTAGCGGGGGCTCAATGTAATTATTATTCTCGATGGATTGTTTTTCGAAATTGGCTTTATCGTATAATTAATGTTAAATTCTGGGATTCGAGAATTTACCGGCAAAAGCTTCCATGAATGTGTTCATGAAGCATACAATAGAGACAGATGGCGTAAATTACTCAACGATGACAGCATTTCTGTGTCACGATGTCCTTTGAGAGAGAGAGAGAGAGAGAGAGAGAGAGAGAGAGAGAGAGAGAGCGACAGGGAGAGAGAGATGTTAAATTAATTAACAGTTTTGTTGATTATTGGAAATTTTTATTACTACGGAAAACTGATCGCATTGCTAGAAGTTCATCTGACACGGCAATATCAAGTTTCGGGAAAAGCACGTTTGAGTGCAAAAATAGTTGAACATGTATTTTGTAAAGACGCTAGAAGCAATGCACACGCTAATTCCTAAATTCCTACCAACTACTACAAAGTTCGTTATTACAGTATAGCTCTTCGGAATCAAGGAGGTTATATAGTGGGAGGAAATTATTTTAGCTTAAAATTCTTCGAGAAACCTAACAGCTTTTTTGAGCTTACTACAAAATAATGATAAATGGTTTACACCAATTACAAAATCAGTTGATAATGAAGAAAATTTAAAGCCACATGGAAGCCTACCGATATAATCTCGAAGATGAAAAAAAAAATTACTGCAGTGCTAGAAGAGCTTGGACAATATTCCAATTTTTGCAATCCGTAAATGCTGTATAGGCGTAAACATTTATTTTCCACGATAGATTTTACACCGTATATGCAGCTGTGCTACTGTAGCCAGTCCATTCAAAAGCGATATTCGGAAAAAGCTCAATTGTTCGCCTTTACTCGATTATTTCTAGAAGTGTTTACGTTTCATTTTATCAGATTTACAATTAAACGGGCTTAAGTCTAATTAAGACGCGTAGGTTGCTGATGTGAAAGATATAAATCTCTTTCGAAAACAAGAACCTTTTTCCGGATAAGGTCATTAAAGTGGCCCATACATAGTTCTGCGATAGATGTTTCGGAAAATGAACGTTTCACGGACTGTCACATCAGCAGTTACTGGTCAGAAGATCTTGGAAATGAAGCGCTATTAGTATAGATTACGAGCCTGACCGGGATATATAATTGTAACAGAGTTTACTAGTTCGTAAGTTGCATGGATGACGTGTAAGATTTTAGGTTCAGATGGTAAAATAATATACGGGTAGAAATTGTATAGTTTCGAGAAATAATCAGATGAAAAAGCACACAATTTTGGAATTAGCCAGTCTTCGGCTGACGTTGAAAACGAAATTTACCACGCGTTCTATTGAAAACCCTATTCACCACGTTCTTCCTGATAAAAAAAGGAAGAATTAAGATACGGTGAAAAGCAATTATCGACATAAAATCTCTCCGCGACCTAATCGGAATGCTATTTATGAGGAATCTAGAATATTATTAAGTGCGCCCATAATTTTTTCGAGTCATTCTTATCATTAGCATTTCGATTACACTCAATCGGTTTTTCCTTTGAGGGACCTTACTACCTCGGGGTAATTAAGGTGTCACGTATACATACACGCGCGCTGATGCACCTGCGGAAGTGAACTTTATATAATTTACGTAATTTTGAGGTAGTAACAGAGCGATGACTGTTAAGATTAATTAAATTCGCTAAACTAATGCCTGGTTGCCGGCTAATTCTTCTGCGGCAGGCGAGAACCGTGCCAAGTACGTCAAGTGGCACGAATTGATCAGTGTTTCGTTACCTATAGTAAAACGTTTTAATAGAATAACCGATTAGACTTCGGCAACTATTATAGTTCGGTTGTCTGTTTTCGCGCCGAATTTTGAATCTTTTCTAGAACACGCCCCATTTAAAAATAATCCTTTGACGGCATCGAAAACTACGCAGGTGTTACAAAATAATCTACGCAGTATGAGGTGGTGCATTCATCAAACTGAGGAGGCACTGAATTCCGAAAATTGAAATATTTCACATTAAGATGAAATATGCGTCCACAATACTAATAAAACTATTCGTGAGAAACATAATCGGTAAAATGGTTTTCAGAATTCCGAAAAATCTACCACGAAAACGACCGCTCTATTCCGTAGTTGAAATGGTCGTCGGTTTTAAATATCAAAATCACAGAACTAAATAATCCTTTTCAGTACAAATGTTGGGAACGCGAAATTGTGCGCATTTCACCGAAAGGATCGGAATTTCGGCGGTCCGCGATGAAAAAAGTGTCGAAGGAAAACGATTTTTAATACGAGAACAATATTAAATGAACTGTACTCGGAAAAAGTTTAATCGTGAAATGAGCAACTATCGTTTAATGTCAGGCTAAACATATGTGTATATATATATATATATATATATATATATATATATATATATATATAAAAGTAAAGTACGTCCCATATAACCCTGATAAGAGGTATCATGGATTGTGAAGTTAAGCTCTTTTCATAATGTACTTAAGGATCTGATGGATCTGACGAAAATACTAGGGCCAGTTCGTTTCTATTTTTGGGTTATCCGCCTTTACTTTCCTACATTCCTCTGTCATAAACAATATTCAATTTTAGATTAGGTATGTAGCTGAGAACGACTTGCATTCGGAGAACAAGACAACTCTCGAAAACCCATGCGGTTTCGTAGTTAAGCAACTTAACCACTAGGCTATCCGACATAATATATACTATGCCCTTTTTTTTTGCTTTTTTTATGAGAGTTGTTCGCCGACAAGGACATTAGCCCAAAAACTGGGAAAGGAGAAGAAAGTAGAATCAGATTTTTATGGTAGATAGAGAGTATGTAAAGACCGTTGTTACAATAGATGGAGAAGGGAAAAGAGACAGGATGCCCAGAAATAGGGTGAAGGAAAATTCATTATGTATAAAATGAACAGAGAAGGGGTGAAAATTGAAGAAGATGTAAATCAGAAGCGGAAAAGATATGTAATAAGCAGACTACGTCCAGAACGTAGATGATTGCAAATCGAATGCCGCAAAGAAGGAAATCCGGAAAACCCAGGATGGTGACCACCCGGCGGAATAAATATCAAAATGTGAGGGAATGGAGAAGAATAAGAGTTATGCCGTAATTTAAAATGAGCATTTACGGATAGAAACGTAATATTGTGGGATTATTTATAAATCTGTCGGAAGAAATGGAATGTGCAGAGATCAATTTGAGGCAAAGGAAAATATATAAATCAAAAGACGTATTAGACGTATTACGATTATATAGTTAAAAAGGGAACGTGAGAGGAGAGAGAGTAGTCGAGATGATCACCCTGCACCACTTTGGGAATCTGATGCAATAAAAAAGACATTTTGATGGATAAAGAGCCATGCCATTCGTTATAGAAAATTGAGCCGGAAGAAAGTGCTTCTTTTAGGGCTACCTTTTTCGGAGCATAGATATGCTACGCGCTATTTTGTTTTACAGCCGCGCTCAACGGAATCATTCGATTAGGTACGAATATCAAAAATGAAAATTGATCTCTAATTCGTAGATTGGCGCACTTATGCCCACGAAAAATTTGTTCTCAAAACGCTGCATTTCTTCTTGTACCTAGCGAGCAGTTTAATGATTTCATTATATAAAAAGTGAGCATCGCTACTAGGTCGGATGGTGATGATGTTCAACCGATATCGTAAACATGTCAAATATCGGGACACTCTTAAACTTATTTCCACACTTCATGTACACGGCTCCTCTCGTACATAACGCAAAAGAAGTGCCGTCGAACGCTTCGCGGGTACTTAATAGCAGCTGTTATTACGCAATATGTTTGCATTGATCCGCGTTGGTTTTTTGTATTGCTGTTTTTCCGGTACTATTACGAAATTACAGAAAAGGTAGACAGTGATTTATCTAAACGATTTTCACATCGCCGGCGCGCTAACTAGTCTCCGGATTTTCTCATTAATTTTATCGCGCCTCCTAGTTATCTACGTGCCACACTATTGACGTATCATTTATAAAAATCTTTATCGGTTTTTTCCGCGCTAAATCGAATAGGTTAATTTGTACGGTAAAACTCATCCGGTACAGTACCTAAAACGTACACACTCGGTAATGCCCTACGTAGATGTCGAAAATTAGAATTTAACAGTCGAGTTAAATTTTTTTTTCACTAATTCGCTGGACAATTTTTTCCTTTCCTCCGATGAATTTTTTAAACATTTGTCAATTTGTTTAAGCGTCTTTTTAAAAGTGTTTCTCGGAATTCTCTTTCCAAAAGTATTTTTTAAAAAGTATTTCATTGGCAAAGCATACGTGTGTGTGTGTACATTGAAATATTACTAAATGCATAATGTTTCCCTATCAATTGGCGCGGATCGATCATCCGTTTCCAACATTGCTCGGTGTACGAATTGTTCTTCTTTTGAAATTTCTTTCGGCATCAGTCTATCGTGCGTAGTCGGCCTCGCAACTTTACCCGAATACAACAAGCTCTAGTTGCTGCATGGTACAACAACACATCGGTGTGACTTCTTCTTCTTCTATAGCGAAATGAATGTGGATTAGCACCGATCCGTCGGACGATTTATAATTTTTTCAGATATACATATTTGACAACATAATCCGGGTAAAATATCGATAGTCTTTTTCCTCGCAGCCATCGGGATTTCTGTTGCCATGTGGCCTTGACTGCCAGTGTTTATGTTCTTTAAAATTTTTTCAGCGCGATCTCTCAGTGCTGATTTTTTTTTCTTCTTTTTTCATCGCTATTAATAAAAAGAATTTGCGTAGTTTCGTAGTTCCACGCAATTTTCAATCGGTTACAGAATCCTGTAAGTTACCTGACTATTTGCGTTGCAAGTTTGAAAAGTCTTTAGTGAGATATTTAACTTTTGCGTCTAAATTTTTTGAAGGGAACGAACATATTTCTGATGTTTGTTTGTTTTTTTTTTTTTCGTCACGCAATTTCATTATCTCAAAAAAGAAAAAGAAAGAAGAAAATTCGTGCCATTTTAAGATTTTTTGATTTCTCTTCACTTTTTTTTTTTTTTTTTTTTATTATTAAATGTAGAGTCAGGCAGGGTTTTTTTTCGGTTTGATTGTTAAATTCTGCACGGTATCTAGAATAGCCTCTTTAGCTTGCAGCCACGTTCTGTTTGTATTCTATCTAATTTCGTACGCTGGTAAAATTGCGAGAGTAAAAGGATTCATTTTTTTTTTTTTTTTTTATTTTATTTAAAAAGTAAGCTGTGGGTCTCACAGGGCAAAAATGCCGGTTTTTTACAGTTGATATATGAATCGCTGTTTTTTGCGGTAACTTTTTAATGATTTATGATCGCAGTCGCTACATACTGCGATGTTCGCCACTGTGTTGAAACAGAAAATTTCAAAAAACTTACATCTCAACAACTCTGTTTCCAGTGTTGTGTATTTTGGCATCTCCGAATTATGTTTTTAATTTTACTTTTCGCGTCGGAATCACCCGTAGACAGGAGCATTTGTGCCTAAAACCAACGTAGCGACGCTTTTCGAATTTTTAAAATTTATTTATTTCTTAATTTTTCATTAGTAAGCTCGATATTAACCAGCAATAATCTAAACGAACAGTTTTCACGGGATCTTTTTTTAAACTATCTTCTTATCGGTATTTAGAATGCAAACAATGCGTCGGTTGATCTGCCGCCATTCGCTGTTCTCCCCGCGAGACGCTGCTAGTTTATTCATATTTCCTTCCGGCCGGCTGTCTACGGAACTTCCGTATCATCAACGGAATCGGCTATCTTCAACTGTGATATTAGCCGGGGAAACGCGGTATAAAAAGGGCCGCCGCCCCGAAAATTTCTTCTCTCCGGAACGACTACCGGAGCATACGTGTCATTTGCGATTTGATGAAATTTCTCGTTTAATTACGAATAGAGCAACTTTTATTTTATTTTCGTAACAGAAACTTCGTATCAGAAACCCGGTTCACATTTAGAAATATCGTATCGCGGAACTTTTCGTTTTCTACATCTGGTTCAATTCTGCGTGCAACTTAGCTTTAAATGGAAACTATCGGATTGGAGCAATTTCATTTCTTTCGATTGAACGAAGCGGCCCCTTTTAAATAATCGCATACAACTTCAACGCGATCACCACCGTGGTGGGTAACTAGAGTTGCCGATAAATTAGTTCATTTTTACTACTACGTAACGCTAATAAACTTAATTCCGTTTGCACAATGATTGCACGGAAGAAGCTTTTTCTTATTTTTTTCTCTGTGAACTTTTTGTACTTGCAACATTGTCCGAATGTAGTGTGCTGGAAATTTATAAAATTAGCCGATTCCACTGTCGCTTCGCTGTTCAAGAATTACAAACCAAAAACTTAAAAAATTCGTTTAAAAGAAATCGTCGGATTTTTCCTTTGCCTCTTTATAAATTGCCCTCTTCTCCAGAATGAAATCCATAATGCCGATCATATTTTTCCATATTTATCCCTTTCTGTCGGCCGTTGTGTTTTGAATACTCATCTGCTGAAACTCAAGCTATGTCTCATTGGCGGCACATCTTACATAAATCGTGTCTTTCCGTTTTCCATCCATCATCCTTACTATATCGGTTCCCCCGTTATACATATATTGCAAATATCTGACCCAGTCAAAATTTGACTATCGGCTCTTTCCTTCTTTTTGTTTCCGCGTGTAGATCCCTGGCTGATGTGCTAGAAAAAAAAAAAATCACATAAAAGGTTACTAGTAATTTTATGTACAATTGTATTTAATTTTTAAGAAATCCCAGAAATAAATAAAATTGTTGAAAGATTCGCTTGCAGTATGTTTTCGTACACACACGCATATTATATATATGTATATGTATATGTATATGTATATTGTAATTAAAGAAGAAATATTGAACAGACACAGTGTAGAGCCATATTTCGATCTCTAATCTTTATGTGTGTATTTGTGCGCGAGTAATTCGACAATAATACGAGATTGTACCACCCGTAGAGGATTGAAATTCGCATCTGAACACAGATCCGACCTTTCATACATATATCTCTCCGCTGAAACATTAAAACGTGTTGCATCAAGCAGAGTCTTGAAATATCTACTTGTTAAATTTGCATAAACATGAAAACTTTGCGAATGCTGCCGAATAATTTTTTATTTTTATTTTTTAGTTTTACCGACGATCCCAATCGAATTTTTTTCCATTCTTGTTCATGTGTGATCCTTAGTCATCGCCTTTTTCCTCGAATTTAGTCTGCAGACCAGCGAGGTGTATAATAAAATAATACCACCGGAAATATACGAAGAATATAATGCGATCAACCTATAGTCTGCAACTGTAAGGATGTCTGCGACTGTAGGGATGTCTGCGACTCTAATGATGTCTGCGACTCTAAGGATGCCTGTATATTATTAAAATTAAGTCATGTAGCTGAGCACTTATAAATGTAAGAAGTCCGCTATCATCGTGTGTGTTTTAGTAGTGACCCATCACTACACACGTTGCGAGGCAATGAAAATTCGTTTATTAAGAGAGACGTCTATTGGTTAGTTTGCTGTAGAAGAAGATCTAAAAAGTTATCTATTCATATCTTGTAGATTTCCGTAAACGCGCGGATTACATCCGTGATTCTCGGATATTCTCGATTTTAACGCGGATATATTAAAAAATTCTTTCGCCTTTAAATTTGTTTTAAAATTAATCATTTACAAATCTGTGATTTCTAAACCTGGATTATCGAATAAGAATATAAAAAGCGACAGGAATTAGATATGCTAGTTTCTCGATGATGGAAATGAAGGAAGCGAACTAAATTTATAAATTAATATCTGAAATACATAATATGTAAACACTTCATTTTACCGGCCTCAGTTTAGTTTCATATATCGCTTTTAATGAATGAAAACAGCTATATCGCTGGAGATGTCTATTAAACTGTTAGCTTTTTAAGGATGCAATTACCAATATCTGAAAATATTTTCAGAGTAAAATTTTCGGGCACACCGAAATTGCGTACTTTTGTTTAACCCGGATTGGGGGGTCTCAAAAGATCTGCTAATCTCTCTATCGGACTTCTACCGGTATGAAATACATATATAACAAAAAAAAAAAAAAAAAAAAAAAAAAAACAGACAAAAATAGCTTTTGTCCGTAATATTCCTCCTTCGATTTATAGAAACTGCTAATAGACGTTACACCCGACATTTTTTATGTTCAACAGCTTTTACATATATATTGTATTATTTTAAAAACCACTTTTAATTTCGCAATGAAAAGTAACCGATCTATTTATGTATATTTCAAAAAATATTCTTCGTATAACGGTTTATTTAAAAATATTTCAAAGTATGTCCAGTTAATTGTACACACATTTAATAAACATTCAGTTTTTGGTCACGGAACAAAAATATTACACTTTCGATAAACAACTAAGACCTATATTACGAGAGTACCTTTCAATGTGTAAAATCTGGCTTTTGCAATTTTCCCGGTTAGCTCAACTTGCAATTATTGAACGTATCAATTTTCCTTATTTATATCGTTAATCATCTTTGAGTTCTCTAGAGTTTCAAAAATAGAAATTACATTTGTGACTAAACGTCTATTATACCACTTGACAGGAGAAGCGTTAACATTTTTCCTTATTTACAAGTTACCATTTTTAATCAAATTAAGCAATTATCGGTGTAGACGGTATCAACTTTCAAATCAGGGATGAATATTTTTCTAAAACTTTCGGATACTTGGGTGGATGTTATAAAATTACAATTTTGTAATATTGCTTTACTTTTTATCGTTAGAAATGGAGTAGTAATTTAAGTAACCGAATTAATATGACCTACCATTGTAAGCCGGTTAAATATTTTAATTTTAGTTTTTCGTTACTTGAAATAGCAAACGTTCAAAACGAAATTGCAACACGTTTGGGGAGAAGTTAGTTTTTCTTCCACATTTCCGAATTTAGCATATTTAAGATGTTTTTTTTTTTTATCGCGTAAACGTGCTTTTTTTCAATGTTTTTTTTTGACTAAAGTGCCGGCCGGTCGGGTAGGGAGGAATTAATAAATCAGTTGGTTATCGCGAGTGTTTTTATGTCATGTACATTTTTTTTTAAATTCCGTTATATATTTCAAATGTTACCACCGGGTAGTGAATATTTTTAAAAGTGATTTTTAGACAGTTTTAAATTCCATATTCAATATAGTCTCGATAGTATTTTTTCCAATCTTCCAACATCCAGAGTAACCAGTTGTCCCGGAGTTATGCCTTAAGGAGTGTTTTAATTGTGCTTTTGCGGTTTTTCGGTTTTGCAGTTTTGGATATACTATGCGGCTGCGTTTTGGATCTATGTAATTCCGGTGCTCCCAAATTTTCTTATTAAAATTTTTACAATTTTTTTTTTTTTTTTTTGAAAACTTATATTATATTTTATATATTTAGTGTGTATTATAAAAAATTACAATTTATTTCGTTGCTTTTTTGTTTAGCCTCTAACGTCACAGTTGACGGTGCATTGGTTCTAAAGATGGAAATTGAGCCTAGTTGCGGATTAGAGTACATAGTTCAGAATCCTGAATATACCGCTAAATTAGGAAAAGGTAAAATCGTTTTTTTTTTTTTTAATAATTACATTTACGCTGCAATGTGTACTTTCGTAAACGCGGATGAAATAAAAAGAACGTTGTAGCTGTTAGATTTTGTTCGTACACTGTTTTGATTATTAAATCTATGATTTCGGGAAATATATAATATGTACACAACGATATCGCAATGATAACAAAACAATAAACACAATAGGTGCGACGTTTTCCAACTAATAGACTAAAAAGTATGAATTGTCTTAAAATAGGATGGCAATAAAATACCTCCCCCGTTCAACGTATAGGGGTAGTTAATCGCGCGACCTATCGACGTTATCAGTTTTTTAATAACGAAGATATCTTTCAGACTCCGGTCAAATGGCGAACAGTAGCGTGTTTTTTTGGTTTCTTTTTTGTTTTTTTAAGAGGATGGAGGGAAGCGGTTGATTTTTTTTTTCTAATTTGTCAATTCAGCATTATTATGTACATTTGTTTGATGTTTCAACCGAAGCTTGTAATTTCTGAAATTTGAACTAAAACTCGATCTAAAGCTTTAATCGAAAACTAGATTCGTACTTTAATATTTTTATATTTTTCCCGTCTCCAATCTGATCTATTATAGTATACTATCAGCGTCACTTTCTACGGCGACGATACGTATGCGGAGATATTAGCGGGAAGTTGGAAGGCATCGTAATAATTAAGATAATATGATTTTTTTAGTGTAAAGAAGTGGAACAGAAAAGATTGATCTTTTCAATCGAATTGGCTAGCAAATTTTTATATGATATAAAAAAAATAATAATAATTAAAGTGAAGAAAAAATTACGAAAAAAAAAAAAAAATCGAGAAGTAATAAAACGATGAATGGTAACTTTGAGGCAGAGGATGAGAAGGCCTGTGTAATTCTTTAACGTGGAACTAGGTTAATCGGATCAACGTGGTCGCTAGTATTATCCCTCAAGGATGTCTTGAACCTGTGCGTGATTCATCCATCTTGCTTAGACGGAAATATTGTGCTTCAATTTTAATGGCAATTTAAACGGTAATCGATATTAATTATTAAACTCTAGCTACGTTGCAATATTAGCGCGTTCCGCTAGAAAAACCAAAACGACTTTATGAAATTGTTTTCTACATACGAGTAAATTTCGGGATTTGGGAAATTTCACAGATTCTTCATCTTCCTACGGTGTGAAATGAAATAAGTCACTCTTAGCGATATTAAATAATTGGCGAAATCCAAGCGAAATTTTCACGTTATTGCTGTTCAGCCACCAGTATAGCGTATCATTTTGAAATTGTCTAGTTTAATGACACTTATTCGTTTTCTGAGCTTCTTTATCGTATAAATTCAAATTTCTCACAAGAAGAGCTAATGCAGATATAACTTTCTTTTTACCCTTTTTTTTTTTTCAATATATTGATTGGCTGCTGCTAACGAAACAGGACTTTGTCGTTGCGATATAGCTTAGTTGCTAGACAGTTCGGTTTGCGTTTCGGAAATTTCGATTCCGGGGGCGACGACAGAAATGATTACGAAAAAGATTAAATAAAATAATCATTAATAGAATCATATGGGGAAGGGCAGTGGCAATCCACTATGTACACTATCATAAGCCCGCTAGTTAGTACGCAGCAGACACACACGGGGGATTGCATTAAATAAAACGATTACTAATCAGTTTGAAATGTGTAGTCTTGCGTGTGTACACATTTGTACTGCATATAAGCAATTGCTATAAACACTATATGCCTGTGTCTGTACAGCTGAAATGTACGAATAGGTAGTCGCCGACGCTCAGCAATTAAGTATGGCACTCTATATGATGATGATGATGATGAAACAGGACTTTACAGGTAAAATGAGAAAACCTTTACCTTTTGTTTCTCTAAAGGTACCGCTGCTGGGATATCAGTCGATGTTAACACACGATGAAATGAAAGTTAGTCCAGTTTTAGTCGTTAAATTATAATTTATTATGCATATTCCAGTGTAGAAAATTAATTTTTTTTTTTAAATCACCTTCGCCGCGAAATTATCGTCCATTGTTTCAATTTAAGCAATAAAATTCGTTTAAGTTTTTTTCCTTTTTCTTTTTGACCCGGAAATTTTTTCATTTGGAATATAAGATTATTTTTTTTTTTCAAGACTAAATTACAATCTCGTTTTAATAAACATTTCCATTTTATTTTTTTGCGGTAGAAATGCAACTCGATCAAACCGGTTTTTATTTATCGGAATATTACACGCTAATAGATTCAAAAGGGGTCACTGGCCTTTTAAATTTACATAAAAAAATAGTAGTAGAATTCTATTCTTAATTACGTACAATTCACAACTCATTTATAAAAAAAAACAAAACATACGACTATTCGAATTTACAGTGGCGAATAGTATAGTACTAGTTGATAAAATGCAGTTTGTCAATCATTATTATTTCGTTTTTTTTTTTTTTTTTTTTTTTTTTTTTGTAGAAGCGAAAATCGGAATAATACGGCAGCCTGAAGCTTATAAATAATTCGAAATAAGATTATTATAAATACAAATAAACGATGATTCAAAGTTCAATATATCGAATAACATGTAAGGTGACAGAAAAATGTTAGAAGGTACGCACGAACGCAATGTGGATGTAAATGAGCAGAGACGGGAAAAAGTTGTGATAACCGACCCGTTGTAAATAAAACAGAGACTAGTTTTACACCATCGCTCGATATTCTCTAGGAATGACTACTTCGCTGTGAATATAAATAGACACTTCTGATATGTACATTTAAGAGTTACGCTACACACATTATTACTAATCGGTCAAATTATTTAACAAACGGCTTCTTTTTTTTTTTTCTTCCTAATTTAACATGTAGTCAGCTATATTCAAAAAGTTACGAATTAATAGGTCTCCGTCATTTAAAACGTAACAAAAATTGAATATGATTCTAATACACATTCGTTTTATCTTACCTTTTTCATTCGTATTTAGCAAGTTTATTTGGCGATATGTTCCTTTAAGGTTTCTTTCATTATCCTACGGATTTTTCGTATGTAGCGATTGTATTCGTTGTTTGTATTACATATTTCAATTTGGTTGTTTAAAGAGAAGTCGTATTCTAATATTTTTCTAATAATCAAATTTGGAGGTTGTGAAATCATTAACGGAATTCCTAAGAGGATTTAAAAAATTCGAAAGTAAAATCGTAAAAATTTTTAAACGCATAAGAATACATATTTACAAAAAAATGCCGTGAGAGAAATATAAACGGTATATTACAAACTTAAAATTTAATATCCTTGTTTCGAATTTCGTATTATGTAAATATAAATTTTGTCTTTAACATTCGGGATCTTCAGCGCGTGAAATATGCTCGAGTAAACTTTTTTTTATATTATTTTATTTTGCAATTGCTAGTTACATTTTTTGTAGAGCAGAAGATTTTTCTTCATTTTCGAAATATGCTTTTTTACAATTTTCATACGCGTATTATCGGATTACTTTGTCCTTTATTTACCGAGCGCTATTGAATAGCAAATCAAAAGAGAATGAGATTCGTCGTATCACGATTTCAGTTATAAATAACGTGATCTACTAATAACCAGAAATAATTGGTTATATTTTTATTTTCACGTTTTTAGCAGTTTTCCGAAAAACCAATTTTTTCTTGAAATATTTTTTCGCGAACCTTGTGGTCTATCTGAGTAACAATTTTTTAGTTAAAATCGCTTCCAAAAAATTTGTAAAAATACAAGAATCGAAGAATACAAACACGCAGATCAAGTTAAATAAAAGCCTTTAATAATTAAAAGTGGTATTACCACCAGAGCTTTTTCTATACTTGATAATAACCGCGAAATTTATGGTCATTTCTTAAAAACTCGAAACTAAATACTCTTAAAAATTTACAAATGTAAAAGAATTCCATTAATGATCCGGTCATTTTTTGACTGGGAATGTAATAAGGAAACCCTGTAACGAATTTGTACAATTCCATTTTTCGAAGAGTGACAGAATTAATCGAAAACTCATCCGGTAGAATCACATACTGTTAAATGGGGAATAATCAAAAGTAATAATGATGTCAAAGGACGCTGGATGCGCACCTACCTCACCTGCACGTGGTGACCCTTGCACGCTTTGACTAATATGAACGTATGGGTACCCAATCCAATAGTAGTAATATTAGAAATTGCGACTAACGAGGAAGGTAGAAATGGGATTTCAACCCCCATTTTGCCATAGCCCAGTTTAATTGGAACATTTAAAGCAGTCTGACAATAGTTAATATGAACAGATAAAAAAATTCGGAATACGGCAGGATAAATTTTGGAATTCCACACTAAAATTTTAAAAAAACACAACCAAGCTCCGGGGCTTACAACATCGGTTCTAACTTTGAGGAGGAATTTTTCCGAATCACATTTTTATTCACAACTATGCATCATGGATTGTAAAATGAAAACTTAGTTGTTCAGAGTAGTCCATAAAGGCTGAAATCGGGGAAAAAAAAAGAAAAAAATGATTTCAATTACCCATATTTTCGGAAGGTTCATTAAAGATTAATAATATTAGTATTACGCGCGCGGGCTAGAAAAGGCAAGCGAACTTCTTAAAGTCTTTAAATATTAAAGTATTATGTTGCGAATTTCCTAATCTGCCTTTAGGTTTGTGGAGAGTCCGAATTATCAAAACCTTTATTCGAATTGGCCTCATAAAAGCCACGATTTTCGCATATTGTCGCTTAACTTATCACACATATTCTCAACGTTACTTATGATCCTTTCCGTCCGTATTTTTAAGGTGCATTCGTTATGCTGATATTTATAGTATTTATAATTTCTTTCCTTCGAGAATTAACATTGCCCGTTAATTCTACTCAACACTTCCTCATTCTTTATCTTCACCGTTCACGACATTCTTATCATTCTCTGTCAGCGCCGAATTTCAAACGCTACCAAAATTACTACTGCGTTTTTTTTTCTATTCAAATCGTAAAGTGTCACAACAGTAAGTTCCATATGAAAATTTTATCTTTCTCTATTAATAATTTTTAATCTCGCCTTTCTTTCTGTTAAATGTCAACCTTAGCGATGCCATTCTTTCTTTGTTTCTATCTTCGTTTTGCACTAACCATAATGTGTGAGGATATTTCTTTCTTTTCTACTTGTTTCGATATTTCATGCGCATTTTCTCATCAGCTTGTTTAAATTTTAAGGCTTTAAAAGATTTTTCATCGTACCAAAAACTACTTTTGTAGCCCGTGGACATCTTTGTTTGCATAACCGAAATTGGACGCAACGAAGAAAAACTAAATATATCAAAAAAAAAAAAAAAAACAAAACAGGACGGTGTGCCCTAAAACAGAACATTATGTAAAAACAAATAATTACTACTTCGGACTATAAATGCAAATAGCAAACATTACATTAATTTACATGTACATTTTAAATTACATGTTCCGGAATATCCCGCTTTCTAGCATATTCGTTTATATTTTAAATGTTTGTAATTTTGTTCGTTTTACATATTAACTGATTTGAATAAACTAGGCGCGCATAGGTGTGCTTCATTTAAGCGATATTCCCGTCAGTTGAAATTTATTTAATGAAAAAAATAAATAAATTGAACGGCAAGCATAAAGCTTCGAATACGATGAGTAACGAGTATTAAAAAAACAAATAAAACGTCATTTATTTCAAAATTCGCCGTTAGATACCAGCGTGAAATTAAAATAATGTTCGATGTCTGAACCTCAGTTTGCGTAAACGTTCCCAAAAGTTTTTAAAAGCCGACAGCTCTGAACTAAACGGATTGAAAGTAAAACGAAAGTAGCAAAAAGGAACTCTTCGATAATTCCCCGTGGCTTGTAATCTACAGCGTCGTTGAACGTAGCGTGTGACTTCTTTGTTCCCGAAGATACGGCATTTTTCAATGACATTAACGTGCGCGGTTAAACACAGTCGGCCAGTTTAAGCCTCCTTTTGTTTACTGATTATATGCCGTAAAAGTTAAACAACTTTTTTCATTTTCCAATATATATTTATCATTTTCTTTGACAGTCTAATTAGGACGTGTTTTTTTGTTTTTTTTCAACGGAAAACAATTTTAATTATCGACCATTGTTCGAAAATAACAAACCCATTTAACAACCGGTTTCACCTTGAATTTGAAAATTTTTTCCTAGCGTAACGATATCAGTATTTCCCGTTCTCGATGAATTTCTTTAACAGCGGTGCCCTTTGCTGAATGTGAACCACTTCGCGCTTAAATGAAACTAGCTTTGTTCCGGACCGGCTCCAACGAACGGCAGGGCGGTTCGAAAATTTCGTCAACCAGCGCAGGCTCCCGATATAATTTCTACCCAAAATACGATAGTCGCTGGCGGTAGTCTCCGCGTTACGGGTTGGGCCGTGTGCATAGTCGTATTTCCATATCGGAAAAGAGAGGCTAGCATTATTGTTGCTGCCATCCGACAAGGATGATAATTCTGCGTATTAAAGCCCACGCTGTCCCGTCCAATCATCGCCGGTCCACGAACGTGTTTCTCTAAACGGTAAATTCGTTCACCAACGCAAAATGGGAGTGTCGCATGCGCGTTCGATTTTTGCGAATCTGCGCTGTATTTCATCGTCCAGTCTGTCAGGAAAATGCACCATTTTCTTTCTCGCTACCCCCGACCCGAGCTATTGAGCTTTTAGCAACTTTTACACAGCTGCTTTCGCTGTGCAGTCTCAAAACCGCCCGCTCAAAACATCAAATAGTCCCGCTTTCGTCTTTTAACGTCATCGCGATCTTGTTGTGTCGCATGTTTTCTTTAGAATTTCCGGTCAACGATCAGAAAATGCGCCCACGTAGACGTGAGATCGGAAACGAGTTCGTATGTCTTTTGCATACGATTAATTTTTCCCGTACGAAAATCGAACCAACTATGTGTAATATTGCGTTTTGTCGTAGTTTATAGTACCCATTCTGTTTTTCTTTTGTTTTTTTCGTTTTTTTTCGGCACTTCAAATAATCAACCGATACGGTAGATACCGATAAAGGCGTAACGATGTAATATAAAGTAATTACACATTTCCCCCGAAACAACTATAATCTCGATGAAAAAATTTGTCACAACAGGGAAACTTAATTTATACTATAAAAGTTTCGTATATACCTGCGGATTTAATTATAACTAATATCTAATATACCGTTGTCTAGTAAAACTATTAATGTTACGTTTTTATTCTATTTGAAACGCAACTCTCGTCGATCTTTTGTGTCTTTTTTATTTATTTTTCATTTTTATTTTGCAATTTGAATTAAAAATAGTTCAATGAGAAATATATATGTATTTAAACTTGCTCACGAACAAAGAGAATTCGGATCGGATTACTAACAAAAATAAAAAAGAAGTAAAGTGTCTAATAAAAATACCCCGTCTATTCTTTCTATTAATTTACCATCCAAATTTTAAACTATCATTTTAGCTACAATTTTATAATTCACCCAAAAATAAAACATCATTTAAATTAAATTGTTTAAATTATGTATTTTTAAAACATTTTTAAATTTCTAAAGAAGTCGCTATTTGATTTTCTTCATGGTATTTCTAAAAATAAACTGTCTACCACCGTATAATTACGTAATTATGTAATTTCTCTCCACAAAATTGTTTTATTTAATTCGCCACGTAAAGTATTTGACTTTTTTTTGTAAAATATAAGCAGAAATTGTACACGACTATGTTACTGGGGTTCTCGAGAATGCCTCTAAATATCTCGATGAAATTCACGAATTAGCAGTTTTTAACGATGGAGATAAATCGATTAGGTCTTACCGTCGAGCCGAAAATCTTACGCTATGAGTAAATTTTAAAAGATAAGCGACCAAACGTTCTAGTGATCATCGTATTTTTGGAGTTTTTATTAAAAAGTAAAACGCATATTTACATAATTTTAGGAAAAGTATATATGTAATAAATTTATTTAGCCATTGGTAATTAAAAATAGATGCGTAATATTTTTACATCGCGATGAAATCTATTTATATTTGTGCTGTAAAAAAAGGCATTTAAATAGATTATGTCGATAAATCTGCAAAACCCTCTCGTTTCATGAAGTAATTAAAAATTTGGGGAAAACATAATATATGAATTTGCATATTTCCAAAATTTGTTTTTCTACTCTTATACATTCGTTCATTTTATATCTGAGAACATACACTTTTAAATATACTTACATTACAAAACAGTTCAGTACCCCATTATAATTGAATAAAAAATAAATTCAATCCCTCATTCATTGTGATATTAAATGTGACACCATAAGATTTAGTACACCGTAAAAAAGCCAATAATGATGATTATTAAGAAAATTCTTAATAAGAACAGATTTACTGGCTATAGCGATTTCATTTTTCATTTTTAGTATTAATTTTTTATTTAAATAAGAAAAAAAATAACTGTTTCCAAAATTTTTTATTGATAACACTAAAAATTGTCAATAGCTACTAAAAATAAATAAAAAAAAGAGAAAATCGGTTAATAAACAGAAGAGAAAAAGGTACTACGATGTTTTGTCTTTGCTTGTTTATTTATAGATATGAAATATATATTTCTGGCTCGTGAATATTTGTTTTTTTTTGTTACGCGTAAGTACTTGAACATGAGGACGAGAATAAAGCAGCGTACGAAAAAATGTAGCTTTCGTGTACAGCGGCCTAGCTGAAAACCGGATCTGTCATCTGACCAGTGCATTACATGACTCAGTTTCGGTCTTGCAATATATTGAAGAGCGACAGCGCACCAAATACTGTTCAGTATTCTAGAACTAAGAGTAAACGAAATACCTAAATCACTTTCGTATGGATTCTAGGTCATCAAGGGATAGACGCTCATGACGACTTGCACCATGCGACAACTCAAACTTACTGGAAATACTAGGAGAGAATTTCGCAAAGTATTATAGTCAGAAAACTGTAAAATCGTAGAATTAATTTTTCCAGGCTGGACCAAGTATACTCGGAATTATTAAGAAAGACCTGGCAGTTTGTGTCCGTTAACTATTTTGATGATGTCTGTTCGCTGAGGCTGGAAACAACCGTTAACAGAATATACCTTGGGCATTCACAGATCAATCAGCCGTCACCTATGTGCGAGGTTTGCATGTTCCGCTAACAGTTCATCTTATTGTATTAACCTGACGCAAATATAATCTGCATATTGTTGTAACATCGATTTGACCACATCTATTCCGAATGTAAACCGTCTCGAAATCCTCGCTGATTTTATATAATTAAAACAACTGGATTTTTTTTTTTTTTTTTTTTTTTTTTTTGAACTGTGATTATACTTAAGTATTTTGTAAAATCGAGTAATATAAGGCGTATTAGCTATTCGTAGAAACAAAAAAGAATAATACCAACGTGTCCATATTTAATATTTTATGTCGGAATTTTATCATAAATAAATAAAATTTTTTTTTTTTTTTTCTTTTTTTTTTCCACACTTAGCTGCTAGAGCTATCAGAGGAAGTTTTGACTTTAAATCACTTGAACGGCATTCCTTCCAGCAAAGGGATACCTAATTATTTATTCTACTAAGTCTAGTGGTTTTATTCTCCGCAACCGTCGTACTTCAGTTGAATTATCGAGCAGATTGACTGCTGTCCTGTTTGGGTGATCGTGTAATCGCATAGCATGTTTCGTCGCTTCTTCTCCTATAACGTCAGCAACATACGAAACGGTTAGATCACTGTGAAGGGTTTTATTGGATATAAATCAAGGAGCATTTGCCATTATCCTTAATATTTTATTTTGAAGCCGTTGTATTACTGCTAAATTTGTCCTGGCACTGCAGCCCCAAATTTGACATCCATATTTCCATACTGGGGCTAAAATGTGTTTATAGATTAGCATTTTATTTTCTAATGATAACTTAGAGCGGCGTCCAATTAACCAGTACATCTGCCGTACTTTTAATTGTAATTCATTCCGTTTAGTCTAGATGTGTTTTTTCCAGGTTAATTTTTTGTCAAAATGAATGCCTAAGTATTTGACACTGTCACTTGGTGGCAATATTTTATGATTGATGGTAACGTCCTTAGGTAGGATCTTTCTGTTGGTGAAAAGTACACGTTTTGATTTCTCCTCGTTGATTTTTATCCGCCACTGCTTACACCATGCGGATATTTCATTGATTGAACTTTGGAGATTGTTGCAAGCAGCATCAGGACAGAGGTTATCACAAAGTATGGCTGTATCATCCGCAAACGTCGCTACTAGGCTTCCTTCGAGCACTGGGAGATCTGCGGTATATATTAAGTAAAGGAGTGGTCCCAGCACACTCCCTTGTGGGACTCCAGCAGTAGCTGGATGGATGTCGGATACTTCATTTCCAATTCTTACTTGGAAGTGTCTTTCTTGGAGAAAAGAATTTATTAATTTATAGTACGGATATGGAAATTTTGCTCTTACTTTGTGAATAAGTCCTTCGTGCCATACCTTATCAAACGCTTGGCTGATGTCTAGAAATGCCGAGTCACAGACTTTCTTTTCCTCCAGGCTGCGTTCTATTTTTTGGACAACTCTATGTATCTGCTGAATAGTCGTGTGATTTGTTCTAAAGCCGTACTGATGTTCCGGTATTAGTTCTTTTTCAATTATAATTTCAGTTGTTCTTTTTAATATCAGCTTTTCATATAGCTTTGAAATTATAGGCAATAGCGCAATTGGTCTGTAAGATTTCATTTCAGAGGGGGATTTTCCTGGCTTCTGTATCACGATTATCTGAGCGAACTTTAGTTGTATAGGATAGCATGTAGTTTTTATCATTGAATTAAAGATATATGTTAGCATAACTAGTCCTTTGCGCGGCAGTTCCTTTAGCATTTTTGCTGTTATTAGGTCATATCCTGGAGCTTTTCTGGTGCTCATGTTTTTAATAATAGCTTTGATTTCTTGCGGAGAAGTTAGCTTTATAGGACGACTCATATCCATATTGGAGGAGGTCTGTGGTAGATTATCAGAGCCTGGAAGTGGGCTAAACACAGCTGCAAAATATTTCCCAAGTTCATCAGCCTTCTCTTTATCGCTGTGTGCCCAACTGTTATTTGACTTTTTTATCGGATGTGATCGTTCTTTGGGTCTTTTAAAGTTTCGTGTAGCTTTCCACAACGTGTAATCATGAGCCTATGGAGATAGTGACGACACGTAATTTTTAAAGCTATCGTTCTTGAATTTGGATAGTAAGATTTTAACTTTTTTCATTTGCTTATTTAACTTCGTTTTAATTGATGGATCTCTGTTAGATTGCCAAATTCTCCTCAGTTCTTTTTTTTTTTGCTACCTCTTTTAGTATTTCATTAGGGTAGTGTATTATCGGAGATCTAATTTGCTTGTTTGGTGTACTTATCCATGCCGATTTCTGTAAGATTAAGATTAAAGTTTGAAGCGCGTTTTCTATATCTTCGCCTGTCTTCAACGGGACTTTTAGGTTTATGCTCTCTCCAACTACTCGTCTGAAAACTTCCCAGTTTGTTTCCTCATTGTGTAGTTTTGGTTTGGGATGATTCTTAATTTTGCTGGTGCTTAGTATTAAAATAATCGCTGAATGATCAGAGAATAGACTTTGGTCGGGCTGTGTTTCCATGAATTTTGTGTCTAGTCCTTTGGTTACGAAGAAATCGAGCAAGTCTGGTAATTTCCTGTTGTCTGTTGGCCAGTATGTGGGCGAGCCGGTGCTTAATACTTGACATCCACTTTTTTTCAAAGCTTTAAATAACTCTCTTCCTTTAGTTGTAGTTATTCTAGATGCCCAGTATGTGTTTTTTGAATTGTAATCTCCACCTATAATGTAGGAGTTACCTAGGGTTTTTAAGTAGTCATCAAATTGATATTCTAGGATTTTATGTTTGGGTGGGCAGTAAACTGCTGAGATAGTAATGTTTTTATCCAAGCTCTGAATAGAAACACTAGTAGCCTGTAGAAAATCCCGTTGATATTTGATTGTTTCATGATGTTTGATATTATTTTTTATTATTATAGCCGATCCGCCTCGAGGGGTGCCACTCGGGTGTGGGGTACAGTATGTACTATAACCATTTACATATATGAAAATAATTTGCATTCGTCAGGTGGGATTCTGACACTAAAAGGATATCCACTTTGTTTTTGATTAAGTACAATTCAACTTCTGATTTATGATTAGGAAGACCATTGGCATTCCAAGTAGCTATTTTTAAGATTTTCATTTCTTGTTAATTAGAAGTGACGTTAATGTTTGGATTAGACCACTTATCATTTGGTTTTGTTGAGACATCATTTCCATAATTAGTTCTTTAACATCTTTTAGGAATTTAGTTATAGTCGTTTCTATACTAATAGCATTAATAGCATTATTAATATTAGGAATACTAGCACTGTTTTCAGAGTGATTGTTGTGACCACGACTATCATACATAGTGTTTGCATATCCGCGTGACTGTTTGTTTGCAACATGAGCATATGATAACCTGTTACTGTTCAAATTCTGATTTGTTTGTTGTGATTCAGCAATGTTACTTAGTATAGCCGAGCTTAGGTGACTAGAATTATTTTTGTTATTGTTCTGAAGAGTCGGATTAATTTTTTCCCTTTTACTCAACAATTCCCGATATACTGTACATCCCTTGTAGTTCGCAGTATGATTACCATTGCATAGTGCACATGTTGGTTGAGTATTAATGTCTTTGCTACATTTAGAGGATATATGATTTTCACCGCACTTAACACATCTATATGGTCGTGTGCAGTATGCTTTTGTGTGCCCATATTGTTGGCATCTGATGCACTGAACAACTACATTCTTTTTCCGAGGTGGTTCGAATGTTACCTTGGCGTTGAGTAAATACTGAATGTTGTAAACATATTTATTATTCTCGTTAGGCTCTAAGTCAATGAAGAATAATGGTAGTGGATACTTCCCCACTCTGTGCTTTGCGTTTATTATGTGAATCACTTGGTGCCCTTTTTCCGATAATGCTGACACTATGTCTTCTACAGCTACTGAGGCATGAATGTTTCTCAGCACAACCTTAAAAGCACGATCTTGCTTTAATTGATAAGTGTGGTATATTGCGTTTTGTTTGTTTAATATTTTGATTATTTCTCTATAGTTCTTAACATTTGTTGCGACTATTTTGATTAATCCTTTCGCATTAATTGTTTTATAAGTAAATACGTCTGAGCCTAACGTGCTTTCGATTAATTGTTTAATTACTTGTATGTTATTTACGCTCGGTACGAATATTGGAGGGGGTTTTATTTCTTTAATTTGCAAGTTGTTTTCCTGTATTTTGTTTGTTGATTCATTTGACTGAGAGTTTTGTACGTTGTCGTTTCCAAGTACATTTTCGGCGAGATCTTGTAAAATGGAGAATCTATTTTCAATAAATAAATAAAATAAGTAGCGTCTTTTCGAATGATGCTACGAATGCTTCAACAATCGTAGTCGGATAGGAAATTCCCCCATGTTAGGTATCTGATTACGGTTTTTGAAAAAATCAAAGTGATAGATACGTTTTCTCGAACGAAATGACTTTAATCGTATAATTTTCCATACCGCCGCCCTATGCGAATAATATAAAACGAAATAAAAATGCTAAAAACATGGTAATTTATTTCAAAATTTATAAACGATTATAAAACATCGACTTTCGAATCAACGCAATCCGTATAAAATAAATTTCTACCGTTTTATCCGGTAATACTCGATTCGTTAAAATCGAATTCTGACGAATTTAATTGTTCGAATTACTACACCCTAACAATAAATGTTTATTTCACGGGCAAAGTGAGATATATGTATAATGCGCCAAAAGCGGGACCAATTTTATTTGCCCGTCACCCGGATTACCTGAGACGGACAAACCCGAAAACTTCATTCGAGTGCTGAAGTTACCAGCTGAGCTATGTAGTTTGCTGTTCGAGTAACCCGAATTGTTAGTAACTACAGTGCGCAATTACTTTTTAATTCGAGTAAATATTCGAAAAACTACGTTTAAAATAATTGAATATTAAAGCGTTAGGGAAGTGGACGAAGTGAAGCCAAGTAAAGAGGAAAATTGATCGATCTTTTGTGGATTCCTGGAAATTTAGGAATTAAATGGAATGAATTAGTGGATATTCATTAGCTTGTTCTTCCGTTTCTGGTGGCAGATTTTTATTCACCTTTTCAGCTCGTAATATCGTTTTTCTTTCCTTAAATCACTCATTTCAGATTACGACTCAACTCCTATTCTTCTTCATTTTCTAATCCTGACTTTCTTTACCCATCTCTTCCACCTCGCCCATGGTTTTCTAGATACCTGCTCTCGCTTAAACCCCCTGCAATCTCGGCTATTCGCTTTAATCATAGTCTCCTTCCTGCATAATTTTCCCGGTTTTCATCCACTTCCACTCCATTTTGTCTTTTTTATCCTCCTTCTAATTAATTTTTTTTGTGACCTTGATATCACGTTTCATCTGAATGTTTGACCTTTTTTGCCGAACAATCATTCTTCTAATCTTTTTCTACCAAAACTCAGTACCCCTACTCCTCATAGCGCTTCTTATATTCATTCATTTCTTTCTGCTTCTGCTATTCCTACACTTGAATTATTTTTATCCTCTATCCTTAAACGTTTAAAAATACATTATTTCCTTCGACTTCCCATTTTTGAAATGAATCTTCTTCAGGCATGCCTTATTTGGGGAGTTAACACGCAAAACGAACGAGCGTACGTTATGAATAACTAATAGTTCTTTTGAACAGTTAGTATTAATACATCTAAAAATTCGTAATAGACACGTAGCCAGTAATACATTGAACTAATATTTATGTTGCGCATTTTATACCGCTTTGAGATGTATATATATATAAAAATAAAAGAAAATAAATTTATTAGAATTTCAAATATTAAAAATTAATCAAACATAAAAAATGGATATAAAGAATTGAAAAAAGAAAGACATCAAGCACATAGAGAGAGAGAGAGAGAGAAAAAAAAATTAAAACGAAAATGAAAATTTTCAAAGCGAATATAAAGAATCGGAAAAGGAAAGGCATCCAGCATTTTTGTTTTTTTACTTTAAGTGAAACTTTATAGACGTGTTTATAAAAACCACAGATCTCTCCATTTGGTTCTTACTCTTGGTAAATTCGGCACTAATGCTACAACCTTAAATCGAAGTTGGGGAAAACGCCTTTGAAGTTTCACTTCTGCCCTGTGCCCCGAGGCACATTTTGATTTTATTTTTTGGGTTAATGTCCTCGTTGACGAACCCATAGAAAAAATAATCAAAATATTATCGGTGTTAATTGTCACGAATAAATATAAATTTGAATAGATTTGAAATACCCATACACAAGCTTATCACTGACTGAAACGTTTTTATACTAATACTTCAACCGTTTTCATTGTTATTCGAATGATACCTTTTATTAGAAACCGTACCGGTCAGTGGTGGTCCCGTATCAGTATATCAGTAAGTACCGATGAATGTTGATACTTAATAGTCATCAAATAACATTTAATAAAAAGAAGCGTCTCTTTAAAAATAGTTTTTTTTTCTATAATATAATCAGACAAAAATGGGCGAAAAAAAATAATAAACATCCGAAATATAAAATTTAAATGGGCGATATTATAAAAAAAAAAAAAAAAAAAAAAAAGAACGACTTATTACAGCATTAGTTCCCTAAAAAACTGTAAATTCGAATAAAGATAATTAATTTGAAAAACCTGAAACGGGATTGACAAGTTCGTCACTGACGAAATTCAAATATTATATTCTTAAACCAGTACCCAACTTTATATACTGTACCGAAAGTGACAATATTCTAATGTGGGTTATCCGTATTATATCTCAGAAATATTTAAAATAAAATAATTAAAAAACAAAGAAATACCGACTTCAAGTTTACTCGTAAAAATTTAATAAAAATTCAATATAAAGTAATAAATTTCAAAGTAATACATCTTAAGGGGAAGTACTATGATTATTCTTAAAGAACCTTTTCATGCCTTAATTAGAGGTAGGTACACTAAATTCAAATACAACAATATTTAGAAACAGTTTAATGAGTATAACAACACAATCACTGGTTTTCTGTGAGTACTGGACAGATCAGAAATATTTAAATCGGATTTTCAATTGTTACAATTTGAATTTGGTGGTGCAACCGAGACTTTAATTAAGCCGTGGATGTTGCTTAAGAATAATCGTAATATTTCCCTTTGGAGTTACATATTTTACAGTACAAGATGCATTTATCGAATAAAATTGTTTTTTATTTTTTGAAGCGTTTTTGTTAAATTTTTTGAGAAAAAATCTTGAAATCGATATTTCTTTTTTTAACTATTTTATTTCGTGATTCGTCCAAAATTGCTAAATCGGTGAAAGAAATGTTGACAACCGATCACACGAATTTTAACGGATTTATTAACTCAAGGCAGCAGTTCTATTTCAATATTTCCACAGAACGGAAGACAGTGTGCGATATTTTTCGTCGTTAACGCCCCCGGGGACTCGTTAGCCCAGCGCAATTAAACAACTCGCTGCACATGTGTTTATTCCGCTGTCTAAATTCCGTAGCGTGATTTTTCGGAGTATAATAAAAAAAATAATATCATCAACTATTAATTCTCGTTCTTGAAATTTCTGCATAGAAATGAGGAACACCATCTTTTGTAAATTAATTTCAATTTTGGAAACTATACAGCACATACTAATTGTATTAATAACGAGATTCGACATCGATAAATTAAGAGGTGCCTTATTAAAGGGTTATTTCTATATGTGTGTATGTGTGTGTGTATCAGAAAAATTATGCAAACTAAAATATTGCATGAAACAACATGGATTGAAAATCGCTTGGAGAAGCGACATTCGCCGATCTCTGCCATCCTCCAAATATGTTTACTATTCCTACACTCTCTAAGTTTCTTCCGCAGGCCCTAATCAGACAGGAATTCCACAGTTTTATCAATTCTGATTTTCCCTCGCATGCAACCGTGTTTACAGATGACTCGAGTGTCGGTGCTTCTTTTATCCTCCCAGATTTTGGCTTTTCAGAATCTTTCCGCTTGCCTCCTTTCTGCTCCATATTTACAGCCGAATTAATGTCTATCCTACGTTCCATTATTTTCATTTCCTCTAATCACATTTCCCCAAAATTCTTGAAATTTGTTGACATGACAGGAAAATGAAATGAAAATAATTGCTGGAAGAATTGCACGTGATTCAATCGTGAAAATGGAGTAAAAGGAAGTTTTTCAGAGTAGGAGAGGAATTGTGAAGGCCGTTACACTTTTTATCCATTCTTGAAACCATCAATAAAAATAATAAAAAACAAAAGAAAAATATAATTTATTACATAACTGAGTTTGTCGAAGGAGGTAACGATTTAGCATGTGAAGAGAAGAAAAACGGATTTGTTAAATACAAGAGATCTGAAAATTTGAGCATAAAATAAGGAAGTTTACTATGAAGAAGGAAAACAACGTTTAGAGACATGGAAAAGTATAACAAATCCTTTGAGGAGTGAAGCGCCAACTTTCCGAAATGGAAAGATAGAATGGAATGAGTTGGGAAGAGTTGACGGGAAGTCATTTAAAAGGAAGCGGCACTCACTAAGTAGAGATTTACGAATATGCAGAGAATGTATAAAAATTCGGAGTACATTGCAGAAATTCAAGATCTTAAGGCACCGAGACATAAACGAAGATAGGGGGTCTGAATTCTTCGGTAAAGTTTGGAAAGAAGATATTTAGAAACGTTTACATGTACAAAGAAGCAATAGTCGAGTTTGGATAAGTGGTTTGTAAGGGATAAAAAGAACGCGTTTTTGGTCACCACCTATTTATGCGGAAAAAGAGCTTTTAACGAATCCATTATTTTGACATTAGATGCGTATGAATAAGTAATATGGTCGTGGAAAGACAAATGACTGTCAAGAGTAACGCCAAGATAAAAGAAAGAGTTGACTAACGGGATTGGTAGTTGGTTCGAAGAAATATCGATATCAGAAGGATTTTATTTGGACGAAAGGTAAAAGACCAAACAGGCAAATTTTGATGGAGATGTACGCAGGTACATATCGGATAAAGATGAGTGAAGAATATTAAGAGCGGAATTGAATTTGCAGTTGTTGTGAAGAAGACCCGTGAAGGGGAAGAGTGAAATAAAATGTCGTCAGCAAAGAAGCAGTCGACGGAAAGGCTCACTGAGAGAATATACATATATTAAACCAGGTTGAAGTTAAGCAAAAACCTCGAGGAAAGTCACGGAAAACAGATATTATATAAATGCAGAAAGGGATGGAACGGAAAGATGGATGAATCTATTCCGAAAAAAGGAAGGAAGGTAAACGGTATCAAAGGTCAACCCAAAATTTTTTTTTTTTCTACCCTGGGCGCGTCAGCGGCTTTGACCCAACAACATGAAAAATTAAGAGATAGAACTAAATAGCCAAGCGGTCAGAAATGGAAAAGACAAAGGACAGCAGCAACGGAATAACTGAGGGCAATGGGAAGGAAAGGATATAGGTAGCGTTAAAGGGAGTAGGAAACCCAAAACTAAAAGTTGGGCGTAAAGAAAGGAGCGTTCGTTAGAGAGTGCAGAACATTCGAATAGGATATGATTTGAATCACAAATAAAAGAAGGCTTAGAAGCATGAAGAGAGCAAAAATGAGCGGGGGACAAAGCGAATCGAAAGCGAGAAGAGGGGAGTAGAGAACGATTGATTCTAAGCCTAATTAAGGAAACAACAGTGGAACGACGACAGATAGGAATAGATTGAAACCAAGGGAGGAAACTAGGAACCGGTTGAATAAGACGGTACTGTGAAAAGCAATTTGAAAATAAAGATGGATACATGAAGTCTGGAATAATTAGAGCTTGATAGAGACAGAATTTCTGAGGAAGGGAAAGAGTCGAGGAAAGGACCAATGCGGGCGGCTGAGCGAGCTAAAGAGTCAGCTAAGTCATTGCTTCGAAGTAGCACTAAATTCTTTTTTAAAAAGTGTCTTATAAACAGAAGAAAAAAATAAACAAAAATTCCAACGGAAAGGACTAAAACTCGGGTAAAAACTAAACAGACTGTCAGGAATTAAAATATTGTGATCTAACCGCCAGATTACACTTTTATCGAATGTGCTTTCAAATACTTCCCTCAAACTCGAAGCTAAGGAGATCGGATAAAAAGTTTTTTTGTTAGGAAATGGAATTATCATAAAGAAATGCCAAAAAAAAAATGTGCAGTAAGACTAGAATGCAGGAAAGAATCGAAAATATTTGAACAGTACTTCTGGGAGGGAATTGAAAAGATTTTTAAGAACGGAGAAAAATATGTCGTCCAAATTCCTAGAGTAGACATCATTAAATTGAAAGGTGGTGGTTTGGAATGACGCCGGAAGGGGGCAGAGTAGACGTACTTACTTTGTTGAAGGAACATAATTGGGAGCTATTAAATCGTAAAGGAAGTGACAGATTCAGCAAAATTAATTGTGTGGTAGGAGGGGTACGATTTGGGAATTTGTTTGAGCATTTTCTAAATTGGATAGGTAAGGGAGGAGTAAATTTTAATACGTGAAAAACCTCACTGCACTCTAAAATAACTAAGTTTTGAAAATACGTACTGAAATAGCATCGCCGTATACACGGGAAAAAAGAAAAAGAAAAAATAAAAACAACGGAGAGAGAAGATTGGCGAAATGGCGACTGGCGATTGATCTAGAAAAGAAATTTAAAGTACGGGAAAGGTATACGAGTGATTTTTTATTATTCAGTAATTTTTCCTCATTTCTCCCTTATCCAACAATTGCACATTTCTATCGAAATTACGACGAAAAACAATACAGCGATAAATAATAAACGTAATAGCGCAACAGCGAACACTCCTTAATCTGAAACGTTATTCGTATAAAGACGCCGATAAATCAATCATCGAAGTGTATGCGTTGCAGCACCGCTGTGGAGTTCGGAAATTTTTTAAGCAATCACTACCGGTTAATTAATCGCTATACTGCCTTCCCGACGACGATCCAGTTGGAAGCTGACCGAACAACACGTGCATAAAATACGGCGTTGGTAAACTTCGGCAAAATGAACGAATCAAAGTGGTTGTTGCACTATTACAGTTCAGCGGCTACAGCTGAACTGCATACATTATGCGAGGAGCTGGTAACGCTATCTGCGAACTGCTGCAGAGAGTATACTCTGCTCATTCTATGTACATATAAATATCAATGGCGCACCCAGCTCAGTTCCATCAGCCGCCACCGATAAATAATCACTTGATCAGCGCTCGCATGGCCATATACAACGAGGCGATGCGGAGTGGAACGGGCGAAATTAAGGCGAACAAATATTACCGTTTCTACTATCGCGCGCGATTTATCGCAATGTTGTAACTCTCGCCAGTGCCAATTTTCAGCTCCTTCGACAACACGCGCTAATGACCGCGTAATCGTGATCGGAGCACCGATAGCATTAATGTGATTGATCCGGTCATTCGCGTTATTATCGCTGATTAGGGAGCAGCAGCGCTGGGGCAAACAGCGGACGTTACTTTTCTGAGAAAAAAGAAAATAGGGTGTCGAACGGAGACCGTGATTGACTCGAGAACGCAATAATATCGATCTAACGTTGCGATTATTTCTCGGAAGGTGATTTTCGATTTCCTCGCCGTTTAGTTGGCCCCTAGCTGAGATTTACCCAACCTATATCTTTGTTCTCGGTGCCCTTTACCGCAAATTTTCCTACTAATCGCCTTAATAACACATGTTGCATCGTTTCTCAACTATTCGACTTCAACGTTCCTTCAGCCTCATCCTACCTTTTGAAGTAGCGTTAGTAAATTTCCAATACTTTTTCTTTTTTTGTTTTTAATTAATATCATATTCAAAGTACGAAACAATTACCGAAAAACAAATTGATCACTAATTTCGCTTTTTATGATTCCATGTTCATATTGCGAAATTGCAAAAACCTCTACTACTACTAAATCTACTCCGAAATAACCGGCCGGGTCTTTTTTTGTTTTTTATTTTTTTTAGGCTGAACAAAAATTCGGTAAAATAAGAAATTAGTGTTTTGTCTATGATCACACTTGCAACAATTTATAGCAGATTCATTTATAATGCCCCGCCCGTTCTGCGATTATCAAAAAAACAATAGTCTATTCGAAAATTATTCCATTTGCAATAGGTAACTCTAGATTGCTAAATTTATTCTTTTTCCGCCGAATTATTGAGAATTGTTTTAATTCTAAGAAACAGATACAATCTGTTCCGGGACAATTTTAACCGTTTCGTTTTTTATCCCTATAGACTTATCTATTATAAAATGTCTGGGTCCTACTCGTTGCCTCTGTCCGACCAATTCTAACGAGTCCGAAGTAAATTGCTCAAAAGTAGGAGCAAAAAAAATTAAAATAAATCAAAATAAACACGCATTTCTTTTCTTAAAAAACGAATCCAAATTGATTCTCGTTATATAATTTATTTATTTAAAGTCGCTCGGCAGCGAAGGCCATTTGCGACGCCGAGAAGTTACATCTTATAAGTATAGATTAATATATGAAAAGAACAAAGAAGAAAATCAAAATAAACAATAGAAAGAGAAAAAGAAAAGAAAGGAAAGGAAGGAAAAGGAAAAGAAAGGAAAGGAAGGAAAAGGAAAAGAAAGGAAAGGAAGGAAAAGGAAAAGAAAGGAAAGGAAGGAAAAGGAAAAGAAAGGAAAGGAAGGAAAAAGAAAAGAAAGGAAAGGAAGGAAAAGGAAAAGAAAGGAGGTAAACACTGCTGAATAATAAAACTATATAAAAGGAAAAAGTCGGGTAAGCTTTAAAAATTTGAAGATGTTTTCGCGGGCCTTTTCATTGTCTGCCAGAATTTCGGCCAGAGCAACATCCTCCTTGAAGCAGGCGGCTCTCTCTTGCCGAAATTTGCGGCACGAGGTGAGGAGATGTTCAACCGTAAACGACACTCCACAAATTTCACATGTCGGTTACGGTAGTTTTTGAAACTGGGGAGGTAGTATGCGCAGGCGAGCTAGTGTTGTTTCTTCATGTCGGTCCTGTCTGTATGAGGTGCTCCATCGCTGGAGGTTTCCCTTGACTCTGAACAGTTCCTGAAAGCGGCAGTTTTATTCCTATTTGTGTTGCCAGATGGAGTATACATGTTTTTTTAATTTGGACTTGAGATGTTGGCTGTTTTTCTTATTCCGGCCTCTAAATTTTGTTAATTGCTGCATACTAGCGTTCCACGGAGGGGCTTCAGCCATACGTTGATGGGCCGTCGTCGTCCATTGAAGACTGCTAACAGCATTCCGGCACTTGATCCCCAGGGGCTTTGGACTTTTTGGATTTTTTTCATATAGCTGTATATAATTCGCGGTAAACGTTTTTTGATGCGAGGGGTTAGATGGATTTGAGGTTAGATTAAAGAAATATTTCAGAGAAAGAGATAGCCTTCTGTGTTTGAGTGGCAGGACATTAGATTCTGCATGAAGGCTGTCAATTGGACTGCAGTGTAATGCGTCTGTGATTAGTCCTAATGCGGAATTCTGAACAGTGTTTAACCTGTTCAGCACATTAGGTTTAGCAGATCTGTATATGATCGAACCGTAATCCATTTTAGACAGCGTGAGAGCGGAATAGAGGTTCTGCAGGCATTTCCTATCACCGCCCCATTTTGTTTGAGCTGTCATTTTGAGGACGTTAAGAGATTTTTAACATTTCGCTTTAAGTTCATCGATGTGCCTGGACCGAGACAGCTTCCTGTCGAATACTAATCCAAGGATTTTGACCGTTGGGGCTGATCTAATGGGGCTATTGCCCAGAGTTATTTTGCAGTCCGAAGGAGATTTCCGTTTATTGTTGAAAATAATGCTAGCTGTTTTTTCAGCTGAGAAGGCTGAGCCCCGGTTTGTAGACCACTCTTGTAATTTATCGATCGTGTTTTGAAGCCGAACTCTTAGACTTTCCATATTTGCAGATGTCATGTATATTGTGAGATCGTCCGCGAAAAGATTATATTTTATGGGTGGTTCAATGATTTTGGACAGGTCGGATATGCCTATCATGAATGAAGTCGGACTAATTATCGAGCCTTGAGGCGTGCCGTTTTCTTGACTTTTAGGAGACGACAAGATATCTTCTATCCGAACCTGAAACGTGCGATCTGTAAAAAATGCCTTCACGAAATTAAGCAAGTTCCCAGTGACATTCCAGTTTACCAGGGTTTGAATGATTTTATGTTGCCATATACGATCAAAAGTCTTCTTGTCACATATTTGCCGTCGAAGTTTTACTAGAAGGTCCATTGTGCATCTCTGCGATCTGAACTCGAACTGCATTTGATCAAGAAGTTGCTTTTGTTCCACTATCCGTATTAGACGAGCGTTTATCATTTTCTCCAGACATTTGCATAAATAATTGGTCAGGGCAATTAGGCGGTAGCTGCCAGGAAAGTGTTTTCTT
Source organism: Icerya purchasi (assembly GCA_039619475.1). Taxonomy (NCBI): domain Eukaryota; kingdom Metazoa; phylum Arthropoda; class Insecta; order Hemiptera; family Monophlebidae; genus Icerya; species Icerya purchasi. The sequence goes on along the minus strand of CM077116.1, from coordinate 180,125,690 downwards.
TTTCCGGGCTTTAAAACTAGAATTATGTAAGCCATTTTCCAAGCATTCGGAATTTTCCCCGATGTCCAAATTAAATTGTAGAATTGGAGAATTGTGTTAAGGGATTTCGCAGGGAGCTTTTTGATCATATCGATATGTATGCCATCCGGCCCGGGAGCTGAGGATCGCATGTGATTCAAGGCATCTATTAATTCATCATTGGTAAACGGAAGATTGAACTCTTGCGTAGATAAGGTGGAGGGACGAGCTTCTTGGCCTTCGCAGTTCCTTTTAATAATTTTAAACGATTCTGCATACGATTCAGTGGCGGATGATTTATGGAAATGATCGGCCAGGCTTTCCACAATATCCAACTTGCTGCAAATTGGGCCGGAATCTGATATTATCGGCGAGATGGTTGTGAATGCCTTTTTTTGTTCGATAACATTTTGACCTTGTCTCAAACCTTCTTGACACTAAAGTCCTGGAATTGAACGTAGATGTAAATCGTACCCAAAACTGTCTTTTTGATTCTCTAACGAGCCTTTTGCACTTTGTCCGAGATAATTTGTAGTTTTTGAGGTTTTCTTGCGTCGGGTAACGCTTTGTTCTAGACAGGAGTCTATTCTTTTCCGTGACCGCTCTACTACAATCATAGTTCCATCATATCGTTTGTCTACGTGTCGTTCTCGGGCTATTTTTTGGAACACTATCGGAAGCGGCTGCCGTTAATTCCTTAATTATATGCTCATTAATCTTGTTGACATCGCTAGTGTTTTCTGGAAGTTTTAGATTTACCGACTGGGAGAATAATTCCCAGTTAGCATCTTTAAGCCTTCAATTGGGGATTTTTTTGGTATTATTGTTATTCTCTGCGGATTCTATCGCTATGAGCAATGGAAAATGGTCGCTTCCAAAAAGAGATGCAAGGGGTTCCCACTTTGTTACTTGGGCAATAGAATGACTACAAAATGATAAATCGATAGCTGAGAGCGAACCATTGAACACATCGAAGTGAGTGTTACTACCAGTGTTTAACAGAGATCGAAACAATCCAGAATCTTCGCAATATATTTTCCTCTTCGGTTGGAAAATTTTGAACCCCAGATCGTGTTATGGGCATTGAAGCCACCGCTCATGAGGAAGGGAGCAGGGAGTTGTTTTATTAACTGTTCCAAGCAACCGTTGGAAACGTCGTCCGATTGATGCAAATAGACTGAACAGATGGTGATATCAATTAGGGTTCCGTTCCTGTTACAAACAATTTCATTTATAACAACTGGAAGACAAAGAGAATAAATAATTAGGTTAGACGAGTCGAAAAGGTGTTTGTTTCCCAAAATACAGATAAGCGTCATTACAATACACATAAAAGAAGAAAAAAAAATGGAAACAAACATAATAGCACTTAATCGAAATTCTGAAGAAATATTTAATTATTTGCTGCACTAACTCTATAAAGAGAAGCGTATATATATATTTTTTTTTTATAAATAGAAAACAATAAAAGAAGAAAAAAAATGGTCCGTGTTAAAAAAAAAAAAACAAATCTTCTAAATCGATTGTAATTAAAGAATTGACTACATAAATACCTGAGTAACAATCGCAATAAACGTAACAACCATAACAATAACTGCAATTTTAACTAAAAGTGATAACCAATTAATAGCTTCAATCGAAATAATAAAGATATGATAATTATATTAATAAGTACGATAATAAAAATATAATCTAAGCAGTTTGCGACAAAACTATGGTACATTGTGCAGGTAGTCAATTATTAACTTACGTCTGTATTTATAGTTTCTGAGTTTAATTTTAAAAGTTACTGGGAGAGAGTTAAAAATAACTGGGCCCATATATATGGCTTGGATTCTTGTATGGTACTTTTTATAAGATGGCACTTTAGCTTTCTCATCTATAGACGCCCTTGTAATTCCAGAACTGGTTACAATATTAAACTTCTATTTATTTTTTATGACATAATTTAATAGTTGGACTGTGTACAGTTTTAGTATGGTTAGCAATTTTTTTGAGTCGATGTTGTGTTCCTTACTTGTTAAATTTCTGAATAATGCTTTTTGAAGATAATGTGTAAAGGTTTTGTAAGGCAATCTGCAGCATTTCCCCAGTGCACTATTCTATATGCAAGTGTAAGTTGATATAATGCCAGATACAATTGTGTGAGTTGTTTAGCATTAAAAAACTGCTTTAGGTAATAGAATAGATAATTTAATTTTCTTAATTTTCCCGATAGATAAATGGGATGTTTATTCCATAGTAATAGTTTTGAGTCCAGATAGATCCCCAATTATTTTATTTCATACGCTCTGTGTATAAATACACCGTAATAATAATAATAATAATAATAATAATAATAATAATAATAATAATATAATAATAATATAATAATAATAATCAGTTTATTTAATTTTGTACAAACATAAATAAGAATGTAACAAAAATAATTACCACAAATGCGCATAACTGCGCAAGCAGTGGTGATTATAATTATATAATTATCTAAATTAAATCACTTATTATACTAAATACATAACTTTTACAAACTACAAAGGCTAGCCTAGTTAATGATACCTTTTAATTATATCAGTCTTATTGGCTATTGTTTACAAAAATGACAATTATTTCTATAAAATAAATCTTCTTCTTCTTCTCGTGCCACCCGATTCGGGTATTGCTTAATCATCATGTATGGATTGGATTATCTGCTGGAATTGATTTCGATCTTTTGCTATTCTGACTAGATCTTCTGTTTTCTTAATTCCGGTCCATTTTTTTATATTATCTATCCAAGCGGTCTTTCTTCTTCCCAGATTTCTTCTTCCTTCTATCATGCCCATTATTATTGTCTGTATAAAATAAATATTAGAACCAAATAAAACTAATGAAGTAATTAAACGTTTAACCTTAATTATATATAAAAGAACAATTAGAATAATTACCAGCATACTCTCGAATATCCAATACTCTCATGCTAGTATATATACATCAATCAGACCATAATGACGGTTAGAATATGCATGCATCCCTTCAAAAACACATATTCATACACTTATACACACATTCTAAATTACCTACACAGTATACATTCATACCCACCTATATCAAAGAAAGAAAGAAGCAGAAAAAGAAAAAATTTACCATCACTAAAAATATTCCCCCTGTTCATCACCTAATTATATTTCAGAAGTAATACCGAAAACACTAATTTTAATAAATACCAAATACTCTGACATAATTACCCGATAATAATACATTAAGTATTATTAATACTAATGGCCATTATTTTATTAACTAGAAAACAAATCATAAATTAATAACTTAAAGGGTATTTATTTATAAAGAAATAAACATTTGTACTTTACAAAAACTAAATTAATATCTATAAGAACTTGTACATTGCAGTGTACTATATAATCCCTACATTTATGTTGGTAGTCAGAAAGATCACACAAACTGCTCATTTATATATTTGTTCCTGATGCAAGTAACTAAATATTTGCGGCGGGTTTTATAATTTTTTAATAATTCTATCAGATTAGCAGGAAATGTATTATACAGTACTGCACCCAAATAAACCGCTTGTATCTTACAATGATATTTTCTAAATTTAAATATGGAGGCTTGTTCCTTATTCGAACTTTTCTTAGCAAATTTTGAAAAGAAATTTATTCTTAATAACATTTTGTAGTAAGTGCACTTCATATAAAGCATACTTAAGGGACCAACAGGTGTGAAATTTTCATTTTTATGAAATATTGTTTTTAACACTAGTTTCTGCAACCTTTGAACTTGGTTTACAAACGAGTTTAGTCGCCATACCCCCAGTGAATAATTCCATAAACCAAAACCGATTGATACAAAGAATAATAAAGGCATAATAAGTGCTTACTGAATAATATAAATAAAATTATGACATGTATCAAAGATATACTGTTTGTAAGATTACCGCTGTTATCGATATCGTTGTAGATGTTTTTGGTTAATGAGCACTAATCAGATTAAAGCGATAGCGTGGAATGCAAATAACATTAGAAACAAAATTCTTGAACTTGGAAGCCTAGTGCGTGAAAAAAATCGACATCGTCGAAGCGAAACTAAAATTAATGATAATTAGAATTTAAAATGTGCCCCGACTACAAAGTATACAGGAAGGATCGAAACGCACAGGGCGGTGGCGTGGCTCTGTTAGTAAAGAGCGACTCCCACATCCATAGTCTGCCCACTCTAACCTCACATGACACTGAGAGTCCATCGGTGTCGTTCTGCATGTCGACAATGAACTTATACACCTGTACTCCGCATATTGTCCACCTAACAACTCCCATTTTGAAAATGGCATCTCGTCACTTATGCGTTCTGCTAACAAAATTATCATAACCCGAGACTTTAATGCTAGAAACACAGTTTGGAACTGTTTTGCTAATAATAAATCAGGCAAATTTCTGCTCGATCTATCATTTAAAAAGAATTTTTCTATAATTTCTGCTAAAAACTTCACTTATATTCTAACCTCAAATCTCATGAGACCCAGTGTAATTGACCACGTATTGTGCAAACAATTTCCGTATATCTCCACACCTATATCTCTACAATGTTTAAACCATAATTCCATATATTTTGAAATAAACAAATCTTTTAAATTAACTCCAGAAAAATTAATTTTCGATTTCAAGCACGCGGACTGGACTCAATATAGAAATTACATAAACTGTACGTTACAAATTCATGCGCGCCCCGCTATCTCTGATCAAATAAACGGCTCCATAATTTTCCTCACGGACATCATTCTAACATCGTCGCAGTAGTATATACCGCCGGAAAAAAAAAAAAAAAACTAACCTCCTACTGTGGTATTTACCTACCAAATTATTTAAAAATGCTAATTAAATTTAAAAATGATCGTAAACAGTGCCAGAAAAACAGAATCGGCGGTTATAAAGCTGCATATAATAATTCTTTCACTCGTCTAGTGAAATCCAAACTTTTTGAACATCGCAACAGCGACTGGAACAATAAGCTTGAATCGTTAACTCCCAAAGACAACAGTTTCTGGAATGTCACTAAAAAACTTACTCGTCTTCAAACTAACATTCCGCCTCTCATTCATAATAATCGGACTGTGTATACCGATGATAAAGATAAAGCAGAGCTTCTTGATGACTACTATTCTCTTGTCCATTCCCTAGATTCAACTCTTTCTTCAGCACACCACACAAACAAGACTGACACCGCTGTTCGGAAATACTGTACAGCCCGTCCCACCCATCTCAAAAATTCATCCTGCTTCACCCAATTAAATAGATACCCACATTAAAAATCTAAAATGTAAAACTCTCCATTGGTAAAGATTTAATACATACACTGTCATGATTAAAAGCTTGCCAAAGAAGGCTACCGTCTACCTAACGAACATAATCAGTGCTATAATACTTATTGATTATTACCCTTTACTATAGAAAAAGTCCACCATTGCACCTATTTCAAAAGCAAGAAAATACCCTTTGTACACAACATACGTTCCATTAGTTTAATTAGTAATATAAGTAAAATAACCGAAAAAGTCATCCTACAACGTCTAACACTAGACGCTGGTGAACATAATATCCTAAAAGATAAAAAGGTTGGATTCAGATCGCAACTGTCTACCATTATGCAGTTAGCTTGTCTTTCTCAATTTAATTTAAATAAACATACTGGTCTGCTTCTTCTTCTTCTTTTCGTGGTCGAGACGCTCTATATATGCAAAATCCATGCATCTATTAGTTTAATAACATCGCCGTTGATGGCAATGTGTCAAACAGTTTTTCCATACTGACTGTTGACGCCACGCGCGTACATTTGAACAAATGTTTGTAATCTTGCCTTTCACCGCGTTGACATCTGTCGTTGGTGTCTGTTTTCCACATAATGCGATTTACTTGTGTACGGTCGCAATCTGTGCGTAGTCTATTTAATGTTCTCCATTGTAGCCAGTTTAGTGTGTTTTTTGGTCGTATACCTTCCGTTTGCTTCTGATAGACATTGAAAAAACTTTCGGTACAACTTAGCATAATGACATTGTTGCGCTACAGCTTCCCCACATATCTCATAATTCTTATAAAATCTTATCCCTTTTCTAGATCATTCACGGTCAGGCTGGCTAATACTCTAATGAAAGAGCTCTGATGGCGTACCACAGGATCCTGGGTCCTTTCCTTTACATCCTATATATCAACGATTTACCACGAATGCAAGACGTGAACATTTCTCTGTATGCTGATGATACGGCAATATTCTTCTAGAGTCGATACTATTAAAAACAGACTAACGAATAACTACAACAAAATATATAAATACTATGCAAAATGGAAAATTAAAATCAATCACCCCTAAAAACTGAAGCCATATATATTGTTAACATACCAAATATCCTCTATACCCGACCTTTTTGGTGCAGCGTAAGCAAATCGACAATTAACGAACTTCAAATTGTACAGAACAAATGTCTCCTCCGAATTATCCTCAATACTCCATTACACACTAAAATTTTTGATTTGCATCACATATTGAATCGCCCGTACTTGCCTGAACTTATCAATGAACAAGTTGCCAAGTTGTACGACAAGTGCTCGACAAGTCAATATCCACTTGTACGGAAAATTAGGAGCTACACGCAGCACATCGTGCAATCACGATATAAACAATATAGCAAACATTCGCTTCTCGCGTCTTAGTTAGCCAAACATATTATTTTCCAACTATACATTCAACTACTTTTATTTCTTAAGCTGTCACTTATCTAGATGCTTAATTAATTATTCGCACGTATAAAACGACCATCTTAATTTATAGATAAACGTCTAGAGATTAAAGCTAAGCGGGGTTTATTTGTACTTTTCGCTGTATTCTCACGCTTTCATATATATCATAATTTAAGTCTATTAATGTAAATCGGGCGCGTAGTGAGAGCTTCGTTTTGCTCGGTATGCGCTATTTCTCTTCACTCGGTGTTTATAACAGTATTCCTTCAATATATTCATTCATTTTAACTTCAGTGTGATTTTTACACTTCCCCAGTTTAAAAAAGTGTCTTCCAAAGAGATGTTATGTTCCGAGCAATTTTGAATATTATCGATTTTTCCGGAATTTTACGAACTCGATGAAACCTATTCTTAAAGATCTAAATAGCGTTTATCCGTCGGGTTTTACTATTGTACATTGAGTGTTATCAGATATAGGCCCGTGCTGGCTAAATTCAATATTAAGTTGTCCGAATTATTAATATCTTCTTTTCCGGGAAGATGCTATTTTTCAACTTCTTCTTCGACGATATTTGCAAAAGGGCAAATATTCCTACCGCACACTATACCTCATTTACACGCTGTTGGCATAGTAACGTTGAATAAACTGCTTTTATCGAAAACAGTACTGAAATTTTATTCGCAAACTCGAGTATAATAATATGTATATATTTGAACTATCAGTAAACGGGGCTTCCGACATGATTTAAAAAGTGTGGCGTGAGTCAATACGAGTCAGTTTTCAGTGTGTTCATATTAACTAATAGAAAAATAGAAGCTATCCGCAAGATAACGATTATTATTAATAAACGAATAAAAAATGATGTCGAGTATTTAGGAATTTCTTTCAACTATATGAACGTCGCAGATGTTGCAAAAGAATTTGTACGGTTAGAAATAAAATACCGCTGTATAAACAAATAGTTAAATCGGTCTGGCGATAAGATGGCCAAATCCGGAGCTTAAGTGAGATTATCGTCCCAGTTTCATAATTCGTGACTATACATACAATTTAAGAAGTTCCCTTTAGTGCAGACGAAATATTGCGAGTTAGTCAAAAAATAAGATTTCACATCTAAACCTTGTACAGATAATTCTTGCTTGTCTGAATGTCGAAGATTGTTTGTCGCGATAAACTTACTGATACGTAATTTTTAGGTGAAGCACTTTTGCTAAATGTGTTTCTCCATAATATATTGACTCATTCATTGTATATATTAAACACCTCTTATACCATATATAATATTATATTAAAGTTACTAAAACCGAATACACCACCAAATTAAAATCCGCCAAGTAGAAATGATTAAAAATAACTAATAGTCGATAGTTATGTAGAAAACAATGTGGAAAGTCACCGTGCGTATATATCGGTATTCGAAGGTATAAACACTGGACTGATACTGTTACCATCAGTTTCGAGTGTATAGTGTTTTACGTACACTCGTGTTGCTCACGAAGTATCGTCAATTTTATCTGCACCGCAAGAATATACAAATAAAGAGACATGTATATATATGTATGGGAGTATTTTTAAGAAAGCAATATATAATCTTATGCTACAGTATAGGTAAAGATACGATACAGGGTATTTCAATTTTTATTTATTTATTTTTAATAAAATTAAAAGTACCATCAATATTCATTGCAAATTAGTACTTCAAGCTACCTCAATTATTTCACACGCACTCCTCTGTCATTTACTTAGGCCCAGAAATGAGACCATTTTGAAATTAATTATTTCTCGGGAAACGCACGGTAGCCACTTTCTCGCTCGGTTAATTAACGTGAAGCAGCCGGGCAAGAAATCAGAGAACTAATGAAAAATTCGGTTTAATAGATCCGTTTCAATAAGCGGAAAAAACGCGAACGAACAGCGACTTTGTATTAACATAGGCACGTCAACGCGCCTAGTATGCGGCTTTAATTATTGTGTACATTTCGCCGGTCTTTATGCTTCTTTCGACCTTATCACTGTCGTATGCAGTAAATCCACTTACTAACTTATCACGTGTCTTCGAACGTTGGTTACATAATGGTAGAGTTTGCGTGTATTCTTTTTTTTTTTTTATCTTCGCAAAAGAACCGCCGATCTATTTACAACGTCAGATTGAATAAACCTGTTTTTTTGTGTTTTTTTTGTTTTTTTCCAGCGTTGGATTGTAATAACGTTACCGTCAAGAAACAGGTGTTCGAACTGCTTTCAGCGTTATGCGTTTACAATGCGGACGGTTACGCTAGGGCTATTCAAGCTCTCGAACATTACAAGGTACGGCTTTATAATATATAATTTTTCATTGATTAGCCGAGTTATTAAATAAAAATAAATAAAATAAAAATCCTTAACTAAAGACACTGCGAGTGAAGATAAATTAGTATGCTCGGAAGAAGAATTTTAGGCAGACTAATCTTTAGAGAATGACCTAGATTATTTTTCTTACGGTGGTGCGTCTTAACCGAATTCAACTCATCCGGATAAATCAAAAGATTCAGTGTCATCGTCGAAAAGAAATAATTCATTACGTAGTATTTTTAAAACTACGATCATTTAGTAAATCGGCGGCGCTGATTCGCAAGAACGCGTGAAAAAAAAAAGCAATTTCCATATTTATCTAAAAATATTATTCGCCGCTATTCGTGATAAATGGGTTTTTAACATTTTATATAGGAAATTAATATTCAGCGTGAACACCATCTAAGATGATGGCATTATATATTTTTTCTAATCATACGTTTAGTAGATGCTTGTTCAAAAAACGTGGTAAACGCCGAATTTTCAGTTTCTAATGGTACATTATGATTGGGCCGTTTAATTTTTATTTTTTCATTCGTTATTTTACGAGCAAATGTTTTTTTTTATCTAGAATTGGCCAGTTTTTATTGTAACAGATTATTTTATTATGACGTTATTAACAAAACCAATTTCTTCGAAATCTCACTATATCACTTAAACTGTTCCGAAGTCGTTATTTATTTTTGTATAAAAATAAGTAGGTTATTTTGTAAAAAAAGGAATTTCTATACATTATTAATCGAGGAAATTATTTTTAGAGCCCCTAAAATTTTTATTAACTTTTGTTTTTTTAAACTGGATATTCATACCAAGCTTATTCAGCTTTTGCAATTTGCATTGTTCTTATTTTACAAATTTCTGTTGGTAACATTTAATTTTTATTTAATATTCATACTGTTTTAATAAAAATTACACATTTTCTATTTTTTTTTTTTCGTATCATTATTTCCTATATCCCGTAAATTGTTCTTAATTACAAGTGTTTAAAAATAAGAATATTATTTGAAACTTCTATAAATACGGGAGCAATTTAATTTTAAGAACAATGATAACAATTTTTTTTTTTTTTTTTTCGAATTTAGCAACTAATAAAAGTTGAATAATTTTTCTTTTTATTCATTTTAAGAGACTGAATTTATCAAAGTTACTCCGTATAATTGAACAAAAAATTAAAATTATGCGACTGGAACTTTTTTGCTTTTTTTTGGACTAGTTGTTATTACAAACCGTTATTTGTATTTCTCACGAGCTACTAGCAAGTATATAAATAGAAATGCGTGAGTGACTTTTTAAGAGAAAACAAAAAGCGCGTCCAAAATTCGAGTCGGTGTTCTGAACTCGAGAAACCAGAGCATAATTTTTAATCGTGTTTACTATAAATAATTCGATACGATAAAAACAATTCGCGTTAATCAGGTTTGCGTACAAAGAGAAAAAAGGGAATAAACGAAGCTTCGAAATAAAATGTTGCCCTCAATCGAGCCATTTAGAAGTTCTTTTAAAATGCCCCGAACTGTATATGACTTTTTTTCTATTGCGGTTACCGCGTTTTCGACTTTTGTTGGTGATTGTACCGTTTATTTCGTTAGACTTTTTTAATTTTTTACAAATTACTTTAATATTAATATCGTTTATCGATGACGTATCGATCAGTAATTAATTTAGCTCGTCCCATTAGTATTCGATATAATTCGCTTACTTCGCGTACATTATTTATTGTAGCCCGCCGATGGCTATCAGAGATAATTTCTGAGATCGCTATTATATCGCAGTCTCACCGTACTCATTTCGTCATCGTTGACCTAGAATAGTTTTTGATTAATCTTAAGTTACGGACTAATCGTACGCTAGTTTTAAAATCGTATTGCAACAATTATAATATCTACTTACATAGGCGCAATAATATTATTTTTCCAGGTTTTTGAATTCTCGAAGCTGTTTCAAACATTACACACAAATCCGGCATTTTCTTTTTCTTTCTTCTTTTTTTTTTTTTTTTTTTTTTTTTTATTATTATTATTTTTGGGCGCGTCAACACTATGAACATTATAATTCAGTGTGTAAGTGAAATTTTTGAAAGTGTTAGTGTGCGGCAGCGGAATATTCATAAAATAAATGACAAGGTGCAACAAAAAAGTAAAGAAAAAATACGTCAATTATAAAAGAATAGGAAATAGATTATTAGTTATCCCCGAAAAGCAAAAGGATAAATTAAGATGTAGTAATTAGTAGGTATTACACGAAGTTATACATATATGTATAAGTTAAGTTAAGCTGGTAAAATGTTTAAGTATAGGGATAATTCGTTGACGAGCGTTTTAGCTTGAAAGAAATTTATGTATTTAAAAACAAATACATATTTTTCCAAAAAAAACAACAAAAAACGAAACACAATTATTCTAACGCCACCATAGCTATGGCTATTCTCTTCTTTACTTTGAAATAATTCAGTAATTTAATATTTTGTACACTGCTTTGAAAAATATGCCTATCTGTCTGTCTGTTGAAGTTAAGGATGGATTTTGGTGCCGTTTTTGCAGTTAATTGTAGTTATTTCCGAGACAAGTTTTAATCTCTACAATTCACCTAAAGGACGGCGAGCAGCATTAGTTTCAGTGACCACCGCTGTGTTATAAAGAAAAGGTATTTCCGGAATAAAAAAATTAAATTACTCTTTTTTTTTTTTAAATTGATATTTAATAATTAATTAAATTACCGAGGCCACATAGGATAAGGACAAATAGTTAACCAAACTTTTTTATTTATAATATTCAAGGCGGTATCGAGTAAATATTTTTCTTGACGAAATTTAATTAAGGAAAAAATAAAATAAAAATTACTTTCATTTAAAGTTCAAGAGGAAGCAGGTAAGTTTTTATAAATCAAGTGGATGTTATGAAAAAAAAAAACGGGGAATGATGTAGAAGGAATACAGGCGGATGATTGAAAGCAATGAGGCACATTGATGCACACTCAGCTGTAAGCTTACTGTAGTAAGTATTTCGGGAAAAAAATACACGGGAAACAGCTTTATAATATTAGAGTCGTAATATTGAATTACATTATAAAAGTATTAATTTATATAAAAAATCGATGCATTATAAATAATTCTTTATAAATCTTTTTACGCAATTTAGTAACTACGTTTTACCCCTTTTTGTATTGCTAGTGTTTAATAAAAAATTTATTTTATTAAAATATTTTAGAAATTTAAATTACGCGAGAATTGTTAAAAAATTCTATTGCAACAATTATCATTTTTGCGTCGGGAAATAATATTTACATTTAAATCTTAATTTCAGAAATTTTCTGTCGTAGGCTCTAGTTGAAGTTTCTTTTAATCATTATGTTACTAAAAGATGCGCTCGATATAAACGGAAATGAAATATAGTAAATAATATTTAACAAAAAAAAAAAAAAAAAAAAAAAAAAATGGTGCAGTCATGAGGACTGCCGACAAAAGTGAAAACTTAAAACTTAATCATTTTGCTAAAAATATAACAAAGCATTTTGGTTTTGACAATTTAAACCAATAAACAATAATTTCGTAAAATTAAATTTTGCAATAAAAGAATCTATTTTTTAAAATGAAAATTGGAACATTTTTCATCATTTTTTAAATCAAAAATTTCAACAATATAAAAGGTAATAAACCAGTAACCCCATATTGTCAAACACCTAAATCTAAGAATTTTTAATTTTAAAATGCGCGACGAAAATATTATCGAACGACTAGAAATCTGTGTTTTACCAAGATAACTCGTAATCCACTTTGAAATACTCATTGCCTGATTCATTGCAGAGGTGAAATATTAAAATAAACCAAAAAATAATATCAAATTTTCAAACGCGAATATTGTTACGAATATTGGAAATATTTGAAAATAAATGCTTCGCGTTTATTATTCATTTTGCTATATAAAAATATTATCATATATTTAGTGTACTCGCTGTTGTACTGCACTGTGATCTTACAATTAAACAATTAAAACGATTAAAATAATACGCTAGTGCGCAACCGCTTTAATAATAACAAACAACAATATCAATAAAAACAGAGACGACAATGTCGCAAGAGTATTTATTATTTTATGGAATATTAGTAATACAGTAGTTGTAGAATTTTTTCAATATTTCTCCTCATTAAATAATGTTTGCGATAATTTAGCGGCATCATAAACTTTTATTATTCCCCATATTTAGTAGGCCTAATGTAATTTAAATTTTTACATATACTTTTAACATTAGCATGTCTGTGACAGGCTTGGCGCGAAACTGTAAATTTTTCCTCTACGAAAAATCGCTAAACGCGCCTAAAAAAGTTTCCACTTCGATAAAACAAGCGCTAATACTTGCAGAGTTGCCATCTTATTAAACCCTTTCAGTCGTGGAGAAATATTTCAAGATCATAATCCCTCTGGGTTAGAGCAGTTGACCTTCGCCGTATGTTAGTCCTTTTTGCGTTTAACTTAATTACATTACAGGTATATGCAGAACTTAGTCAAAGTCTATTCGACGATGGCTTCGGTAAACGAACGATGTTTACATTTATTGTATTGAACCGAATCATTTAAAAAATTACGCAGGTACTGTAATAACAGATTTCAGATTCGGTTCGTTTTCGTTGTACTCATTTAATATGGTTTCTGGATATTGTTGCAGTTTGATTTAGTGCCGATTCCAATAAGTATTAATCTTCTTTAAGAATAATCATAATGCCCTCTTAAGGTGTACTTTAATCCTTTTGTCGAGGACATTCTAATTTCAGTGCATTTATAAATTTTACTGGTCAGTATTTTTTTCTTAATTACTTTTCTATGCTTTTTTTTTTACTTTACAAACATTGTTACCTACATCGTTCTATGTAAAACATCATAATATTTCGTTGTTTGCAATTACGTATTGCTGGCGATATACAACGGATCGAATAAATCAGTAAGGTTTAATGTGTGCCGTTTAACGATTGTTTATGACGGATGTCACCTTAGCATTTCCGAAATTGCAATTAGATTAACGCAATTTTTGCGTCGTGTGAGGTCGTTATTTGCGCCCAACTACTAGGCAAATTTAGTGATGATCGTAAATTGTTTATTATGTGTAACGTCGTCGTGGTAATAAAAGTCGAAACTCTTTTTTTGTAATTATTAAAGACTTCGGCAATTTATTTTACCTTCACTACCTGACATCACGTATTAGTTTCACGCTTATAAAATTTAATGCATTTTAATTTATACGGAAATTAAAATTATCGGCACTTCTCCGACATAACAGTCGCTAAATCTTTATTACGATGATGGGCATAATTGGCTACATTATTTTTCCCCTTATTTCGTAAAATTTCGCTTTAAATTTCGATTTTTTTCGGTCGATTTTAGCAGTATTTTTAATTATTTATTTTTTAAAAGGAGGGCTTTTTTAGCCCTATTCATTATTAAAGGTATATTACAAATTAATGTCGTTCCATTTATTTCAACTGATTAATGAACAATATAAAAAAAAATGTATTTCTACGTGATGTGTACGTACGCGTATTCGTATCTGTTTTTGTAGTTTTATTTCGTTATAAAATTCGTGTATATTAACTGTTGTCGTAGCAGTCTGTTATTAAATTATAATCCATTTCGTAATACCTTGCTTCACAACACGAGTGCCCAGTTGCAAATAAAATTAATAACACTTTTACATACCGCAGAGTAATGAGAATAAAATTATGAAATGCTTAAAACTTTCACAGTGATTACTCATAATAAATAATTTCCGGAAACAACTGTGTTTTAAAAAACATATATATTCGCTTAACGTTTCGACCAGCTTGTAAACTGGCCATCATCAGAAGCACTAAGCGAATTAAATTTCTTTATATACACAGTTGTTTCCGGAAATTATTTATTATTATGAAATGCATCAGCATTATAATAAATTACCGACTGAGAGGGGTATTCCTCTGATAATCCTGAAATGATTACTGTCTCTTGCTCTTCATTTACACCTCTCTCTCAACCGTTGTATTTTTAATTCTTCCCCTTTAATAATTCGAATATTATAAACAAACTTTAAAACATTACTAATTCCTCATCGTATTATGTTTAATATAATTTAATTATAATGTTCCCTAACCACCATTGTCTTACACATGATCATCAAATCACTCGATAAGATTATACGAAAAGGGAAAGTGTAGAGTGAGAAAAGTCAAATTAGGAAAATGGTGTAAATTGTCAGATGCGTAACAGCTTACCATACCACTTATTCGACCACCGATAAACTTAGACAACTGATATACATAGTGGCTGACGCATTGTAGCAAACGTAAGAAAGAAAATGATAAGGATAAGAAAAATAAAAAAATAAAAAAGGAGAGAATTTAGACGTGAATCGTATAAAAAAAAAAGTGGAAATGTCACATTTTTCGGGATGACACCCTATCTTTAAATAAAAACCCTAGTGACAAATGTTACTGGCGTATAAATAATAAATATACAAATAAATAAATAAATAAATTAGTAAGAAAATTGCGGAAAAGATAGAAAACAATTCGTTTATTTTGTAATAATCTTGTGTAAAAGTTTGTAATTATTACACCGATGACTATATTATATTTTGTTTGATAACTCGTACCTCTATATATTTAATCAGTTTATTTCGTACGATCACAACCGGCTTATTATAATTTAATTATAATAGTTTTATGATGCTTTTTACACATTTTAAAACATTATATACATAGTAGTTCTGTATTTATGCATTAGAATGTATAAAAATTAGTTTTCATAAATTTGAGATTGTTGTATTTTGTTTTTTTTTTCTTTTTTTTTGCAAAATTTTCTACAACATGAATAAAAATTTACTATATGACATTCGTAAACATTTTAGTTAAGTATTCACTATTTGTATATGTACATAGATTGAAAATGGTGCAAAAGTTAAACACTATTTAAATTTTCCGTTCACGTATGCAAGGAAGAGTAGTCTTATGAAAAAATTTCAATTTTTTAAACTGCTTCCGCATATAATATAGTGAATTTTAGAATATAATTTACTATTTCGGATTTTACTAAAAAAATGGTTACTTTTCTTCATCGGTGTACGATTATTTTTTAATTTATTTACGGGTTTAAAAAAAAAATCAGATTGGATTTTTTTTTAAATTACTGTTTTCTAAGTTAATTTATTTTCGCAATTAATTCATCGTATTTTTTATTTATTAAACACTTATTTCAGGATTTTTTAAAAATTCAACTTCACAATAAAACGCACATGTGCGGCGCTATCTATAGTGATGAACTTAAAGTATAATAATTTGTCTGACCGCTTGAACAAAGCCAGGATCGTAAGTGTACTTACGTACCGTTTAAAATTTATAATTAAAATTTTATCTAAATTATTTACTTTTTAATATTGTATAATAAAAATTCTGCTTTTGGCGTAAATTTGTCAAAATGGTGCACGTTGAGTATAGCACGAATTGTCCATAGATAGCGCTATTTGCGCTCCGGTGAATATATTCAGACATTGATTTTTTTTTTTTTTCATTATATTGTTCATGGACGATGGTGTATTTTTTTTTTCTCTTTTTCTTTTCGTGCCGTAGATATTTTTGTACTCCATAAATATTGGTGGACGTATTATATAATTTCTGCCCTTGTATAAAATATAATTCGGGAAAATCATTATGTACCACCTCGATGAAGTATTAGATATTCACTACGATAAGAATTACTACTCGCTTTGAACTGGTATTAGAATATAGTGAACAATTTACAAATACTATACATATACACGTTACATGCGATATAGAATTATTGCGGGCGATATCTACTATATAATATGCGTATGCTACTGGAAAAAACGATTTTAACGCAGGAGAATGATAGGCAATTATAGCGTATAAAATGAAATGCAGAACTTGTCGAAAAATCCTTGTACCGTCTATGGGTGTAGAGGTATTTGGGTTTAATTTTATTTTACACGAGAAAACTTTTCCATTTAAAGATTTATTTGGAACTCCTTCAGATATTCCAACTAACTATATACTAAAGCTGATACATTTTTAAGCACCGCAATGATTATGCTAAGAGTGAGAGGACTTGTTTAGTCGGTTAACATTTTATCGAATTATTAGGCTCTACGAGACAGATAGTGGTATCACCTATTTTTGAAGCAGTTTTTAAATAGCCCCAATCACAACAACAAAGACACTTATTTGAAAACACATTTAGTCTGTTACTATTAGCGGAATACGAAATTTATTGTTTATCATATTTATCTCTGTTTATGAAATATTGCGATAAAAGAAAAATCGTTAATAGAATTTTATTTAAGACACTTTTTTGTTTGTTACAAAATTATTTAGAACAAAAAAGTACTTCGCTTATAATAGGATCCGGACGATAATAATAATTTTTACATTTTTAAAACTTCGTTTATTTTCGAAGCTGAAATTTATTACGTATTACGCAATTTCCAGCTAAGACAGAATGAAGCGAGCAGTATGGAATGGAAGTGATTAATTTAAGTTGCGTCCTGAATTTATTATTAATTTTCAAAGCAAGCTGATGGCAGCTCTCCAAGTTGTCTGGTTACTCGCCAATTTCATTCACAAATTATTTCGCTGGAAGGTGGAATTCCTCGAATTTTACGTTCCTGTTATAATTTTTTCTGACATTTTCACCTTTACTAATAATCGAGTAATTCGGTGTTTTTTGTTTTTTCGAATAGCGCATCTTATGCAAATAGCCTAATAAAATCTTACAATTAAAAAAAACAAAAACGGAAACCAGTAAATACCAGTTCTCATTAAATTCCTCCGTTAATTCGTGAATTAATAATAAATTTTGTCGAGTTCAATTACGCTGTTTATTTCGTTTTACCTGAACTAAACATTTTCAATCGTTTTAAAAAATTACGAAATAAAGAGAAGCAACTTCTTTTTTCTTTCGTAATTTGTATTTTATATTTGCTTTTAATTTTAAATTCAATTTCAACTATAAAATATAATAAAATTCTGATAGTAATTCCCTTTTCTTTTTTTTCTTTTTTTCTATAGCCAGAGAGCAATTTGCCGTTATCTACTCTATAAACACCTACTTTAAAAATAATATACAGCAACAACATTTAGAGAAAAAAAAAAAAAGGAAAAAGGAGAACCCTGCTTAGGAAATCAAAACAAAAGCTAAAAAACTAGATAAATGCAATACTTTACTTCTAAATAATTTAAATAATAATCATCTGTGGTATTTTTAGGAAGATGAATATGACAACTCACGGTCATCATAGTAATTAGTGCCACTAGGTGGGAAAATACCTAATGACATAAATCTATTATGCATTTTCTCTGCGCTTCGTGCACAATTAAATAAAAAATGATCAAGTCATCGCGATAGTTCGCGGAAATATAGCACAATTTCGGTACTGTTATTCCTCTCAAAATTTAGTTATCCTCTACTATCTGCAGGTCGTGGTGACGAACTTATCATTCGATATTTCCACCAGTATATTGGAGAACTAAAGCTTGAACGGCTGAATTACCCCGTAACAAAACTTCCTGTACAACATAATAGGTTAAGCCAAACATTATTTGCGTTCTCTTTAGGTTTATACACCAAGTCTGAAAAAGGTATAAACGGGAATGGTATCCCATCCACACCCGCCCCCTTGACATGATCCACCAGATCATCATCCTCGATACCACAATACCGGAACCCCCAATAAAATTTAATTGTAATGCTATTGTTAGTTTGCTAGCATAATTTCAATTTAAATTGGTTTATATCTAAGTAAAACGTGAACTACTTATTTTTCCCCTAAAACAAATTTCAGAGGTTAAGAGATAGAAAAAAAAAAAAAAAATTAAAAATTAAAAAAATAATTTTTTTTCCCCTTTTTGGCCCGGCATCGAAACCATTTGGCCACATTCAACACAAATATTCTCTAAACAGAAACCAACCTTCTTATTTCAAATATATAAATAAAATACAGGGAAAAAATAAATAAATAAATAAATTAAATAAAATAAAATAAGAATGAATAAATAGATAAAATAAAATAGTATAAAAGTGTATACATAAACGAAATAGAAAATAAATAACTAAACAACTGCCATCTAAACCACAATGTTACAATCGATTACGAACCGAAATAAGGCGATCAAAACCTGGTCCCCATAACAAAGCAAATACTGCATGTTATAAGGAGGAAAAATGGTCAAGGAAATTAAGTTCCCGAAAAATGTATCTCTGCGTCTGTCGAAAATAACAGATGATTGATGCCCTCCGAGTAACAAATCATCTCGTGATCGCTGCAAATCAAATTTGATGTTTGTTCTTGAAAATTCTGTGAAACTCGTGTATGTCCCATACGAAGACCACAGATCAATGTAATGAATTTTCTAATAAGCCTTTCAGGGATAGTTAACGGCACATAATAATACCATGGTCTCGACGAGATAGTTGGTTGAACTATATTATAATACCTATACCTAGGTTTCAGTTTTTCTTTATATTTATCCAGTTTTGTCGATTGCCTCTTTTAATTTTTCGAAATAAATCAATAGAAGGGATGAAAGGACATGGAACGTCTCCAGAAGCAGCTTCCTTGGCAAACAGATCGACATTATTATTTCCCTCTATACCAGAGTGACCTGGAATCCAACAAAATTTCAAATTCATTCTTCTATTAATTATCTTAAGGCACTTATTTCTTATTCCATATACCAGTGGGTGTAGTTTATAGTTAAGTGTATCACATTTTATCGCTGATAGTGAACTTAGGCTGTCACTGCAAACCAGGTATCTTTTGTCGACATCAAGTGTGATTGTTAAAAACTCCAAAGCCTTACCTATAGTCAATAATTCAGCAGTATAAACCGTTGCCTCAGGCGGCAGCTTAAACTTCTGTAATGTTATTCCTTTGATAAAAATGGCTGCACCCACTGCACTACCACGATCTTCGATTTTAAAACGGTCAGTAAAAATTATAACACAATCGTAATAATGGTTATTGATTAGATAATTAAATCGCAAATCAATGATATGGGACGGAAGGTTTTGGTTTTTCAAGTTTTTAAACAAGCTCGTGTCAATATATCCAGCTGTAAAAAATTGATATCATAATGAAATGTAAAATAAAGCGATGGATGTACAAGCGCTGGACTGTACTTATAATAATATAAAGCTATTCTACTTGACAGTGAACGATTTTTGGAATCAACAAAGCAACCAATATTACGGGAAACGAATTTATTACAATGTAGTTGAGCAAATCATACTTCGGCCATACGGGAATGGGTAAATATTGTTTCATTTCGGCTGGTCGGATTTGCATTTCGGTGTCGTTATTAAAAATCATGCTTGCCAGCTTTCTTTACCAATGTTTCTACTTCTTCGAATAATCAGTAAAGACGTGCACCTATAATAACAAACAGTTGATTTTTTTACAATTTCAACATCGCTAAAACAATCTTTATTTCCTTTGAATCTGGTGTCTGCAATAAATCTCATGCGAATCGCTCTAACATTAAACTGAAAACCACGGGCATTTACACTGGACGAGCTTTATCTCCCTCGAATCTTTATTTTTTCCCCGTACAATTTAACTGAATTGCTTTTATTTTTATTAGTTTAAAACTTATACATGTAGAGCCCATTTTTTCATGTACCGTATCAATTCTTTGCTACTGATCAGCCCAATTGGTCGTTAAAAGGGGAAAATCTAATGCCCTCCAGAAAAAAAAAAGAATCTTGAAAACGCTTACGTTAAAAGTATTTTGAATCAAATAAAAGAAATTGGTTACTTTTGTTCATTTCTTCTACTTTTAAAGTAGTCATTATTTTTATTGTAATTAGTATTTGAATGTTTTTGTTTTTTAGTTGGAAACATGGTCCGGCGTTTCGCAAATATCGCGCGGAATATTTCTTTAAATTGTTCACTTTATAATTTATAATGTAGAATAAAAAATGTATTACAATAGTACCATGTACGGATCGATTTGATCGTACTTGTAATAAACGGGTTAATTTATAAGTTATAAACTTATAAATGCATATTTTTAATTTAAAAATGTAACACATTTTGTTAATTTGCCGAAAAAACTTACGCCACCCTTTACCCTTCCACCCACCCACCCTAGAAGAAGAGCATTATTTCCATACTAAAAGCACCCAAAAACTACAAAAAAAAATCAATTATGCAGTAATTAATTTAAGACGTGTATGAAAAAAATTTCGAAAAAAGTGGATAGCAATTTTAACAGTAGATAGTTTGACGAATTTATTATAAAAATTACGCTAGCTGGCAAAATTAATAAAATTGACCGTTAAAAAATTGTAAAAGTCAAATTGATTTAAATTACATTTATGAAAAACATATCTAAATTATTAAAATATGCAGTGCGATTTGTAATGGCTTTGTTATTGTTGTTTATGAAATTAAAATTTACCCTTATTGTGAAAATCTACTTTGGAAGTCGAATAAGTCGTTGCAAATAGACGTAACAATTTTATAGACTTTTTACTCGCCACTAGATATTCATTCTGAACTTACCATAAACCAAATTTAAGCCATTTCATCTGATTTCCTTCAACTTTATTTCCAAACTTTTCATTTTTCTTCTTTCGATCTATTTAAATTGCGTGATTGGTGCTGCTAAAAAAAATTGATCATCCGCCTATTTTCCAAGTGAACATCTTCCGTATACTAGATCGGAAATATCGAATAAACTTTTAATTTGAATAAATGATTTCCTGTACAACCTGACTGTGAAATTTTATCGTTTTATCCGCAACTATTTGTGCAGATGACAGAATTGTTAATAATTATTTTCCAACTATGCCAAAACCAGAACTCAAACTAACTTCTATTTCGTTATAACTAATATAAAAGAATTCGTCTAAAAATCGTTCGTTAATAAAAGTGTCAGCTGAATCAGCAATTTTCGAATTACTTTTATTATATCCACTTAATGTTGACTTCTGATAATAAACACCACCCCGTTCTTTATTATTTAAGACAGAAAGAAATGCAAAAAAAAAAAAAAAAAAAAACGGGGAAGGAAAAAAACTGAAAATAATAATACAACTAAACATAAACGTAATTTCTAAATTATAAATAATCAGTGTAATGTTGCGAATTTGTGAATCTAGTATACATTTCTGTGCTATAATTACGGTTTACATTTATTTAATACGCTTGCATAATGTATACTTTTTATCTAATTTAAAAATGTCAAGTTTAAAATAAGGGCCGAACTTTGATGGCTTCGCGGCTCATTAAAAATCTTACGTGACCTAATAATTGGGCCCCGGCCGAAATCGCTCCGTATTAAATGATCATTCTAAAATTGTCGCCTTCAGAGTTGCTGATCACATTATAAACTTAAACTCTCGTCATTTATTTATTTCATTTCTTTTCCCCACTCGATACCTAACTGATTCTTTTTTTAGAGTTTCATCTTCAGTTTTTACGTTGATTATTTAATTTGTAATATACGGAAAAATTTATTATTTTTCGTACAGGTATATTGCTGATTTTTCAACTGGCAATTCTTGGATTATTTTCTACAGAGAAAGTTCGTCGTTCATATTTTAACGATGAAATATGTATACTTTTGCCTGCTGCGAAAACTATGAATACTGTTTTGTTTCTATACATTTTTTTAGCATTCTAGTCTGTACGCTTTGCCCCCTCCTTCTTTTAACTGATATTTTTGTAGCCTCTATTCCAGAGACTAACTTACGACTAATTCAGTATTGTAATTTATCGCGGAGTGTCCTTGTTGAAAAATAATTTACAACGATAAAAGTAGTAAAAACATTGTCTTAGAGATAACAAGCGCGTCGAGAGGTAGTTATATCTTTTCTTTTTTTTTTTTTCAATCGAGCATTAAAAATCGTTTGGTCGAGTATTTTGATATCGAGGAAAATTTTTTAACCTACTTTTTTTTTTTTTTTCTGGCCCAGCGATTTAATTTATTTCATCACAGTGTGCTTACCATATATAATATAAACTTTAATTAATTTATTTTTTTTTGGTGGGGACTCACATGCAGGCGTATTATGTTGTAGGATTAATATTTTTGAAAGAAAAAATGGTAAATAAATAAATGAAACAAGCATTTTCTACAGAATTGCTATTAAAAACTGCGTACTCCATAATCAGTCTATTCGTGATTACCCCAAATCAATCGAGTAAGCGAACGAATCTTAAATTACGGATTGCAACTAAATTTTTCGTATGCAGCGATAATATAGGAATCCGTGAACAGAAACGAACTGCAACATGTTTAAGTAGCGTTTTCTGCATTCTATGTAACGGACACCGTCACATTCGTAGCAGCGACGTCGCACTTCTATATAGTAATGTTTTGCTTACTGCAGACTCTAAATTTCTATCGAAGTCTTTCACTGTGTACCATAATTATTGAATTTGTTGATTTCCACTATTGATGGTGTGTTCAATAATTTTCACCTTTGTCTCTTTTAATCGAGTTATCTTTTTCTTGAAAATGAAACATTAATCAAATTCAGAAAAGCGGGCCACGCTTCAAAAAGACTTTTGTGGTAATGAAGCGATAATATTGCCGAAATAATAATAATAATAATAATGAAAATAATAATAATAATAATAATGAAAATAATAATAATAATAATAATGAAAATAATAATAATAATAATAATGAAAATAATAATAATACTATTATCTTCCATTAACATAGTTATTTTTATTGCGGCTAGTTTATTTTTAGTTTGAAGTAAAATTATTTATTTAATGCAACGGGTCAAATTGTCCGCTATGAAAGACTTCTTTATAAATTTAGTATAAAAACGATGATAGCACTCTCGCTCTTCTTACCAGGTTAAATGCCGAGCAACGAACTACAGCGAACTGGCGAAGAACTGGCTGCCAGCCAACGTCGATTCACAGTTATCTGGAGAACTGAATTATTTACATTTCATATTTCGTTCGTCGTTAAAATGCGTACGGAATCCGTGCAATCATATTTCTCCTTGTTTACCGCATTATTCCAAAAATGTTTACATTGTAACCGTTAAAATTTTAATTATTACCTACCATTTTTCTTTCTACATTACAATTTGCTTAAATCGGTCGCGTCTCCGACTCCTATCGGCAATGTTTAATGACATCTGTCGTTATGGTATCTGATTAACAAGTTTAAATACTATGATTAAATACCTACAGGCTATACTTAACTTTTTTCGTTGCCGCGGTATGCAAGTTTTCAAACAAATAGACTAAACATGTACGGGTTATGTTTAACAGCGTTAACTGCAATGGTGTTTGTATCTCATGATGACTGTGCTTCAAGCACTCCAAATTGAATTCCTCAAAATTTATTCTTCCTTCCTGCAAACTCAGTATCACTTTTAGTTTTACTTATGCTCGACTGTTTATTGTAATGTCGCCTGATGACCTTCTTTTTCGTTCTATAACTGTTCCTAACATCTGTTGATGATCTGTTGATACTATGGGTCCAATCCCTTATTGGAGGGATTTGGATCAATGCACATCTTTATGGTCATAATACAAATATTAAAATCGGCATTGGCGCTGTTTGTGGTCTTCTCGGCTGATACAGTGGGGGAAAAAAAAGGGGAAAAAAAATCAGTTTGCATCTATAAAAATTTCGCACGAATTCATCGCTGCATTAGACGACACTGTCTACCGAAGGAAAGTCACCGGGATTTGAAAGATTACAAATTTAGTCAATTTGTAGGCTGCACGATTAAAAGTGATACAATGTTTTGTTTATTACTGACTTCTACAAAAAAAAAAAAAAAAAAAAAAAATTATACGTTCGTCTTTTTTTATATTGTTCGCGCATTGCCCGTGTAGACCAATTTTTATGACTCCTTGTTCATTGGAAAATTTATCAGTCCGTGTGGAGGTACCCTGTAAGTATATCGGTAATTATCGGTGATTATCGATGATTACCGGTAAACGCTGGGTAGTCATCCAAATAAACTTTAAGAAAGAGAGTCTTCTCTTTAGAGAAATTTTTCACTAATATAGCAAACGAGGTTTACTTGGAATATTTTATCAGTTTACCGTGGAAAACTAGAAAAAACTGATTTTTAATAAAACAAAAAAAATTAAATATAAATTCGAATAAAGAAAACAAATGTAGTCGTCATAGCGCGCCATTTGTAAGCTCTAACTGTCGACGGAGGTATTACATTTTTACATCACTGCGTCTAATTTTTGGCCATATGGAATGATATTCAGATGGGACCTGGTTGACGAGCTGCCCCTCCCAAAGTTAATTTGATAGTAATAATTCGATGTAGCTAGTGTATTTGCTACAAAAACATTGCTACAGAACTGAAAAACAAAAAAAATTATTTTTCGACTCTTTTTCAGTCGAATATTATGTAGATTTTTTCAGATATTTCAGACTGTTCATTAAAGTGAACTTTTCTATTAGATTCCCGCACTCTACATTGGTGGTCACGTTAAATTCCAGGAAGCATTTTTTTTTTTTTTGTATTCTCAACGCACATTTATAACGTCATAAGTTGTTCAGTTTGTTAACTCGTGATAAACTTTTAAATTAATAAGTAATTTTCGATTCCATAGAGTCCAGGAATTTAATTTTTATTTTACACGCGCCTATATATGTATGTAGTAATTATTTTTATATTTTTTATATACAAACACAGTCAATATGTTATCGTTGAAAATTTATACTTGTTTATTTTGTATCATTACCGTATAGGAATTTAAAGGGGAAAGGTACCGTTTAAAATTTGTGGTGGAAGAATTGCGATCTGAGAGCAATACCATAGAATATCGATCGATTGTTTTAGCGTTTATTAATTGTCTAATTATATCGACACCGCAGTTAAAAGAACGAACGAAAATTCGCAACGAATTCATAGGTAAACGATTTAAATTATTTCCATTAATCTCTAAGTAATTAATGAAATAAAAATGCACGAAAAAACAAGTATATTAAAAAAAATAATCGAAAACAAATAATTTTTAAATGTTCTGGAAAAAAAGGAAGATATATACTAACGACTCCATACTGTGTTTCGCTAAGGGTAATAAGAAATTCTGTTACGTTTTTGCGTTATTTAGAAATCTTGTTATATATCTTTTTTTCGGGTTATGGAAGTTTCCATATAAAATGCAAATGATAATTTGTTTTAAAAATTCTTTCGATGATCATGGAAAAAATTGTCATTATTTTACAAAGAATGACGTAGTCAATTGAAATCGATTCTTCTATAAGAATTACAGAAGATTATAATCTGAAAGCTTAATGTTCTCATAGTGAGACCTGAGTTGGAATTAGTCGATATACAATCTCATGAACACACGCTTCTTCTCTTTCTACCGAACTGTTTTTTTTTATCTGTCTGTTCAATCTAGTCTTCCTGCTAATCCGTGGTTCTTTTTGTTTCCTTCACTTCGTCTTTCTGTTCTTATCTCCATTATTTAGCTACACGTTTTTAAGCCATACTCTATTATCTTTCTCACGTTTTCGCTTTCTGTTGGTTTCATCTACTTATTATCCACTCGAACGAAGCGCGTGTTTTCGATGCTAATTATGTGTTTATTAAATATTCTACTTTGGAAGTTCCAGTTTACTGAGATTTGACTTACTCCATATTGCGCCTTTTATATTCTGCCTTTTCCTTCTCCACATATTATTCCCACTACTTGTTCGTTTTTATTAACAACATACGATGCATCGTATAAAGATATAATTGATTCCTTCCTTTTATAATTGTTACTAGATGAAGGCCACTGGTTGATCGGCCCGAAAAGAAATATGTAAAAAATAAAACTACCGCACAAAACGAAAATTAAAAAGACATTTTTTTAAAAAAAATTCAAAAAATAAAAATTAAATTTACGTAAAAATAATTGATATTTAACTTTCAATGAAAGAAATAATTTAAGTGAACCACAAAAAGGATTAATACAAAATGAATTCGAAAAATAAATAAATAAGTGAACAAGAACTACAAAATTTAAAGTATATACAGCGCCTTCGTTTTATAATTTAAAAAAAAATTTGAAACATACGGTATTTAAAAGCGAATTACGACCGCATTAAGAAATCTATTTGAATACGTCCGCTAATCAAACGATCGCTGAATGGCACTATCTGTACCGCTTTTTAATTGTCGCAGTCGACACAGTACAGCTAGGATAGATTCTAACATCAAATCTCCTTTGCTGATTTGGAATCAGAGAAAGGCGTGTAGAGCGTAATTTTGTGTTTTTACCTGTGTTCAACGTGCAAGGACATTCTTTCCGAACTCGACAGCTGCCGCACAAATCCGGCAAACTCTTGGACACGAGGTGTTTTGCAGGTTCCCGTTTAAATCACCTCCGAGAGTGATCCTATTCCACCGGTGTTTGATGAATGATTCTGAAGACATTAACTTTCAGACAAGTTATCAATCAGAAAAATCGGGTACACAGCGTGGTTGAAATACACACACTGTTATACATAGTATAAACTAATAGCCTCATAATATATTACCTGGATATTTGAATTCTTTAATAATCTTATCTCTCACACTTTTCTGTCAGACTAAACAATTTCATCGCAATGGTGGCTTAAAGTTTTACTTCGATTATTTATTTTTTTGTTTTATTACGCAAAATCACCTTCACTTTACCAAGAGACGTGCATAGATCTGGAATTATTAACCAGCCGGCCTCAAGAACCATAAGTTATTTTGAATCGTTAAGAAATGGTACTTCTAAAAATGTCATTGTTATCTTCTTTCTTTCTTAGGAGTGATTGCGATGCTTGTTATAACTGTGGAACTACCCCGTACTACAATGCCTTCTGCTTTGTACCAAAAATTTCTTTACATTCACAAAAATTTTCCCCGCATTCTCGAAGATAATCCCAACATTATCACCGCTACTCTTCCAATTTTATCAAAAGCATTTTAAAAGAGAGCAACGTAGATTGGCCCATTATTTTTATTGTAAAATATAAGAATAGTTTTCCACGGCGTTAAAATGTTTAACGATAAACTATCAGTATCGAAGAAGAGAATAATTTCAATTTGACATATTTTGTAATGTAACTTGTCGAGATGAGCGTAATTATGATTTTAATAAATTTGTTTTTCTACCTAAAGCTATTATTATTTTAATTATTACTATTTTATTCATTTTATTTATTCAATGTTACAATTTTTCTAGGTTTAAAATTGTTACCAGCATTAAATGATTTGAGGTAAGTTAATTATGTCTAATATAATATTAAATGGGGGAAAAACAAACGTTTTTAATAGATTTTTAGTTAATTAAATGATACTGCCAGTTAAGAGGTAACGTGAATAGATCACTAAGGTTGATGACAGTTTTTAGGTAACGATCACACACACTCAAACACGAAATCTTCGTTGTCATTATTTAAACGTTGTCCCATTATTTTTATTTTCGTACAGTCCTATACAAAGTTTCATAAAAGAGAAAAAATCTTTAATTTTATTCTTTTCAAGTAAAATTTTTCGTGCAGGCTTTCAACTCTAACATCTCGATCTATTTCATATTAGTGCGCACAATTCGACATGTAGGTTCAGTTCGACACAGAACTGATGAATCACCCGTTTAAGAAAAATATTTGAAATTAATCTTTAATTTCATTAATAATTAACATAAAAAATAGCTAGCTCAATAATACAATAAATCAAATTTTAATAGAGAAAAAATATTCAATATAAAATTTTTCGTTAATTCGTTAATTTTCTGAATATTTATTCTTATAAAAAAGGGAAAAAGATGAGCGGAAAATAAAACCTTTAAGTATTATCTTTACCGGAAGAATTTTTTTTGTACATAAAAATTTGATTTACAATTAATTGTCTTCCTTTTATAAATATGCATATAATACTTATCCATGCTTCGAGAACAATTAAATGGCGTTCTGCAGAGCTTCGCGATTAGGTCTGCCGTGTTTAACGTCGCAATAAACAAACCTGCAATCCGATTTGCATTGTTTTCCCTTGATTTTGTAATTTACGTTCTTTGTTTTAACATCAAACTAGGACGAGAGATTCTGCAGCACTCAATAAAACAGTTTCTATCATAAAGTGATAATTTTTTCCAAATAAATCTTATGCGATTCCCAGGAAGCGTATATTTATTTACGCAATCAGTCTATCAACTCAGCTGATTCTATAAAGTACCCCGGAATTTATCTAAATCAGAAATTAACACGGAAACCACATATGAACCATACAAAATAATTCCGTACTAAACAGATGAATATTGTCAAGAAATTAGTTTGTATCCTTTCGAACTTATCATCGGCTGAATGTCAACATTTATCATTAAAATCGAAAATGGATTACGATGATATCTTAGCTGACAAAAAACTTTAGTCTGAAAACGCTGCTTTAACTTTTTCTTCCCCTCTCGTTCGGGCTTTTGCTCATAAAAAATCCAAAATGTCCTCCTCCTTGTGGTGGAACCAGAATTGTAAAGCTAATTTCGACCTTAGTTTATCCACATTTAGAACTTTCCGTTCCTTCCCCACTCTTAACAATATTCTCGCCCATAAAAGAGCCAACACTAAAGCTAGATTAGCCTTGAAAATGGCGAAAAGAAATTCAAGGAAAAGGCTCTGTTCTTCCTTTTCACGCTCCCCTCCTGCTTCTCTTATCTGGAGTATGGCCAAATCCTTCAAGTCATTTCTCTTCCCACGTCCTTCTAATCAGAATCTTCCTTCCGATAAATTAATCCCTTTTTTGAATTCTATAACTCCCAGTTACGTTCCAAACAACATGTATGGTTTTCGCCCTGGTCGCGGTCCCCCGGTTTATATTAGTTCATTTTTGGTAGACGTCTACTCGACATTCATCCGTAAAGAATTTCTTATTGCTTCTTTTGTTGACACCACTGCGGCTTTCAACAATGTCCACCCCCCCCCCTACTTTGTTTGATATAATGCTTTTTTTTAATATACCGGCTCATTTTTCTTCCCTCATTAGTAATCTCTTTAAGTGTAGAACTGTTATTCTTTCTACTCTTTCTCACACTTACACTAGGTTAGTATTCCGTGGATTACTACAAGGCTCCTGCCTTAGACCAACTCTGGTCAAAATCTACTTCATCAATATTGCTTCTATTCATCTAAGTTCGCCTTTCCTTTTTTACGCCGATGATATCCTTACCTACTGCTCCTATCAGCTCCAAAATTCTTCAACATCATTAGAAGATTTTTTATCAAATATCCATTTTTCAATTCCATCTATTAAATCCTCTGTTGTTGTGTTTACTCTCCGTCCTTTTGATCCCTCTCTAATTAGTCTCGTCATAAATAACGATGCGATCCTTCTTTTTTCCTCTTTCCGCTATTTAGGCATTTTTCTGGACAGTCGCCTTTCGTTCCATAATCACATCAACCATCTCTACCTGTCTTCCCTCGAAAGGCTCAACCTGATAAAGTCTTTTTCCCATATTAATTGGGTTGGAGACCAATTAATTTTACTAATGCTCTACAAATCATTTATTCGTTCTATCCATGATTATTATTGTTTTATCTATGGAAATTCCTCCAGATCCCTGCTCTCCAAACTCGACCGTGTCCAAAATGTTTGTCTTTGTCTCTGTCTGGAAGCTAGGACGTCTACTTCTACTCCCGCTTTACATGCCGAATCACTCACCCCTCCTCTTTTCGTTCGAAGGTCCTATCTAGGTTACCGCTTTTTTTTAATCAAACGTCTACCTTTCTTCTTCTTGCCTTGTTAATTCCTATTCTTATATTCACCGTAACTGACGACTTTCCATCAATAAAACTCCAATACTATCTCTCATTTCCACCCGTCTCTCTCAGTTTTCTCCATACATTTATTCATAAGACAAGTTGCCATTCTCTTCTTTCAATTTTTCCACACACCTACATCTTATTAATTGCTTATTCTTAACTTGCTTTACCAAACCTTTCTTTCATCATGTTGTTAAATCAGAGTTTTTAAGTACCTTTGGCATTCTTTTCCCTAATCATTTTGCGATCTTCACTGACGGTTTCAAAGGACCCAATGGAGTTGGCTCAGCCTTCTTTTGTCCTTTCTTAAATTATTCTGAAACCTTCAAATTTCCGTACTTCTATTCAGTTTTCTATACCGAGTCTACTGCTATCCTGCGTGCCGTCCTTTTTGTTGCTTCTCCCCTAGTTTCGCATGAAGTCCTTATTATATCAGATTCCCACAGTGTCCTTTAAGCCATCTCCTCTTCTTTTCCTTTTCTCTCTGTTGATTACGTAATCCTTCTCGTACGCTCTCTTATCCATAATATTTTCTTTTCTCACTCCGTCCAAATTGGCCTACTGTGGATTCCTGGCCACTCTGGAAAGCTCGTTCATTCTCTTCTACCGGTGATTTTCTCAGGGTTTTTTCATCTTATAATATTAATCTCCTCTCCACTTCAGCTCATTCCAAACTATGGCTAAACTTGTATTCCTCCTCTTTCTCAAATCCGGATTTCTTTTATCTCTTTATCCAGCCTAATCTATCGTGGTATCCCTGGTTTTCCAATTTTCCCTTCATGCAACATTCAACTCTCTCTGCAATCTGTTGCCTACGCTTTAAGCGTAATTTGCTTCCTGCTTCCTTATTTCGCTTCTCTTTCCTCTCTGTTCCCTACACCCTTCCTCTCATAAATGTTTCATCGAACTAATTAATACGTAATAAATTTTTAGTAATTCATTTAGATCCGAAGTACGAGAAGAAAAAAGTGTTCCGTATTTAATTTTGTTTTTCCTTTTAATTTTTATTTTCAAAACACCCTCTGAAATGGTTCATTAAAATTTACATTAGCTATCTGCAATAATAAATTTAAGTGTAAGCGTTCTGTAAACTGTACGTTCTCTTCTGAAATTTGACAGACTTATTATATGAAACATACTTTTACTACTTTATCAAACTCTGCATATTTAATTAATTCATCATCGGGAATATTTAAATTAAAAATATTGCCGTCAACTACAGTGTCTTCGAAACTTACCATTCGGTAAAATAAAATATAGTTTCTTGACTTTAAGTACTTTTGTACACAAATAAAAGTTTAAATTCAAATAATTTAAATTGCACATTTAGTTTTTGTGAGAAAAAGAACATTAATACAGTCATCGTATCTTCCTAGGTCTGGAAATATATGAACCGGATTTAATAACGAATTAAAAAATATATATTTTTTCCAACTAAAAAATTCAAAACAACTGAAATGTCTTCTTTGTTTATTTTGTCCCCACTTCCATGCATGTTACAAAATTCGAAGTCGCTTTATTCCGATAAACACCGAAACTGCACAAATAATATGATTAATATAGATTCTGTAAAATTACTTCGAAATATACGATCATAATGTAGCCATCTGCACTGAAAGAGTCAAGCAAAAATACTGGTTCTTCAATTACGG
The DNA here is from genome assembly GCA_039619475.1 of Icerya purchasi. NCBI lineage: Eukaryota > Metazoa > Arthropoda > Insecta > Hemiptera > Monophlebidae > Icerya > Icerya purchasi. The sequence goes on along the minus strand of CM077116.1, from coordinate 180,093,206 downwards.
ACATAGAAAAAAGCATTTGGTTGTACATATGGACTATTCTACAAGTCTGATTCAATCTTAATAGTTATACTTGAATCGCAGTAACTCTCCCGTCAATGTTAACAATAAACATTTGTTATAAATACTGTTAAAGTAAACCTCGAGTCTCATTTTTATTCCATGCGAATGACTTTCCCAAACTTAATAGAGTTAGCGCTCTACGCCGGTGACAACGCCATCTACGGTCTCCTCCGTAAAATTAACGCAATCCAAAAATCTATGCGAGTAAAAAAATACCCTCGATAGATAAAAACCAAAATGAATTTAGATAACACAAAACAATTTTACTTACTGATAAAAGGCTTATTTGCAATAGCTAGTTACACTTGAAAATAAAAAAAATAAAAAAATAAAAAAACTCCTACATTAAATAAGCTTGTGATATATAAAACTTTCAAAGACCAGCGATGCTCTGTGTCCTGTTCGGTACGTAATATTCTTCGGCCTCCAATAAACTTCAAAGGATGCAAAATAAATGTTTAAGAATGATACTTAACGCACCACTCTACACAAATATCAATCACACACGTAAAGTACTTCAACTTCCTACCACCGTAATATCACAAAATATATAATACGATTCTTTTAGAACATCTTCATAGTCGTTTGCGCAATAACTGCTCATCCTATTTGAATTTACCAAGTACTAGTTGTCTCCAGCGACTTCTGTTCTGCCTGCTTCAGAACATAAACGAGCATATTTTTATCAAAAACATAAATGACTGTATAAATACTTCCTTACAACTAAAACATAAGAATATAAATATAAAAGATTTAAATGTGATTTGTTTTAAAAAAAATAAACAAGTAAAAAATTAAGCATAAACAAATAATAAACCGTTAATAATATGAAAATGTCTTCTGATCCTATCGTCAGCTACAATAATCGTTTGGCATAAATATAAAATATAGCTGCGATTTAAATTATTATTAATTATTAACTCTCTTTTATAGTTTTTATTCCGTTTTATTACCTTTTTCTTTTCTTGTACCAAGAGGCTTTTGTTTGTATTTTCTGCTGCATAACACATACTATAGTATAATACATTATAAACTTAAATTTAAAAATTTACGAACATAAAATCACATGTAGAGAAGCTAAGATTCGGTACACTTATTTCTATATTATATAATAAATAAAAGAATAACGCTATTTTTATTCAATAAGCCTTTCCATTAATAAAGGGATATTACAATATAGTCCGGCATCGAAATAATCCTGCAGCGAACTGTTTGCGTTGAAATGATACGGTCTCGTAAAAAAAAATTACGTTCTATTGTACCTTCGTACTATTAAAAGCTCGACAAAAGATAATTGCTGTATTCAAAATTTCAACATTTTCAAGCAGTTTATCTTTAAAAGCTTCAGTAAATATAACTATAATTATATTTTTAATAATGAAGTACATGATTGAAACAGAAATGAAAAGACAATTTCAAAATGCCGAACAATTATAAATTTAGAGAGAAGCTCTTAAGTCACTGACACTGCGTGCGGTAGATTTATTTAAATTAAGTTGAAACCACTTACTACTATTTTTTTTCTTTCGTTTGAAGTTAACGCCGTCATAACGCGTATTGCTGCAAGCATAAAACTGTGCTATTTGCTTTTTTCGTCGGTAAAAGATATCTTTGTAGATTATTACTTTTTATATCAAAACACTCCTGCTGTACAGTATACAAATTAAATGTATGAAAATATAATGCAAGTAATAAAAAATCCCTAAATAGTAATTTACAGAAATAATTCCTGTAATAAGCCTTCTCTGCAAATTGTAAATAATAATATTTCGATGCAATATATTATTTCGAACAAAAATAATACTTACTAAAGAAAAATTGAACATTAGTTTTGTTGATAAAAATCCTAATTATTTACGTATCAGCTAATCTGCAATGTAATTTAGATAAATTTTTTAAACGTATTAATTTTAAAATATCAAAATGATTTGATAAAAACTAGTTTTATATCTTTTACGTTGCTTCATTCATTGAATGTAATATTTCATTATTCGGAACACTGGGCATATAAACATAATATATATATATATATATATATATATATATATATATATACAAACAGCCCACAGTCCGGATCTCCATATTTTTCGTTTCATAACGTACATGCAAACGTATCGTGTTGTAATTGAAAAGACGTGTTTTGTGTGTTGATAAAGTTTACTGATGAGAAGAAATCCAGTAAGCAATCAACTTATCTCTATTACGTAAATTTCAGTCGTAGACATTACCTTACCAATGTGACTAAAACGAAACAAATGCCACCGACAGCGGTAGTGTTAAAAGAGACTCAGAGACATTTAAGTGATAGCAGCGAAGTTCAGGCAGGGAATAGTATACGTAGGAAGAAGAGGCAATATGAACGAAGCGCTGAATTCGATACTGGGGATGAAAATACCATATCAACATCGCATCACTTTCAGATGTTGCGAAAATATATGGAAGAAATCAAAAAAAATTCAGTATGAGAACAGTCGCGCGACTAACACCGTTTTTTTTTTGTTTTTTTAATCCCCCTTTGGGCACGCCAGCTAAAGACCTACATCCAGAAACAGCCGCCAGTTAAATATTTATTTGGTCTGATATAGACAATATAAAGGAACCAATGAATGAAATAATGGGTAGCGAGGGGAAGGACAAAATATAAATTGCACAATAAGGAGCAGGGCGCTTGAGTTTCAGCAGACAAGAATATAAAATATAACGTTCGACAGAAAGGAATATAATATATGACGACTTTAATATCAATCTTGAATTAAGAAATGCTACGACAGCGAATTTCTTGAGCATTATAGTAAAACACAGGGGAATCAGATTAATTAAGGGAACCACATAGTCTTACAAAATCCAGTATAGTAATATTTTTATAAAAGATACACTGATGAAGTGGCAGCAGGTATTATAAAGACAAAAATCTCAGACCACTACCCGGTTAATTGCGCGTTTAAGATTAATAGTAAGAAATGCATTGTAGACACTTTAACAAACTGCAGTTATTTGAACGAAATTATGTTAAAGGAAAGAGTAAAAAGGTATGATTGACAGTGCATGCATGAGAATGCAGGTGTAGAGCAAATTTCAATAAACATAGCAAATGTTTTCAAAAATTGCTACGAGGAATGTAGATATATGAAACAAACAACTGTGAAAACGAGGAATTACCCCCTAGGAATAAATGGATGAGCAGGAAAATATTAAATCACATTTATATAAGAGATTTGTATTATAAAGGGTGTAAAGGAAACAACTCAAACGGACTATATAAAGCATTATATAAGAGATACAGGAATCTAGTTAAATACGAAATAAGACAAGCAAAAAAAAAAATATTACATACATGAATTACAAAAAGCAGGCAACGACATGAAGAAAACTTGGAGAATAATAAATAAAAGAGTTTGCAAAAAGAAAAAAGCAATAATAGATGAAGACATACTCGAGAATTTTGCTAGTTATGACAAAGCAGTTGACACATTTCTTTCATTACAGGGAAAATGTTCACCACTTCTGCGATGATAAATGTTTGAATATTGAAATAGACGTTGAAACTGGTACATCCTTATATGTTCCAAGAACTACAGAGGACATAACAGAATCCATAATAAAAAAAACTTAATCCGGATAAAGACCAAGGATATGACGGAATAAGGGTGAAGGATATTAAGAAGCACTCAAAATTCCTAACCCCATTATTGACGAAAATGATTAATTACTCCTTGAAAGAAGGAATACTTCCCAGAGAGCTCAAAATTGGTATGGTACGGTCAATTTATAAAAGTGGAGATAGAAAACAGAGTGAAAACTACAGATCGATTGCATTAATTTCAGTTATATCGAAAGTAATTGAGCAGTACGCGGGAAATAATTTGAAAAATTACCTGGAGGAAAATAAGCTGATAAATAGTAATCATATTTGTTTTAGAGAGGGAAAATCGACGATATTACCACTTAGAACACTAATATCAGATATAAATAAAGGATTAACAATGGGTAAACAATTTCTGTTAGTTTTTTTAGACCTTACTAAGGCTTTTGATCTAGTGGACCAAGAAATACTAATTGAGGACATAAGCAAAATAGGTGTAAATGGGAGGTCCTTAAAATGGTTTTGGAGTTACATAAGGGGTCTTAATTTTTAATAAAGATCGGGAATGAACAAAGTAGAAAATAAATAATGAATTACGGAATTGGACAAAGGTCAATATTGGCACCAATACCTTTTTTTTTGATATATACGAATTCGCTCTACCGATATGTAAAGAACTCTAAAGTGTATGTTTATGCAGATTATATCGCGCTAGTTATTTAACACTCTGACATATGAAGTGCTGAAAAATTGTTACAAGAAAATCTCAATAATGTATGCAAATGGGCACATGACAAAAAAAATTATTAATTAATGCTAAAAAAACAAGAGTGATGCATATAAGAACGTCAAGCCGATTTAAAACCGTTCGTTTCTAAATTAATTTTACATAATACGAAGTGCCTACACAGTAAGGAAATATGTGGTTGTGAAAAGTTAGAAAATGCGAGTGAATTTAAATAATTTGGGATAACATTAGATAAAGGTCTAACATGGAGGAACCACATTGACAATATTGCGGGGAAAGTTAGGCAAAATATATTCTTGCAATATATAAATTAAAACAATGTGTGGCATACAAAAGTCTAAGGTTATTATATATTTCGAAGCAATAATGTAGTCCAGAATTAAATACGGAATCGGAATTTGGGGCGAGGCAAAAATTACAGAAATGAGGAAAATCAACAAATTGCAAAAAAAAATGTTTAAAACTGGTCTTACACAACGAGAGAAAAACGCATTAGCTAACATCACTTGGTGGAACAAAAATAACGAAATGTCACCAAAAATGTTATGTTACTACAACAAATTATTGAGTACTAAAATCGAAGATAGGCAGTTACCAACTAGAACAAGAACGTACAGGACTAGAAATTACGATAAAACTTGCTATGTACGATCTAGGCGGATTAACAGTAAAACAGACATAACGGAGACGAAGAGGCATTAATAAAATTAATGGGGGAGATACCAAAGGAAATTCAAGATGAAAAAAATTTGGAGAGATGGAAAAACAAAGTTAAAATTAGGTTGATAGTATGCTGTAAAGAGTATTAGAAATAGTAACAAAAAGAATCGTAATAGTAACCACTTATGCCTACGTTGACATGAGACTCGTTATTATCTTCAGATTTAAGTTTCTAATGAGAGAGTGCTAGTTGTATTAATAGATGGTGTAAATTAAATTGTACTATTGTAATACAACAAATTAAGATATTAAGGTATTGTAATAGAAAATATTACTTCAGACGATGGTATATTGTAACATAAACGATAAATTAATGAGAGTGCGGTGGTAGCAAAAGTTATAGTGTAAATTATTTTGTATTATAGTAATATATAAGTTACCATTTTTTTGTTGTAATAGAAAGTATTATTTAACTTCATGTTATGTTGTACGAATAAAGTGTCTTGTGGGACCCGCGAATTATTAAAAAAAAAAAAAATATATATTCTTTAGCCGCACATTGCCGATTGTTTTAGTGATTATTTTCACTCTATTTCAGAATGATTTTAGAAGTTAACTGTTATGATGAAATTCCTTTCGTCACTTGATATATTTACATTTTACCGTAAAACAATGAAACCAATGTGGTGCGGGCACAGTCTAAAGACTGATTTTGACGCATCATTCGCGTCTTATTACGTTGTAACCGTGCGGATGAAAAATTTTAAGCGATTTAAATTTTTCCGTCCCAGTAAATTATTCTGCTTCGTTTCTTTATAATACAAGCATATGCACATACGTGATAGACATGAAAATATTTATCCTTACGTTAATGAAACGTCAGAGAGTTACTCTATACGCGGTGTGTCTTGAAAGTTACGTACATTACTGCAATTACTAGCTGTAAGAACGATAATCATCATCATGTTGCATACTGATTGCAAGCACTACTGAACGATAAACTTTTTCCAGCCGCTACGATCCTCTGTTTCACGTAAAATCGAATAAAAGTTTTCGTTACACATCTGTCTTTTGGAGCATCTTTCTTAGGCTGTTCTACCGCAACCGTTGGTTCAGTTACCATTTTTTTTCCAAACTATCATCTTCGCGTCTCATTATGTGGCTAACGCCGTCTTTTGAAAGTATCTGCAACTCTTTCACCCACACTAATCTCCATTAACACAACGGTATTATTTGCCATCCATGTAATCCGTAGCATTCTGCGCCATATCCACGTCTTCAACGCGTTAATACGTTTTTAATCAGCCCTCCTTATTGCCCATTGTTTCGCACTAAATAACTCGATGAGTGTAGTAACGTACGCGCCATTTCTATTTATCTTTTTTACAGCCTCATTTTATTTCTTTGGACAGTCTCTTTTATACTTCGTTGACTAGCCCATACCACGCTGCTTGAGTTTTCTTCTTCTCATAACTGTTTCCATACTTTCCTCCGATATCCATATTTCCGTTTCATCCTCCTACTTTCTTCCGATTTCTTGCAACAAATTTTTTCAATATTCAGCGCATTCTTCTTCAGTGTTGTCCATAGTAATTTTGGATGAACGATAATACCGAGTTAGAAAATAACGTCAATATACTGAATTATACAACTCGGATTCGAAAATACCACACGCTAGTAGTAGGATACGGCACACTAGATCATCAAGTAAATATGAAAATACATTAAGCCATCATAATCTTGAATATCTTGGTAAATTAGCGCAAGAGGCAGAGACTTGCTTTAGTTACCAGTCAAATCTCAGATGTCAATTGTGAACGAAATGTTCCAGCATGATGTTCGAAGGTTAGTTACATATTCAACAACCAGGTGATGGCAAATATACACATCGACTAAATACTCGTTATTAAGAGACGATCGCGTAAAAATATGAAAATGCTACCAGGTACAGAACTAGTTCGGACCATAACCGTCGGTGAGATTCCGTTTAAAAGTCCACGTCCCAGAGAAATATGAAGTGAATCCTAGAATGAAAGTAACAAAACCGGGATTAGCCATGAATAGAGCATTGCAGTCCCAAATTTAGTCTGTCGGAACGTCACCTGATCACCAGTGGCTGAGTTAAAACATCGAGTACATTGATGCTTAGCTAGTGGTCGGATGCGGTTTGCAAGACGACTGACCGCACTTTTCCGTACTATGTTCATATCGCACGGGATCGTGACCATCGATGCAACCTGATTATACAGATGACAAATCGTGATCGCGATACCACCCCACGTGGCGTAATACAATTCAGTGATGATAATGTAGACGGAAATATCGTGACATTATCAATATCTTACTTCTCGTCGGATTATTTTTAACAACGTTCAGTTCATCTTTAACCTTCGAAACTGTGCACCAGTCGATTTTCCATATTAACTTTCTGCGGATTCGTCGATTGGAGGTGACGAGTAAGCTGATTCACTGGCCCGATTGTAGGTTTCTTAATAATTTTTCCCATTATTTTCATATAACGATTGACATTTTACATCTTAGATATCTGTTAATTTGCAATTCAGTATAACTTTTGATTCAGGTGACCTAACTGGGCACCTATTAAAACTTTATGAAGTATAATAATCTATTATATTAACGATCACATTGAGATTTACCAGCTTTAATAGCGATACAGTTTACATTTATCTAATACAATGCTTACATGTAAATTATCGTTTATGCAAAGGCTGCCGGTAAGAACGATAGTTTCCGTTCCGGCGGGGTTAATATTTATCCTCAATTGTAGTCTACTGTGATTCCGGTTTTAGGCCGGCATAAATTGCAGAAAAACTATTATCCGCGAACAGAGCTACTTGGAAATTTGGAAAATCAGTAAAGCAAACAGAAATGGGCCCCTGTGGTGGTAGCTCAGCTTTTAATTTCCGTTAAATATGAACGTATTAAAAGTAACCTTTAATAAATTGCCACAGCGGAAAATCGACTTTTATCATTTCGAATATAGTGCCATTATGGAAAGCCTTTTGGCTACGTCAAAAAAGGGAATGCCCTACCCCAATTATAAGAATTAACTCTACACAATTTTCGCCACCTGCTTAGGATTCCGCAGTGTGCACTTTTGGGATAATTACTCCTAAGTATCTTTTCAGCTACTCACACTAAGGTTACCACCTTATATAGTTTACAAAGAGAATGCTTATTTAAAAATGTACAGGTTACAAAACATTTACCTGTGCTTAATAGATTTTACGAAAGATTTTGATAATGTCCTGTGATAGGTTATTAAAAATAATCCGAAATAAAAATAGTCAAATACTGGCCGGAAACAGAAAGCATAGATAAAAGTATTGACAACACGTTAGCGCCCAGCGAAATTAATATTAACAAAAAGGTGTTTTGAATCCTTCGTTAGGGGACATCCATTAATTATGTAAGTTCAAAATCATAATCTCATCGAATCTAATTTAAACTGCGGGAGGGGTGATAATTGAAAATCTCACGTTAACTTTTAAACAATAATATACAGATAATACAAAAAAAAGTTATTGAATTTTTCTTTCATTTTTTTTTTTGTTTGGAGTGTCCCATTTTGCTCGCTGAAAAAATTTCACGACTATTTTTTATTTTTTATTTTTGAGGAATCATTACAATCTTAAAATAAACATCTTAAATAAGTAATAAATATAACAACTGAGAAAAGAACGTGAAATAAAAACTTAGCCCAGCGACTAGTTTTTTAGGGATACAGCAATGTACACATGTACAGTTTACACGAGATTTTCAGGTTTACAACGTTTCAGCCTACATGCTTTGGGTTCCTCCGTCAGCCAATGTTGGATTATTACTGGATTCCTATGATCCCGAAACCGTTTGTAGTACGCACTTACGATCTCTGGAATGACCTCATCCACATACTTTAGATCTGAATCTCTGTGTAAGTCTATGTTCTTTTGAAAGCATGCAGCTTTTGCTATCAATCGTATAACTTTATTTTGAGCCCTCTCTATGATATTTGCTCGTTTTGCCACATCCCCATAATTCAATACCATAAGTCTAAATTGGCTTGATTATAACTTTATAGATTAGACACTTATGATATAAGCGTAGCTTCGAATGACGACCCAATAAAAACCAGTAAAGTTGCCTAACCTTTGCCTTTATTTGCTCTTTTTTAGCCTAGTTTAATTTAATCCTCCACTTTGAGGTCCCCACTGAGAGATTAAATCTAATGCATTTTGTAATTTAGCATTCGCTTCATTTTTTGTACTGCCTACTGCAAGGACTGCTGCGCCGTCAGAAAACATGGCGAAAGTTGTACTACTTATCTTCAAAATGTCTGCTTTAAAAAGTAAGTACCGCAGAGCATCGAGGACACTTCCTTGAGGTACTCCTACTCGAATCTCGTAAAATTTTGATCTGGTATCATCATTTAATAGTGCACGTAATTAATGGATACTCGCTTACTCATTCAACATGTACTATGTAGAAAGACGTTTCATGTGGTGCTACGGTGTCACTATTAACAACGGTTGCAAATGACATCAGTTTAGAAACCCCCCGACATGCGGTATTATTAGCTGGTTTCGAACACGAACTGTCAACAGTAATACTACTAAAAATTAAAATTGCATCAGTCGTTCAAAATTTAAATTTGTTGAACTTGTTTACCTGAATTATCATCATTTTTATTTTCCGTTGATTCTAAAACCCGTACCTGCTTCTCAAGTATTAACTAATTAATTACAGAGAATTCGATTTTACACGCTGTTTGCTAAAATTCACATTTTAAAATAAGCATAACTACGAAATAGCAAACATAAACGGTATGAAATACTTATCCGCAGGTTCAAGCTCAGCGCCCCCGTCATCACCTAAAAGTGCAAGAAACCTATTAGAGTATATATATATATATAATTAAAAATTAGCAAAGATAAATTCGGATACGCGGGAAATTTCTAACGTGTGATAATGAAGCGATTTTAAAGGGGACACGAGTTTTTCGGTAGGGAATAATTCGTTATTGGGTTTCAAAAAGAGCGATTTTTTACCTAGTCCCATTTTCCATTGGTTTTTATATATTTATCGGTGATTTTTTGATTTTTCCGCTTTATTTCAGCTTAATTAATTCACAAATCCGCCTTTTTATTGTAATAATTCGAATTTAAGATTAAAACTTTAGCAGTAACACGCTTTCCAGTTTTAGCTGCGTTTATGCTATTTCGTAATTATACTTAATACGTTAAGTCTAGCCAACAGCGTATAATATAGAATTCTCTGTAATATTAATTAATTAATACTGGAAATAGTTACGGGGTTTAAAATTAACGGGAACTGGAAGCGATGATAAAATTAAGGTAAACAAGTTCAACGGGTAAAATGTTGGATAACGGATTGGACTTGGAAACAAAGAACGCAAAGGATGCTGGTACGCTTGAACAAATGAATTACCCGTAATTTGAAGGTGAAAAAAGATTAGTAAAGAATTAGGCGTGCTTTATACTGTTGCGTATGATATCAAATAATTTGGACGCTAAGAAAATAGTTAATGCGCAGACTGGATTAGTAGAATATCCTGGAAGTTGTACGCTAAAAAATGATAGGTATATTACGGCAAAAAAAACGGAATATTTACACATAATGGAACTACAGTCGAAATGTGAGAATTATTGCAAATACTGTTGTTGGGAAAAACAGAATGAAAACGCGCTAACGAATACGGATAGTTGAAATAAAGTGGAAAGAAATAATTCAACTGATCTCATTTCATACAGGCAGGTTAATGTTAGAACACGATCATGTTTTGCTACGTCGCTATCACAAAAGAGTAATATAAATTCGTTCAAATATTCTCGGACACGGTGACGGACGGATCCTACCCTTTAAGCGCTGTTATTTTTATCCTATTTCGTGAACTTGATAGGTGGCCTCAAATGGTTTGTTGCCGGACCAGAAGAAAAAAAATCAGCTAGTCATATGAACAAGCAAACTGGCAACATTCGATAATCGCACCGATATGAGGAAGAATTAATTATTATCAACGACCGTTTTGGTTTTTGTTTTTTTTTGATTTTAGATTTTATTGTACCGGTAATATTACCATAAACAACAGTGATCTTAACTTAAATTTAACATTAAATTATTGTCTCCGATGAGACACTAAATTAATAACTGAAAACAAACAACTGATAGATGTTGGAAAAGAGATACATCGTCTGTGTGAACTTTTACAGCTGTTAGGTAGTCGGGAGTCCGTACTGGCACCACTTTCTTCTCAGTCGCTGAAAATCCAGAAGAATACATTCTGTTGATGTTGGGATTACTGCTATGTTGAAATTTATCGAACAATTTTTGATACTGGTGAATATAAGTCTCTCGGACAAATGGAACGTTTAAATCACTATGTAATGTTATGTTGCAGACGTAATGCTGATCCGCTGAATTCTGTTAAGTTTACTTCTACAAGTGGAACCATATAATTCTATATCGCCAAATCGGAGCAATCGTGATTAAATAAATACGAGTACGTCTTTTTTTGTGTTCAAGTTTAATCTGCGTCTTAATAATGGATGCAACAGCTTATGGGTAATTTTTTCGCGCGTTTCCCGAAATTTTCGGTATTCTAGCATAGCATATTCGATTTAAATTCGTGTAGTAGAAATTTGATAAATGCATACGTGAGGGGGGGAGGGGGGAGGGGGTGAAATTTTGGAGTTTTTCAAAAGTTCTACGTGATAGTGTAACTGTTCGGAACGGTTACTGACGGAAATAGATATGAACAGAATGACACGTTTATCAGCAGAGGACAGCTAGATGGATTATTAATAAACGCTGTGTGTACACTGAACAGATGTGTTTATTAAGAAGTCGCCCGGACTTGACGGATTAAACGTCATCGTGTTCATCAAAATTGACGATGAAGACGTACTTCCGGAAAACGCTGTAGCCGAGCGATGAAATACATTCGGTAAAATAAGTACACGCTACCGCCAGCGCGACCGGCTCCCTCTATTTATATAACGGTCGCGTCGCTTTCGTTCGTTCTACTGCCGAAGAGCCGAGCGTGACCGCTCAATATTTTTACACGCATTTATGCGCGCGTGCCGATACTGGAAAACGTGCATGCCGAGTGCCGGCGGCGAACGAACGAACGACGAACCGAGGCAAAAAAGAACGAACTATGACGTTAACATTGAAATTTATGCCAATGACTTTGCGTCCGTTACCGACCCGTTCGGTGACCGTGTGCTGCGACCGAAAAATAAAAAAAAAAAAAAAAGATGCCATTTTTTACCGCACATTTATTTCGGTTCTTTCCTCCGACGACGATATGATATTTTGCCCGAGAGATTTTCAAAAGTCGAACATCGAGCACATTTTATTACCGCTACTACACTGGAGCTCCAGAACCGCGTTTAATCGGCTCACGCAGACCGTTAGCGGTGGGCCCTTGTTTACTTTAACGTGTTCCGTATCACTGCTTACAATCGTCTTCTGTTTTATTTCAAAGAAATTTTACGGCATCGCATGACCACCTTTTCTAGACGATCGCCGTGTGTTGCCGCGTACTTTTCTCGTTTCTCTGTCGGAAGAATTCAGTTGACCCCCCCCCGGCCCGAGGGATGGTGAATCTGTTTACATATTGCACTGATGGCGCCCTAAGGCTGGCCCGATTTTATTACATTACGGCCTGATGAGCCATTAGGTTATTTTTAGCATTATCGAAAAGTCATCTGTCCGCTCCCAAATGAGTTTTCAAAGCGAAAGCTTCTTTCGAACTGTGCTGCATACTACTTCTCAGTTCACTTTCATTTAAAGAACTTCAATGAAATCGGCGGTATCGTCTTTTTTCCGTTTTTGCATTATTCGACAAGGTGCAAAAATTTTTCGTTTATTTGCCGAATGAGCAAGTCTGCTACGCTTATGCGTTTTCTTTTATTTCATACGCGTTCCGGTTAAAAGGCCGTCGTCCTGCTATTGGCTATCTGTTCACGCTCGTTTCTGATAGTCTGCGTGGTTTTCCTCGTTCGTATAATAACGAACTATCGCCACTTCATAACCGATCTCTTCCGCTTACATATTCTGCCTCGTTTTTCGGCATCGTTAACTTTTGTCGTTAGCGTGCCAGCTTAATTACGCTCTAAGGGTTTAACTGAAATAAATATTTCTGGTCTTTTCCAAGATTGGCCAACTATTCGTCACTGCTTCGGAGCTACGCGACGGTAAGCCGCATGAAGTACAAGTTCGATGATTAACGAGTGGAGCGGAAATGAGTGGAAAACGGCCTAACGGCTTTCGTCACGTCCTGAAAATAAGCAAGATGCTCGAAGCGAACAGGCGAAGAAACGTTATATTCTTAAAAAGAAACAAAACCAAAAACTACATCTATATGATATGTAACACACACTATGATCCGTCATAGACGCCCGCAGATGATTTCCACAGTATTTATGGAAGAGTCGGTCTTATGGCTATGCGAGTTTTAAATACTACATAAAATTATCGCATCTAATCGTTAGAAAAACCTTACGCAAAATAATTTTTCATCGAAAATATTGGACCTGCTCTTTGCGCTGGGCGACGGAGATCTCGTGAGCTGAATTTCGTTCTAATCGGTTAGTCAGTTGTACGAACGGGCAGTCAAGGGAGAAATTGGGAAACTACACTGAAAAAAATATTTATCCCGTGTTAATAAATGTGCATAAAAAAAAAAAAAAAAAAAAAAAGCAACAAATGAATTAGCATTCAAAAGTGATTTTTTCCCTACGCGTCTTTCGCTAAAACCTTTTATTTATTTATTTTTTTTATTTATTGACGAGATGGTAAATAAGTCGCGGCAATCGGCTTTGTATACATCAAACTATTTCAAAAGTTCAATTCAGATGTGCTGTATTAGTTTTATCTGGACGATAAGATTACTACGACTATAACGGCTATTAAATTCTTATCATTATGGCTTGTTAGCGAAACAACGACAAAAATGCCAGACTATGTTACAACTGGGACAACACCAGCATTTAAATTATATCGTTTTTAACGTACTTGTTTCTCACGATGAAACAACTAGTACCAGAAAAAAAAGAAAATAGAAAAAGAAACAAAAAAATGCTGTCTACGATTATTGCAAAATATCGGATATCAGATCGGATAAAATTCGTACGGGGATACCGGTCAACCTTAACTATTCTCACATTTATAGCAGACTCTTCAGCAAAAATCAAACCAGTTTTAATTTTGGTGCTGTAAAGGTGAATTTTACGTACCACAGTTGTTTTGAAAGCTTTGTCGAACAATAAGAATATAAAACGGAAGTATGGTTTTCTGCAGAACTTTATAATAATTCGTGAAAAACTCGATCACCTTCCGATGTTTATATCGTAGCATTGCAACTTTTTACTATTGTTTACAAAATCTAAAAAATGACGCAAAGGTGGGGGAAATTTTTTTTTCTATAAAAATTTGAATGATTTTAACAAAAATGAATTACACAAACAACTAACCGGTTCTTGTGCTATTTTAGCGCGGTAAATTAACCAGCCCCGTTAATTAAGCGAGCTACGAGGAAGCTTGCAATATTCCTGAAGCAGTTAACGTCTCAATTATATTTACGACTCTATTCAAAACAAGCGGATAAATTACAAAAAGAAGATAGTATTATAGCAAAAACCGTTATTATCAAATGTACGATATGGATATTTTTAATTTAAATTTTTAGTCTTTCGGGGAATTCTTTCAATGCAAAATTTCCAATTAATTAGGGAAAAAAAGTTTTGTTCCTTCGGTTTTAACTCGACTATGTTCGTTAATATAATTATATTCGTCTTCTTCTTCATCAGCTGTTACTTCTATTTTTAGCGATTGAGTGTAACCTGCATATGTTTTGCCCCTTCCCACCCACCCACGGCTGTTTGGCTGATGTCTTAAATCTGTTTCTTTGATCTCTATAAGGTCTAAAGCATTATTTTCCTGCTCCATCTTGAATGATCATCGTGATCTATAAGTCCGACATATATTTTTTGTTCCGCAGCTGTCTTACTGTTACAATACGTGTAGATTACTCTCTCTCTCTCTCTCTCTCTGATGTCTATACTTCTTACATGATTTTTCAGAAAAATGTCGCTCATATTTGTCCTTACAATACTTATATTAAACTTATATTACTGACAATGCCATTTTTGTACTGAAAGTAATATAAAAAAAATAAGAAAGCATACTACGAAATTTGTAACGTTTTTAACAGAAATTGCCACGTAAACCATGAATTATTATTATTATTTTTCAGAATGGCACATAATTAATTCAAATTTGTTCTTCTATAAGTGTTACGGAAGAACTATTATTTGGGTTTTAGCGAGTGTCCCCACAGCAAGGTCCGAAGAGGAAAAGATTAATGCGGTCAACCGGGCTAAGAGCAGAGCGAAACAGAACGTATAAGGAAGGAACAGTATGTTCAGAGGAGAGGAATTTTTATCATGCTTTTGAAGAGTTTTCGTAAGCAAAAGACAAGGTAGATAGGTTGAAAAGAAGATTGGATTCTTTTAAGGATATAAATAATAATAAAATCGTTCCGGGTTTTTAGGAGTTAAAAATAGTCAACAGTAAGTGTATTGACGATGAGGAAAAAAATTCTTAACGATTAAGAATGAAAAGCCAACTAATTCAGCAGAAGAATGAGATGATTTAATGTGAAAATAATTCGTTGTAATAAAACGGAAATGACGGGAAATAAGGCTAAGAATTTAAAGGAGAGAAGGAAAGATAAGTTTCTTCAAGGAAAAGAAAGTGAATGGGAACGATGGAATCCAAGAAAGAGTGAAGTTGAGGAACCGAGGGATTGACAGGAAAGAGACGTTCCGAAAGAGGTAATTTAAACGCTCTAGCCATTTTCCAAATCAGAGGAAAAGAAGTATCCCTAGAGAATAAAGAACAAAATGATTTTCAACAATTCCTCTTGACAGCTTTTAGGTTGCATTGAGCTTTTGTGTCAGATCCATTATGGGCTCGGAAGACTTAATGTTGTTTAAAAACAATACCATTAAATGGGAGAACGGTTTCCGGATATAAAACTGTAGATAGTTTCGTATATATCTCGGATCTCTGATAGAAAGTAGTGGTAGCTCAGAAGGGGAAATTGCCCGTGGCGCTATGTCCAGGCTGAGTAAGATATGGAAAGATGGTTCTATAATAAAAAACACAAAAGTGAAGCTGATTAACATACTGATTTTCTCGATCTTGCTATACGCAGCAGAAACTTGCACATTGAAAAACGAGACGAATAGATAGGTTCCAGATGTGATGTTGGCGAAAGGTTTTTAAAATACCCTGGACAGCAAAAGGAACTAACAAATCTACGATAGAAGAAATAGGGGCTGCACAGCGATTATCCAGCGTTGTACTCACCCGTAAGATGAAATCTTTTGAACATCTTATGCACAGATAAAATGGAATGGAGCGCTGGTTGATACAGGCGAACGTGGAAGGCAAGAGACCAAGAGGTCGACCACCAGCACGCTAGACCAGTACGATACAGCATACAACTGGTTTGAACTTACAAATGTCCTGTCATAATGGCGGAAAATAATTAAATCAGCGTCGCCATGATCACGACACCCCTCTGGGGTACTCCACCAAATGATGAAGAACAATCATGATATTTCTCCCTCTAAGGATATATTTTACTATAAAATATATTATCTTATATCGAATAATTATTTTTCATTCTTTAGTGGGTTTTGATTAAATTTTTAGCCTACATCTTGAAGTGGCCATTGCACCCCTCCAGCAATCAATTTCTTTTTGATCCCGATGGTATAATGTTCGGTTATTCGCTTTTTTTTATTCATTCCTTTTACAAACCGGCAATCCCACTCCGTACACTGAGCTTCATTCATTCTCTCCCTTCCTTCTCCTTCTGGTATTCCAGCTCTTGATTCTTTTTTGTTCTCTACCTCTGATAGTGTAAGGATCTGAGTCTCTCTTGGCCCTCTGTTCCATTATTCTTGGGCCAATGTCCTCATGTTGACGAACTCACAAAAAAAAAAAAAAAAAGAAAAGGTGGATACTTTTTTAAAAAACTATTTTTCAGATTTAATCTTACTTTATTGATATTATAAAAAGTTAACTCCCGAGAAGCGTCGTATTTTTATTTATTATTATATTTAACTTTATATTTAATATAACTGAATAAAATTCATTTCAAATTAAAGTGTTTAAATATTAAAGAAAAGTTTGTGTTTCCGATTTACTTCAAAATAACAGATGTCAACGAACTATAAAGATCTCGATATATATTAAATCTGATACGAGTTTCCACCCATTCCTACTTTCTCTCGGAATATTTCAGTGTGTTTTCTATACTCGTGAAAGGTTTTAAATTCTATTTGTTAACCCTTAGCTGAATAGCCGTCCATGCACTAATGGTGACTACGTTAGGTATCGTTTCTATTTTTTCTCGAATTCTATTATTCACTATTTATAAAGCAAAAAAATTAAAAGCCGATAAACGAAATAGTTACGAAAATGACGAATTTTTCGCTTTGCATCTATAATCCATAAGACGACGACCCGATTTCTTTATAAACCCCTCTTGACAGACACGTGGGAGTGTGCGAATTTACTATTACCTGTCGGGTGCAATTGCGTTTCAATTTTGTCATTCAACAGTTTGCTACATATTGTGATGGTTGCCCCCAATCGTCTACTACCATATTTTCTTGCATAGAGCACAAATTCCGTACGAATAATTTTTTCAGTGAACTAAACTGTCGTTCAATGTCTTCTTTCTACGCAGCACGTAATATTTTTGTTCCGTTGTGAGAATCCTACCGTTATTTTTAATTTGATAAACTTTGTATCAGTTTTTTCCTTTCGTTAAAGGTTTTATTCGTATTTTTTTGTAAATTTCATTTATGCTGTTTCCAGTGCTCCTTTTTTCTTCTCTTTTTTGTACTATTTTCATATTAGGCTGAGCGATTAGCGGTATCGAGGAATAAAAGA
Source organism: Icerya purchasi (assembly GCA_039619475.1). Taxonomy (NCBI): domain Eukaryota; kingdom Metazoa; phylum Arthropoda; class Insecta; order Hemiptera; family Monophlebidae; genus Icerya; species Icerya purchasi. Next base: position 180,075,162 of record CM077116.1, on the reverse strand, counting down.
GAAGAATAAAGAGAGAAAAAAAGAATTCTGATGTTAACCGAAGAGAAGTGTACTAGATGTATATCGGAGTCAAAAGTGCAGCTAAACATTCCAAATTAATAACAATTACAAGATTACATGGAAAGATGGGCATATTACTTTTCGTAATTAATTGCAAAAAATAAAAAAAAAAAAAGGATAATCCTGGAAGACTATTATATAATCTATATCATTTAACAGAGTAATTATAACGCGTAATTTCGAATTTTTCAAAGAATATTTGAGTACTAGGACGGGCGAGATTACATGCATAATAGTAGTATTTCTTACTTACATTTCGATAATGATAGTTTTTATTGTGCGTACATTTTACCGTACGTGTTTGTCCGAAAAAAAACAAAAAAAACAACCAAAAACAGAAATAAATGAAAACTAAATAAACCCATTGCTTATTTCGAGCTTACTGTTAAAATTTTATTACCGTATTATTTCCGGATAATTATAAATCCCGTGTATATTCTTCCGTGCTTGTAATTCGATACATAATTATTATTAATCACGATAACTAAAGAATAATCGATTGCATTAAATAGTCGCAATTATCATTTTTGCAATTACTACCAGAAAAGAGTAATCGATTACGGCGAACTCCGTTAAGATTACATGGTGTCCAACTCAAACTTAAATCCGTGGGTCGCATGGCATGCGACTAACAGCTAATTCCGACTTAACGTGAAATATCGATTTTACAAAGGAAATATAACGTTGCTGATGTCAATTTATTTTTTTCCCGAATTTTTTTTTATCGACCGTGCGAGAAACAATTAACTTCTTCCTTTTCGTTTATTTCGCAGCTAATGTCTATTTCACTTCCTACCGTCCTACCACTTTTATCTGGTTCGCTTCCCTTTGATCATCCGAGATTATATTCTGTTGGTTTTTTTTTGTTTTTTGCTTCTTTCTCAATAATAGTGGCATATGGAGAATCGATTTGAGTCAACAATGTCTTTTTTTTCCCCCGTAAAATACAATGAATGACTTATTAACATTATTTAATGAAAACGTTGCACAAAAATTGTCCACCTATGGTTGATGGGTAAATTGATTTTTTCATTAATCATACTTAAGAATTATTTATTTTTAACACTATTAGATAAAATTTATGAAGACGACAAAAAAAAAAATTGAATTATTCTTCAAACGTACAACGCAAATTTTGCTACCTTCTAACAGAACATTAAAAAAAAAAAAAAATCGAAATTTTGAATAGCAAACAAAAAGAAAAAAAAATCGTCGTATTTCGATTATACACTTTCGCTGATCAGCAAACTGAGTGGAAAAATGTATGTGAATTTTTTATCGCCAGCCTGAAAGATAAGTGAAATTAAAATTCAACCAATTAGTCTGGTAGCCAGTAATTGAATTCGCTGCCAGCCTGGCTTCTGGCCTGCTTCCAGTTCATCAGCTTGTTCGACATACATTGCGGATAAATCAATACAAAGAAATATGCTCACGCGGTACACTTTTGGCACTTGCTGAAACATTTGATTGACACGACCAGTTAACGTAGAAAATCATTATCGATCTCAATTTCGTTCATTACGTAACAAACAGAAATTTATTACTTTAGGGGCGAATAGTCCAGCCTAATGTTCTTGGCCGCTTTCTGATTCTGTCGTCAGAGTGACATAATGCTGAACTTGCCTTATACACCAACTTTTCTATATGTTGGGAAATATCAGATAAAAGCTGTGATAATTCCAGCTACAAGCATATTGCCTCATCGATACCGGTACGTATTATTTTCCACTGATGACTTCTAGCAGTTAAAGATGTGTAGATATTTCAGTCAAATCATTTGATTCGAAAAATTCCCGTTCAACAAAAACACCTGAACAGACCGAACTATGTATTTATCATCTGTCTAAACGAAATTCTTAAATGAGTAATAAAATTAGAAATAAGTCCTCTCGTTGCGCGTATGCCCGATTCGGTGTGCCTAGAATGATGGTCATAAAAAATTACGTGAATATCTGTGTAAGTTCGCAGAACAGCGGTAGATTGAAAATTCGGAGCGAATCACATGTAAGTTTCATTTTTAACAATTTTAGCGTTTCGATGATTCACGTTTGTCAACGATATCAGATGAACGGTGATAAAGTTTAACTATTTCAGCTTTGCTCTAGATATTAATCGAACGTTAATGTATCGACATTTCTGCCTTTTAACAACATGCTAATACAAAATTAAATGTATGATAATAATCAAGCAATATTTAAAATGCTTTCAAATTATGTTAAATTAAAACACTAATTTAGTCTCATATCCCGAGTCGTACTACGACGAACATCGTGCCACTTATTTTCATATTTTTCAGTTGTACTAATGTTTATGGCAGTCTGTAAGGATCACTGTAAATGCTTTTGATTTATCGAGCTACAAATGCAGAGTCCTAAAAGCGTGTTTCTATACTAACTAAGTTGCGTATGATGGATATATGTGGTGATTCACCATTACATTCCCTGTCACTATGAGCGATTATTTCATTATTTGTAATAAAGTTCTTGTTGTCGATCGAACTCAGCACCCCCGTGATGGAGGCCAAGCGTTCTAGCAACTAGGCCATCAGTCCCGGATAAGCATCGATAAATTGACTATATAAGTCCAGAGAAAAGTTTCAATAACGAAAAATATTTTATACTTTCCTGTCTGCAGTCGCTCGTCGATATCATTACCATTTTTAGCCTCTGCAGATGTAAATATGGTGTAATGTGTCCATTACATGGGTCACTCTAAAATTCAAAGAAAATCAAATAAAAATAAAATAATATAAATACTTATATAAAAATAAAGATAATTTAGAATAAATGGTGCGAGTGCGAATGCGCGCGTACCTGAAACTGTTGTCGGTTGGGCTAGCCAATCACCGACCATTAACGAAAAAAAGGATCTACCTGATTCGGTCAGCTCCAGCAATCACGGGCGGAAAGGTGGGTGAAATTTAGAAAGGACAGAAAAAAGTTTTTTAGGGAAAATAAGTTGCGTTCTACCTTTGGTCCAGTTAAGGAGTCGTTCTTTACCTTCGCTGAAGTAGTTACTCGTTTTCTCTCAAGTTAAGCAGATGTTTACCATCAATCTTAGGAAAAACAGTTATGGTCTTATAATCAAGACAAGGTGTAAATTTTGTTTCGCGATCTATCGTCGTCGAAAGTATTCGGTATTCTTACCGATGGTAAATCAAATTCGTAAACTATCGAAAATAGTAAAGCTAAATAACATCGAATCCGATTTCTCCGTATCGACCGGTCTACGAGCCGCCAACCTACGGATCCTGGATTACCACCAACAACAGTGATACGTAGAGTTTTGTTTTATTTTTTATTTAATTAATTTTTATCATTTTTAACCGTTATTTTCGTAGATAATTATTGTGTTTTTCCAGTGGCCGACCGGTGCCGAAAGATAGGTATACAGAGTTATAAAATATATAGGTTAAAATTTCAAACAGATAATTTATTATAATCATCATCAATATTATAAACAATAAAAATAAAATCCACGAGAATAAAACCTCGTGGTTAGCATCCCTGTTGGCATAAACAAATAAACGATAACACTTCATTTGGCATCCCTGGTGGGGATAAACAAATAAACGATAACATTTCATTTAGCATCCCTGGTGGGGAATTAAAATAAACGATAACATTTCATTTGGCATCCCTGGTGGGGATAAACAAATAAACGATAACACTTCATTTGGCATCCCTGGTGGGGATAAATAAATAAACGATAACATTTCATTTAGCATCCCTGGTGGGGAATTAAAATATAACGCCTAACAAAAGTTGAATCCTGCAATGTACACGTACAGTTGCTAAGAATAAAAGTCGCGGAAAAGTGACTCAATTGAAAACGATTTTTTTAAAAGAATTTTAGAAGAAAGAATATTGGTGGTCAAGGGATCTTGCACCCTCATGAGGTTTGAAGTGCAAATATGTATATGTACATATATATATATATATATATATATATATATATACACACATTCGTACATTGTTTCGAACAGAACTGAATTATATTGAGAACGTGAAAATTCGTCAACGTCGTAATCTCGGTAAGCTCAAAGTGAAAAATAAGCAAAAAAAGTTTCTCTTGATCAATAGTAGTCCCACATAACGGCCCATGGTGTTGCAGCATGCGCCAACAAAGGCCATGTAAACACTGTCATGAAAACGGTCGTGTGCCCTAAAGTCGTAGGCGATATGTGCGAACATTTAATATAGATATAAGAGCCAAAGAAACTGTTGTAACAAGATAATTTTACGTGGGTAATCAAAAAAAGTCGCTACGTTGGTGACGGAAAGTCCTCATTTAGACGCGGATTAATGGACCCGACAGAAAGCGTGATCGGGGCAGGGTTTTATATAGGTCGGGTGGGGCGAAGGGTAAATATTTAAGGAATCATGGCAGCGCACAACGAGATTACGTTGACGATAAATATCATATTCGTTATCGTTACCATTATTCCGCTGCATAGGAACAGTTTTGAAAGAACCAGTGTGGTGATAATAATGACGCGACAATAAATAACGGCAACGGGGAGCGGATGTGTGCGGAGATTATTTAAAATGCGCAACACGTGTCTTTGATGAGACGGTAAACGCTGTGTGTTCCTGCTGGCCGGTTGATATGGTGCCCGTGCGAGCTGGAACTGCTCGTGTAAAGGGAAGTACTTCCTGTTTGCCGAGCAGAAACGAAAATAATGGAATGAGAAAAAAAAGGAGAAGAAAACCGTTCGGAACGTAGAATGGATTTTGATAAATTGTGGAGATTTACGCGCGGTATCAGGGCAACGAGGACGGGGGAAGATTCCTGCAGTACGACGAGCCGCGCAGTTCAGTAGCCTTTTTTTCGTGAACGGCCAACTATCTGTTAGCCGGATCGGACCACGTACGCTACCGGTGTGCGTTTGACCGAAAGGCCAGCGTGACAGCGGAGTGTGTAGAATGGTCGCCGGTAAAGATTACGAAAGAGCCCGGGGTGCGTCATGCGCAAGAGGCGAGAATAGGGTCTAAGAACGTCTTCGGAAGCGCTACGCTTTAGGCTTGTTTGTCTCTGCACGCACGGCTGGATGATGGAAAACGTAATGCACCGCGAGCAGACGTAATTAGTGGATCACGCAGGCTACGTGCACGACCGTTTTTGTGTGTACGGTAGCCAAGTGGACCGGTGTGAGATAAGAAGCGAACGGCGGAACGGGGCGTCGACAGCACGTGTTTAAACGACGGTCGGCAAGACGCAAATATCGTCCGTCGATTTTTACTTTTCGACGTTCGCGGTTCCAACGGAACAGTCTGCAACCTTTCGTGTCCGGTTCGGTGCAATTTCGACGTTCTGTCGCTGATAATTATCGGTCGCGCCGAAGTTCGCGTTCTCGATGCGACCGCTCGAGTCGCTTGCGTGATTTTGTCCGTTCGGCCGATGTGTAGCAGCACGTCAAGCAGATGCTCGCAAATGTCGTTACCTGTCAACAAGAGAAACAGAAATATCTGCACTGCATCGCGGATATCGTGGACGCTGATGGAGCAGCCGAACATGCCTGCACCGCGGCCACCGCTGTCAAGTGGTAAGTTCTCCGCTTTCGACTACAGTAAACAGGCATCTTCTCGTCCAAGTCGTTTGTCTTCGGCTGGCTTACAAAATAAAATTCTGTCGGCTCGCATTTTTATAGTTCGATCGAATTCCGAAAATCGCCCCCTTAATTCGCACCTATTTGACCGGGGGGATACATCGGTTGCCGATGTCTTTGTGTGGAAAAATTGTTTAAATTTTTTCTCAGCTTTTACTCAAACGTCTTGTACTACTATGTGAGAAGACCGTTTAAATCTTTTTTTCTTAGCAATTTTTAGAGCGGACCAATTTCATTTTTTTTTTTAGTATGTATATATCGTTTCTTACAAGCTAATAAGGTGTAAACTAAGTAAAGCGAATGTCCTCATAGAACTTTGGTATAATGTATAGGATGTTGTCGAATTAAGCCTTTCGAAATATATTTCAGCCGGTCTATCTCTAATGAGAATCTGAAGGGAACCTTTCTTCTTTTGGCGTGATCCGCCTTTACCTTCGGCCAGACTTATCTCGTATATTCGATTTCAGATATTAACCCCGTATTCGCCAATGATGATAACCACGTCTTGACTCTACGGCATTTTGTTAGCCCCGAGCACTTTAACCACACTACTAACCGCGCTATTTGATTAGTTTTACCGAAATGGAAAAAAAAAAAGAAATTTTAAATCTAGACACAAGATAAAAACCGGTTGCTGTTACGCTGTTTCGTTATACGTTACGCTCTAAAATCGACCCCATTTTATCCCTTCAGAAGAGATTGTCCTAATGTTTATTTTAGTATGAAATATTTTAGTATTGAAATTTACTCTAACGTTCGTTAAACTATCGGTTAATTAGCGGAGTGCAAAACCGGAAAAGACACAATATGAAATAAGAAGTACACGCGATAAAAGATGACACGTTTAATCACATTTTTAGAATTACTGTAACCTGCGGGCTTGAACTGCTTATCCTATACGTATCCAGTTTAATATTTTTTTATTAGGAGATTCCGTACACATATAATGTACGGAATAACCCCAATATAAAGGAGATGCTTTAGAAACGACAAAAATATCAAATTTGAAATATTCAGTAGCTCACGAACGATTAGAATTGAAAGCTTCAAAATTTTGTATCGTAAATTACGAAAAAAAAAAAAAACTAAGTTCTATGACAATTTATAACTTCAAGCTAACCGATTATCCTGGGCGACAAAAAACTCCCCAAGAAACCCCGTTAAGAATATATAATATGGAATTTAAAACGAACTCAAAAATCACCCGCGTAAAAAAATTCACAACTCATCACCAAATACCTCGTTTAAAAGTAAAATTAAAAAAATATTAAAACGCAAAAGCTCATTGATGAAATCGAAAAATTACGATTAAAAAATTATTTTAGGCCAAAGACACATGAAAAAAAAGGCATGTTTATGTAAGCAATCGCGCCCCGGTAAATAAGTTTTGAGGAAATCAAAACGCACCTGAAACATCCAAAAGACACCACTTTATAGACTATAAGTCGAGTTTGTAAAACTTTCTATCAAGTTCTACCGGATAGCTCGAAAGTTTTGAAAAAAATATTTTTTTCTCCGGGCAAATATCAGCGAAAAAATCATTGCTCTATTTGTCGCGAACGAAACCGTATTTCATTTTCTTAACGAAACTTTCAAAGTTAGCGAAAAGTTGAAAAAAGCATGAAAAATTACGTTTTACTTCGGATTTAGTATTACGTGGAAATATAAATATTACCGGTTATCTTTCAGTTAACATACGGAATCCCGAGCGCATGAAACATCATGCTTGACTGAACTTGTTCTTTTAATAAGAAACCGAACTTTTCGACATCACTATGCATTGTACTTCCAAGCTCAATACTCTTTCCTTCAAATTTATTATAGAGCCCAGATGGCTCTCCAGTTGTAATGCTGTAAATAGGCGAAGAAAACAAAAAAATTATTTCTGATGTGTCACTCTAGTGAGAACGCTTTAAGATGAATAAAGCTCTTTCCTTAACAGTCAGACTAGTTATAGCTAATTTTTTCGTCGTAAAACAGCAGCTGCTGTAAAAAAAGATTTCGAATTCGTAAACTTCGTTAGAGAAAAGATCGAAACTGTTTGCTCTTATTGTGTACAGATCTTTTGTCGCTAACTTATCGACAATTTAAACGGCATCTAAAGTACATCTGCGATAATTTATTATATCATTCTGCAATTTGTATCTCAATTTAAACGGTAAAGTGGTGAGAAAAGCATTTTTGAAAGGAAAAAAAGTCGTGTAGTAAATTGTTTACTCGGGGCGGAACTTGAAATTATTCCCGGTTTAAAATTGAAAATTCTTAAAAGTTCTCGATTTTTCTCGATTTTCAAATTATTGAACAAAATTTAATCGGTTGAAAAACCCTTAAAAATCGTACTACATACTCGCTAATGTATAAATAAAACTATTGCGCGCTAGTTTTACTAATTTATTTTGGCGAAGCTTTTCATTCGCAAACTATTCGTAGTAAATCAAAGTGGAGAAATGATCGAAGAACAAAGCGAATTTGTGCGTCAAGTTGGCGACGACTAGGTTTATCGAATTTCAAAAATTTCAAAAAATAGACACATTCTACTCTTCGCTTGGTGAGTTTTTGTGTTATCAAATTTGACCATATTAATTTAAAACAATTCGAACCGCTAGTAAAAAATGAGAGTGCCGAATAATTTCGAAACAGAAAAGTATTTGCTTTTATAAGATACCTTTTTGGATTTTGAACGCGTCTTACAGGCTGCAGGCTAGAGGGGGAAAAAAATGACCAACGAAAAACCCCGAAAGTCGTACACATTTTTCTACTACAAATTTTTATATCGCGAACTTCTGATAAATCTTTTTTTACGACAGCCCGACGTTTCTGAAAAATTAACTAATTAGCCTGATTACTAAGGGAAGATTTTTTTTCCCTTTGAGCTAGTGTTCCTCCCTTTTTACATGCCAAAAAAAAAAAAAAAAGATTCGCTTATACATCTGGCGCAGATTTTATTGAAAATTTCTGCTCCTTATTAAATAAACTGGAAATATGTAAGATATTTACCGTATTTACTCGCGTAATTTACGCACCCTAATTTTTGCACACATTTTTTCGGAGAAATAATATAAACCATATTTTCGTTACTAAAGTACATTAATAGCTACTAACGTTACTGAACAATGTCTAATTTCTTAGAAGTAAATTACCGGTACTCGAATTTATAAATTACCGTAATATTATTGTATAAATATATATTATTCGAAATAAAAGTAACTGATTTCACTTAATGAGTGTGTTTTGTTTAGGTAAGAGGTAATTTTGAAATACACATCTATTACGTATAACCCGAAAAATTCAGGTTGATCTGATTTCCTACGTAATTTACGCACCCTCGTTTTTGGCAGGTTAAAAACGGCAAAAAAGTGCGTAAATTACGCGAGTAAATACGGTACTTCGAGCCGGAGATCGCCGCAATTCGAAAAATACGATTGAGCCCCTTCACTCTCCGTTTCTGCGGGGAAAATAAGGTCGTAAAAGTTTTTAGTTATAGTGTAGTTTGTAATTTTTTCAGTGAAATTAGCGTTTAAATTAACGATTTTTTTTTTTTTTTTTTAATTTATTTACGGGCTCTTTTTAACGAAGCTGAAGGCTGCTATAGTGTTCGGCAGGGTTTAAAAAGCTGCAAGTTATTCGCTTTTAAAAAATCGTCTTCCCGGCCAAATTCGATATAGCCAAGCTGCAAATACTATGCTTACTTCGATCGATGGAAGAGCACGTGATTGCTAATGATTTTATCGATTTTATCAATTTAATTTTTTTTAAATAATTACCGAGAATTAAAATCTGACGTAAATTCTCGTTTTTAACAATTTATCGTACAGGTTTGATTTTTTGTTGTCCCTCAAAGAACCAAAGAAAAACCTTCTCTTTTATTCGACACAGTCATCGGCGCGCTTTCAATCAAGTATTTTCTCTTAATTCACTTTTATTTTCTTCGCCTCAATACTGCTTAACAACTGACAGATTTTATCGGGAATAATATTTTTGTGAAATAATAAAATAACTTTTTTACAGAATGTGTTGGCCACTACGTTATTTTTGCGTGCCCCAGGCAAAAAAAAAAAAAGAAATCCTGTAATAATAAAATTTGTAACATTTTTGCGTCAACTTATAAATCGATTACTTCATTTTGCGAAGAATAACAGTTGAAACATTGAAACTACGTTTTTTCTATGAATTGCACTAGCATATTTGAGGGATCACCCAGAGAGTCACTTCGTGGATCCGAAGGATCCAGTTTTACATGTAAAGAAAGAAAAAAACTAGTTAAAATTAATTTAAAAATTCATTGTTTAATAACATGTCGAAAATCAAAATATTGCTACAGTTTTTCTCAGCCGATTTTAAAATAATTTAACACTGTTAGCCACATTTTTGTATAACTTTTTAAAATTATTTACCTAGGCTGCAAAAGATTCTTCTTTGATATTAAAGTACACGCGTATTATCAGTGTAGTTGAGGTCTCATTTCGTCCATCGTACCAACGACTCATACGCATTCTGTCAGTTCTATCCGGTTGAAAATAATACCGACGAAACGGCATTGATTTTGAACTCTGTTAACTTCGTGAATTTTAACAAACCGGTTTAGACGTGACTTAATTCACTTCCAAGCTATTATTCTCTCAACACATCGTTTAACCGCTAATGACATGAAAATTCATAAATGCGTCCGACTTAAAACTAGTGCTTTTAACTAAAAAGCGTTAACACGCACGAAGAAATAAAGCAGCATTTCTCAAGGCGATTATTTGCGTTTATCCAGTATGTATCTAATCTTCCGAACACCGATTCCTCAAAATTTCTTCCACGTCATCATTTTCTTGAGCACTTGGTTAAATTGAAATTTCCACAATGGCTCTAGTATTGGAACTAGGCGATTCTTCATGTCCAGCCGAAATTTGTCGTTCTCACGATAAGAGTTACAAGTATTAGATTCAGTTTCATGAATAAAAATTGCGAAATTTAACAGCGTATGAATTAATAAAATGATTTTTAAGTCAAATTGACATTTTTTTTTCCCAGCGCGATAGATTTTATTTAAAATTTACTTTTATGTGATTGTTTGCCGTATTTTATTAACATCCATTCATCCTCCATCAATAAACAGTTCTTAAAATTCTTGATCTAATACAGGCCTTTGATGACGTTAATATTATTATACCAACAGAGCGCAATAAACGTAACTAATTTCCTGTTCAAACTTCTTCTTGGTCGGATGATATGTTTCCGGCACAGCGAAAGAGGTTCGAATATGTAAACGGAGCATTAGAGTCCAATAGCCTGTTCAATTGTTATGTTTTAAAACTTTTAGATTCCCTCCTATCTTCTATCTCATACGTATCTCTTATCCCATGCGGGTGATTTCATGGTAGCGATGACTTATCCAACTCTATTTAAGAAAACCAAATCCCGTATAAACAAATTTAATAATATTCTAACAGAATTCTGGATTTTCACAGTTTCTCCACCTAAATCTAATTAAGCCATTTTTACACAACGCAAAATCCCACATACAGTTTAATGGGCAAAATGTTAATATATATATATATATATATTTTATATTTTTATATATTTCAATAATTCGCTAATATATATTGATAATGATACTATTCGTCGAAACTAGTCGATATTTTTTAAAGCGTACCGAGGCTATTGTGATTAAACGAGCGGATATATATTTGTCGTTTTCAAAAACTGGATATAGTCTTTTTAAGTTCCTCTGGATTATCTGAAAGTGCTGTGTATATTGAAATGTGATTAGGGTGGTGTTTCCGGGGTGCTATACATTTTGTTAATACGTGTTCGACCGTTAAAGACTCCTGTCCACAGTGGCAGCATATCGGTTGCACTTTTTGTTTTTTTCAAGTATGCTATTATGAGTTAATTCAATGTGTCCGATTCTAAGCCGAGCTATTACAACCTCACCGTGTCGCAATGGGATTATTGTTTCCCGCGGAGCCGTGTTCAACTTGACGTTTCGGAGTGTTTATTGGTAGTGGGAGTTCGCTTTCAGTGTAGGTTCCGTGCATCGTGAAACACGATTTTTAATGTTACGTATTTGGTCTTGTATTTTGGGATTGGAATTTTTGGTACTGGAAACATCTTCGCTGCTTCCTTCGCGGCGACATCAGCTTCCTTGTTTTCCTCCTTTATGTTAGAATGTGATAAGACCATCATGTTTTGTTACAGATGTTGGTTCGCTAAACAAATATCCTAGACTATCGGCTGGGGTTAACTTTCATGTGAACGACGTAAAGTATGTCACTAAAGATAACTATTTTTCCGGTAAGCATAGATCTTTAGCTAAATTGATAGCCAGATTTACTGCTGTTAGTTCTGCCGATAGCAGCGGAAATTCGACTGGTAATAATGGAACATGCACCTTCGATTGTTTTTGATGTATCCATATGAAAAATTGTTCACACGAGTACTCGAGTGAGGTCATTAGGCTATCGTATTTTTTTTTATCCTTTCTATCTAGCACCCATTCATTCACATGAGTTTTCTTTGGATACACACTTACTACTCATTCCTGCTTCCATTTTAAGAAATCTCCAAGTTCTATTTTTCTGTTATCCCGAAGCAAAAAAATTCATTTTAGATTTCCATTCGACTATTTACATTCCCTCACTTACAAATAATCTCTCTATTATTTGAATTCAAACTTTTTTTTTTATCATTCTCAGAGGGTTTTTCTCGATCGGTTCTGCCGTTTATCATTCGCCGACGTTTTAATCATATTTCATTATTTTCTTTTCTCGTTTCCCGTTAGTTTCCTCTCAACCTTACAATACAGCTATTTGTGATTACGTTCTGTTCTCTATTCACATTTGTAAAGCTCAGCTCCTTACTTTTTCTTATATCTTGCTTTCCTCTCCTTCTCTGTCCGTTATTCCTGTTATTAGTTCCTTTCTTATTGGACGGTGGTCAAACTAATACGAAAAGAAACAAAAAAAAAAAAAAAAAACGAAAATTATGAAAATAACGATGTGTCTCAACAATTCAGCGGTACCGGATAGATAGTAAACGATTAATGCGCCAATCGATGAATTAAGCGCTTCTTGTTCGAATAATATTTTTCGATTACGTTTACTATTCAGTGTAATATCGCCGGAGGAAAATAGAAAGAGAAAAATCGAATTATAAGTTTAGCAACATCACAAACGCGTCAAAAAATCAAATTCTATAATATCGTAAAATTCGAAAATAGCGAGGAAATAATTACGCGTATTCTTTTTTAGCTCTGTGTTTTAATTTATTCCGGGTATTCCAGCATTTAAGTTGAGCCATTTCTGTCGTTTTTTTCTTTCTTTTTTTTTTTTTTTTTTCCGTTCCTTCAGTCCTACTACAAATTAAGCAAACTATTCGAGCAAAACGGAAACGAAATTTGATGTTGCCCGTTTGTCGTCTGTTCCGATTTTTTCATTAATAACTGCGTAAATTGTTTCAGTTCTTTACAATCATTAATTGGAACTACTCGGCTCATCCGTTCGCTTTCTATTAACGCCTCTAATTCCTTTACCCATGTAAGGACATTTTTATCCAAACAATCGACGACATATTGTCCTCTGCATTGTTAAACTAATTACTTTTTAGCATCTCGATTGGAATTTCGTAATTTCTTAATGTTTCCAAATTAAAACAAAACTGTAAACACTTCTAAAAAAAACAAAAAAAAAAACAAAAAACATACATATATTGTATATACGCGTGATAGGTACATAAAAACGTAATTCCTTTCTAAATGAAAGGAATGCAGCATATAGAAGCCTAAAAATTAGCGCTTGTATTTTAGTAGTTGTAAGTAAGAATGGTAAAGGAGACGAAAGTAATTTTGTATTTTTTCTGTCTTTGACTACGTTGATGAACGAACACTTTATTTCTCGGAAAATTTTTTTCTTACATACGAATATTGATTTTCATGTTCATTCTTTTTCTCAAAAATGTTGCTTTCATTCGTGAAATTTGTACGGAGAAAATCTCCGCTTCCATCAGCTGTTAACGGTGGGTGGGACACGTTTGTCTATCTGCATTTTTAACAACTCTTTACGATAGTCAATTGAAAGTTTTCTAAATTATGTATCTGATCTGTCTTTGAAAATGAGAACACATTCCTAATTCATTACCGAATTAGTTTGTGCAAAAATATAAAATCGGGACACCGTTTAATGGTCGAATTTTAGTCGACGTTTTCGTAGAGTCTGCGGCAAGGTAATTTTAAGTGATTTCACAGGTCGCAGTATCTAAACTTCATCTAACGACATCACAATGATCGGTAGAGAGAGATTTAAAAAGCACGTCCGACAAACTGGGAAAGCCAAAAATAAGGTCATCGAGATAATGATATGTATATAGTTTTACGTCTTCTGCTTTTTTCGTTTCTCAGAATAGCATGAATGTTACACCTGGTCGCTTACCGTTTAATTTATAGAATAGTCGCCGGCGAGGGTAAATCGATTTGTCTGCGTTCGATGCGTATCACGTACTTGATGATATTTCCGGCAAATTCTGAAAATATTTGCGCACAATTAGTATCGAAAACAAATTAACGTTTAATTGAAACACTCGACAAACGGAGTTTTAATTGGCAGTACTTCACTAATCGGAAACGCGTACCAACTTCAAAGTATGCCGAAACGGCACCACTGAAGCAATTCATCTATCTGATTTATACGCGCTTTAGCTACGTTTTTCGAATGACTTATTATTTTAAAACAGCAGTGAGCGACATTAATAATGTTTACAAATTCGAAGCGAAAATACTTAAAAAGCAATGTTTTAATTGTTTCTAGTGGTCCGCGGTGAAAACACTATTACAGCTAGCTGCTTTTACGCTGCTAATTTCTGTAATTCAAAAAAAAAAAAAAAGCAAAAAGCAAAAAGAAACTGATCAAAATTAATTTTTTATCGAAATACGACTGAGAAAAAAAAATTCGCTCTTGGGATGCTTTCTTTCCGAAGTAATTTCTGCTCCCATATACAAACATGCTCGTGCTATGTAAGAACTGCAAAAGTATTTCTAAAACACATTTTTCAACACTGTACAAATTTTATAAATATTATTTCGAACGCAAAGCAAATGTACTCATTCATTCGGTTGCTAATAAATGTTTAATTATGCTATGATTATTGCTTTTATAAACTGAAACTAGTTAGCAATATTATATATTAATTAATTGCATGTATTTATGGTTTATATGTTATATTAAAATTTATGAATGATTTTTCGCTATTCATATACATATACATATATATATATATATATATATATATATATATATATATATGTGCGTATACATATACATATTAATATATATATATACATGGGCGTCGCCAGCGTTGGGCAGGGAGGAGCAGCTCCCCCCTCTCTTGGAGCCTTGAAACTTTTTAATCAACTAGCATTGATGAGTATTCATAGGCGCGTAATCATGGTCAATTTGGAAAACTTCTGTTTTAATTAAGATTTTATTCTTGTTTAATAAAATATTAAGCCTCTACAACTTATAAATTTTATTTTTCCTATAACTCATATCCTCTTTCTATCATCTTACCCCCCTCCTGGCGGCTGACAACTCACCTTGCCCCTCCCTGGCACATCGGCTGCCGCCGCCCTTGTATATATATATATATATATACATAGGCAGTAAATAACTCAGTTTGCTGCACTTAAAGTTAAATTTAAAGTTAAATAAGATATATTTTCGCTCCTATAATTGTTTCCCTTGGTTGACAATTCGAAATAAAAAAAGAACAAAATAAAAAACATTAAACCAAAACAAGCTTTGTACATATTTGAATAATTTTTTAGAATCCCAGATCTAGAAATTTCGGTTATGCGCCATAATCGAAGGATGTAGCGCAACGTTGGTTCGAATTAAGTTTTTTATCCGGTTAATTTTCAGATTACCTGATTTGGAAAAACTTCATACACGCGCTAGCATGGTTATTCAGTTTTTAAACCGAAATTTATAATCGATAAAATTCTAAATTTATGTATTTTAACAGTTATAAATATTATTCTATTGCTCTAGTCCTTCGATCGATAAATGATGGTGCGTCGAAAGCGACGGTAGAGATTTTTTTTTGTCTTTGAGACTCTCTCATTAAGGAACAATTTTAACTGCTGTTAGTTCACCTAATATTCTGCATCAGAACTGCGGAATCGAAATATAATGCAGCTAACAACGTCATTCTCATCGAATAAAACGGCTCTACTAAAATCTTCCTTCGCAAGTAGAAATTCCAGCTGGTGTATTTGAATGTGGATGGAAGTTTATATAAGGGACAATCTGAGAAGTCTGCAATAATATTTTCCGGCGTCCAATATTTTTTATCGTTTGGAATCCAACACGAAATAGATTGGGCCGACGTCATCGACGTCATCAACATGTAGACCGGTGTGCTCGATATAGAGCGCGTTCGAATCGAAATAAGTTTCGTCAACACAGTCATCGTCTCGGATAGTTAAAGTTTTTAAGTTTGTTCTCAACTTTTGCCGTGACTGTTGTTAATAACTGAAGATAAGAGAGTGTCAATTGTGTGACAGTGTGTAATGGAAGAAAACGGGGGGAGTTAAATTTTATCTGAACAAGCGTTCCTATATGTGCGTGCAAAAAATAATATATGTAAACTTTTCCTATACTTAACTTTACGAACGGCAAAAATCATCGCGCAATGATTAAAGCGATTTTTATTTATCGCACTAATCTTTAAATGAACGATGCTAATTTTATTTTTTAGCGAGAAGGAAGTTGGATGTACTGTATGTGTGTGTGGCATATTTCGTGCTAGACAGTTTGTGCAACTAACGTAAAAGTGGAAAGAGAATAATTTTCGTTTAAATCGCTATTTCATCATTCAATAAAAGTTATCTTTTATTAAAGTCGTCGTTGTTTCAATCATTAAAATTATTACTAAAATTCCTAAATTCAAAAAGAAAATTTTCAATCCTTAGCGCGGGTACTAATTATAAAATGAACAAAATATACCTTCCAAGTTTTATGTTCCTCAGTTCTGCTTTTCGGCGCTGTGCAAAAAGACAACTTTTTTTTACCACTATCTAAGCTAAATTTTTTTAAAAATTTTTTCCTAACAAACACTGCCCGTTAATAAACAAACTCACACACACTGTTGTTCGAATTTCGATTTTTTTTTTTAGCTTAAAGCCCCTCCATTGGCTCTTGATATAATACGTATAGTAGCTGGTGAGCGAGCCATGCTCGAATTTATTTCGAACTCGCAGATAAATCAAAGTGCATATTCACGAGTTTCACAAGCATTTACAAATAAAACAATAATACACACCGAATACGAAAGTTACAATTACGTATCTGCATTTTTGAAATTTTTTAGTTTACGTAACACAATTTCGAAATGGCGCCATGTAAATATACGTATATCGGGAATAAATTTATTTTATCGCGAAATTTCAGTTTAATTATTCTTTATACTTTATTAAACCTAAAAGAAAAAAAATCCCAAATTCATAGTCACAACAGATCAGCACGACTGTGTACTTTCATTAAATTTTATTTTCTTTCTGTAAATTTATAATCATCAACTCAGAAATCTAATAATTTGTAATAATATTTTATGAATGTTTTTATTTATTAAAAAATGAACGTTGGTCGCCTCCCCTTTGTAATTGCTCGCTCCGTAGAATTTTCTCAACGATAAGACCTCGACCAATCGATTATTCCCCAGATTCTGAAAACCTCTAATGCGCGAATTTCATTAAAATCGTTATCTTTCTTTTCCTTTTTTTTGTCAACTATGGACACTAACCGAACGTGATTGAAATTTTTGAACATTTTCAATGCGCAGCAGTACGATCCTCTACCCGAATGAATTGTCGCTGCCTAACCAACTAGGCCACACGGTACTGCATGAATATGGTATTACACGTTGAGGATGAGTGAAAATAAAACAAGGAAAGTCCGACGCGTGCATTTTAATTCTCTCGTTTATCCTTAGCTCTGCGTCGACTTATTAAACTTAGAACATGATATTTCTAACCAGGTTTCTTTCGAAATGTACGAAGACTCAAATACATCAACCGAAAATTATGGCCGGGTTCGTTTAAGCCCTTACTCTTTATAAGTGAGGAAGATTACCAAGCGCGTGGAGTTTCTTAATAATATACGACACATATATTAATATAAATGTGTGTATAATAATATTCCAAATTTAAGTTATTTCAACTGTAAATGAAGGCGGAAATGTAGAAAAATATACTTTATACACGTTTTTATTTTATCGCATTACCTTTCACGTTATACAACGCAGTGTGATCGTTGAATTTATTCCAACATATGTAAGAGAAAGAGATTTGGAGAATATCGCATAGTCTATTTTTAAATGTAACCCCATTCTGAAGAAAAATAAATTGAATATATAAATTCCATCAACCAGCTTGAAAGATCGACGTTATCATTTCCTTATTATTAATGAAACAGGTCGAGGAAGATGCAACAGCGTTATTGAAAACTGTTACAGCTCCTGCATCAGAATTAAAACGAATGACGCTCTCGTGAAGAGCTTTCCGAATGCTTTAAATAGTCTTTCCGTATTTAATTCGTTAAACGGTTTCTATCTGAAGTCTGGAATCATTTGTCTCTATTAGTCTAATGATTGTTTTGTTTTCAGTGATGCGCCAAGTTAATATTCGTTTCCGTTTTTTTTGTTTTGTTTTTTTTTTTGATATAAGCGCGTATTATGTTAGAAGTAGCCGTTCTTTTCAAGTTTATCACCTTTTTCGTCCAGCATAACGTTCACGACCGTCTTCAATTGGTCGCTTTAACAATGACTTCCAACTTCGCTATATATTGGCAATATGAAAAATAGACAACACCCGTGTACGAAATTTGTAAAACCCGGAATTTTTTCGAAAATATAATATTACCGAAGCAGATGTATTTCGACTTTTTAACCAATCTGTAGGATCCTGACGTAAGATTCAGCGATTATAACCATTGAAAAAAACTAAAAAAAACGATAAAATTAGTAATAAACGGCAAAAGGAACTTTCACAATAGTATGACTAAAAATTGCAATTTAAACTTCCGAATAAAGCCTGATTATAAAATTCCGAGGATTTTACATATTATTACAAATTAAAGAAACCATAAATGAACTATAATAATGCGAAATGTAAAACGTAAATTTATTGTAATCAACTAATTAAAATGTAAACTTTAAACTAAGCTCCGAACGTAAAAATACCCGTAATTCCACGTTGTAACGTTATATTTAGTTTAGATTCCCACCAGGAATGGCAAATGTAACAATATATTTTAAGTTAGATTATTGCAGGGCGAAATTAACCCGAAGCCAGTTACAGAAGACGCTAATCCTCATTTTCTTACCTCTGCGTTTAATATTAATGAATTAAAATCCATTCTTAAAAAATCTTCTAGCCCCACTCCGGGTCGTGGTGCTATTCCCTTCTCTGTCCCAAAAAAGTTATCCGATCATGCTCTCCAAACTCTTCTCTGTATATGCAACTGCTTTCTGTTCAGAGGAGTCACTCCTCTTACTTGGAACACCTTTATTATCATTCCTATCCCTAAGAAAAACTCCTCTCTTCGTTCGGACTCCCTAGCATCGTGTCTCAGAAAACTGTTTGAGGGCATGCTTAACAAACGCCTGGTCTGGTGGTCACAATAACGTTTTTAATTCTAATATGTTTGGTTTCCGTCCTGGCTTAGACCCTGCTAACTGCGTCAGTCTTTTTGTTTCATATATCTATAAATCTTTCATCGATACACATTATTGATGTTTCCAGTGCTTTCGATAATGCCCATCTCCCTACTCTTCAAGATAGAATGATAGCAATTAACATCACGACGCATTTCTCTTCCCTCATTGTTAACTTGATGTTAAATCGCACTATTCTCCCGTCTTCCTCCTCGTTCGAGGTTACAAGAGTTGTTTCTCGTGGTCTTCCACAAGGATCCTGCCTTAGTCCTACTCTTTTTAATATTTATACTATTTCTGCTGCTTCTCTTTCTATGAACTCCTCTTTCTTATTTGTTGCCGATGACATTCTTCTCTTTTCCTCATCCCGCGATATTGTAGCTGCTAACGAAAAAGTCAATTCGTCTCTAGCTACTTTGGAACAATCTCTCTCCTCTTTGAACCTTTCTATTTCCCCTTTAAAATCCTCTTGTATTGTCTTTTCTCTTCGTCCTTTTAATCCCGCTTTAGCCTCTGCATCCTTAAACTCCAAACTTATCCCTCGTAGGAATTGCTTTTGCTATCTCGGTATATTCCTTAACAGTCGTCTGTCCTTTTGTGAATATATTAATTTCCTTTCCTCTTCTGCCCTTAAAATGACTGAACCTACTGAAAGCTCTTCCCCCAACAAAATGGGGAGGCGATCCTTTTCTCCCTATTTCCTTGTACAATTCGATTATCCGTTCCAAATTCGACTACTGTTCCTTTATCTACGGCTCTGCCTCAAAATCACTTCTTCCCAAACTGGATATAATCCAAAATTCTCGTATTCGTCTTTGCCTTGGTGCTCTTAGATCTTCTCGAATACCAGCAGCTCTCGCTGAGTCAAACTCGCCTCCCATTTTCATCCGCAGATCCTATTTAGGAGATCGATTCTTCTGTAAACGCTTACCGTTATCATCCTCTAAACTTATATTCCTTCTTATCTTTCCATTCTACAAAACTAGCGAGGTTTTACTCCCAAGAAAATTCCTATCCTAGCCCACATTGCTTTGCGGCTGAATTCTTTTTTTATCCTGCACAATATCTCGCTTACTTTTCCTTCAATTTTGCAGATTTCTTCAATCCTCCCAATCCTTCCCATATGGCTATTTTTACGGATGATTCGAAGAATGGAGTTGGACCTTCTTTCATCCTTCCGAGCATTAATTTCTCCGAATCTTTCCGTCTCCCTTCTTTTTGTTCTATCTTTACGGCCGGGTTAATGGCCATTCTACGTTCCATAATTTATATTTCCTTCCATCGTTCTTCTTCTAAATATTTAATTATCTCCGTGTGTGTCCTTAAAGCTATTTCCTCATATTTCCCCTCTCACTCCTCTGACCTTTTTATCCTCCGTATTCGCTCTTTCACACTCTTTTCGCACTTCATGCTATTCGCAATATGCTCTGGGTCCCCAATCATATGGGGATAGAGCGTAACGAAATAGCAGATTCCTTGGTTCAGATTGCTGTATCCTCCAGCTTCTTTTTCTCTAAAATTTCCGTTTCTAATTTACTCCCACTGTGTAAAAAGTTTCATGTTTGATTTTGGTCAAATTTCTTCGTTTCTTCCTTTTCTAATCAACCTTCCTCTTAAATTTTTTCATCCAATCTAATCTTCCCACGCGGCCTTGGTTTTACGATTTTCCTTCGCTTCGCCGTTCCGTTATTGTCCCTATTATCCGTTTACGTCTAAATCATACTTTTTTTCCTTCCTCACGTTTTCATTTTCATTTCACTCTATCCCCTAGTTGCCGTCTTCATTCTGACTACGAATCTGTGATCCTCCCCATATCTTCTTTGAATGTCCATCCCTCGTGAACGAACACACTTCTTTGTACTCTAATTTGTTATCACTCAAACTCTCTACTCCTTATTGTGCTTCTTATATATCTTATCGTTTCCGTCAATCTCCATTGTTCCTATCCTCAGTTCTTTTATTCCATCAGTATTTGACACCGACTCTACATCTAACTGATTCTTTTCCCTCTTGTCGTTTCTGGGCGGAGATCCTTTGTTGACATGCTCCCAGGGTGGGGTGGGGGGTAAACGGAATCGACCACACGATAATGCGCACTTTGCCGTGCAATAGTCCTCGATCAGCCGTGATCATGTCATGGTTTCTCAGACACACGCACATTTTCGCTCACCACGGTTTCCATATTTTTTATTTTATTTCGTTTATTTTATTTCGTTTATTTTATTTATTTAATTATGCAATACACAACATTACAATTAAAATAAATTCGTGATTTATGTTTATTTAATAATTCCTCAAAATTATATTTGGAATGTGCTTTGGTAAATTTTAATTTTGTACTTTCGTTAAAAAGATTTTTTGCTTTCAGTCAATTTTTGATGTTGTGCAATTTTGTACGACAGTGCAAAATCATTACATCATCAGCGTACAAGACTATCTGTATATGACCAAAGATGTGTTGAGAACGTTATTTAAATAAAAATTGAACGAAAATCGGGTGTGCGGGAAAAAACTAATATTCTCTTGTTTTAATTAATAGTTTTCAAAGTTTACTTTAATACTAAAAGAGTTGGCCTATTTTTATTAATCGGAATTTTATGAGACAATTTAAAAAGTGAAAATTTTTTAGTCGTCCGCATATTATTTATACTAAACAGGTTGGCGAATTACTTAAGTAAAGTAACGAGTGAAATTCAGACAGCATATATCCACAGGTGAATTCAAGGGAACCATTTCTCCCGAACTCGTGTAAATAACGATGCTTATATTTACCAATACGTCATCCGATTTTCCTACCGAATTATTCGCTATTCTTAAACCCTTCAAATATATTTCGAAACAACGAGCCCCGATAAAAATATGTAAGTAACTACGTTGATTTCTTACAAATAATAACGCTATTAAAAACATTGTACATAAATGTGCCGGCACCGCTAGTGTGCAATAAACAAAACATAAAAAAACAGTGCAATAAAATTTTTGTGAAAGCACCTTCAGCAGTTTTCATTTTTCACTGTATTGTTCTAAAGTGGTCACTTTTTGTTTTTAAAGAGGAACAAAAATTTTAACGCTCGAAAGCCCCCCTTAAAAATGTAAATTGCGCGATATTTTATTTAAAAAGAAATATACTATTTGTCAATTTGCAAAGTTTAAAAATGTTTTTCGGTTTATTTTTTTTTTTTGACTTTTTATATAATAATCCAACTCGATGCTATTAATAAAAATGAACAAAGTAGATGCTGTGTATACTGATGTACACTGAAAAACTAGTTTAGTATTTAATGACTCGGCGTTAAATTTATTAAAATTTAGAGAATGTTCGGTTTATTATTATTTTGAATGCCTTAAAAAGCTCTTTTGTTCATCATCGTGCTCTTGTCATACATAAAAAGAGAAGAAATATTCGTTCTTTTTCTTAATATTATTTTGAACCCCTTCGTGTACTTGATCAGAAAAATTTACAAAAATATAGATATAATTACGATACAATTCGTTCGTAAATCGACAACAGATGAAATAAACAAGAACAAGGACAATGGACAAGGACAAAAGTAGAAAGTTTAAGATTTAATAAGTAGGAAAAAAAACGAAACGTTCAAGGGACAAAGAAGAGCACTCGGAGAAAATGATATAAAAATCGTAAACAATTACATCGTTAGAGTGAGGAATAGAAAATATGGAGTGAAGGATTCGGAGGAAAACGTGAAAAATGGAACTGATTAAAATGGAGACAGTTAATGAAGGATAATGAAGAATAAGACAAAGTGGTGGAAAATAATTGTAAAACTACGGTTTCAGAGGAGTTAAGGAATGGTGAAATACTGGTAAAAAGAGTTGTAAACATCAAACTAAAATCTAGGTTGGACATTTTTTAAATAAAAAGTATTGGAACCAAATGTTTTTTTGTTTTTTTTTTTGTTTTATAATTAGAAGAAATATTAATAACGCGAGCTGATAATTTACTGTTTTACGACGAAAAGTTTTCATTAGCGCATTTCACACTTTATTGACTAGAACTGGAAAAACCAAAAAATTGTTTAAATTTGCATCTAAATTAAATGAAATTGCGACAACGTGTAAACACGGTTTTCACTAATAGAATATCGATTTAGTGATCTTAAAATTTTATAGTATGGTTCTTTTCCCGCTGTCTTTTTCTTTTTCTTCTTCTTTTTTTTATTTCAGGCTTGTCAACCAAGGACCTTTACCCAGAAACAAATACAGTAAAGAAAGAAGTCGATTATATTTTAATCCGATCAGAAATCTTCAAGGAAAGGACAGGATATAGGAAGGACAATAAGGAGTAGGAAGCCCAAGCCTCAACACAAATAAGAATACAAAGCAGAACGCTCCACAGAAAGAGATGAACACTGGAAGAACACATGATCGACGTCGCAAATAACTCTGCATCATTAGGATGGAGAGGACAGTGAGGGGAGGAAATCAGGGCAAAGCGAAATCTGGAGGAAGGCTGCAGAGAATGGCCAAAACGCATAACAGAAACAACATCAGACCGCCGAAGAGAGGGATGCAAAAGAAACCATGAATAGGCAGGAGAAGTAGGCTGAGCAGACAAATAAAAGGAGCAACTGTTGGAAAAAGAGGAAGCATAGGTGTCCGACCAATAACTGATATGAAAACTTTTACATATCGATAGGAGATTAGCGGATGGAATTTAAAAAAAAAATCCGAGCCAAGGAATCAGCCGCTTCGTTACCAAATATGCCCTAGTTGCTGGATGCCCACAGCAAATCAATGTTAATGGAATGGAGAGAGGAAAATATATACGAAGGATAACAAAGTCACACGAATGATCAGGAAGGGGAGAAGATATGGTGTGAAGGGCGCTCAAGGAGCTAGAGATAATTAAAAAATTGGAGGAAAGGTGATTCGAGGAAATGAAAATAATAGAACGTAGGATAGTCAATAATTCGTTTATGAATATGGAACAGTAATAAGAAAGACGAAAAGATTTTGATTTCGAATTACATCTAGTTATTTTAGCCATTAAGATGTATAATTCATTCCGAAATAATGCTCACATCTTTTTACAGATGAAACGAAAAAATAAAATAAATCGAAAAAGTATGAAAATTTTTATTTCCCGCCAATTTAATTTTTAATTTCTATTTTTAAACTGTTCTATTTATTCTTACTTTTTTACAGAATTATTACGTGGTATATGTATATAAGGTGTGAACAGTTTATCGTCGGCATTGTTTAAAAATTTTATAAATAATGTAAAAGACGTATATTCCGCAAAAAAATTTGTAACCGATTATTAAAAAACACCGACATATTTCGGGGTCAACGAGATATTTGCGGTAAATTATAAATTAAAGTTAAATTATAAACACTACAATATTTAAACAATAAAAGTGGATTTACAGAAAATGTGTGTAATCGTGTAACTAATCGGTATTAATAATAATGATAGATTAGTATAGTTTCGGGGGAAGTAAATTACACTTTGCTTTTTTTTGTCTTTTTGAACGGTTTTGACAACTTTTTTTTTCAAAAAATCGTAAATTCAAAAAGAAAAAAAAGTAAATACCAAAAGATATTTAACGTTTTTTTAATGGTGCGAATAAATGGTTCGTATTAAATTTTGTGTATATGCGTGAAATGATTTATTTTCATTTTAAAATAATTCAGATTTGCTCTTTTAAAAGAGACAGAAAGTTAAATGTTTCTATTTCGTTCGAAAGAGATTACTTTTAGATATAATCACGATTTTTATTAAACTTCTTCGCGTGTTCTAATGAAATTATTCTCGTTTATATAGCCTGCATAATTTCAAAGTTCCGTCCCTTAAGATAACCGAAACATTCACCAATCACAGACGCGATGTTAACTATAAGTTTACTTTCCATTAATACCGACTCGTGACAACCCGAACTCGATACAACCCGACTAATTCGCTCGATAAATTTATGCAATTTTTAAATTTTTATCCATTGCTCCGTTTAAAACGTCTTATTATGGCGATGATATTCGCATTTTTTTTTTTATGAATTCCAATCGTGAAAGGTATAATATAGAGAATAAGTTATAAAACTGATAAAAGACCAACAACAACAGTCCAGTTAGTAACTAAATAACTAAATAACTAAACTGGGGGTCTGAATTTTAGGTTAATACACAAAACATATAGGTCCGAAACAGTGTGTAGGTGAAATTATTTAACGTGGCTACTCAATTTTATTTAGGGGAAATCCTATCTGTTTAGAATCACCTAGCAAACAGCTGGCATCATAACCTGTTTTAGGATTACAATGTTTTTTTTTTCTATAACATCTGCGGTCAGTTTGATAGAACTTACTATAGACAAAAAATTATCTTAGTGAGCCCCTCATTTGTTAATATAGAGAAATAACTAAAAATCGTTAAAACTATATCATTAGCTACTGATCGGATATTTCGAAAATCCGCTAAAATTAATTTTATCTAGCATCTAAAGTGCGAACTTTTATGTTTTAGGCCTTACAACGAAACCGTATTCCTCCAAACAATTATTTGGCCACACGCTACAGCGGCAATTAACTCTTTTCAAATGATACCGACCGTTTCCAATAAATTGATCGTGAAGTCGAATAAAATAATTTTTTTTTTTTTTTTAATAGAAATAATAATAATAATAATAATTGTTAAAAATATTATAAAGCACGTATTACCGAAAATTATATTTTAAAATATTAAAAAGGGCCGACACGTTTCGGAGTTACGTACTCCATAATCATGGCATTAATAAGAGAAAAAACAAAACATGTCGGCTCTTTTTAATAATTTTTAAAAAATATAATTTTCTGTAGTACCTACACGTGTTTTATAATATTTTTAATAAAGTAATGACACAGAAAATGGATAATATTATTTACAACTTAAAAATAATAATTGTAAAAAAAGTACTTTTTTCGACAAAGGTGTTTCTATCTTAAACTCCGAGAGCAGATTTTCACACTTCAGTTTAGAAATATTTATTTAAATAATTAACAATCGAATTTATTTCGCGAGTCTATCAGACTTGATCATATTGGTGAACTGAAACATAATTTTCGGAGCCGAAATTTAAATAAATCTAAATACTTTTTGCATAAATTGTTATTTTATTGCGGAAAGTTTTCCGTTAACTGAAAAGGGCGCTTAAAACCAACCCCCGCTAATTATTTTGAAATAATCGCTTTTATGCACTGAATAAACTTAATCCTACCGCCGCACACTGTACGTCAAAAAATTATCATAACTTGCGCCGAATTTTAATATTTCCGGTCTAAATTTAAAAAAATAATATATATTTATATATATATATATATATGTGTGTATAGGAATCCGAAGACCAGTTTTATTTGTATGTTTTTTCTAAGTCATATATTTTCGTCATGATTATAATTTTAATTTTAGCTTAGCTCAAGAAACAATTTGATAATTTTAAAGATACATACAATATAAAGTGTGATTTAATGAATTTTTTTTTCAATTTATTAAATTTAGTAACGTACTTTTCATTCGTTGTGTTTTAAAATTAAATCATTCCGTATGATTTATATCTCTATTTTTTGTCTGACGCAATTAAATTTTTTACAAGTGTACGTTCCTGCGAATCCACTCATTCAGAAAGTACTTAAATAGTTTACTCAAGAAGATCCTCGCTTGACAAGTGAGTAAGTGTTGTACTGATGAACTAGAAAAAAATCAAAAAGGTCTATAACGTGAGTTCCACTGCAATCGAAATCAAATGAAGGCGATCACTGATAAACGTAGTCGTTACAGTTTAAAATATTAATTACAAAAATATTTATTACAGTTGAAAAAACGATAAGGCGTGCAGAAACAAGAATACTGGAATACTTACGATAACGTCTGAAATAAATAGAATGAATTTATCCATAAAAAAATTAATTGCCATCTAAATTAACGATAAAACTAAAATCGTAAAAGAACAAATCGTAAACTGCATAATAATTACCGTTTTCCGTTGGTTAACAATCTGATAAAGTTATTAGAATTTGAAAAGCGACGACAATAAAAAATTTTATTATTACTATAACTGTTAAACAGATTAACGATACATTTACGAAAACTAACGTGCTTTGATGAAAGTAAAAAATGATTTATATTAAAATTTGGTCGCGCTTATATCCAGTATGTAATGTCAAATATCGCAAAATTTATAATATATGTAAAACTACGCACTAGGACATTTGTCGAATGCTAAACGCCAGAAATATTACGACTAGCCATATTTTCTAGCACCTGTAAAACTTGACTGTCCATTCTACACGTTAATTCCTCGGTACGAAAAAATAATACGAACCAATCGTGTTTCCTTTCTTATCGGTTCATTTTCAACAGTGAATTATTTCCAATTCGACATTCTGTGCGGCCCCCAGAAAGAGTCTTTTGCAGCCTCTTTTTTTCTTAGTCATCTGTTGAGGGATTTTTATTTGATAGAAACATAAGCAGCACTCATGACAATTTTCTGTTGCAACACAAAACAAAACTACGGAAACTAATGGAATCGTTTAATTTATTGATATACAGATGTTTATATGTTACTATATCATTACAATCCAGGTGTGTGTGAATAATGCACATGTTTGCCTTTGCCTTACAAGAAATTGTTAACGATTATTCCGCTTTTAATAATGCTTATACCTGACTGCTAAATCTTGATAACTCAGGATTCCGAGATTTGGTAATCCAATCGCTCTCGCAACTCGATTATTACAACCATTTCGCAAAGAGCCTAAAATCGTATGTGAATAGAATCCCTGATTCATAACCAAAATTTGGGCCAACTCCTGTCCTCTATTTGCCCATTCTACAGCCACCCCTCTTTTTTCCATCGGTTCCTTTCATGTTGACAGACTGTCTTAATTTTAAGTTATATAAGATGCACTATTTAAACCACTTATTCAATGTTCTTAATATCGTCGTTTCTTTCAAGAAGTGCAACCTGCTTTCTCAACTTTAAAATTGAATTCTATTCTATATTCTGTATTAGCCTCTGAAGTTACAAGCGGCATAACCGTTGCGAAAAATGTAGCACGTGGTACGTATTTTTAACTAATCGTAGCGCGTACAGTTTTCGTAAAAGGACCGGGTAATTTATATGAACTTTCGTAATTCACATTGGCCATCAAAGAATTTTATCGAGAAATAATTAAACGATTAATGTGATCGCTTATTTTCGGGAAAAAGTGTAACATGTTACACAGTAATGACTATTTAGATTGGAAAAACGCCGATTAGTTTATAATTTTTCTTAAGATTTTCTTAATTTTTCGATTATTAAAATACTAGGACAAAAATGCATGAAGAATGAATAAAATGAAATTTGAAAGTGTAAGACAATGTATCTCCGTGAAGAGTTTTAGAAAAAAATAATTACAATCATTAAGAAATTTAAATCGATTTATTCGAACTCGGATAATAATTAACAATAAAATAATGAATAATATCGGTGTACTTGAAAGTTATAATATTTGATTTCTCAAGAAAATGTAATAGACACATTATATATAATTTACGAAATTCTAATGAACGAATACGTCAAATAAAATCAGAATGATGTTCAGCATGTAGACCTGAAATTGTGCGCATAAATCGTGATTAAACGATTTAAGACAACCAGTAATCAAAAGAATGCCGACAATTCTAAAATATAAAATCCTACAAATTCGAAATTCGCCATGGAACGCACATCTGTTAAACATAAAATGTAAAATAGAAAACAAGAATTAAAATACTTTTCACAAAAAATCAAACATTTTAAATAACCAATTATCTTCCTCCTCTCCGACACGAAATTAAAAAAAATAGTTGAAAAAGGTTTGTGTAGTTCGATTGTAGGAGTTAAAACAATTTAAATCCGTCTTAAACATGTGTGTGTGTGTGTGTATAAAATGAAACGTCGTAAGAAAAAAACACATAGCGGATATTACAGTTTCAAATTTTTACACCTTCAGGATTTCAAAAACTCCAAAATTTATAAATAAATATTTTCTTTTGAAACACCCACTTTGTTTGAAATTAACGACATTTGATTTTCTAAACAAAACTTCCAAATGTCAAGTTTCCAAAAACGCGAAAAAAAAATCGATGTCCACCGTCAAAAATAGGTATTAATCTACACAAGGCCGTATCCACGGGGTGGGTTTTGAGGGTTAACCCCCCCCCCCCATGAGAACTGAAATAGCTTAGGTACTTCATTAATACTTTATGCAAAATTTTTTGTTACGAATATAATCAATAACATATGTAATTTTTATTAATGTTTATACAGTAATTCGTTTATTTAAATTATTAATATATAAATCAAGACGATGGAAATTATTAATAGCATGAATATTAGTGAAAAATGTATTTTTATTTATAAAATAAATATGCGAAGAAAATTTTCACCCCCTCCCCTTTCCAAAATTCTGGGCACGGGCCTGAATCTACAAATATGCATATTTTTAAGAATATAAAGCGGGATATACTCGTAGTATAGCTTACCTCTGAAGTTGGAGTTCTGTAAATTTTCAAATATTACAACACAGGGATAATATGCAGCTATCGTAGAAATACCATGTCGTAAACATTGCACACTTTTGAAAAACTACTTTACCGGACGTCATCTCTTGTAAAAACGAACTCGAATAAATATCTGAACAAGATTATTATCAGTGTGTTACTCTACAATCATAATTGTAATAAAAAATTGTCAAACTATCCTACGCGAATATTAATACCAAACGAAATATAAAACTGATAAACTCGTAGTAATTTATTTAAATTATGAAAATATAACAAAATAGCGACTAATTTCGGATCAACAATCGATGATTTCGTGAATTATTGATCCCGAACTAGCCCCAAGTTTTATTATATTTTCATGATTTAAATAATTCCTACGAGTTAGTTTTATATCTCGTTTAGTATTAATTATTTTAATAATGCAATTAATTTTACCGATGAATTTTGAATTGCAGGAGATGTGTCGCAAGTTACCCGGATTTAGGAGTTCAGATAGATGTTTTCGAAGAGCAGCGGGAAAATGACGAAGCTCAAATTTTAGATATACCGTACGGAGTAGATTTAAATTCCCACGTTGATGTTTTTTATGCCATCTTAAGACAGGTATGATTTCAAATTGAAAATAAAAACTAAAATACATTATTCGACCGTCTAGAATATTATGCCGATGAAATTAGTCGATATATTAATCGATAAGTCATTCTTAGCCAGGGGTACACTACATTTTTGGTCCCACGACTATGTCCCGTTACTTTATATAAAATAACAAAAATGAAATAGTGTGTTGTACAATAAATAGAAGATAAAGAAAAGGACGGCAGTTTAAATGACACAGAGTGAGAATAGAAAAGGCGTCAACACCATGAGGGCTTTTAGACCCATCGGTAAAGATCAAGGTATGAAAGCGAAACACACTATAAATAATGTGAGTAAATTCCTGTTTAGCAATTTCAGGTAAGAGAAACTTTGTAGAGACGGGAAGGAAAGATAAACTAGGGAGGTAAGAAAAACAGCAGAAGTTGAAAGAAAAGTATGGAAGCTTTTCTTAAGAATAAATATAGGGAGAGAACTTAGCAAGACGATTAGCCGCATGTGTTAAAAGAGGATTTTTTTTTAGGAGTAAAAAGCCAATTACGAAAAACTGATATATATGATTCGATAAGGTTAGCAGACGAGTTAAGAAGTCGTTTAATTAACAAGCTATAGCCGAGGAGACATCTACGAATAAATATAGGAGGAACATTAGACTCTGCAATGATAGTGGGAAAAGGAGAGGATTTTAGGACACCAAGGCAAAGACACAGATTCTGTACAGCTTTAAAAGAAGAAACTTAGGTATGTTCCCATAGACAAATGAACAATAATTAATTCTAGAATCGATAAATAGTACGATTAAAATGATGGGATCACCGCACCAATTTGTAGGAGAGAAGAATTTAAGGAGATTCAGTCGCTTAAAAGAAGACGAATATAAATAATTAATACGCTCATAAAAGGAAAGACGACTGTTAAGGAAAATCCCTAGACAGTAGAAGTGATCGACTAAAGGGATTGAACATTCATTTAAGGATATATTAATGTGAGATGGATTGAAAGAACGAAGGCTAAAAACTAAACAGGAGGACTTAGATTGGTATATGTCAAGATGTTGATTTGAGAGAGCAGATTGTAGTACAGAGGGTGTGTTATTAAGTTCAACTTGAGTAGTGGAGATATTAGAAGGGGAAGAGTAGACTGATATATCATCTGCAGAAAATAAAGAAATGGAGGGAATAGTTAAAGAAACAATATTGAGAAGATAGATATTGATTAAGGTAGAACTAAGGGACGAGCCTTGAGGAAAACCACAAGAAATTTTCCTAGAAACAGAGAAAGAAGGTAGAAAGAGATGGAAGTGTGGTTTATAAGAAGATTAATAATAAGGGAGGTAAATTGGAATACTGATTGAAAGCATTAAGTGTTCTAGACTGGGAATATGAACATTATCGAAAGCCGAAGTAACATCGATGAACGCGGCAGTAGTGCATTGATATATATATATATATATATATATATATATTAATTACAACGTAATTCTTAGGCCACTCCCATTAGAAAAAATGTCTCAAAAAAGTGTCCCAATTTTATGTAACGTTTGTTATATTTTAATTCTTACCAGCTTTATATATATTAATTACAACGTAATTCTTAGCCCGACCCCTAGCAGATTTTGTAACGAAAAATGTCACAATTTTATGTAACGAAAGAACGTCCTAATTATATGTAATGAAAGTTAGATGTTAGGATAAGATTTTTGTGATTATGTTATTATATTCATATGAACCGATTTAGAATTACATTATAAATTTTGATCATTTTATACAAAGTATAGAAGAAAAAAAGACAAATGTAAGCATGAGGGGTCAATGGGCATAGCCGCTTGCGAGGCCAAAATGACCGAGTTTATACGTATATTATGTTTTTGAATCTAACGGAAGTAGTAGATCTGATCTGAAAATAGTCTTTACCCTGGAATATTAGAATTTTCAAAACAATTAGAAATTTATCTCGCATTCACGTTCCGACATTAGTAAATAAATCACATAACAGGAGTGTCGTAATAACGGCGTCATACTTTAACGTCAGCAAGCAGAAGTCGCTTAACGTCATTCATGTTAAATGCAATGACTTAATACAAAAATTGTTTACCGATTTCAAAGAAATCTTCAATGTTTGCACTATGAGTCACTAGGTTTTTTCTTTCGAAAGCTGACCACAGTGCATAAAAAAACATTAAACCAAGACGGTTCATCGAAAAACCGCACCATATATATTAACAGTATTCAATGGTTTATCTCAAAGCATTCGTTACAACATATGCCACAGATAATTAAAAAACTATTACTAGAGAAGTTAACAGTTGGAAATATTGTTTTATTTTTGTAACAATTCACAGGCAAATTTGTATTTTTTTTTAATATTTAAAAAATCAATTGAAAAAGTAAAACAAAAATTTACCGTTATAATAATATATAAGATCAATGGGAATCCTCCGGTACTTCTAGTCACGCGGTAAAGTACCAAAGCAAATTGAAAAAGAGTGAAACTGCTCGTACTTCTTTAGCAGTAGAATTAATTTGGCTAGACTTTTTGGGACAGTCCTATTACAGTCTTATTTCGGCACAGTTTAATTTCTACACAAAAACGTAATGAAAACACTTAATGCTGTTTCAGCATAATTTGGGGGACTAAAGCTGCAAATATTGTTTTTTTCTGTTGAAGAAGACGTAAAAATGTCGGTCATTTTCTCATTTTTTTTACTTCAGTTTTTATATTCGTAATTACTGGAAAAAGTTATACAGTGGATATCTTTTGTTTTCATTTGTACCATTAACACACGTATCTTATTTTGACTCGTACAACAGCACTTTTAAAATATCTGTCGACATTGATAAAAAATGGTACAGAAGCAATAGTGCAGGTTACCAGCGGTCATAAAAGTTTATGAATGTGAGCGGACGTATTCACTTTTAAAAATAGATTTTTTAATTCGGTTGTAAAACTCTTCTGAATAGTATGTTTCAATTTTTCCTATTAAACTGAAGGCGTTGCATATATTTTACTTTATAGTTCTTAAATTAAAGTTGCTAGAAATCCTTTTCATTTATTTATTATAATTTTTTTTTTGAGATACTTTAATCCAAGTTTTACTTCTTCAATTAATATATTCACATCCTTTTTTTTTTTTAAATAATGTAAAAACTGCAGTTCTTTTTAAAAACTCACGAAGTAAAACAACTAAAAACTCGAAGATTTGGGTCACGAAGCAGCCAGTGAGTTCTATCCCTTACAGACATATATATATATATATATATATATATATATATATATATATATATATGTATCCACAAACCCATAAAAACTGTATCTCCAATTTCCTGCTTCATGATCAAACATTTTTAATATCAATACAAAATAAGAATAATCGTCTCAGGAAATGCAATTTTTTAGCCGTTAAAAATGGAGTACTTTTGGTTTCATGAAATTTTTAATTTTTTCCGTTCCTTTCGAATATTTTCCTCCTAATATAATTTTGAAAAATCAAGATGAACTATTAGAAAATATTTAGACAGAAAAATTTTAATTATCTTCAATTTCTTACTTTACGTTTTACTTATTTCTTTCGATTTCCACTTTTGTGGAAGGTTTCGGTTATTGACATGTTTCTTAAGCCTGATAAGTATCGACGGGCGACTTCGATTCCAGAATCGGCTCTGAGTTAAAAACGTACGTCAGTAAAACCGAATTCGCTCTGACTTGTAGGACAAACGATAAAAAATGAATGAGTTTAATATGAAGAAGTCGCTTCCGAGTAAGTGGCAACTCGACTTTAATAAAAATTTCTTTATTAGGGTCAAGAGGTAGAGCGAGTCTTTTATTGCAGTGTAAGCAAAATTGTCAACACACTTTCCTCAGACAGCAGCAATGTTTTATTTCCTTCCCCCTTACCGACATCTGTAGCAGTCATATTTCAGGCCCCATTAATATTACGCTGAATTCGTTTTATAGCGAAACTGTTACGTTTTTAACGTCTGCGTATTGGTAGGTTGTTTGTTTTTCATTATAGCGGGGTCGTTCGGAATTTAAAAAACTAGGTCATATATCCTAAATAATTTTAATATTATTTTACTACTATTACTTTTTAAGAATAATTCATTGTTTCATTAATATTTGCAACCCATCGTCGAATTTTTTTAAATTTTCAATTATTTTTTCCGAATTTATTATTTTGTTTTCATTTATATTTATTTTATGATGCTTGTTTAAATAATGAAGTTGTTTTTGATGTAGCCATTTCAGGGCTTTTCAGTTTTTTAATAATCTCATATTAGTTTTTTTTACGTGCAATCTAATGAAACGGTAATTATTTTGTTTCTCTTCCGGTTACTTGGTCATTCTTTTTTTAATCTACTTGCATTCTCGTTTTTTTTTTTTTTATTACGCACAACTATTGCTTTACCTTTGAAATAACCGCCTTGCAATGAGCGTACGCTGCAAGGTCAACTTCGTCGCTATTACGTACTCCGACATGACTCGGAATCCCCACAGGAACGACACTTCCTTTCCTATGCGGCTTATATAAATTACCCTGGATCCGTGCAACTACTGGGCATTTACTATCTCGGAGCGGCATATTAGATGCAAAGAGGCCAGTGAATCTGTGATGTAAAGGTGTCGATTTAATTCGACATGCAATACATGATTCCGCATAATTCCGCGTCTAGCTATGTACAGCCATCATTCAGTCGGACCGCGCGCGCCATGTTCTCGATTTGATAGGAGTAGGCTGCTGGTGATGTATAGCCAGCTGCGATAAATTTTACACCGTCGGTATATACATGTGCATTGTATCTCTTGATAATACTGTTTGCCGGATATTTTCATGCTGTGGGGATGTCTACCATACACTCAAGGAGAGTTAAGTCGATATATAGATATGTCAAAAAGCTGCTAGGGCGCTATCAGCGTTGCGTAACTCAGAGTAGATTTCGAAATATATTATCATATAGTCCGATAATATGCTGAAAATATTTTCGAATCATAATTATTTTTCGAAATCGTTTAAAACCCAGAATGCTGCGTTAAGAAAACGAAGTATGGTTTCGATACCTCAAAATAGCGAGTTTTCCATCGATATACATACATGCCAAGGAAAAAAATATTTATTTACAATTTTTAGTGTTCCGGCGCCGAAATGGTCCAAATATCAATTTGTTATATTGGTTATATATTTTTTCACCAAAGCGCTCTTTTACATTCATGTTTAAAATGGGTTTTCAACCTCTTTGTTCATGCTACTACTGATAAGAACATACTTTTTCTCATTTCTTGACCTAAAAACGGGCAGTTTAATTAAGTTTTTTACTCTTTAATAATTCTTCTTATGAGAGAGTTTATGATTTTTATCATACATTCTAAGTTTCACTTTTAAAAAATTGCTTAAGTGCAAAAGGACTTTTTAGCTCGTTTTTAAGTCTGTATTGCATATTTTTGACGGTGCGATTTATTTTTGGTGCCCAGGGTAATCGGTTTTCTTAAAGTTTAGCGTTGCCTACGAGAGAGAATTTTAATTGTGATTTTTATGTGTCAAATTTAACATTTTCTAAGTCTAGCCGTGTTCCTAAATTATCGAATTTTATTCGATAATTTTGTCCTTGAATTATCGAGATTCCCTACGTTTTATACGATTACGGAATTTTAAAAACAAATTCTACAACATTCTTCGTTAATAACACACTAATATGTGCGTATGTCTGGGAAGATGTGTTGTTTACTGTAAGAAAAAAGAAACGGAACGCGTTTGCGAAAATGTCTGTGTTATCACATTATTGGCAAAACTCGTACATACATATAAGGTCACATATTTTCTTCCGTGCAATACGACCAAACGCAACAAAACTAGCATGATAGGATGCCTACAAACAGTACGCGCTGAACGTGCAGAATATTTTCTATCCGTAAATGAAAGTTACATAAAAATAATGAGCGCTAAATTCAAAGATGTTCGTTCTGTTCGATGCGTTCGGAGTATTGTGCGAAAATAAATACGCGACCTAAAATGCTTCCAATTCTGCGCTGGAGTTGCTAATTATTTATATTGCAACTCTAAAAATAGATTTGTAACAGCTAACAACTAAACATCGAACTTGACTGTTAGCAAATCAATATGCATCAACGGAATCGACATGCACTACAAGTTTACAGTCTCCCGTCTCTAATAAATAGTTAGATCTTTTTACGAACGAGTAAAATGATTTCACTAATCAGAGTATTCATGAAATCGTGCCACTGTGTGTTAGTGCGACTCAATCTTTGATGCGGCTTGAAGAATTGTATAGCTCTGTTGATCACTTTAGGCGTGCCATATACATATATATCCAAGTATATTCTGTACTTACTAAACAAGTTGAAAAATTTTTTCCGCACTTCTTCTTAAGAATATAATAACTAATAGGTTCGGTGCATTCATTTCAGAAATGTTCGTCAACGGTTGTTTCTAACGTAAATGCGTATGTATCGGGTGACGACGGTATTTACATTGCGGAATAATTATACTGAAAGCGCTTTTTTTGTTCGTGTTTGATTAGGTGGCTGATACGCCTCAAGAAATACCATTTTTAAGCATTCTTCAGCATTTACTGAGAATCGATCCGAAGGAAGCCATCAGCGATATCGTCTGGGATACGGCAGAAACCCTAGTCCATAGAGCAACTCTACTAGAATCCAGACAGGACGCGACCAGAATTTTACGATCTCCGAGCGTTCAGAGTCGACTATGTTGTCACGGCCACCGTAGTATTCCGGATGCAGTATGCGGCAGTCGCAAGCAGTCCATCAACATTCCTACTTCTCCGATAAATACTTCCGCTCCGCCGCCACCCCCACCTCCTCCGCCGCTCACTAATTTGGGATTGCCGCCACCTCCGCCCCCGCCGCCTCCAACTTTAACTTCAGTATCTCAACCGAGTACAGCAAATGTAAAAACCTTTTCTCCTACATCTTCTCAAATAGCGGCTGAATCTAATGAAACCGCTCCTACTGTTGACAATAAATTTTCCGAATCGTCAGAATTGTCGGATTTAAAACTACCGCAACAAGAAACCCCGACTCCGAAGGCTAAAATGAAAACGATTAATTGGAATAAAATACCCAATAATAAAGTACGAATTTTGTTTATTAAGTTGTTTTTTTTTTCTTTCTAGTGAATTTTAGTACAGAATAAAAAAGCTGTACTTCGGAACACCCCTCAGTTATAATTTTAAACAGCTATAATTGTATTTAACCAGTCGTTGGTCGCGCACCACTTTCCAAACGTCGTTGGTCGCTTGGTAAGAGTATCGCCATGTAAAATTTACCGTTGCCGGTTTACCCGCGGAATTTGGAAATGGTTATAACTTTTTAAAAGATAATTGAACAGCAACATAATAAATCAAAAATCAGTTATGTTATTATATTAAAATTTCTTTATTTAACGATATTTTGTATTATCATTTTTAAAATTATTAATTAACTAATAAATATTAAAAAATTCTTATTATTCTAATTACTTTTTCTACATATTTGGCAACGTTGCGAACTAAATTTTACCTACGATTGTGGTCACACAGGGAGGGAATCCCCGCGGTTTCACGGTTTACACGCAATAAAAAATTATTATAAAAAAAAAAACTAAAATAATTACAACTATATCTAAACTATTTTATGTAAATTAAAAGTAGTTTGTTAAATATTTACATTAAAAAAAAACAAAAAACGGCGGGGATTCCCTCGTAGCGCGACCAACGAAAGGTTAATTAGTAAAAATTACGATCAATAATTTTCTTTCACATAGTTTGCAAAGTAAAATATATATATTTTTTTTATCATTATTATTTCCATTAACGGAATTCCGTGTTAGTTAATTGCTTCGCTAGATCACCGTAGAACTCTTTATACACTTTTTCGTCATTTTTCTTATTAGGGCCCTTTCTCCGCATTTTTTGTCATTTTTTCTTATACAATTTAAAATACAATGGGAACCGCTCTTCAGCATTCTATGCACCTCTGTCTTTCTTATTTTTATCGGGAACGCCTCTTTCAATTTCTGGCTACCAATTCTTAGCTGTTCACTAATCTTCAATGTCTACTTAAAATCTGCAACTTTAAGGTGTCTGTGTTTCTTTTAATTCTATCCGTCCAATCCGTGGAGTAGCGCATTGTAAACGTAATGGCTCTTTATTTCTATTTCTCTGTCTTCCTTGTGATGGCTTTTTTTTTTTATTCCTTTTTTATTATCCGTAAAATAATTTTCACCACAAGTCCGTCTGAAGAATTCCCAACATAATTTTTTGTTCATTCGTAAAATAATACATCATTTTAAGTAAAAAAGTTCTAGTGCAATATTCTTAAATTGTTAACTTATAAAACGCGGAACCCCGATGTAATTTACATTTTTTTTTTTTATTCTAGTTAATAATACAACCCCACCCTTTCATATCACCTACCTAAATCTCAGATTAATATATTGTCTTATACATAGGCGTACCAGGGGGGGGAGGCGATTTGAGGGTTCAAACCCCTCCAAAAATAGATTTTTACGTTACTGTATTGTCGCTTTACGGTCGTAAAATGTGTTGGTATCAGGCATTCTGACAATACAACTAACTATGTATTAGTGTAAATTATTCTCCAAATTAAAACGGACAGAAGTAATCCTAATCCTTACGCATTTAGAACCAATGTACAAGAGATTATTAATAATCCTCAGTACTGATCATCTTTTTTTTTTCTAGTTGGTAATTTTCTATCTTTAATTTTAGCCCTCACTTATCGTAATAAAATACCATTTTTAGTGGCATTTCGTTATTCCTGCTTCACCAAGTAATACCGTTTCTTCTTATTATCGATAGGTAACACCAATTTTTTGAACATCCTTTTTGTAACTTGTTAATTGTCCTTATTTCGTTTATTTTTGCCTCTCCCTCCACATTTCCAATAACGGTATTTAATTCTGGACGTTATTAACGCTTCAAAGTGTAACCACTAGCTCATTCGATAATCACTTTTACTTCAACTCGCTTCTCATCTTCTAGTATTAATATTGAGTTATTTAACGTTCTTTTATGAATGCGAAATATTCATGTGTATCCTATTCTGTTAACAAAACTAACTTTCCCTCCGTTTATAGTCGTTCACTGATCTATCTAGCCTGGAATAACAATGTTTCCAGAAAATATGGAAAAGTAAACCCGGTTGTGAGTAGCGAATGGCCCATTATTTTTCACGGTGTTGTTATACCCTGTGAATCAAACGCTTTATTAAGCTTCTTTTTTTTTTCTTCGTGCATCCTTCATCTTCCGTAGACTGTGTTATTTTCTCTTTTTTTTCATAAAAGTTAAATAAGAATCGCGCAGTCTCATCACATTTTCTTCTCTAACTTTTTGTTCTCATCATAACTTCCTGATTTCTCTACAGTTCATCAGTCTATTCCATCCTTTTCTAATCTATCTTTCTGCGCGCTGTTGAACATATTCCGGTCTACATTTAGGGAATGAATAATATAATAAAATTTATTATATATAATAATCGGCTATTAAAAAATGAAAAAATTCCGACTATTTAAAACACGCGCGCTCCTCTGTAAGAAGGTTGATGAAATTTTTTGCACGATAATATATTAATTTTTTTTTCTGTTCTTATAATTTGACTTGGCTCATCGTTTGACTTGGTCCGTTAGGTCATCGGACGGCATAATATTTGGTCCGTAGTTGCTCGCAGTCATCAACATTCACCAATGGCGGATCTTGACTGGTCAGAAATGGAAGGTTTATTCTGTCAGCAAACTTTACTTCCGTCAACGTCTAATCAGTCTTCTCCCAAATTAGGACGAGATATATCCGAGTCTTGCGAACGGAAGCGTAAAGAACCGTCAGAGGTAAATTTAATTTATTCCAATATTAAAATATATTGTCGGAAGAATTAATTAACTGAGCGCAATCAGTAAACAAAAAAAGTTTTAAAATTCGAAGAAAAAAAAAAGCAACAAACAAATAAAAAAATATTAATCAATAATTTTCGCATCTGAGCTGGTTCGAAATTCGCATTATAAGAAGGAAAAAAAAAATATTAACAATATTTTCTTTAATCGATAAGCCAATTTTAAATGTATAATAATTGTTTTTGATATTATACATATTTTTTATCGGTTAATTTCCTTTAACTCGAATAAAACTCGGATAACTTTTTTTGTTTTTTTCTCAAGATATTCTAAAAATTTCACCGCTAATATGAAACCAGTCTCAGAAACAATGAAACACACAATAAAATTAATTTTCCTGTTTTTCCCACTTATTGCTATAAATTCTTCAAACAACTTGCACTTATTTTCTTCTGCTATTGATATGTATATATTTTTATAGATCGTTTTACTTGATGGAAAGCGTAGCTTAAACGTGAATATATTTTTGAAACAGTTCAGATGGTAAGTTATTATTATTAGTCGTTCTTTTTTTTTTTTTTTTTTTTTTTTTTTTACGTTCGTACAGATTTAAAATAAACAATAATTAATATAACGGATACATTAAATTTTTTTTGTCACACTAAATTATTTTGGATATATTAATCCGCTAACGGTACATAATTTAAGAAATATGTACCAAACGCAACAAATAAAAATTTTTGGGATAGAAACCTTATATACGATAAGTTATAATGTGCTAGACAATAGTTTTGAGAATGCTTCACTTCATAGAGAACAACAGATAACTAAAAAACCAAAAATATTCCGTTCGTTTATCATGATTGAAAGTAATTTCCATTTTCGTTTGTCTTATTTTTAGATATGAAAAATATTTTATGAATATATGTATACGTTTAATTTATTCGAAATTTATAATAAGTAATTGCCTTTTTAATGCAAAAAAATTTCTAGGATATTGTAATAAAAAGTGGATAAAGAATTTATTTTTGTTAAATTGTAAGGCAAAAACGAAGAGAATTTGAAAAAAAAGGTATTTTTTTCTCCGATTTTTGACAATCTATCAGCTATAGTTGAGATCATAATGAATGTGAAGCAACGGTATAGTTCTGATAATCATATTTCTAACATTATTTTTGTTTTATTTCTCCTATTATTTCGAACAGTTTATTTTCAGTCCAGTAAATATATTTTTTGATTTTACGAAAATGATTTTTTTTTTTTCAATGTTTCGTTTCATGTTTTAAGATAAACAACTATAACTACTTTTGAAGTGGAGCAATTTGTTTCTAGCGGTTCGCGAAAATTATTAACCGCAATAATTTCTATATATTTTTTCTTCTTCTTCTTCTTCTTCTCCTTCTTCTTCTTCTTCTTCTCCTTCTTCTTCATCTTGCTCAATTGTGAGTATGAAATTAACTCCAGCTATATTGCTGGTGAGACATTTTCTTCCTAGAACGACATTTTTGACAAGAACCAATCCGCTTTTCCCGATTTAATTTCTTCCCAGCTTATTACCCATTTCAGCTATGTAGGTGAATACATCCTGTTTGTTAAAATGGTATAATAAAATAAACTTTAATAACAAACAATATAGATCAATAAATAGATAAATACCTATTTAGAAACGTTTTCGGGCATAACCCATCATCAGCTAACACTAACTTAAAGGAAACTTAAAACATACTGTTTTAAGTTTCCTTTAAGTTAGTGTTAGCTGATGATGGGTTATGCCCGAAAACGTTTCTAAATAGGTATTTATCTATTTATTGATCTATATTGTTTGTTATTAAAGTTTATTTTATTATACCATTTCAGCTATCCTTAAGCAGCATTCTTATATTGAAATTTCGAACAAACCGAGAGATCTTTGTCTGTGCATAAATTAATCGTATAACTGTTATTCATTCAGGTATTCATTCGTTGTCAGTCTGAATAACTGTTTCAGTCACTTTTCACGCACTTCTATACTAAAAGCTAATAAATAAAAAGACAAACTTATTGGACACCTCTACTATAGTATATGTCAGATAACATGAAAGAGTACGTAATAGATATTATTACGTATCCTTGCACGTTATCTGAAGTATTTTGCGTTCCAGTTTGTTAGCTTATTGTCCCTTTACTTGTACACTGCGTTCTTTGTTATTAGATCTCGATTTCAAATTACCCTTTATGATAATCTACTAAAAATCGCATTCCCGTTTTCTACTTTATTATTCGTAATTTTTGCGTTTTAATCAATTTTAATCTTTAATATTGTACTCTGTAGCTCGAATGAGGATATAATTCAGATTATACGAGATGGTGGACACGATGATATAGGTGCAGAGAAACTCAGAGGCCTTTTAAAAATGTTACCCGAAATTGATGAACTCGAAATGCTCCGATCCTTTGACGGTGACAAAACAAAGTTAGGCAATGCGGAAAAATTTCTCTTGCAATTAATCGAAGTTCCGAAGTATGTAACAGTTCGCTTTAACAACATTTGTTGGCTTCGTGAATAATTTAAAAACTGTATGATGAATTATTTTTAAAATTATTATTTATCTAATTTTTAAAATGAAACACAATTTTTTTTTCACTGTATTTTTTCTTTTCTTCCTTTCGTACATATTAAACCGTATTTTTTTGCGAAGTTCTTTGCATTCTTATCAGTATTTTTTTGTGTTGCAGTTACAAATTGAGAATTGAAAGTATGTTATTGAAAGAAGAATTTGCTTCTAACATGAGTTATTTGGAGCCGAGTATAAATTCTATGATTGTAGCCGGAGAAGGTAATTTTACTGTAATAAGAAATCGCGAATTTTTAACAATTATTAATATATTTTTCAATATCATAGGGATGAGTGTAAAAATTCGACTTCTCTAATATTTAAGTGCAATGGACGAATTAGAGATAAGTTAACTAATGAAAAAGTTAATTTCCATTTCGTTAAAAATTGAACTTGAAAAATGATGATTTTTATTCGTTAATTAATAATTTGGAGTAATTTTATTTATTCGACAATTTGCACGAACTTGTGATTCGCATCTAAATCATCTTTAATAAACGTAAAAAATTTACGTTAATCTTTGTCGACAGTGTAGGCGAGTAGTGACGAATAAACAAGGTTTATAAGTTATAACATTACGTATTAAAAATAGCAAGCAATATTCGCTCGACAATAAACGAATATAAGTCCTGGCCGTGTTCATGACGGCCCCTAAAAAGTGACAATTACTAAAAAACAAGAAAATAAAGATCAAAACAAACGCAAAAAGCGCTTAAAACCAATTAAGTTATAATTAATATAATTAATTCGTGTTAATTACCCGTAGAGTATACTCCTCTGGCGTGAAAGCTCCGTAAAATGCAAAAGACAAAAGCTTCATTATATAAAGCTTATAATATTATTAACCCTTAAGTGGTAACGAAGGATTGCTTACCATTTAAATTTGAAGGTGCCAAAAATAACGCTACCAGTTAAGGGTTAAAATTGCTCTTTTATTTGATAATGTCATTTCATAAATATTAAAAATAGTGTGGTCAATACATATTAAAATAAATTTAAAATAAGATAATTTTGGTAATATTTAATATAATAAAAATTCGATTAATTTAAAAACGGAATACCTGGAGGCGGATTTAATAAATATGGTATTTCATTTCGTTTTTGAAGTTGCTAATTTTAACGGTAACCTTTTTCATAATTTCTGTTGATTTCTGTTGATTTCTGTTAATTGCTGTTAAGAAATGATTTAATTGTTTCACTACTCTAATGTGTTTATTAGAATAGTA
This sequence comes from Icerya purchasi, assembly GCA_039619475.1. Lineage (NCBI taxonomy): Eukaryota > Metazoa > Arthropoda > Insecta > Hemiptera > Monophlebidae > Icerya > Icerya purchasi. Next base: position 180,031,005 of record CM077116.1, on the reverse strand, counting down.
CATTAATGAATTATATAAACGAGTAATGAAAAAGTCATCAATGACCTTTTTGTTTTATAAATACATTAAATTGTATTCTTAAATAAGTTAAATTGTGCGTGTTAATGGCAGTTTGACAAACGCAGGATTTTCAGATCTAAATTATTTTGCTATTTTTCATGTGCACCTATGTAGATAATTGTTTATATTTTACTTTCTAATGCATTTAAATTATACATTATGCATAATGTCGTATAATAATTTTAGATTTAATGACAAACAAAGCGTTACAAGAAGTTTTGTACATGGTTATATGTGCCGGAAATTTTCTTAATTCTGTAAGTTTTTGCAATAAACATGTTTTTAAAATTATAAACATTAAATTTTTAACGAATTTGTTAGTTTAGCTAATGTTGTATAACTTCGATATGAATTATTGTTATTAACAAAATTATGTACTTGGAAGATGAAAAAAAAGTTTTTAAATTGTTGGATTATTATTTTAAGAAATTTGGTAATAAAACTTAGATAAAATTTCGTGGGTTAAACAAATTATTATTATTATTATTATTTGATTTGGCTTATTTGTCAATTACGCTTTTTTTTTTTTTGTGAAATACTCTTTAATGGTATAAATACTCGTATCTTACATTTTACAAATTAAGGGTCGTATCCACGCAATGTAAAATGTTTTCTGGTTTCCTCCGTCTTGTTTTCATACTTTTCTCATTTATACTAATATTTTCAGTTATTTTTTTTAAAGTGGATATGTACTTCCCAGATAATTTTCTTCTCCTTTGCCTCACTAAAAAGTAGAAAAAAAATCAGAAAATACATTCTCACACACGTACATATATTATATTTTCATTGTAATAGTATTTTGTATTTAATAAAATATTATTGTTATTATTATTACGGTACACTATTATTATTCAACGAGTTACTAATAGCATAAAATAAATATGTGTTAATAAATTAACTTTACTCGGTTTCGATAGTCGTTTGAGAAACATGAGATGGAAAAAGCTAACAAGAATTTCCTTTTTTTAATTTGAAATATTTTTTGATTCCATTTTTTAACTTCTTGATTTGTTTAAAATTTGTTGAAGGGTGGCTATGCAGGCAATGCAGCCGGTGTAAAATTAAGTTCATTGCAAAAGCTAACTGATATACGTGCTAATAAGCCGGGAATGAATCTTATACATTACGTCGCATTGGTTAGTAATTTATATTTTAACTATTAAAGCAATTTTGAATTTCGAAAAGAACAGACGATTCCAATATCCATTAGCTGTAGTAACCAATTTTTCTGTTTTACATACTTCCTCTTAGAGGGTTGCATTTTCGTTATAATTGCAAAAAAAAAAAACAAAAAAAACTGTAAATGATGTCTGTCGAATTGCCCTCACAACGGGCAAAACAGACGCAGATTCTTAAGTGGTTTATTAAGTTATCTTAAAATCTGTTCGAAGTATATCATCTACTCTTTTAGGGGGGTTTTTAATAACGTTAATTTTTTTTTTACCGGAATTAAGGGCGCGTTGTTTCTATGGGGTTCTTGCCTGCAAGATTTAAACAGTGAGTCTTCGGGGAATTGAACAAATATAACTCTCTGGGTTCTTTTTCCATCAGCTTAATGTTCACTGAAATGGGATTCATATTAATTTGAAGAATTATTCGAAACTGTGCATAGGACATTTCGTATGATTCTTAAAAGTATTTCTTGCATTACAAAATCGGCTGTTTCAAATTTTATACATTCAAAGATCATCCAGTTTAATCGATTATTTTCAAACTGTTGACAACCTTTTGGTCTAAATGTTGATTCTATTTAAACGAAATAACTGCATTATAAAGTAAAATTTGCGAAAATAAAATAATATAAAAAAAGTAGATATTATTTTCTTTCGAAATGTATAGATTTGTGGGTAACAGTTCTCGTAAAAGAAAATGTTGGAATTATATTGCTAATATATACCTACTTATATGAAATTTTTGTAGTGCATCGTATGCCGCTGTGTACGTTATAATCTTCTTCACCTTTTTTTTGTCATAAAAAATACGTTAGTACAAAAAATAACTATTTGGATATTAATTTAATTTTTCTGTTTCCAGCAAGTGGAAAAGAAAAAGAAACATCTGATGAAGTTTACCGAAGATATGGCAGTACTAGAAGATGCGGCAAAGTAAGAAATATTTATAACACCAAATATAATGTACTTTAATCGTAAATTCTATCATAGCTTCAGATTGCAGTAAATTACGCCAGCATGTATTCGCTATTATGCAACGCTCTAATGAAAAATAAATACACATATATACGATCCTCTGAGATTTTCAATGATTCAATCTAAAATATAATTCAGTACAAATTTTTAACTTTTATTTCATTTTTGTTACTATAGAACTACCGTGGAACAGTTGCAGAATGAAATTAACATGTTAGATTCAAGAGTTAAAAAAATTAAAAAACAGGTTGAACTTCCATCTACGGAAACTGAAATAAAGGAACAAACCAGAGATTTCCTTAAAGTTAGTATAAGCGCAATATGTGTATGTGCGTTTTACGTATCTATCTAATTAATTGCCGGTTTATATATTACATAGATAGTGACGTAATTAAGAGTTTAGTTAGCATATGGTTATCTTCGTTATTATTTAATCAGATTCAGTATTGTTAACTGAATAATTTAGGACAAATTTAATAATTTCTAATTATTTTTTTGAGTTCCAACAATTATTATTGCAAAACTTAATGAAGTAAAAAAAAAAATTAATTTTCACGCAATAGTATTAGTATACTATTATGCACTTATTTTTCCATCATTGCGATTATTATCTATTTTTGATTTTTTGCTTGTATTATATGGTACTTTAGACATTGTTTCGTGCATGATAGTTTTGATTTTCTCTCGTATTACTTCATCGAATTTGTCCTCTTTTTGTTCTGTAATAATCTGTTGATTATTCTCAAGGTACTGACCATCTCTACTTTCCAGTTACATCTTTTTGGTTCTAATCTTTTTAGCTTTACATTTACAATTTCTAATGATCTGTTAGAACATCTGCTCTTGGGTTAGCCGCGGTTTGGACCGCATTTCTTTGATTAATGGAAATATAATCGATTTGATAAAGTAGACTACGACGCTTAATAACCCGCTTTTTCATGAATCCCCCCAATATTTTTAAAATCCGGTTCATCTTCCATGCATCTCTGCTTGTTTGCCTCGTTGAAATCTTCGCCATTCTTATTTTCCATTATTCATTTTTGACAGTCGTACAATAAGAGCAGTACAATTATAACTGCTCATTAAGGATGTACGGTTTCGATAACCAAATTTATACTTTTTTTTTCTTTATTATTAATCTTTTTGAAATGATAATTAATTCACTCGAAGTTACTTTTTACGCTTTGTCATAAGGCACATTGAAAATTTCAGCCGTTTTAAGTTCATGGCTAATAACTATTCCATTTTATAGATGGCAGAAACTGAAGTGAAAACGCTGCAGCATGATTTATTGGAACTCGAATCAGTCCGGAAGTCGTTGGCTGATTTCTTTTGCGAAGATCCGGCCACATTTAAGATAGAAGATTGTTTTAAGATATTCCATAATTTTTGCATTAAATTTAAACAAGCGATCATAGAAAACGAACGCCGCAGAGTTCAAGAAGAACAAGCTAACGCCCGACGACGTCAACGCGAAGAGCAGTTGGCTGCAAAAAGAAAATTCGGTATAATTTTTATTCAAAAAATTAATCATTAGTTGAATTTTAACCTCGGAACAAAAGCTTTCTTTAACTCGTTGTCCATGAATATAAAATGATATAATAAGGGAGCATCCATTAATTACGTGAGATGTTTTTCTTTTAATCTGACCCCCTCGCCATCCCCGCTGATGAGATTTAGTGAGATTTGGTGGGACCTCTCCTCCCCTCACGGGACATTTACGCTATAGTTGTTAAAGGGTTAATTTATTTTCATAAAGGAGAAAAATAATACAACGACAAAATAGGAAACTTCCAAAAAAAAAAAAAAAAAAAAAAATATAATAACTTTTTTTTATATATATATTCTTTAAAAGTTGACGTGGGATTTTCAATTATCCCCCCTCAGTTTAAATGGGATTTGGTGAAATTTTGCTGGACCCCTGTCCTGCATTTTGAGCCACGTAATTAATGGATATTCCTTAATAATTTTGAAAACATTTTTATTTCTAATTATATAAATTAAAATAATTTAATAAAAAAAAGAAAAAAACAGCCACGCGTTTTTTCCAGATAATTTATTACTGCTACCATCTTTTTAAAATCGTATAGTTTTACTTTCAAATGTTTAATATTTGTTTAGCTAAAGACGTATTTTACGAATTTGGCTGCATGAAAGTAGTGACTCGAAGTATTTTTTACATCTAAATTAAATCAAAATGAGAACCCCATAATCGTACAAGCAAACCATTGAATTATGCGATAAAATGTCCGTAATATTCCTAAATTTATTGTTTCGCTCGATTTTTGTTACTTCGAAAAACAATTTGGGTAGCGGTCATTGCGGTAAGTTACCATTCTGAAAACGTTTTCGGTTTATTCCGTATGTATATACAGTTTCGAAAATTAATAAAACATTTTTCCTTAAACAAAATGGAAAAGTTGAATAAATGTCGTATACCGACTATAAATATCAGATATATAACGAGCAGAATTAAACAACTAATGACAGTTGACCCGTAGCACATCACTGCCGTTAGATTGCCCGATACGATTAATCATATTAATAATTCTTTTTTTTTCCACACTTGAAAGTCGTGTGCGTTACCTTTTATTACTTTAGATGTTTTTAATCGTCGCATTCCGAGGCTCAGAAGTTGCGGAGATACGTAATTTCCTGAGAATCCGGTAACAGGTTATTTTTTCACGCCTGCAGTGAAAAGAAAAAGTTCAGCAATTTAGTAAATGGAATATTAACGAAGTCGGAATGCGTAATCTTAGTAAAAATAGAAACAAAACGAAAGACAATGAATGTAATACAAGTATTATATGTACCTACAGCGGAAAGCAGTACAGAAGAAATAGAAAAATTCTACTGTGACCTAGAAGAAGTATTAAAAAATATAAAAAATAATATTACATTTATATTAGAAGATTTCAATGCCAAAGTAGGAAATAATGAATATGGAACAACTGTGGGTGCATTTGGCTTAGGAAAAATAAATGATAGAGCCAAAAGACTTATAGAATTTTCAGAAAAACTTTAATTCATGGTGTGCAATACGTGGTTCCGGCAGCACATAAGAAGATTATATACATGTACAAGCCCGGATAATAAAACAAAAAATCAAATTGATTACATTTTAGTCAATAAAAGATTTAGAAGTACCGTAAAAAATTGTTACACATATCCTAGTGCAGATTGTAACATAGATCACAGACTGCTGTGGGTCAGATGTAATTTTAAAAAAAGTAACAAATTGAAAAATATTAATAATAATCATAATAATAATAAATGGAATACTGAACAGCTGTCTACAGCTCCAAGCATGCTAAAAGAATTTCAAGAAAAACTGGAGAAGAAAATGGAAAAAATGGATGAAATAAAGAAAACGGGAAATAGTGACATTGAATGCTTATGGAAAGAGTGGAAAAATTCAGTGATAGATGTAGCTGATTAAAACTTAAAATCGGATGAAGCAAGAAAAAATAATGCATGGATCACAAAGGAAATAATAGATAGTACAAATGAGAGAAGGAAAATAAAAGGTAGATCGAGCGCTGAATATAAAGACCTGCACAAATTAATAATAAAGAAATGTAAACGTGCAAAAATGGAGTGGTATAACGAAAAATGCAAAGAAATTGAAGAACTTCAAGAACGGCATTGTATACGAGAATTGCATGTGAAAATAAAGTGTATGATGAAGATACACAAAAAAAGAAAACCAAGAATAACAAGGGTAAAAAACAAAGAAGGATTGGATTGCATCGATAAAAAAAAAAAAAAATCGAGAGGACCTGGATGGATTATATAGCTCATTTATATGAAGATGTAGATAGACCAGAAAAAGATAAAGTTAAGATTAGGGCAACAGAAAATGCACCGGCTATTGAAAAGTGTGAATTAGACCGAGCAATTAAACAGGCAAGAAAGGGAAGAGCGACCGGAGCTGATAACATTTCAGTAGATTTGATTAAACATATTCCGGAAAAATGTAGAACATTCCTGCTACATCTTTTCGATAAAATATACTACGAAGGCAGGCTCTCAGAAGATTTAAAAAAAAAACTAATTTCATCCCAATGCCAAAGAAGAATAATACAAAAAACTGTTCAGAACACCGAACAATTGCTCTGATGAGTCATGCGTTAAAACTCTTACTGGCAATCATAAACTATAGACTGCAACATAGAATAGATAAAACCTTGAATAAAACACAATTTGGTTCCATAGCGAACAAGGGCACTAGAGATGCCATAGTGCTATTAAAAGTGACAATACCAAAGTGTTTTAAACATAAACAGAGATGTATTAGTATGTTTTGTCTATTACGAGAAAGCTTTCGACAGAGTTGATCACTTGAACCTAATCGAAGTATTGTAAAAATATGATATCGATAGTAGTAACATACAACTTATAAAGCATTTATATTGGGATCAGAGGGCAAATATGAAGATAGGAAGTGAATATACGCCGAAGAATACTGCTGCATTAAAAAAGGAGTCCGACAAGGATGCCCGCTGTCTCCTAGACTTTTCAATGTATATGCGGAGAAAATAATGAAATCCCCGAAACTAAATGCACTGGGATTCCGAATTAATGGGCAATTAATAAATAACATTTCATTTGCGGATAATAAGGTACTAATAGCCGAAACAGCCGAACAAACGCTAAGAATGCTAGATATCATAAATAAAGAAGGAGAAAAGTATAATATGAAAATAAATACAAATAAAACGAAAATAATGAAGTGCTCCAGGTTAAAAAACGCAGAAACACAAACACAAATACAAATAGAGGGACCGCGACTAGAATATGTTAAAAAAAATATAGATATTTAGATGTACTGATAACTGAAGATGGACGTAACGATATAGAAATAAAATCCAGAATAGCAATAGACAGGCTTTTGGGAATTTAGAAAAAATAATAACAAATAAGAAAATGAATATAGATATGAAAAAACGAATATTACGGTGCTATGTAATGCAATATTCTGCTGAAACCTGGACGATAAGTGCGGATTATAAAAAAAAGAATTGACGCCGTTGAAATGTGGGCATACAGGCGTATGCTAAAAATCCCAGGGACGGATTTCATAACAAACTGTCAGATAGATGTAAAGTAAATAAGTTGCAATTATATGACGATATAAGAAGAAGAAAAATTGTATACATTGCACACAAAATTAGAGAAGAAGGCTTATTCTATCTGATCACACAGGGGAAAATTAAAGGAAAAGCCCCAAGAAGAAGAAGAAGGAGAATGAAAATGAATACGAACACAGGTATTAAAGACTTCTTCCTACTAACAAAATTAGCCAGATGCAGGAATTTATGAGATGCAACAATAATGATGATGATGAGTCACGTCTAATGAGTGGTTAATAAACGAGAATACTTGGGTACTTGGATTTGTGGCTACCAGTTGACAATATAAACTCTGTATGAATATTTCGCCATTTCGTAATAATTCGCTAACGGAATTTCCAACAATTCTTGTGCAAATTTCAAAGTCTTAAGAACTGAGAAGTGCTTTGCAACGGATACGCCGCACTATTATTTCTCACTGTGTAAAAAACGTCTGAACTTTTAATTTAATAATTAAACAACAATATTGTGATACGAATGCGAATGTGTTAGAAGTTTAATCGTATTTTGTGCGCTTAGAAGATAGTCGTTCTATTTTTATTATTGCGAGCCGAAATAGTTTTATCTTTTGCTGACAGGAACACATAAGAAAAAGAAAAAGGGTAATCAACGAAAAGGAGGAGAAAACAAATGAACAGATAGGTATAATTGTATAAAGAGTAGACAAAAAGAAAATTAAGGGTAAAAATTAATTCTGACGGTGTACAAGGTTGAGGGTTTAGTGGTACAGTGGTCAACTCGGTGCTTTTCTAGTTTGCAATCGGATAATTTACCAACCGAATTGATCTTATGGTTTGTTACTTACACTTTTTTCCCATGATCCTTTCTCCAATCGTTTGATTATTTACGATTCCATAAGTGCTCTTCAAGCTGTATGTTCTCCCTTCCCACTCACTGCTGCGACCTTACCATACCCCTCTATACTCTCATCCATAATCTCTCTTCTCTGCATTCGTAATGACTCGGTATGGGTTTCTAGTCATGTAGGTGTAGTTGGTAACGAAATGGCGGATTCTTTAGCTTGAGTTGCTACTTTCTTTTTTACGACCTAGGTTTAAATTTTATTTCTCCGTGAACATTTTTTTATTCATTCTAAATTTGGTCTGATATATTTGTCTCGTCCTTTTCGAATAAACTTTTACGGTAGGAAGTAAATTTGAAGAACACCTTGTTTCATAAAGAAAATCAAATAACGACCTCTTTAGAAATCTCTAAAAAATGTTTTAAAAATACATAATTATTACAATTTTTAATTGAAAATGTTGTTTTATTTTTAGGTGAAAAATAAAACGAAATTATAAAATTGTAGCTAAAATGACGGTTTAGAATTTGAATAGTAAATTACTAGAAAGAATAAAACGATAGTATATGTATTTTTATTAGACTATTTGCTTATTTTTTATTTTTTGTTATTAGTAATTCGATCCGAATTAACGTCCGTGAGAGAGTAAAAAAAATATATATATTTCTTCTCATTGAACTATCTTCATTTACATTGCAAAATAAAAATTAAAGGTAAATAAGGACAAAAGATCGACGACAGTTGCGTTTTAAATAGAATAAAAAAGGTAACATTAATAGTTTCGCTAGGAAACAGTATTAAATATTAGTTGTAATTAAATCCACAGGTATATAACATTCATACAAAACTTTTATAGTACAAAATTAATTTTTTCTATTGTAACAAATTTTTTCATCGAGGTTTTGGTTCTTTTTGGGGGAAATGTACCCTTTCCTACCCGTAAATCCGTCACCGTTCCAAATGATTGAACAGATAATGTTGGAAACAAGAATGCGAAATATTGCATTAAATAATACAAAACGAAGCATGAAAAATTGAAAAAACCCCGAATTGTAGAAAGATACATGTTAAATTTCTAATGAAAATTTCAAAAAAGTACAATAATAGAGACAAAAATAATATACATAATATACAAGTATTAATGGTGTATATTTATAGGCACGCATGCATGCATTTTATAATTACCAACTTAAAACAATCTTAAATTTCACTTTTGTCGGAAATTCTTAAAATTGTTAAAATTATTTTCTGATTTTTAACTTTTTTCTAACTTTTTTCAGTTCCTACAATTACAACTACGATTGCCGGAAAAATCGATACAGACTGCGAAAGTATAATGAATTCGTTAATAAGCGATTTAGAAAATGGATCGCAGAAACACTTTGACAGAAATATTAAAGTAAGCGAGAGTTACCTGCACTAGGCGATATTTTTTAGTGTCGGTCTCTGATTAAGGAATCTAACCGGTTTTAATATACGTTTTAGATCCGAAGAAGCGGTCAAAATAGCAGTAACAGTATGCTGTCAGACGGAACGTCATCGGTGACTGGATCACCAGTGGTAATGCGACGCCGGCTCGGCTCTTATTCCGGCGATCCAACGTTGGCAAACAGTCCAGACGAGACTCCAGGTACAAGCTGTTATATAACAATAAGCATCTAATATGCATAATAAATAAATACTCTTAGTTGTAAAGCTGTTATACGAGTCCTGAATTAAATGGAACCGTATTTACAACCTTGCCCTTTTTTGTTGCTAAAGAAATACATACTTTGCGGTAATTTGAATTTTTGTACTACATACGTATATTTAAGTAAGATAGAGAAGAGCCTCGGCAGACACCCGTAATTCCTGGAAAAAAGTTTGTCACCATTTAAACCTGGAAATTGTATTAGCTAAACACCGAGTTAATTTTGTCATCAAAAGGAATAGTCAAAAGTTTGTTTATAGTTTTCCAGTATTTTCGGGGCAGTACCAGTAATGAGATTACAAAAAAAAAAAATAAATAAATAAATAAAAATACTTTGCATTTCGTCACCCACGCAAAATATTTCAACGAACTAATCAAATTGAAATGGAAAAATATATCGCTAGTAAAGATATTCCAGTGCTGGGATCCTCTTTTTTGACTTGCTTTTAAATTTTCCATCTCCAGCTAATTTTATTTACATATTATAAATATTTTATGCCGTTCGCTTAAGTTTTAATTACTTACGTGTATGTCCGAAACAACGTAAGCCGGCAGGTTTTTGGAGGAGTCAGAAAGTTATAAATTATCTGAGATATGATTTATATATGTGATGAGAGATTAATGGCAAACAACTATTAAACTTATGTTATTTTTATAGCGCAGACTATTTTTATTCGTTCCTTAATTCAGTATTTTCGTTTTGTTATCAATTTAAAATTGAATCTTTTAAAAAATTTCTTTGTTTTGAATTTCGGTTCTGCGGTGACTTCTTTTAATCGTCTCCGAAGCAGTAAGTCCAATTCGATTTTTGTCTAAACAAACTCCTGCGTCTATAGCTGTGCATATATAGATGATAGAAGTGATTATGCATAATCCGTATTAATTGAACGTAAATATCGGGTGACAACTGGAAAAAGAGTTTTTCGTTATTTATAAATAAAATATAAACATCGATTAACGGATATCGTTGTAATTTGTTCTTAAGATATAACACCTACTGGAAGTCTGCGAAGAAGACGTAGCAGGGTTCCTTCGGAGGAAGATGAATCGTCATTAATGGATTTCCTTAGGTCTTCCGCCGGACCAGGAATCGATAATTCTAAAGATAGAAAATCGTGGGGCAGTTTAGGTACGTTTAATGAAACTTGTAGAAGTGATACTTCACTTTCTCTTTTTTCTAATTCAACGTTTGTTGGGAAAAATTGCATCATATAAATTCATTTTGCGCAATGAAAATAATATTTTAATAATTGATAAGGTTTAACATTATTAATCACTACACTAGAACGCGTATTATTCAGTTTACAGAGGGAAAATAACGACGGTATAACAGATGTAATAACACCAGAGGCCCGGGGCTACGGAAATATTAGGGGCCCTTTTCGGAAGTGACAAAATTATCAGATTTATAGAATAACTAAATTTTCTTTAATTTAATTTAATTATATCATTTTGAATTCACGAATTAACATATAATTATTAATGGAAACAAAACTAAATATCATATAGACAACGGGTAAAATTTTCGATGCCAAAAAAAAGTATATATATAATTTTAAACAATGAATTTTTCAGCAAATCTTAACTAAAGATTGGCATAAAAGGATAGTGTGTGTGTGCGTGGGTTACACATGTACACACGCACACGCATTCATACAGACATTTCCTAAAAACGTAGATTCCGACTCGTTATACCTTAAAACAAATTTCCGGTACATTTTTACGAAACTCGAAATTTTACTATTACGAAGTTTCCTCCTGTATGAGGAAATAAAAACGGATACAAAATTATTAACAAATAAATGTATCAAAAAATGCACTTGCTCCTGTAAGGTTAATTCTATTTATTTAAAAAAAAGTTGATGTATATGACAAATGATAGATTAATTTTTTATTACATGTCGGAAGTGGGCGTCTCTTGGGGCCCCCTTTATAAGGCGGGGCCCGGGACGGAAGCCCCCTTAAATCCAGTCCTGGTAAATATTGAAATACGTGAAATTTAGACGATAGAAATATTCATCCGTATGTGTCTATTTTCTGCATAAACGATACCATGATTAACAGATGATTAATTCAGACGTAACTGCGATGTTGTCTAATAATTCAGCGTACAATTAGTGTAAAATTAGATAGTTCAATTAGCTAAAATATATGAATTAATGTAAAAAAAAGTTACTTATTTCTCTATTTTAGTAGCTCATCAGATCATCTAATTTAACACTACATGACGTATCAAAACATAAGACACTATTGTCGCAATGTCCCAATTATAAACACCCTTCCTTAAGAAGCTTAAAAAGAGCATGTATATTTTAAATGCTGCCTACCTGACATTGTTCCAACGGATTTTTGATACTTTGAATGCTACATTTGTAAGTTACTTTTTAAAATATGCGTTCTGATTATTTTTCGCTTCAAAACAGTTTTTATTAAGAAGTTACTACGTCGATTTTTAATCACAAACAGGTTTTAGCGATTGCTGCATATACTTTATTCACTTCTACGCCGGAAAGTATATTTATCAGTATACACTCGAGCCTTTTTCCCCTTATGATTCTGTAAACTTGTCCTTTGTAAACAGTACCATCATAAGCGTGTATATTAAGATTGTGTAAAGTACTTGACCAGATTTAAGTTGCTTAATGATATATTTACTTTTGTTAGACATATATAATCGTGATCAGCGGCCTATCTATCATCCAGTGTGAAGTAGACACACGTACTAAGCAACCGATCACCTTGACGTTCTGGCACCAAATATCCCCTCTACTGAAATTTGTCCGTTCTATTTATTGAAGCAATCTCGTATATTCTCATAAATGTAAATACATCATAAAACAACTAAAGAGTCTGATCAGGAACTTTATGCAGTTTTAGTACACATGCTTATGACGACACTGATAATACCTTAGGCGCTAAATTTCCAAAATTTCAGACAGAAAGCGGGAACACGATTTAAATTTGAGTATACCATCATACAGCGTATATTGATCAGTATACATATTATGTTCCAGTACAGTAGCTAGTGTAATGCATATATGGCAATCCTAAGTTCCATAAATATAATTAGAAATTAATGTAATCATTTTTTAATAAAAACAGTTTTAAAATAGAAAATTACAAGAAAATAAATAAGAAAAATAAATTAAGTTTTGTAAAAATGTTACCGATATATTTTAAAAACTAACTTACGGATAGTCATTAAAATATCAAAAACATACCCTTTTTTTACATAAATTAATAAATTCCGAAGTTAATTATTATATACAACAATAATAAAAATGCGATATAAAATAGTAATGATAATAATAATAATAAACAATACTAAAATTGGCGATCGTGTTTACACAACCCCCGTCTCTCATCCGTGCCGTTGAGTAGTAAACTCGGTACATTATGAACCTCAAATTCACAATCCCCGACATTTTTCCAAGGTAATGAGAGTCGCTTTATTTTTATTTTTTTTTGTTCATATTGTACAACAGTCAGATAATAAATTAAAGTAAGTCTTAAAGGAGGCCCATCTTCTCGAATTCTATGTCACTGGATACCGTTGCGCGATATTATTCATATTATATAATTGTAAGTAGCAGTCATTCAGTCGAATACGAGTATTTACGAAAAAAAAATAACAAGTATCTTATTGTTACCAGCAGTACGTAATCCAGAAAATTTTGTTTAATTGTTCGAACGATGATTAACCTATTGTCATTCTGTTAGATCGGTCTTGGGCTCGGAGAGCCAGAGGCGGAAAAAGACGGCCCGATTTATTAACGGCCGACTTCTCAGATGATAGAGAAAGACCTAATTCACCATCACCGCTAGTAGAAAATAAGCCTTTATTGCCGACACCGGAAGAAGAAACAAAACCGAGGTAAATACAGCGATTTAAAAAATAATAATAAGCGATGTGCATATACATACAGGGTGTTTCTTATTAAGCGCTCTAGTTTAAAAGTTCATTGAGAAATACAAAATTTACGTAAAATTAAAAGTAAATACATGAACAAATAGTCAATTTAAGTCAGTTTTTTTAAAAATAATTTTCATTTTTTTTACTTTGAAATATTTTCGAAGTGGCTGCCTTCGATAACTTTTTTCAGACGAGTAGCAAAATTTCGAACTGCTAATTCCAACATTCCAGTCGATAAATTTTCACATTCGCGAATGATCTGTCGTTTCAGTTGAGGAATAGTTTTTCGGTTAGTACGCTAAACGCGATCCTCTAAGTATCTCCATAAGAAATAGTCGCATGGATTCAAACCCGGCTATAGGTGGCCAAGCCCAGCCGCCACCGAACTTCTCAGGCAACTTGTTGGAAATTACTCGCCTTTTGAAAGGTTGATTTAACGAAGTTAACGTTTCCATCGTGGTATGAGGTAATGCACCATCTTGCTGGAACACTGCTCCTTTTATTATTTTCAATCTGGGCAACACTGTTTTTTCTAACATCTTCCGATTGCACCGCGTTTATTCAACGCCATCTACGCAGTCACTTTTTCAGGATGCAGTGGTTTCTCTTCAACCTCACGGGGATTGGATTCGGACCACAATCGCCAATTCTGTTTATTGGCAAACCCATTAAGCCAAAAATGAGTTTCATCAGAAAACCACATGACATTTGTTTAATTGATAAAATGTCGAAATGATAAAAACGCGTTCATCCACGGATAACGACATTGTGCTTACTAAAACCAGTAGCCAGCCAAATATTTCTACTCAACATAAACTTCCTTCTATACTGGAGAAGTGTTGCTACATTCGACGCGCTAAATGCATTTTTCGATTTTTAGGGATTATTTTAAAAATAGAGCGCTTAATATGTAACACCCCGTATATTAGTGTGTAAATATATATATATATACACCCTGTCAAGAAAGTATCGGGAATTGTTAAATAAAACGAACAATTTTTAATTTTCATTCAAATTTATTTTGTCACCTTCAAAATAACATCCATTCGAAGCGATGCACATATGCCAACGCTTTTTCCACTCGGCAAAGCACTTCTGATAGGCGGTTTCCGGGATGGCCTTTAGCTCTCGCGTCGCATTCGTCTTGATGTCATCAATCGATTCGAAGCGCATTCCCCGTAGCGGAAATTTGAGTTTTGAGAATAGGAAGAAGTCGCAGGGTGCTAAATCTGGTGAATACGGCGGTTGTTCGATGATATTTACCGAGTGTTTGGCCAAAAACTCATTCACAATTATGGCTTTGTGAGACGGCGCATTATCGTGATGGAGAATCCAAGAATTGTCGACCCACAAATCGTTACGTTTACGACGGATAGCCTCTCTCAAACGTCTCAAAACACTTAAGTAAAACTCTTTGGTGACTGTCTGTCCGGCTGGCACATATTCATAGTGTACCACGCCTCGAATATCGAAGAAAACAATCAACATGATCTTCACTTTCGATCGGCTTTGGCGAGGTTTTTTCGGCTTTGGCGCGCCAATTGGCCGCCATTCGGACGATTGCTGGTTCGTAAGCGTGTCGTACTCGTACACCTATGTCTCGTCACCAGTAATTATCTTTTCCAAGAAGGTAGGATCCAAATTGGCTCGATCCAGCATGTCTGCAGCTACCTGTTCTCGGTACTTTTTTTGAAAGAAATTCAGGTCTTTCGGAACAAGCCGAGCCGCAACGCGTTGCATACCCAATTTTTCGTGCACAATCGTACGTACGCTCTCGTGTGACATGCCCAATCCATGAGCCATCTCTCTCAAGCTCACATGACAATTTTCAGCAACGATTTCCTTGATTTTATCGACGTTATCATCGGTCACACTCGTTGAAGGCCGTCCAGAGCGAGGCATGTCTTCGACCGTCTCCCGACCATCCTTGAACGCTCTATACCACTCGTAAACCCGCGTTTTTGATAAAGCAGATTCACCAAAAGCCTTCTGTAACATTTTCAGTGTATCGGCACAAGAAATTTCGTTCGAAACACAGAATTTAACACAAGTACGTTGTTCAATATTTTCACTCATTGTAAAACTTCGACAAAACCTTCAAGGTCGACTGATCTTAACAGCTGCTGTAAACACACTGGTTGACAGATCGCGCTAAAAATAGGCATCATAATACAAAACAGTTGTACCAACCTGGAAAAAAAAAATTATCTACCTAGCTATTACCCGGGAGATTTAAATTGACAATTCCCGATACTTTCTTGACAGGGTGTATATATATATATATATATATATATACATATATGTATACATGTATAGTTTCGATTTATTTAAATATTTCGCAATAGTACAAAATGTTTAATTTAAAATTAACAGATTATGGCGCCAAAAGATTGAAGCCTGGTTGCAAGAAAATGAGAAGGAAGAGAAGCAGTCGGAAGATCTAAGGAAGAAAGCGCGAAGGGTACAGAACAGTAGGCGAAATATTGAAACAGATATCAGTAAGTTCATAGAACTTAATTTTTTTTAGTTTATTGAAAGAAACAAATGTTTAAAAATAAGTCTAATAATTAGAATAAACTGTTAAAATTAATAATTCTATTAACCACAGAAACGTCGAAAGTGTGTCATTTCCCTCGGGTAATGTGATTTTATTTGATAAGGCAATTAAAATCTTTCTTTTTAATTTCCTTATGCGTGTGTAACAAAAACATTAAAAAAGTAATTTTCGTTTAATTTTTACAGTATCACAAATGTTTATTCTACATCGATATTTTTAATTTACAAAAACAAGTTTTTTAAAATTATTCAAAACAAGGTTGATAGACCGATGATAGAACTAGACTGAGATTGAAAGCGTTGGATTCTTCATTAATTTCTCTTCTAGATTTTTAGTGGAGGCGGCAGCTTTATATATATAGCATGTAACTGATTTAGAAATTCCAGAAAATCTTCAATCTTAGATCATTTCTTGCATTTTCTTTTTGAAATTCTCGTTACTAATTAGCTCTGAATGTTAATTTCCGAATGAAAAAATCATAGTTAGATTTACTACTCAGTTAAAAAATTTTTTTTGGTTAACTATCAGATTACTTTTAATAACCGATTCAGATTTCTGCTATATTTAAATTCAATACATCTTTTTTTCGCGATTTTTGATAGTAAATATCAATTTTTCGTTAAAATAAATTAGTCAAATACTCTTATAAAATTCCGTCGAAACTGAAATATTCAGTACAGTTACAAACCATTAAATAAATGAACACGTTATTTATTTTCCTAGAAGAGAGGGTTGGCAAAGTTATTACGGATTTTGGCTAACATTTTTAAACTGAGTATTTTATACAATATTTTCTCGTACAATAATTTAATCTCCCAAGCGGATTTTAGAAGAGAAAAACTGTCCCCTTTGAAATATTCAAAAATCCCTTTAAATGTTTTTTTCTTTTTTTTTTGTGGGTGTATGGAAGGAATTTAATAATTCTAATGAGAAAATTTTTAGTTGGGAAAATTTTAGGAATATATTTTCAATTCTAAGAAAAAATCAAGAAAAAACATAATTAATTGTACAGCTCTTGTTCACGTAAAACCAAAACAAAAAAAAAAAAAAAAGAAAAGAAAAAAACAGCAATAAATTTGTTTGTTACTTAAAAATGATTTAAAACCTCCTGGCTTGTTTTCATTAACGTTTTAAAAGCCGCACAGAGAAAAAGCAACAAAGAATATATTCGAGTTTTCAGTTAAAATTAGGTTATAATTAGCATTAGTTAACGTTTCCGGATGGCTTTTTGGTCTGTTAAATAATAATAATAGGTTTTATACATAGTACAAAAAAATATCAGGTACTGTAAGCTGCTCCAAATTATTAACTGTTAGGTATATTTTAGTGTCAGGTCTAATTCTAATGTACGTCAACGGCGGAAATATTAGATTATGTTTTGGGGTGGCGACATCTGCTTGAATTCCTTTTTTTTCTTTTTCGAATACACTTTTTTCTGTCAACCCAACAATTACTGATCATAACAAACATACCGGGCATTCTTGTATGACTTATATTTTATTTTCAAGGGTTTGACTGCAGTCTTTAATGTCACCCCTACAACATCCCGTATCCTTCAAAATTATTTGGTGTAATATAGTATTTTGCACTGTATATTATAATTGGATACCACTTTATATTTTTATCAAATATTAATTTTTACTTTCAAAAATTTTGCCATTATTAGCCGTGTCTGCTTATTCTCCCTGGGGGAAGCTGCAGCCCCGTAGCACCCCCCTTGGGTGCGCCAATGATCAGACATCCCAGATTTGCTAGCAGAAATGTTCAGTGCTACGCATAAAAACGTTCTACCTACTTTTCTCTCTCGTGCAAAACTTTTTCAGTTACTATAAAAGTTGAAACATCATAAAAATTCCCAAACTTTTGGCTATAATTGCAGTGCACAAAATAACAAAAATAAGTAAAGAAGATTTTGTTTAGTCATTGCTTAGGAACGATAAAAGAGCTTATAAAATGCAAGCGTCTAAATTTTCTAGAAAATATTATTTTGATGAAAATTAAGAAATTCTAATAGATTTTATAAACGATAATACTAGATTTTAAAAGATATTCTGAAAGAAAAATATAATAAAACTGTGTCAGTTCAAAAAGAATAATCGAAATATAATTTCTATTATCCTTAAAAAGTATAGGTTACAGTTTTTTTTTATAGTTACGCTGCAAAAGTTCCACAATTTAAATAGTTGAAGCGATTGTAATGGAATGAAACCAATCACAGCAGGTTGAAACAGAATGAAACAAACTGTAAGAGCTGCATAATTTTAACAGAAACAGAAGTATCACTGGAACAGGTCATCACTAGTAGTGTTATTTATCTTGATAATGAATGAAGGTGTGGCATCCGGAACGTGAACTAACAAAATTTGACGCGAATTTAACCGAAAATTTTAAAATATTCTTTGTTGTTTTAGTTGTTTGTTCTTTAAATGGCAAGCAAACATTATTGTCACACATTAACAGTAAAAATTAGTAAGTTTTTTTTTCCTAATAGACTTAAAAAAATTTTGTTCTTGTCGAGCCACGAATACGCTTATCCACTTTTAAGATGCCAAGTTCATCATTACAAAAAACTCGATATTGTAAAATGTTTAATGTATACTCAAGGTCTGCATATTTTTTTTATTACAATATATATATATATATATATATATATATATATATATATATATATACTCGACCATTTTGGCCTCGCAAGGGGCTGTGCCCCTTGACCCCTCTTGCTTACATTTCTGTTTCTTTCTCTTCTATACTTTGTATAAAATGATCAAAATTTACCACGTAATTCTAAATCGGTCCATACGAATATAATAACATAATCACAGAAATCCTATAAAATATAACAAACGTTACATAAAATTGGGACATTTTTTCTAATAGGGGGTAGCTTAAGAATTACGTTGTAATTAATATATTGCATGTATGTGCGTGGGTATCTAAATATATTAATCAGTTATTGTATTATTATATATGTATATCATTGCTAATTTCATTATAGTAAAGCGAATAAAATAGGATCGCAAAGGTGAAAGAAAATCTGAAACTTGTACTTTTCCAAATGACTTCCTGGGTATTTAGTGATTACTTGTTTTCAATAAATATTTTAGGGGAAAAAACAACTCAAAGAGTTTAAATTTAAAACGTAAAGGAGACGATTGGAGTTTGTATTCTTTTCTCTTGGATACTGAATTTATCCTTTCTAATTCACCTGTAGCGTACATACTTTTAATCGTTCACAAATAAAAATATACTAAAATCTACCCGGTATAGGAAACAATTTTGACGTCGGAATTATTTAAATAATTAATAACTTATAATTTGCAACTTACATTTTTAATCAAAATTCTTACTACAAGCACATGTTGCTTGTTTATTAGCTGATTTATTATTAATTACATCGACACGCTTATGTTATGTAGCTGATGGTGATACGAGTAGCCGTACCGGAACAGAACATTCGTATCGACGAGTATATTCGGACTGGAAACCAACTATCGATAAAACTGATGTTGTCGGTGTTATGGAAGCGATAGATGGTTAGTTAAAAAAAAAAAAAAACTGCAAAATGCACAAATACTCACCGGGCGAAATCGAAATAATCACCGTATCCGTAATTAATGCCCTTTCGTTAAAAAAGACTGCATAAGATACAGAATTGGAAACTACTTTAGTGAAAATTCTTGAAAATAACGGTGGAAGAGAAAAAAAAAGAGAAAGAAAAATGATGATACGAGTGAATACACTAGTAAAACGTAGGTATAATGAAATTACAAAAAGCTGGGTCGAGATTATTAAAACGAGAACATAAGAATGGAAACGAAAACTAAGGGAGAATTAATGGACATCGGCACGTAAGAATCTAAAGGTAAAACAGTCTCTGCCATTACACAGAGAGTAATGACGATGTTAAAATGTTCTTAGCCAGATCGTATAAATATGATAAAAGGTAAAAAACATGTTAGACATAATTACTCAGAGAGTGAAATAGGTAAAGAAATTCGATTATGTAAAAAACCACAGAAAAACAAAAGTTAAGTAACGTTACAATTTTAATATACTACGGATTTACTAACCTATAAATGTACCTATATATGTAGTAAAATATGTTTAACGCACACAGTTTACACAACATAAAATAATATATTTGAATCTGGGATAAATTACATTCTGTAGTTATTGAATAATTCTAAATCGTAGCAGTGATGGTTAAACGTAAAATCGCAAACGAATAAATAGTACAGGAAACAATGGAAAAGAAATTAAAAAAAAAAAAAATCTATTCTTAAAAAAAAGTAGCGTTTCTTATCACGCTTTAAAGGTGCCACGTTTTACGGAAGTTAATTTTAACATAGGTAAGTTAGAACATTAATTCAAAGAATAAGATTTAGCGCGAGTAGTCTTTTTTTTTTGTTTGTTTTTAATAAATAATTTGCAAAATAAAACAAGCGTTAAAAAAGAATTTAAAAAAAAAAAAGAAAAAAAAAAAGACCGCAAATTTTGACACCTTACGATAAAGTTCGAAAATAATTAGAACAATGATGATTTAACTTCTTAAAATATTAATAAATAAACTTGATTTTGCTTCTATTTAGCAGGGTGCTCATCACCCAACTGAGAATAAGCCGGGAATTTTGTTGTAAAATCGAGAAAAAATTAAAAACAGCCGAGAATGATATTTTTAATAAGAAAAAATCATTTGATGAAGCGAAAAAGAATGCATTCTTCAATGTACCATGAATTACGAAATTCTGTTTTATTCATATAAAATATGATGCGGCGGTGAAATATTACCAATAGTAACAGAAAAATTCCGCTCTTCTTTGTGTATAATTCTTGTAATCGGGAAATCGGGAGGGTTTGGACCGGGAAAACCGGGAATTTAAAAATTATATTTTAGTGCCTACCGTGTTTAGTGATCGACGATTTTTTTTTTATTGCTTCCTAAGAGTTTTTTAAGAAACACTTAAACGTCGAAATATAGTAAAAATATTTAATATTTCTCATTGATCGGTTAAGAGTGACGTGAACTGCTGACACTCCGTCATATTGCGCTTAGATGGAAAATGACAGTGGCGGCTCGTGACAAGTAAATTTGGGGGGCTCTAATGTAAAATTAAAATAATTTAAAAAGTGTAATGATATAAACTTATCTTGCTTTTTTGTCTACATTTTAAACTAAATAAAACTGGTTTAATGCATTCAAGTTCTGATTTAATTTAAAAAAAGATGTGAATGCATTTTGTATTTAGATTGAAATTTATTAAATAATATTTTCTAATCTTTTCCTTGTATAATGTACAATCCTTCGCGTTAAGTAAGTTTCACTGTTGACGTGTCCACAAAAAAAAAAAAAAAAATTACATGTGGCATAATTTTGTGAAATAAGGTAAGCCAAAATATAAAATCCGGGTCTTCTAAGGGTCTTCGTAAACTATATATGCTTCCTTGCATGTAATATTTTTATTACATTTTTCTTCTAGTTCTTCGAAATATTCTATTAATTTTTCTCGATTTTCGAAAACAATATTCACTGTACGCCTATTATAGTTCCAACGTGTATTCTAGGTAATTTCCGATTTACAATTTCTTGCAGTAGATCCATCTATGAGCAGAATTTGAAAAAAAGCTTGCTACAGCGGACAAATTTGAAAAAAAGATTTTAATTTTAGAATCCTGGCTCGTTGCTTTTTGCATAATTAAATTCAACTGGTGCGCATAACAATGAATAAAATGACAGTATTTATATTTTTGTTTTATCTTCGCCTATACGCCATTTGTAGAATCGCTCATTATGCTCCATCGTAAGTTTAAGTAATTAGCTTAAAAGGTTAGTTTCTCCAATATAAATTATATCTAATTCAGTTTCTAAAATGTTGAACGTTTGAAAAATCACCGTGTAAAGCAAGTGTCGACGAAAAGCAGTGCTTCTTGCATTCAAAAGTAACAAAATCCAGATCGCAAAATGTATTATTTAAAGAAGAAAAGCAAGGATAGAAACAGAACAAAAAAAGCAGCAAACTAAAACAGTGTGCTTCACCGGATAAACGGACGACGCAGCGCGCGACGTGGATGTATTGTTAAAACCGGCTATAATCACGTGTAAAATTGACGAGGGCTCACTTTTCGAGAGCCCTCAGACGCCTTTAAGTTACGCTCGGGAAACTTCGGCTTTATTCGTTTTTCGTGTGTATTTTATATGCGGCTTGGAGGCTCAAATATTCTGAGCCCACGTACTATATTATTGGTTGTTAATATCATGTGATCAAAAAATCAGCTGTTAACGACCTTGACAGTATACTACACTACGAGTAGATCGTACAGTTCCAGCGCAGTAAGCATGAACCCGACAACTGTTATCGGATGTTTCAGCTGTTCGTTTAACAAATCGCGCAAAATGCTTATTTTGCAATTATTTTTAAAATGCACTCTCGCAAAAAAAATTATTTTGAAATAAAAAATTCGCAACACTGATTTTTTTTCTTGAAGTAATTAAATATTATGTATTTTTTGAAAACACACAGGGAGGCTCGCGCCCTTGAGCCCCCTAGGACGAGCCGCCCCTGGTCAAAATGTGTAAAACAAGTGTACAGCGTTGGAAATTCCAAAAAGGATGCTACACCGCAGTCATAGTGTCGCGTCAAAAATGATCTGTTTAACATTTTATATTACAACAATTTGTAACGGAGAATTGCTACAAAAAAATTCCTTTTTTAAAATAATATTTTTAAATTTGGTTAAGATATCATTTTGTTTTAAATAGTTGAAAATGAAGATAATTTTCAACAAAGTCGAAAAATATAAAATGGCGGCTTCACACGTTGCCGGATCACACGTTTTAGAGTTTGTACAATATCGTTCGATTTATTCTTAAGTTCTCCGATAAGCTTCCTTTTAATAATTTTATCTTCAAAGCCTTGCTCAAAACTTCTTGTGTTTCACATTTTTCGATTTCGAATGACTTCCATCATGGACTAGAAAAAAAAAACGCCTTTTTTCAATCTATTCCTGTAAATAACGGACGGTTTGTTGTATTTGTTTCGTGAACATACGCCTGATAGTCAATATGTTGAAGACATATTTGACTCGAATTTTTGTTTTCAGTTTAAATTATTTGCAACCAGACCTTCTGCTGCGTTTACGGTAAAAGTATATCGACATTTTGTATTTTTTCGCACAAAATTCTTTTACAAAAATGTCGAGCAGCTGTGAAACTATATATGCGTCCTTAATCCGTTGTATAATATATTCTCTTTCGGTATTCTCATAGCACATTCTCCTATGTTATTCGCAACTCTCGTTAAATAAATGTCTTGGCGGCGGTAAAACAAACTTCATTTTTCGTTTCTCGCTGTATTTATGTAGACAGTTCAATAAAGACCGACACTCATGCCATAAATCCTTTGCTTTACAAATCGCTAGAAATATACTTTTCGTGCAACGCACACTTGGTTCAGCGCTCTGCTGTCATTCTTAGAAGGCGTGCTAGAAACCATTAAGGTCTCTTTAAAATCGCCTCTAAAGCCTTCGTAGCAGCTACGTGGTAGAAAAACGTCGGCTCTTAAACCGGTTTTAGCGCCTTAGGGTTGAAAAAAAAAGTGTTCGAAATTTAGTCTAGACTACAAAAGCCGGACGAGGAAATAATGTTTTTTCGGCCAACAATTCGCATACCGCCGTTGTAATCCCATGATACAACTTCAACGTTCCAGCCGGACACGTTTTTAGGGAATGCAATCTTTTATCAACTGCTTCAGGACAAAATAGATCGCGGTGACCGACCGGCCTAACCGTATGAGTGTACACCATCACTCCGCAATCGAATAATGTGATGGTCGACTTCTGTAACATGTTCTCTTCCACTATCGCTGTCTCATTTGTTCAAGTCTTCATAGATAAGAAGTTTTCCATATCCAAAAAAAACAGAAAATTTCATCGCGCAAGGTCAGATATTTTATAAAATTTAGAGGCCAACTTTTCAAAATGCCCGTTACGCAAGACTCATTGTGAAACTCGGTCTGCTAATGAAAATAGAAGTTCTGATATTCCCTGCACGATTCACGAGAAATGTCCTGTTTTTCCGATATTATGTGTAGCACAAATTTCAGTCTTCATTGAACACTTCTAGTAAACTATAGCAATTTATTACAACCGTGAAAAGCTTCCCTGTTTTTCCCGATGTTTATTCATTATCAACACATTATTAATACGATAAAATGGGTAACTTCTGGTATATTTAGGCGGGGAAGAAAAAAAAAACCAATAAACGTTATTAGCTCTCAAAAGGTCTAAAAAATAATAAACAAAGGGGAAATCGGAAGAAAAAAAAAAAAAAAAAAAAAGAAGCGATTTAAGAATAATGAAAGAAACAACGAACTATAGAAGAAAAAACAAAAACACACACTAATCAAAACTGAATAGTACACACAAAGAAAAGTCGAGCACCATTAAACACCGTCAATATAATCGCGTTTATCGAGGGACATTATTTCATTTGTGGCCAAGATGCAACATCGAAAAATAACTCCGTCCGATGTTAGCGCCAGTAACTGACACTAATGTGCCATATTAGCCCGGCTTTAATGTTAATACACCAATTATAAAAATGAAGATCTCTATACGCGCTTGCTCGTTTTTTAGCGGGCCATTCCATTTTGCTAGTATTCTTTCCTCAGCTTCCGAGTAAGGTGCTAATGTTGACCAAATTAGACATTTTTTTTTTTTTTAAATTCCTCTAGTATATAATTTTTACAAGCGACGATACTTTTTCTTTTCTTTCTTAAATGAATCATTGTACAAAAGTTAACACAAGTAGCGCAGAAAGTAGTAAAATGAAAAAGAGTCTTCGTCGATGAGCGTAATTTGCTTTCTCCATTTATACGATGAAAATAAACACAGCAGTGGCCACGCTTGTAGTATTGTGTCGTCGTCCACAAGGGGGGGGGGGGATTAGCGGAATTAGCGGAATTAGCGAAATTAGCGAAATTATAAATTTCACCCTCGTCAATTGAAAATCCAATACTCGGTGGCTATAATAAGTCGGATATTATATATTACATTTATTTGTATTAAACGGAAATGTATAAACAAAAATTCAGCCGAACATATCAAGTTCGGTATATATGTATGTCGATATGTGTAATTGCTGATAGTAATTTTATTTTGTCGCATTGATGTAATACAGATGTTCAACACGAAAGCCAGCTAAAGGACAAGTCTCCGTGGAGGAAATCAAATCTGAATATGGCTAACGAAAGTGAAGATGATTACCGACGATTACGTAGAACTCGATCGCGCACCGCTAACAGCGACGTCGCTTCTTCACCGTTGGAGGTAATCTCTTTAACTGCATATGTCATTCGCTGTAACGTAATTTCCGCCGTCTAAACCGAAAATTGAAATAAGTCGGTCTTGTATCATTTTACAAAAATATGTAAACCGAATGGCGAATGCTACACGTTTCTCTGATTCCGGCGAAGGAATAACGCAAAAGCGGCCACGATGAAAAATTATTAAACATTTAAAATGAAGATTAAATAAAATAGACAGTAACCGGTCTTTGTGCTGCGATTTCTTTCAGAGACTCGGATCGTCTATGCCGTACTCGTCTTTATTAACGTAAGCTTGGCTTTCTCCCCACTCGGCTATGATTCTAAACGAATTATTAATGGAGTCTTATTTATAATTTAGCACCTTGTTTTTTATCTCTAGGCGCGTTTTGCTCTGTAGTGCTGAAATTCCCGACAAAATATTTCCAGCCGATTTTATTTAATGTGCAATATTAAAGGTATTTTTAATTGTATGTATTATTATCGTTATTTTCATTAAACAGCGCAATTTGCGAGTAGCGAAATTCTTGATCGTTCGAAAAGTAAGTAAAGCCTTGACATGGCACGTCGAGGATTGATAAGGTTCTTCATGTGTACTAAGCTTAGTGGATCTAGAATATCGCGATCAGTTCCTTTCTACTTTGTATCTGTCTTTACTTTCCCAGATTTCTCTGGTATAACCGATATTCAATTTCTGGCTGGCTGGTAAACACCTGGCAGCGACCTGGATGCAGGGACGCGACAACTCCCGAAAACCCACGATACAGCTAAGTAAAGTAAAAAGTAAGTCCCATATCCTTCATAAGATATCATGGATTGTAAAGTTAAAGTTCACAATAAACCTAATGGATCTGATGAGAATGCTGCGGGGCCAGCTCCTTTCTACTTGGAATCCGCCTTTACTTCCCCAGATTTATCTGGTATAAGCAATATTCGATTTCAAATTAGGTATAGGAACTGGGAGCGATTCGAATCTGGAACGAGACAAGTCTCGATAACCTATGACACCTCTGATTTAGTAGCCAATCGCCTTAACCACTAGGCTACCGTGATAAACTACTTACGATTTATTATTATTTTCTGTGTACGTACTTTATTCTGATACGTTTGTGATTTCAGGCGATTAAGGAAGAAGACAAACGGAAGGGTTTTATCGAGAAATTAAGTAAGACCAGCAACGAGGACGAACGTTTAGTCGTGTACTTCAGACGGCCTACTCCAACGGATCAGGACGAGAAGTACGTTATTAAAACGAAAAGCCCGCTGCCGATGAGAAAGACTCCGGCGGACAGTGGTGCGACAGCGGTCGACTTGTCGAAAGACGAGATGACGTTACCGCCGTTCGCTCCGAGACGCAATAAGAAGGTGTCGCCGTCGGACGAGAACGACAGTAGAGCGACCGCGATCGCGTCGTCCGATAATAAAGAAATCGACGCGGACAACATCGAAACACCACCGCTAAGCCGTAAAATCGTGCCGCGCAAGAGCAATCCTTGCAGCAGAATGAAGTTGAACGAGTCGAAACGAATCGGAGTAGACGACGAAGAAGTGCTCGGAGACGGCCAATTCGAACGTTTCTCGTCAGCGAGAAGAACTCGACGCTATCGAAAAGGGCAAGAGGAGGAGGCGCGCAAGATCGACAGCACGGCCGATGACGCGTCAGCCGGCAGACCGACCGTACTGGAACTGGATTCGTGTTTCAAGTCGGAGGACAGAAAATTATTATCCGTTGCTGCGCAAGAGTCATCGGTCGACACCGGCTCAGCGACAGAACCGCGAAAAGTCGACGATAAAGTCGTCGAAAAGCCACCGCCGCCAGAAAGCGAGGAAAGTAAGAGCGGTATTGCCGAACGGAAACCGGTAACGAAGACGAATCGAATTCCGGTACTGAAGTCGAACTTCGTCAGAGGAGATAAACCGTACTCGACGTTACCGCATTCGTTTAAGACGGCAAAAGTGACGCCGGACAACGACAGCAAAACATCGACGACGACGACGACGACGACGACGGCGAAGCTGGAAAAAGAGGATGAAAGTTCGACAGAGAGAAGAGCGTTAAATAGTAACGATATGTATCAGCAGATCAACGCGAAGAGTCGAACGGAGCACGATTTGAACGACGAGGGCTTCGAGGAGACACAGAGTTTCATTTCGGATTCGCCGAGTTTAACCACGTCTTCCGGCTACAATTACGACATGGACACTACGCCGGAACATAACGAAACCGTTGCAACGCTACCTGCTAGCAGCGGCGCTGTCGGCGGTTCCCGAATCGCTAGACCGGTAGCGAAACGGTATCCGAGTTTAATACGCGGAACGGTGACTGCCGCGTCGTCAGCATCTGTCCAGCCTAGTGCCAGCGTCGCGGATAATAGAAGAAAACCGTTACACCATCAAACTTCGGACGACGGTCACACCAGCAACGGCAGCTCTTCAGCCGTTAAACCGGTTGCTTCGAAAATACCGAGCGTTCTTAAAAGAACCACTAGCGCGCTGGACGCCTATTCCGGTCAGAAGAAGCCGACCGGCGGCCTCTGTTCTTCGACGTCGCCAACGATAGCGGAAAGTTCTAAACTGAAACCGGACTACACGGTCGCCGGCCCGTCCGGTAAAAGTAAGGACCTGCTCGTCCAAAGTAGACGAAATTCGAAGTCGTCGCCGACAACTACGACGACTACGCCGACTGTCCAGAGCACGATACTGCCGAGGAAAGTGTTTTTGGAGCGACACCCGTCCAGAAGTAGTCTAAGAAGTTCCAGAAGTTCGTTAAACAGTTGCACGTCGATCGGTACCGTGAAGGATAACACGAGAGGAATGATGAAAAATTTAACGGCAACCGGTTCGAGCAAGTCGACCGCCGCGAAAAAACCGTTCGCTCCGATACAGTTGAAAGCGAGAAACGAGAACGCGAATATTTTAACCTGTCGCAACGACGGCGACGCCGCTGTAACCGCCGCACTGCGGAAGCCGAAACCTATTCCGGCCATTCTCACCACCAGTTTCAAGGAAAATTCGGAAGATTTCTGCTGCGATAACGCGCTGATACCGGCCTTGAGCGGCGAAAACGGCACTATCGATCAAAAGTACAATGCCGGCACGGCTAGCTTCATGAGACCGACCGCTTCCAGTAGCGCGAAAGATTTAAACGATGGAAAGTTAAAATTGCGAAGACCGCGAATAAACTTGGCTGAAGACAGGCAATACTGTTAAAATTGGTTATTTTTTCAAAAAAAAGAAACGAAACACACAAGAGTGGAAAAAATAACAGTCACTAAAAATTAAGACCTAACGACGACAGCGCGTGACTAAGTCCGCCGAGTTTCGAGCTGAATTAATAAAACAGTGCCAAACGAGCAACCTTTATTTTACCGTTTTCGGAGTAATGAGATAACTTTTTTTTAAAAAAAAAACATTAAATAAAAAATGAAGAAAGAAATATTTTTATTGACGAGGTGGCTATGCTAGTATAATAAAATGTCAAATCGTTTATTTTCCGCAGTACGTTATGCAATGCTCGGTATGGTTTTTGCTTTTGCTCGAACATTCTACCGGAAGCATTCTTTTCCTTTGATCAATTTACAACTTTTTTTTTTTTTAATTCTACTCCCATTTTTAATCTTTATCCTTTTTTATGTTCAAACTATGGTAATCCGTTTTTGGGAGCAGTATACCTTCGAATTACAAAGCATCGTCCGGGAATCTCACGAATTTTTAGACTCCATTTTCAACGTTATGTCTCGGAGTTTCTTTTCTATTATATCTCTCTTGTGTATAGTACACGCGATGAAGAAGTATCGCAGATAAATTACACATGCACTTCTTTATAGAGAGTTACCCGTATTTCATCATCGCCGGTAATTTTTATCTACTTTCAAACACACATCGATAACATTGATTTCAGCTTTGTACGGATAACCGTGATACATTTTACTCTTCGTGAAAGAGCCCGCGAACGAGACATTTTTTTCGATTTCCTCCTTCGCTTAATCAGCCACCAAAAATATACAACGATAACATAAATCTTCCGTTTCCCTTTCTTCAAAAAAAAAAAATCTCTTTCGTTTTAGCGTACGTCCCCGACTTTTTTTCTATGTACCAAAATTGACAAATAATAATGGCAAAAATTTTATTCGAATACGATTGTAAATTTTCTAAATAATTCGATTAATCTGATTTCATTACATGATTTTTTGTTATTACCATACAAAATTAACGAAAAATTTTGTTGTTGAATATTATTTCGCGGATTTAATTTTTTTTTTTTTTTTTTTTTTTGCCATTTCTATACGAAAACAAAAAATCCAAGTTTTATAATTAATCAACGATCAGAAGTAATTGTAAAGAAATTTTAGAACGTATGCGGCGAAAAAAAATTCCGAAGAAGGGAGCATTTAAATAAAAATATGTAGGTATTTGTGCTTTTATTATGTATTTGTGTAAACTGGAATTAATTTAAAAAGAAAACTCGTTATTTAACGGAATAATTAAAAATTAATATTAAAAGATTAGCAAATTCGAAGCGAAATCTCTTTAATTTTTGTAAAAAGTCTCTTTTTCAGATTACACAGCAGAGAAATATGTATGACATCACGGGCTAACCCGAGGAGCGAGAGTTGGCGAGAATCCTCTCCTCATTGAAATTTTTGAAAATTGTTAATGACCTCGCTTAAGAAAACGGCGATATTATTTTTACTATTTTGTAGACATCAACGTCATTTTTTAAATTAGCGCGCTCTTATAATTCTACAGAGAAGTTGTACAAATAAGCGTACTCATGTTTTATCATTATGTCTATAATACCCAATTAATCTTTCTTTCTTTCTTTCTTCCTTTCTTTCTTTTTTTCTTTCTTTATTTATTTATATAAAACACATAAAAAATATAGCTCCGCTTCTCAAGAATTTGTAGGAAAATGAGTAAGGCGAGGAAACATATTTTATCGGGTCTTGAGAAAATAAAAGTTTTCTTAATAAACAGAAAAAAAAAAAAGAGAAAACGAATAAAAATATTCTACTTGTCGTAGAGTTTCGAAAGCTAAAATGAACCGTAACAACCATATTTAGTGAGAATACTGTTGCGACAAACATCAAATCAGCTTTTCCGAAAATGTTATTTAAATATATTTTTATGCGGAATTTCACAAGTACCGTCGTTAAAATAAGTTAATAATTTTAGCTGAATTTGTCACTATCGCGTCGCTGTATAATACGCGTATGTGTGTGTATGTATGTGTGTGTGTGTGTGTGTATGTGTGTGTGTGTGTGTGTATGTGTGTGTGTGTGTGTGTATGTATTTATTAAGTTAAAAAAGAAATTCTCATCTTCCTATTAAAACTTTTTATCCGGTGCTACTGCGGTTGAACTGATATATATTTTAATGCATCTCGGTACAATATAAGTGTATTTTTATTTAATAGTCAGTATTATGCGAAAAAGAAGATATTATGGCTTAATTACGCGGTAGATGTACTGAAAAACAAGGTATATATATATATGTATATATGGCTTAAAGTTATAACGGTGCCTGGTACTAAAAACTAGAGTGTGTGTTGCCTGTATTTGTTTTTTTTTCTTTCGAAATACGAATAGTTCAGAAACGATTTCCGACGTATCTCTTTTAGTGCTCCAAATCATTTTAGTTGTTTGGTAGAGTTTGCAACAACCACAAAAAAATTAAAAATATAATCAGTTTTTATGAATGTAATAGATAAATAAGAACTAGCGCAGTAATGATTGTACTATATTCGTGTAATAATAATTCGGGCCTGGAGAAATTTGAAAGAACTTGTACGGAAGAAAAAGGAGCAATGTTTTTCGTCTAACATATATTTTCTAGTCAAAATAAATGTTAGTTATTAAGCGAATAATTATAAATTTACAGTAATTTGATTTTTCCTAATAAATTTTTATATTTTTTGTAATAATTGTAACACATTTTAATGTTTCTGTAATATTAATTTATATATATATATATATATATATATACTGTTTATAATACTATTGAGTGTAACAGTCGCGTCAATACGTAATAACTTATTTAAGAAGAAATGAAATAAAAGTTTAAAAAAAATTATATGTTACGTTACGTGTCTTTGGAAATAATTACACTAACAATTTTTGGAATAAAAAAAAAAAAAAAAACGATTAGCGCACGCTGTTTTTATTTATTTATTTTTGCCGTCTCGCATAGTTTTAATTGTCAATTTTTAGAGAAAAATGAAGCAATATGTGTTTTCCTCATCGCACGGGGGTTTTTTTAGGGCAAGGGGGTTACATATGTATTGGGCGAAATTTTCTACAATTTATTATAAAGTAGATGGAAAAACTTTGACGAAACAATTAGTTTAAAAAAATGAGCATAATTCCAACTGTTTGACTGAAGTTTTCCTACGTGTAAAACAAACTGCCTATCTAATGATTTTTGCACTAACACATTTAAAGATAATTCGAAAATGCACATACCAGTTGTTTTTTGAACGAAAAACAAAAAATTGAATAAATAAATAAAATGATAAACAGGTCACTCAAACGTTTCATACGCTGAGGATAAAAGATATCAACCATAATTTACATTTACATAATACTAAATTCAAAACAATGATACTGTAATACATCGTATATATGTACATATTTTTCATCCGCCATTCTTGGGAATGTGTATTTTTATGTGTTTAAAAACTTTGTGACTCTATTGCTCTTTTTCCAAATTATTTAAAACCTAATAAGTTTTTCGTTAATGATTTTACAACCTCCGAATTCGATTATTTCATTATATTCTAGTAAAAATGTATTATACCCAATACGATGATTATGACTTCTTTTAACAACAAAATTAAAAAATATACATTTTTTGTCTTATCGGCAATCTAAACTTTCCTATGTTTTGGACACGGTTACGTGTCTTACGACTGGGAGTCGTTCGTAAAATCCTTTTATCACCAAAAAATGCATACGTCACGCAAAAGTGTTGTCCTTATTTATATATGCACAATATGATGAACAGTTTATTCAGCTTGTGACCAAAAGTTCGAATTCATGTTTTTACTAAAATAATAGTCGTATTACCACTTTACGCATCGCTCGAGACCCATATCGTACTTTTGTACAAACGTACGGAAGTACTGATTTAATTTTGTTCTAATACTTCCGCCGAGGAAGACTGTTAAGATTCATGATAGAAAAAATTATGTGAGGCATTATTTTAAAAATTAAAACCAACAGAGTATCATCCCAAACCACATAACTAATACGACTCCTCCGGGACTGTAACGGAACATCGGAAGTTCAAATTCTATCAGTGATGAAATGGTAAAGTGTTCTTAGGAGGTTTTGAAATTCGTTATCCTTATTCAAATTTATCTTTTTCATGTGGCGCGTTACATTAATAATATTTCAAGTCACTTGTGTTCATCGCTCTTCTAATTTTAAAATTTTGGAAGTTCAAACTTCTTTACACCTTAATTAAAATTTTTCCGTTAATTTTGGTCCGGCTATATTAAGCTGCAGCAGGTTTATCGTGTTATCAGTGATAAAGACTTATTATAAAATATACAGTCTCTATGGTTAATCATATGCCACTATCTTCTTCACCTGTATGCAATTTCATCGTCCGGGGTAGCGACTTCCTTTACCCTGCTTTCTAAATACCCGCAAAGCTGTCAGTTGTTCTTAATAGCCTGACTTCTATAAAAAGTCATATCACGTCCCGATATTGAAACAAATTGTTCAATTACGAGGTTCTTGTTTGTGAAACACGAATTGAAACTTTTCCTTCCTGATTCCTGGCTCCCCGTCTTCCTAGAATTAAACTTTGACTCCCTAATCAGTAATTTCACTCACAGTTCGATGCACTGCCTGATTTTAGCAGGATTTTATAAATCTTCCTTCAGCTAAGTAACGACCGATACGCACACGCAACGGACAATATCCTGCTGTCCCGAACCGCTCATACAGCCCCCAACCATGTACATTTCGAAATGTTGTTAGCTGAGTAAGCGTTCTTGATTATATTCTTCGACGACAGCGAACAAGGGATGCCCACGGATCAAAAATTAAATGATTTTAATAGAAGAAGAATGTCCGGGATGCTAGTCTTGAACACGGGCTAGAAATAAATGTAGCAAAAACGAAGTGGATGCTGATATGTAAGAAGAAATCCCATAATACTGTAGATAGAAGCCGAATTTACATTGGTCGGGAGGAAGTAGATAGAGTCGATAAATACTTATATTTGGGCACATGGTTTCAGGAAGAAGTTGAGCAAACTGTAGAGATCAAAACAAGAATTGAAAAAGCGAGAGCAACCTTTGGAACCCTAAAAAAGTTGTTAACAAGAAAGGACATTACCTTGGAGTTACGAATGCGTCTCCTACGGTGCTATGTTTTCTCAGTATTGCTATACGGAGTAGAGAGTTGGACTCTCACGAAAAAGTTAGAAGGAAAACTACACGCGTTTGAAATGTTCATTTATCGCCGTATACTGAAGATACTATGGACAGATAAGGTTACCAATGAAGACGTGTTAAAACGAATGACCAAACGAAGAGAGTTAGTCTTTACCATTCAAAAACGTAAACTGGAATATTACGGGCATGTATGCAGAAATATAAAGTACGAGCCTTTACAACTGGTTCTAAAAGAAAAAATAGACAGTAAAAGAAACGCAGGACGAAGAAAAACATCATGGAAAGATAACTTATTACGTTGGAGTGGAGAAACAGAAACAGAACTGATGGAAACGACCATTAATAAGAACAAACTAGCCATATTGATCGCCAAACTTCGTTCGGAGACGGCGTAGATAAGAAGAAGAAGAAGAAGAAGAATTTTTACCTCGACATCATCACAAGATAGTCTCATAAATACTGCATCACTACCCACTCCCCATTACCATCTAAAACGGAAGTTTTGCATAAGAAAGTAGGTGCTCAAAAGTTCACAGATCCAGACCGCTATTACTAATGCACGGAGCCATGAATACAAACTCCGCCGTTCATCACAGATAGGAAACATATATCCCCTACACACGTAATGACAACTGGGAATTAGATAACATCATCAAGTCTGCTAAGATCTAAAATGATTATTAATATGACGAGCCTAGAAAATAATTAAACACCTTCAAAGAATCCATTCCGACAATATAAATCGATGACATAAATTAGTATCTAATAGAAAACCCAGAAGCATAGAAGTTTGAGATACAAATCTAACTAAATGTTCCAAGAAATAGACGTTCTCTGACAAAAAAAACACAGCATACACATGACTGAGTCTCCAAAAGAATAAGCACAAACATTATGTAGTGGCCTTTGGCCTAAAAGAGTGTACTCAGGCATGCACATATATGTTCCTCAGTTGGCCTACTCGGTAGAATAATACAAAACAAACCTCCACAGACACACTCTGATAAATAATATGCGGCATACATGTCATTGAGCCAACAAGGCATCTCCCCAAAGAGCACAAAACAAGAATCCTCTGGCGACACACCCTACATTGCCAGACTCGTCTGACTCTCCACTGGTAGTCGTATTTTCTTTTTGCCTCTTGCGTTTTGTAGGCTTATGGTGAATTTTTGAAAGATCTATGAAATATTTAAAGACCGTTTCTATGCAAAAATCGAAAATCTTTTTCAGTTATGCACTACTAATGATACCAAACCTGTAAAACGTTATAAGTTCGCCCTGCATTACACGATGGTACATAATCTATGACATCGTGAAGTTATAATTATACCGTAAAGTTCAAATTTTATTTACCCAATCAGTCATTACGTACCCTACTAAATTATTCGCCGTAATTGTCTACAGAGCATTAAGACAGGTAATGTTTGCACATCTGGATAGAAATTTAGTATACATAGACTTAATAGTTTGAAAAATCAATTCAACTCGTTCAAACATAACAACTATGCCTGAAATACCCAAAATGATTTTTTTTTTTTTTGCATTGTTCTTCGAAACATAGATACAACATTAGGTTATACGATAGCATAAAACGGAAGACAAGGTATCAAATCCTATTCACTGCACGATACTTCTAGGTATTCCAAAGTTCTCTTCTATCATTCTACATGTTACACGACGATCATTAGCCAACTGGCTTCCCACGTTACAATTCGTTAACCAAATGCAATAAGACGTCGTACATGTACAAACGAAGTTTAGAACTATCATCGCTAAAAATTTCATGAAGATCGCGCCACCAGTTTCAATTTTACGCGGCAGGCCGGAAACTTCTGAGACAGACCGTTCATATATACACACATATATATATATATAGTGTACTAATACGCATATATAAATAAATGCAAGTTTTTCGATAAAAATTTTACATGTAATAAAAAATAAATTTTCCTGTACAGTAATGATATTACAGACGGAAAGACAAATAAGTGTATATTTATAACAATAAACTTTTTATAATTATATTTAATTAATATTTTCACTTTTGTACGCTTTATTCAAATATTTCAACTGCATAGATAAGGAAGTCAAAAAACAAAAAAAAAAATCGCCGGAATTACTTACCGATACCGCGTTAAGTACGTGACGACTGGTAAAACTATTATTAGCTACAACGGGGACGCGATCAGCGCACAAATAATAACAGTGCAACTGTTAGAAGTTGGTGATTCTTTCGACATTTTGTGGGGCATAACTTTTTTTAACATGTACTTATTCAAAAATCATTTTAATAAATTTTTCTCTGAACTAAGCGCCGATGAAATTAGCAAATTCGAAAGTTTTAATTCGGTCGAAGAAAAAATTATTTATTTATATCAGTTTAAAATGACGCGAAATTATCCGATCTTTGCGACAAAGTACGGAAAAAATATCGATGATGTAGCAAAGTTAAAACGACAAGGAAATGAAGCATTTAAATCGAAAAATTACAAACTCGCAACAGCTTTCTACTCGCAATGTTTACTTAAATATCCTCAGAATGAAGGTAAAACCATAAAATTTTATTTATTATTAGTCACCCGAATGTTTCAAAAACAGATATGGTGTATACACTTTATCTTTCATCTTCTGTCTACTTTCGTCTAATCTATTTATTTATTACATCTATATTTCCATATACTCAGTGATGGATTTGAACGTGGTGGTATGCCGCCTTTCTTGTAATGAAAAAAAAAACAAAAAAAAAACATATTTATTATATATCTGTCGACGGATATCGATAACAACTTTTAAAGTCAAAATCGACAATTCTTACATATGGATGATAAACTTACTTTAAATACGATAAAAATATATTATTCTTTGATACATAAAATCATAAGGTGTTTTCGTTGACGGAAAACTTCATCAATTACGACTTTAAGCGACCGGAAAAAAATGTTTTTAAATTTTAGCAACTTCATAAATTTTGGTGCCCCTCAAATGTTGCTGCCCTAGGCCTAGACCTCACGGGCTTAGGCTTAAATCCACCACTTTTTATACCTATTTCCCTATTCGTAATAAACTCGTCGGGATACTTGCATTCTACTATTAAGGAAGAATACATAATTATTAGCAGCGAAGAAAATAATCTAGATAGTAATTTATCCTTATAAAAAAGTTTCTTCCTTCATCATAACGTTAGCACACACTTTTTTTATAGTGTGTCCTCTGCACTAAGGCAAAAGTAATTTTATTTCCTTCTTAAGACAATCAAGGTGGCACAAGCAAGGTCTTATTCCGAAAATTTCTATTACCTTGGAATATTTTTATCGGTATAATAACCGTGAATTTAGTAACTTTTTTTAACATTGCAACATATATTTTTTGTTTTTTTTTCATTGGTTCTAGTCTTCGTATAAAACTTCCTTTGATCAATTCGGTGTTCTGCTGCCAATTTAAACTATTCTATATTAACGACCTCTGGTGTCTTGCTAACACACAATGCTCAGCTATTACCGCATTATGTGTTTAAAATTCACTTTAGAATATTCTTATTTCTCAGTCTGTTTGTGTTTAATTGTATATTTATTATTTCCGGATATATAGACTCCTCAATTTATTTATCGCCGCAAATGAACCTGATATAATCGGAATTTTCTTAATTTACAAATTATTTTTAACGAATTCCAGTGCCGTGTTAGACTTGTCTCTTTCTCAAGCGAATGCACTGGCGTTTTCTAGCTTATATTCCAGTTTAAACGTCTCCGAAATATTTCTGTATTAGCATAATAGTAGGCTAGGATAAAACGTAAAGTTCTACACTTCAATACTATGTTTATTCTTCCTACATTTTCTTCGCTTCTTTTTTTTTTTTTTTTGTAATCGCTCTTATCTTTTTCTACATATATTTGAACTTCAGTGAATTTTTAATACCGTCAGATGGGGAAAACAATGTACTTTAGAGCCGCTATAAATCCCTCTTGCATATAAATCGTATTGCAGCAAAATGGACTCCGCAAGGAAACTGTGAACAAAACAAAAGTTTAAAGATAAAAAAGAAAATTCTAAACATCATCAAGACTCTCAGATCTGCCAATAAAGGAGAAAAATTGATCAAAGATTAATTAACATCGATGAATTCACGTTTAAACAATAGAAAGGAACTTAATAGCGGTGAAAGATGAAAATAAATTAAGTAAATGAGAGAACGCTGCGAATAAGGTAATTTATTGCAATACGAAGTTTGGAAAATTTAACCTAGCGATACAAAATAGGAAAAAGCTGGAATTTCTTTTTGCACTAAAACACGATGATATATAAGTGAGCATCGGATAGAACTTTGAACGCGGTGTTTAGTTTACGAAGAAGAAGCCTCTTTTTTAAAGCTAGTGGACATCAATTAAGGATTTACACCCCGAAATAAAAAAAAAAAAAGAAAGAATCGTCCTTTTTTCTCTTTTTGACCTCAGGTATATCTGACTAATTTTTTTCAATAAAAATAATAGAACGGCCTAAACGAAGCTACAACATCAAGAAACTAAATTCCCAAATTATTCTAAAGAGTACTAAGGCTGTGATATGTAATTAATTTGTCAAGAAGTCGATACTACTTCCGAACTACTTGCTCTATTAATAAGGCCTGTGACTTTATATTAAATACATTAAATGTTGAAGAGAAAATTGTAAATGCTATGACAGTGTCTAAGTAGTTGCTTTTTATTTATCGTTGTCACCCCTTGATCTTCGAACTGAAATTAAAATATTTCAAAACTTGTCCGATACTCTTTGATTCTTAATCAAAGTTAGAAATCGATTATAACCGATAAAATTTCTTTTAAGGCATACGTTTGTTTTTGACGGTTCTTACGAGTGATTCAATTATGTGCGCAATATCAAATTTGTATGTTCATCGGTTCCCGGAATGTTCTTCTTCGGTGAGCGACCATTCCATCGGCCAGTAAGAACGCGTCAGTGGTATATTGACTTGTAAGAACTCAAATTATTTACCGTGAACACACAGTGTATATTAATATACTTTATTGACGTTTCGGATAGCTTACACCAACTATCATCATCAAAGTCGCTAAACTAAAATCCTAAATATTAACGAAATAAACAAAATTCAGCCGACAAGAATCGAAAAATTAAAATTCGGACAGAACAAACGAAAAGAGTCGAAATTACAA
Source organism: Icerya purchasi (assembly GCA_039619475.1). Classification (NCBI taxonomy): domain Eukaryota; kingdom Metazoa; phylum Arthropoda; class Insecta; order Hemiptera; family Monophlebidae; genus Icerya; species Icerya purchasi. Next base: position 179,991,809 of record CM077116.1, on the reverse strand, counting down.
TGAAAAATATCAAATTTACAAATGATAAGTAAACTGGTTCAGAAGGTTATAAACGGATTAAATGTTTCACGAAAACTATCACATACTTCATAATATGGAGCGGACAGCAGATGTTTATTATCATATATGTCTACAGAAGTTTAATCAGAGCAAATTGTGATTGCGACGCAAAAATTTTGCTGATTAGTGAAGTCCGCCATCTTAAACGAACTGAACGTCATAAACCGCACTGCAATAAGATTGGCATTAGAAGCTTTCAGAATTTCACCAACAATTAACATGCTACACGAATGTCCAGAATGATCCCTAGACATTAAAAGACGATACCTCTATTAATACGTACCTTCTCCGAATACTCCGTAGCTTATCTTACTCTAATCAATAATAATCCTCAAAAATATCATTTTCTATCCTATGCGCTATGAAATTATTAACGTCAGATGTTTTATCCAAAATCTACGAATCAACCTCCTCAGTGTTCATTCCATGGAAAACCACATCTTTTTGAATATAGATCTCTCCCTCTTAGAAAATTGAGCAAACATTCTCCTACTAATAGTATTCTAAGCGTTTTTCACAGAGTTCCTCTGTGAAATACCCTTCCTCGATAAATCTGTTTACCGACAACGCTAAATCAAACTCTCTCGTAGAATGTAATCTCCGAACAGATAGGTACTATCCGCTATGTTCTTCCGCAAACTTTTTATTCTGTTCTCTCCGCCGAGTTATTTGTAATCAAATTAACAGTCAAAATTGCTATACAGTCGGAATAAAACTGCTTGATCTGTACCGACTCATTAAATGATTTAATTTATTTACAAAAGTTAAATGATAAGTCTCCCAACACCTGACAACTAAAGAAATAATATTTGTAATAGCTACAGCGGACTATAAGATATCGTATTCGCTCGGATACCAGGACACAATCTCACAGAACGAATTAGCCGATCGTGCCACTAAGCAGCGTCGTGCTACCCTGTACCAATTAACCGAATACCTTCGACCCTGTTAAGGAAATAACTAGAAACCTTTCAATGGAATGGTTCGAATCATGAGTTAATACTTCGACATCGAATAAACTTCGTTTCATCAACGGGGGGGGGGATACTGCGCTTGGCCGCACACGAATTACTATTCCTCCTGAACAAATCCTTACTAGCTATTTGTTAAACCTGTTCTTCTCCCCTCTCTGTTCAACACATCCTATTACACTATCGCAAATATAATCATATCCACAATACATCCCCCATCTACCTTAAAAGAACTTCTGAGTGACAATGAAATTAATATAAAGAAATCGTTCGCATATCTCAAATTCACTAATCTCCTATCCCATTTATAAAATCTTAACTTTCCGTGCCTCTGGCCTTTGTAGCATGTAGCAGTTCCAGGCAAATAAATGAAGAAAAAGAAGAAGAACGTACACAAAATACCGGAAGAAGCATCGAAAGCCAATTTAGTTCTGGCATTTAGCTATCTCGGCTTTTGATGCTTTACGCTAACAGCAGATAAACCTTTATTGAAAAATTAAAATGTCTAGCAGTGTTTGTTTCCCGCATACCGTATGTTTCCACTAGTTGCTGTTCTACGACAATCACGCTGGTTATTCTGTTTACAATCATCGGAAGGAATAAAAACATTATTTAAAATTTAAGTGTATTTACGTACTTAACAGCAGCAGCGAGAGAACTTATCATTTGCAAGTGCGAGTTATAAAAAAAAATACTTTAATTCTATAGTCACTGTCTTGTTGCCGTTTCCCTGAGATTATACGGTTTAATAAATTAATTAATTCTCGCTTAAATAGTTTATAAATTATTATTATTTTTCATTTCCGATCTCCTCAGAATTTCAATTTGTAATGTAACTAGATCAAGCGGCGCTCCCAAAAAGGGGAAAAAAACAGAACAGAGTTGATAATGTTTAGAGGAAAAATGCTGTATGATTTAATTAATTAGTGAAAAAAATTAGTACGTTGGATGCTAAACCTTGTTCTGCGTTTGCCAATTTTAACCAGTCGGTAGTGTAGTCAGTGGGAGGACGAGATTATGATTTTTTAAAAATCGTTTGTAACATCATTTAAATTATTTTTCATGTTTCAGCGGCAAAAATTCAACATAAAATATAATTTAAACAATTACGGATTACTTGTACTAGAAGAATTTTATAATTTCATATACCACGTACTGACTGTTTTCACTATCTATTTAAAGCTAAATTACTAACCGTGAAGTTTTTTCCTTTCTTTCGTCTAGTCATTAATCCGATAACTGTTAAATTCCAGCGATAATATTTAAAAATTCACGATTCACATTGTGATATTTTACACAGTTTTAAATAAAGCAAATTTCGAGAATAAGATATTTCTAATGTTACCGTTAAAAATAATATTTAATAATAATAAACGTGCGTTATCATTAGATAAAACGGAACTTTCAATAATTTACGCCAACAGATCTGCATCTTTGTATTACTTGGCAGAATATCAGTCAGCTCTGAACGACATTGAGAGCGCTTTTGAAATCAACTATCCGGCAGAACTCGTCTATAAATTATACGACAGGTAAATTCGAAAATCGTTTATTTGTTTTAATTAACGCTCATCATCAAAATAGCTTGTGAGTTACCGTACTTTTTTCCCCCGTTTGTAATCGAAAATTAAATTTCCCGAATTACTTATAAGGAAAGCTATTAAAAATCCAATCACAAATAACGGTAAATGAAAAAAAATAATAAAAAAAAAATCCAATAATTTAAAAATCATTAGTAAAGTAATAAAAGAAAATCCGTACTTTTTACTAACCGTGTATATGTGTAAATTTTATCACAGAATTACTGATGTCAGTAATACGTCGAATGAAAAATACCTAAACCGCTGGTCAAAATTTAAGAAATTAATCGAAATTTGGATATCGGCTACATTTCTTCGCGTTTCGAAAAGCTCACAGAGCTATTTTTACTGAAACTGTTGAAAAATGACTTTTGTACGTAAATCAAGAAGTAAGCCTGTTCACTGATTACGAAAATTTGAAACAGCGGGAAATAATATTTCCGTACCAAACCTTTTTTATTTTTTGTTTTTCCTTTTTTCGTTTTTGGTGAGTCAACTGTGCACATTAACCTAGCGAAAATTAAATTTTTGAAAGTTATAATGTGCGGCAACAAGATTCGAACCAGGTTCTACCTGAACTAAACACTGCTGTTTAGCCAACTACGCCGCAGTACCTGAGACTTTTCTTTTTTTTTCATATAAAGGCTTTTACTAACATTTCTGACCGACTACAAACCTAGGGGTTTAATATAAACAACTGAAAATGGCTTCTGTTGATTGATTGGTCTCGATAATAGAAACACAGCATCGGTCGAGAGTTTCGTTTTTAATTCTAATAGTATTTTTAAGGAGGTCGAAATTTATGAATAAATTGTAGAAATATCAAAGGCGTATGGAGCAGAAGATGTGGTAAAAATTAATCGGAATGTACGCTTTGAAAAATACGCTGTTACTGCTGAAAATTGAATAAATCATACGTAGAACTTAAAAGGTTGCAAAAAGATTCGAACGTTTTTTCTACCGCAGCAATTACTATTAGCAGAAACAAAAAAAAAAAAAAAAGGAAAATAAAAGCTCAGTATTACGAAATTACTAATAATCAATTTGTCATTTTTGAATGATCTCCTTCAAGATGATGACTTGAATTGTTTCATAAAAGTCAAAGAGTTCGTTTTATTAGATCTAGAAAAATGATTCAACGAAAAATTTTGCATTTCTTTTTCAAAACCTATTTCCAATAAAATTGTTTTATATTCTTTATAGCTAAGAGAAATGATAAAAATTCTTTATTTCGTAATTTGCAACAGAAATTAATCAAACGTGAAAATTATAACGGAAACTATAATTTTGAATATCGGCAAAATTACGATTTTTTCAATAATGAGAAACGAACAGTCTCTAATGTTTAGTGTTCTTTGGAAAATATTGCAATTAACTTTTTTTCTGTAAAATAGAAAAGTACATTACAAATAATACTAATTATACGTACCATTTTGGTAGTACATCGCAACAGCATACCAAAACGATTGCGGACAGTTATTTTAATACAGAATAAAATCTCGACTAAATCCAAACAGCATCACGTTTTGAATTTCTAGGAAAGGAAAGTGTTTACTAGCTTTAAAGAAAAGAAATCCGGCTGTTAAATGTCTGAAAAATGCGTTGCACCATTTAGGGCAATCGAAATTGAATGATTCGGAAAAGACACGTCGGCAATCCGAAATACAAAGTTTAATAACATCCAGTTTCAAACGCAACAGCGATATAAAAGGTTCGTATCGAATTTATGTAACATAATGCATTTATTACAACTCTATTCATTCATTGCTCGCCCATTACAAAAATTCACATGCTCACCTTCGTATAAATGAAGTACTCTGGAAAAACACGAATAGAGTTTCATGTTGGTTTAAAACAAAAATTAAAACCAAGCCGCAATTATTATTTTTTTCCTAACGCTTCACATCTCATAAAGAAGTGACATTAGGGAAAACAAAAAAAACAAAAAAAAAACAGGAAAAGTAACAAAAGCTACTCTTGCTACGTGGTTAATCCGGGACTGGTTAGCATTGCACATTTCATTAACTCGTATATACATCTATACTGATTTTCGTGGGCCCCATTAATACGAATACTCGTTTAGATAATTCAAATTCGGCAGCTTACAGATGTATAAAACTTTGGTCTCTATTTTCGGTTCCCCTAAATGGTATAGACTACTTGAAAGTGATTTACGTAAATAGTATGCTTATAAACAGGTGTTTTTTGGTTTTTTCAGTATATCTGAGAAATACGTAGAAAACTTTTCTACTTTTTCAATTTGTTATTGTATAACGATTAACGCAACCACACTATAGCCAAAAAGAAAAATCGAACGTTAGGAAATGTAAAAAGAACCGAAAATAAGAGCGCTAGGAAACTATTAGGAGGGCTATAAGAAGACATACAATTTAAGAATATAAAAATGAAAATGACGAAAAAATTAAACAAAAAACAAACAAGAACTGAACGGTAATGAAAATGACCAAAAACCAAACAAGAAAGCACCACTGTAAACTTACTGTACTATGGTGGAACTTTATTTCTAGCAATGCCGAACATTTTTTTTTTCTCAAATGCACGCCAGATAACTCTAGCCTACTTAGCCAGAAAATACATTTCTTTGAAGTAGGAAAGTGAGATTTCTCTCTTGGAGGCTACGGCTTGGCTCAAAAACGATTGCATCAATTATAATGAAATCCACATAGCTTAAAGACCCTTTCCGTGAGAAGGGAGATTCGCAGTGCCGACATACTAATTAATGTGTAAATCAATTTAAAAAATCAGATGAAAACACGAGTTTATTTTCGCTTCGTTCATCTGAATGATGACTATATTACAACTTACTCCTAAAAATCGTATTTCACGGTAAACACCAATTAAATTTGGAATTATTTTTCTTTTTTTTTTAAATATTTAATCATTTATTACCTAAGTAACATTTTTTCAGGAAATCCGAAACCGTACAATTCAGATATTTTTAATCGTGAAAATCAACTGAAACCACTAAGCGCATCTGTAAAAATTAAATTTTCACCCAGAATGGGACGGTACGCTGAAGCTGTTAACGATATACCTGTTGGTGAATGCATATTGTCCGAAGACCCATACTGCGCGGTTTTGTTACAAGAATATCAGTATACACATTGTTTTAATTGTTTCAGGAGGTATATCGTATTATATGCAATGATATTTACACCAATAAAAATACATCTTTACCCGGTCGTATACGGTGGTATTGATGCTTTTTCTTTTGGATAAATACCCCGTTATTATTTTTTTTTTTTAATATTACGTTTTATAACTTATCACTCAGTGTTTGGTTATAACGAAAACACGCTATTTCACATAGCAGATTGTTTGTATCATTTTTTAATTTTTATATTAACATTTTTTTTGTGATTAAGCCCAACCTTTTACAAAATATTATGCCCATTTTGTTCTGCAAAACATTATGAATTCAACTTGGGAAAAACGAAATTCGTAATTTTTTACTTAACCAAGCGTTATTATTACAAAATTCTAAATTTCTGTTAATGCACCTCAAAGAATACGTATTTTTGGATTACATATTGTTACTTTTATCAGAATTTCCAGTAACGAGTAATTGTTTTTAATTATTTCAGTTACCAGCATAAATACAATTTTAAGTTATTCTTGTTTTGAATAAAGACAAAAAAAATTAAACCTATGCTTTTCATGCTGGATTTACACATTCGGCAAATATTTGCTCGCATATGAGGACAACTGTATTCGTACACACTGTGAATTTGACCAAGATAGGCGGGAACAATTGTCTACGTCTTTGTGTCTATATTCGTTGTTTATAATATTGCCAAATATTCATTTATCATTCATACGCACATGTATATACACACACACACACACACACACACACACACACATATATATATATATATATATATATATATATATATATATATATATATATATAATGAAATCGAAAAGGGGAAACTTCTTAGGGACGACCCACAGAAGTTAGTTCTATAAAAAATTACAGAAGAAACGGTTTCAATCGACTATTTCATTCTCGATGAAAAAGAAAAAATTATTTTAATATTTTCGAAATGTATTTCTTTATAGCAGAGGAAATAACAAAGTTCGCTGATCCTGTTCAAAAACAATAAGAAACAAAAGGAAAAACTAAATGTTCCATGATAATAATTCGTAACAGGATTTTTAAATAACGCGAAAACGTAACAATAGTTCCTCATTACCCCACACATTCGTTTATATTAAAATGATATAAGTTCACGTTTAATGCACACGAACAATTACTTGCATCGTGAAAATAACATTAAAAATCGCTGGAAAAAAAATGAAAAGCGACTGCGGTACATCGTAATAGAATTAAGTAAATAACAAGATCACATGCCAAGTTTCCACATAAAAATAATAACAGTCAATGCCGTGTCCACAGGGGGGGATAAGGGTAATACCCCTCCCATTAGAACTGAAGTAATTATTATAAATACACAAAAGTCTGGAAAAAAAACAAAAATTTAAAATAAATATTGATATTTTAGGGTGTTCTTACCTAAAAAAAACGAAAGAAAGAAAAAATATGCTCTATATTTTTAAGTACTTCATTAATATTTTATGCAAACTTTTTTACTACGAGTATAATTAATAACATATGTAATTTTTATTAATGTTCATATACGGGGGGTAATTCATTTATGTAAACTATTAATATACTCGTATAAATATCAGTATGATGGAAATTATTACTAGTATAAATATTAGTGAAAAACGCATTATTTATAAAATAAATATGCGAAGAAAATATTCAAAACTTCCTCTTTTTAAAATTTTGGGCACAGCCCCGATAACAATAATAGTTATACTTCATTCAGATTTACTCGTGTAAATAAACCGCGTACAGAGTTTCGTTAATCTAATAGGTAGAAAATACTTTCTCGTAACTAGAAGAGTTTGACATTGGAGCCAATGTAAAACGGGGTTATATATTTAAAAATTTGTAGCGGATTTTTCTGCTGTTTCTTTCTTAAACCACCATATTATTAATCGATCGTAAATTTATATTTTATTCGGATCTGAAAATATTCACTCTTTATCACGAACATTTCTGAAAATCCGACTGGACAAAAGTATAGCGTTCTAAAGCAGTTTAAATATTTGCTGAAACGTATTATATGTAATAATGGTTTATATTTTACCCCTATCATAGATCAAATCAAATACGATTATGAGACAAAATTTTCTTTCAATGAAAGTTAGCATTAAATAGTTTAGTATTTAAATATATGAACTATTGTCAATTTATTATTGTTAGTTTTCTTATACAGTTTTTTTTCTTCTTCTTCTTCTTCTTCTTTGATTAAAGTGTCGTGACTGCCGCCTAGGCCAGAAGCACGGATAAGATAAGAGTTAGGTGGAGTGGAATAGGCTAGTGGTCTTGAGGAAACGTAGGAGGCGTTCAATTTTATCGTGACGATCAGACAGAATTTCGGAAAGGTTGGACGACTGGAGAATTTGTGCTCGGTATGAATTATGGGTTGGACAGCTGACGAGTAAATGTTTAATCGTGACAGAAGAATTACAATTGGAATACAGTGGAATAGGTTGTCTGGACAGGAGGTGACTATGAGTGATTTGTAGTGACCTAGGCGGAATCTTGTGACAACGATTTCATTCCTTCGATTGGTGAATAATGACGTTTTTCCATGGTCGAATAGTATCTCAAATTGAACGCAGTTTGTTCGTGTTTGGGATGTGTTGGTCCACCGTTTTTGCCACGTTTGAAGTGATTTTTGCACTATATGAGCTTTCAGATGCATTGACGGAATTTCAATGTTCCGAACCGGAAAGAACAATGAGCATTCTTTTGCCGCAGTATTCGCGAATGAACTTTTGTTTTCGTTATAATTAATATGAGACACATATTTTCATATAAACTCAGCCTAGAGTTAAAATCACTAATTGGTAAAATTTTCTGGTTAAATATATTGTTATTAAGAAACATTTGAACGTTTTCTATTTTATTGTCTATTTTTTTATTTGGAGACCAATAGAGTAGGCTATAATAATAATTTCTTATCGCTGAATTTGTACTTTCAAGTGGCTGTGCATTTAGTTTATTTTTATAGGATAACAGCTATACTTTCCTCTGACAACACGGAATATAAATTTGCTTATAAACTTAATAATAATTTTGATTTTCAGTAGTTTGGTTTAGCAATATTTATTGTATCCTTATCATTTTTCCTGTAAAATTCCTAACGGCTGGGCCTTATTTCCGTCTACATTTAGGTCTTTAAAATTAAGCGTAATTTATAAACTAAGAATAACACATGTTAAAACGGAGATTAATTCTAAAATACCTTCAATTACAAAAATGTGAAAGAATCTTAAAATTAATTTAAACTTATTAAAAATCGTATCTCTTCTCCATTATTGTTTATTAAAAGCTTGGATAGGTGTAGGGTAAACGGCAGCGAAGGTATTGTGTTTTATCTCATTAAGTATTGTTGCTTCCGATTTCGTTATGTTACGGCCGTCCTTAATCATATCCTATCGCACAACATGATGAACAAACTTTATTCTCTCGGCATTTATTAGTGAGATGTAAAATACAATTCGTTGATTTACAAAAAGCGCCTCTGTATGACCCGGCTGATGACATTTTTTGCATTTACGAACTGTAATAAATTTCCCATTATGTAAAGAGTTGTAATTGTATAAAATTCTATTCGATGAATGACTTAATTATAGTCTTCCTTTTTTAAAATAGGCCATTCTTTTGTGTTTATTAAAATTGCTATTAATTGTAACAAACTTAGGATCATTTTCGGCTATACTTTTAATTGCCTCTGTCAACTCTTCTTTCTCTATACCACGTATTCCAAAAACTCTTATTTCCGGTGATAGTTTAACCGCTTTTTCGACACTTGTATATTCACTAATTTTTATTTTTCAATATTTCGTTTTATTTTATTGCGACTTTCTTTATTTTTCAAATGAATAATAATATTATGTTTAGTTTTAATAGGTGGCCGAATTAAAGTGATTCACGGCTTGCTAAGGTATATTTTTTTTTGATTTATGTTCTGCCATGTTTCTTCTACATTTGTTGTTCATAATTAAAGTTTCTTTGTACGTTTTCTCTTTATTCTTCTTGTTTATTACATTTGTTGACGTGATTTGCGAGTGAGACAGTTTTATTATTATTTTTTTCATTTCGGTCTGAATATCGTTAACAACTTCTTTAGTCGCTTCGCTGCATTTTGTTGAAATTGTAATAATTAATGCTTTACTTTTTCTACAGGAAAGTTGTATTTCTTTTTCGTTCTTTTTTCAGCGGCTTCGAATAAATTAGCTAGCCTGTCTCGAAGTTTTACGTGTTACTTTCCTTTTTTATTCGTAGATATTTTTATATTATAATCAAGATTTTTTTACTAATTCATCACAGAGTTATTTAAAAGACTTTTCAATCTTTTTAATGAGATTGAATAATTTCAATTATCTTCTTCCTCAGGGTCATTCATTTTTGTATGAAATATATGATAATACTAATGTGTATCGAAAAATTCGACATGGAATTATAAAGTTGAATACGGGAAAATAATAATATTCTAGAGTATGAGAGTAAATGATATTGAGATAGATTTAAAAACAAACTAACCGACCGTGAGTTTTTTATCAGTAAAATAATAACGAATTGAAACGGTAAACGCGTAATCACAAACTTTCTTTCCTAGTAACGTTTTAAAATTTAACTAGGCTGTTTTTTTCTTTTTTAAATTCTTCATTTTTTTCTTTAGTTTTTATACTAATCCGTTCTCAAGTATCATCAACTTCATTTTTACATTGATATTAACTGAACGAATTCAAAATATTATTTTATACCGTTAGAATACTCAGCTACGGCTAAAATCATTATGACTAACACGAAGCAAAAGTTTTTAACCTAATCGCACAATGCAATGCACGAGGATACATGAATGTTTGAATCAGTGTTTTTATTCGTCGCTTTATTTTTCAGAACAACAGCGCATATATCATTTACTGCAGTCTTCACGATTAGACGAACAATCAGACATTCGACAAAATTACCATTTAGAAAATATGTAAACCCGGAGTGGATAACAAGGGCGTCGCCAGCCGATGAGCCAGGGAGCAAGATAAATTTCCAGCCGCCAGCGGGTGCAAAATGATAGAAAGAGGATATGAGTTGTAGGAAAAATAAAATTTATAAGTTGTAAAGGCTTAATATTTTATTAAACAAGAATAAAATCTTAATTAAAACATAATTTTCGTGTCTTTCTGGCAAATTGTTCTACTACTTTATTATAAAAATCTTCCAAATTATCCATGATTACGCGTCTATGAATACTCATCATGGCCAGTTGATTAAAAAGTTTCAAAGCTCCACGGGGGTAGCTTCCCCCTGTCTCCCGCTGGCGACGCCCATAGTGGATAATATATGTTATAAAAATACTTAATTCGTAATATTAAATAATTAAAATCCCCTTTTAAATTATTTATTATTTAACAAATAAAATTCACATAAAATACGCTTTTTATAAAATAAAAACATTCCACGATCATAAACCTATATTAGCTTCGAAACGCAAAAGCGTAATTTACGTGTATTTTACTTGTTAACCCGAATAGAAATAATGTATGTATTAAGTTTTGGGTAGCGCGGTAGCCTAATGGTTAAGGCGTTTGGCTATTACATCAAAGGTCACGGGTTCGAGACTTGACTCGTTCCAGATCCGAATCACTCTCAGGCTTATCCATCCTAAAATAATTGGGTACCAGAGAAATCTGCGAAAGTAAAAGCGGTCAACAGAAAGGAACTTGGCCTTCCTACTCTCATTAGTACCGTCCGGTTTAATACACTGTGAACCTTAACTTCACAATCCCCGACGCCCTGTTAAGGATATGCGACTTACTTATTAAATTTTGACATTACTTATTATTAAGTTATATATTAATTTTTTCGTACTTTAGATTTAATTCAATCGCGGGGAAATCTGATGGTGGTTGTAGTTATAAATTTAGAGAGGGGACATTAGTTCATATAGAAGTATATCAATATTATGATCGAAAGGGGAATAGAAAAATTTTAAAAACACTTGATTGAATAGGAAAATTATAGAATTTACAGCGAAATAATACCAGTAAATTTATTATTTTATTAAGTTATTTTACTTTAGAGAATCACTGTAATCTTAATCTCCATGACTCCCTAGAAGGTATCTATAGTTTTTGATTATAATTTTCGTACTTTTACTACAAATCAATTTATTCTCTGGTTTTAATATTTAGCAGTTTACGCAGTATATAAAAACAAAAAAAAAATTAATTAACAAGTTTGACTTTTACGTCGGCAAATGTTAAAGAAATGATGAAATGCAAAGAACTGTTAATCGGTTCTGAAATACCATATGCGGAATACTATAATAATATTATAATTTTTAGTAATCGAACCTTATTTATTCCACTAATTCGGGAAAAAATCAATAATTTATCAGTTATGTGTACATTATCTTGCAGATGTAAAGGTAAGATTATTTGAAATAAGTTATGTGCACATTTCAAATAATCTTACCTTTACATCTGCAAGATAATCAGGCAACATTCAATTATATATGTAAAACAATTATTTATTATATCCAAATTACAATTTAAATTAATTATACTTATATCTTTTTCTATAAATAGTGTTTCCGGGTAACATATTTTGCTTTAAACCGTGCAGTTAACAAAGTAAAACTGACCACAATCCCATCAGTTAGTTTCGATGAAGATAAATGTTAACGTAACTCACGATAACATTAGTTGTTACTCGGAAACAATTGGAATTCAGTAATGTTTTAGAACAGTCGCCATCAGTTTTATCGTCTTATTTTTCCCTTAGTAATTTTCTGTAAAAGCAGGAGCATATTATGCACAGACATATTACATTTCAAAAGGTAAAAGTTCAAAAAGGGTTTTAAAGGAAGCATAAAAAAGTATACTGGGAAACGATGATTTATAGATACCTCTTCTCCACATAACGTAAAAACCTGTTTATAACTTATGGGGAAATAGGAAACTGTTCACGGCAATTTATAATAGGACTAGTGACAGACAACTATAAAATTTCTCATAGTTGCTACCGCTACTATACAATTAACTGCTGGTTTGTCATTTTCTCATTGTATATGTATTATAAATGAAAAAAACATCTGAATCATCGCAAACAACAAAGTTTAAATTATGTATCGTACAACAGAAATCATGCTATAAATAGTTGAATGGAAGATTTACAAAAGAAAATTATCCAAGAATTGGTTATCAAAGTTATGAGTACGGTAGGATTTGCGGCGGTCTGACAATATAGACAAGATAGAATACCAGAATTTCTCTCTCTGACCTAAATAATTTCCATCAGAATATAAAATTCACCGTGTGAAAAGGGAAAAGAAAAACACAGGCAATTCTGGATGTGTTAGCTGAAAAAAATTATATTGGGAGCTAAAAATTTCAAATATTTAATACAAAAGTAATCGCATCACTGTCCCAGCCAAAAATACGGTGTTTTTATAATATTGATAAGAAAAGTAAAAAAAGTATGCGATCAAGAAAAAGTTAACGATAAATAAAAAAATGCTAAGGTGGAAAACGGGTATACGAAAAAATTAAACGATAAAATTAAATAAATTCCGAAAAGTTTAAATACAAAAAGGAAGATCCATATAATAAAAACGATAAATTCGCCTCATATTAAAAATGTTACTGACGGAACTGATCAAACTTTAAAGAAAAACAAAATTCGCCTAGTATTCGGAGTTAACGGGAAAATAACGTTTTTTTAAAGAAATAACAAAGATGACTTACCCCAGTTACACGCAGCAGGTGCATATAACATTCCACGTTCGTACGGTTTGAGTTACGTAGGACAACATCTACGAATTAAAGAACACGAAGCAGATTACCGACGTGAACCAGATGAAAAGTCCGCAATATCCAACGCACAGAACGAACACAAAACCCGACATGAAGTTTCGCAACACGAAAAGCGAGAGGCGAAAACACATAATTGGAGAAACGACTTAAATCGGAAGATATGAACATTTCAAAGGGTTTAAAAATCGATTTAAATTTTAAATGCTCTTATCAGTAATGTTAAATAGAAAACAATAATTAGCCAATCAGAAGCTCATCCGCGCTGGCTTATATTTAAGACCTAAGTTTTTCTAATCTGATTCATAGTGTTTTGGGGCTGATGAATACACTATTCCAAACGGCAATGGGAAAAAATTGTGACGTGGATTTTACCGAAAGAAATAGACAAAAGATGAATAACAAAAGCTACAAAAATTTTAAATAATTTTTATTTTAAAAAATAGTATATTTTTACCTCTATCTCACAAAAAAAAAACAACAAATAATAACGAAATAATAAATGTATCTTACCATTTTCTATGATGCGATTAAAAATAGTTGGAGTTGATTAGGCAACGATGTTTAATTCGAGTGAACCTTGGTTTAAATCCTCTTGCCGCTCGCTGAAAGTATAATTATCTTCATTTTCACTGAGTTAACGTCTATAGGCGATGTGCCCAAAAATATAAATACAAAAAGAGAAAACAAAAAAACACTAATTACTTTTTTTAGCGATTAGAAAAATAGTTCGAGTCTTATACCGCTTGGAAATTTTGCTATCTTTCTTTGACACTAAAAAGCATTTTTTTTATTTATATTAATTCAGGAGTATCGTGTAATCTCACATTAAGGCATCAGGAGGCTAATTTTTAATTTTTTGAGGCGTATAAAATAATTCGAATTTATTTAAACATTATCATCATTTCATTCATATTTTTAAGTATATATATAACATTTTTTTCAAGTTGCTTCCGATGAAAATGTCTATATTACAAGCTGTCGTCCACCGAAGGTCCTCATCGGTGCTGTTCACTTACGAGAATTCTGTAAATCAAAATCTTATGTTTTGTACATTACCAACATGTGTGTTCTAAAAATGGAAACTAAATTGCAATTAAAAATGTTATCAATTGAATGCTAAGGGGCTTTAAAAAAAAAAAAAGTGTCAATATTCTTATTTTTTTGGCAATTATTCTGCAATAAAAATCACGTTTTACATTATGATATCATTCCGAAAGAATGATTTTATACATGTTTCACGAGGATAAATTGGTAACTTTTTAAATTACAGTTCCTGCGAGCTGAAAAAACCCATTTAGAGGGAAACGCGTTAAAAAAAAAATTGTCAGAAAACTAGAAAATCGAGAGTATTCGATTAAAAATTGCTTATCGGTTATTCAGCGATTCCGTCATCAATCCTCCTTTTTTTTTTTTTTTTTTTTTTGAAAAATATGTATTCATTATTTTTTACATACAAAACTTTCGTCAAGCTAAAACGCTTGTCGACGAATTATCCTATTGAACACCTTACCATCTTAAATTAACTTATACATATACATAATCGTGTAATATTTACTAGTCTTAATCTATCTATTTTACTTATCAATAATTAATAATCTATTTCTATCTTCTATATTCAAAGTTTTTTTTTTTTCTAGTTTTTTTGTTGCGCTTTGTCATTTTATTTTATGTTTATTACTTTTTTTATATTTTCTTCTTCCTGAAGCCATTCCTTTATTTTCCTTTTTCTTTCCCCTATTTTTTCCTTCTCTATTATTTCTTTGGGTATTTTATTCAACCATCTGAGTTATAATATATTTATCCGTTTGCTCCCTCATCTTTGTTCTTGCTAACGGCAGTTGGAACGAGAGTTTTTCCCTCAACTCGTATTCTGTGTTTATTCTTTCCTCCAATTCAATTGTCTTTTCTGCTGATATGTACTCCCATATCTTCAGAAGTACATTCCTCTTATGCTCATTACGTTTTCTTTTTTAATTATTTCACTATCGGTTTCTCCTTTATGATTTTCTATTAATTTCAAGTAATGAATTTGCAGTTTACTTATTTTCCCGGAGTATGCTTTTCACGCCATTCCCCATGCCTGAATTCCATATCTGATCCTCGACTCTACTAGCGCATAATAAACTACTTTTAATGTTTCATTTGTTGCACATTTCTTTAATGTATATAAAGCTGGTAAAACTGCTCTTATTTTCTTTGCAATGTATTCCATATGTACATATGTCCCATCTTAAGTGTTGATCCATCATTACTCCCAAATATTTATACTGCGTTACTATGTCTAACTTTTGACAGCTTTTTCATTTCGCATTCGCGTCTTTCCCCCATTGAGTGTACACATTCATTTGAGTGCATTATTATATTTGGACAATACAAATCAGAGCTGTTTCTTTTTTCCGCAGTACTATTGCTTTAGTATTTTTTACATTTGTTCTTAGACTTTTATCGTGTGCCCATTTACTTATTTTGTTATTAGATCTTTTTGCATCCTTATTTCTGCCTCTTTAACATCTTTATGTGACGTAACTATTGCTATATCATCCGCGTACGAGACTACCTCACTTTAACTTAATTCCCCTTATACAGAGACCATTTGTATATATAATAAACAGTATTGACGCTAAGTTGCTACCCTGCGGTACTCCTACATCCATCTCCTCTTTTTCACTTTGCACATTTAAGATATTTACGCATGTTTTTCTATGTGTTAAATAACTTTGAAACCGTTTTTTCAAACTATTCGTTATTCCTATTTCTTCTAATGCGTTTATGATTATTTTATGATCAACCGTTTCAAATGCTCTAGTAAGATCTATAAACGTTATCAACACCTTCTTTCCCTCTTCAAAGCTATCTCTTATTTTTTCGGTAAGCTTACCGATTGCTTTCGATGTGGATTTTCCTTTTTGAAACCCGTATTGCGTTTTGTCAATTATCCTATTTTCTTGTAGGTACTTCGTTAGATTATTTGCTACGTACTTTTCTAATATTGTTGCAATTACATTGCTTACAGCAATTGGCCTATAGTTTTCATATTCACTGTTTTCCTTTTTTATATATTGATCTTGTTTTCGATATTTTTAACCCATTTGGTATTTTCCCTTCTTTTAACGTCTGATTAATTAGCTTAGTAATTTCCTTCACTATATATATCTTTACTGTTTTTATATCTTTTATTCTTATTCCATCGATTCCGGTGGCCTTTGTTTCCTTTAATCCATCGATTATTTTCCCCACCTGTTCTACATTTGCTTTAGGTAAGTACATGTTTACTTTTACTTCATCTTCTTCTCTTTTTTCTAATAGCACTTTATTACATTTGTGTTCTGGTTTTTTTATGTCATTTTTGAATTCTTTACTGAATTTGTCTGCAATTTCTCTTGCTTCTTGTTCCTTGCCAAAGTATTTATTTATGGTTTCATCTACTCCTAGGCTCTTTTGTTTTCCTATAATCTTGTTTATATTTAACCAAGTTTTCCTGATATCCCCCTGTGCTACTTTAAAACTTTTCCCGACAAACATGTCTTTTTGCCGTCTTATTTCTGCATTCACTTGGTTTCTGAATTTATTATATTTTCATCTTCACTCAATATTTTGATTATTCTTTTTTACTTTTTTGTATTTTTGCGTCATCCATTCTTTCTTCCTTTGTATTTTTCCTTCTCCTGACGTATTTTTTGTTTGCCTACATTTTTTATATACTTTTTCAAATTTTTCTTTTATGCTTTCGTATAAATTTTCAACCTTCCCACTTTTCGTCATAGTTTGCGCTTTTCTTGCCTTGCGAACTTTCTTCATCTCCGAGGCACTATGTCTGTTTTGCCGGTTCAGCCGTAGTAATTGCTGAGCTTTTTCACCAAAACTTCTGTTAATTTTCCTTTTCCACCCAAGTTTTCAACTTTTCTGATGTTTCGACGACGAGTACTCATTTTTTTTCTTCGAATGCGATACATTCGCTCTTCACAACCGTTCTAATTCATCAACATAAGGATTTAAATTGAAAATAGCTGAAAATGTTTTAGAATTGTGCTCGCTTTTCTCTTATCCGTCCGTAAACGCTACTACCGATTCTTTCCTATTAACAATATCCCACCGAATGAAAATCTAACCGTATGCTTCGCCGTTTAACAATTCGAGGACAAAAGTCTCTGGCGGGCGAGTAAGAATATAATGATTTATTGTTTCATCTAGCATTTAATTATAGAAGTGTAACCAAAATTGCCGAATATTTAAAAACATGTTAAAAATTTAAATACTTTTAAAATTCAGGGCTGATATATCGTACGAACCATGTTGCTGGTGTGACCAAGTTATATTCTGCGGAAAAGAATGCCAACGGATTGCATTAGCAACCCATCATGCCGTAGAATGCAAGATTTTAGGAGTAATTTGGGCATCCGAAATTTCTGTTACATGTCAAATGGCGTTACGGATCATAACACAAAATAAGTTGGATTACTTTCTGAAACTTAAACAGTCTAATTATGTAAAGTTATATTTAATTTTAATCATTTTATCTTCATAATAATTTATATATTTTATTGTCAAAAAAGAATTTTTTTTTTTCGTATATATATATTTTAAAAATAATAAACAGAACTAATCCACGATCTTTTTCACAATTCAGAGTTTAAAATTAACATTTTACAGAGTGGCCAACTGGGAATAAGTCGGGAATTTTGTTGTAAAACCGAGAAAAAAGTAAAAATAACCAAAAACGATACTTTTAATAAGAAGAAATCATTTGAAATGAAAAATTAATGCATTTTTTACTGTACTTCACTCAAAATAAATTACAAAGTTCTGTTTTATTCGTATAAAATATGCTGCGGCGGATTATCAAAAGTAACAAAAAAAAATCCATTCTTCTCTTTGTACAATTCTAGTAATTAGAAAATCGAGTGTATTTGGACCAGAAAACCCCGGAATTTAAAAATTATATTTGAGTGGCTATCATGTTTTAGGAAAATACGAAAACCGCGGCGACTAATAAGAACGTAATGAACAATGCAAAACCTTTACATATTCTATTTGTTAAATAAATTAATAATAATATTATAACGTAATAATAAAACCAAAATATATATGAAATATTTAACATGCTGAAATCATTTTCAGGATTAAGAGATAACCAGTCAAAGGACATGTAAATGCGACAAAATTCAAAAATTGTTCAGTTCATTTCCGGCTTTGATCGCATTTACATGCCCTTTGGCTGATGGTATGTTGACCCTGAAAATGGTTCCAAAATTCTCTAACCGAATACAATACTTTTTAATAGTGAACAATTAAAGATTTATAAAAAAAGGAATTGCAAGCCACCTACCACTAGAACTTAATATTAAAGCGGTGAAAAAAATAAAGAATCCGCTATTCGTATTCGGCAGATCAGCCGCAGTTGAATCTTAATCACACAAGTAATTTTTGCAAATAGCACGTGCACACAGTATGAATTTGTAGCACTTAACGCAACGTAACCTTCATAATAAATTGCATAAATTTATTCAAACAAATAATAACATAATCGGGAATGGGGACAGTTTTAAACAATTATTTTAGAATTATAAAATCATACAAAATCACTCTACTCGTTTCCTTTCATGATCGAATATTTCATTTACCTTTTTTGTCCGCAATGGCCAAAAATACATAAAGAAAACAATATAGTAACTAGATAATTAAAACACAGGATTTTCATAAATTGTGGGAGTACTTTAGATATTCTAAAAATAATTTTAAGAGCCGAAAAAACTACAACAATAAAAATTGATGTATCTCACACATGGATAAAGTGAAATTTTTTTGTAACGAATTACGTCAATCGACAAAATTTTTTTCATGTTATCATTTATTTTTATTATTATTAACCATTTTGAACTGGGCGAATGATATTTACAGTGTTAATTACAATAGTGCGAATAAAATTGAACTCGTAGAATAATTAAACATCTACATAAAATAGTTGGTAACCATTTAAAGCGTCATATTTGTACTCATGAATTACGCGCATAAACTTGCAACAGTATCAACACCGAATTGTACATATTAGTTTCATATCGCTTTATTTA
This sequence comes from Icerya purchasi, assembly GCA_039619475.1. Classification (NCBI taxonomy): domain Eukaryota; kingdom Metazoa; phylum Arthropoda; class Insecta; order Hemiptera; family Monophlebidae; genus Icerya; species Icerya purchasi. The sequence continues at coordinate 179,972,210 of CM077116.1, read as the reverse complement.
ACCTTGCATTTTCATGTCTTTTACTTTTCCTTCGTGATTTTTTCCTGACCTTCCAAAGTTTATTTTAAAATATGTAAATAAAAGAAAAAAAAGTTAATATATGCAATTAAAACCAATAACCGCACATGTAAATCATCTGAAACAGGGAACAAAAATTTTAAATCGAGCGTAATTAATTTTTTTTTAAAAAGAAAACATAAAAAGACGTTTTGAATGTAATATCGTAAAAATTAATATAAATATTAACGAACTGATTGACTGATGTTTTAGAAATAACATTTTGTAAAATTTACTAAAAGAAAAGAAAGACCTCCAGAGCTTACTATTAACCAACCTATAATGAACGACACCCTTCGTACAACAGGCAGTAAAGAGATGCATTGTCACTTTTTTTTTTTTTGTTTTTTGGCCATATGAGATACAAAAGGGTAAGATAAAGCATACAATTTGTTACATAACGCTTTTTTGCGTACTTGTATTTTTTTCTTGATCATTTTTCCATTTATTAATTTCATAGTTATTTGTATAATATTTGAACTGTAAGTTCTAACGGACTAAATTCAGCGTATAAATTAACACCTTCAAAAGTTCGAAAACTTTTACGTATATATTCAAAGATGAAACGCATTTGAATGTGCAACAAACTTTAGGATTATATGCGATGATTAGAACTTAGTTTACCACAGAATATATATATTTATAAAATAACACGTCTAAAAATAAATAATTATCGGAAATTTTTTATAATATGCAAAGTTCAAGAGCGATCGAAATAAATATTTTAACGAATTCGTTAATAAAAGATTTTGCACATAAATGAATATCTACAGTAAAATAATAGTATTTTATGTTAATTGTAACATTTTTCCTGTGTAATTTTTCATTAGAATTATCAGAATAACAATTTGACGAACTACACGAAACCGAAAACGAAGAAGGTTAACTGCGGTGGTGCAGAGAATCAACTGCATTTAAAATATTTCTCCGTATACAATCTGGTCACTCACGAAAATCTGCGCAAAACAGAAGACATAATTCAACGAATGCACTTAGCTATATTTCTCGTACGGTGTTTGCAGTTTTCAAATTACTTCAGTACAGCGGAAAAATATGGTAACTATAACCTTTATTGTCGAGAAACATATAATTACAGACGTTCGTATCGTTTCTTATAGGTAAAAACTGAAAAAGATAAGTTGAAATCGAATTCTTTTAATATTTTTTCGATTTTTCCAACACAAAATGATGTAACTTCATTTTATTCTATCAGATTTTATTTTAACATTTTACGAATTTATCATGTTTCTTATATATATATATATTGTTTTGAAGTAAATACGTCTTTATATCATCGGTTTCAAAGTAAATGTTGAATAATTCTTAGGTGATCTTACCAATTTTTGAATGATGTAACAAAATTTTTTTTCTGTTTTAAAGAAGGTGAATACTTGACAAAAAATGAAATTTATATAACGGAACTGCTTCTACATTTTCTTCAAGTTTTGCAATTTAATGCTCACGAAGTCTCCGAATTACAAATTAAAAATGCGGACATCGAAAACAGTCGCTCAGAATTCTTGGGAGGAGCAGTGTATCCTACACTGGCATTATTTAATCACTCCTGCAATCCTGATTTGGTGAGGTCAGTTCTGCATTCGTGATTTTTTCACTTTTGTCAAACAAACTTGGCTGAATTTAATACTATAACGTGTTGTAATAGGTACTTCGACGGAAACATGGTAGTAGTTAGAACGATTCGCAATATTAAATGCGGCGAAATGGTATGCGAAAATTACGGACCAATATTTACTCAGGATCCTAGGGAGGAAAGACAGCGTAAACTACTAAACCAATATTGGTTCATTTGCGAATGTACAGCCTGCGTAGAAAACTGGCCGACAATTGAGACTTTAAACGCAATAAAGACGATGCCCTTTAAATGCATCAATAACAAGTGCGGAAAAGTAATCACAGTACCATGCGACACATTGAAGTTTATATTTAAATGTAACAATTGCAATTTACAGACGAATATTTTGCAAGGATTAAAAACGTTAAAGGTGAACGTTTCTTACAAATTGTAATAATTGTAAAGTACTTTTTTAATTTACATGTACGGTACACGAAGATTATAAAAACATTTAATCGAAAAATAACGTCATCTATTTTTTTTAAAATTAAATCCAAAACTGAAAAAAGCGCGACTTTTCTCGTCGTTCTTTCTAACAGTATTGTGAAAGTAATTGTTACGGTTAAAATTTTTAAAACATATTGCAGTTTTGCTTGTCTATATTTTGCCAACTCCAGTAGTAAAAAGGGATAAATTTTGACTAACTATGCCATATTAATTTCCATGCAAATTTATCAGTTAAAAACTTGTGATGAAGTATCTTCGATTATAGTGGTATACGTGACAGCTGTTTGAATTTTTAATTATCGTTTCAATGTGTTTTACAGTTCTTTTTCTTATTGATCAGTAAAAATTTTTGCCCCCTTAAAATGATCGAAATTAAGCAACACACTGTTCGTCACATTACAAATTCATCAAATATGCAGTCATCCCTTGTTGACATCTTGAACTGATTTATCTCTTACATCCAGAAAAGTTATTTTATGAGTTGGAGAAAAAAAGCTATTACGAGTGAAAGGAAATTTAGAACAATCTAATATCTGATGCGATCTCATTCTCGAGAGACAAAAAAAAGTTTAAAATTTAAAAATTTTTTCCCAACTCAACAACCTACACAAACACGTATTTTGTGTCGTCTTCCTGAAATGCTACTTTCTTCAAAATATGTAAGCATAATTTCAATTCGTTTACTTTTTGGTTCCGTTTAATAAAAATAGTTAGCTTGTTACGTTTCAGTTGAAAAACAAAAAAAAAAAAAAAAGTAAAACAATTTCTAATAATTTCGTAAAATTAATTTTTTCACTTTTTATCAGGATAAAAAATTGAAAAAAGTAAAATAAAATGTAACCAATAAATTGACTAGTTCTACCGTTTTTGTTATAGTAATGATTAATGAAAACCATCTTACATGTGGTTAAATATAATTAAATAACATATAATTTTATAGGCCACAAATTTGAAATTCAAATTGATCGGTTCTTTTTAAATTTACACGCGCGTTTTAATAAAATGAAAATGTTGATAGCAGCATACAAAAATCCGTTTAAGTTAACTAAGTAAGAAGTATAAAAATTAAACAATCTCAAAATTGTAATTATTAAACTTTTAACGAAAAAATGATTAAATAACAATTTAATAACGTCTATGTTAAAAGTTTATTTAATAAAATACTAAGATCTATCACAGAAACGAAAAACTAAACAATATTTACCTTTAATCACGGAAATGTAAAGTGTTCTGATACATTGGTAAAATTAATTCCAAAAATATATTGACTCAAACTTTAGCTAAAGAACAAAATTACTTTTTCTATTACATTGCGGATTTACTCGGTCGTTCATTAAATTTTTCACTTTCGCCAGTTTCTATTATACAATCAAAATGTGAAATTGATATTTATACTACAAAATAATAAAACACGGTTACTGATTATATTAATAACAATTCAAAGCATTTATTTTTAATCCGAAATTTTATAATATATTATTGATCTTTCCTCCACAGTTTAGTTTTAAGTAAATTTTATTAGTATAAAAATGTTTATTGTATTCGATAAAAACGTATGAAAAGATGAAACAGAAAAATTGTTAATAAATAATAGTAATAAAAAACACCGGCATGTTTTCAAGTTAAAATATGTCGCTGTTTTTTATTATTGCATTATTCAACAAATTTTCTAGGTTCTGAATTTATTTGTGTTCCTATTAAATATAATAATTAGTATCGGAAAATTTTTAAACACAACTACGAAATATAAAATTCTCTTTAACGTTTTTTCATATTCATTCTAAAATATTTTGTATAATTTTTCGTCTTTTTTTACATACTGCTTTGTCATAAATAAATAAACAAATTCAGAATGTTTCCAATCGCATAAACTAAAGTTTTTAAAATTTTAATGCGCAAGGAAAATTGAAAACTTGTTTTACAGAAGTTGTAGGGAAAAAAAGCTAAAAATATACAAAACACAGCGGGAGAATTAAATAAAATGTTGATCTTTTTTTCGTGTAAAATTAAATAATGATTTTACCGGACAATACTAGCAATGTAAATTTAAGAATTTCTATTCTTTCATTAGCAATATTGAATCGTTTTTTTCGTTTTTTTTACATTTTGTATACTTATAAATTCACGATCTATTAAGAACACTTCAAGGTAACTTACCTTAAAACAACGAAAATCACCATTTCTGGACAAGAGTGATTACAGTTATCGTAATACCATGAATTATTAGTACCACTATCATAAAAATAACGAATTTTTAAAGAAACAATTAAATCGATTACACTCTGATTTAATAATAGACTATTTTTTACTTTTTAGTAATATGAGTAATTACTGTAACAGCTAATGTAAAAATAATTTATTTTCAGATATTTTTAAGTGTCCATAGTAAATAACCGAAAATATGAATATAATTAAAAAGTGAAAAAACTATGAAGCTATAAAGAAAACCAATGCGGTACATTCGGTCTATCACTATTTGATTTTTTATATTTTTGTAGTTCCCTTTTGTTCTCTTCTATAAACTTTTTATCATCTTCCTGTTCTTTGACTTTTTGTGGATTTATCGTTATATTCGGAAATTCAAATTTCTGATCGCGTCGCAATGTTACAAATACTCGACGGAAATCATCTTCTTTTACTACATAGCCGTGTTTATAGGCTTCTTTTAGTTTTCCACGTTCAATTTCGCTGTATAAATCAACTACATCGAGTTTGTAAATTTTTTCTAAGTATTGACGGATATCATAATTTGTCATAGCAGTAGGTACCTTAAATTGTACAATATTCGGCGGTTGTTTTTCTGCAGGGCGTACTAATTTCATCCAAAAGTTAGGTAAAAATATTCGTAACTGCGGATTTCCTTTTGAATATATTGGATAATATCTGGTCGACATTTTTTAATAATATTAAATGACGACAAAAAATTAACCAAGTTTAAAACTAAAATGAAACTTCAAGTACACCTTTAACTACTATATAAATGAAATAAAATCATTTTTGAATAAACTTTTTTAGAATTTAGCGGTAGTTTTTACATTGTAGCTTTCACTGCGATGTCGATAAAAAATCGATTATTTAATATTAGATTTTTTATTATGTTTTTTTTTTTTTACAGGAAACCGAATCGAAATTTATGGAAGCAAAAAGTCAATTAAAACACGGAAATATTCAACTTGTAGAGTTAAAAATACGAGAAGTACTTAAAATGCTGGATAACACATTGCTGCCTCCTTTTAAGGATTATCATATTTGTCAACAGATTTTACGACTATGTTATTTATATTTGGGAAATAAATACAGTTATTAAAATTTTTAATATGTAATATAGTTATTTGTAGCAAAATTTCTGGGTAAAGGCATATATAACAAATTGAAACAAAAAATTCGTTATTTATTATTATTTATTTATAATCTGGCAAGTAAAAGAAGTTTGTTTGAGTTTCATAGTCGAGCATAAGTGTTGCTCAAAGTAATATACCAGCAGCAACATGGCTTATCTTAACACTTAGCGCGTATTTCAATATTCCCGAAAAAAATCATATTGCCGCCATCTCCTATTATTCCTTCCCTTCTGAGATGTAGTAACCTCATTCTTGTTTCATCTCTGTACGTTCATTAGTTTTTTTTTTCTGACCTGTTCTGATCCAGACGGACCATGTGGTATTAACAGAATAAGTGTTATAGCCCGAGGGCTGATCAATATTTTTGGGTAGGTATTTGAGGCACTTTGAAAACTTGCTCAATACGTCCTTTAGTAATACCTAAATGCGAAAAGACAGACTTCGCTGAAAAGTTAGGAGCTTAAGAGACCTTTAAATTTTTAAAAAACAGACAATTTTATTGCAAACAATGTATTTGAGGCACAATGAAATTTTAACATGTTAAAATTTAGTATTTAAAAAGTTAAAAAATCAAAAAGCCAGATAATTTACCCAGGGCAAAAGTGCTTGCAAAATTATGTTTTAAGAAATCGAAAAAAATGTACTTGAGGCACGATGAAATTTCTGCAGAATAATATTCGTGGCTAAAAATAAATATTTACAAAAAGACAGGTCGTTTCGGTGGGACATTTTACCTGCCAGGTGACTGAGAATGTTCAACATGAGTGTGAGTGAGTAGCGCTATGGGTAGGTTAAAGTCGATTCTTTTTGCATTTCTTCGAAAATATCGTCTTCTAAATTGTTTACCTGGAGATATATTTTGATAAATTATACTAACAGTGTTGTGTAATGTGCCTTTATCTGAGGCAGTGTCAACAAAACAATCGGAGTTGTCAAACGCTACTCCAGTACATAACCAATTTTCAGTAATATAACCTTCAAGACACAACATGGAACGGCTGGTTGATGAAAATGTAGCCTTTGTTTCTAATTCTTCAATCGTATCGTAGCTGCAGCAACGGCCATACCTATTTATAATCTCAACAACTTTTCGGGAACTCGTTACACTTTTTAATGTCATACCAAGTGTAATATGTTTACTGGTTTTTATTTTTCCACGTGTAACATTAAAAATTAAATCGTCAGTGAATGAGAAACATTTTCATTCATGTGCTGTGAATTTTATACTTTTGTAGCGGTACCCATATAATACAGCCGAATACAAATCTTTTATTATTTGTGGTCTTCTGCTTTCTTCCTCCAAGAAATCCGAGGTGTGCAAATTTTCGGGTAATGGTCAAGACTGTGTCCGGGGGGGAGGGGTTAAACCCCCTCATGAGAACCGAAATAGTTATTATAAATACACAAAAATCAGAAAAAAATCAAAAATTTAAAATAAATATCGATGATTTTTTAGGGTGTTTTTAACTACCTTTAAAAGAAAAAAGAAAAAATATGCTCCATATTTTTAGGTACTTCATTAATATTTGATTACGAGTATAATTAATAACCTACGTAACTGTTATTAATGTTTATAAGGCAATTCATTTATGTAAATTATTAATGTGTAAATAAAAATTATGGAAATTATTAATAGTACAAATATTAGTGAAAAATGTTTTGTTATTTATAAAATAAATATGTGAAGAAAATTTTCAACCTCCCCCCCAAATACTGAGCACGGGCCTGGAATGGTGTTTTTTCCATGTTTAAAATTGTTTGCTGTAAAATAAGAGCAGAATTTTGGATAACGTCTTTCTCTTCTATAAGAGAAAACAAGTATCATTGACTAAATAACTTTTTGGTACCACAAATTTTTTATTGTTCATTAATATTTTTTTGTAAATCATCTTTATATTTTTTTTTAAATTTCATCTCAAAGTAAACTTTACTGAAGACGTTGTCATACTTTTCATCTTTTGTTATTGCTATGTTTGTTATTATATCTACATAACTATAGCATATAGAAGTGAAAGAGTGAAATGTTTTCTGTTCCAAATTACTTTGATCAATAAAACTACAAATTTCATCAAATGCTTCTTTTTTTTTTTTTTTTTTTTTTTTATTTAAATAATTTGCGGGTTCCACAAGGCAATTGCCCGTCTGTGGGTTCCCGACATAATTATATCGTTTATTCATTATATACATCTTAAGTCTAATACATCATATTCGTCTTATATATAATTACTTAATTCAACTTAACTTCTATTTTTACTATTCTACGTCTAATTTTAATTCCCAACATTTATACCTATCGCACATCGTACCACAATATTTTCACATAAGCCATAAGTAATACAGCTAGAACTGAGCATTTTTTTTTCATTAAATCATTTATAATTCTTTACTCTTTTAATCAATTACCCGTCTTATCGCTGTTCCTTTCCTTTCTTCATGCAATTGTAAATTTTTGTGGTAATTAGTTTCCAGTTTTTCGTCTAACTCTCGTAATGTATTAACCTATGTCTTTTTCTGATTTCCAACACTTCAAGACTTCTTTAAAAGTTTTTTCGTTAAACACAATAATTTTTTTATTGTCTTTTGAGCAAATTAGCGAATGATAATGACATTAATAACAAAACTATGGAATAATAACAAGTGATACAGAAATACGTTGTATTATAGGATTGAAAATACTCCAAAATATTAAAAAAAACCTCTAGTGTGCTGTAAGTGAAGTTGTTACGCGAGAGCCAATAGCATCGCAGCGTCCTTCAACTGAGACAGTTGCCGAATATACGCTCCCTCTTACACCTTAACCTACCCATAGCGCTACTTTCACTCACACTCACGTTGAACATTCTCAATCGCCTGACAGATAAAATGGTCCACCGAAACGACCTGTCTTTTTGTAAATATTTATTTTTAGCCACGAATATTATCCTGTAGAAATTTCATCGTGCCTCAAGTACATTTTTTTGATTTTTTAAAACGTAATTTTGCAAGCACCTGACAACACTTTTGCCCCGGGTAAATGATCTGGCTATTTGATTTTTTAACTCTTCAAATATTAAATTTTAACATGTTAAAATTTCATCGTGCCTCAAATACATTTTTTGCAAAAAAATTTTTCCTTCTTTAAAAATTTAAGGGTTGCTTAAGCTCCCTAACCCTTCAACGAGCTCTGTCTTTTCGCATTTAGATATTACTAAAGGATATATTAAGCAAGTTTTCGAAGTGCCTCAAATACCTACCCAAAAATGTTGACCAGCTCTCGGACTATCATATCTGATACGTGATCGATTTAAGGTTAATCTGAGGGCCCCTGAACTCATGACGTCAGCACATTTCGTTTTATGAACAGACTTCTTTCGCTTGACAGACTATACATATGACGGTTATATTAACAAATCGCCAATTTACAGAAATGACGGGAAAATTTTGAATATCACTAATCATTTATTCATGTTATTATTATATTTATAAGTGCATAAAAATAATAGACGAGTAGAAACTTGCTTCAAAATGATGCAGTAACAATCACTCTATGTGGCGTTTTTCAATCAGTGATAGATTCAGTAGTGCCACTCACCTTTCAAATTCTTAGTAGCACAATGATGTGCTATCTCACTACTTGAATGTGTAATCGTGAACAGCTAAACACCTTATTAGGTTAGGTAACAAATTTTGCAAATTTTTGTGGAAACTGCATATAATGTCCACTGTGAGTAATATTTGTATGCTTCTGAAGTTGAATCATTACTAATATGTGGTACAATGTTTAACTGGGGTTTCAGGAAGTTTAGCGAAAGCTCATATTTCAATGTGAGCAATATAGTATCAGATTTTGAGTTAATGTCATCTGTAGGGCGTTTTTGATATTGGGATTTTGCAATGATCTATTATTGAACTTTGTACTGCAGCATTCAGAAATGAATTCAATGTCTTCAGATAACAAGAAAGCTAGCTAGATACAATTGATAGAAGCAGTAGTTGATTTACTTCAAGTTTAAAATATTTTTTACCACAAGTGGGCACATGGTAAGGTGTTTTCAAGCGCCTAATCAATTTGATCAAAATATTATGCCGTTGAGGTTTTATATTTTACTTTTAACTGAATACAACAAAGAAACTTCAAATTTCTATTATTTCTTACACTATTAAACTGAGGTATTTTCTACTTATCAAGTTAGTTTTTAATTAACATTAACATTTTGAAGCTGTTTTCCTGAATCTCTTAAATGATCAAATACCAAATAATAATAACCCTTTTTTAAATACTAAAATTTAACTCAATATATAGAATCCTTTAACATTCTGTTTGTTAAAATATAAAAATATATTAAATTGTAACCAATCCAAGTATAACAAAAAAATTTAAATGTATAAACGATTATACTAACTTAGAAACGTTTTTGGGCATAAATGATCAGTTAAAATTTATAAAACAACACAAAGTATGTGATCAGAAAACTTGTTCTAATTCAATATCTTAACAAACGTTTCCCAAATGATTCTGCTTTATCAATATTCGATTTTAATTCAGCTTCTTTCAATTTCCTGATGGAATGAGGTTACTAACGTTTTTGATGGAAAGATTTTGTTCTTAGGAATTAGTTATGAGAAAAAGTGTGTACATCTGACGTTTTTATATTCAACTAGCGGACCCGGCAGACCTTGTCCTGCCTGAATGTTGGCTTGTCTGCTATTAGCGGATTGAGGAAACGTTTTTCAATATTCTTATTTTCTACGGTTGTTCAAAGTAAAATCCAAAAAATAAGTGAAATTTCTCATCATCCTGCGCCGTTCAATTCTCGTGAAACTTAAAAATTTTTTAAATATATTTAATGAAATCGTAAAATGAGGACCTACACAGCTGGAATGAACAGTTAGATGATAGTAACAGATGTGGTAGGTAGACAATTTAGACTGGGGCAGCAGTCCATTTTTTCGATTCTTTATCTTTTTACATATAACCTTTCTATAGTTCGTTTTTTAACTTACGAATAATCCAACGATTGAACAAAAGGAAACAAAACAAAATGTATGCATATCTTTTCTTAACATAATGTATCATCCTAAACAAAAAACAACAAAAAAAAAATTTTACATATCTTTTTTAAATATAGTATGAAATATTATTTTGTTGCTTTCTATATTCGCTTACACGTTCTGCTATTATTTTAGGCCTGAAACGTAACGGGCATTTAGCAGTCGATGTGATAGGCGTCTTTAACATTTTTAATTTTTTATTTCTTGCTACGGGCATTCCCCACTTATTTACAAATCGAAAACAAAAAAACAAATTACATATATATATATATATGTATATACAACAATTATTTATTTCGCTATATTTATCTAACCAAAATACTTTTCTTCACATTAAGTTCTAACGTTTTATTTTTTTATTTTGTTTAAATTGTTTTTACAAATGAAATTTTGTATTATTTCGTTACAAAATCTAATTTCATTCTGTATTAAGTGAATTATTTAGTTTTCCTTTATTCCCACTTGCGTTTTGCGGCCCGTTCCTTCGCACTTTAAATTATTTCACTTAGTAAATTTTCATAACGACAGCAGCGTTCACATATATTTATTTTTTTTAAAAAAAAAAAAAAGTACACGAATACACCAATCAAAAAAGTAAAATTCAGATTAAAATATCTGAAACTCTGAAACCGTTAGCAGGGTAATATATGTGACAGGAATATGTTAAATTGAATTCTTTTTAAAATAAGATATTAGCATTATTTACTTTTTTAAATGCAATGATGAAATTTTTTTTTTTTTTTTTTTTTTATCAGAATCTAAGTGATAAGTCACTGTTGGCCATCACTCTAAACATTTCAGAATTTATACACTTCAATTATTTTTCAAAATTTGGGCTCTTTAATTATAAAATTTTGGAGGCCTCGTATTTTTCTTATATTCTAGCGATTGAAATACACTAATTTAAAAAAATAGCGACCCCCCAGCCACCATGGAAAGAGCTGTGGACTAATTTTTAGTTTCCAGTCTTTCCGCTTTAAAGGTGTATTTTTTCAAAATTCGGTTCCTAAATATCAAAATTTTTCGAATTTTATATTTTCCCTGTATTATAGAGGCCTTGGTGCTCGGGTTAAAAATTAAATCAATAATTCGTACAGAACTGGCTGTAGAATTTTTTAATCATTTTTTTTTTTAAATTCGATTTTTATATATTTTTAAATTTGGACCGTTTAGTTTTAAAATTTTGAGGGTTTTATAATTTTCATATGATCTCACGACAATACTACGTCCGATTGAAAAAATAATTAACTCTCTAGCTACTATAGAACGGGCTCTAAGATTTTTTTTCTTGAAGCTTTATGAGATAGTTTTCTGAGTTTCTACAGATAAACCTAAAACAATACTTTGTTGTTTTCTATATTCGCTTATACGTCCCATTGTTAATTTAGGTCTGAAACGCAACTGGCATTTAGCAGTCGATGTGATAAGCGTCTTTTTATATATAGCTTTTTTACAGAATTTTTAAATTGTTTTTCTTGTTAAGATAAATAATAAATCGCAATAACGACTGAAATATAAAATTGTTACTGGCCGCTCAAATATGAATATTTTCATATAATATTACTGAAAGTTGCGAAAATACGGAACACACATTAAAAACGAATACACATATGCGAGTTACGAATGGGCAGATGAAGCACATTTATCGAAATGAAAATAGGAAGAGGTCTGAATAACTCAGAACACGAAAAACACTATTGTAATGTTGGCAGTCGAGCTTTCGATTTCCTGCTGGTCATTAATTTTTCGGATCAAGGACTTTTCAGTTGTTATAAATTTCTCATTGCTAGGGTAATCTTTTTGTGCTCTTCAAATTTCTTTCGTGATCTGATTGTCGAGACGTGAATGTTTCATTTTTCTCGATAGTTCTCGTAGTACTTGTGAAGTTAGGTCGTTTATTATTTTCTTATCTCTTTCCCGATTTAAGCTTAGCGTGTTTAAGAGAAATGCAGACCGGTTTGCACCGTACTCGCTAAACAATCAACATCTTTTTATTATATATTTAGTTTATTGTTGCGACCATTTAACGACGGTAAATGTGGTCCGCTACAATTCAAAAATGTTAGAACGACCTTTTACTCATATCTCTATACCTGTTTTCTTTTCCGGTATATGGTATAGGTTTTCTTTCTGTTTTTTTTTTTTTTTCTTTTTCTAAGTGTGGTACGCTACAACTTTAAATTAAATATGATAAACTGATCATCGTTAGTTAGAGATAATTCCTCCCTCGAAAATAATAATTATCGCAACAAACGAATTTTATCTTTGTTTTTATTTATTTATTTATTTATTTATTTTTGGGCTCATCAGCTATCGGGGTATTAATCTAGCACGCACTATCGTTTTTGTTTACCCTTTTCCGTTAACTGCAGCAGCATTCGAACCATTGAACGAAGCATCATTGTCTAACCGAATCAGACGTCATGTTATTTAATTGTTAGTACCCGCCGCACCGAGCAGTTGCTCGGCTCATAAAATCATACTGCCCTCAGAAATTAAATTACGCGATTCGCCTCTTTTTTTCTCTTTTGAATATTTTATGAGAACATATCCAAATGTTGCGAAAATACCGAACACACATTAAACCACGAATACGAACGGATAATATGCGAGTAATGTACGGGCGGCAAAAAAACAAACGTGGACCATGAGTGCAGATTACGAAAGAAGCATAGCTTCGGTTATCCGGAGACTACTTTAAATATTATAGACCGAACATGTAATATATGTGCCAGTAATAGCAAGAATAGGGGAACAATGAAAACTATTCGAAGACATTAAAAATCGAAAAATGAAATATCCTGGTCCCTAATATAAGAGAAAACGATTTGTTTACGATGGCGGTATAAGGAAAGATACATTACGTCTTCTTCTTCATGCAACCCGATTCGGATGTAGCTTAACAAACTTTTCATGGACTCCACCATTTGATGAAATTTGTCTCGACTTTTTGCGACCTGCAATAATTCTCCTACTTTTTTAACTCCAGTTCATGTCTTAATATTTTGGAGTCAAAAAATCCTTCTTCTTCGCCCCTTTTTTCATTTTACCGCTTTTATCATTATTGTTTAGAGAAGGTGAAATGTTTGTCTTCTCATAAAATATGCAAAAAAATTTGTTTTTCGTTTTCTGATTATATCCATTAGTACCGGATCCGTTTTCATTAATTGTAGCGCACCGCCACATTGGTGTAGTTGCGTAAGGATTTCGAATTTGGGTGTGAATAACATTCCTCGTAACAAATAGTGAAAATTCCGTTGCAGGATTTTTTATTTCTCTGTAAAAAATAATAGAAAATGTACCTTTTTTTAAACTCTTTGAAATGAGTACAGTAATTAGGCTAGAAGTGCGACTTGTTTGTGTAGATCATGTCATGGAGTTTTGATGTATTCAGTAACGCAAAAAGAAAAGTAACAGACCATAAATTATTTATTTCACTTGCACCAGAAATTAATAAAATGTTATTTAGAGTTTATCATTTACCATAGTAATCATTTTATTTAAATTTTAATTGATGAATTTTACGGTTTTAAATGCACTAATGATATGAACACCACTGATAACACACTGAACTATCGTTTTCAATTTAATTCTTTTTCGCAAAAAAATATCAATATTCAATGCGGAATTTGTTGTTGTTATGACATCATGTGATAGCAGAACTGACAAACTGAGCGTCACATCGTGACGCCATATTTGCCAAATTTTTTTAATGTTCCGACTTCTTCAATGAATTTTTCTAAAATTTTCTTTCATAAAAACCTTGTCCTGACAATTACAAATAGAGCAAAAAACAAAAAGACAGCCAAATCGGTCGAGCCATTCTCAAGTTATGATATTTTATATCTGCGCAATTGATTTTTGTATATACAATACTATTAAAGGAGCTCGCCGCAACCCGACGAACGACAGAATTCCCGACCGCGATCTAAATAACGTATACTGGAATAATTTATTTACTGTGGCGCTATCTGTCGGGAATGATGGTAATTGGTGTTTAGGCGCTAGTTGGCCGCATTTTCGATCGATTTTTATTAATTTCATAATTTATTTATTTTTTTTTTTGACTTTGAAGTTGCCTATTCTGTTCCTCCCAACCCTATAATTAAACTGCTCAAATTTCATAAAAATCGGATGGATAGTTTCGGAGTCCGTAGAGGACATACAGGCATACATGCATACATGCATTCATTTTTATATACACAGATTATCTTTTCGTGTAACTGTTTATGCAGTTTAATGTATATATGTTTGAACGATGATAGTCCGCTTTGTTGTCAACGGACTCGCGTTTTTTGTCATTTGGATTATTTTCCTTATTTCAAACGAAATACAGAACGAATATATTTCGGATAGTCTATTGATTGTGGAATATTGGTGTTTAGTCTAAATGCGTCATTAATAATATAAATTTAGTTTCATCGCTGTCTACTTATTCTGAAGTTTTTAATAAAGCATTTATTGTTGAAAATAATTACGAATAATTTCAATGTCGCTTAATTTTAATATAAAATTATTATTTTTAAATTAAGTTATTATTCGTTATAGTGCGGTGTTGCGTGTGTGTAGAACAGATATAAGAGCGTTAGTATAGTTCCAACGGACGATTTTTAGAATAGCCGAATCGGCGAGTCTGCGAAGGAAAAATTTGCTAAAATGATTAAAGTGTATAGTGATGAAGTTTTGCTCGGATATTGCGGTGTGTGAGTCTAAAAACGGTCGCGAAAGTATCGAAGATGAGTTGCGAACTGGAAGGCCGATTGAAGTTCGAACTGACAACAACGTGCAGCGTGTGCGCACTCTTGTGCGTCAAGATCAGGGAACAGTTGGAAAAATTATAGTTGAAGATTTGTCCATGAATGAACTTTATGCAAAGATGGTTCAAGAAAACCATTCGGGTCTTGAACGGGTTAAAATAATCTAGCTCTTCTAGATTGCGTAATTACTGGTGACGGAACTTTGTGTTCACAATATGATTCGGAAACAAAGCGGCAAAGTTAGCAGTGGCTATCTCCCGACTCAGTAAGACCGAAAAAAGCAAAAATGGATAAATTAAAAATCAAAGCAATGATGATTTGCTTCTTCTATAACAAAAGAGTGGTGCGTATGGGATTTGTGCCACTCCGACAGACTATAAATCAACATTTATACTTCGAAGTACTTGAACGGTTGCGAAAACGGTCGTTCAGAGTCCAACCACAGAATGTGAAGATGTAGATCTTTCACGGCAACAGTGCGCACTATCGCTCCGTCAGTTAGAGGAAGTTTTTGACTTCGAAAAGATCACTGCAATGGTGCTTTTTCCTATCTTCCCGGGGCAAACAAGTTTTGAAAGGAACACACTTTGGGTCTGTAGCTGACATCCAACAGTCCATGACGAGGATACTCAGAAAATTGTCAGTTGAAGCTTTCCAGAAGTGTTGCGAAAACTGGAAAAAGAGTTGGAATCAGCGTGTAGCTACAAAAGGTGAGAATTTTGAAAAAGATAATATTGATGTACTTTAATTTTTAAATATACATGTTTTTTTCAATCAATCTCATTGCTTAATCGTCAACCTCGTATCATTAATATTTTAATTATTATTTATTCCCTTTATATAAACATCTATCATTCATGTTCTACATCAACGCATAAATTTTTACTTCACGATTGATTCATTATTAATTTTTTTTTCTTAATGTTATATTTAATCTCGTTTTAATTTATGTACGGTTGATACATACAAACTTTTAATTTTTTTTACTATAGAAAATTTTTGGGAAAAATTTATAACAATGTAAAATGTACGACTTAAAAATATTTTTATGTATCACTTGCGTATCTGCAGGACACGCCAGCACATTACACACATATAAAATTTTCATTTCCGATATCACTAGAAAATAGTGCAACATAGCGCTCGGCTCTATACTCCTGTCTTTTTAGGCCTGCCTGTTCTATCCTGTCTTTTCTTTATACGCGCATTATTTCTGCTATTGTTTTCTTCTTACCGGCGATTTCTGATCAGCTCATTATACGACTTTTTCTTTTCATTTTTAATTATTTCCGAGTGAAGGTCCTTAGTTGACGAGCCGCCTTAAAAAATAAATGTTGTGTTAACTTATTAGCCGAATTAAATTCAGTTTTTATTAAGATAAAATGAATACTCAAAATGAATTAAGTTCCATAAATGTACAAAAATCAAAATGAAAAATATTTTAATTGCATTAAAATTAATGTAATTCAAGCCACAGCAAGGCATTATTCTCCTTAATAACAAAAATCGGTATAACTCAATAATATGGTTCACAATCGACAAAAATATTCAATTATACAATAGCTCGGAAACGGTTTGGCTTATCAGAATTGGATCATAAATTACAATTGAACTTCCATCTATGATAATTTACAACTTCAAGCAGAGCGATTACCCTGGGCGGCAAGAAACCGACTCGAATATGAATTTAGAACGACCTGAAAAATCACCTTTAAAAATTCATAGCTCGCCACCAGATAACCCTTTAAAAGCGAAATTCGAAATATAAAATAAAACACAGAAGCCCCCTTTCATAAAATCGAAAAATTAAGGGACCAAAAACAGTAAAAAAATAAATGAATTTTCTTAATAAATTTTGTTTTAAATTTCGTATTCTGCTATTCGGAGTGGAGACAAATCCAACAAATCAAATACAATAAAAATCGGTCCAACCGTTCTTGCGTTATAAATGGTGATCACGCCAGACTTTGGTTTTTTTACATAGAAAAAAAAAAAAAACGATTGAAATTTTTATTTAAAATTACGTATTCTGCTATTCGGGGTGGAGGTAAATACAACAAATCAAAGACCATGAAAATCGGTCCAGCCGTTCTTGAGTTATAACGACTTTCTTTTATATACATATATAGATTATGATAATTCTGTTCATGATTAGGTTGTTTTCACGCGTGCCTTCTCGTTGCTAACTCAACTAGACTAGCGTAAACGCGCATGAAACACGTAATTATTAAACTTCTCAAAATTAACACTAAAAATAATTGCGATAAATAAAAAAGGAACATTTATTCGCAAAAATTTATAAAATATCGTATACATATTCAAAAATATCTGTAAATAAAAATTATATAAGTATTAAAGTATTATATATGTTCGATGTACTTTTAATTTTTTAATTATTTATTTACTCATTCATTTATCTACATTCAAAAAATGCATTTGCGTTTGTAACTAAAAACGTGATACGAAAATATTACTAATTTGAGAAGATTGGTACAAGGAGAGTTTTTTTTTTGGAACGTTGGACTAGAAATTCTTGTAACAATTTTAAAAATCAAAAATATATAGTTTTTACTTTTTTTCGTCAATTATTATGATAAAGTTCGATTTAAAGAGAAAAAATTAAATATAATCTATTATGCAAAGAGTTGAAAAATTAAAAGTAAACGTGATAATGGTAAAAATATGAGAAAAAAGAAATGATGGCAGTTTTGTAAGTCTATGGTAACGAGCATCGGCATACGCAGCATGACGGATATAAAAACCAGTCCATGAAAATTCCTTTACAATCGTTTGATGGATCGTAAGCCAGCAAACGATGCCACTTATATTTTTGTTCGCATCGGCAATCTTTTGAACAACGGCCGGTCTCGCTTTTCCTATTGATCAAAAAATATGTCTTTTAATTTCAAATCAGAGTTTTTTATTAGTGAAGTGTATGTATAATCGATTCTTTTTTTTCAGTTCGTGTTATAGTTGATATTTTTTAAGCACACCGTAAACCGGGAGTCCTTTTTAATTTTAAAACATTAGATATATTTTTGTTATTATTATTATTATTATTATTCTTTGATTCTTTGATTATTATTATGATTATTGTTATTATTATTGTTATTATTATTGTTATTATTATACATGGTGCGTTCAAGAGGTTCCCGCACTATATTAATAAAAAAAGCAAATATATAATAAAATAATTTTTTTATTACCTAGGATTCAACATACATCTATTCCTTCTACACATGTCTTTGCTCTTTCATAGAGTTGTTGGAAGTATTTGTAATACACTTCCCCCGGAATTTCCTTTAGGAGGTCGGTCACTCTTCTTTGGATACATTTTATGTCATGAAATTGGTGACTTTTTAATGCATATTTTAGTTTGGGAAAAAGAAAAAAGTCTGCTGGTGCCAAATCTGGTGAAACAATCAGCGATGAATGCGATCGTGCATTATCATGTAAGAGAAACTAATCTCCAGACTGGTGTAATTCAGGTCTAACTGTTCGGATTCTCTTCAAAAGTCGTCCAATATTTATGCCGGCTTCTTCTGATATCGATACAATAGATAAGTGGCGGTTAGCGGCCAGTAGATCACGTACGTGGTCGATATTTTTCGTACTACTGGGACGCCCCTCCCTCCGGTCATCATCAAGCGATTGTCGGCCAGTTTTAAAAGGAGAATACCATTCGAACATTTGGCTACGATCTAAATAATCATTTCCATATGCTTCCTTTATCATATGAAATGTTTTTGCAGCTGTTTTAGCAGAGAGAAAACAAAAATTAATGACAGCACACTGCTCCATTACATAAATCGTGGCAAACACAACTGACGCAGTTTTAAATGCTCCTAAAACACAAACTAACTGACATTTCAGCATGATCTGAAGTTCTATAGATTCAGAAAAGATTGGAGTTGCAAATAGATAGCGTGAAGTGATCCTTTTTTATAACCACAGTCCGAGAACTTTTTGAATGCACCATGTACTAATACTATCAACATGTTTGTACATCATTATTTTTACGAGTATATTACTATCATTACTACTATTATAGTTCATTCCACATTTCATGTGGTATATATATATATATAAAAACTCGGCTATTTTGGCCTCATAAGGGGCTGTGGTCCTTGACCCCTCTTGCTTTCATTTCCGTCTCTTTCTCTTCTATACTTTGTATAAAATGATCAAAATTTGCAACGTAATTCTTACCGGCACCAACACAAAAAAAAATACCATAATCACAAAAATCCTATCCTAACATTTAACTTTCATTATGTAAAATTAAGACATTTTTTCGTTACATTTTTCGTTACATATTTCGTTACATAAAATTGTAACATTTTTTAAATAACAATAACAATAATCCTACAAAATATAACAAACGTTACATAAAATTGGGACATTTTTTCTAATGGGTGTAGCCTAAGAATTCCATTGTAATTAATATATATGCATATGTACGCGCGCGCGTGTGCGTGTGTATTATATGAATTCCTTGGTAAGTATCTGTATGAGTGTATATGTGTGGATTTGATGTGCTAATATGTGTAAGAATGAATGAATGTGTACGATTCAGTTAGGATGAAGTTCTGGTTCATTGAATATGCAAATTGGCTTAAGTACTTAAATACTATCATTATTATTTTTAATCTTTTGTTACCACTAATTATTTCTATATTATTATCATAAATATTATTTATTTATATTATATCTCTTGGTTTAGTCAATATTATTACCACAAAGTTGCTACATCTGGTGAACTTGAGCAGATTTTGAAATGTTACTGTAAATTAATTTAGTTCCAAGTTCGATTTACTTTTGTACTTATTAAATATGCAAACATGTACTAACAATAGAGTATATTCAAATTACAGGTAAGTTATTTTGTCCTATGAGGCGAGGTGAAATAAATGGAAGAAGGATGAAGAAAAAAAAAAGGAAAAAGGAATGGGAAGAGGAAAAAAAATTGTGTATACATATATACTCATTTGTAAAATATATTATAACTGGCCCGTAAATTATGTTATCAGTAATAGATAGTGCTTTATTTTCAGCTCACAGAC
The DNA here is from genome assembly GCA_039619475.1 of Icerya purchasi. Taxonomy (NCBI): domain Eukaryota; kingdom Metazoa; phylum Arthropoda; class Insecta; order Hemiptera; family Monophlebidae; genus Icerya; species Icerya purchasi. The sequence continues at coordinate 179,951,881 of CM077116.1, read as the reverse complement.
TTATTGTATCTTATTTTACTATTATTTCGTATTAACTTTATATTTTATATCAGGTTTTGCTTTCGTTTTAATTAGTTTGTATATATTTTTTGTTATCATTTTTAAAATTCGTTTCCACAATTCGCGCTTGCAGCGCAATGACATCCTTGAGTTCTCTTACTCTATTGCTGGCAAGTGGCTACGGGCCATTACTTAACAGTTTAGGTTGCCATTTTCCTTTTGCCATAAAATTACACGTTTGCTATTCAATTTATAGTCAGTAACATCCTTGAGTTTTCCTATAATGGTTCTGGTTGGATTCTACGAGTCATCTTAGCGGTTTCCACGTCGTCTCCCTACTGGATATAACTTATAATGGAATTTCGCCAATAACATTCTCGAGTTTCCTTTCAGTTGATTAGCAGAATTCCATGGGCCATACTTAATTGTACTGACTGCCATAACGTTTCTGCTAACATTCATAGACTGAGCTTATAATTAGTTCCTAAATATGTATGTGGTAGAGATCACGAATACCGCTAACAGGGTATAGTGAAAAAAACAAAAAAACCTGAAATACATTTAATATGCTAGTTTACCGAAACGAAAATTCTACTACTGTTTACACCCATACGGACAGAATTCTTTTATTAAGCGATGTTGCTATTCGAGTCTATAGCTGCTTAACAGTAATTAGTGAAAGTAAAATTTAATCGATTACAATATCGTAAATACACCGAGGACTTGCGTCCGACATTAATCGTTGTAAATATTTCTTTTTTTTTCTCGATCCAAAAATAAAAATAAAAATACTAACGAGCATATTTCCTGATGAATAGCTTGCTCAAAGTGTTGAGTGTTCACAATAGCCCGCACTTTACCGGCACTATTCGATCCCCAGTAAGGCGTAACAACCTCTAATTTCGATTCACAGGTGTCTACCCTAAAGCAAAAAAACATACAAAATAGACCGCACATTATGGCGCAGAAACCACGCTTTGCTAAATATTGTCAAAAAATAAAAAATTACGTATTTTAAATGGCCTTAATTGTTCGCTCTGTATTGTTGAACGTATGACGTCTTCTGCGCGATATCAATGACCAGGTAGGAAACATAAATTTTTACCAGGAAAGGCTGCAATCATATTCCTTTTAATGTTTCGTAATAATAATAAAAAATGTTTGCGACACATTTTAACCAAATATTTCGTAACATTAGTGGTCACGCTTCCTCTGGAGATCCTCCCAACACCGATGCTCGTGTAAAGGTGTCGAAATAATTAAGATACGTTTACCACATTATCGAAATTAATCCGTCTTTTTAATAAATGTAGAACTGATTCTTACATCTATCGTTTTAATTACTTTGTTTCCATTTAAAAATATTCGAGTCCTACAACGTAACTAGCTGTTTGTAATTAGCTCATTTATTTGAAAAGGAAATTATTACAAGTACATGATGATCCTAGTTTAAGACCTAACTGAAATTACAGAACCTAAGAGCAGTTTTCGCCTACTTATTATTATGGATGTAACCGAATATATTTACACATATAAAGTATGCCAGTTTTTACAATCGGTCCAGTGCGATTCGACATTGAAACCATAATTTAATTCCAGTTTTTCACGAATTTATTTACTCCGAATACGACAAGAATAATTCCAATCACAAGTCTCGAACCTATTACTTGAACCGAATTTAATAGAGCAACGGCGAAAAATATTAAAACACAATGTAATTAATAAATTTATATAAACCACACCGAACAATTTCGCGGTTTCTAAAAATCGATATTCTCGATGTAATGAACAAAAACGGATTTTTAAAATCTGAAACTATTCGATGTTTTTAGATAAATTGATTAATTACATTGTATGCTAATGTTTCATTAGTAGCTGTAAAATGTTCCATCTAGGACACAATTCCAATTTTCACCACCAGGAGGGAGATTTTGGATTTCATGCGTCCGACATACAGCACACCGGTTACAGTTTTCCATTTCAGCCATGTTATGTTTATGCGATTACACGGACTGCCTCGGATATGCCGCTGTCAGCCTGTACGCAAGATCCAAGGTATTTAAAGCTACTTGTTCGAGTCAGTTGTTCTCCGTAGACTTGCAGAGATCCGATTACGTTAAGGCCGAATTTTTCAAATCGATCACACCAAATTTGAACTCAATTTTTTGGAGAATGCTTCTCTTGAATTCTCGATTAATAGAATTCCATAAGATTCTGCATTAAAATTGCTTACATTATGTATTACCAGAACGTCCGTTTCTGTCTGGTTATTTATCAATAACTTGAGTATATCCTTATGCTCTGATCTTCCCATTTATCAATGCTCAAAATATTATCCAACAAATAATCCTTAAGTTTTAATGCCGATTCACAATGGGGCGGCCTAATCTTTTCCGTTTACCTAGAGTTTTCTTTAGAGGGCGTCAAAGCATTCCAAGTGTAATATTTTTAAAACTTTATAACCCATCTTTTTCCATTAGACTTTGACGTCAATTTTTTTTTTTTTGTTTTATATTTGATTTAAAATTATTATGGCAATCTTACGTGACTAACATAAAAACTGAGGATGCCTGAAGTCCATTTCCATTTTAAAATACTTCTCCAATCGAAATACAGAATTCAATTTAAATTACTCCTCGCTATATATAAAACTCTAATCTTACCTCGTATTAACTACGGGCGGTGCCGGATTTAATGATCTGTTAAAAAATCTGTTCTAAAATTCATCATGCTGCAATCAGAACCATTTTTAGTATCCACAGAATTTCTCTATCGCTTAGTGTACGTTTCTTATCTACTGTTTCCCACCTCTAACGCACATTTTAGGGATTATTTTTTCAATCCCGATATTATCGCTAACTATAGAGACGTAGTCGAACACTTCTCTATTATTCCGATTACCTTTTATCCTAGTATTTTCCAAACGGTATTCCTTGTCAGGGGGATTCTCGTGTTTTCCCCCCGGAAAACACGTTCCCAAAATGATATAACATTTTAGTGCCAGAAGTTAAAGTATTTTTTTTTCTTGTTTGGATTTTTTCCTGGGCTTGCCAATAATAGACGATTACTCATTAACACGCATACATAGCAACATATAGGAGTAACAAGGAATAGAATCTGACAAATAATGCTATACCAAGGATGGAGAAACAATGACAGTCAACGTCAAAAAATGCCAAACATATGCATCCTGAAAAAAAAGGAATGACATGCCGAAGGTAAGAGCAAAAGGAGTTAACTGTCCCATACCATGGCCACATCTGCAATTACAGAGTCCACAGTACAAACGGACAAAGGAATCTGGCTACGAATAATTAAGGAAGAAGAAACACGGGATGTTTAAAAAGCAGTTAGAGCCACCAAGAACCACAGCTATATAAAACATAGCGCTTAGCTCCGTAAATATATCTCTACTTTCCCCAGTTGATCCGGGAGATGTTTTCGAAAGATCTATTCTGACTATAGATAGTGAGTACCAGCGCCGATACACTATCACACCGAACGCCAGCAGCGTGTTCCTCCGAAATAGCTGATATTCGATTCGTTGCTTTTAACTAGGGGACCGGTGATGCCGAATTATATATTGATTGCAGCTTCGGTATATGCGGTTTTTAACACGCTTTTATTAGCTTGATCTGTATGTAAGTGTGTAATGAAATTTTACAAATCAATTTTCCCTGATTTCCCGACGTCTGAATAATTTGAAAATTTACATACGTATTCATTTTGGATGACAATTCAATAATTTCATAATTTTGTGTTAATGTTCGAACCAGGATCATCAGGGAAAAAAAAGAAAAACAATGACCCCTTCTACAGGTTACAAACATGACGGTAAGTACAATGTCCTTTGTTTATCATAAACTTGATATGGTTCGGAACTGATTTCATAGATGTCGCTAAGTAATTTTCTTTACGCGCTTTTTATTTTATTAAACTTTACCTTAGGTTAAATGTATTACAGTCTAATCTTCTGTTTTTTTACGAACCACGGTAAAGTAATTAAATAACAGAACTTTAAGCAACGAAAAAAAATTATTCTTAAATCTTACGTCTAACGAGTCAGAAAATGTAAATAGTGTACGTAAAGATAGTACAAGCCAGTATTTGTATGCGTTGTTGACTTCATGGGAGGATTTCCATGAGAAAGGTTAATATATTACAGGGTATAAAAGCAGTTAGTCGGACCGAGGGCGAATCGGAGAAATTACAAGTCGAACATAAAAAGGCTATATATTTGTGTGTTTGTTTAGGAGAGAAGCAAACAGCCGTCAAATAACTGGTTTTCAAACAATTAGAGATTTTGCGGCACTTTAGCGAGAATAAATGTTAAATAAAATTACAGTTTAAAAAAAGCTAAAAAAACACGCTTTTATAGCAATGTGAACTAAAAAGTAAAAAATAATTTTTAAATATAAAGATAATATTCAACAGTGATGAAAATCTCCCAAGTCAATATATTTAAGTTTTTCTAATAAGCTCAAAATGAGAATAATGTAATTCACAACAAATTAACTTTAATGTAAAAGAAAGCGTGGGGTGCTTACTATATTTAATAAATTAAATCGACCTACAAATAGTTAAAAAATAAAAGAAAAAGTATAAACAATTGATATCAAAAGCACCCCACGCTTTCTTTTACATTAAAGTTAATTTGTTGTGAATTACTTTATTCTCATTTTGAGCTTATTAGGAAAACTTAAAATATATTGACTTGGGAGATTTTCATCACTGTTGAATATTATCTTCACATTTAAAAATTATTTTTTACTTTTTAGTTCACATTACTATAAAAGCGTGTTTTTTTAGTTTTTTTAATTTATATTTTTTTTTTCTTTTGTTATACATTACGCCATTATTTTATCGCTCCGAAATCTAAATAATGAGGTTCCAACTCTTCGTTTATAAAAATTCCGATGGAATATGTTATTTTTACTCTCTTCGGATTTTCCGATAAATATCATATATTTTTTTTCGACAAAAAATAATCGACGAACGCTATATTACCACACACGTCAAATTCAGTTTGAATTGTAAGCTTTTTGATCACAACTTTTTCGACATTGCTCTCCTACATAAACCTCAGTATATCACTATAATAAAAGAAGGTTTCTGCATCGTACAATGCAACCAATTTTAAATCATATTCGGCCGCTTTGTACATGAATTCCATACATGAGCATCGACCTCTAAATTCGTAGAACATAATTTATCCGTTGTTGCAATTCCGCTTGAGACTGCCCCAAACAATTACAAATGAATCAAAAATTTTATAAATTGCTGCTAATCGATCAAATTTTCTTCTAATATAGACCTTCGCTGGATTGTCAAATCTTACGCTAATCGAATCTGGTGCAGCCTGATATGACAATAATTCCTGTGCCATCAGCAGCACACAATTTTTTTTATATTCTCGTATGGCCTCCTACTTTTATAACAGTTAAATACGTTGCATCGGGTGAAATTAAAAATTCGCTTCTATACGTTTCTTTGCAAAACACAGCGCCTATTATATTTTTGTATCGTATAATATACATAATTTCGTCAATCATGTCGGTTTTGAACATTTAAGTGAAAGCGATCAACTTCGTTTGTGAGTTCTTTCGTAGATCCAAGGAGCTTTTCTATAGTACTTCAGATTCGCTTTCCGGATGGTTTCATGATTGTTTCCTAAATAAAGGTTGCTGCAGTTATCAAAACGTAATCGCTACCATCCTCGTCTGCATTATCACTAACCTAATCGTTTTATTTCACCGACACCCTTGTTTCAACATCTTCTTTAAGCAGATCATCAACACTCGCAGTAATACACTATCGACACATCGCTGTGTACGCTTCATTCATTCCTTCGTCACATAGTATTGTCTGAGAATATCATATGTATATAATACAGATAGAATTAGCCGTGTTTTACATATATTAACGATAAATAAATTGATTATTAAACAAATAATCAATAGAACTTTCTAAGAAACATTTAACGGTATTCACGAATAAACCAGTTTATGAAATATGCGCCAAAAAATTAAAATGAATATCAGCAGTAAAAAAATACTTCTTAATAAGTCTCACGCCTATTCAAATTCAAGGAAAAGCTAAAAAATAAATGAAAAAATACGACAGAATATATAAAAACAACACTGCTACGCCACTCAGACAGCGCACTGTTCGAAGGAAAAAAAATATCTGAATATAATTGTAACAAAACCGGTATGACCTTGCAGTATTAATCTAGAAGTATGGCACAAGGCATACCTAAGACGATGATAGCGCCCAACTATAAATGAAACAAGTTCAGTCAAGCATGAGGTTTCATGCGCTGAGGATTCCGTATGCTAAGTTAAAGATAACCATAATTTTTATTTACATAATACTAAATTCAAAACAACAATAATTCCAAAACAGATATTTTTAGTCCAGTTCTTTTTCACACATCACGCAATGTCATCATATTGTACTGCAAAAGAAAAAATAAATTCTAATAAATAAACGCTATTTAGTACTAGATTTTTGGAAGGATTAATTATCAATAAATATTTAAAAATTTGTAATTGTACTTGTTTGTTTTCCGAACTTCTATATAGTTATATTTGAATACTATTACTTAAACCACCTTCCTTGTTTGTCACTATTTATTCGATTACGATTTTTAAATAAAATTTATTTAGATATATACACAAAATTTTAAATAAACTACGCAAACATGCCACAATGAGCATATTTTCAACTCCATTCGAAATTTATAGCTATAATATTCGCGATCCAAACAGGGGGCTACATATTAGTTTTCGCGCTTTTGAACTTTTCGGCAAATTCGAAAATTTGGTTAAGAAAACGAAATACGGTTTCGTTCCCGACAAATAGTAATCTTTCAAACGATATATCACATGCCCGGGAAAAAAAATATTTTTTCCAAAATTTCGAGCTTTCGGTGCCCCGAAGGTCCAGTTTTCAAGTTGCAAATCCGGATATTCCAAACTAAAGAAATATACGGGGATGCGCCTATTTTTAATCGTGTTCAAAATTTTTAACTACAATACTCGCGGCGCTAGGGGGGGGACACGTCATTTTTTGCGGTTTTTTGAACTTTTGGGCAACTTTACATAACTTTTGTAACGTAATTTTTTGATTTTATGAAAGTACTCCTGCATTGTAGTTTATATTTTGAATTTCACCGTTATAAGTTTATCTAGTGACGAGTTATGATTTTTTAAGTGGTTTTTGAGGTCGTTTTATGTACCATATTACATATATTCTTGACGGTTTTTTGGTTTTTTTGCCGCCCAGGGCAATCGGTCATCTTCAAGTTATAGATCGTTTTAAAGAGAATTTTAATTGTGATTTATGTTCCAAATTTGAAGTTTATAAGTCAAGCTGCTGTTGGTGAGTTATTGATTTTTATTTGATATTTTTGTCATTTGTGTACCATCTTATTAGGATTCCGTAAGTTATTACGGAATCCTAAAAATTACTGCAAAAAAAAAACCGTCGATGTTCCCTACTACGCTGCTAGTACCAGTAGGACGACTGACCATTCAAATTTACAATTACAAAAAATTAATGAATTTTTTTTAAATACTTTTTTTATGAAATTGCGAAGTACCAAAGGGAAATATCATTTTATAATAGTGTTAAAGACTAAAATTATGCTCGCGCGCATGTGTTAATTTTGTATGCACATTCCTTGCGTAAAGCTGCGGAATGATCTTTTTTTTTTGGTTTATCATGAGTAACCCCTCGGCTTAGGACTGGCGGACTATTCTTCTTCTTCTTGCTGTCCTGACTGATCTCGGTCAGGTACCGGCTCTCTGTCGTACGCGAAGTGTACCAACCACTCAGTATTTAATCCTGTCCACGACGCTTGATATAACAGGACCAGATACGTTTCCTCCGTCCAACTCTTCTTTTACCTTAAATTTTTCCCATCAAAATGGTTTGTAGCAAGGTGTACCTTGTTCCACGGATCAAGTGTCCAAAATATTTCAATCTTTTAATTTTTATTAAATTAATCAATTCGGGATCGTTTTTCATAAACCTGAATATCATCTCCTGGTCGGTCTTCTTAGCTGTCCAGGGTACCCTCAAAATTCTTCGGTAGCACCACAATTCAAAAACTTGTAATCGATTCGAGGTATTTTTTTTTTCGAAGTGCACATTTCACAGTCGTATAGTAAAATTGACCATATATATGACACTTTAGAATTCAAACTCTTAATTCCAAGCTAAGATCGTGGGCTGTCGTCAAGGTTTTCCTCATCTTGTTGAATACGCTTCTCGACTGTTCAATCCGACTTCTATTGATTACCACTTCAGATCCTTCTGTAATGTTCAGCAACGCACCTAATTTAAACGATTCGACTTTCTCCAAGTTTTTCTTATTAATGTGTATTCTGGAGCTGGTGTTATTACCAATGACCATTATCTTTGCGTTTAATCATATTCCCCATACTTCCGACTAATCTCATTTACTTTTTCTATGATCAATTCAGTTCTTTGCCACTGGAAAAGAAAAAATTCGAGCTGTATATATCGCTGTTTCTGAAAATGATTCCTTTAATGACGGTAAAGAAATACAAGAAAACGTTTTGAAAATTGTTCGGTATGATTTACGCGCGATTTATAAGTATGACAAAGTAGATTTTCAGTAATTTCAAAGAGAAGTCTTTGACTTTAATCCTGCTAAAGGCATTTTTGACTGGTTTATATAGGATGTAGATTTTCAGAGCGTAATATGTTGCATGCAGTTGCTTAAGAAACCGAGAAACAAAAACGAACGTCAAGAATCTTGGGAGAAAAAAAAAAGGTAAAACCAATCTTATTTATCTTTTGGTTTTACACCTGTTAGAAGCGCGGGAGAACCGGACGGGCATGTTTCATTTTCAAAAAAATTCTACTAAAACTCGACGGCTCTTTGACGCAAATCACGCAAATTTAAAGACAGCATCAATCTTTTTCGAAGTTACAAAAAATCGCATTGAATAAATTTATGAAATAAATATTAAAAACGGATACGAACATTTATAACTCAAATATATGTATATAAAGAAGTTTCGAATGAATTTGTAAAAAGCAATAATTGATCATCATTGTTCTTAAACAATAGGATTATTACTGGTATACGATGGCAGAGTTCGAACCATGTATGTTAGCAATAGCTGGCCGCATACATGCGCAGGAAGCAACGACGCAGTTGTAGCAGCGTAACGTTCGAACGACATTGCGTCCAGCCCCGGATTCGAATCAGCTAAAACGCAGGCTGAATCGTTCTGATATATTCTGTAATGCAAGAGAATGGAAGCATAGATGTTGCTGGACCGTCAACACTGCTTTATTCGTGAGCTATATTTACCGGTCCATCTATTGAACAAGATTTATCTCTCCGTTCACCCATGAAGATCGCCTGAACTGCAGATAAATTTCATCAGAACATAAATGTAAACAATGGTGAAAAAAAGTAAAAGACGTCGTATCAAGAACTGAAGATGTTGCCTCAGGATGTATCGGCTGCTTTCGTAGCGAAGAGAACATTATCATTAAAGGAAGTTCAGGACGAACCTGTGAAGATCGTGACTTACGTTAAAAGTCGTCTCCTTCGGTCAAGACTGTTCAGAAGTCAGGATGAATCTTTAGAACACAGAAGTCTGCGATGATTTTCTAAAAGCGAAATTTCAGTTAGATTATATGAACTTCGAGACGAGCTGAAGGTTTTCCAAACGATGCGAAATATACTATGTCGATATATACGCAACAGTTCTCGTTGTTTAGCAGTGACTTGTAAAATTACCTTATGTTGCTGAAATCTTTTTGGGAAACTCATCGAGGTAACTACATCTTTACAGCAAAAGATAGAAATTGCGCACTTGCCTTGAAGGAAAAAATAACAACCCTGAAAAGAAAATTAAAATTTTTGGATTATCTCTACACAGCAAAAAAATATCCACTTTTAAATGAATCTTGCAAGATAGCGTGACAGAATTTGTCCAACTTAATACGAAATAACATTGGTAAACACTTGGCGATTGTCACAATACTTCTCCCGATCGCTGATAATGATATCGATCAAATGTAAGATCCCCATTAACCAATAAAAGCAAACCCATAACGTTATCCATGCTCAAGAAAAAATATTCATATTATATATATATATATATATATATTACTAAATTAGAGGACACGGGTTCGAGACTTGTCTCGATCCGGATCCAAGTCGCTCCCAGGTTTATTCAGCCTGAAATAATTGGGTACCAGGGAAATATGGGAAAGTAAAGGCGGCCGAGAGAAAGGAACTGGCCCCCTACTCTCATTAGTGCCGTGGTCTTGGGACACTGTATACCTTAACTTCACAATCCCCAGCACCCTGCTAAGGGTATGGGACTTGATTTACTTTACTTTATATATATATATTGTGTGCGGGTGGGCGCCTCATAAACGTAAAATTCTATCTCTTACTTATTGCATCCGATAGCTACCACTGAGGTTAGAAGTATATTTAGTGATTACCAAGTTGTGAGTGTACTATAGTTAGTTATTACTATATACATCATAAGTCGTCGCGATAGCCTAGTTGCTAGAACGTTTGACTTCCGTTATGGAGATCACGGGTTCGATCCCGAGCGACGACGAACTTATTACAAGAATTAAATAAATAAATAAAATAATCGCTAATAGTCACGTGGAAGGCAATGGCAAACCGCCACGTTCAACATCATATGCGCGCTAAGTCAGTACACAGCAGACCCACACGGGACTGCACTGGTAGCGCGATAACAAGCGGCTATAATCAGTTCCGAATGTAGTCTTGCGTGTGTACACCTGCGCTGCATATAACAATTGCCCAGTACACTATGTCTGTGTCTGTACAGCTGAGATGTACAAATAGAGAGGTAGTCGCCGACGCTCAGAAGCTGAATATGGCACTATAAAGAAGATATACATCATAATATAATGGAATTGAAATACAATAGAAATTGATATTTGCCCTCTCCTCTAACGGGACGACAATTCTTTCGTCAAGCCGTGTTTCTATAGCACTATCAGTTTCCTATAGATTCCTCTTATGTGGCCATTTTCGCGGTTGGTTGAGGAAGTCTGAGTGGAACTTTTTTTTTTCCCTGTTCTATCTTTACAACGATGTTGATGGTTTCTGCGTTTATCCCCTTTTTGGGGGAGACGGATGTGTTAAACCTAGTGTAAAAAACTCTAAAGCGGTCTTGATAGTTGCATTGGGAACGAAAAGAAAGAGGGAAAACACTATGGACGAGAAAACAACTTATAAAGAGACCATTAATCGCAGCCGAACGGGATACAACACTATTGCTGTATAAAATCTACCTTCTACAATGAGGATAACCGGATATGAGATTTCCCGGTATGCGGAAAATTTTAAATAATAATAATTTCGATATAAACAAAACGGGAACATAAAAATAAATATTTCAACCATCGAAAAGTTAGTCGTCCTTTTTTGACAGACAACTTCTCGATGGCTATTTTTCAAAATATTACGCTTCCGTTTATTTGTTTTATTTTTCTTTTTTGGTTAGACGTACCTTCCACTGTCGTTAATGGGAGCGGTTTTCGGTAACGACGTTTGCCTTTTAGAATAGCCTTTCGAAAAATACGAATCTTCCTTGTAAAATGTCGTTTGATGATGAGTTCGAACTTGCCTGTGTTCAGTGGGACCTGGTGGCGGTCCATAATCGACGTTATTTGTTTCGAATTCGCCGTACATCCTTCGCATTAATGCTTTATTATCGTCTATAAACTTTTCAATTCGATCTCTAAAACAATTTTTAACATCTGTCGTCGCTATTAATTAACATAAGAATTGCGTCGAAACATTACATACTTAATACGTAAAAAAACTGTATTACAATTGTAATTTAAGTAATCGTTGCAAATTTAAAATTTATCACGGCAAATATTTAATGTGAAACGAATTTTATAAATACTCGTTTTTTTTTTTTTTGAAATTAATTACGCGCCGCGAGTTGTTTGTATTTTCATAGAGATATTAAAAACGGGGATTCCAACTTATTTCTCTATTTCGTAAAATCATAATAGTTTTATAGTGATTTACAGCCGATTGATCAGCATGTTTTATCGTACAAGGTTATAAAGTAAGGTTTAATACTGCTCCGAATCACTAGATTACGACAAGTTTATAAAGTAGTAGCGTACTTATCGCATTAAAGATCAATTGACAATGCAGGGATTTTTATATTAAGTAGCGAAGTCGGTTATCTGCGGATGTCTCTAAAAAGTGATTTCTGCGCAAGGTAGTAATTTATGTTCGTATCGGACCGGAATGACGTGTAATCATTAAAATGTTCAAATAGCCGCCGTTCTAAGTTTCTGCGTTTGAGATCTGGCAATTGTTTACCGAAACTCAAACTCTCTGTACATGACCCAATTTATTATTATTTCTAACACAGGTGTAGAATTTACAACATTTTCGCCTTTTATCGAAGTTACGCTTCGTCATTCAATCGCTTTTGCGAACTTTATTCCATCATCGATATTCTCCCTATCCGATTTCCTCAATGTAATGGCTCGAGAATTTTAAAATTTTCGTTTTTTTTTAAAACCCCCTGATTTTTAAAACTGCCCCTGAATTTTTAATGTATCAAAAAGTGTATGTTCTTCAGTTTCGATTTACACTAAAACAAGCCGCATTTCACAAATCCTATTATTTCATATTATTCAGATCTCGCCGAATTTGTGAGAAGTTTTAAAAACCGTATCGGTCACTAGTATTATAAGTAATAAATCTCACCGCGGCGAATTCGCACTCATGTTGGCTAGTTGGAAAATTTTTTTTTTTTAACTCTTAGAATTTACGATTCGCATCATTACAATATATTACGATAATTAAAAAGTACGTATCCTGATGATTATTTCACGAACGAGTTACTTTAAATGATGTACGTATATACGTTTTATAAAGCTGCAAAACAAACAAAAATGAGCAGAGGAGCCTGTGGTAACTAAAAAATTGATTTTTTTTTGGTTGACGTATTTTTTTTGTCATTACAATATAGAAAAAACTATGAAAGCACCAAAATTTTATAGTTCAAAGGCCCGAATTTTGAAAAACAAATTCAAAAAGTTCCATAATAGCTGGTGTGTTATTTGTTGTTTTTTTTTTGTTTCGTCATAAGTATGCAGGAAAAATCTGAAATGTTTGAAAATTTTTTTTATTTATGAGACTAAACTCGGAAAGAGATATATGTATGATGTCTATCGGTACTTCTTACCAAACTGAAATGCCTATTTAAATATTTTCTCTTTTTATAGATGATGGGGGTCAATGCCCTTGGTTGGAGTTCCTAAAAAAACGAAAAAAGAAAACATATACTTTCTCTTTTCTTAACTAATAAAGTCTTCTTTAAAAAATCTCATCTTCTTCGCGTCTCTGTATTTCTTTCGTATTCAAAGTGACTCTATATACTTTTCTTTGAACTATATATGAAAAAGAAAAATATTTCAAGGAAAAATATCTCAAAGAGCAATGTATAGTTTTAAATGTGCAGTATTTTGTTTTCGATCGTTTAAAATCCCGTGCTTGGTGTGACTATTTCAAATTACTGGATCACCCTGAAATCTGTAACGTTTCAGTTTTCGCGTTTACTCTATACCTCTTCGTTAACTGATTCGTAAAAGCGATTTCGCTCCTACAATCCCTGTTCGTTATGTTAAACGTATAGTGTAGCTTATTGTAAATTTTCATCAAAATTATGAACCTGCAAATCACTATACATACTTTCTACAATCAATTATTGCTTAAAACAAACCGAGGTAATGGTAAATAAGTTTATCGTCTCTTTATTCGAAGAAAACGAAACGAATTTGAAATCTAAAAAAAAAAAAATGTGTGTTTGGTTAAAATCCCATTTACAAAGATTTTCAAATTTGAAATATTTCTTTCGCGCGCTTGTCGCAGTTTTGGAATTTGAAATGTAATTTAATTCGAATTTTATTTTCTTAATTAGTGTTTGTTACTTTTTTTAAAAACATTAAGTACTGCACGACACTGCAGTAGCTATTTACTATTTTATAAAAATTCACGATTTAAAACAAGTAAAAACCCTAATATTTGCATACGCCCCTTAGAATTTAAGAAACAACTGTGCGAAACAACCACCTACTTAAAAATAAGATTTATCATTGTATAATAACATTGTTAGTTCATCGAAAATTAGTCTAATTAAGTGAAAAATCAAAAAAAAAAAACAAAAAAAAAACGGCTTATAAATTTATGTACAAGTCTACATATATCTATTTATATTTATATTAGATGCAAATATCGAATTCGTTCGCTTTCTAGCACATCTAAAACGTACAGAAGACGAATTTCGCATCTCGACCATTTCTGAAAGTCAATTAATCAAAGAGGAAAGAAATAAAAAATTTGAAAAATCATTACGAAATTTTTATTACGAAACGATATAAATAAATAAATAAATAAATAAATAAATATCCCTTTTCATCGTACTTACATAGGATAACTGTTTCCAGCGGTAGGACAGAATAATTGGTGATTACGTTTTATACAAGGCGAACCGCGAACGAAATCACCTCTTAGTTCGTAACCAAGCGCTAATGAAAGAGCTGCCCACATTATCTGAAAACAAATGTAAAATCGGTATTTTCAATTAGTTTCAATATTTTGATATGTAAAGACTTTCCTCTCTAAAGTTTATCATAAATAATATTCACTACGTATGCTGCTCTGATTGCGCCATCCGAAAATACTAAAGAGAAGCGAAAAACGGTTAGAATGCGTTTTCATTGTATAAATAACAATCGTAAAAACTTACGCTACCCACCTGGAAGGTATATTTATGGTTATCCGATTTTCTCCTATTTAATCATTAGCTCTCGTCGTGATAAGAGTTATTCTGTATCACCATTTATTAATTACTTTTAAAGCAAATTTCTCACTGCATCGGTTGCTTCTCAACACTTGACAGTCGAATTTCAAAAACATCAGCTCCTTCCGACTAATTCTTAAAGTAACGCTGTCCTATTTACGGCTAATACGATATAGTAAGCAAATCAGTTTGCGGATTAATCTTAACGATATCGTCACTGCGTCCAAACGAGACCGGTCTTGTGTTTCCTCTTCCAACAGTTATTATCGGAAACAAATTTTTACATAAAGTTGTCTCTCATTTTATTAAAACGAAAGTAAAAAAATAAAATAACTCCCTCAAAACCGATTGCAATATTCAATATGCGGTACACAACACAACTAATAGAAATATCACATCATAGCCACCGAACAGCTCCAAAATCATCTGCTATATGTGGAGAAATGGCTTAAACAATGGAGAGTTGCAGTTAACGAATCAAAGTCAAAACAGGTTTTGTTTACCTTAAACAAGGGGCAAAATTTGCCGATCCATCTGAATGGACAGACAATTCCCAACTCATGTGCTGTGAAATATCTCGGATTATTTCTTGACCAACGGCTCACCTTCAAGAATCGTATTATTAATAAAGTGCTACTATACAGGGCGATCTTAGAACCTGTGTGGACATACGATATTCAAATCTGGGAAACGACGAGTATTTCAAATCTTAAAATTATACAAAGATTTCAGTCTAAAGTCTTACGAGATATTTTGGCGGCACCATGGTTTGTCCGTAATGATGGTATACACAAAGACCTCTGCACTCCAACGATTAAAGAAGTAATTACGACCTTTGCTAGAAGATACTTTCATCGACTTGGAAACCACATCAATCCGCTAGCAGCTAATCTTTCGCAGAATAGTGTACGATTCAGACGATTGAAACGACATAGCCAAATTGAACTGGAATTTCGTCCGTAGACATTAATTTGTATAGCTCAACATATTCCAATAAATAACGTATATACAAATAAGGAATAGCGACCACTGGGAGGCGTTTCATCATGGTTTACATAAAATAACATTGCTACTTATTGTTCAACTGAACAGATTGTATGCAGATAAAAAGGGAAAAAAAAAAGGAAGTTAGAATTGCCGCAAACTCCTCACCTTCTTATATGCGGTTTTAATAAACCCCGAAGTTTAATCGCAACCTAGTAAACCCTGAAAAACGTGCGTCTCTTTATAAACCCTGATGATAATGAAAAACTGTCAACTTTATTACAAACTATCCGGCAAAATACGATATACAAAATATATTTTTAGTCGACAAATCTCATTTATGTCTATAATGCAAAGACCATATTGGTGCGCCAATTGTCTTAAAATTCAAAAAGACATTGCAAAAAGCGGATTCGTTTATCGCGATCCTAAAATCTCATCGGATACCGGGGAAAACAAAAATATAGAAAAGGACACTGAACAACCTATAGAAAATAAAGAGGAAGTACCAATCAACGAAGGAACACTTAGTCAACAGAATCACTGCCAGAACCCTCAATAGGTTAAGAAAACAGTGTTGAATTGCCAATAAAACAATGTAAACGTGAAATAATAAACGCTAAATAAACTTACACGAATACTCCTAACGTTTTTGGGTCCACTTTATCGTCACCTAAAGTTTACACACTTAGCCGAGCAAAACCCACCAATGCTATACTAGTGTAACGGATTTTGTATTTTTGGGCACAAAACCAAAAAAAGAACACAAGCAGAACGAAACTGCTCATTGCGACGCAGTACCAAAACAAACTCATCAATCAGTAGAGAACGAAGAAACGGAAAAAAAAATACTCGAAAAAAAAAAATTCATAATAAACGAGTCCCTGGGGGGACGAAAAACATTTATACGCAAAAATTTACATCACTCGAAGTTTATAAAATAAAATGATCCAATCTACTTCCATCCCGCTTCATTACTATTGACCTTTTGTGGTTTCCTAATCATTCTGGCATCGAGGGCAACGAGTTAGCGGATTTTTTAGCCCGTTCGGCTGCCCGCGATTGTCCTTCACGCTGTAATTTTCCTGCCTCAGGACATCCTTCTTCTTTCCTCAAGCAATCATTCCCGATCATGGTCGAACATTTATCCGCTTCCTGTTCTCAGCCGTGGTTTCTCTTCTTATCAACGCTCCGCGATCGTTTCTTTAATCAAACTGCGTTTTAATCACTCTCTTCTACCCTCTTCACGTTTTTGTTTTTCGCTGTCCTCCTCTCCCGATTGTTCCCTTCTTAGTTCCATCTCTACTCCCATATGTGATGCTAACCACGTCTTCTTTGAATACCCCGCCCTTGGTTATGATCTGCTTTGTACTCCAAAATTTTAACACTGGGTCTTTCTGCTCCTTATAATTCTTTCTTTGTCCTTTCCTTCCCATCTCCAGCTATAATGTAATTCCTGTACTTCAATCTTTCCTAAACTCTATTTCTAATCATCTCTTTATTTAACCCTTTCTATAATCTCTGTAGTTATTGGGTCGAAGCCGCTGGCGCGCCCAAAAGAAATATGTAAAATAAAAAATAAACAGAATAACTAACAAGAACACAGTATTAACTGCGAACTCGTCAATTTTATTTGAAACTCTCTCGTCGAAGAAATTTATTTACACGGGACAATATCGGATTTTATATATTTTACTCAACTCAACGGTACTCGGCTAAACGGTTCTAAAACAAAAAACGAAACATATACGGAAGAGCCGTATTTTTTTTTCTTTACTTTTGGATTTAAATGGTATCAGTCCAGCCGATTTGGAAGATTATAAAAGGAAGTAGAGAGAAACATCAGAACCTAATTCAGACACTAGGGGAGGGAAGGTAGCAAAAGCAAGGAGGACAGGAAACGAGGAAAGCGACAATATGAAAGAAGGAAATATAAACGCTTAGTGGTAAAAGGGAGCATTCGTGATTAAGGTCGCATACTAAATAGCAGTTACGAAATTGTAATGGACAATAAGGAGATTAAGGGGAGAGAATATATGTAAAGAAGAGCCCCGCATCGCTAGAATATTCATTTATTTAGTACTCGTTTTATTTCATTATTCATTAAAAATGCACCGAAATTCCTTGAGAATGACCGATCGCTTCAATGAAACTCGCTACCGTCCCTGAAACACTCCGATAAAAGAAATGTAGCAGAAATTATACAACCGATCAGAAATCAAGCATTTACGAAAGGTATATCAGGAAACAGGAAGGTGGAAGACTAAAATCGCGAGAAAACATGAAGAATCCCTGAGTATAAAACGGTATTAAAAAAATCAATTTCAATAATAAATAGTCAATACGCTACCATCCAAATTAATCTATGATGTTCAATTGAAAATTGCATGTCCTGCTCTGTTAAAGAGACAATTTGCTAAAAACATCCGGGGGAAATATAATCCGTTAATTATTTACAGTTCACAGTGCTAGAAGTGAAAAGAAAAAAATTAAACACAAGTTACCAAAGAAATAATAAGCAAAATTCAGAAATAAAAGAAAATAAATTTTCACCAAAGTCCCGAACCCCGCACGGTGGAGAGAGAAAATGGCAACTTTATGAATGAACTATAATTAAGTTCGGCCTATTAAGGCGTAGGTCTCCAAAAATAATAATATGTAATAATTTGTTCCGTTTTTTTTTTCCCTTTTTCACGTAACTCTCGGGTATATGAGGATTTTACTTTTGAATATTCCCATTAAAAGCTACTCCCTTGTTTTTCGAAAGTAAGTAAGATGTAAAAGTGTTACGGATTGAGTAGAGTTTTTTTTTGTTTCCAATCCGAAAATGGTCCATTTAATTACCGTATTAATTTCCGTATATGAACGAATTAACAATTACGAATAAATAACTGAAAATGAGTGCATTATGCAACTGTGTACGATTAAGGTTACCCGTATAAAGTGGTGCGGGAAAGATTTTCTGTACTTCCCTGAGTAAGTTACAAAACTGCAGCTAGTTTTCGTAAGACATAATATGAGATAACATCATGTTGACAAAATTAAGTTACTGTTCATAGTTTTCACACTGAAAACTTACAATAGTTTTACCGGGCAAAAAATTACCGTTATCGAAGAAAAATTGTGTTTTAATTAGACCACAATGAAAGAACAAGAATATCTATTACAAGTGTTTTTCGAAATTTGTGACCTCAATTTTATCGGCTCCAAATTATAAATTTTAAAAAAAAAAATTGAAAAGCCCGGCAAAAAGGCATACGCGTTTTCTGTTATATTTCTGAAGTCCGAGATCTGATTCAAACGAAATACACAAAACGATTTGCACTTACTACCGACCATATCACAATTGTTACAGAAGTATTTTGTTGACTGTTACGATTATATCGAATTCATTACACAGATTATACATGAATTATTTAGGAGATAGTTTTTCGAACTTAAACGAATAATCCTTAAAAATACCGTGGACTATCGAAAACGGAAGAAATTAAGCGGAACTATAATCTAGTCCGCTGTATCCACATTCGGGAAATATAATTAATTTTTCATTAAAAAATTCTTTTAAATAATTACTAATATTGTATTTTCATTTGATTTTTCGCTCTATAAATGTAGCCGATAATGTTATTATTTAATATATTCTAAATGTTTAATCGACAATATGGCGTCGTTATACTTTTTCCATTTCAAATTCTAACGCGGTTGTATTCGGACTGACACTTTTGCTAACCGTTACTTGTTTCATTTGCACATTCTCTCTCATATAACTCTACTAGTTTTCAATATGCAACATCACTTTCATCAATTTCTCATTATTTAAATTTTCATTGTACGCGATTATGCGACAATTTATGTTACGCAGTATCGAACTAGTTACCGTAAGTTGGTTTTCGGTAGTGGGAATTTCGTTTGAGCAGAACTCGGTTCGAATCCCGTTTCAACACATTTTTTTTTTTAACCCTACCCTAGGCACGCCTGATCCATTTCAATACCTTAAAAATATTGAAAATTATTGATAATTGCGCTGTGTTATAAAGTCTATAACAGTAGGTTCGAATAAATTTAGAAAAAGAAAAAAATGGGCAATAACATACACATTTACACGTACGAAATTATAGATTATGTAATTTACTGAAAACGATTTCAAAATTACATAATTTATTTTCAGCGTATATGAATGTAAATTATTTTTAAACATCTACGGCGACCGCTAAGATTTCAAATAATTTTTACCTTCCACTGGAAGAGAAAATCAATAAATATTATTAAAATATTTGAATTTGGAAAATTTAAAGTTTTATAAAAAAAAAAAATCGGCGCTGCGAGTCTCCCCGTTGGAGACCCCCCCCCCCCCCTCCAGTGCTCCCTGCTTAGAGCCTACGGCTAAAATTCAAAAAACATGGAACATGATTCAGCCGTTTGTTGTCTGTTAATATCTTTGATACTTTCAACTGTTTCTGTACGATGTGTTAAAATTGAAGATGCGATAATGAACGTCCTGAATTCCAAAGAAAATAATAATGTTAACGATTTTATTTAATTTTTTTTTTTTTTTTTATACGGACAATATGGGTTTATGGTGGCTGAAGCAACTTTAGGATCAATTTTGTCGATGTGACGAGCGAAGATCAAATTGATACACGAATCCCCAGGAGTAATTGATAGAGCTGGATTCGTTTTAAGTTGTAATCCAAAGGTTTCTTCCATGAACCGAAATAATCGCCGATTTTCAGGTTTCTTGAGATCGACATTGATATCTCCTGATAGAAGTATAGGTGTATTGTGACTTTCGTTGCTAATTGCTTTTTTCGAGAGATTTGCGCAATTTCCATGTTTTCTTTCATTTCCCCATAGATTTGCGTAATTTTAATGCTTTCTTTCATTCATCTAAAGTTTTCGTGTTCTTTAGTTCGTACGTTTCTTCGAAACTCGATTTTTCGATACTTCTACGTGATCACATTTCTTTTATTCATTCGACAACAGATTTATATCTTTTTTTTGTAGATCCACCATTATAATGCAAAGTACATTTACATATAGATATCGATGAACGGCAATCTTTACCATGTCGGACGAACATCATCGGAGCGCCGTCCGAACACGACTGACTTAAGACAACTAGAAGAAAAGGCAGTATTCTTATTTACCTTTCGCGTAGTTCCACTTTAGTGTGTGACGTTTTCTGCTAGTTAGGTCACGACTAAAGCGTGTTCCATGCTAAAAATAATTAACACTAGAGGACTAGTATGACAATGATCTTCGTAGAGATTAAGTTGAAATATATTGTTGAATTCCCTCTCTGGAAAAAATTGAATTCATATCTATTTTCAATCGGAAAAGAAAATTGAAGTACATGGTCGGAATCAGACCTAAAGCGGATTTACGTCAGGTTCAGAATCTGATCACGCATTCTCTCCTTTTATTAGTGTTTCTTTATTTGTTTTTTTTTTTTTTTTATAGCTGAAGATAAAAATTATTTAGGCCCTTTTCGCACTGCAAACACGCGGTACTAAATTGCTATCTTTAACAACACCTTTATTAATATATTTGTAGTTTCTAGCTGGTGGTGATGAGGAATTGCCAAAAATACTTTTCTGGAAAATATTTGTAAGATATGTTTTATGATATTCATAATTTTATTATTTTATTAAACGTTTAACAAAGAGGATGTACGGAGATACCACATGCAAAGATAGTGCCATGAGAAAATGATACCCCCTTAATTCCAAAAAAAATCTTTTAGATGGCTCCAGAAACGGCTAAAATTCCTTTCGCTTCTCAATTTGATGCAGCTGAAAACTGCGCTATTCTCTGATACAATCGAAGAGATAGCTGTTAAAATGATAAATAGCTCAGTTTATCGAATTTGCGTTTATTATTCGATTGTGCCACTCCGCGAGTTTGTAGTTCGTTATAACGAAACACATTTCTGTTCTAATTAATGTTTGCTCATCAATTTGTATTATCCTATAATAAATAGAATATATACGAAAAACCATACGTGTAATTAATTATTTAATTGTACGTTTCACGACTATTTATTTACATTTAAATTAATTTAAATTGTGTAAAAAATTATTTTTGTATTTGTATCGAATTTAAATTACAAACGGGCAAGAGGACGGTCACGGATGGAGTACATGACACATTACAACAAACGGCAGCGGCATTTCAGAGACAGTTGTGACGCTAATTATAATTCTTAACATCTAAATCTACCGTCTAAGCATACGTGATTATACTATCAAATGATTTCTGATCGGGTACGTGAAACATCACCAGCCAACTTTACCGCATAATATTCAGCTATGAAATTATTCTCTTATCATTTTAAATTTCACTTTCATCGTTTATCGTAAAAACCCTAGACACCTGCCCGTGCATACATCTGCATATATTGAACACTAACCAAAACTGAAAATCTAATCTCATTACACTTTTTCGGCTGGGTCAACAACTTCAAACATTAACCCAGTGTGCAGCAACCGTTATTACCTAGCTACGCACTCGGACATCAAAACTCCGCTACCCAACCAACTATAGCTGATCATTGCAGCGCAATTCGTTAGTTTTCACGTTATAATATTAGCCGAGCAATTATTAGAATATATTAATGTTAACTCAAATGTCTAATGTAACTTGATGAACATATCGTGCTAATGGAGTCATTAATTCCGAAACTAAAACCCCCGTTTTTAAATGAAAAATACGACGACTTCGACTTTTCGACAATACAAATAGGTCGCCACGATTAAATTTGATGATTTCATTTCACGTTTCGTTTACTATTCACTTTTATACAATATCATCACGATGACGACGACACAGTGCCATAATTTTTAACATTTACTTTAATTAACGCGAAGATTTTGCGGCATTGAAAAAAAAAAAAAAAATCACAAAAATCTGTTTTATAAACGATGATGACTGCACCAGCTTCGATTTTACGGCATCAATAAGTAACATACGAGGCTATTTCTTATAAAACGAGTAATTTTAGTCGAATCTCTAGCGTTTTCAGTCGATGCGCAGCACATTGCATAAGTATCTTTAAATGTGAAATATTCGATAAAAACAAAAAAAAAATTTCTCAGCAGGCCAAACATGAACAACCTTACGCCAAGTGTTTTCGTGGTTCATATTAACATCAAAATCACAATTTTAGGCAGACACTGACAAAACCATTTAATGTTTTGTTAATGTTGACGTGGTGTCTAATAAAAATTGTGATTTTGATGTTAATATCCTTGTTTATTTAGCGCGCACGTTCATCAGTCGCTTTTATGATCGATAAAAAGTAGCAAGAACTGAATAGCGGAGAATGTAGTTTTAAGCGGAAGTCGTTTATATTAAATTCATTACGAAAAACTGAACTGTTTTTCGTTTCGGTAATATTTTGTGGTGATTTTTTGGAAATAATCTTGATTTCTGATAAAAAAATAGTTTAGAAAATATTTAAAAAAAAAATAACAATTATAAAGCAACAAACTTCAAATTTTGTCGTTGTTTATTTTTAATTAACTTTTTTCATTTTTACGTAGTTTGTTTTCATATAATCGCGATATTTTGGTAACACAACTAGCCTAACGTTAATATACTATTTAAAATAGCGTGAATTAAGGTAATTAACAAATTACACTTTAATATATTTAAACCATTTATATAATAATTAATGGATAGATCGAAAGATAGAAAAGTATGTTTATTATACTCGAGTAAGATTAATACATTAAAACATGATACACTGTAAACTGTAAGAAAAACACTGAATCAAAAAGAGGTACATCATTAATAATAATTATGCATCGCCATTGTTAAAACCTTGAAAATCATAGCAGATGAGATAATTTTAAACCGCTTCGAAGTATGTTTCGAAATTGCCATAATTAATGCTTGACTGATGCACAAATTTATACACGATAATTTTTAGGATTCCGTACACATGTAATGTACAGAATCCTAAGATGGTTCGGAAACGACAAAAATATCAGAACAAAAAATCAATAACTCACGACCGGTTTGACTTATAAACTTCAAATTTGAATCATAAATTGCAATTAAAATTCTCTTTAAAAAAATTTATAATTTCAAGCTAACCGATTACGTCGGGCGCCGAAAAACCTAAAATACCGTCAAGAATATATAGTATGGAATTTAAAACGACCCCAAAAATCACCCTTAAAAGATCTCATCGCTAGATAACAATGGTGAAATTCAAAATATAAAATAAAATACAAAAGTTCTTTTATGAAATTAAAAAATTACGGTTAAAAAATATTTAAACCCCCCTTTTGGGCCAAAAACGGCAAAAAAAGAAAAAGAAAGAAATTCACGTAAGAAATAGCCCGAGTAAAAACGTTGGAAAAACCAAAATGCATCTCAAACATACGCATAAAGGACCGTTTCTTACGAAAAATATAGTCAAGCTTACAACTTTTATTTAGACACCCTTAGGGCGCCGCCAAAATCTCGAAAATTTAAAAAAATTATTATTTTTCTTTCGATCATGTGATAAATCGTTGAATTATCGGGAACAAACACGTATTTCATTTTTTAAATGAAACTTTCAAAGTTGGCGAAAAGTTCCAAAAATCACGAAAGATGACGCCCTCTTGACGACGCCAGTATGATAGCTAAAAGTGTTGAACAAGGTTAAAAATATGTACATCTCCCTATATTTTTCTAGTTTAGAACATTCGCGATTTCCAACATTAAGATTAGGCCCTGGGGGCGCTAAAAACTCGAATTTCTTTTCAAAATCTTCGAAGATGGCGGCAATTTCCAAAAATCACGTGCTCTCCCTCTTTGCAGCGAGAAGAATCAGATTCCTTTTTTTTTTTTAATTTATTATTATGTAAATGTAAATCATAGCTATCGTTAACTGAACATACGCAATCCTCAACGCATGAAATATCATGCTTGACTAAACTTGTTTTAGTCTAAAACGTTAACATTGTATATAACGCCGGTAGTCTGACTAGAATTATCGTTCGCTCCAAACATTTATAGTAATTAAATACGTTTTTTTTTTGTTTTGTTTTTTTTTAAATTTTAATATTCAAAAACATAAATATAAAGCGAAGTTTCCCGGAAAATTTGAAAAAAATTAATTTGCCGAAAAAGAATAATTTAAAAAAAAAAGTGATCACCAAACAAAACTGCTCTAATGAGCCGTGTCACAAAGCTTTCATTGGCAAGGCTGGAAAATAGATAAAAAGCCATCTTTAAGTGAAACGCAATTTTGTTTCATAGCGACTACCGTGAGACATCACAAACTGAGCTTTATAAATACAGAGGTGTTAGCATGGTTTGTCGACTAAGGCGTTCGAGCTAATCGCTATTAATTGAGATATTGCAAAAAAAAATCTGATATCGACAATAGAGAGACGTTCAACTTCTAAAGCATCTATATCGGCATCGAAAGGTAAATACGAAGATAGGAAATAAATAATATTTTGGCATTTAAAAATGAGTCAGACACGAGGAATATGCGGACGAAATAATGAAATACTCAAAAACTAATAAATAACATTTTTTCATACACAGGTGATAATGTACTGACAACCGAAACGGCTGTTCGAATGCAACGAATGCTGAGTATCCATAAATAAAGAAGGGAAAAAAGAAAATGAAATGCGAATAAAAAGGAAATTCTCTAGATCAAAAAGAACAGAAAATAAGAGAGCCACAGCAATTGGAATATATTAAACAATATCGATATTTAGAAGTATAATTAATGACAGATGTGACGACAAACAAATCAAATTCAAAATAGCAACGGTCAAGATTTTGGAAATCTGGAAGGAAACGAATGAACGAACAATATAGATTATAAAGAAATAATTGGCGCTATTGAATGCAGAAGGATACGCTATAAATCCGGAGAACCGCTAAGATATCAAACTGGTCAAGTGTTGAACGTGTAATTAAGTAGTTTTGATAGTATAAGAAGAAGAAAATTGCAAACATTATGCATAAAATTTGGGAAGAAGGCTTGCTCAATCTGATAACGCAAGAGGGAAACGCAAAGCTCTAGAGAAAGAAGGAAACTGGAATTAATGAATACAGCGATTAATGTGTTTTTTTTTTTTTTACCAAAAAAAAATTTAATCTGATGGTGGAATTTATATAGTGCTCGTCACCGTGCAACCTCCCAAATGGAGATGCAACAACGGTGATGATGATGATTCAAGAACACATTAAGTTTATACGTCTTATTAAATATTTTTGTCCACTATTTTGATACATCCTGAACACGTTCAGTATTTCGTTAATAAAGCATGCATCATCTATCGGCCGAGGCGGAATTCTGGTAGCAGTTTTAGCGCTGCAGCCATCGACAAAGTTCTCTATAAAGAAGCAATACCGAGGATTTTCTCCGAATATTCAAAAATTTTATTCTTTACCGAATATTCTCGATATTTTTTCATACGTGCGCGCTTGAACAGTAATTAAAAACTGCTATTAGATTTAAAAATGTAATGATAAAATGAAACAAGTTAAAATAGGATGCCTATGACGAGCAGAAGTATTAAGTGCTATTATAACAAATTCTGAGTAAACTAAGAAAACCGGAGAAAAAGAAAAGCGGGAACGTTCGGGATAGGCAAAGTTCAAATGAATCGTGATTAAATATCTAAACTAGAGTGAAAATAAAATGGGAACGTTAGACAAAACCCCAAAATCCGGAGCTGATAAAGATAATATCTCATTTCGGCTACATGCGAAGATTACGAACAAAAAAGCTACTAAAGCTATTTTAGCACAGACGAATCATCCTAAGTAGATGAAAGAAGGGGGGGGGAAGTAAATATTCCTCCCGTTAAAAAGTTAAGAAGATATTAAAGAGTGTATGTTTGAATGTGCGAAAAGCGAATTATAAGCCGCGCGACAGCATCGATGAATGAAGCAATTATGAACATCAAAACACAAAAAAACAAAGAACGCGAAATACAACTAGCAGAGCTTAGATGAAGCTAAATCCGTCTTAACGGAAGGTGGTGTTCTAAGCAGCAGGCGAAGCTTTTATTAAGCGTGCTTTTGTGGAGGTTTCCGGCAACCATCTAGGAAAAATGGGGCAGAAAGTGATAAAGGAGTTATGAAGAAGAATATTGTGCTGAAGCTTAGAGAAGGTCAACGAGGAATAATAAAAAAGTTTCAAAGGAGATTTTCAAGAATTCGAAAGTCGGTCGATTCGGAGAGCTACAGTCACAGTAGCAAACGGTGTAAAATAGTTTCCAGTAGAACTGCGATATTAAGTTTCGTGAACAGTATCGGTTTCATAAGAAAATTGTCACGGCCGGGTATTCCATTTTTTGAGATTTACAGTGCATCCAAAGTGCGCGTAAATCAAATCCGCCGATAGCGCAATAACGGCGAAATGTGATACTTCCCTTAATGACGTTTGTTGATACGGCGGATAATTATGTAAATGAAAATGTCATCTTTCGTTATCATCTAAACACAGACACACACATGCATATGCAAAAATATATTCGAATGTGTAGAGTAAGCGCAAACAATTTTATATAGGTATATAGAAATAAATGGAGAGCTATGTAATTGAAACAATGACAACGACAATATCAACGGTAGCGATATGTTAATAAACGTGATCCACCGCAGTGATGTAACTTTATCAATTGTGTCCGTTTACCCGGCCGCCAGTGAGCGTTAATCAAGGCGTAGTACATGCGAGATTCGCTTTCGATACAAATCACAATAGAGATATGTAGAAAACAATAATGGTCCACGGCAGGAAGGGATAACAAGAGCGGTCCGTTATCTTTTTCTAGAACATAATCCTGCTCCGGTAAAAGTAAGGTTAGTCAAGGTCCCCCATTCAACCTCCTCAAATTGTTGCATGATACTCGAAGAACCTCACTAATTGGGTTAATCGTTCAAGATCATTAACTGTTCGTGCACGCAGACTGCTATTTCCAGCTAGAGCAATATCCGATTAACGTGCGCTTACACGTTCCTTTTTTCTTCGTGTTTTCCCCCGTCCAATAGACAATCGCGAAATTACCGACAACGAATGTTGAATTATTTTGCAGACAATTTTGCTTATTTAGGCTTCCGATGTACTTTTAAGCTATAGACTTTATTAAGATTGGTAAGAAATTTAACGCGGGACGAAATACTTAAAATTACATTTTATTTCAAATTTCTGCCTTTAATTTCTCAATATTCCCATCAGTCGCGCCTTAGTGCCGTTCAAGACCGCTTAATATTATTTTATACTGAACAAAAATAAGCGTAATTATTCGCGAGGCTATGATATAATAATATAAAACTAATGATATTTACAGCGATAGCCTGATCTGCTTAAGGACAAAAATGTATCGTTTAAATTTTCCATTGATGAATTCGCGCGAGTGTGCACATTACATTTTCACCAGCATTAATAAGGCAATATTGTTGTACGAAATAGAGTTCCGTCGTACCATAGTTTGTTTTTTTTCTTCCAGTTTTAAAATCGAATTTCCGAAAAGAAATGCAGATTCGATACTTTTCACTCTCCCTGCCACATTCGCTTCATCGCATGTACCCGTACAGTCAGCTGCGGCGTGAACGGACTTTTAATTTTGGTTCATAAGGGATAAAATAACGAGAGTGATGGCGATAAATAAACATTGATATGCTAGAGCATGTGTGTCATCTTCAGCTTTTGCGACAGACCTCGTGTGTTGGATAAATCTCGATAAGATGTAAAGAACGTGAAAAGTATCGCATAATAACGAACCTGAAAAGTTCACCTGCACCGAACAACACACTCAATCGAAAAAACTATCGTAGCTTTGCGCGCGGAACATAGACGTATGCGCAATACTGTAATTCGCGAAAGATTATTTCGGACCAGCGCCCAAAAATTTGCTGTTCGCGGGAACTTTCAAAACGAACCGGTGTAGACGGGAGAGAACATATCGCTCACTTATAGGAACGCTTTCATGTTTTTTATTACTATTATCAAATGTACCACTTATGCACTTCAACGTCATTTCATTCTCGCTTCTTAAAATGTACTTTATATATTTATTATTTTCATTATATTCAATTACTATTATACTTTGTACAAAATTGTGGTATAAAATCAAGCATAACATTTACGAAGATATTAAAGAGAATTCTTTGAAATTAATTTAATAATTTAAGCTTCTAAAATTGTGAAAATAGTCAGATCAATAGCAGTGCCTACTGAAGATTTTGTATATTAAATTATAGATTTCCATAATTTACATTTATATGTTATTAAATTCGAGACAATGATATACAATTTAAAATTTTTAATATCGTATGTAATTTTTACCACCCAGTATTTCCATAAATTATTTACGTGTTCAAACATTTCTGTATCACTTTTTTTTGAAATATTTCAACACCTAAAAAGCTTCGTTAAGGGATTTCACAACCTTCAAATTGAGTATTTTCTTATATTAGAAAAAAAAAATGATATAGTTGATAATGTAATATTATGAGTTTGACTTTTTTTTACCAGCAATAAAATATGTATGTACACATATACCAATAAAACGAATGCGATCGCTGCATATAG